>CM035836.1:305662403-306908236 GCA_020510985.1 Pholidichthys leucotaenia
GTATTTTTTTTGTATACTTTATTAATCCCCAGAGGGAAATTCAGGGCATCCACCTGGATGGATGAGGCAGCCAATCCCTTTATCATTCACGCCTAGGGCCACTTTAGAGTCTCCAGTTAACCTAACTTGCATGTTTTTGGCCTGTGGGAGGAAACCGGAGTAAAGCCACGCAGACACAGAGAGAACATGCAAACTCCACACAGAAAGGTCACCAATGCAGGGGGTGGGATTGAACCCATAGTGGTCAGGGGTGGAATTGATCCGGTGACCTTCTTACTGTGCTGCCACAGTGCTAACCACTGCGCTACTGAGCTGCCTGGATGAAGAATGGTAAGGTAGTTGGTCCAGATGACATACCTGTGGAGGTATGGGGATGTTTCGGAGAGGTGGCAGTAGACTTTTTAACCAGATTGTTTAACACAATCTTGGAGAGTGACAGGATGTCTGTGTAGTGGAGAAGAAGTGTTTTGGTACCAATTTTCAAGAACAAAGGTGATGCTCAGAGCTGTAGTAACTACTGAGACATAAAGTTGATCAGTCACACTATGAAGATATGGGAAAGAGTTGTTGAAACAAGGTTAAGAGGAGAGGTGACAATCAGTGAGCAGCAGTATGGTTTCATGCCAAGAAAGAGGACTGCAGATGCAATGTTTGTGCAAAGAGTGTTGATGGAGAAGTATAGAGAAGGTCAGAAGGAGTTGCACTGTGTGTTTATGGATCTAGACAAAGCATATGATAGCGTGCCAAGAGATGAAATGTGGTACTGTATGAGGAAGTCAGAAGTGGCAAGTAGGTGAAGGTGGTGTAGGACATATACAGTATAAGGACAGTGAGACGAGGTGTGTTGTAGGAGTGACAGATGGATTCAAGGTGGGGGTGGGATTACATCAGGGATCAGCTCTGAGCCCCTTCTTGTTTGCTATGGTGACGGACAGGCTAACAGACAAGGTCAGGCAGGAGTCTCCATTGACCATGATGTTTGCAGATGACATTGTGATCTGTAGTGAGAGTAGGGAGCAGTTGGAAGAGAACCTGGAGAGGTGGAGGTATGCTCTGGAGAGAAGAATAAAAGTCAGTAGAAACAAGACAGAATACACGAGTACAAACGAGAGGGAGGCAGGTGTAATGGTGAAGATGGAAGGAGTAGAGGTAGTGAAAGTAGACGAGTTTAAATACCTTGGGTCAACCATCCAAAGCAATGGAACATGCACAAGAGAGGTTAAGAAGAGAGTGCAGGCAGGGTGGAGTGGGTGGAGATGAGTGTTAGGGGTGATTTTTGACAGAAAGATAGCAGCGAGAGTGAAAGGGAAGATTTACAAGACAGTAGAGAGACCTACTATGATGTATGGTTTGGAGACAGTGGCACTGACAAAAAGATGACAGAGCTGGAGGTGGTAGAGTTGAAGATGCTAAGATTCTTATTGGGAGTGACTAAGAGGGACAGAATTAGTAATGAGTATATTAGAAGGACAGCTCAGGTTTAGCAGTTTGGAGACAAAGTAAGAGAGGCAAGGTTGAGATGGTTTGGACATGTGCAGAGGAGTGATATTGGATATACTGGACAAAGGATGTTGAAGATGGAGCTGCCAGGCAGGAGGAGGAGGAAAAGAGGAAGCCCACAGAGAAGATTCATGGACGTAGTGAATAAGGACACAGAGAGGGTTGGTGTTACAGAGGAAGATGCGAGGGATAGGGTGAGATGGAGGCAGATGACCCGCTGTGGTGACCCCTAAAGGGAACAGCCAAAAGAAGGAGGAGGAGGAGGAGGAAAAATAATTTGGACAGATACTGGGGTGCCACATTTGCATTTATCACTTTGGCAACCATAGCCATCCTTAACTTTTAAGTTCAGTATGTAAAAGTTCAGTGTTAAGCTATTGTGTTTTAAAGAAACTGGACAAAATACTGACCTCCTGACTGGACTTCTAAAATTCCACGACTGCTGACAAAATATGTATCCACAAGAATTCTCAGCAGGCCTGAGCACTCCACCACATCAAGCCTCTAAGCCACCCAAACAGGGTTGTGACAAAGCTATACAAACAGAGCTGTGGAGAAGAGGGCCGAGACATAAAACTGTCCTGTCTGTGGGGTGCAGGCACAACAGATTGTACTCTGATGTGCAGCTGCAGCTTGCCTTCAAAAAAATAACATGGCCTCCAGCAGTGCAGTGCAAAAGTGGTGGAAATTCACATCCGGTTCCTTCTAAAGACAAAGATAGCGCAAGTGGAGACAAATAAGTTATAAAATTGCTTGATCAAGTTGAGCTTAACTTTGCAGAGCCTCCCTCTGACAGTAAAGCAGCACTTTTACAGCAATTTATGGGGTTGGAGAATAATGAGCAGGACTTCTGGGATAATCATGGTAAAAGATGGATTCTGTGATTAGTAAACTATTTTTGTTGTGATATACAGATATGCATGGCAGCTCTGTCAGCCACATTCATGTGTAATTAACTTTTAGTTGAGTTAATTACACTATAGACATTTCTAGATAATAACCACGCACTTGATTTTCTTTCTTTAACATTCCAGACACTTTCCGGCCATTGTGAAATGTTTCATGGGTGGAACACTGGAATTTTAAAAGGTTAACAATATTTTTTGGTAGTCTATACACACTTTGGAAATGAGTTTTGCACCTTACTTGTAGAGAAAGGACTATTGACTCCATCGCTATAATACGGCCCTAAGTGTTTATTCTTTTCAGCCAATTTCATATTTCAGGTTTAACATATTTGTTTTCGATTCCATTAAAATATCTAATTTCACACATTTAACTGGGCTGACTGTTTTATTTGAATCTATGAATGTGGTCTACCTACTCACTGTGCTAAAGTATGTACTAGTACCATAATCACAAGGTAGACTGAAAATTACCATTAATATCAGCTTAAGTGAGTGACTATTACTCACTACTATTTGAATGAATGAATTTATTTATTTCGGATAGTACATTACAGGTTAAAAGAAACTGTATAATATAACAACAAGGTCAAATTAGACAAAGACTCCTTCTATTATACAATTCCACGTGAGTTATCCGAAATGGGTGATGGCTGAAGCCGCAGCTTATATTGCCCACCCATATTCCATCCAAGAATTCAAAGGAGAAAAAAGAGAAAACAAGACAAGAGCGATTACAATTTAAAACAAGGCTAAGACAAAATATGACTGAGAGAAAAAGAAAACTGAGCTAGTCTAAGTTAAGCGGTTACTATTCAAAAACAAATCTAAGACATAGTGTCACAGAGAAAAAAGAAAAACTAAGCTATAACACAACACAGGCTGGAAATGTCAATCCTTATGTGAGTTTACATGTCGTCTTGTAAATATGTTTGGAGTATTTCTTCCTTTAGTTTTTGTTTAAATTGTCCAAGCTTTGTACATGATTTTAATTCAGGTCCAAAATCGTTCCATAATCTGACACCTTGCACTGAAATACAGTGTTGCTTGGTAGTTGTTCTCACTGTAGGCTTTTGAAATATACATGTTCCTCTGAAGTGATATCGTTTCTCCCTTGTTTGGAACAACTTTTGGATATTTGCGGGCAGTGATAGATTCTTCACTTTGAACATTATTATTGCGGTTTTAAAGTCGATCAGATCTTTCAACTTGAGAGTTTTTTGTTTAAGAAAAAGTGGGTTTGTTGGTTCCCTGTAAGCTGCTTTGTTGATTATTCTAATAGCTCTCTTTTGAAGCATAAAGAGTGGATATATGTTTGTTTTATATGTATTTCCCCATACTTCATTACAATATGTCATGTATGGGAGTATTAATGAATGATACAAGGTGTATAGTGTGGGTTGATTCAGCAAATTTTTCACTCTGTGTAATATTGCAATTGATTTGGATACTTTACCTTTTATATAATTAATATGTGGCTTCCAACACAGTTTGTTATCAATTATTACTCCAAGGAATTTAGTTTCGGATACCCTTTCAATCTCTACACCATTTACACTGAGTTTGGGTACTGGGTAGTTGTGATGGTTGTTAAAGACTATAAATTTTGTCTTGCTTAAATTGAGCGTTAATTTGTTTGAATCAAACCACAGTTTCAGCTTTCCTAATTCCTTTCCGAGTGTATCCAGAAGTTGTTCCAAGTTGTTTCCACTGCATAGCAGGTTAGTGTCATCAGCAAACAATATTAAGTCCATTTTTTCTGAAACTTTACATATATCATTTATATACATATTGAATAATAATGGTCCCAAAACTGAACCCTGTGGGACTCCACAGGTGACCTTCAGTAGCTCTGAGTTTTTGTTGTTAACACATACAAACTGATATCTATTCTTTAAGTAACTTCTTAACCAGGACAGTGCTACCCCTCTGATACCACAATTTTGTAGTTTCTTTAATAATAGATTGTGATCTACTGTATCAAATGCTTTTTTAAGATCCAGGAATACTCCAACTGAATACTCTTTATTTTCAATGGCTGTTGATATTTTTTCTGTAAATTCCATTAAGGCATATGCTGTTGTCCTTTTGTGTCTGAACCCATATTGCTGCTCACACAATAAATCATTCTTCAGTATGAAGTTGTCAATTCTCTCATAGAATATTTTTTCAAGTATCTTGGAAAATTGCGGTAATAGTGAAATTGGTCTGTAGTTGGAGAGTTCCCCTCTGTCGCCTGTCTTGTAAATCGGAATTACTTTAGCTATTTTCATTGCATTGGGAAATATACCTGACTGGAGAGACAGGTTACAGATATACGTCAGTGGTTTCACTATGCATTCGATAACAGTTTTGACTAGTAGCATATCAATACCATCGCAGTCAGTAGATGTTTTACTTTTGAACGATTTAACAATTTCAATGACCTCTCTTTCGTCTGTGTTCTTTATGAAGATGGTGTCTTTTACAGCAGTGTTATTGCATATTGAATCACCTGTTGGCACCGTAGTGGGTATTTCTCGGGCCAGTTTAGGTCCAATGTTAACAAAAAAATTATTAAATTCATCTGCAGGTGAAGCTATATTCACATTCGGAGTCGATTTATTATTTTTTGGAGTGTTAGTTGGGTAGCTGGTATTTCTGCTTTTATTTCCAAGGATACTGTTGATTATTGTCCATGTATTTTTAATATTGTCTTTGTTTTTTTTCCAGTTCTTTACTGTAATAGTCTCTTTTACTACATCTTATTATATATGTTAACTTATTTTTGTATGTTTTATACCGCTGCTCTGCTTCTTTTGTCCTTTTCTTTATGAAAGCTTTATATAATAAATTTTTCTTTTTACACGCCTTTTGTAGTCCTTTGGTTAGCCATGGTTTGTCAGTAAATTTGTGTTTAAGCTTTTTTTTAACTAATGGGCAGTTTTTTTCATAAAGAGTGGTTACAATGTTTGTAAATGTGTCATAGGCTTCATTTACATCTGATACATAGACTTCTGTCCAGTCTTGCTTCAGCAAGTCCTCTTTAAAAGAACTGATTGCGTTTGGTGATTTGTGTCTGAACAATTTTGAGATTTTTTCTGGGTTGGGCCCCGTGTGGCCATGGATAAGTGCAAAGATTGGCAAGTGGTCGCTTATATCATTTATCAATAATCCACTTTCTATTTTCTTGTCGAGAACATTGACAAACAGGTTGTCAATAAGTGTAGCAGAGTGAGCTGTGATTCTACTGGGATGTGTTATTGTGGGATATAGACTCATGCTGTACATAGAGTTCATGAACTCTGTAACTACATTTTGTTGATGTGGATTAAGTAGATCAATATTGAAATCTCCACAAATTGCTACCATTTTCTTACTAGTAATATTATTGTACAGCTCGACTAATTTATCTCTGAATGTCTCAATGCAAGTTCCCGGCGTTCTGTATATGCAGCTTATGATTAGATTTTTTGTTTTGTCTAGGTCAATCTCAACAGTAACACATTCCAGAATCCCTGGTAGTGCTGAGGACATTTCATTTACAAGCTTACATCTATATAGGTCATCAATATACAGTGCAACACCACCACCCTTTTTTTGAGATCTGTTAATGTTAAACATCTGATATCCCTCTATTGCCATCAGGGGAGCCTGGTCTGCATTAAGCCAGGTTTCAGAGACTGCTATAGCTGTGAATTTTCTGTTTAGCTGTTTTAAATAGTCCTGAATCTGTGAGAAGTTTTTGTTAAGACTTCTGCTATTGAAGTGTATTATTGACAGTTTACCATCTAATTGCACTTGACTTTTGTAATTTAAAAATTACCTGGATATTCTTTGCCTCCGTGAAAGGACTCAAGCCATTGATTGTACTGATGTTGTCTGGATCTGTCCCTGGATGTGGGATTTCCTTCTCCTTTGCTTCCATTGAGGTTTGAAGTTCCTCTTTTACAGTTTATCATGTGTTTAAATAAAGTGTTAGTGTAGCCAGAAATGCTTTTCCTGTAGGCATCACAATTTGCAATATTTTCTTTTACAGAGGTGAAACACTCCCATGCATACAACAGCCCTCTTTCTCTCTGCCATAGAGTTGGAACATTCATGAACGATTCGTTCGAGTGCACTAGTTCTTTTGGGTGAACGAACTGTATTGAATCACTTACCGTAACTGAACAAATCACTGAGGAAACAGAAGCTATTTCATCCCCCGCTTCCGAATCACATACACGTCATTGACTGGTAGCTCTCCTAGCCTTCTACAGCATATTACAGCCTCACAAACCTGGAGCTCCGGAAGCAGCTGCTTTTATTGGACGAGTCGTTCATAAAAGGCTCCTCCTGCCTGACCTGCAGGAACCAGGAAGTAAACAATGGATAGATTCAACACAATGAAATAAAACAGCAAAAGTGATTTTGAAGTGAGAAATTTATCATTTAGTAGCTGAATCTGTTTTTATATGACTCAGTTCAATAGCTGAAAAAAATCACACGCGACCTGCCCAGAATGCGTCACAAAGTTTTCCACACAGACAATGAATTGGGAGCACCGGAGCGGACAAAAATGCCAAAAATGGTTTTCTTTTAGCCATTATTTAAACTTGAAAAGTATGCACTCTCTGATCTTACCTTGTTCCCTGTTCACACGCTATGGTAAAATCTGTAATATGACAATAAGGGGGACAATAAGGAAACTTCAATGTGAGATAAGGACATACTGTACAGTATGTGAGCTCTGAGTGAGACGGCTGCTGAAACTGCTGGAATCGGACTTAACAAGTAAGAACATGATCCAGATGTGGTGACCTGCTCTGCATGCCTGCTGCCCTAATTGCCTCCCACAGCTGCGCGCACACCTGGTCCTCTCATTAGTCAGCCTTCTTAAGCCGCACTGCCCTTTGGTCTGCACAGAGACATCAACGCTCCTTCAATCTGGAAAGACCTCTTCGTCCAACCTCTTCATCCTGCTCTGGAGTTTCTCCTGCTTCGCCTCATCCTGCTCCGTCAGGTCTTCTGGGAGTCAGAGCTCTCCAACTCCACGTAAGCCTCTGGGATTCCATCCCTTCTCCGCTTCTCCTTTTCTCCCCTGTGCACAGGTGGTAGCCTCCTGGCGGCGGACCTGAACTTCAACCCGCACTCTGCATGAGCACCGTTTACTCACCTGCAATTCCTCACCTCACTCCTCGGCGACAACCCGGACACAGAACGGACTGCAGCAGGTTTGGAACCTCTGGGAGCTCTTCAGCGCCTCAGCCCTTCGTTCATTCTGTAAGACTGAACATTGACCTGCTTATTCACCCTGGTCTCAGTGAACTCATTCGCCTGTCTGTTCTCTCTCCTAGGGTTGCCAGTTCGAACCGTGCTCTGCTCGCCCAGCTGCTCACTTCTGCACTCACACACACGCTCACACACATTCACACTGCAACAAAAGATAATTGTATTTATTCCGAGTCTGAGTCTGCTTCTGGGTTTTACCAAACATGTCAGTACGTCTCTGTCAGACTAACCCAGCAGACAGTGCTCTCGCACAGAGACTTAACATCATCGAGGCTTGGTTAGATCAGTTATCCCACCAGCAGCAAGTCATACTTACGCAACTGATGTGGATTAACACTCCCCTGGATCACCTCACACAGACACAGCCCTTTCCACCTGCCCCTGGGGGAGTGGCCGGGCCAGCTAGTCCCACCCCTCTTCCCTCCCAGCAGTCTCGGCTGACTCCAGTCCACACCCCCACGCGATTCAGTGGTAAGCTAGGGGAAGCACAGGGTTTCTTGCTACAGTGTGGTATAGTGTTCCAGCGTGTGCCGGGGGATTTCCCCACAAATCATAACCACATTGGATATGTGGTCAATCTCTTGGAGGGGTGGGCCTTAGCTTGGGCTTACATCGTAATGGCTTGGCCCGATTACTCTAGTTTGACCTACAATCAGTTTGTGAGTGAGTTTAATGAGGTTTTCGACCACTCTGACAGAGATAGTGTGCTCACCACCCGGTTACTTAATCTCAAGCAGGAAGGTAGAGCAATGGCTGATTATTCAGTAGAATTCCAGGTGGTGGCAGCGGAGGTAGGGTCGGAGGATGCCTCTCTCTGCAGCATATTCACTCGCAGCCTTAGCCTAAGCCTGAGGGACAAATTAGTCCATGTAGACAAACCCATCAAACTGAATGAGCTAATCTCCCTTGCCATTATCATTGATAACCAGCCGAGGGAGCGAGCCAGCGAGCGTCGACCTCCTGGTGGTTCGGGCTTGCAGTTTCGCTGCTCCCCGCAGCCCCCCCCCCTTTAGCCACCCCCCCCATCCCGATCCCTTAGAGACTGAGGAGCCCATGGTGATGGGCCAATCTAAGCTGCCTCCGGCTGAAAAGCAATGCCGCCGGGAGCTTGGGTTGTGCCTGTATTGTGCTAGTGAGGAGCACGAGCTGACCTCTTTCCCCATTCGGCCAAAAGGGGGGGGGTGTCGGTGCGTCACAGTAGAGGGATTCACGGACTCACCTCAGTTGAATTCCCTTACTAAATTTCTGCTTCCCATTCGTTTCTTACATAATCACAATGAAATATTCACCGCACTCATTGATTCCGGGGCCGAGCAGAGCTTCATTTCTGAGAATTTGGCAACCTGGCTGGGGCTCCCTTGCCACCGGCTGAAGACTCCGTTGAAACTAATTGCTCTGTCAAAGGATCCGCTGGCTATTGTCACAAAACAAACTGCTCCGGTCTCTGTGTTGGTATCAGGCAATCACTGGGAGCAGATTAGGTTCTTTGTGCTTCCCGTTTTAGCCTCCCCAGTTATTCTGGGTTACCTTGGCTCCGGCTACACAACCTGGTAACTGATTGGCGATCGGGAAGCATTGTCTCCTGGAGCTCCTTTTGCCTGAGTGTCTGCCTACAGTCTGCTGCTTGCTCTTCCTCCATTCCCCTCTGTTCTCCTGACACACCCCCGTCTGACCTTTCATCGGTACCCCCCGAATACCATGACTTAGGCGCCGTTTTTAGCAAGGCTCAAGCACTATCACTTCCCCCCACCGTTCCTATGACTATGCCATTAACCTCCTGACAGGGGCTCCTTTGCCATCCAGCCGGCTTTATAGCCTCTCTGCCCCTGAGGGGGAGGCGATGGATAAATATATCAAAGAATCCCTAAGCTCGGGCATTATCAGGCCATCATCCTCAGCAGTGGGGGTGGGGTTTTTTTTGTGGGGAAGAAGGACGGTTCGCTTAGGCCTTGTATTGACTTTTTGGGAGCTTAATAAGATCACAGTCAAGGACAAGTACACTCTCTCCCTCATTAACACCGCCTTTGATTCCCTCCAGGGGGGCTCAGTGTTCACTAAACTGGATCTCCGCAGCACTTATCACCTGGTGAGGATCAAGGAAGGGGATGAGTGGAAGATGGGGTTCCGGACTCCTAGTGGCCACTTCGAATATTTGGTGATGCCCTTTGGTTTGACTAATGCTCCCGCAGTATTCCAACGGCTGATTAATGATGTGTTGAGGGATTTTTGGGATTCTTTTGTGTTTGTTTATCTCGACGACATCTTTATTTTTTCCCAGTCCCTCGATGAACATCGGGTACATGTCAGGCGGGTTCTGCAGTGCTTACTGGAGAAAAACTGTTTGTCAAGGCCGAGAAATGTGAGTTTCACGCCCCACGCACCACATTTTCTGGGATTCGTCATCTCCCATAACCAGATCATCGTGGATCCAGACAAGGTAAGGGCGGTGGTAGAGTGGCCGGTTCCATCTTCCTGGAAACAGTTGCAGCAGTTTCTGGGTTTTGCCGATTTCTATTGCCGCTTCATCAAAGACTATAGTACCATTGCCCTACCCCTCACTCTCCTCACCTCCACCAAGGTGCCATTCCAGTGGACGGAGGAGGCAGAGGCGGCTTTTGTGCAGTTAAAATCATTGTTCTCCTCTCCTCCTATTTTGGCCCAGGTGGACCCCGCGCTACAATATCTGGTGGAGGTGGACACCTCTGACTCTGGGGTGGGAGCTGTTTTATCTCAATGCTCTCCCGCCGATGACAAGATCTGCCCCTGTGCATTCTTCTCCCACCGTCTATCCCCTGCAGAGAGGAATTATGACATAGGGGACAGGGAGCTGCTGGCAGTCAAGTTGGCTTTGGAGGAGTGGCGTCACTGGCTGGAGGGGGCCTCCCAGCCTTTTGTCGTTTGGACAGACCATAAGAATCTGGAGTACCTCAGGACGGCCAACAACTCAACTCTCGGCAAGCCCGCTGGTCCCTGTTTTTCGGCAGATTTAACTTCACCATCACCTATCGTCCGGGGTCTAAGAACATAAGCCGGACACCCTCTGCAGGCAATTCTCCCCTGATGCTGCTGAGATGCCACCATCTCCCGTTGTTCCTCCTTCATGCATCGTGGGCGCCCTCTCGTGGGGCATCAAGGAGAGGGTTAGGAGAGCACAGGAGACCAAGGCTGACAAAGGCGGGGGGCCAACGGGAAGGATGTATGTGCCCTCTGCGGTCCGGGGAGAGGTCATTAATTGGGCACACTCCTCCAAGCTGCTGTGCCACCCTGGGATGGTGTGTACAGTGGCCCAACTTCAGAGAACTTTCTGGTGGCCATCGCTACGGAGGGACATCGGGGAGTACATTCAAGCCTGCCCCGTGTGCCACCTGCAAGACATCCTCCTCTCCACCGGCGGGCCTGCTTCATCCCCTTTAAGGCCTCCCTTGGATACAACCCCCCACTGTTCCCGGAGGAGGAGGAAGACATCGCTGTGCCCTCCGTGCAGGCCCACATGGAGCGCTGTCACCGGCTGTGGAAGGCTACCCGGGCCACGCTTCGATGCATGGCGGACCGCAACTCGGACATCGCCAACCGCCGCAGGACCCTGGCTCCGTCCTACCTGGTTGGGTAGCAGGTATGGTTGTCTACAAAAAACATCAATCTTAAGACTGAGTCCAGGAAGTTATCCCAGTGCTTTATTGGTCCTTTCTCCATCACCTACATTGTTAATCCTGTCGCTGTGCGCCTGACTCTCCCCCCTCCCTCCGCATCTGTCCCACCTTCCACGTTTATCAGGTTAAGCCATTTGTTTCCAGCCCTCTGTGCCCACCTCCCAAGATGCCACCTCCACTGGTGATGATCAATGGTGACCCTGCTTGGAAAGTCAACTCCATCCTGGACGTCCAACACAAGGGTCGTGGCCTCCAGTACCTGGTGGACTGGGATGGTTATGGTCCAGAATGGAGATCCTGGGTGCGTCCCTCCTTTGTGATAGATCTGCAGCTCATCAGGGACTTCCACTGGACGCACCCGGGTAGGTTGGACCGGCCACTGAGAGGCATCCCATAGCGGGGGAGTACTGTGGTGACCTGCTTTGTGTGCCTGCTGCCCTAATTACCTCCACAGCTGCGCGCACACCTGGTCCTCTCATTAGTCAGCCTTCTTAAGCCATGCTGCCCTTTGATCTGCACGGAGATGTCAACACTCCTTCGGTCTGGAAAGACCTCTTCGTCCAACCTCTTCATCCTGCTCTGGAGTTTCTCCTGTTTCGCCTCATCCTGCTCCGTCAGGTCTCCTGGGAGCCAGGGCTCTCCAACTCCATGTAAGCCTCTGGGATTCCATCCCTTCTCCGCTTCACCTTTTCTCCACTGTGCACAGGCGGTAGCCTCCTGGCAGCGGACCTGAACTTCAACCCGCACTCTGCATGAGCACCGTTTACTCACCTGCAATTCCTCACCTCACTCCTCGGCAACAACCCGAACACAGAACGGACTGCAGCAGGTTCAGAACCTCTGGGAGCTCTTCAGCACCTCAGCCCTTCGTCCATTCTGTAAGACTGAACATTCACCTATTTATTCACCCTGGTCTCAGTGAACTCATTCGCCTGTCTGTTCTCTCTCCTAGAGTTGCCAGTTCGAACCATGCTCTGCTCGCCCAACTGCTCACTTCTGCACTCACACACACGCTCACACACATTCACGCCACAATAAAAGATAATTGTATTTATTCCGAGTCTGAGTCTGCTTCTGGGTTTTACCAAACATGTCACCAGATCAGTTAAAAACACTTTAAAAATCATAATAAAACCTGTGGTCATATCTAGCAATTGTCAAGTAAACCTCTAAAATGACTCATAAAAGGTGTCTATGTAACTGGGGCAAAAGGTCCCTAAACAACAGAACTCCTTGTTTGGATGATGCACCTCAGTAAGGAACTGTAGGCAGTAGTGTTTAAACAAGGTTTAGTACCAATCACTGTCAGGCTACAGGAGTGGAGTTAAGTTTACAATCGCTGTTTTTGTCATGGACTGGGTTGGACTCTTTTTTCCAATCCAGCACCATGATGTGTGGCTGTATTTTTTTCCTGTGCAATTGTTTCCTTATTTTGCTGCTGACAGATTTTTAGGAGCCTCTGGATCCTTGGCTCCCTGCCAGCTGACAGCCACGCCTCCTTCTCCTGCCAATACCCACCAGCTGATTGTCATTATCATTTGTCCACTTCTCTGTTCACTCACGCACGCACACACACCTGTATGCATACCTTTATTCTCATGTACACTCTTTCATACATGCACACACACATCCACTCACTCTCACACATTCACTCACGCACCTACTCAGCCACACTCCTGCACCCACTTGTCATCATTAGCACTCTGTGTATTTATGTGGGTCAGTTTGAGCACTCAGTGTGGCGGTGTAGTCAACGTGTGATGTCCAGGCACTACTCTAAGTTGGTTTCTCCTCTTTTGGACTATGTTAGGGTTGTTTTTTTCCAGAGCCCAGCTGCACTCCGACACACATGTAAGTCTTCCTTTTCCTGGTTTACGTTTCTTGTTTTCCCCCAGCGGCCAGTCTTACTCTGGGGCGTGACATAATCTTCCACCTCTTGCCAACGGAGTTTGTGAACCTGTTCATCCGTAGTATTACTCATTTTGGGACTGTTTTCTTGGATCATTTTGCACTTTGATTCTTTGTTTAATAAACTCACACACTTCACCTGCGTTTGGGCTCGTGTTCTTTCATTCATTCGTTGCACAAAGGCGCATGAACATAACAGTTGTTTTTTTTTAAGTTATCCTTTAAAAAACACTAAAACATCACAACAAAACATGCAATAATAATAGGATGCAACAGATCAACTGGTAACAACAGAACAAAAAGAAAAACAGCAAACTCAATTAAAGCCAATAAAATGCATAAAACCCCCAAGTACTAAAATAAAAAGGTTAAATATACTCTTATAGATAGATAGAGATACTTTATTTTGAACAAAAAAGCAAAAAACTAAACAAATGACAAGTGCAATAAAAGTGACTGTGTACAGTGCTCAAAAGGGAGAAGGAAGAAGTTGACACTTATTTACTCCAACTCCACTTTTCCCGAAATACAACCCATGTGAAATACATACATATTACCTCGATTAAGAACCCCAAGTAGACAATTAACTATATTTTATACTTATCAACATTGACACCCATCCATCCCTACATACATACAGTCCATACATCTATACCCAGCCCCAAACACAGATATACACAGTACCGTCCCACCTACCATGCCATAGTGTCCCAGAGTGCGTTTAGTGCATCTTACATATTAATACTACAGCTCTATCATACATCCTTTTAGCAAATAATGTTTATACCTCTTTTTGAATTGATTTCTGTTTGTACATAGTTTCAGTTCCAGCTCCAGACTGTTCCACAAATCCACCCCACAGACAGATATGCACATACTTTTCTTAGTTGTTCGTACCTTAGGTTTTGTAAAGTTAAAGTCTCCTCTCAAATTATAATCATCGTCTCTTTTTTGGAATATTTTTTGTATATTAGTTGGGAGTTGATTATTATTAACCCTGTACTTGAGGTACCTGTACTTGAGCTGTCTTAAATTTAACTAAATTCATGAACTTTATGGCATGTGACTTTAAAAACAACAAGTTGGTATGGTCTCTATATCCTACATTATTTATTATCCTTATAGCTTTTTTTTTGTAATAATAATAATGCATCAGATTTATATAGCGCTTTATCATAGACACTCAAAGATGCTTTACAAGTAGATACATTATTCAGTCACTCCAGACAGACAATGGTAGTGGCAAGCTACTACTGTAGCCACAGCTGCCCTGGGGCAGGCTGACGGAAACGTGGCTGCCAATCCGCGCCAACGGCCTCTCCGGCCACCACCGAACATTTATACATTTATACACATTCATACCCAGTGTTATGGGCACTGGAGGCAATGCGGGTGAAGTGTCTTGCCCAGGGACACAACGGCAGTATATCTGGGGAGAGCGGGATTCGAACCGCCAACCATCCGGTTGTTAGACGACCTGCTCTACCTCCTGAGCCACTGCCGCCCCAGTAACGTACATATTGGCTGTAGTTTGGTCTTGGTGTTTCCCCAGACCTCTACACAATAGTTAAGATATGGTAAAAACAGTGAATTGTACAGTAAGAACAATGATTTATAGTCCAAAATGTGTCTTGTCTTCCCCAGTATCCCTATACATTTTGCCAACTTGCCCTGGCTGTGACTGATGTGAGGATTCCAGCAGATTTTATTGTCTCGCGTCACCCCCAGAAACTTATTTTCCTGTACTATTTCAATTCTGGTATCATCTATCATTACCATTATTTCATGATTTATTTTAAAATTTGTAAACAACATAATCTTTGGTTTTTTTAGATTTAGAGATAAATTATTTTTGCTGAACCACTGTGTTAACCTTTTCATTTCTGTTGTGACCACCTCTAAAACCTGCTGAAAATTCTCACCTGTGCAAAGGATATTTGTGTCATCCGCAAACAAAAACTTCAGAATTTTTGATACTTGGCATATGTCATTCATATAAAAGATAAAGAGATTGGGTCCCAAAACTGACCCCTGGGGCACACCACAAGTGATGTCCACGAATGGTGATTTGTGCTCACCTATTTGTACACATTGTTGTCTGTTACTTAAATAACTTCCCACCCACCTCAGTCCGATCCCTTTTATCCCATATCGTTCTAATTTCCTCAGTAAAATTATATGATCAGTGGTGTCAAAAGCTTTCTTTAAATCTATAAATACTCCTACAGCAAACTTTTTTTTATCTATACAACTAGCGATTTCTTCTGAGTTCAATCAGTGCCAAAGATGTAGATTTGTCCACTCTAAAACCATACTGACTGTAAGGAGGTTGTGTTTTTCAATGAAATCATCCAGTCTTTTAATGAAATTTTTTTCAAGTATTTTGGAGAATTGTGAGGGTAAAGAGACTGGCCTGTAATTTGTGAAATGATAACTGTCTCCTGTTTTGTATAGTGGTATTACTTTTGCTATTTTCATTTTGTTTGGAAATTTACCATTTTGAAATGACAGGTTACAGATGTGGGTGAGTGGTTTAACAATTCTTTCAATTACTTTTTTCACTATTGTCATGTCATGCCATAATTTCCTTTTCAGTTACTGCACCCAAAAAGATTGTGTTTGGATTTTTATCTTCTATTTCATTTACAGGCCCACTATCGTTTGTTTCTGGTGTCACTATTGTTTTGGCTAATTCTGGACCGTTTACAAAAAATTTATTGAAACCACTAACCACATCCTCCATATTATTTATCAAATTGTCATTTTCAATAAAATATTCAGGATAATTAGCATTCTTTGATCGGTTACTAATAATCCTATTTAGCACTTGCCAAATTCCTCTGAGTTATTTTTATTATCCTCTAATATTCTATTGTAGTACTCTTTCTTACAAGTCCTCATTATGTTAGTTAGCTTGTTTTTATATCTTTGATGTTTGATCTCAGCCTCTACCATTCTACACTTAATGAATTGTTTATGTCATGTATTCTTCTTTTTACATGCATTTAATAGTCCCTTGGTGACCCATGGAATATTTTTGTTTTGTTGTCTGTCACTGTATTGTTTTATAGGACAGTTTTTGTTGTACAATGATTGAAATATTTGTAAAAATTCATCTTATGCTTTATGTATATCATTTTCGTCACAAACTATCTTTCAGTCTTGTATTAATAATTCCTTTGCCAGTAAATACATAGATTCTTCAGTTCTTATTCTTTTATATTTAATATTTTTGGTATACTTATTCTTCCTATAATCACACTGATAGGCAACAAAAATCGGCAGGTGGTCACTGATATCATTTAATAAAAGCCCACTCACAATATTATTTTGCATAATGTTTGTGAATATGTTATCTATTAGAGTGGCACTGTGTAACGTAATTCTGCTAGGTCTGGTAATTGATAGATGTAAGCCCATACCATACATTGTGTTGATAAATTCTTCTGTCATACTATGTTGTTTTGAGTTCATAAGATCTATATTGAAATCCTCACAGATGAACATAACTGTATGAGTAATTCAATTCAACTTTATTTATATAGCGCCATTTCACAACAACAGTCATCTTATTGTATTTTCAACTGTAGGGGAAACCCCCACAATTGCAGAAAGATCCCAGCAATCAAGCAATCCTGTGAGCAAGCGCTTGGCGACGGTGGAGGGGAAAAACTTCCTTTTAACAGGAAGAAACCTCCAGCAAAACCAGGCTCAGGGAGGGGCAGTCATTTGCTGTGACTTGCTGGGGAGTGAGGGGATAGAGAAGATGAAAAGAACAGATATGTAGAGAGCAAACAGCACAATGGGGACTCAATCTATGGGAGAGAACAAACAGATGTTAATGACCAGCAAAAATATTTCATTGAGAGTGAAGAAAGGAGTGAAGCCCAGTGCATTGTTGGAGGTCCCCCAGCTGTCTAAACCTATTAGCAGCATAACTAAGGGAGGGTCAGAGACACATGATCCCTCCCTAATTGTAGGCTATATCAAAAAGGGAGGTTTTAACCCTATTCTTCAAAACAGAGATCGAGTCTGACTCCCAAATCCAGATTGGCAGCTGGTTCCACAGGAAAGGAGCTTGATAACTGAAGGCTCTGCCTCCCATTGTACTTTTGATGATTCTAGTTATTACAAGTAATCCGGCATTTTGGGAGTGTAGTGCTCTGTTAGGATAATAGGGTTGTATTAGATCTTTTAAATAAAAAGGAGCCTGATTGTTTAGAGCTTTGTAAGTGAGAAGAACGATTTTAAACTTAATTCTAAACTCTATGGGAAGCCAATGAAGGGAGGCCAGAACTGGAGAGATATGATCTCTCTTTCTAGTACCTGTTAAAACTCTTGCTGCAGCATTTTGGATCAACTGAAGACTTTTTAAAGATGTTTTAGGACAACCTGATAATAAAGAGTTACAATAATCTAATCTAGAGCTAACAAAAGCGTGGATCAGTTTCTCAGCATCACTCTGAGACAAGATGCTCCTAATCTTGGCAATATTACACAAATGATAGAAGGCAGTCTTAGAAACGAATTTAATATGTGAATTGAAAAACAGATCTTGATCAAAACTAACTCCAAGGTTCCTCACAGAACTATTCAGAGAAAGAGTAACCACATCTAAACTAAGAGTTTGATTTGGAAAGGTATTTCTAAGGGTTTTTGGACCAACAAGAATGACTTCAGTCTTATCTGAATTTAATAGCAGGAAATTACAAGTCGTCCAAGCTTTGATTTCCTTAAGACAGGCTTCTAACTTGGCTAATTGATTACTATCATCTAAGTAAGTTTTGCATACATTTTTCCATCCAGTCCTTAAGTCAATATTTGATCCAGGTGTTCTATATACACAGCTCACTAATATATTCTTCATATTGTCCAAACAGATTTCTATTGTAATACATTCAAATCATCCACAGTCACTGACAAATTTTCAACAACCTTGTATTGCAAGCACTTATCAACATAAACTGCAACTCATCCTCCTTTTTTCACTTTTCTATTCATATAATGTAATTCATAGCCATCCAATGTAAAATCCACTCCTTTCTCTTCACTGAGCCACATCTCTGATATTGCCACTATATTGAATGGCTCTTTAAACTGATGAAAATAATCTTTAATGTTATTAAAGTTGGCAAAGAGACTTCTGCTGTTGAAGTGGATCATTGATATTAAAATCAGATATGACCATTGTGTTAAACTGTTCATCCGTGTAGTAACTACAGTTATTATTGATGGAGGTAAATAACTTATTGTCAGGGTCTATGTCATATTCCACATCCTGTGGGTTGTGAGCTGTATATTCAAAAACTTTCAGTTCCTGTTGTTCCTGTTTGTTGATCTTTTGTTTCATGTAGTTATATGTCCTGTTGCAGATGAATGTGATCCTTCAGTGTCCTACAGTTGTCTCTTGTTGCTGTCAACTCCAGTTCATAATGTTCATTGATATTTGTCCAGTTCCATAATATTTCGGATGTTAATGACTTTGGCTTCTTCAGGTGATCCATTTAATTTGATGTATATTTTAGTTTGTTGTCCAGGTGTTTTTTGCTTTCTCAGGTATGTTGCTTTTCTGGCTATATCTGCGTTTTCTTTTGGAAGGTGTTCATTTATGTAGATGTTCGTTCCTTTCAGTTTCCTACCTTGTTTTAGCAGCGCAGTCTTGTGTTTTCTGTTGACAAACCTCATGATGACCGCTGGTTTGATGCTGTTGTTTTTCCTGGGCAGAGGGTGGCAGGCCTCAATGGTGTTACAGTCCAGCTGTATTCCTTTGGACTGCAGGAAGGCCGCCAGCTGTTGCTCAGTGGATTCGGCTTCCAGCTCACCGAGTCCCCCTCCGCGGCCACTGCCTGAGCATATGATCGGGGATTTAATGTGGAGCCCTGTGATGATCACGTCGTTCACCTGGGGGTATTGTTCCAGGTCAGCCACTCTGCTCTCCAGATACGCCAGCCTCTTGTCCTTCTCGGCGTTCTGGATCCGCAGTGCTTTCACCTCCTTGACCAGGTCCAGAATGTTTTTTTGCTGCAGCTTAACAGCAGAAACTTCTTCCGCCAAGAAGTCAAGTGACTTTTTAATATCGTCCACCTCCTCAGCCTGTTGAGCATTATAAGGACCCATGATCCCGGATGATTTATGTTGACTAAACAGCTAACTGAACAGCTGTTTAACTAGCTGAGTGGCGGGCCGCTCAGCTCCATTCCCGTTTTCCCAGTCCATAAATGCGGTTATCGGCGTCTTAAGTCAGACAGGGGTCGAAACGAGGATGTCCAGTCCGTAATCCAAACTCAGTTATCAGAAGCAAGAACAGTAGTCAAAAACCAAGCACCAAAACACAGAAATCCACCGATTCACAGGAGCTGACAGCAGGTTAACAGCAGGTTGACAGGAACGCTTAAAATAATCCAGCATAATAAAAATCAGTGTTAAGATAAGATAAGATAAGCCTTTATTAGTCCCACAATGGGGAAATTCCAGGATTGCAACAGCACAGGTATAGCAACACTCAGAGCAACAATCAGAAGGCAAGAGAAAAACAAGAGCAGCGAGTATACATATGTACATATAAATATAAATATATATACGTATATAGACACACAGTGCGGAGCATTGTAGCTAGATGGAATAGATATATAAATATATAAACACAGTGCGGAGCATTGTAGCTAGATGGAATAAATATGTAGATACATAAACACACAGTGCGGAGCACTGTAGCTAGATGGAGTAAATATGTAAATATATAAACACACACAGTGTGGAACATTGTTGCTAGATGGAATAAATATATAAACACACACAGTGCTGAGCATTGTAGCTAGATGGAATAAATATGTAAATATATAAACACACACAGTGCGGAGCATTGTAGCTAGATGGAATAAATATGTAAATATATAAACACACAAAGTGTGGAGCATTGTTGCTAGATGGAATAAATATATAAATATATAAACACACAAAGTGCGGAGTGTTGGGCATGTTACTAAAAAATAGTAATTAATTACAGTTACTAGTTACTTCTTTTCAAAAGTAATTGAAAAATGCATACTTAAATCATCTTGCACACATTCGCCCCCCGCGCGCCCGCGGAACCCGGCGCCCGTCGTCCCTTGCTGGCTCGGAAAATGTGCCATCATCACTGCATGGGCTGCATGAATAATAAAGTAAACCATTTGGCGCAGATCTTCCTGTGAGCAGTAAGTGGCACTATCCCTTTTGTCAAATATTTTTATGTAGGAGTGCGCGGAGTGGGACAAATCTCCATCAGTAGCAAGATAATTTAATTAATGGATTACATTATGGGCCTATTAATGTCAGGCTGAAAACAGACTGTTTCAGACAGACCTTTTAGAACATCTTCAGTCTGCTTTATCCTGCCTTCTGAGTTCTTATTGTGGGAAAAATCTGAAGAAAATCAACACGATACTGCCAGTAATTTCCTCATTTTGGAGTGATAGTTGGCAACACTGCATAAAGCTGTCCATGTTTATCTTACCTTTATGATATGGATTTAATCCAAAGTGCAGTTATCCAAAGAAAATGTCCATTATCCACGGTCCAAATGGCTCCTGTGACAGAGACATGGTCCAGTCCCTCAAATTCCTTTTGGAGATCAAAATCCATTTTTGAATACTCTATCCAGGTAGAAAGTAAATGTGTTTTAACTTCAGTGGATCACAGTCTCAGCTGTCTGATGGAAAGTCACTGTTTATATCATGTCTTCAGTCTGTAACGACGTATCTGGCAATCAGTCAGTTTAATTCTTGATGGGTCACAACCGGTCTCAACCAGCACTTCAGCTTGCAACCCACCAATATGCTTTTGTCCTTAACCGCAACAAAGGAAAAATACTCTATTTCCACAAAAACCTCTGCTCAGTAGTGAAGACTAGGCTCTCTGCAACAGGTCACGTCGACTGACGGCTCGTCTCAGCTACGAGTAAATGAGTTTGTATATTAATTTATTTGTGCTAAAAATGTCTTCCCATATTAATAAAACGAGTAGCGCATCTGATCAAATTTCAGTAACTGTAATGCATTACTGAATTTTTAAACAGTAATTTCATTACACAGCACGTTACTACAAAAGCAGTGGCATTACAGTAATGAGTTACTTTGCAACGCTGATAATAATCTGCTACATCTGTTTACTATGTTTAAACACACAGCACAAATTCAAGCCACCTTGTCCGGCTGCTGTTTCCTTCAGCTGCCTCTCACACTCAGTACATGAATGTGTACCAAGGAGCAGAGACCGACACATCAGTTGCTGATTCATACAGTTGCCTCCTTCAGGTTCTCCTCAGTTCAGTCAGTGAGTGTACTGAAGAGCAGTGAAGGCGCAAGCCCTGCCCATTCAGTTCAGCCGAGTTTTTCAGTTCAGTGAGTGGCAGGCAGTGAGAGTTCCAGTACAGCACTGAGTGATTTAGTGTACAAATCTTTAGAACTGGTTTTTTTTAAGTGAAGGAACCGATGTGATTCAGTACATTTTAGTGAACTGTGGATCCCATCACTACTGTGTCATAGTAACATGCTCTGTCACTCACTCACAGCAGCTACAGGTGTCTCATCAGCACCATGATGAGCCATGTACTGTAACATTCCCAAATGATTCCTTTGAATGTACTAGTTTTTAATGGGTGAACATACTGTACTGAATCACTTACTGGAACTGTACTGGAAGCCAGGGATCACCAGCTGAATCACCCGTGACCCACCTAGGCAGCAAAGGAGCCCCACCCACTTTAGTTAGCAGACTCCCATGCTGTGTTCAAAATGTTTACTTGTTCCCCATATAGTGTGCCATATAAAGACGTGGACAAAATTGTTGGTACCCCTCTGTTAATGAAAGAAAAACCCACAATGGTCACAGAAATAACTTGAATCTGTCAAAAGTGGTAATAAATAAAAATTCTATGAAAATTAACCAATGAAAATCAGACAGTGCTTTTGAATTGTGGTTCAACAGAATTATTTTAAAAAACAAACTCATGAAACAGGCCTGGACAAAAATGATGGTACCCTTAACTTAATATTTTCTTGCACAACCTTCTGAGGTAATCGCTGCAATCAAACGATTTCTGTAACTGTCAATGAGACTTCTGTACCTCTCAGCAGGTATTTTGGCCCACTCCTCATGAGCAAACTGCTCCAGTTGTCGCAGGTTTGAAGGGTACCTTCTCCAGACGGCATGTTTCAGCTCCTTCCACAGATGTTCAATAGGATTTAGAGCAGGGTTCATAGAAGGCCACTTTAGAATAGTCCAGTGTTTTGCTCTTAGCCATTCTTGAGTGTTTAGCTGTGTGTTTTGGGTCATTATCCTGTTGCAAGATCCATGACCTGCGACTGAGACCAAGCTGTCTGACACTGGGCAGCACATTTCTCTCTGGAATACCTTGATAGTCTTGAGATTTCATTGTACCCTGCACAGATTCAAGACACCCTGTGCCAGATGCAGCAAAGCAGCCCCACAACATAACAGAACCTCCTCCATGTTTCACAGTAGGGACAGTGTTCTTTTCTTGGTATGCTTCATTTTTGCGTCTGTGAACATAGAGCTGATGTGCCTTGCCAAAACGTTCCAGCTTTGTCTCGTCTGTCCATAGGACATTCTCCCAGAAGCTTTGTGGCTTGTCAACATGCAGTTTGGCAAATTCCGGTCTGGCTTTTTTATGATTTGTTTTCAACAGTGGCGTCCTCCTTGGTTGTCTCCCATGAAGTCCACTTTGGCTCAAACAACAACGGATGGTGCGATCTGTCACTGATGTACCTTGACCTTGGAGTTCACCATGAATGTGTTTAGAGGTTTTTCTGGGCTCTTTTGTTGCCATTCGTATTATCTGTCTCTTCATTTTTCATCAGGTTTCCTCCTGCGGCCACGTCCAGAGAGGTTGGCTACAGTCCCGTGGATCTTAAATTTCTGAATAATGTGTGCAACTGTAGTCACAGGAACATAAAGCTGCTTGGAGATGGTCTTATAGCCTTTACCTTTAACATGCTTGTCTATAATTTTCTTTCTAATCTCCTGAGACAACTCTCTCCTTTGCTTCCTCTGGTCCCTCTTTAGTGTTGTACACACCATGTCACCAAACAGCACAGTGACTACTTGTCACCCTTTAAATAGGCTGACTGACTGATTACAAGTTTGTAGACACCTGTGATGTTAATTAGAGGACAACTCTTGGTTGAACATGTCCCTATGGTCACATTATTTTCAATCTTTTCTAGGGGTACCATCATTTTTGTCCAGGTCTGTTTCATGAGTTTGTTTTTTAAAATAATTCTGTTGAACCACAATTCAAAAGCATTGTCTGATTTTCATTGGTTAATTTTCATAGAATTTTTATTTATTACCACTTTTGTCACATTCAAGTTATTTCTGTGACCATTGTGGGTTTTTCTTTCATTAACAGAGGGGTACCAACAATTTTGTCCACGTCTGTAGTGAATCAGCCATTTTGTAGTGCTGTACAAAATCCTAACTGAAAATTTCATTCACTACAGTGTAACGTTGGGGCTGTGATAAGGGGCAGAGATTCTCCCAACACGCTTTGCGCTGCGGAGGATTCAAAGACTGTTATTATCCTTGTGTTCTAAGTGTTATTGTTGTACCATTATGACTGTGTTAGAAGACCAGTTGTGATAATGTTGTTTTTCCAGTGTGAGGGATTATGTGTCTGTGTCACCATGAGTGAGAGGAGTGTCAGTGTGAATGACCTCCTCTCCGTTCTGTGTAATGAGTCAGTGAAGAATAAACGACTATACATCACAAATCCTCTCTCATCACACTGGTGTCAGAAGTGGGATTATTGAGAGATGGAAGCAAGGATCAAGGCAGAGATTTGGCAGCTCAAGCGGCTCATCGCCCAGATGTTGATGGAGACGGACAGCAGATCAGACACGCCAGCCCCCAGAGCTGCTTGCTATGACGAATGGGGGAGCGGACCAGATGGAGCAAGCATGCCCCGCTTTTTGCCTTTTTCAAGGCAGAGTAGACCAGACAGAGCCAGCGTACCCCACTTTCTGCCTTTTTCAAGGCAGGGTGGGCCAGCGATTCTACTGCAACCAAGGGCAGTGATCGACAAAGAGGCGACCGTCCCACTGACCCACCAATCGGCCAAGCTTCCCCGCTTTGGTGACGAAACCCTGCTGGACGATTATCTGGTCCAGGTTGAACTGGCCGCTGCACTGAATAGCTGGACACCTGTAGAGACAGCTGTGCAGGTTGTGCTGGCTCTAGAGGGTAGAGTTCTCTGCACGCTGTCTGATCTCAGGCCTGAGGAACGTCACAGCAGGCCAGTGCTACAAGGAGCGCTCTGGAGGCGGTTCGGGAGAGCAACCCATGCTGATCACGCCCGGGAACAGCTGGCCAGCTGCTGGCTAGGCAACCAAGAGAGCCTGGGAGCTTATGCAGTGGACGTATGGCTGCTGACACAGCATGGCTACCCGGATTTCGAGCCAGAGGCGGTGGAGAAGCTCACTCTACAGAACTTCATCTGAGGGCTCCGCCTGGCCCGGCTCCAAGAACACGTCTGGATTCACTCCGCAAGCAGCTGGGAGACGGCCGTGGCAGAAGCAGAACGGGTGGGGCCAATGATGGATTATGCAGATGATGCGTCATCACCAAGGCAAAGAGCTTTCCAGGCCATAGTCGAGAGGGAGGACGAGGAGGAGCTGCACCAGGCCACAGCTGCGAGGCCGGTGAGAGTACAACGACAATTGCGCAAGGGGGGATGCTTCCGCTGCAGGGAACCAGGGACACATCGCGCTTTACTGGTGAGCACGTCAGACTGGGAGGGCGATGAGTCCTTGTGATGGGAGTGGCCGGTCAGAACACAAACCACTCGTTCTGGCTGGCTGACATCCAAGGTCCCTGCATCACTGGACTAGATCTGCTCGCAGCATGGGGTGCAATGATCAACACCACCAGCTTGTCTCTCCTTCTGGGAGCTAGGACCATCATGCTCTGCGGCAAGGGCCAGACGAGGAACTCGGGGGCCCACATGATTGAGGAGCCATCAGCGCAGACCGAACTGAGCGGATCGACACCAGAAATGACCACAGCAGCACCACCAGCGTGAGCAGAGCAAGTGCCATTGCTGCTAGAGACAACAAGGACAGAGACAATGGGGGGCTGCAGAGTGGATCACTGCATCATCAGAAACACAGCAGGTGGTCGAGGAATTGTTCCAGCGGAGCTGCAGAGGATTAGAATCGGGACAGAGACGCCAGCTCCAGGAACTGTTGGACTGCTACATTGACATCTTTGCTGCCAGGGACAAGGAGTGCACCTGAACCAGTTTGGTACAGCACCAGATTGACACCGGTGAGACCAGGCCGATCTGGCTCCGCTCCCGCCTTCTTCCTTTTTCAAGGCAGGCAATGGAAGAACAAAAAATCCAGGAAATGCTGGAGGCTGATGTCATTGAACCCTCCAGCAGCCCCTGGGCAGCGCCAGTGGTTCTGGTAAAGAAGAAGGATGGTTAGTGATGGTTCTGTGTGGATTACCGGCACCTTAGTGACATCACCCATAAGGACTCCTACCCCCTGCCCCGCATCGATGACGTGCTGGATTACATCACCAGCTCCAGCTGGTTCAGCTTGCTCGACCTCCGCTGCAGCTACTGGCAGGTAGAGCTGTCACCAGAGGCCCACCAGAAAACAGCCGTCTCCATTGGGCAGGGACTGTGGCAGTTCAAGGTGATGCCATTTGGACTTTGCAATGCCCCAGCCACCTTTGAACGTCTGGAGCAAGAGCTGGCTCACGTCCCCCGGAGCCTCTGCATCATTCATCTCGATGACCTGCTGGTTAAGGCAGCTGATTTTGATGGTGCCCTGTCCAACCTCCGGGAAGTACTGGACACCATCCATTGGGTTGGGCTGCGGCTGCACCCGCGGAAATGTCACTTGTTTCGGCAAGAAACCACCTTCCTGGACCACGTCGTCAGTGCTGCAGGAGTCACCACCGATCCAGAGGAGGTGGCAGCGGTAAAAAACTGGCCGGTGCCGCGAGATGTACGAGAACTACAGAGCTTTCTCAGACTGGCCTCCTATTATAGAAGGTTTGTGAAGGATTTCACCACCATTGCCAGCCCGCTGCATCAGCTGACGCAGAAGGGCTGCACGTTTGAGTGGAGTGATGAATGTGCTGCTGCTTTTTCCCGGCTCCGTTCGGCGCTCATCAGAGCCCCTCTAGACCACTGTGGGCAGGGATAATGCAGCAGCACACAGCCTGTCCTCAGATAATCAGCCAGCCCTCCCCAGCGATGACATCACAGAGACCCTCAGCACGCAGCAGCTTCGGAGTGAGCAGGATGGAGATCCCGTCATCTCCCGGGTTCGGCAGTGGTTGGATGCGGGCCAACGGCCCTGCTGGGAGGCTGTATCTGTGACTTTCCCAGTGGTCCAATCTCTGCTGTTATGAGGGTGTTGTTTGTCAGCGGTGGCAGTTTCCAGCTGGGCATCGCCACATCTGGCAGCTGCTGGTTCCCCGATGGTTCCGCCCCAAGGTGCTTCAGTTGATCAATGGGTCGGGGAGGGCGGACCACTTCAGAGTAACGAAGACTCTGCAGCAACTTTGGGCCCAGTTCTACTGGAAGGGGTGTCATCAGGACGTGGAGCTCCATGTCCATCACTGTGACACCTGCACGGCTCAGAAAGGGCCGACTATGCCCCCTTGCAGCAGTACCAGGTAGGGGCACCAATGGAACGGGTGGGAGTGGACATTCTGGGCACTTTTCCGACCACCGCTCGGGGAACCGCTATGTTCTGGTCATGATGGATTACTTCACCAAATGGCCAGAGGTGTATGCGGTCCCTGATCAGAGCGCCGCCACCACAGCATCAAAGCTGGTGGATGAGATGTTTTGTCGGTTTAGTGTACTGGAGGAGCTGCACAGCAACCAGGGATGGAACTTTGAGGCAGAGGTCTTTGGGGAGGTGTGCAGGTGACTGGGCATCCGGAAGACCCGGACCACCCCGCTGCATCCACAGAGCAACGGCCTAGTCGAACATTTTAATCGGACCCTGACCCCTCAGCTTGGCATCCTAGTGGACCAGCGACAGCAAGACTGGGACCTGCATCTGCCATTGGATCTGTGGGCATATTGGAAAGGAGCTCAGGAATCCACCCAGTGCACCCCTGCAGCGCTGATGTTTGGACGCGAGCAGCGCACACCAGTGGATTTGGTCCCCACCCCCGGAGCCAGAGGTGGAAGGCAAACTAGAGTTGGATTATTTGTTTTGCTTAAGAGAATGTCTTCACACGGTACACAAACTGGCTCATGAGGCCCTGGCAGTGGTGGGAAGTCGGCAGAAGCGAGCGTATGACTCCTGCTGCCAGGTGAGGGACTTTGCACCTGGGGATCGAATCTGGGTTTTCTGCCTGGAGCGGAAAAAGGAAATGTCATCAAAGCTGGCGAGCCACTGGTTGGGGCCATGCGTAGTTCTACAGAGACCGTCAGACGTAGTGTACAGGATGAGGCTGCACAAGAGGAACCGGGTGGTGGTGCTTCACCACGACCGTCTTGCCCCATACCAGCCAGCTGCCCCACAGGCGGCTGGCAGAGGCTCCATCCCAACCGGATAACAAAGTCAAGGCTCGAATGGACTGTAACTGGCCTGTGCATGCTGGTCGCCGACAACAGTGGCCACCCTGATGCCTGGATGGATTCATATTGGACTTTTGAGTTGGACTTATTATTCTGGGAACAGAAGCCAGTCCAGGGGGAAACGGTGTAACATTGGGGCTGTGAAAAGGGGCGGACTCTCCCGGCATGCTTTGCGCCGCGGAGGATTCAAAGACTGTTATTATCCTTGTGTTCTAAGTGTTATAGTTGTGCCATTACAACTGTGTTATAAGACCAGTTATGATAGTGTTGTTTTCCCTGTATGCAAGAGATTATGTGTCTGTGTCACCCTGAGTGAGTGTCTGTGTGAATGACCTCCCCTCCGTTCTGTGTAATGAGTCAGTGAAGAATAAATGCCTATATGTCACAAATCCTCTTTCATTATTGTGTGAACCCTTGAAACATCACAATACAGTGCACTCAAAATATCCCATAATTTTTTTTTAACCTTTATTTTAACAGGATGGTCCCATTGGGATTGCAAATTTCTTTTTCAAGGGTGTGCAGTACAAGAGGTAGCAATGACAGGCAATACACAAAAAAGCAGTCCATACAAATAACAATAAAACAATTAGACAATTGCCATTAAAACCAAGTGACAAATTCTAGAAACAGTGACAGACCGATGAGTTTGAGTCTAAGTCTTTTAGTATACATTTAAATTGATCCAAAGAAACCAGGGGCCTCATGTACAAAGGGTACTTATGCACCAAAATATGGCGCACGTCCTTTTCCACAGAAACTTTCAGATGTATCAAGAATGAAACGAAAGTGGAAATATGTGCAGCCCCATGCCAACTTCATGGCTGGCGTACGCACGTTTCTACTGATATTAGTCCGTTGGCGACACTTAGGGTGCTTTCACACCTGCAGGCTTTAGTTTGTTTCAATCGAACTCAAGTTCATTTTCTCCGTTAGTGCGGTTTGTTTTGTCTGGTGAGAACACAGCAATCACACTCAAGTGCGTACCAAAACAACTGTACCGAGACGTGGTCTCGTTTCGAATCAAATGCTGAACTTTGGTGTGGTCCTGCAGGTGAGAAAGCAACCACACTAAAATGGGCCCAGCGGCAAACGGTAAAACATTTTATGTCACTGTATATACCTGATAGATCTTTGAAAAAGGTTTCTTTCGGTTGTTTTGGTTAGCCACCCCTGGTCTGAAAAGCCATGGCTCTCTCTCCAACCTGTGACAGCTGTATTTCCCTCTCTAAGAAGGTTTCTGAGTTGGAACTGAGAATCTGTAACCTCTATAAGATTCAGCAGGCTGAAAATCATTTGGACGGAATCATTTTTGGACGGGCATCGGCGCCAGCGACGGACTCGGCAGTTAGCAGAGATGGCTACTTACCTGGGTGAAATTAACATATCGCCATCCACCTCCACCCTTGCTCCAGCTACCTCAGCTGTCCAGGACTGCAGCACTAAACACTGGTTTCAGCTCGGAGCTAAACCTAAAGCCCTGGGGGGGGTTTTCTCAGCCTCAATGCATGCCCCGGACCATGGTTGGGCCTAACAATAAGCATCAAGGATCAACCAGGCATAGCCGCACCTCCTCCCTTGCCCTCTCGCTGGAAAACAGGTCTGACATCTTTTCCCTTGAAGATTTCCCCCACCTGGATGCTGATCTTCCTCCCATGCCCACCCCTCCTCCTTCAGCAGTGGCCCAAACCCACAAGCCCCAGATTAAAACTACCCTGGGTGTGCCGAACTTTACATCGGCTCCAAAAAGAAGAGAGCGCAACCCCCTGCATTACCCCTGCACCGGCATCTCGCCACCACAGCAGCAGCAGCAACAATAACAACGGCAAAATTATTCACCATTACAGAAGCCACTGACAAAGTCCCCCCAGACGATGCTGGTAATTGGTGATTCCATAATGAGGAACGTCAGAAACAGGTACTGTGTTACAAAATTTTTACCTGGAGCTAAAGAGTCAGAAATTGAGGCTCTTATTCCTGATCTATTAAATGAATACCCTCATGCTAAAACTGTTACTGTCCATGTTGGATACAACAACATCCCAGATGAAGCGTCTGAGATCTTAACTCTTTGAGTGTGTCTGTCACCGAATTGCGACATAACCCCTAGTGGTCAAGAGTGGTAAATATTTTTTGTCGATAAAATAGTTCAGATTTCCAAGGCTATAATTTGAAAGTGGTAAGAGATAATGACTTACTGTCAATTAGAAAGATGTAAAATATCCAAAGTTTCAGATAGGAATAAATTTACGCATCTAATTTGCATAATGTCGTGACACCTTTTTAAATTTCATAACTTGGTCAAAACTGGACTTTGGACTTATTTACACAAAGAATTGTTCAGTCTTTTGACACTGTTTTTTGTACAGAGGAACCTCATCATCTTATCTTCAAAGTATATGAACAAGAAATCAGTACAATATTTTAAAAAAAACACAGATTTTCCTCACTTACTGTTGAGAAAGGGGAGCTGGCTGGCTGGCGTGGTCGCTGTGTTTTCACCCATCGTGGCCGTTATTTTGCATTCTATCAGTTATTTACGCTGTCTATCACATCTACAAAGTTGTATGATTATCCCACATAAATTTCGCTTGTATCCCGCAGCTTTTTTCCGCGTACAAAGCCGACTAAGTGACAGTGCACGATGATGGACGGCAGCCATATTAGCTTTCTGGGCTAAAATGCTAAAAACTGGAAAAGAAAATGAGGAGTTCTTCTTCTTTGGTGTATTACGTGTCATCCATTGAGTCCTCCAACGGCTGTCTGCCACCTTCTGAAACTGGCAGATCAGTACAAATCAGTACAAATCCTCAATGGAGCCGATCAGGTCAGAATGAGATGACAGGCACAGCGCCGTGCTCTGCCACTAGGGGCACGCAAAATCTCACACTCAAAAGGTTAAAGACAGACTTCAGGAGCCTTCTGTCTACTCTTAACTCTGAGTGTGAGAATTTTCGTGCCCCGATTTATACTGATTGTACTGATTTGCCAGTTTCAATAGGTGGCAGACATCCGTTGGAGGACTCAGTGGGTGACACGTAATACACCAAAGAAGAAGAACTCCTCATTTCCTTTTCCTGTTTTAGCATTTAGCCCAGAAAGCTAATATGTCCGCGATCGTCACCGTCACTTTTTCGGCTTTGTATGCTAAAAATAGCCGTGGGATACAAATGAAATTTATGTGGGATAATCATAAGACTTTGTAGATGTGGTACAGACTTTAACCACTTGCGCTCCGTTGTTCCGCGGGCGGGCAAGTCTCTGCGTCCTATGACGCACGAGCGCGCTCTTGTGCGCCCTCGTGCGCCCTCGTGCGCATGACGCATGATAAGGATATTGATGGTGATGATGTAGGTGGTGTGCCCTCCAAGCGCCACTGAAAAAAAAATCTGCAAACACAGCCGCGAACAGATTAGTTCATCTGATTGACATCTCATTCGACTAATAAGAGCCTTGAATTGGGTTTCTGAAACCTTGAAGAACCAATGAATGAAAATCTAGGAAGGAGGACCCGCCTACTGTGAACGCAGGAGCCAATTGAAGCACAGAAATTCTGGCTGGGTGAAGCGATATTTACTGCTGCAGAAGGACTCTGGACTAATCTACTACAGACCCAGGCTCACCCAGCAGCATGGAAAACACCCACAAGTGGGACCTGCACTCATTCCAGCAGAATAGACGGAGGCCGACGACAAAAGTCGTAAATCATTCGCCAAAACGGCAATATGTAATGGAATTATGTTGATAGGGATCCACGAGCGGAGCAGCGTCGCGTTCGTCTGACGCGTGGGAAGAGCTGTTCGCCACGACTCTGCTGCTTTGAAGAGGTAAGGTGTTATAAGCTAAATTATTATTTATCCCTGAAAACTGTAATCCAAAAATGACTTTTGACCGATCGGTCAATTACAACTGTACTGCGCACGAAGTGCGTGCGCCGCGATAAACGGCCAAATGGCACAGTTTGGAAAAATGTCTGTAACTTTTGAATAATTCAATGTAGAATCTTCATTTTAGGCTCTAATGAAAGGTCACACTCAGGGCTGTGTGTGTGTGTGTGTGTGTGTGTGTGTGTGTGTGGGCAGGGGGTCGTCGTCCCCCCCCCCGCTACCAAGGACCAAATTCGGCCCTCTACATGACGGATTACACTTTTTTTTTTTTTTTTTTCCTTGCATGTTTTCACAGCGGCTCCCCCCCCCGCTACTGTGTGTGTGTGGGAGGGGGGAACCGTGAACGGACCGTGAACGCTCCTCACGGTCTGCAGAAGAGGAGCGGGGGGGGCACGGTCCAAACGCTCCCCGGTCCGCGGGAGGAAGCATATCAGTCTATTCCATCATGTAGCGATGGCCCTCTTCTGTAGCGAGGGGGGGGGGCGTTCACGGTCCGTTCACAGTTCCCCCCCCCACACACACACACACAGTAGCGAGGGGGGGGGGAGCCGCTGTGAAAACATGCAAGGAAAAAAAAAAAAGAAAAAAGAGTGTATTCCGTCATGTAGCGAGGGCCGAATTTGGTCCTCGGTAGCGGGGGGGGGGGGAACGACCCCCCCGCCCACACACACACACACACACAGACACAGCCCTGAGTGTGACCTTTCATTAGAGCCTAAAATGAAGATTCTACATTGAATTATTCAAAAGTTACAGACGTTTTTCCAAACTGTGCCATTTGGCACAATTTGGCACAGTTCCATAACGCCTGGGAACTACCTGAGAACAAAGCTGTGTAAAATATTCATTTTTTGTGGTATTGTTACCAAATTTGGATCTCAGCTGGATAACACTTGGTTCTACATTTTTGTTGCATTTTCCAGCCGGATCGGACAGCTGTGTGTTATTTACAAGCATTTGTATCCAAAAAAACACTGTGTCCAAATTTTTTTTCTTCAAGTTCAGTATGTTTAGATGACTGTAACTCAGTGGCCGGAGCACGTAGAGAGATTATGTTTTTTTTGCCAAAAAATTCAAAGTGTTTTCTTTTAAATGAGACCAACCCCATGAAGATGCTGCAAAGGGTTGAATAATAGCTTTCGATTTACTTTGGGCACGTTTTTTTTGGCATTTTTAGGAAAATTGCCCGGAGTGCAAGTGGTTAAACTACCAACAGAACGCAAAATATGGACCATGATGTGTGAAAACACAGCGACCACGCCACCCAGCCATCCACCCAGCCAGCCAGCCCCCCTTTGTCAACAGTAAGTGACTTATTATTTTTTAATGCATTGATTTCTTGTTCATATACTTTGAAGATAAGATGATGAGGTACCTCTGTACAAAAAAGTGTCAAAAGACTGAACCATTCTTTGTGTAAATACATCCAAAGTCCAGTTTTGACTGAGTTATGGAAGTTAAAGAGGTGTCATGACATTACACAAATTAGATGAGTAAATTTATTACTATCTGAAACTTTGGATCATATTTTGCATCTTTCTAATTGACAGTAAGCCATTATCTCTTGCAACTTTCAAGTTATAGCCTTGGAAATCTGAACTATTTTATTGACAGAAAATATTTACCACTCTTGACCACTAGGGGTTATGTTGCAGTTCGGCAACATACATACTCAGAGGGTTAAGAACTGTGGCAGACGTGTGTTTATCTCTGGACCACTTGTTCCTTTTAGAAGAGGTTGCAATTATTTCAGCAGAACTCAGCCTTAATACCTGGTTGTGTTCAGCATGTCCTACTTTTAACATTGGTTTTATAGACAATTTCAAGCTGTTCTGGAATTGCTCATCATTTATGAGGCCAGATGGCATTCATCCAAATAGACTGAGTGTACGTGTTTTAAGAGACAATCTGTTTTATTCTATTCAGCATTTTTTAGTACAGTGACTGAAAGCTGGTGTGTCACCTCACCCCAAAGTGTCTGGGTCTTCCAACCAGCTTTTTTGCTTTCCACTTCTCACATTAGTCCTATTAGAGAGAAAGGTTATACTTGTACACACCCCTAATCTCATTTTGACAGGTGCCATGTCCCCTTGACCTGACCTGACCCTGACCCTGACCCCCATGACCTTGCGTAATTAAGTTGTCAATCAAAGGTGTTTTGAACTTCTCGTCAAACTGACAGATTGTGTTTTTAATCTGTTGTCCATATGTGGTTTAGGGTTAGGATAGGGTTAATGATGACAAGAAGTCTTGTGAGAGGTGACATTTTTGTAGTCTTTCAATTTACAAAAAACACATCACTGTCTGTAAAAGGCTTTGAAGCCATCATTCTCTTGGCTATGAGATAGGGTGAGGATGGGGTTAATGATAACAAGAAGTCTTGTGAGAAGTGACATCTTTGCAGTCTTTCAATTTACAAAAAAACACATCACTGTCTGTAAAAGGCTTTGAAGCCACCATTCTCTTGGCTATGGAATAGGGTTAGGATGGGGTTAATGATGACAAGAAGTCTTGAGGTAAAGGCTGTACACACGCTGTAAGACTTATGGCAGACTTTTGTGTGACAATACCACAAATTAGACTCTCACACAACACAAAGTTAGCACTGACCAAAAGAATAAGATTTTGGCAGGTTAGACATCTGAGCTGTCTACAAAAGCACTCACACACACTGACCCAGTCACAAATCTGCAACAGCATCTTCTGCACATTCAGAAAAAGGGTTTTAGAGGCAGACTGACCTGAGCAAACAGGCCTATTTGGTCTTAATTTCCCAAAGCACACTGAAAAAAAAAAACCAGGTAAATGTCCTGCATGTACAACTGTTGTGAGACCTTGGTCTGCACTGCTGCCAGTAAAGCAGACACACAAACACACACGGTAGTTTCAAGTTAATTTTAACATTTGCTGTGGCAGTGTAGAGTTTCAAAGCACATTAGTCAGGTGTTTCTCACAGTGTGTCAGCTTGCAGAAGTCAAAAACGCAGACACGATAACCACACAGTTAAAACATCCTTGACCATTCTCTTAGTCAAAATAGAGAAGAATATCTCTTCTGAGTGACTAGGATGTTTGCTGAGCTTTCCTAAGCATGTGCCACTGTGAAAACAAACATTTGAAACTTGCTCAGCAGCTGAAAGAGAGACTAGAGGCTTTCACATAGGACTTTCTGCCCCAAATGAAGGAAGAAGAAAGGGTTTATGTAGGAAAAATTAAATGTTGGACACCCCCCTAGAAAATCCCCAGAAAACATTTTTAATTAGATGTGATTAGATGCTGATGGCTGATATAAGCATTTATAATAAATGTGTCTAAAAGACTGTAATTTAGATGCTGATGGCTAATATAAGCATTTATAGGAAATGTATCTAAAAGACTGTAATTTGGACTGTTTTAATTTAAACTGTTTGTCAGTAAAAGCAGTAGCGCTTTTGCGCCACAAGTGGCACTCGGTTGTGATGAGACACTGTTAAGTTGTTAGAACGCACGAGAAGAAGAGTTGTTGTAGCAGTTGTTGAGTAATGTCCCGTGTCGAAGTGCCATGCCTGGTGTTGTAAAAAGACAATAAACCACTGAAAAGTCGTCAAATTGCCTCTTCTTCACCTGACGAGTGTAACAAAATTTGGTAGCAGAGGATGGTTCAGTCGTGCCCCAGACGGTGAGTGTGCAAATATAAAAAAAACGAGCAGAAATGATGGAATTGGAGCAGCTGCAGGATAAGCTGAGCGAGGCCTTGGTGCAACTACAGCCCGAACAACTACACAAGGTCTGTTTGTTTGCAAAGATAAACCCAGTCAAGCCATCTAAAAAGTACAAGCTGGTACGACTGTTAAATGAGGAGGTGGAAAAGACCGTTGAAAACGAAGAAGAGGATGTAGCCCGCACATTTCTGCTAAAGCTAATCACATGTGCTACCGAAGCTAAGCAAAGCGAACAGCCATCGCAGGCAGCGGCAGCGGCCTGCGCGGATCGGGATGCGGAGGCACTCGCAAGTTTACAAAAACAATATGCCGCTCTACACGAAAGTTTTCTTGATTCAACTAAAAAGATTGAAGAGGAAATAGCAAGGCTTACTACTAACGCAACCACTCAGCCACAAAGTCGCCCTTTTCTGGCACAGCCCGCGGCCCCCTCAGCGCCCCTAATACCAGAGGTGACCATTAAACGAGAGTTTAGGATAAATGGTCAGATAGGAGAGAGGGGCCAAAGAGACAAGTTGTCTTATTCCAACCTCATTCACCAGATTGATATTGGCCTAAAGAAAAATCACAGTGAAGCTGAGATAATCGAGGCTGTTGTCAGAGCAGTGAGTCCCAGACTGAGTTTGCGAGATAAGATAAGATAAGATAAGATAAGCCTTTATTAGTCCCACAACGGGGAAATTCCAGGATTGCAACAGCACAGGGATAGCAACACTCAGAGCAACAATCAGAAGGCAAGAAAAAAAAAAAAAAAAAACAAAAAAAAAACAAAACAAGCAAGCAAGAGCAGCTAATATACATATGTACGTATTACTATAAAATATATATATATACACACACACACAGACACACAGTGCAGAGCATTGTAGCTGGATGGAATAAATATATGAATATATGAACACACAGTGCAGAGCATTGTAGCTAGATGGAATAAATATGTAAATATATAAACACCCACAGTACGGAGCATTGCAGCTAGGTGGAATAAATATGCAAGTATATGTACTTGCATAGATATGCAAGTACATATAGATACTTATATAGATACATATACAAGTACATATAGATACATATAGATATGCAGTAGATATGCTGGAGATCAAGTCAGATCTCACCCTGCCACAGCTACGCACCATCCTGCGAGGACATTATAAAGAGGATAGTTCCACTGACTTGTACAATCGCCTGATAAACCTCACACAAGACAGTAACGAGTCACCTCAGAACTTCCTGTTCCGTGCCATTGAGTTAAAAGAAAGGCTTTTGGTAGCATCCAGAGAGCCGGGCGCGGAAGAGCAGTATAGCTCTGACCTTATCCAGAGGAAGTTTCTGAGGGCGGTGGAAATGGGACTGATTAGTGCCGATGTGAAGTGCCAACTGAAGCGCTATCTGGAGGATCCTGCCGTCACAGATGAGCTTCTGATTTCTAAGACAAATGCAGCAGCCAGTCTTGAGTGGGAACGACACCAAAAGTTCAAGAGGCACACAAAAGAACCCAAAGTCCAAGAATGCCGAGTGGACAGCCTGTCAGGTCAGGATGCAACCGTGGGAAGAGTGGATGGCCAAGAATGCCCTCCACCATCGACAAAAGGTAAAACCCCTAAATCCCAAAGCACAGTAGCCTGCAAGGAATCGGAGCTCCTGGACATAGTCACGTAACTGAAGGGTGAAATGGGGGAGATAAAGAAGGCAATACGTGAGTCTCCCAGAGCACCCCATGCTCAAAGAGCAAGCAGGACACGTGGTTGCAAAAGCTGTCAGTCCACCAGCAATGGCGATCAGTGCGACCACTGCTTCAGATGTGGAATCAGCGGCCACATGTCAAGGGAATGTCGGACAGGGAAGAACCTAGTAAAAAGACAGGGCAAGTAGACATGGTTGCCAGTACTGTCCCAACCACATCAACACAAGCTAACACACAAGATGTGTACAAGCTAGTCACTGACAGTATTCGGAAGTTGGAAGCAAGGCTGGTAGCTAAAACAGAGGCACCTCCTGAAGAAACGGTCTGTGTTAATCTACTGTCCCCTAATTGCAGATCACAGTTGCTCAATTTGGTTGGAAAAAAATATGTCATAACCTGCTTTCTCAATGATAAGAAGACAGAAGCGTTGTGGGACACAGGGTCACAGGTCTGCTTGATGAATGACACCTGGAGACAGGAGCACATGCCACACACCACAGTCAGGGACTTAGCCGAGTTGGTGGGTCCAAGTATTCTGGAGGGAAGGGCAGTGAACCAGACACCGATTCCATTCTCAGGGTGGGTCGAAGTCACTTTCAAGCTGCCGACAGATAGTGGTCAACAGGTGGAACTCTTAGTTCCTGTGTTAGTGGTGAAGGAGGGTGGAGTGGCAGAGCAGCCTATCATTGGGTTCAACGTGATTGAGCATGTCTTGAAGATGGGCATTGGACCCCCTTGTGCCATCAGTGAAGCTGTTAGTGCAGCCTTCTCATTTGACTAAGAAAACAGAGGTATTTTTGAAGGTGATGCAAAGTGAGGAGGATAGGCTGGGGGAAGGAATGGTAAAAGTTGGCAGCGAGTTAGTCACCATCCCAGCTGGCCAAACCAAAGCAGTTAAAGGTTTTGTCAGAGCAGGCCCACTTACAGACACTCAAGACGTCCTGTTTGAGCCGAGTCAGTACACGCAACTACCGGAGGGTTTGCAGATGCAAAGTGGGGTGGTGCAGTTACGGAAAGGAAGTCGGTCTGTGTTCAAAATACCTATAACAAACAGTACTTCTCGTGATATCCAGCTGCCAGCTAAGACCATTTTGGGACAGACACAGAGAGTTAAAACTACTTACCCGGCAGACATTAGAACAACGACTGTAAGCCAAGCGGCAGCAGACTCGATGACGATTGAGACAAGAAGAAATGAAGAGACAGAGATGGACTGTGCCGTCAAAGAGACTATGGACATGTGGGACCCCCCAGTCCCTCTTGATTATCTCTCTCCCACACAACAAGAGCTATTGAGACAGCTACTATGGGAGGAACGGCAAGCGTTTTCCTGTGACGAGTATGATGTAGGGACAATTCCCTCTTTACAGTTGAAAATAAGACTTAAGGATCCCACTCCTGTCAAAAAGACTTGTATCGCTGTCCCCAGGCCACTTCATAAAGGAGTAAAAAAATATTTAGAAGACCTGCTTAACAGGGGCTGGATCACCAAATCTAAGTCATCATACTCTACTCCAATTGTCTGTGTGCGAAAGAAAGATGGAGGTCTGCGTTTGTGCTGCAATTTTAGAGAGCTGAACAAGAAGTCTATACCTGACAGACACCCAATCCCCTGCATACAAGATATGCTGAACAGTCTGAATGGGAGTGCCTGGTTTTCAGTCCTCAACCAAGGGAAGGCATATCACCAGGGTTTCCTGGAAGAGTCGAGTAGGCCCCTCACTGCCTTTATCACCCCGTGGGGTTTGTTTGAATGGGTAAGAATTCCATTTGGCTTGTCCTCAGCACCGGCAGCATTCCAAAGATCTATGGAGGAGTGTTTGTGGGGGTTGAGGGATGATATTTGTCTGCCTTACCTCGATGATAACCTTGTTCATTCACAGTCTTTTGAAGACCACTTGCGAGACCTGAGAAACGTCCTGCACCACTACCGAAGCCATGGGGTGAAGCTGACTCCCCGGAAATGTGAGTTATTCAAGCAGCAGGTACGTTTCCTTGGCAAAATGGTAACAAAACAGGGCTACACTATGGACCCTGCGGACCTTGCCCCGGTGCAGGCCCTAAAACATCAGCAACCTTCCACTGTTGGAGAGCTAAGGAAATTGCTAGGCTTTATTTCATGACCAGCTACTTCTACCCCATAAGTTCCATAAGCTCGTGTTTAAAGAACTCCATGAAAACATGGGCCATTTAGGGGTGGAGAGGGTGATGAACCTGATAAGGGAGCGCTTTTACTGGGCTCATATGCAAAGGGATGTTGAGCACTACATCACTAAAGTTTGCAGTTGTTTAAAGAAAAAACGTCCCAATAAGCCAACCAGGGCACCACTGACTAACATTGTCACCACGTATCCATTCGAACTTGTGTCCGTTGATTTCCTGCACTTGGAGAGGTGCAAAGGAGGATATGAGTATATCCTGGTTCTGATGGACCACTTCAATCGCTTTGCCCAGGCTCATCCTTGTCGCAACAAAGCTGCCTACACCACTGCTGAGAAGATATTTGGGGATTTTGCCCTCAAATTTGGCTTCCCCACACGTCTCCACCACGATCAGGGCAGAGAGTTCCAAAATAAACTCTTTGCAAAACTACAGGAGTACAGTGGGGTGCAGGGGTCCCGGACAACGCCCTACCACCCCCAAGGGAATGGGCAGGTGGAACGATTCAATCGTACACTGTTGGCAATGCTCAGAAACTTGCCCAAAGCAGCCAAGGAAGACTGGAAGTCCTCTCTGGCAAAAGTGGTTCATGCCTACAACTGCACACACAGCGAGGCTACGGGGTACGCGCCATATTTTCTGCTATTTGGCCGTAGTCCCAAGCTGCCCATTGATAGATAGATAGATAGACAGTTTATTTCGAACACAAAAATATAACAAATACAAGCAAATGGCAAATGCAATAAAGTAACAGTATACACTGTTCGAAAGGGAGAAGGAAGAAGTGAACACTTATTAATTCCATCTCCTCTTTTCCATAGATACACCCATGTGAATTTTATACAAATTACCACCTTTAAGACCCCAAGTAAACAATTTACTGTATTTTTTACAAATCAACATTAACACCCATCCATTCTAACATACAATGATGTCCATACATCAAAACCAGCCTCAAACAACACAGATATACACAGTGCTGTCCCACCCACCATTCCATAGTGTCCCATAATATCCTAGAGTGAACATAATGAATCGTGCATATAACTACTACCCTTCTAACATATACCCTTTCAGCAAATGGTGCTTATACCTCTTTTTGAATTGATTTCTGTTTGTACATAGTTTCAGTTCCGGCTCCAGACTGTTCCACAAATCCACCCCACACACAGATATGCACATACTTTTCTTGGTTGTACGTATCTTGGGTTTTGTAAAGTTTAAGTCTCCCCTCAAATTATGATCATTGTCTCTTTTTTTAAATATTTTTTGTATATTAGTTGGTAGTTGATTATTAATTGCCCTGTACATTACTTGTGCTGTCTTAAATTTAACTAAATCGATGAACTTTATGACATGTGACTTTAAGAACAACGCATTGGTATGGTCTCTATATCCTGCATTGTTTATTATCCTTATAGCTCTTTTTTGTAGTGTGCATATTGACTGTAGGTTGGTCTTGTAGGTGTTTCCCCAGACTTCTACACAGTAGTTAAGATAAGGTAAAAACAGTGAATTGTACAATAAGACCAATGATTTATAGTCCAAGAAGTGTCTTGTCTTCCCCAGTATGCCTATACATTTTGCTAATTTGGCCCGGATGTGACTGATGTGAGGTTTCCAGCAGATTTTATTGTCTAGCGTCACCCCCAGAAACTTATTTTCCTGTACTGTTTCTATTCTGGTATCATCTATCGTTACCATTATTTCATGATTTATTTTATAATTTCCAAACAACATAATCTTTGTTTTTTTTTAGATTTAGAGATAATTTATTTTTGTTGAACCACTGCGTTAATTTTTCCATTTCAGTTGTGACCACCTCTAAAACCTGCTGCAAATTCTCACCAGTGCAAAGGATATTTGTGTCATCCGCAAACAAAATAAATTTCAGAATTTCTGATACTTGGCATATGTCATTTATATACAAAATAAAGAGTTTGGGTCCCAAAACTGACCCCTGGGGCACACCACAAGTGATGTCCATGAAGGGTGATTTGTGCTCTCCAATTTGTCCAAATTGTTGTCTGTTACTTAAATAACTTTCCACCCAACTCAGTCCAACCCCTCTTATCCCATACCTTTCCAGTTTCCTTAGTAGTATTCTGTGGTCAATGGTGTCAAAAGCTTTCTTTAAATCTATAAATACTCCAACAGCAACCTTTTTTTTTTTATCTATACAACTAGTAATTTCTTCTATAAGTTTGATCAGTGCCAAAGATGTAGATTTATCTGCTCTAAAACCATACTGGCTATCTGTAAGGAGGTTGTGTTTTTCAGTGAAATCATCCAGTCTCTTAGTGAAGATTTTTTCAAGTATTTTGGAGAATTGTGAGAGTAAAGAGACTGGCCTGTAATTTGTGAAGCGATGACTGTCTCCTGTTTTGTATAGAGGTATTACTTTTGCTATTTTCATTTTGTCTGGAAATGTACCAGTTTGAAATGACAGGTTACAGATGTGGGTGAGTGGCTTAACAATTCCCTCAATTACTTTTTTCACTATTGTCATGTCAATTTCATTCCAGTCCGTTGATTTTTTGTTCTTAAATTTACTCACAGTCTCGATAATTTCCTTTTCAGTAACTGCACCCAAAAAGATTGTGTTTGGATTTCTATCTTCTATTTCATTCACAGAACCACTGTAGTTTGTTTCTGGTGTCACTATTGATTTTGCTAATTCAGGACCAACGTTTACAAAAAATTTATTGAAACCACTGACCACATCTTCCATATTATTTATCAAATTGCCATTTTCGATAAAATATTCTGGATAATTTGCATTCTTAGGACGATTACTAATAATCCCATTGAGTACTTGCCATATTCCTTTTATGTTATTTTTGTTATCCTCTAGTATTCCGTTGTAATATTCTTTCTTACAAGTCCTCATTATAGTAGTAAGCTTATTTTTGTATCTTTTATATTTGATCTCAGCTTCCACCGTTCTGCATTTAATGAATTGTTTATATAATGTATTCTTCTTTTTACATGAATTGATCTCATGTTTGGCCTCACAACAAAAGAGCAGAGCGCTTCTCACCAGGACTATGCTGAAAAGTGGAGGGCCAAAATGAGTGAAGCTTACAAACTCGCCTCTAAAACAGCAAACAAAGAAGGGATGAGAAGTAAAGCCCTTTATGATAGAAAGGTTCACGGTGCTGAGTTGCTCCCTGGATCCAGAGTACTGGTCCGAAACTTGACCGAGAAAGGTGGGCCAGGAAAATTAAGATTATTCTGGGAAGACAAAGTGTATGTAGTGACCCAAAAGAAGTACCCAGACAGTCCAGTGTATGAAATCAAACCTGAAAATGGCAAGGGGCGCACTCGGATCATGCACAGAAACCTTTTGTTACCCTGTGACTTTCTTTCCATGGAAACAGTGGAGCCTCCCTCTACTAAAACAAGAGAAAGAAAGTCTAAAAGGCAAAGATATGTGGACCATCAAAACAGCACAGTCGATGAAGATGAAGAGGGCTGGAGCGCCATAATCGGACTACGAGCTGGAAAGGATCAAGGTCACCATCCACTGAGAGCTGATGCACCGGAGTTCTACCTGCACAGTGACACTACTCCGGAGGGTGAGGACCAGGACACAGATGACGCCACACAGGTGTAGCTGGCACCAGAGGTCAACAATCCGGTGGTCCCAGATCCAGCTGAGGCAGACCAGGACCAGGGTGATGTGTTGTCGGAGTCCGGTTCCAGTGACCAGGAGGGACCTGTCTACATCCCTGCTAAAACGCATCCTTCAAGAGTGAGAAGGCAGAAGTTGATATTTACTTATGATAAGTTAGGCCAGCCTCGCATTTCATCTGTTTAAAACACATATAAGATGTGTAGAAGCTAGAAATAGCTATTGTTCAGACATAGATGTGTTGGAAAGTAAATGAGTAGTTACTAAACTCATCACCAAGTTACTTTTATTGTTGATTTAAAAAAAAAAGATTTTCAGTGTGTTATTAAGGTACAGGCATCACATAATGGTTTATTTGGTAGGCTATAACTAGACTGAGTACCCTCACTCTCAGGAAAGATGCAGATACTCACCATGGTGGATGGAGCAGTTGATGGTTATCATGCACAAAGACCTCTTCTGCGGGTGTATTGCATGGAACAGGAGATACATGCTGTACTATGGACTATTACCAGTTTGCATCTTTATGGACTCTAATGAACTTTGACTCCTACTTAGTAATATCCTACTTACATGAGATACATGGTTACCAAATGTGGACTGTGAAAAAAAAAAAAGAGTAGCTTTGGAAAGTTGTTTTGTAATGTCGGGTCGACATTAAATTTTCGAGGGGTGAGTGGAGGAAAAATTAAATGTTGGACACCCCCCTAGAAAATCCCCAGAAAACATTTTTAATTAGATGTGATTAGATGCTGATGGCTGATATAAGCATTTATAATAAATGTGTCTAAAAGACTGTAATTTGGATGCTGATGGCTAATATAAGCATTTATAGGAAATGTATCTAAAAGACTGTAATTTGGACTGTTTTAATTTAAACTGTTTGTCAGTAAAAGCAGTAGCGCTTTTGCGCCACAAGTGGCACTCGGTTGTGATGAGACACTGTTAAGTTGTTAGAACATGCGAGAAGAAGAGTTGTTGTAGCGGTTGTTGAGTGATGTCCCGTGTCGAAGTGCCGTGCTTGGTGTTGTAAAAAGACAATAAACCACTGAAAAGTCGTCAAATTGCCTCTTCTTCACCTGACGAGTGTAACATTTACATTTTTAAAATGACCATACAACAGCCTTCTAAGGATTGTCTGCGTGAAACAATTCTGTAAAACTCCCCACAACCCCCACGGGCCTTAAACAACATCTCCCCGCCACGCATCAACACACACACACACACACACACACACACACACACACACACACACACACACACACACACCAGTCACAGTGGCCATTCACATTACAAAGCTTTTCCCCAATCCCTATAGGGGGTCTTCATTTTATCTCTAAGTATCAATGAACAGCCCCTGAAATGCATCTTCACACCCAAAGGAACATGGCACGGGCAAGATGAGAGGTGATATTTGACTTTCAAAACTTTATAAAAAAAAAAACTTTTTCTTTGTATTGTTAAATAAAACTTGACTCATTTTTTAGAAATTATAATGCACACCAAAATCCACTCTCCACCAAGCTGCAGTGGTAAGTTTTAATTATGTTATTTTTCTAATTACTCGATCAATGGTTTTATATCTTTTTGTGACCAGTCTGTGAAAAGTCTTATACAGATAAAACCGCTATTATTTTATGTTATAAAGCATTTATCTCATCATCTGTCTCAGAGTCAGATCCGCTTTTAAATCATGTTTTCTGTCTTTTGTAAAGGTATTCTACCTCAACTCGAAGGGGTAATAAATCTCTTAGGTATGTAAAGATCATTACTGCATCTATAAAACATTATGAATGGTCGCTGAAAATAAGAAATGCACTTACAGATTTCAAAGACACCCCGCTGAGGTCCGATGATCAAAATAGTCTACTTGGGGCTTTGGATGAAATCCGATGTTCTGAGAACAATCCCGCGGTCTTAAGGGACCACAACCAGCCCGGGGTCAGCGTCGAGCATCCTGCAGCCCTGCGTCAAGTGGCCCCTCCACAGCTGAATAACGCCAGGCCTCCGGCGCGAAACCCGGCTGTGTTCACCGAGTCTATAGCCAGTATAGAGCCCGTGGACACCTGGCTTGAGAGTATTTCCTCAACCAGAGGCAAACGACCAGCGTCGCCGAGAGACAGGCCGACCCATGCTATGCCGCGTGCTTCCGGTAAGCTCCTCCAAGTTTTAAAAATCCTTTTATTAAGCCAATATGATCGTTTTCCTGCTTCAAAAAAAACCATGCCGTGCTAAAATGTAAACTGGGGGTAGCGTCACCCTCCGATGATGTGGTAGGTCGCCACTGGCCCTCTCGCAACGTCTCGGGGTGATGATGTAAACGTCCCCGCATTATTTTTTTTTCAATGTGAAATAAACTTATTATTATTATTATTTTACAGAATACGAACCGAGACCTTTGACATCGACCGGTGGGGGCGGAAGCAGACCAAAGCACCCTCGTAAAAAGACCACGTCTGTGAGACGTCCGCCCAATGGTATGTACTGATCCGCACTCCTGGATTGATATTAAATGCCGCAAACCCCGTCATCATTTTGTACCTGCATCATTCACCCAGAGACACCGCTGCACCAGAGCATGGGACGCTGAGGAGGCAGGGGAAGAGGAGGACCACACCAACGGCCGACGTGAGACGACTGTTTGAAGGTATGTATTAAAAACAATTTAAAATGACCTTCCTGCCTGGAAGATAATTCGGTGTCTCTAAGAATAAAAACTGAAATATGTATTTTATTATTTTTAACATGTTTGTCATGATTAATTGTACATCTATCACTTTGGTCAACCAAGGTTCTTTTAAATAAATATATATATATATAAAATTAACCTTCGACCACCCACCAACTTGATTTGAAATAAAACATATGTACATACAGAACCACCGTGAGTAACGTTGATGCTTTTTTGCCCCGCTTTGCAGAATTAAACCAAGCACAGAATCCGGCCATCCCGTCTGCTCCAGAGATCCTGTTTGACAGCGCCCCTGATGGAGCCTTTCAGTGCTGTGTGTGTGGGACGAGAACCGGGGTGCAACAACGCCTGACCACCGTGTTATCACTCTACAGGGTCATGCAGAGTTTCATGACCTCCGTCCTGGCCATCTGTGAAAAAGTGTAACGTAATCTTTTTTTTTTTCTCCTCTATATCCTAGGTATTGTGACAAACTGTAATAAGCTATCATGAATGAAAAATCACAATCGGACCATGTTGAATCGGGGGATGAGGGGGCGAAAGGCTACCAGAGTGGGTAACAGACTATGATTACACAATATAAGATTTATCCTATTTACATCGGTCTCTAATCGGAACGAATGAAATGCACAGGGCCGTGGATGAATTAGCTCGTATTCCAGAACCCTTTCGGGTTGATTTACAGGATAGCACGAATGAAATAGGTGAAACAACACCCCCAAGCAACAGCAACAATAATAATATCACCAGCAACGCACTTCATCATCTAGACCATATATTTGAGAATCAAAACATCCACACCTCCTGCCCACAAATCATCAATCACTTGCAACCCCTTCAACCTCCACCGAACAGCTAGAGCTTTCCCCTAACACGCAACAGAGTTGCCCACCCTAGTCCATTCCCCGTCCAACCCAGCCGCCATCTTTCTAATACCAGCCTTTTACATAACACATTCTCCAACAACATTCGTGAATTATCTGTAGTCAGCACATGTTCACGAAAATTGAAGATTGCATAACTGACACTTAAAACTACCGCTAAAGTCATGTTTCACAGTAACTGACCAGCAGTTTCATTCATTAAAACTCTAAGAGAGAGAAAAAGGAAAAAACAAAAAACAGCAAATCTGGAATTCTCCTGTGTGTGCGAGAGGAAAAAAATCAAATTAGTGGTGGCAGGAGGGTTTTCTGGCATAAAGACACAGCATAAGCCTGAATGTAATGCTACGTTGTAAAAACCATTTTTACTGTTTTGGAACAGTATTATTTTAAACAACTATGGTACCTGAAATTGGATTTCAGATGGGCGCCGTGATCTGCTTTCAAAACTGTACATATCCATATTGCACTGAGCTGAGACTCTCCCACTTCCCAGAGCATTATGACACATTTCAAAAATTTGGGTTTAGAATGTGTGTGTAAAAAGCAATAAAAATACTCTAGCTAAAATTCACAGTATAGTGTGGAAATAAAGATTATTTTCCCTTATTTTTCCAACTCTGCATCATAACCAAGAAGCAAGGTGCACACTTTATGTCAAAACAATAAAAATTAGAATTATATCCATCTGATCCTATGTAAGTTGATCAATTAGCGATCATCCAAACATTACTGTCATGCTGGACAAGACATTTCTCACTGCACTGTCCTACAGAATAATGAAGTAGTGTGTCTTATGCTACGGGAAAACAACGTTTAGAATCTTTTTGCATCTGATATGATTTGGACGTAGATTAAATGATAATGTTTTAATCATCCTTAATTATTTTTAATTATAATCTCAAAGTATGAAATCTAGTTTATAGGGATTAAACTCTTAGACTTGATTCAGACAAATAAAATATAGTTATTTAGTGAAAACTAAGCTTAAAATAATAGCAAACTATTTACACAAAACTCTCAGCTGGTCTGGATCACCTGTAAACATTGTTTGACATTGTACTGAATTTCAAGATATTAACAGATTGTAGTTGGGAATCTAGGTATGAAAGGAAAATAAAAACTTAAAGAAATTCCTGCAATTATTCATGTGATGGCTGACTCATGGGAGCCTGGGGCTCTCCATGAATCTATCTTTTATTAAGGAAACCAGAAGCAGGAGGAGGAGGATGGCAGTGGAGGAGGAGGGGCTGTGGCTGAGGAGGCAACGCACCCCCACAGTGGAAACTGAGGGATGGCAAGACCCGCCGCTGGGAGGGGGAGGCACCCATGAGCCATACGCACTACAACAAAACTGGACTGCATGATTAAGACTGAAACTCCTACACATAAACAGAAAATTAGCAGAAAATGAGATTATTAGAAATTTATCAGAAAAGAGCAGACATCTTCCATTTACCTAACTTTGATCTAATGTTAACAATATAGTGTTTACCAGAAGTAATGTTGGAAGCTCAAGGTACTCTGATTAAATTTGTGTGACGCAGGTGCAAATAGATCAGTAATTTCAGGTAATGATGTACAGGGCTTTTCAAAGTCAGAAGGAAAAGTAACAGTTAAAATCTGCAAATGGCAAACTAACAGTACAATATCTATCAAAATCTGTGAAAGTAAAGGATCCTACTACCAATAACATTGTTGAAGGGTGGTTCATTTTATCAAATGTTACCCACATGTTGAGGAAGTAAACAAAGTTTATGAGACTTCCAAACTGAAACACTCATACTCACTCGACCTGGTTATGACGGACTATGTTCAGTGATATCAGACCTGTGTAGAAGAGCTACACAGCATTTTACATCCATAGTTCCTACTGACTGGCGATCTACAAATATAGGCAATTGAACAGATCTGATCTAAATTCTGAACAAACATTTTTTGAAAATCCATCCTCCAGATTGGTCATAAAAAAACTTGTACTGGTCACCAAGGGGATGTGTGGAAGCATCTGTTGTCTTATCTGATGAGGATAAGAGACATTTTAAACAACGGGAGGTTCCTCACATCTCACTGGTTAGACCCAAATGCATGGATTGGAAAAATGTTGGACATTTTGTCACCTCTGCTGAGGATTGTAACCATCCATGGGAAACCAACATCTGACCTTAAGATAGAATATTCTCCTAAATTAGAAACATTTGCATTGTTACTTAACTGGGTAACCACAGCACAAAAGGCTGTGCACAACTGACACCCAGAAATCTCCTACATGACCAATCTTAACATTAACAGAAGAGAGGATGAACAAATTTCAAACAAATTCTAAATTCATTATAGTAAAAAAGATTAAACAGATGTTGGCCTTATAAAAGGAAGCAAAATATGTCACTATAACATTAAAGTTATACAATATCCTCTCCATCTAGAAGCTCAAAAAGATGTTAAACAGGTCATAAAAGAGCTAAAAGCAGCAGATGTCATAGTATCATGCTCAGCCTCCCCATTCCTGTGGGAAACACCCTGATGATGCAGGACCTGCAGGAATTAACAAAGCTACAGTATAATTCTTTGTGCTCATTGTGTACCAGGATCACACACATTGTTGAATGAACTAAAACTCCAAATGCAATTTTTCACAGTGGTAGTCATTAGCAATGCATTTTTGGCATACCAGTACACCCAGATCATCATCAATTCTGATTTGCATTCATATCTGAAAACAAAAAGTATATATTCACCAGACTACCACAGGGTTACTGTGAGTCTGCTACAACTTTTTCTTAGGCAATGTCAGCAAATCTTGCACATTTTATACCTCCTAATAGAAACCAATTGCTCCTCTATGACATATTGCTGGTATCTCCCGATGAAGAAATATGCAAACAAAACATATCTCTGCAGGCTGGAGTCTATAGGTGATTAAATAAAAGTGCTGTTTTTAATCAAGGTTCCCAAATTTATACCTGACCAAAAGGTAAACCCATCCTCCCACCAAAATTATTTCACTATGTTGATACTTGAATACATAGACTTTGTCATGTGTTCAAGGGAGGGATGGTGATATTGGCTATTAGTTATCACAGCCTATGGATTTAAAAATTTTGCTACAAAATTTTGCCAATATTAATGTATAATTTGTGCACAAAATCATGTCCAGGGCAATGTCAAGACCAGAGAAGGGTAGTTTTCCATCATCAACATGCCCATTTCAGAACATTTGCATGGACTTCATTGAGCTAACCCAGAAGATGAAGAGATTTGGTTTAGCAGATTACATGTCAAAAATGTTGACTCAAAGGATTCTGTTCATGCTATTCTTCCTAGGAAGGAACACACAGGAGGAATCATCACCATAAACTCGGAGACCAAAGCCTTACAAAGACTGTTACAAGGAGTCCTGGTCAGAAGCCCCCTAGCAGGGCCCATATAAGGTAATATTGTCAATTCCAACAGCTGTAAAACCACAAAGCAGACACTTGTGTACACCATACACACTGTAAATTATTATCAGAACAAACTATAGAAGCTATAGGGGGGAAAAGCCATACACAGTGTTGCTGTTGTGGAGGAAGTCTGGGGCTACACAGGCAGTTGGGTATTTTAGTTGACCTGATTTTCTCAAACCTTAGTGAAGAAATTAAGAGTCCACAGCAGGTAGAATGCACTCAAAATGGCTAACAAAGAAAGACCCCTCAGAGATTACTGACGTAGATTCCGTTTTTTTGAATGGCTCACATGTGTGTTCTTTGTGCTTGTCCTTGTCGTAGTCCTCCTGATATGGTTGTTGTGCAGCTCAATAGTTATTTTAAAAGTAACTGGCAGATCAATAAACATCAACATGAAGGATAAAGGGACACCACCCACCATAACATGCACTGAAGATCAAGCTTGTGTAGTCCAGTTTAACTATTGTGATCACTCCATGCACTATGAGTCGGATTCTGTGATGTATGATAAGAGTCATAAGTACATGTGCACCCCTTCATGTAACTGGGCTGATGTGTTCAGTCACACAGGACCCGATGACTCTTAATCTGGACAATATTATGTTGGAGAAATGTACTTGGAAAAGACCCCTTAGAGAGCGTAGGCATGGTCTACTATTCATCCTAATCCTAATTGTGAAGCAATAACACTATAGTCAAACACACACCAAGATATGTAGAACAGGTATTCACAACTAACTATTGGTGGGGATATGCAGAGTTTCTTGCTAGTATGACAAATAAAACTAATTTCTCCTGCTCAGGTTTTAGGAACATTTCATACAGTTCCTCCAAGCCATCCTCTGTAGTCCCAGCATCAATGGCGCCAGGGCAAAACAACACCTTTGAACTAAATGGAGGATGGTGGCTCTGTGGGCAAAGGGTCTACTCACACCTGCCTCTAACTGGGAGATGTCTGCGCCCTTGTATGACTGACTGACCACACTATCATGATGTATCTGGATTAAGTCAGACAGTCAGAGCATTGAAAGAGGGACCTTGAATACAAACCACATGATGCAGTCTGAGCAACGAATATATCAGTTGAATTTAAACATTGGAGCATTGGCCAAAAGGTCACACTTGCACTATTTCCTTGGACAGGGTTTGGAAAGAATATTCTTAGGACTGAGTTTTGGCCAAGATACTAGGTATGGACCCGATGTCTTCACTGCCTGGCTACAATCCTTCTTTGGATGGTGTGCAGAAGTGATAAAAAAAAAAAACATACTATTATCCCTTATGATTGGAATAACCATCCTTTTGTGTGTAAGATGCTGCTGCATTCCCTGTTGTAGAGGCCTTAATGAAAAAAAAAACAGTACATGCTGCTGTTGCACGGCAGTATCTCATATTAGCTCAGCAGGAGGAAAGCGACAAGGATTCAAGTGATGAGGACAGTCAAGTTTAAATCATGTCTACCAGTGTCTCTGCAAGAAAAAATGTTGGTATTGACAATATGCCTATAATGACTAAAGCATGATGTAACAGCTGAAAATTGTGTAAATATATTTATTGGAAGTTTTAAAGTTTTTATTTTTGATATTGAAATTATAATACTGAATGTTTGTAAATTATGACTCATTTTTATGGTTGCCAAAGGTAGTAGAAATGAGGTGAGAATTTTTTCTGTATAAATGCTCAAAGAATAAAGACAGAAAAGAAATTGCATTACAATGATTACTCATGAAAGTATACACTGCTTATAGGTTTTTCACCCATCACACATGAGAATAACATCAGGTGTCTGATACCTGTTTATTATAGTTATTGACTCCATAGAATGGAGTCAAGAGAGGAAATAATTGTTATAATAAATAAATAGTGAAGATTAGTTAATTAGATATTACACAAAGTGCCTGCATACACATATCTATTAGACACACACACACACTCACACACAAAGTGCTTTAGCTCCACACATTCACCCCCTCCCCCCCCCCACACACACATAAGCTTCACAGGAAAGTCTTTGTTCTTGTTTCCATATATGGGCATGTGTAAGGCTGAAGAGAAAACCTGGACGCTGAGAGGAAAGCAGACATCTGGACAGGATGGAAATCATAAAAGAGCTCTGAAGCCATTTCGACACTGAAAGGACCTACTTTGAAACAATGGACATGTACAGTATTGATGGAAAGTAACGCCCACTAATGGCAAGCCTTTATATAGCTGTGAATTCCATTGTGCGGGGTCTTTTTCCGTGAGACAGAGCTGGGAGGATCCGTGGCCATGTTGACTCCCTGCGTGGTTCAGTAAAGTTCAGCTGAGAAATAGTATTTTCTTCTGTGATCATTGGTTGGTTAACTGAAAAGATTCTGCTAACTGTCAAGAAAATTAATTTTTACGTTAGCGAACCACCCAGATGCCTGCTCTGAAAGCCACATTTTGGAAAGTCTTTGTTTCAGTTTGTCGTGGTCAACTGAGTCAAATGCTTTGGACGGATCAATAAAGGCAGAAGCGCATTGTAATTTTCTGTCCAGAGCACAAAAGATGGCATTTACAACCTTTAATGCTGCTGTAATGATGCTATGTTTTTCCTGAAACCTGATTGATATATGGATAAAATATTATTTGTATATAAAAAAATCCTTTGATTGTTCATTGGCAAGACTTTCTAAGACCTTCGCTAAAACAGATAGTTTTGAAATTGGTCTCTAATTATTGAAAATTTTTGGATCGCTTCCTTTGAACACAGGGGAGCAAATACCGGCTTCCATACCCTGGGAATTTCTTGATTGGCCAAAGTAAGATTAAAAATGTATGTTATAAGAACTACAATAAAATCAGCTGCCAATTTAAAAAAAAAATATATATGGATCAACATGATTCGGGCCTTGGGCTTTTTTTTTATATCCAGGAGTTTTAAAGTTTTATGCACTTAAGCAGTGGTAAATGGTCTGAAATTGAAGGTAGAGTGGTAAGAAGCAAATGAATAAGAACTGCTGTCTAAGGTCCAGGAAATAAATAATGCATTTTGAAAAGTACTGTACAACTGATGGTCACTACATTAGGTAATGTATCCCATAATGCAATACACAGCCAACAGGGCAGTGAGAGGAGAGCTTCACATCACAACATAAACTGTCACAGCTATTTATATTTTTTAATATGGTAAAAAACAATTTGATTTAATATACATTTACTACAAAAACACACAGATATTCATTATTAACACCATTAATCTGTTACATTTTACTATCTGGTCATGATGTCATTAACAGCACTGAGAAAACAAGCCAAGTAGTGTCCAAAAGCTGATCATTTTATTGTTATTATTATTTAGTTTACTGCATAATCCACTATATCTGAATTCACTATTTTGTTATGTTGGAGGTTGGAGCCAAAGGAAGAGACCAGTTGTGGAGCTGAACACACACTTATTAAAACAGGGCAGTGCAACCTAGGCACAACAAACCGCTAGCAGAGGAAGCGGTCAAGAGACCGCCCTCCTACCTGTAGTCCTTAAGGTGCGTTCACACCAAATGCGAACGGGCAGCATGAATCCATACAAAGTGAATGGGAAGACATGAGTACGCATGGATTTGCGCAGTCGCGCGTTCACGTCCCTGGCTAGCTAGCTAGCTAGCTTTGAGATTCTGTCGTCACCGGAGTAAAGGTATCACCATTGCAGAGTAAACTAGTTTGGAAATTTGACTCATCCACCTGGAGACTCAGAAGGACCGGCAGCCTTTCAGCTGAATCGGGATGTCAATGTTATTTACCCACGGTTTCCTGTCACGGACAAGCTAGCAAACTACCAACGTAAACACCCCTCATCTTGTGAACTTTTGGATGCTTGGGACAACATTTTCAGGTGAGCCCTCGGTCGGATAATGTAAACATAAGCATGACGTTATTTTGGGAATTTCCACTGCAGGGTGAACACAGCTGCAGAAGTTTTAAAGGCAACTTCACCTGTCTGCATCTCATTCAGAAGGGGGATTCATGTCTGTTTGTGTGTTTACATTAGTTATAATGTAATCGTGCCACACGAAAAATTCGCCCGTTCGCGTTTGGTGTGAACGCCCCTTTATAGCCACGAGGTTGGCGGAACCCGAAGGTGAAGCCACCACCCCATGCCACACAAATAAGAGCTCCAAACATATACATATAATATGAACTATATAAATGACTGTATCATATTTCCCCACCCCCACCCCCACCCCCGTAGAAGTCCAAAACACACATACAATCAAAACCCTCCCCAATTTGGAGCCCGAATCATCCACTAAACAAACTACACTGAACTCGCCGAAAGGGGCCTAACACATTCACACAAAACAACTAAAATTAGGGAGGACGGGTGGACTGCCATCCTACCCCTCACACGGCAAGGTGGATTATTCTGCCACCTGTACTGAATAAAAGTCCATGTATAAAATAAAAAAAAAAAAATTGCTGCCGTGTTAATCTAATCTAGACAGAGCACAAAACAATCCCCAGAACTATAAATACCAAAACACTTAAACACATGCAGAACAAAGAACGTATATACACACAGCTCGGGGAAGGTGACCCCATGGGCCCCCTGGACCATCCTTTACTCAGTCCGCCCCTGAAGGTGGCTCGCCTCCCGGGCCACAGCTGGTCACCTCAACCTTGGTGTGCCTCCTCCTCCACACAGCCGGATGCTCCACTTGTCCGGGGCCACATCTCTCAGCCTTCCCCGGGGCACACCGTAGCTCATTCGGGTGCCGCCACGAGCTATCCAACACTGGAGATAAGCATTGCTCCGCTCAGCCACCACCCACAGCCACAATTACATCTGGGCTTCCCTGGGGCAGACCTCATCCTTACAGTGTTGGCACCTCCCACGTCATCCTCAACGCTCCCATTGCTGTCCGAGTCCACTACTTGTGTAGCCATGGAGGAGCCTAACTCTCACGGTGACAGATGCTCACTCAGCTCCCAAATAAGATAAGATAAGATAAGATAAGATAAGCCTTTATTAGTCCCACAACGGGGAAATTCCAGGATTGCAACAGCACAGGGATAGCAACACTCAGAGCAACAATCAGAAGGCAAGAAAAAAAACAAGCAAGCAAGAGCAGCTAATAAACATATGTACGTATTACTATAAAATATATATATATACACACACACACAGACACACAGTGCAGAGCATTGTAGCTGGATGGAATAAATATATGAATATATGAACACACAGTGCAGAGCATTGTAGCTAGATGGAATAAATATGTAAATATATAAACACCCACAGTACGGAGCATTGCAGCTAGGTGGAATAAATATGCAAGTATATAAACACACACAGTGCGGAGCAATGTAGCTAGATGGAATAATATGTAGATATATAAATATATAAACACCCACAGTACGGAGCATTGTAGCTAGATGGAATAAATATGCAAATATATAAACACACACAGTGCAGAGCATTGTTGCTAGATGGAATGAAACAGCATAACCGTCTACTTAGTTATCCTACATGGTATGATTATGTGCCCATACATATTCTCACCCTCCATAGCGACCGGTATGTTCCTAGTTGTATGCCGGAGAGGACCATTGTGTAAGTCTATTGCATCTTTTGCATTCAAAAAACTATTAGTTTGTTACGTCTTTTTGCTATCTCTGCGAGCAGCCCTGCTTAGGTTGTACAGTCTGACAGCCGTTGGTAGGAAGTACCTACGAAACCTCTCGGTTGTGCACCTGGGATGATGTAGTCTGCTGCTAAATGAGCTCCTCAGTGCATTCAGTATGTCCTGCATAGGGTGGAACTCGGACTCCAGCAGAGATGACAGTTTAGCCACCGTCCTTCTCTCTCCTATCTCCTCCATCTGATCAAGGCGCTGCCCCAGGACAGAGCTAGCTTTCTTAATCAGTTTGTTCAGTCTCTTCCTATCGGCTGCAGTAATGCCACTGCCCCAGCAGACCACTCCAAAAGTGATGGCTGATGCCACCACCGTGTCATAGAATGACTTCAGCAGCGCCCCTTGTACACCAAAAGACCTGAGTCTCCTCAGCAGGAACAGCCTGCGCTGTCCCTTCTTGTAGAGTGCATCAGTATTGTGTGACCAGTCTAGTTTATTGTTCAGATGAATACCCAGGTACTTATAGGATGTCACCATCTCGATGTCTGTTCCCTGTATATTTACTGGTACTGTGAGGGGCTGCCCATGCCTGCGGCAGTCCACCACCAGCTCCTTAGTTTTCCTCGCGTTGATCTGGAGGCAGTTCCGATGGCACCAGTCCACGAAGTCCTGGATAAGCCCTCTGTACTCAGCTTCATCTCCATTGGAGATGAGGCCAACGATCGCAGAGTCATCAGAGAACTTCTGTAGATGGCAGTGTGTTGTGTTGTGTGAGAAGTCCGCAGTATAAAGAGTGAACAGGAAGGGAGCCAGCACCGTTCCCTGGGGGGCCCCCGTGCTACTGATGATCGTGTCGGACACACAGTCCCGGGTTCTCACAAACTGAGGCCGGTTCGTGAGGTAGTCCAGGATCCATGATGACAGGTGCTGGTCCACCCCTGCGCGCAGCAGCTTGTCCTTCAGGATCATCGGTTGGATGGTGTTGAAAGCACTGGAGAAGTCAAAGAACATGATCCTCACCATATTCCCGGGCTTCTCCAGGTGGGACAGAGAACGGTGAAGGAGGAAGATCACCGCATCCTCCACCCCAATGCCATGCTGGTAGGCGAACTGGAGTGGATCCATCGCTGGTTCCACCAGGGGGCGGAGGTGAGCAAGGAGCAGTCTCTCCAGGGTCTTCATCAAGTGGGACGTCAAGGCCACCGGTCTGTAGCTGTTCAGGTCTTTGGGGTGGGAAGTTTTTGGTACAGGTACCACACAAGATGTTTTCCACAGCTGTGGTACCCTCCCCAGTTTCAGGCTCATGTTGAAGATATACGTCACAATCCCACACAGCTGGTCTGCACAGGACTTGAGGAGCTTTGCGCTGATGCCGTCCGGTCCCGGCGCCTTCCTCGCCTTGATCTTCCTCAGCTCCGTCCTCACCTGGGTCCTGGTCAGGGTCAGGATGGGGGGCTGTGTGTTGGGAGTGGGGGGGTGTTGGTAGAGTGGGGAGTGGGCAGCAGGACTTGATTTCTTTAGAGGCAGCAGTGGTTGTTGTGCAGTCAGGGGGGAGGGCGGTTGGTCAAATCTATTGAAAAACAGATTCAGGTTGTTCGCCCACTCCCTGCCCCCTGTGGCCTGGGGGGAGGTATTCTGGAGCCCCGAGATGGTTTTGAGGTTTCTCCAGACCCCGCTGATGTCGCTCTGTTGCAGCTTGTCCTCCATCTTCTTCCTGAAGCTGTCCTTGCCTTCTCTGATCTTTCTCCTCAGCTCCCTCTGTACGGACTTCAGCATCTCCCTGTTCCCCGACCTGAAGATCCTCTTCTTCTCTCTCAGAAGTGTTTTTATCTCAGGGTTGATCCAGGGTTTGTTGTTTGAGTGACGCCGTATGGTCTTGGTGGGAACGGATTTGTCCACACAGAAGCTGAGAAATTAGCTTATGTGTTGCCTCCAGCTGGAGAGCCAACTCGATGGCCCTGGACAGCATCAATTCACCCAGAAATGTGAGCAGCTTTGACCAGACCACAGCACAGTTGGTATGTTCCGTCAACTGGTCGCGAACCATCTCTTCGTCCAACAGTCCGAACCGACACTCGGCAGCCAGCTGCCTCAAGTCCGACAGGAATCATTGGATGGACTCGGCTACCTGTTGGCGGCGCTGTTAAAATTTAATTCTCCGGACGATGACGTTGTCCAGTGCTCTGAAATGGCACCCCATTAGCTGAACCACCTCTTCATAATTGTCCGCGTCACCAAGTGTGCCCAAAATCCGTTGTCCCTCCATTCCCAGGTTATGCACAAGCAACGCACGTGCCCTTAATTTCTCCATCCTTCCCAGGTCCAGTGCCACCATATACATCTTAAAGGTGTCGTACCACCTAGGCCATGGAACAGGTGGCTCACCTGGGAGCTCCAAAAACGGCAGAATTGGTGCACCACATGCTTCCATACCTTCAATTTTATCCGCTTTAGTCCTCGTTGCCAAATGTTATGTCGGAGGTTGGTGCCAAAGGAGGAAACCAGTTGTGGAGCGGAACACACATTAATTAAAACAGGCCAGTGCAACCTAGCCACACCAAACCGCTAGCAGAGAAAACAGCCAAGCCCTCCTACCTGTAGCCCTTCTTATAGCCAAGGGGTTGGCGGAACCCAAAGGTGGAGCCACCACCCCGTGCCACACAAATAAGAGCTCCAAACATATACATGTAATATGAACTATATAAGTGACTATATCACATATATAACAAGTAAGGAGGATGGGAGTTAGTGGACATTACAAACACAGCTTCAGTTCAGTGAGTGAACGTACAGCTCCGTTCAGCTGAAGTTCAGTGAATGGTCAAGTGATTTGGTGTACGAATCTTTCAGATTTTTTTTTTTTTTTTTTGGGGGGGGGGGAATGAACCGGAAGTGATTCAGTATGTTTTAGGGAACTGTGGATCCCATCACTAGGATCATTAAAAAGCAGAAGAGCAGAAGAGGGAGGGGAGAAGACAGAGCAAAGCTGTGTCTGCCTGAATATACTGTATCTACTTTTAGACACAATGGCAGCAATGCAGGTGCGGAAGAGAAACTCAAACTATTCATTTTGTCACATTAGTTCGAACCCAACACCATCATTTGTGCAGCTGCAATCAAAGTTATTCAACCCCCACTGCATTTTAGTTATTTGGGGCAAAATTTTTAATTTTTCAGGTGTTTCAAATAAACAAATTACACAAGAGCAGTTTAAATCGTTAAATAAAACTGATATTACAAGGATCCCAATTCAACAGTAAATCCTACTTTCAACGACTAGCACAGTTTCAAAATTATTCTATCTCCAGAATGCAAATCCTCATAAGAGCACACATTTGCAAATCAGGTGTGGTCTCAGGCACACCTGATGCAGCCAATCGAGGGCTTCATTGGTTGCATCAGGTGCAGTGTTGCCAGATATACAATAATTATTGTATTTATATGATTGTTTTAGGGCCTATACAATATACTATCAATAGTTTTTTGTTTGTTTTTTTTTTAAAAAAAGGCCAAATATGCAATAGTTTTGGCATTTCTGTTCACCCCCCCAAAAATGTCATTTTGATTTATGTGAACACCCACACATCACCAGAAACTGATGCTCATTGCTGGTCAGTGTTGTGTCCATAATGAACATAATAATGACCGAGTCAGAGGTCCACTGAACTTAGCTTTATTAACCATATAAATAGCAGTCAACAGACTCACAGCGCTCCTCACTGCCAGGGCGTCAACGGCGAAAGAGGAAGTGCTCCTCCCCGCTGCTCTTATACCCTGGTTGGCATCACTACCACAGGGTAGAGTGCCAACCCCCTCTAAACCATGACATATTCCCCGGTCCGCCATCTTACCACTGTACAACCTACTTCCATACATAACATTCTTCCCCCTTCAAAAAAACAACAACATGCGTACAGATAACCCACCCAAATTTTCACCTGGCACATGCACGAAATATAAAATATGTACAAAAGAAACAGACTGCCTATTCATTCATACAACCAAGGCTGGGGGGCTGGGTAGACTGCCAGCGCCCCCTACACGGCTAGGCGGGTTATTCTGCTGCCATATCTAAAGCAGTCCAACATGAAGAAGCCTGTGTTTCTAATCAAAACAATCCCATCAAACAGCTCCATATATTCACAAAGAACGACAATCAGTATAAACACAATATATATATTAACAACACTATTGGCGGCCCCCCCACCTAACACACCCACCCCACATCTGGGCATCACACAAAATTTTGTAAAATGTTTGGTAGAAATAAACACAATTACCACTATTCCATCTAACATTCCTTAAATGATCAACTCAGTGATCATGGTTCAACACCAACCAAAATGCACTTTTTTTTTTCCAATGTCATCAAATTACTCAATGTTCCCAAAACCCCTTTTTAAACTTAAACATCACTTCTCAATTTCCAGATTACAATATAAAACAATGCCACTTCACAATGTAAAACCAAGTTTAAGCCATGAAAATTTTCCTCTTATCTCGTTTTTTCTTTTTAAATGCATATGATATAAAAATGTATCCCATAAAATTTCACTCTTAGACTAAAATAGAAATAATAGTCGGGGCACAGACACAACAGTATTTAACTATATGCAACAGGACCCGGATAGGAACTAAAACACATCCTCAGTCCTTCGATGGGTCTCTCTCCAAGCGCCTCCGTCTCTTGACCTCTGGGCTCGTGCTGTGCCATCTTTTCTTCTCCACCTTGTGGCGTAGCCTATTTGGATGCCTCCAGGTCTTGTCAGACAGGCCTAGATACCCATCGCTCCGAGCAGCCTCCACCTGGAACCACCTCTGGTCATCACGCTGCTCACGTGACCCGTAATCCCCTCTCATCTGGGCCTCAACCCTGGGCCGAACCTCCTCTCCAACCTGCAGGGAAGCCCTTTTTCTTTTCTTGGGATTTCTTGGGACCTCCCACACTGTCTCAGCCACTGCAATTCCCCTCCTCCCGGTAGCACTCAGCCCGAATCTGGGGTTAGACAGAACCTGTGTCTTGGCTCCAAAGTGCCGGTCCTGCACCCCATGGACAGCCACAGGGGTCACAGCAGGGAAATCCGCTTCACATCTCCCGCCCAAACTTCCTGCAGGCCTCGATAAAATGGCACACCAGACCGCACGCTCCACAGCGCCTCACGGACACACTCCTGACTCATGCCTAGTGGACCCGCAGCCATAATACTGTGGCTGTCCCAGGGCAGACCTCATCTTCAGAGCAATGGCATGGTCATCTTCACTCATGCCGTTCCCGCTGTCTGTGTCCACAGGCAGCGCCTTTCCTCGTGGTTCTTCCCACCACAGCGCTCCAGAACCGACGCCGCTGGCAGAGGTAGCCAGCACGCTCCCGTTGGTCTCCTCGTCGCCAAATGTTGTGTCCATAATGAACATTATAATGACCGAGTCAGAGGTCCAGTGAATGTAGCTTTATTAACCATATAAATAACAGTCAACAGACTCACAGCGCTCCTCACTGCCAGGGCGTCAACGGCGAAAGAGGAAGTGCTCCTCCCCACCAATGCTCTTATACCCCGGTTGGCATCACTACCACAGGGTAGAGTGCCAACCCCCTCTAAACCATGACACATTCCCCGGTCCACTATCTCACCATTGTACAACCTCTTTCCATACATAACAGTCAGCTCATACCTGGCTGTCTCCTCCTCACCGCCAAATGTGCCAATCACATCAGCGGCACTTAGCTCACGTTTGTTTATGCAGCTGAACTGGCACCACAACAAATTTTTAAAAATCAGTTAACATGAGTTTGGACTCAGAGAAAAAAAGTACTAAAAGAAAAGAGTCCAGCAGCACAGACACGGACACCGGTAAGAAAAAAAGGACTTCCAGCGGTCACAACAGCTTTATCGCCCAGCCTGGGAGTTAGATCCTATGTTTAAGGACAGAAGCAGCGGTTGTGCAAAGACGTGCAATTCACTGTGTGGGTGGGCGTGTTTAATCGTGACAATACAAAAAGCAGCTGTTTCATTCAAATGACTGAGCCTCTGTGTTTATTCCTTAGGTTACTGCAGCTCCATGCATATAGAATAGCTTTGTTTTTAAATGCACTGTCCTAGACTGTGATTTTTCAAGTTATTTTAGTACATATGATAGTTTTAAAGTGACAATGCAATATTTCTTCATTTCCCATCTGGCAACACTGCAGCCTAAAGATGACTTCCTGCCAGCCATGGAACACTTCCTGTCAACAGACAATCTTGTGCTGAACTTTTAAAATAGCAATTGTTACTGAAAAATATACACATATTCAGCAACTACACCATTTATTCATCACATCGATTGTTTCCAGACTTGTTTCGCTGTTTACTTTTGCAGAGAAAGGACAATGTACTCTACATCATAGGAACATCAGAGGCAATCCTAAGATCTTTTTTCTCTAAAGCTCAGCTGATTTTTTTACATCTTCACTCTATAAATTTAAGAAATCTCTGTCTGTCTGTCTGTCTGTCACTATCATAGGACATCATAGGACGGCCTATGATGTCTGCTTGATGTCCTATGATGATCCTATGATCTCAGGCTACATACATCCCAAGCTGAGACCCAGGAGATGCGGAATAGTCGGCTGGCCGCCAACGCTGCAAGCCAGGCAAGGCACAGAGAAGCTCAGACCGAATAGGACACACTACTTTAAACCACACCCATTCGAAACAGTAAATCTGGAAATCTCACTCAGTAAAGCAGAAGGCACACTATAAATTCAAGAAATCTCTGTCAGTGTGTTAGTCTGTCACCCGATTAAGAATAGGACACCCTACTTTAAACCACACCCATTTGAAGCAGTACCCATGAAGAATGGCAGTCGACACTGCAAATGTGTAAAATGCCAAGCAAAGCGCTGATTTTCTCCGGGTGCTCCGGTTTCTGGGTTTCGACAGGCATGCACGGGTCTTCCTGAACAGGGTTGAAAGCCACTTTTTGCTCAAATCTATTTGCATGATCCTGTCCATGAACTGGAATTACAACACACCTATCCCTCAACCAGTCGGCTGAACGAAGGAGAAGAAGAACAAGAAGACCCCCCAGATGGAGAGCAATAGAGTGAGGAGAACTGCTGCATGGCAGAAAATATGCCGTGAAGACGAAACACCTCAGGTTCGAGCAGTACGCCGTAGGCATGACTGTGAACAACACAGCCATCTCAGACAGGAAGAGACCCTTCAGCAAAGGCCATGCAGAAATACTTGCTTATACTTGGTTTCTACAGGCATGGACAGGTATGCACGGGTATGTACTAGTAATACTAATGTCAGTAATATAAGAGCACCACAGTGTGACATGGTTGATTCACTCACTTTAAAATAGCTTTTACAATTCTGTAGAGAGCTCAGTTACAATATTACTAAAGTCACTCCTGATGATATATAATAAACTCACTTCATTTTTTAAGAAAACCAAGCAATTTATTAAAGCGTACCTCTGGTGGTCGTGAAGATGCATTTGACTTGAAAACATTATGAAAAAGTATTTCTTATTTTGGTAAATAATTTTTGCCAGCCATATACCACCAGACATACAGTATATTCAAATAGGACCTTGGCCATGGGCAGCCAATGAAAACTGTGGGCGCAGCCATGACACGTGCGGATGTGACGTCACTTCGTTGATACTCAACAGTCAATGCTCCGCCTGTATGAGAGACTAGGGTGCTGTTGTGAGTGTTTTTATTCTATTATGGCTGAATTGTCGGACTCTGAGGAAGAATTTGTCCAACATGGCTACAGGTTTGAGCCAGAAAGGTCTTCTGAGGGTTAAAGTGACGAAGTGGTCCTCACACACAACGCAATTTCGTCTGAAATTATTCGTCTGTGCCCTGTTTCCGCTCCGATCTTCTGACAAAGTGAGCTGGGTTTGGGTACACAAAAAAAGTGTTTCTTTGTTTTTTTCGCTTATTATTCAGACATCCAAAGGCTTTACATTCCGCCATGTTGCGATATCCATATCGCATTGTATGTTTTTGTTTTTACAAGAGCACCGAGTGTCTGCTGCTCTGTATATAGTTGGAGAATCATCTTTCGTGTTGCGGCAGTTACGAGATCAGATGAGACAAGCAGCTGAATTTAAGCATTTATTTATTTATTTTCTACTCGTTTCAGTTCAGCATTTAATATGAACCCTGAGTTTGAAATAAACGTTTGAATTTTGGTCCTCACACAACGCAACGCGCTGTCTGCCGCTCTTTATAGCGGCAAGGGAGGAGCCGAATTAATCTGCTGTGTTGCGGCTGTTAACGACCTCAGATCAGACAATAGGACCCGCCGAATTTAAGCATTTATTTATTTCCTACTCGTTTCAGTTCTGCATTTAATATGAACCCTGAGTTTGAAATAAACGTTTGAATTTGAATTTGAATATCCCCAAAGCCGCTGCACATCTGGGTACTCGAGGCTCAGCCAATACTGATCCAGATCGCGGTAGCCACGAAATTACGTCACAGAAAGCGTCCTGGAAGGCCATGTAGCCGCTAGTATGGCTGTACCCTTGTTTTGCTGACATAGCTGAACCAGCACATCAGCAATGGATTTATATCAAATTGCTTTGAACATGAATTTCAACTTAAACTTGAACTAGAACGTGAGACAGGGGCTCAATGTAATATCTTTTTTTTCACGACCACCATAGGTACACTTTAAGCTGAGGACAAACATGACATCTGTAATCATTGTTTTTTTATGCTGACTTTGCAATACTTCAGAATCAGAATCAGAATCAGATTTATTGCCATTGTTCATGTAGTACACAAACTAGGAATTTGTCTCAGTGCAATGCTGCAACATTAAACATGATAAAAATAAAAGATAGAAATAAAGAACTATACATGCAATAAAATGTAGAATATGAATAAGCAATACTAGACAAAGCAATTTTTAGATATATTAGCGAGCAGCAGATATTGTGGAGTACCCCATAGTGCAGTCGGTAATGCAAAAAGAAAACAGTGATGATTGACATGAGTCTGGTTGGGCTTCTATCACATCTGTAACAATAATCAAATTTTTATGCTATTTTTCTTTCCTTGTGTTCCACAATGGTGAACCTGAAGGTCAGCAGTCAGAGCAGCTGTGAAGATAATGGGCTGGAAGCTAAATAAGAATATTCCATGCTACTGCATTTCAATTCATTAATTTGGGGAAAAGTTCATTTTTTACAAGATTACTTCAGAAACTCTCAGCATTCATAAATGTGAAACATTCCAAACCATTCTAATTTAATATCCGTTATTATGCTTTTACTTTTGGAATTTTTGATATTTTTATCTGCTATTGCACTCCCTGCGACCAGTGATGTCAGTGACCCCCCCTCCCCCCAAACACACACACACACAGAGCTAAGCACATGTACTTGTTCGTACAATGGGACCTGTCGGGGATGTATCTGAGCACTTTCAAGCTACAGGATTTAAGATCCAAATCGCTGTTTAGCCCTCCCCCATGTTTTTTCCATTTGACTGAAGTCTGTACCATCAGCTGTCCAGTGTTGCTCTGATAGATATGCCAAAATGTCAGAACACCGGAGGAGGAGTATCCAATCAGCTGATCACCTGAAGCACAGAGCGCAGCTCTGACTTGGCTGTACCTCCCAGCAAAAGCGCACTCCCTGCATTATCTTGTTTTTTTCACTTTATTGAAAATAAACTTTTTATCGCCATCAGTTCGCATGACTTTGAGCCAGGTTGTGACTGTCATCTGACAGACACGACTGACCTGACAGATTTCACAGCTGTGCCAGGTCAGTCACGCCCCCAACATTGTCTCTGGAGGGGAGAATCATCTTGGTTGAACGGAGATGATCTCTCCCACACCTGGGATTCATGGATCGGAAAGCAACGGCAGTTTGGCATGCCTGCACTATGCACACGTTATAAGGTATGCAGAAGTTCAACTGTTGTTGCGCATACTGTAAGTTATGAATGTCGGCAACACGCTAAGCATTAGTTGGTTTAAGTTACTTATAAGTTATGGTGTTCTACCTTCCAGCGTTGGGCATTGGTAGGATTCAGGCCTGGGCAGGAAGATATGGAAGACAAGATGTTGCCCATACAGCATGTCCCCCCTCACCACGTCACTGATGAACCCAAAGGAACAGCAGGGCTGCTACAGTATGGCACCAGCGCCATCTCAGGAGCTGCCAGAACGATGTTGAGCACAACAGAGAACTGCCTTAGGGACTCCGAATCCAGATTTTTCCTCAGGGTTGACTCCCGAAGCCTTTCCCGTAACCAGGTATGCCGCAAAGCAGCGGAGGTTTGAAATCAGGGTTTACCTTCTCCTAGATGGGCTACCTTCCCAGGTTAACGAGCCACCATCTACCCGAAGCATCTGGTTTTAAGGCGCCAGAAAACCGCCCTCGCCCCTTCTCCTATTAGTAAAAACAGTTCTGCCGGGCTTAGAAACTAAACCACACGGGCAGGGTAGGAGTTGGACTTAGTTGTCAGAGGCTTTTTGAGACGCACACCATAAGGAGCATTTTATAAGCACTGGGAGCTTAACCCCAGTGCCGCTCCTGGCTATGACAACCTTGGAACCTAGGCCTGAATCCTACCAATGCCCACCGCTGGAAGGTAGAACACCGGATCACTGGAGAGGACACTCCAGCTTCGCCTTCGGCGTAGACAAAACACGGGGAACGACAGTTACCGGTTATAAGCCACCGCTCAATTGGCGTAGAGCGTGGCGCCAGGGGTTGTTCCCGACGGTGGGAGGGATCATCTGATCTCATTGGACAGCTACCGCCCGCCTCAAGCTGGGCAGCCCCCAGCCAATAAGGTGTTGTCCCGCCACAGCCTGCTTTCCTCATTGGGTGCATGGGGATGAGGTGAAGTCCGAACGGCAGGCTGAGAACCTTCGCACCAGGCAAGACGACAAAACAAAAGAGACCAACTCTAAAACTGGGAACTTGGAACATCCGCACTATGATGACAGGACTCGCTGCTAACCTCAAGGACATCAGTGACACCAGGAAGACTGCCGTCATCAATAATGAGCTGAAGAGACTGGAAGTGGATATCGCCACTCTCCAGGAAACACGGTTGGCTGACACAGGCACACTGAGAGAGAAGGACTACACGTTCTACTGGCAGGGAAAGGGCGATGACGAACACAGGGAACACGGAGTGGGCTTCGCTGTGAAGAGCACCTTGCTGAAGATGGTGGAACCGGGCAGAAATGGCTCTGCATGACTCCTCACCCTCCGCCTTAACACCACTCAAGGCCCAGTCACCCTCGTCAGTGTGTATGCCCCAACACTGACAGCCACACCAGAGGCAAAAGACGAGTTCTACGAGAATCTCGCAACAACTGTCAGGATCATCCCCAACTCTGAACAACTCATTCTCCTTGGAGACTTCAATGCCAAAGTGGGTGCTGACCACGACTCCTGGCCCTCCTGTCTTGGACCTTTTGGCGTGAGCAGAATGAACAACAACGGACAGCAGCTGCTTGAGTTCTGAACACATCATGATCTGTGCATCACAAACTCATTCTTCAAGACCAAGCCCCAACACAAGGTTTCCTGGCGACATCCGCACTCAAAGCACTGGCACCAGTTGGACTTGATCCTGACCAGGCGCACCTCATTGAAGAATGTGCTAATCACCCGCTCGTTCCAGAGTGCAGATTGCGACACAGACCATTCATTGGTGTGTTGCAAGGTCAAGCTGCAGCTGAAGAAATTCCATCGTGCTAGACAGCCTGGAAAGGCACGGATTGACACCAGCAAGATGGCTCAACCAGAACTTGTTGAGCAGTTTGCCTCCACCTTTGAGAAGGAACTTGGTGTACCACAAGAAGGAGAATCTGCAAAGCAGAAGTGGGAAGAGATGGCATCAAGAAAGCACTTGGTCTGGCTCAGAGCAAGACGGCCCCCCTCAAATCCTCCACTGGGGAGATGATCACAGAAAAGAACAAGCAGATGGAGAGATGGGTGGAGCACTACTCCGACCTCTACTCCAAACAGAACACCGTGACACCATCAGCCCTTGACGTCATCAATTGCCTGCCATCCATGGATGAACTTGACACCGAGCCAACCATCGACAAACTCAGCAAGGCTATTGACAGCTTGGCCGCTGGCAAGGCACCCGACAACAACGGCATACCCCCCGACCTGATCAAGCACTGCAAGACCACCCTACTGCTGCCATTGCATGACGTCCTCTGCCAGTGCTGGAAGGAAGGTGCCGTACCACAGGACATGAGGGATGCCAAGATCATCACCCTCTTCAAAAACAAAGGGGAGAGAAGCGACTGCAACAACTATAGGGGCATCTTTCTCCTCAGCATTGTTGGTTAAGTCTACGCACGAATTGTCCTCGTTCGTCTACAGAAGCTTGCCGAACGTGTCTACCCCGAGTCTCAGTGTGGCTTCCGCGCTGGGCGATCGACGGTGGACATGATATTCTCCATCCGCCAACTCCAGGAGAAGTGCAGAGAACAGAACATGCCCCTGTACGTCGCCTTCATCGACCTCACCAAAGCGTTCGATCTGGTCAGCAGAGAGGGGCTTTTCAAGATCCTGCCAAAGATAGGATGCCCACCAAAGTTGCAAAGCCTCATCGAATCATTTCACACCAACATGCAGGGGATGGTGCAGTATGACGGCAACGTCTCAGAGCCATTCAATATACACAGCGGAGTGAAACAGGGCTGTGTACTTGCGCCAACCCTCTTTGGGAATTTCTTTGCTATGCTCCTGAGGCATGCCTTCAGCACAGCAACAGAGGGAATCTACCTGCATACAAGATCTGACGGCAGGCTTTTCAACCTCGCCCGCCTGAAAGCCAGAACCAAAGTACGTGAGGCTCTAATCAGAGATATGTTGTTCGCAGACGACGCTGCAGTCGCGATCCACACACAGCAGAAGCTTCAGACCCTGATGGACCGCTTCTCCCAGGCATGCATGGACTTCGGGCTTACCATCAGCCTGAAGAAGACTAACGTCTTGGCGCAAGGCACGGAAGCACCACCAACCATCACCATCGACGACTACGAGCTGGAGGTCGTGAATCAGTTCACGTACATGGGGGCCACGATCAGCAGCAAACTCTCCCTTGATACAGAGATCGACAAGAGGATTGGAAAATCAGCCTCCACACTCGCTCGCCTCACCACGCGAGTGTGGGAGAATCCCAAACTCTCTGTCAAGATGAAGATGGCAGTGTACAACGCCTGCGTCATCAGCACATTGCTCTATGGGAGTGAGACGTGGACAACATACGCCCGGCAGGAAAAGAGACTGAATTCCTTCCACTTGCACTGCATTCGCCGCATCCTGGACATATCCTGGCAGGACAAAGTGCCCAACACAGAAGTCCTGTCCCGCACCGGCCTTCCCTCCATGTTCACTCTACTCAGGCAGCACAGGCTCCGCTGGCTAGGCCATGTTCACCGTATGGAGGACGGCAGAATCCCCAAAGACGTCCTCTACGGAGAACTGGCGACTGGCAGGAGAGACGCTGGCCGCCCACAGCTGCGCTTCAGAGACGTCTGCAAGAGAGATATGAAGGCCCTGGAGATCAACACAGAGCACTGGGAGGACCTCGCAATGGACCACTCCAAATGGAGAGGCACCGTGACCAGACAGCTCAAGGCAGGTGAAGAGAAACTGACTGCTGCAGCAGATGAAAAAAGGACCCGCAGGAAGAACCGCCACAGACCCAGCAGCACGGAGACCATCCACAAGTGCGACCTGTGTGACAGGGACTGCCATTCGCGCATCGGCCTGTTCAGCCACAGGCGGTGCTGTTCCAGCAGAGTAGACATCTAGGATTCTCTTCCATGGTCATCATAGACCGACGGAGGCCGATGATGATAAGTTATGGAAATATTCTATATAAGTTACTAATACATTATGTATATGTCTAAGGCATTATGGATATGCAATGCATACAGCCAAAAGTGAAAATTTTGGCGTATCCCAACATTTTAGACCAATTTTTATATGTTTGGCAAACGCTGCTTAAATCGTCATGGTGTGACAGTAGACAGCTCAAGTTTGCAAACCCTGTCTGGCTCCAAGTATCTACTTGATCAGTTCAAACAACAGGCATTCCCAGCAAGATAATTTGCAGCACTCCTTGGAGGCTGTAATCCAAGGATACCGCTCATTGCTAATATGGAAGTGATGGACAAATCCTTGCCCTGGCTGAAACGGGACTGCTAGCTTCGGGGTTGGTTGACCTCTCTTCACAATGACCAGCTTTTCTTGAAAAGTCCGTCTGGAAAATTGATTTTTTTTAAATATCAGCAACCAAATTATTTTCCTCTCCCCTGTCACCCATTGTAGGTGGGAAAACAGCTATTATATTTAAACAGATACAGTATATTGTATCTGCTTAAGCAAGTCCTTGCACTGGTGTTTTGCTAGCTAGGATTCTCTGCATTGTGGGTGGAGGAGTCTAACCATCCAATCAAAAGATGTGAAAATACCGGCATTCTCGAATTCCTTCTATGTGTACCCCTGGACGTACAGAAGACATCTGATTGGTTAAAGCAACAGGATAAGTTTAACGGTTAATTTAACCTACAGAGCCACACTGTTAATTTCTGAAGGCCCAAGGCAGATTTGCTTGACCCTGGCAACACAGCGGGCTGAAATATGATTGGACAAAAAAACGAGTGCAACCAAGGAAGTGCAACCAAGAGAAGAGAATAGACTATTGGGAATACTTTAATACATCCTCGTGGAACAATAGAATGTAGGTTGTAAATGTAATTCTGATAGTGTTTAGGACAGCAGAGAAGGCTTTGCTGGCCCTGAGGATCCACCACTGTTCAGATGGGAAAACTCTTTATCTTCTTTGTACAGAGTCTCATAGAGAGCTTTGATCATGCACTTGACATCATTGTTGATTATGAAATTTATCCCTAAAGAGGTACATGAAGGGACTCATGCTGAATCAGGAGGGGAGGGTGTAACCCATATGGACAATTGGGTTACTAGACCTATATATGTTATTTAGACTTGTAGTACACTGTCCCTTTGGGGGGGCGCTGTAGCCTTTAAAGGCCAAATGTCACGTAATTTTTTTTTCTAAATGACAATGAATTTAGATAAAATACACATAGCTTAAACCAAATATTCATACCGGAGACCATATCACCCACCTGTATTTACATAATTGCACAAAATACACCAGGTGAAGGCCCCACCTTGCTTGCTGGCTTGTGACAGCCAGTCCAGACCACGCCCATGTTTTTGACATCACCAGTTGTACCCTGGCTGCCCTGCCTATCCACATTCACACTTATCAACATTGGACAATCATGATGGAAAGTGACAGCGATTGTGAACAAATTAGTTTAGTTTTGTCTTTTTTTTTTGTCTTTTTTTTTGTCAGTGGTTCAGACAGTGACAGAGGCATTGAACCTTACAGGTTCAAGCCGTCCGAGACGGAATCAGATGCTTTGTCTGATGACAACAGTTCCAACGATGACCAGAGAGCAGAACCAGTGGAAAATGTCATTGAACTGGACATTAATCGCCTCCAGAATTGCGAAGCCGAAGGGGGTCTGTCGAGGGCGCCCCATAAATATTGATTTTTCGGAAGCCATTATTATTACAGTGGAGGAGAGCCGCTGCTGTCAAGAAATTGACCAGATCAATATGAAAATGGAGGCGCATACCTGTCAAGTGAGACGTTTTCGCCGTATTTTGGTGCCAAGCGCGGCTGTGGGGGACGGCGGAGTGGTGGCGGACACTTTTCTGGGAAATGTTTTAAATGTAGTTCGTGTTGTTATTGTCAAATATTTTAAGGAAAATACGGGGAAAAAACAGGACAGGACGTGTTGCGGAGCACGTCCTGTGTGTGATCCCCCACAGCTGGTGCTGGCAGATGGCTCAGCCTGAGCTATTCGCACTACAGTGTGGAGTCAATCAGTCTAATGGCCGCGGCGGGCAGATCGCTCAGCGTGAGCTATTCTCACTACAATGAGAAGTGTGGAGTCAATCTTGTCGGGGCGGGCAGATCGCTCAGCGTGAGCTATTCTCACTACAATGAGAAGTCATTAGGACAATGGTTTAACACGTTCAGCTGTGCAGCAGTTGCGGAACAGACAGAGATCGCCTTACAAATACAGAATTCTGCTTTTTTTTTTTATTTTGCGCCGGACGCTGAGTTGTGTTGTTATTGTCAAATATCCATGAATCCTTAAAATATTTGACAATAACAACACGAGTTGCATTTGGGGCATTTCCCAGAGAGGTGTCCCTTGTTGCTCCGCCGTCCCTTATAGCCGCTTTTTACGGTGTTGAAGTACGGCGAAAACGTCTCACTTGACAGGTATGAAAACATTTCCCAGAGAAGTGTCCCTTATTACCCAGCTGTCCCTGATAGTCCCGTTTTAAGGTATGGGTGAAATATCCAATTTTTTTCTTTCTTGTTGCTCACTTCAACCTTCCAGTCTCCATATAAACAATCAATTGAAATACCCCAAGCATCAAACTAGGGTACAATCGATTTCGTCACTTCCGCCTTCTTCCCCAGGCGATTCCAGGGGCCGTGTCAGGCCAAGCGCGGCAGTTTTAAATTAACGAATATTCCGTTGTTACTGAAGCATATGCACCAAGACCCAAACGGATCGGTTCCCTTTTATATCTAGTTTCAAGATATTTAAAGTACCCTGTTACGTGACATTTGGCCTTTAAGTATAAAACCACGGTAGCAAGCCACATGACTTCCTTTTCCGCGCTTCTGCCGCTGGGATCAGACACGCTCTAGCAGACCTGGTATGAAAATGCCATAAAATAGCCTTTTAGTGTAAATACCTTGATGTTCACGTGCCTATAAGGTATTTTTGTTATTAGAGGCTTAACTGTGAGCACTGGGAGATGATAACTGCTGAGCAGCTTGTTGCTGGAGACTCCAGTGAGTCAAATCACTATGGTTTTTACTGACATGTGACTAGCTTCTGTGAACAATGAAAATGTACTTTAGCTTCAATGTTTAGATTCTTTTCACACAACCAGTTGAAGTTATGAAAATGTTGTTTGACGTTACTGAACCTTGGAGTGTATTAAAGCTCTGTAAAGCTCCAAGAATGTTGAGGGACACCACTTGCCAGCGACTGATGCTAACTGTGATTAGCACAAGCTAACGGCTAGTGCTAAATCGCCATTTGGATAAGCTAACAGCTAAGGCTAGCGGCGATTAATACAAGCTAATTGCTAACTCATTGGTCTTTATTAGCTGGACTTTGATATGATGTAATTAAAGAGTCACTATTCTTCAGTGGTTTACATCCAAATTGTTTTTTTGTTTTTTTTTGACAATTTAACACATTGCTGAATGTTTAAAGTTGCAGTTTTATAACTGTTTTACAAAGTTTGTTATAAAATACTTGTTGGTTAACCGGAGGTGATTTAAATTCATTTTAATAGTTAAAATGCCCTCATGTAAGAAGTTAATTTATGATGAAGTTCATTTAATGATAAAAATGCTCATTAATTAGACATTGTCTAATTAAAAATGTTATGGTGAATTGTATTTCATGATAAATGAATATACAAATGTTTAAATTAAAAAGGTTTCCAATATATTTGGTAACTAATATACAAAGCAAACTAAGAACATTAGTTTTGAAATGTATAAACTGAGTTTAAGAAATTGATGAGTACTCATGATTTGAATAGAGATAGAACAGATTATTCACTGTTTGTGTAGACTGGTTTTTTGATACCCTGACAGAACCTGGATTCAGAGATTGCAAACCTAGCCCAATGAGCTTGTGGACGGTTATGGATGCGGTCTGGCCAGCCATAGGACCTATCCACAAGAGGACACCAGATCATCTGATTCCCCATTCGCTCGACACCAGATAAGCCCTGAATACACTACCAACACTTGCCCAGTAGTTGTAGTTGTAGGAACCCCCATACACAGAACAACCCCCATACAGAACTATTGAACATAGAACTGAACTTTTCATGGTTTCTTGGCCAAGGGAACAACTGTGTTTCATACAATTGAGATTGAGACAGACTCATTTTGGTTTTCTTTTTATTTGTTTTAAGGAGCTCCATTTTCTTTTTGTTGCTGCATACATGTAAAATGGATATTGATAAGATGTGAATACTGATTTTGATATCAGTTGTTTCCAGAATATTTTTGATTGGTTTTAGCATTCAATTCTTGATTTACTGTTAGATTTATTTTTTTTGTGTGTGTTAATGTCTGAGTAACTGTTGTCAATAAAAGTGTTACCTGTTCAACCTGTAGCAACTCTCCGCAAGTTACTAGAGTAACTGCTAATGAATCTATAGAGATGTCCAGTGCTTCTAGAGGTGGGGCCGGCTAGGAACTACAGGGGACACTACACTTGCTAGCTCAGTAGCATCCCCTTCCAGTCTCTTAATTTTAACAAAACATTATGACTCACAAAGTGTTCCATAAACAACTATACTATAAGTTCACATGAATTACAGTGGTGTGAAAAAGTGTTTGCCCCCTTCCTGGTTTCTCTTTTTTTGTACATTTGTCACACTTAAATGTTTCAGATCATCAAACAAATTTAATTAGACAAAGATAACACAAGTAAACATAAAATGGCATTTTTAAATGAGGGTGTTTATTATAAAGGGTAAAAAAAATCCAAACCTACATGGCCCTGTGTGAAAAAGTGATTGTGCCCCCCCAAAAAAACAAAACAAATTAACTGTGGTTTATCACATCTTTGGAAAGCTGAGTTCAATTTCTATAGCTGCACCCAGGCCTGATCACTGCCACACCTATTCTCAATCAAGAAGTCACCTAAATATGACCTGCCTGACAAAGTGAAGTAGTGTGGAGTGTGTAAATGAAGAGGCAGATTCACTTCAGGCGATTTATTACACACTCACACTTGTCAAGCACAGAACAGACTGAACTCTTCAGCAGAAACTCCTCTCTTAAGTTTCACGGCATTTACATCACACACATGACATTTGCATCACACTGCATTCAACCCCCTCATCCTTGACTCCTTCCTGCTATCTCACCAGGAATCCCCTGCTCTTTGTTCTCCCAAGCTTATCCACTGTCTCCTGTCTGAGATGCTAGACAATCTGGCTCTCCCCAGGTGCTACACCAGCCACCCCCCCAGCATCTTAGATAGGACAATAGAATAACAGTCCACATGATGTGATAGAACAATTGAACATCAGTCCACATGCTGCTTGGGCTCCCGTCTCCTCCCGTATCTGCTGTAACTGGGGTTTACCGCCTCCGCGGCGCTGCTGTGCCGGTGGGGGGCTGCTGGGAGTGTGTCTGATTGCGGGTGGGCTGTTGCTAGGGGAGGGGGCCACTTTGGTCTGTCCGTGTGGCTGCTCTGGTGAATCGTTTCCCTGGGGAGCTCTCCGTGGGGCCTTCCACGCCGAGGGGCCTTAGCCAACAGCACTTGCTCATCCGCCACAACGAAAGCGGGTTTGAGTCTGTCTATGCCAATTTTTTCCCTCCTACCCCCCAAGTCTAGCAAAAAATGCTTATCCCCTGTTTCCAGCACTCTGAACGGTCCATCATAGGGTGGGCGCAATGGAGGGCGGTGGGCGTCTTGTCTGACAAACACGAACTCCGCGCTCTTCAAAGTTTTAGGCACGAAAACATGCGGAAAACTGTGGTGGGCAGGGCCCGGCAGCGTGCCTGTGTTTGCGCTACGCTGCAAAAGCTGAGACGGGCAGCTGCCCAGCGCAGGATTATCTGGTAGAAATTCCCCGGGCAGCCGTAGTGGCTGCACAAAAATGAGCTCTGCCGGGGAAGCTTCCAGATCCTCTTTCGGCGCGGAGCGCAACCCCAATAAAACCCATGGCAGCCTGTCTACCCAATTTGCATCCGTCAATGAAGCCCTGAGTACCGCTTTCAGTGATCTATGAAAATGTTTGCATAACCCATTGGCCTGTGGGTTGTACGCAGTTGTGTGGTGAATTGTAACACCCAGGCTGCGGGCCATCGCGGACCAGAGTTCGGAAACAAATTGCGGGCCCCTGTCGGACGTAATGTCCGACGGGACTCCAAAACGCGCCACCCATGCTGTTAAAAAAGCGCGCGCTACATCTGCGGACATGGTTGCCGCCAGCGGGACCGCTTCTGGCCAGCGCGTGGTGCGGTCCACCATTGTCAGGAGGTGCGTGCACCCCTGTGATGGCGGGAGGGGGCCCACGAGGTCCACGTGAACATGGTCGAACCTCTTAGCTGGAATACGAAATGGCTCCAAGGGAGCCTTCGTGTGTCTGTGTACCTTGGCTCGTTGGCACGTCACGCAGGCTGCAGCCCACTCTTTCACTTGTTTGCGTAGGCTCGGCCACACAAATTTCTCTCCCACCATTTTGACCGACGCACGCACTCCTGGGTGTGCCAGATTGTGAACCGACTCAAACACGCGGCGGCGCCACGTGGCCGGGACAACTGGACGCGGGCGACCCGTGGAGACATCGCAGATTGGGGGGGGGGGCGCCATCCTACAGCACCCTGCTCTCCAGCCTTAACCCTGTTGGTCCAGACTGGAGCGCGCACACGTCTGCATCGCTAATCTGCTCCGCGGCCATGGCTGCGTAATCTATCCCCACGCAGACCGGGGCCACTACGGCACGCAAGAGGCAGTCCGCCACTACATTCAGTTTACCAGACACATGCTGAACATCGGTAGTGAACTCTGAGCTCACGGTCAGCTGTCTCTGCTGCCGGCCCGACCACGGTTCTGAAACCTTGGCCATCGCGAATGTTAGCGGCTTGTGGTCCACGAACAAGGTGAAGCTGCGCCCTTCCAGCCAGAACTGGAAGTGGCGTATGGCCAGGTGGACAGCCAGCAACTCTCTGTCGAACGCTTTGTATTTACGTTCACTGTCGCGCAAAGTTCTGCTGAAAAAAGCGAGCAGCTGCCAAGCCCCGGCGACGCGCTGCTCCACAACAGCCCCTATGGCCACGTCTGAAGCGTCGGTGGTGAGCGCTATGCGGGCCGTTGGGTCTGGATGCGCCAGCAGTGCGGCGTTTGCCAGGGCTGCTTTAACTTCTGAGAACGCCCGCTCTCGCTCCGGGGTCCATTCGACCCTATCCGCGGGTTTCTGTTTCTTGAGCGCGGCGTATAATGGTTGCATGAGCTGCGCCGCGCGGGGGAGGAAACGGTTATAAAAGTTCACCATTCCCAAAAATTCCTGCAGCGCCCTGACCGTCTGCAGCCGGGGAAAATCCGCCACAGCGCGCACTTTGTCAGGCAGCGGGATCACTCCTTCAGGAGAGATGCGGTGACCCAAAAAATCAATCTCCGTCACGCCGAACTGGCATTTCGCCGGGTTGATTATTAACCCTTGCTCCTCCAACCTCCGGAAAACCGTCGTGAGGTGGGTTTCGTGTTCATCTTCGGACGCACTGGCTACCAGGATATCGTCCAGGTAGACGAACACGAACGGGAGATCGCACAGCACTGCATCCATCATGCGCTGGAACGTCTGTGCCGCTCCTTTTAACCCGAATGGCATGCGCAGGAACTCGAATAAACCGAACGGAGTTATTACCGCTGTTTTGGGTATGTCCTCAGCGCGCACTGGGACTTGGTGGTAACCGCGGACCAGGTCTATTTTGGAAAAAATGCGTGCTCCGGCAAGGTGAACGGAAAAATCCTGTATGTGGGGAATTGGGTAGCGGTCGTGCGCTGTGGAGTTGTTCAACCTGTGGAAATCCCCGCACGATCGCCACGAACCCTCAGCCTTAGGCAGTCCTTCTCAAATAGTGGGGCGGCGCGATGCGATGCCAGGGGGGGCGCGTATGACCCCGGGGAACAGGCTTTGCTTTTGCCGTGTAAAGTGTAATTGCACATCCACGGCAGCAGGTGGTGCAGTGGCGCTCTCATTGTCAAAGTCTGTGCGGGAGTTTAAAACTTTTTAAATTGCTGTCAACAAACCCCTCGAGAGACACCATGGAGAAATATTTAACAGTAACGAAAAGAAAGGCGGAGAGCGACACAGGTAAAGAGACAAATGAAAGTCTCCCAAAAGCTAAGACGAGGAAATATGACGAAGCTTATCTAGCGCTTGGCTTCACTCTGACTACGGTGGGAGACGAGGAAAGTCCGGTGTGTTCACTGTGTCTGAAAATGTTTGCAGCGGACAGCATGAAGCCAAATAAATTAAGACGTCACCTACAGACATTACATCCTCAACACATTGATAAGCCGCTTGATTTTTTTCAGAGAAAACGTGCGGAGTACGGCCAACAATCATCCCGCTTTGTGAACGCTACATCAGTAAACCAGCGAGCACTTTTAGCATCATTTAAAGTGGCGTACCAAATTGCGTAGTGCAAAAAACCCCACACAATTGTTAAATATATTGGTGCTCCTGTGTTAATGTTCCAGATCAATTTACATTTAATATTATTTATTGATTGAATTATTTTTCTCAGCATCAAATGGTTCAGTTGGTCAAAAATGTTTCTAGTTTAAATAAGGATTGACATATTTTTTATTTCAGGCACTTTAAGTTTTTTTTTTCTGTTTTAGACTATAACAGGGTTTCTGTGTGGCATAATAAAGTTAATATTTGTTGAACGTTGATTTATATTGCTTTTTTCTTTTGTTAATGTTAAAAAGGATACAATTTTAGGTATACTTATACAATTTTTATAGATAATGATCTTATTTATAGTCACTGCGGCGAGTGGGGGGGGGGGCGCAAAATATTTTCTCTTTCCTAGGGGGGGCTTTGCAAAAAATAATTGAGAAGCACTGGCCTTAGGGACCATGTGTAGCGGGGATGCCCATGGGCTGTTCGAACGCCTGATGATGCCCAACCTTTCCAGGTTGGCGAACTCCTCGCGCGCTATGGCCAGTTTAGCTGCATCCAAGCGCCGAGGTCTTGCAAAGACGGGCGGCCCGGTGGTGGTGATAAAGTGCTCCACCCCATGTTTAGCGATGGCCGCCACAAACGTCGGGACCGTGAGTGCTGGGAACTGGGTGAGCAGTGTGTGGAACTTACCGCCTGTAGCTGTGACGTTGGCTTGTGCTGTTGGCTGGGTCACTCGAGCTATACAGGGGAGAGAGTCAAAGGTCAGTGCATTAACCAGGCGCCTGTTAGCAACATCAACCAGTAAACCATGTGCACACAGAAAATCACCCCCCAGTATATGGTAATTCAGTGCTGCTACGACAAAAGTCCACTCGTATGTACGGCCGTGTAGAGATAAGAGCAGAGTCCTCTCACAAAAGGTCTTAATATCCGAGCCGTTTGCTGCCAACATCTCGGGGCCGCTAGGTCCTGCCAGCCGGTCAGCATAGGTCGGCCGGATGAAGCTCTTCTGGGCTCCGGTGTCCACGAGGAAACGCCTCCATGAGCGTGCGTCTGTCAAGTAGAGCAGCTTGTTCTCTTCCGAAGGTCACAGCTGCTACCGACCGCCGGCCTTGGCGTTTCCCGAGCGCTTGAATTGGCACGGGGGCGCACATCTGCGTGCCTTCTCTCCGAAGCGGCGATGGTAGAAACAGAGCATGTCTCTCTCGCACTCCTTGGCCCCCACTGCTGCTACCGTCAGTGGCTCCTCGCCTCCTCTGGTCGTCTCGCTGGGCTCCGCCACTGCCGCGTTGACTGTGATCGCCCTGGTGGTGATGATGATCCGATCTGCCTGCTGGGCTAGCGCACGGTAGTCCCGCGCGGCCAGCAACGGCGAATTGGCCAGGGCCGCTCTCGCCGCTGTCGGAAGGTTCCGGAGGAAGAGGTGGGCAAACAGAAAGTGCCCGTCGTCCGTGCCCATTAACGCCAGCATCTTCTCCATCAGGTCTATGGCCGAACCATCTCCTAACTCGGTCCGCGTCAGGAGCCTCTCTGCTCTCTCACAGTCCGAGAGCATGTAGTGCTGGATGAGCGCAGCCTTGAGCGCCTCGTATCTGTTGCTGGCTGGTGGCTGATCGAGCAGGCTCGCTACCTGTTGAGCTGTGCGGCGTCAAGCGCTGCAACCACATGGTAGAATTTGGTGTCATCTGCCGTTACTCCCCGGAGGGCGAACTGAGCCTCGGTGAGGTGGAACCAACAGTGCGGGTTGTGCTGCCAGAAATCTGGTAGCTTGACTGAAACCGCACATGCGTGGCTGGGGGTTCCAGTCCGGGCTGTCTGTGGGATGGCTGCCGCCTCGCTGTAGCTTCCTGACCGGGCCGGCTCCGGGGATCTTGCCTCGTGTTCCATAATACGTCTTGGGTCACCAGTGTGGAGCGTGTAAATGAAGAGGCAGATTCATTTCAGGCAATTTATTACACACTCACACTCGTCAAGCACAGAACAGACTGAACTCTTCAGCAGAAACTCCTCTCTTAAGTTTCATGGCATTTACATCACACACAACATGACATTTGCATCACACTGCATTCAACCCCCTCATCCTTGACTCCTTCCTGCTATGTCACCAGGAATCCCCTGCTCTTTGTTCTCCCAAGCTTATCCACTGTCTCCTGTCTGAGATGCTAGACAATCTGGCTCTCCCCAGGTGCTACAGTAGACCAAAAGATCCTCAAGAGCTAGACATCATGCTGCGGCAATTCAAAGAAATTCAGGAACAAATGAGAAACAAAGTAATTGAGATCTATCAGTCTGGAAAAAGTTATAAAGCCATTTCTAAAGCTTTGGGACTCCAGTGAACCACAGTGAGAGCCATTTTCCACAAATGGTGAAAACATGGAACAGTGGTGAACCTTCCCAGGAGTGGCCGGCCAACCAAAATTACCCCAAGAGCGCAGCGACGACTCATGCAAGAGGTCACAAAAGACCCCACAACAACATCCAAAGAACTGCAGGCTGCCATGTATCTGAGCTCAGGTTTTCTCTGAGCTCAGATCCTCACTTTATTTCTAAGTTTGATTGTCTGTTGTCATTATTTTGTGGTCAGTTTTTGAATATTTGTTTGGGTTGTGACAGAGTCCTTCCTCTCTCTCACCAGACTCCCCCCACCAGCTGCCACTGCCTGCTTCTCTGCCAGCTCAGCTGTGGCAGCTTGGTAATTAGGTCATGGCTCACCTGTGATTCACACCTGATTCACACCAGTTCATTTACTGTGGTGTATTAAACCACTGGCTTTCCTCTGTGTCAGTGCGGTTAAATTGATGTTCAAGTCTGGTATCTCCTGGTGTTATTTCCCTCCTGGTCATCACGCTGATCAGCTCTCTGTTTCCTTCTGAGTCAAGCTGGCTCAAGAGTGCCTCAGCCTGTAAGTGTTCTTGTTTTATTGTGTGTACAGCACTATTTTTGGACACTTTATGTTCTTTTGTTATTAAACTGCAAAAAAAAAAAAAATCAGCGCCTGGGTTCATCCTTCTGTTCCGAAGGAGCAAACATGACAGCAGGCCTCACTTGCCTCAGTTAAGGTCAGTGTTCATGACTCCACCATAAGAAAGAGACTGGGCAAAAATGGCCAGCATGGCAGAGTTCCAAGATGAAAACTACTGCTGAACAAAAAGAACATCAAGGCTCGTCTCAGTTTTGCCAGAAAGCATCTTGATGAGCCCCAAGACTTTTGGGAAAATACTCAGTGGACTGATGAGACAAAAGTTGAACTTTTTGGAAGGTGTGTGTCGCAATACATCTGGCATAAAAGTACACAGCATTTCAGAAAAGGAACATCATACCAACAGTAAAATATGGCAGTGGTAGTGTGAAGGTCTGGGGCTGCTTTGCTGCTTCAGAATCTGGAAGACTTGCTGTAGTAAATGGAACCATGAATTCTGCTGTCTACCAAAAAATCCTGAAGGAGAATGTCCAGCCATCTGTTCGTGACCTCAAGCTGAAGCACACTTGGGTTCTGCAGCAGGACAACGATCCAAAACACACCAGCAAGTCCATCTCTAAATGGCTTAAGAAAAACAAAGTGAAGACTTTGGAGTGGCCTAGTCAAGATCCTGACCTGAATCCAATTGCGATGCTGTGGCATGATCTTAAAAAGGCGGTTCATGCTCGAAAACCCTCCAATGTGGCTGAATTACAACAATTCTGCAAAGATGAGTAGGCCAAAATTCCTCCACAGCGCTGTAAAAGACTCATTGCCAGTTATTGCAAACGCTTGATTGCAGTTGTTGCTACCAAAGGTAGCCCAACCAGCTATTAGGTTTAGGGGACAATCACTTTTTCACACAGGGCAATGTAGTTTTGGATTTTTTTCCCTTAATAATAAACACCTTCATTTAAAAATTGCATTTTGTGTTTACATGCAGTATCTTTGTCTAATACTTAAATTTGCTTGATCTGAAACATTTAAGTGTGACAAACATACAAAAAAAATGAGAAATCAGGAAGGAGGCAAACACTTTCTCACACCACTGTATAATGTGGAACTATGTTTGTAGAAATGCTACACACCATTAGGCTGAAGTTGCAGTTGTGAATGTGTCCTAAATGAAAGTTCTTGAGAGCCCCATTACCGGAATAGTGGTTGAATATCCACCCCACAGCCGGGAGGCTGTGAATTCAAGCCCCAGCCAGGTCATACCAAAGACCATATTTTTTTTAAAAAATGTTACTTCCTGCCTTTTAGCTTGGTGCTCAGCATAATAGAATGGGGAAAGTTGTGGTGGCATCTTGCATGGCAGCGGTTCCTCCAAAAGGATAAATGAAATTTTGCTCTATTGTACATGCTTGGTTATATGGATTGAATGATAATACACTGTGCATTCTTTATTCTTACACTTATTAGTCCACTTTTTTCAAGAACTTTTATACCATCCAGACCTTCCTGCTTGAGCCTCTGTTCATAGCTGGTGATGAGCACACTTTAAGAACTTTTCACAGGTCACTGTAGAAGCACCAAATGTCAGGGAGCGTCTAATGTCTCCTTGATATTTGGTGCATCTGCTCTATGCTTCTCCTTCATGTTTCCAGGTGTGATATCCTTTAATAATCTCAGCATTGGCACAAACTTAACAAAACATTATGAATGTTCAAATACAATGTTGCTGTATTCTAGTTAGCTACTCAATAATGTTCATAAATGCAACTTGTTCTGTTACACTTGGTTGTCTTTTGTAGCATTGACCCTGGGTTCCAATTCATAAAATCATTCTCTGATGAGGAACAATCATTTCACATCAAAAGTCTGGTCATGAACTGCTTTTCTCACCCAAGCACCAGAGCTGTAACACAATGCATCGACCATAAAGTGGAAGTTAATCCCTTCTCCTGGACTTAGTCATTCTCCCTTTTCTCTATTTGACAAAGGAATGCCCCAGAATGACGGAGTTATGGGCGATATATTCCAGGCTGGGAAGTCAAGAGTCTTCATTAAACAACCAGACAGTTTTACAGTGCCATCTGGTGGACAACTCAGGAATATTTCATTTTTCCTGTCTCTGCAGTTGTGGACAATAAATTAATTCATATTCTTTCTCTCAAGACAGTATCCGCTACTGAAGGCATGGCTGAACTCTATAATGGACAATTATGGTCTGAAATGTTTTTATTGATATGATTTGATATGTGTTGCTTTATTTTCAGGAAGAAATGAACTTTTGCATGCCTCCATCAAGAAATTTGGACTAATGTACAATGTAGAGACCTTGTGTGTATTCCTTTTATCAAGTAGGATATGTTAGTCACTAAATTTTGAAAAATTTACGCTTTATTCAGCAGCATATACAGTATGTGTTGCAGGAGGATTTCACTTTCCATATCAAGTTTCTCTCATCTCAAATTTCTCTCCTCTCTCTGGGAGACCATAGCTGGACTTTAACTGACCAATAGAGTTCCAAGCTTCACTGCATTTCCTTTTAAGGCCGTTTATGACTTCTGCTGAACAAAAGAAGCTCAAATGTAATTGGTCCAGCTCAGTTTTCATGATTTAGATAGATAGATAGATAGATGTACTTTATTGATCCCAAACTGGGAAATTACAGTGTAACAGCAGCATGACAGCCAAACAACAGAAACACACACGAATATACGATGACCCATATAAACACACAAATCACCCCATTGCACAAAGAAGGACTATCAGGAGCAGAGTGAAAAGTGATGTACCAGTTAGTCTGTAAGATGCAGTGTGGCAGCATAGCTATGACCAGAATACAACATCATAGTGAGTTATTGTACAGTGAAATTGCATGTCGCAGGAACGATTTCCTGTACCTGGCCATTCGGCAACAAAGCTGTAGTAGTCTACTGGAGAAAGTGCTTCACTGTCTATCTAGTGTGTGGTGGAGGGGGTGATCAGGACTGTCCATGATGGATTGCAGTTTATTTAGTGTTCTCCTCTCCACCACTGTCTCAAAGGTCTCCGGTCTGAGACCAATTACAGAGCCAGCCCTCTTGATAATCTTGTCAAGTCTGTTGTTATCTCTGGCCCTGATACTGCTACCCCAACAGACCGCAGCAAAGAAGATGGCGCTGGCGACAACAGTCTGGTAGAAAAGCTCCAGCATCCTGCTGCACACGTTGAAGGATCTCAGCTTTCTCAGGAAGAAGAGTCTGCTCATCCCCTTCTTGTGCGCAGTATCAGTGTTGGATCTCCAGTCCAACCCGCTGCTGATCCTGACACCCAGATATTTGTAGTCCTCAACCTCTCCCACATCCTCCCCCCTAATCTGCAGTGGCTGAAAAGGAGCCTTCCTCTTCCTGAAGTCAATCACCATCTCCCTGGTCTTGCTGACATTCAACCTCAGGTGATTCTGCTCCGTCCACTCCATAAATCTGTCTACCAGTGCCCTGTACTTCCCCTCCTCTCCTCCTCTTATACACCCTACAACAGCTGAGTCATCAGATAATTTTTGCAGGTGGCATGACTCAGTGTTGTACTGTAAGTCCGTGGTGTATAAGGTAAAAAGAAAAGGAGAGAGCACAGTCCCCTGTGGCGCTCCCGTATCACTAGCCACCACTCCAGACAAGACACTGCCCAGCCTGACAAACTGTGGTCTGCCTGTCAGGTAGTCAGTAATCCAGGAGATCCAGGAGATTTATTGAAAATGATCTCAATTTAGTGAGATCCTGCCACACCTGAGAAAAAAACTTTCCTTTGTCTCACTCAGTTTTTGGGGTGTAGTCAAGCTGTAAGGGAGCATTTTCTGCTCCCCCATTTCTTTTCTATCTTCAAGTAATATTATATGTATCAAGTTAATCCCAGCCGGGTCATGCCGAAGACCATATAAAAAAGCGGAATTTCCTGCCGTCCAGCTTGGTGCTCAGCAATAATGGAATGGAGGAGGGAAATCTGTGGCGGCGTCTTGCATGGCAGCGGCCCTTCTGATTCTACACATGGGGTGTGTGGGATTGACACTGTAGATAAGATAAAATACAATTTCGTTCTACTGTACATGATTGTTTGTATGGTTGAATGACAACAAAAGGGCCTTTTCCACTAGCACGCTTTAGTGCGACACGGGACGGCTCAGCACGCTTTGTACGCTTTTCCACAAGCCCCAACACGGTTTAACAGCCGCGATTCTCAGCCCCGCTGAAGGGCAGGGTACAGCAGTGCTGAGCTGTGCCGTGTTGTGACGTTAACAGACTGATCGCCGCTGATTGGTCAGGTCGTAACCGGCGCTGATTGGTCAGGTTGTAACCGCCCCTCTCCTCCTCCTCATCTACCAAATCTTCACGACCTTCTCAATAAAGTTTTTGAAAAAAAAAAAAAAAAAAAAGAATCTTCACGACTGCCTTTACTCAGCACGCAACCACTGTTGGCGGTTCCTTTTCAGTGTATTGCTGTGCTATTTTCATTTATTCTCTATCAAAAATGGCTTTGCGTGATAAGGGTGTTCCATGGACCAGTAAGGAGCTGCAGTGTCTGCTCACTGCATTGTCAGACGAACGTATTCAGCGCGAGTTAGACGGAGCTGCCCGGAATGAAAAAATATACCGGGAGGTCTCGACATCGGAGTCCTTTAACGGTGAGTTTTAATTTTTTTTTATTGTGCGTTTTTTCGCAAATATATTCGGTAAGACGCTCAGTTTATTTATGCAATAAAAAAGCTGTTCATTTGTGGATGGATCGCTGCTTTATTGCAGCACACTGCGGACTAAAGCTTTTATTGTAATTATTCATGTGAACAATACGCTGAAATAAGCTTATGTATTCTTGTTAAAAACTATTGTCTTTTCTGTATATATTTTGTGCTGTATTTTATTGTGTGCATTTTCCTTGTAGAATCATCCCACGCGTCCGCCGCGACAGCCCGCACGGATTATTCAACCGAGCCTTCCTGACCCACAGCTGGCAGAGACGGATTAATTCTACCGAGCCTCAGCACTCAGTGGTCGGCGTGTATAAAATGTCGATTAACCTTCATGTTGTGTTGCAAAGTTTTTTTTATTTTAATATTTTGTATATAATAAAATGGAATTGTTTTGGAAAGTGTGGTTTGTCTGTTATAACACTGAATTATAAAACAGTATAATTACATAGAAATTCCATTGCCTAGTCTGATCAAAATGATGCTGAGGGTCAACCATTGTAAAGGTAATGTAATTTTTAACTAGACCAAAAAAGAAATCTTTTTGTAAGCTTTCTGTTCTTTTTATTGAAATATCATAAAAAATTAGCACCAAGTCAAAGGTACAAGTATATGTAAATTGAATGTTCTATCGGCATTCCAAATTCAGAGATTTACAATACTTTAGAAGGAGTGTAGCATCATCTAAACGGAAAATAATAATACTGTTGTTCCAAACGTTGACCTGGTGTTGGACAGTGTGCCACCGTCTCATTATTTAATACGAATAAAAACAAGTTTCAGCTCATTATTTCTAGGTCATTTGGCAGTTAATTCAAAACAAAAGTGACTTGTGTTGTTGCAGCTTAATTATGAGATAAAATTAATTGTGAGATAAAACCACAGAGCGAGCAAGGCAATAATCCTTGGATCCTCCATTTTTTGTCTCGTGTAAATAAGGACTCAGTCCGGTGCATAACATCACGAGAGTGTGGCCCCGCCTTGCTGAGAATCTGCTGCTGCCCCGCAACACTGTGCTAATGGAGACAGAAGCATTCCGAGCCGTACTGAAGTGAATCGAGCCATACCGAGGTGTGCTGGGCTAGTGGAAAACAGGCTAAAGAGTGATTAGAAGTAGGCCCAGAATTTCCCATGCTCTGTGAATTTTTTTTTTTCTTTTCTTTAAAGTTCACGTTTTCTTATTTTAATCCTTTTCTTTAAATTACCGTGTAAGAAGATGTCATGGGCGACGAGAGCACGCCCCCTCCTTCCCATTCATCTCTCCTCAGCTCATCATCACACCTGAGGGAGAGGACACACCTGCGCCCTCTCATCAGCCAGCGTTCTTAAGGAAGCATCCTTCAGTGATTCAACGCTCACTCACCTGGCTATACTGCCACTAAAGACAGCAAGTCAACGCTACACTGGTAAAAGAAATTATTAACCTTTGTGCTTTCCCTGTGCAGGTTGCTGCCATCATGTGGGTGTGTCACTGGGGGCTGCGCGCTCTCTCCTGCCACTTCATCCTTCGCGACAGTAACCTCCACCTGGTCAGGCTCCACCAGCTATTCCCTACCCTACTGGTTCATCTATTCCCCGCTGGAGTTCTGCCGGCACTCCCTTAGAGCCCACGTAAGTGGTAATTTGGCTCACCCATTTTCCCTTACTCCATTCCTCTGCTTACAGCTCTCGTTCTCTCCACAGGCTCTTTCCTCTGGTGAGTGACTGTTCTGTAGCAGTGAGGATTTTGCTGTTTAATAAAAATATTCAAACGTGTGTACAGTTTGATAGTCTCTTTGTTGCTGCACCTTGCACGTGGGCTGAATTGTCTAATCAGTCATGACAGAAGATTTTGTTTGATTTTTACTAAGCTGAAACCAACTCATTCAAGCCACAGTACATCGAAAGAAATTGATCTGCGGCATGTTTTTGTCTCAATTTGACTTTCTGATTGGACTTTGTACAAACAAATATTATCAGGAATTTGGCAACATGGCCAAATTCCTTTTTCAGTGCATTAGAGGAGACCTCGCCCAGCTTGCTGAAGAACAGACCAATTGCGATCTCAGGAGCACGGCCTTGTGGGAGAACTTGTCAGTATCTCCATCAACAGAATCCACAGACACCCAGCTGAATCAAAGTTGGCACGTGGGGTTCCTGCTGCCAACAGGGACATGATCTGACTCTGTGGCTGATGGTCCGATGCTCAATTTAAACTTAATTCTTCAGAATATTCCTGGTGCAAGTTATTTGAATTTAGTTTCATGCAAACTCTTATCAGAATTTCAAAAATGCATTTTGTCTTTTCATTAATCTCCATTCCTTTTCAGAGTAACACCAATTTTCCGTTTTTATAAATAGTTTACTCATTATTTTCTTCATAAAATTGCATCCACTTTTCTTAACCAATGCTATTTTATGATTTTCCAATTTCCCGTGAATTGCCAAGTTAAACTATAGTTTCTTTGGTTCTACAAATGTTTGATTCACATGTGATGCTCAGTAATTCAATAACCGTCTATGATGCCCATGATGCATGTTAAATTCTCTGTTTTAAAGTTATACGAATGTGTTAACCTATTCTGACATTTCTTATTAAACTATTAAAAGACATACTGTATGGGAGTTATTGTTCAATTTCATGTCCATCTTCTTCAAGATTCAAGATTCGAAGTCTTTATTATCATGTGCACAGTTAAGAAATGCTACATTTCCTGAGCAAAGAAATTCTTACTTTGCTCTCCGAACAAATGCCAAGGTAAAGGTACAGAAACAGCAATTCTAATAGGTTATGACATACTAACACAGTAACTCAATCCTAATACTAATGTATGCTAATAACACACACACACCAACACACAGTTATGCAGTTCGGACTCCTTAAGCCCACCTTGATACTAAATACTAAAACTAATGAGTACTAATAACACACACTAGGCAGTTTGGGCAGTTAAAACAGTCAGACAAGAGGAATGAAATTGAAAATTCACTGGATGACTAAAGTGTTAGTGGTATATTGATATCAGAGATGATGTGAACCTGAGATGGCATGAACCTATGTACAGTGTGCAAATGAGCATTGTGCAACCTGATGTGAACCTGAGATGGCATAGACTTATGTACAGTGTACAAATGAGCGTTGTGCAACAAGCAGTGTATAATTACAAATTAGCACCCGGTGCTAATCTCTATAAATGTAGTATCAGACGGGTGAGACTATACTGTACAGGTGAGCAGTGTGCAAATTTAGCAGCCGGTGTGCGAGTTCCTATATGCAAAGCTGTGTTACAGAGTTCTGAGAGTTATCTGTTCAGGAGTCTGATGGCAGTAGGAAAGAAGGAGTTCTTTAGTCTGGTTGTCCTGCATTTCACACTTCTGTACCTCCGGCCTGAGGGTAGAAGTGTGAACAGTCTGTACTGGGGGTGGGTGGGGTCCCGGAGGATGGCGTCAGCTCTCCTTTGGACTCTGCGGTGGTAGATGCTCTGCAGAGAGGGGAGCGGAGTCCTGATGATCTTCTCCGCTGTCTTCACCACTCTCTGCAGGCATTTGCTGTCCAGGACAGTAGTGCTGCCATACCACACAGTGATGCAGATGGTCAGGATGCTCTCAATGATGCAGCTGTAGAAACTGTTGAAGATCCTGGAAGACATGCCAAACTTCTTCAGCCTCCTCAGAAAGTACAGTCACTGTTGAGCTCTCTTAACCAGCTCTGTGGTGTTGTGTGTCCACTTAAGGTCCTCGCTGATGTGGATGCCCAGGTATTTAAAGCTGCTCACCCTCTCCACCTCAAGCTTCTGGATGAACAGCAGCCAATGGGGACTTCTCAGAATCAGATTTATTGCCATTGTTCATGTAGTACACAAACTAGGAATTTGTCTCGGTGCAATGCTGCAACATTAAACATGATAAAATAAAAGAAATAAAAAACTATACATGCAATAAAGTGTAGAATAAGAATGAGTAATATTAGTCAAAGCAGTTTTTAAAAATATTAGCGAGCAGCAGATATTGTGGAGTACCACATAGTGCAGTCGGTAATGCAAAAAGAAAACAGTGATGATTGACATGAGTCTGGTTGAGCTGCTGTACATAGTGCACGAGAGTCAATAAGTCACTTAGTGTTCAGCAGTCTGATGGCAGAGGGGAAGAAGCTGTTCATGTGACGGGAGGTTTTAGTCTCCTCCCTTTCCTCACGTCCACTATGATCTCCTTTGTCTTGTCCATGTTGAGGGTGAGGTTGTTGTCCTCAAACCATGACACCAGGTTGGCCACCTCCCTCCTGTAGGATGCTTTGTCATCACCAGTGATACGTCCTATCACTGCTGTGTCATCCGCAAACTTTAGGATGATATTGTCCTTGTGGGAGGCAACACAGTCATGGACGAAGAGGCTGTAGAGGATGGGGCTGAGAACACAACCCTGTGGGACACCTGTGTTTGTGGTGATGCTGGCTGAGGTCCTGTTGACCATCCTGACAGACTGGGGCCTGCCAGTTAGAAAGTCCAGCAGCCAGTAGCAGAGGGTGGGGTGCAGGCCAAGTGAAGACAGTTTGTCGGTGAGTTTGTGGGGGATGACCGTGTTGAAGGCGGAGCTGTAGTCGACAAAGAGCATCCTAATGTAGGAGTCTTTATCTTCCAGGTGGGAGAGAGAATAATGGAGTGCTGCAGCGATGGCATCTGAGGTGGACCTGTTGGGCCAGTAGGCGTACTGTAGGGGGTTCATGGTGCCCGGTATGCTGTCCTGAATGAGGGGCAGTACCACTCTTTCGAAGCACTTCATGATGATTGGAGTGAGTGCTACCGGTCTGTAATCATTCAGACAGGTTGGCGGGCTCCTTTTGGGGAGGGGGATGATGGTTGTGGTTTTGAAGCAGGAGGGGACTATATTCTGGTTGAGAGAGGTTGAAGATTGCTGTGAGAACGTCGGTCAGCTCTGCAGCGCATGCTCTGAGGGCCCGCCCAGGTATGTTGTCTGGTCCTGCTGCCTTGCAGGGGTTGATATTCCTCAGTGCTTTGTTTACCTGGCCTAGTTAGACTCTTAGTGGGGGGGGGGGGTGCATGAGTGTGTGTCTCTTCTCTGTGCTGTTGCTGGTGGTCTCGAAGCGGGTGTAGAAGATGTTGAGATCGTCCAGCAGGCTGTCTGTAGAGCTAGTGGATGTTGAGATCATCCGCAGGCTGTCTGTAGAGCTAGTGGTAGTGGTGCTGCTGTTGGTCCTCTTGTAGTCTGTGATGTGTTGCAGGCCTTGCCAAATGCGCCCCGGGTCAGGAGTGGAGTAGAGGCTGTCCAGCTTTTCTCTGTACTGCCTCTTGGCGGTTGTTATAGCCTTTCTCAGTCCATACTTTGCAGCTTTATACCAAACGTTTGCCATTAAGAGACTGGGTAGCGGTGGCCGGCTGGAGCGAGCCTTTAGCCTAGCATGTAGCCCTGCTCTCTTGCCTCGCCTTTGGCCCCGCCTCCGACGCGCTCTGTTGGGGTCAACATGGTCATGCGGGGTCGGTGCTTTGAGGCCTTCCTGGGGGTGCTGATGGTCACCGCGGGGGCGGACGATGCATTGCAGGTCAGGTGGTATAAAGCCAGTAAACTCCGTGTGGCTGCTTGACTTGGCGATATCCAGTAGTGTCGATCGGTCACATGTTAGCAGTGCATGACCTCCATGCACTGTAGAAAGAACAGCAACTATGCAAAGCATAGTTGATTATAAGCAGACAAGAACTGATGGGGTTTTCTTTTCTGAGACTGATTCATCATTGGTACAAATAAAGTATTGTTAATAAAATTGTCCATTATTTGGACTGGTGCCCGAAACGAGCGTGTGTGTGTGTGTAATGAAAGGAAATCTTCATTCCTACTCACATTCATATTTACATTAATACTTGTACCAACAATAAAACACCTAGAAAACACAATAAATCTGCTACACTTTATCAAAGACAATATCTTGAGGGGGTCAAGTAGCTGCTAGTGAATAGATCAAATATGGATCATGTAGCAGCAAGTCCCACTAACTTTACCTCTGACTCTAGACAGGCTGAGCTTGCTTGTTGGGAGGATACAGCAGGATGAGGCTGCAGGTGATACAGATAGGTATTCAGCTAGTATGTACATTTTTTAATTTGAGCCCAAGCTGAAAGAAAAAAGCCTTCTCCATGTTCTCCTACTGGCATCTGATTCAGTTTATTTCTGGTGCCCACATCAGTCTTTACAGCATTATTCTGTCTCCTATTTGGACTTTTCTGTTATATTGTGATTGACATACAGTAGTGAATTAATCATTGACTTGTTCAGCGTTGCTTTTTTTAATTCAGCTGTAGATACAATATAGGTCCTGTAATTGATTCTGGGAACATCAAGGATAGGCTGGAGAGAGAAGGTGTCATAAACTGCCTAGGCAAGGGCAAACTAAAGACTCTTAATGCACACTGCGAGTTTGTCAAATGTAATAGTGAAAAAAAAACAAAATAAAACAAACAAAAACTTACGAGGAGAACTGGATACACAGGATTACAGTACGGAGGCTGAGGTGACGGAACACCGGTGAAAGGGGAACACCCAGAGGAAACAAAATATAAAGAGAGACGGGGACTCCGTCTGAACATTGAGAGATGTAGGAATAACGTCTGGGAACCAGAAGGCTGCTGCGAGGAGTAATCCACGCAGCGGTCCTTAAATAGGGACAAACCAAATACAAATGGGCACAAAATGATGAACAGGTGTGGGTGTCGTGAGCGAGGACTATCAAACAATCAATGACAGGTGTGACAGCCAGCGAAACACAGTTTGACAAGAGGAAGTAACCACAGTGACTGTCAACATAAAATTACAAACCAGAAACCCAAAAACAGAAGGTACACAAAGCAACCAATAAACTCATGCAACAAAGACAAAGACCAGATAACAGTAAATGACAAGACCACTAAATGTAAAACAAAAGGAAACTAAGGTGAAGACGAGGGAGGCTCTTAAACACAGGTAGAAATAAAAAATACAAAACCAGAAAACCATGGGCACACAAATAAAAGGAATCAGACTAATGATGACAAAACTAAGAATACAGGACAACTCATAAACAAACAAAGACAAATGGCAACCCAGAGAACATAATACAGAAATACATGGAAACCACCAAACCAAGATAAAACTAGAAAAGCACTCGGAGAGCGCAGACCTCCGCCAAGCGCCACAGTTCCCCCGGTGATCCGGATCACCACCAAAACCTAATCATCTGTAGGATACCCCATTTCTGACAATCTCTGAAAATTTCATGAAAATCCGTCCATAACTTTTTGAGTTATCTTGCTAACAAACAAACAGACAGACAGACAAACCAACGCTGATGAAAACATAACCTCCTTGGCGGAGGAAATAACAGAAACTCAGCCCAACAACAAAAAGACAACTCAGATAACCAAATACACCAAACAATACTTAAATACAAAATAAACAGAGATGCAGAAATACAGAAAATGACTTAAATGAACTTAAAGACTGAGTACGGCTCCCCACCCATGCTCAGTATTGTAACAGAAGGAGGTGGCTTGGGAGAACAAAATCTGGCCTTCTTCTTTAGACTGCTGCTCCCTAACCTGAAACCCCAGATTAATAGTAGAGGATAGATGGATGGATCCAAAAGTTTTTACAGCAGAGTGAAATTACATATAACCCCAGAGGAATACAGTGATGTGAAAAAGTGTTTGCCCCCTTCCTGATTTCTCATTTTTTTTGTATGTTTGCCACACTTAAATGTTTCAGATCATCAAACAAATTTAAATATTTCACAAAGATAACACAAGTAAACAAAAAATGCAGTTTTTAACTGAAGGTGTTTATTATTAAGGGTAAAAAAAATACAAACCTACATGGCCCTGTGTGAAAAGTGATTGCCCCCCTGTTAAAACATAAATTAACTGTGGTTTATCACGTCTTTGGAAAGCTGAGTTCAATTTTCTAGCCATTTCTAAAGCTTTAGGACTGCAGCGAACCATAATGAGAGCCATTATCCACAAATGGCAAAATCATGGAACAGTGGTGAACCTTCCCAGGAGTGGCCGGCTGATCAAAATTACCCCAAGAGCGCAGCGACGACTCATCCAAGAGGTCACAAAAGACCCCACAACAACATCCAAAGAACTGTAGGCCTCACTTGCCTCAGTTAAGATCAGTGTTCATGACTCCACCATAAGATAGAAACTGGGAAAAAATGGCCTGCATGGCAGAGTTCCAAGAGGAAATCCACTGCTGAGCAAAACAAACATAAAGGCTCGTCTCAGTTTTGCCAGAAAACATCTTGATGAGCCCCAAGACTTTTGGGAAAATATTCTGTGGACTGATGAGACAAAAGTTGAACCTTTTGGAAGGTGTGTGTCCCATTACATCCGGCGTAAAAGTAACACAGCATTTCAGAAAAGGAACATCATACCAACAGTAGAATATGGTGGTGATAGTGCGATGGTCTGCAGCTGTTTTGCTGCTTCAGGACCTAGAAGACTTGCTGTAGTAAATGGAACCATGAATTCTGCTGTCTACCAAAAAGTCCTGAAGGAGAATATCCAGCCATCTGTTTGTGACCTCAAGCTGAAGCACACTTGGGTTCTGCAGCAGGACAATGATCCAAAACACACCTGCAAGTCCACCTCTGAATGGCTTAAGAAAAGCAAAATGAAGACTTTGGAGTGGCCTAATCAAAGTCCTGACCTGAATCTGATTGAAATGCTGTGGCATCGCCTTAAAATGGTAGTTCATGCTCAAAAACCCTCCAGTGTGGCTGAATTACAACAATTCTGCAAAGATGAGTGGGCCAAAATTCCTCCACAGCACTGTAAAAGACTCTGCCAGTTATCACAAACGCTTGATTGCAGTTGTTGCTGCTAAGGGTGGCCCAACCAGTTATTAGGTTTAGGGGGCAATCACTTTTTCACACAGGGCCATGTAGGTTTCCATTTTTTTCCCTCTTAATAATAAACACCTTCATTTAAAAACTGCATTTTGTGTTTACATGTGCTATCTTTAATATTTAAATGTGTTTGATGATCTGAAACATTTAATGGTGACAAACATACAAAACAATGAGAAATCAGGAAGGGGGCAAACACTTTTTCACACCACTGTATGTATGTTCAAAAAGCCAGCCATAAGAACCAATGTTAAACTTCATTGTATTTCATCAAAGGGTGTAAATATATGGAACAGATGTAATGAAGAAATGAAAACATATAAAACAATAGGTAAGTCCAAACAAATGTTCAAAAATTTTATACTTAAAAGATACAGAGTGGAGGACACTTATACATAGCATGTGTTAGAATTGGTCCTCATATTCGGATGCTGGTAAATGTGTTTTGTGACCAACTGTAATTTCTTTAATAATACTGTAAATGCCTCAGTTGCTTCTTTGTTTGTTTATTTATTTGCTTATTTTTTAATACTGAATCTTTTGAATTAATGATTTTTATCCTTGGAAAAGGAGTTAGGACTACATAAGTTCTGTACTTCATCCTATTCCCTTTTTGAATGTTGGACAAGGATTTTTTTAAATTGTTTATGTCTTGTATTTTAAAATAGAATACAGTGGAATAGGCTTTGTTGTCATTGTACAGTAGTACAGTACAACGAAATTGTGGGTGCTCCATCAGGCTACTGCGCAATAAAGTACGAGAGAAGAATTAGATAAAAACACAGTTACAGAACACACGATTAAACACACGACTGAAATAAAAATAGCCCACGATTCTGGAAATATGCACATGGTATGGTAGTGGTTTCACAGATGAAACTATGTATTTTATTATGACATTCAAAATAAATAAATAAAAATGGATGGATGGATTGATTTCCATGCTCAGTCACCTCCCTCACCTGTGGGATCCCACAGGCATCGATCTTGTTATTTTCAACCTACATGCGCTGTCTTTAGAAAATATAGCCTCTCATTAAATTTCAACATAGATGATTCCAGATCTATTTACCCATAAAAAGTGTTACAACAATGCCCTTTAGTTTCTTTTGGACTGCCTGTCTGATGAGAAACCCTGGATGGTTCAAAGAGAATGTGCATTTATTTCATCATAGCTTTGACTATTATAGTAGTTTGTGCTCAAGTGTGTCCCAGTCTCTGATATCTCAGCTGCAGATAATGCTGTAGTGATCTATAGTGAGAATAGGAAGCAGGTGGGAGAGAGCCTGGAGAGGTGGAGTTATGCTCTGGAGAGAAGACGAATGAAAATCAGTAGAAACAAGACAGGATACATGCGTATGAATGAGAGGGAGACAGGTGTAATGGTAAAGATGTTATGTTTGCCCCTTACGGAGCATAAATGAGGCACCACTCACCTGCAGTGAGTTTGGTGATTTAATAAGGAAATAATGACAAATACAAACACTCGCCTCGAGGGGCGGATATACAAAAAGCTAAGGATAAAACCCAGTAGGGTAATAACAAGAACAAAAAGAGCAGAGAGTCAATATAACAACTTACAGTACATAAACTTGTGAGGACGAAACCTTACGCAGAAAATGGACTGGAGTCAGGGTAGGGGACTCCAGCCTAAGTTGGGCGAGGTCGCAGCAAGGAATAAGCCTCGCTCACCAGCTTAAATAATGCTACTAAACTCAAAGAACAAACAGGTGTCAAGTGAATGCAATCAGTAAAACATAAACAGCTGTGACAGGCCACAAACAGGCTGACAGGTGGAAGTCATGTTGTGGCGATGTCAAAATAAAAGCACAACCCAAACAACAGAGGAACAGAACTAAATATATACACAGAAAGAGAATAATAAACAAAGACCCGAGCGCGGTACAGATCCACACTCGGCGTCATGACAGATGTAAGGAATAGGTAGTGAAGGTAGATGAGTTTAAATACCTGGGGTCAACCATCCAAAGCAATGGAAAATGCAAAAGAAAGGTGGAGAAGAGTGCACTTGGTGGGTGGAGCCGGGTGTCGGAGATGATTTGTGACAGAAAGGTAGCAACTAGAGTGAAAGGGAAGATCTACAAGATGGTAGTGAGACCGGCTATGAGGTTTGGAGATGGTGGCACTGAGAAAAAGACAGGAAGCAGAGCTGGAGGTGGCAGAGTTGAGGATGCTTAGGTTCTCAGTGGGAGTAACTAGGAGGGACAGGATTAGAAATGAGTATATCAGAGGGACAGCTCAGGTTCAGTGGTTTGGAGACAAAGTAAGAGACTCAAGGCTGAGATGGTTTGGACATGTGGAGAGGAGAGATAGTGAATATATTGGACAAAGGATGTTGAAGATGGAGCTGCCAGGCAGGAGGAAAAGAGGAAGACACCAGAGAAGATTCATGGATGTAATGAAGGAGGACATGGAGAGGGTTGGTGTTACAAAGAAAGATACAGGGATAGGGTGAGATGGAGGCAGATGATCCGCTGCGGAGGCCCCTAAGGGAGCAGCCGAAAGAAGAAGTTAGTACAGAACTCTGTTGCTCATCTTCTTGCCTGTACATCTAAACAAGGTCACATCATTTCTGTTTTAGAATCCATTCAGAGGCTCCTCATCCATTTAAGAATTGATTTTTTTGATTTTGTTGCTAGTTTTTAAGTTGTTAAATGGTTTAACCAAGGGATGTCCAATCATGTGCCACGGAGGGCCAAGACCCTGCAGTCTTTACCTCTAACCAGTGTCTTCAACAGCAGATTCCAATGAATTTCTTCCCACTGATTGCTGATAAGTGAAAGCACCTGCTGAAGAGACTGGGTAGAAGAGAAAACCTGCAGGATCTTGGCCCTCCATGGCACATAATTGGACACCCCTGATTTAACCCCTCCCTACCTAATCAGATCACTGACGTCTGCAGAGGATTTTCTTCTTCTTGTCCTGAAGTCCAGCCTAAAGCACAATTGGCTTTTTCAGTCATCATTAGTGATGGCCAAATGAGGCTTTCTGGAGGACTTGAGGTCTTTCATCAAAATGGCTCATATAGACGAGGCCTCATGTGGGACTTCATTTTCTCTACCAGGCCATCTAGTGGACAAAACATATACAACATGCTGATTTTTATAAGGGCATTATTGGTTTAATGTGTATTTTTTCCAATTTCAATAAATGTGCTGTCTTTCAAGAAACATCAATGATCATAAGGGAAAAAGAAATAAAAACTAGGGTGACTCCAGTGAATGTGTCTGTGTTACTTCATGTGCTTGTACTACTTATCCATTTTTATTAAGAAATAATAAATTTTCAACAGTCTTATACTGTCCCAGTATAATCAACTCTCCTTATTCTCATGCAGGGCACAATAGCAATAGTGCCTCAGCATAATGACGCGTAATAATGATCCAAGCTCTTTAAAACACAACAGACACTTTACCTTGCAAATAAAAATAAAATGACAAGAATGACACAGCTGGGATTCAAACTCAGGCCTCCTGCTTGTAGTGCAGATACTTTACCGCTAAGTCATCACCTCAGCTGCAATAAATATTCTCTATTTGTGGAAAATACATTAATGGGAGAAATGTGCTCAAAATGTTCCCAAACGGGAGAAGTCCGTCTTTTTGCTGCTGCCTCTATGTGAAAATTGGCTGTGACAAATCCCTTACACAGTCAAACATGACAACACAAAACATGAAGGACGGGGATTTCCACTGGGTATTGCTGCTCACTTTAATTCATGTTGCGTGCAAAATCATGAACATCTCCCTGACCCAGTCACGTGGTCTGACGTCAACACATACAGTACGTCATGATGCACGCCTCAAAATGCACTTCGCAAAAATATTTCCTGGATAAGCTCGGCGCACCCCTCAGAGCTCCAGAGCCTGCCTTCCCATCACTAGTCATCATTTCAAAAGCGGAAAATGACTTACCCCTCCACATCAGGTCCTTACCAGCAGTAGAGACTTTTAAGACCCATTTAAAAACCCCTTGTTACCCCTAGTCTTTTAAACCAGTCTGAGATTCGGCAGTTTGGCTTTTCTGTTTTAGTTTGACTGTCTTCATTGCTCTTGTCCCAGCTTTTCTTGCTTTGTCTTCCTCTTTATTATTTAGTACAGATCTATGGTCAACTTTGGTTGTTTTTTAATCTCCTTATAAATAAAGATGAGTTAACAGTGAACATGTTTACAAACACCTAAAATGTAACTAAAGATCATTGCATTTGCATGAGATTTTGTTTTCTGTTTTTTTTTTCCTGGCGTATTTTGCCACTTACATTAAATAGTAATAATAATAATAATAATAATATTTTAAAAGTTGTCTATGCTGCAGATGATTAAAAACTCTTTCCAGTATGCTGGTAAAGACCTAGACTGGTTGATTAAATTTAAAATTTTTCCCAACCATAACTGAAAACAGTGACTGGAGTCCATACAGATGGTTGTGTCATGGCCCGCGTGTAGATTCCTGCTGTGTCCCACTTAACTGTTGTTGAACCTACTCCACATGCAACATCATGTTTGTCAGGGATGGTGGGGGGCAAAAGGTTTCAGAGACCAGTCTTTGTGGTACAACAGAATAGCTGTTTGATTCTTTTCAGCTAGACCAACTGAATGAGCAACCACAATACGTTTATAGGTATTCTGTGGAAAACACTGTTATTACTTTCACCCACGGACTCCTCTGGATAATCACTAGAGGAGCACAATTAGTCTGGGTTCCAGTAATTTCTCTTGACGGACTCTTCATGCAGAATGTAAAGTTCTGCTGCTTTTGCCATACTTGAGACAAATATATCTTGACAGCCAAACACAGTCACACTGTGTCTGGGAAGAGGTTCTCAGAATCTAGGCATTTTCAGTCAGTGGCCTGTGTCAGAACGTGGGCTGGGCCCCATGTCCTCACCCTGAGTTATGGTTTTGTTCCTTGTCTCCAGGGCATGGGCCCAGCCCACGCCCTCACTGTGAGTTTGTATTTTGGGTTTTTCTGTATTTATTATTATTCATTATCATGTCTGCTTTTGTGTTCTGTAGTTGTGTCCCTGCCCAGTCCTTAGTTGTTTATTATTAGTATCATTCTTATCATAATCATGTTTATATTTGCTTGTTGTCATTCCTGTCTTTTGGCTTTATTTTGACAGTGCCTTAAGTTATTTTCTGTCCAGTTTGATCCTTGATTGTCCACACCTGTCTGTAATTTATGTTTACCTGCTCATTTGTTATTTAAGGGATGTCAGCCCTCACCTGGGCACGGCATCCTCATCAGAACTGATGTGAGTGCACGCTTCTGCCTGAATCCAAGTTTAGTTACCCCTGTCTTGTTTGCCTGTCCTAGCCTGGTTTTTGCTTTATTATTTTCAGCCCTCGAGCTAAAACAAACATTCTGAATTTGAGTCAGGCATTTGGGTCCTGCCTTCAACACACACCCCTTGACAGACTGACATAAACAACACTTGATATGAAGTTGTTCAATTGCAATCAAAAAATTTTCAACCCCTACACCAAATTGTTTATTTTCAAAGTTTACAAACTTGTAGGTGTTTGAAAAAAGTCAAACAAGAAGCATTCATATAGCTGAGCAGACCTATTTAAACAAAAAAATCAAACTAACTAACAGACAAATATTTAAATAGCTCAGTGTGTCATGATTCGGGGTATGGGTGAGGGCTGTGCCCAATCTCCAGTTTGAGTTTAGTCTCTTTCTGTTAGTTTATTTCTTTGTTTACCATTATCCATTGTAAATTTGGGTTCCTGTATTATTTCATAGTTCAACTTACTTTCTCATTTATGTTCATCACAGTCAGTCATTTAAACATTCCGTATTATCTTGTATTTTTGATCTCGTGCTCTCTCTCCCTCTCTCTGTCAGGGTGGCAGCTATCAGTGTGCACTTCCAGGGTTTGCTCTGTTTGGGGCGGTGCACCTGTCAGCAGTCAGCCCTGATTCCTCTCCGCTCGTGTGACTCACAGCTGATCCTTATCGTAATCATCCTCACTGCCTTATTTAAGCCTTGTTTCTCCGTTTTGTAAACGCTGGGTTATTTTCTACCATTTTCCATTCCTGTGATTCTGTTGCCGTCCTTAGAAGTTCCGAGAGTTATTGGTGTCGCTGTCGAGGAGAACAGTAGAGCTTCGTCCAGGTCAGTTTTTTCCTCTTTATTTCCAGCCGTGAGCCCCACATTCTTTCAGGTGTGCTCTGGCTGGTTATTTCCCTTTTGCCTGGTGTTCCCAGGCTTCTGTCTCCCTGCAGACGTTGAGCCCCGCTCTCCTCCATCACCTTTGTTTATTCTTTATTTGTACGTGTAGTGTTTTTGTACGTTTGTCTTTATGTTATTAAACTTGCAAAACCTCACTACCTGCATTTAGCATCCTCAATACGCTGCACTTGGCGAGTTCATGACAGAAAAACCCAGCCAGTTTAGAAGCTAGCAGTAGTGGGGTTGCCTTTTTTTTTCCCTTTTCACCATTCCCTCCCGCATTTTTCTGTTTTGGTCTGGAATTTTTGGTGTGTCTGCCACCATGGACTTTCATGTATTTGGACTGAGTGAGGAGGAGTGTGGGGTGGCAGAACTTATTGTAAATTTTGCCTCAAAGGCTCGAGCCACCCACACTCCAGAGGTCGCCTTGGGATACATGAACAGCGCGGCCCAGCTTATCGAGACATGTCCCAGTCTCTGGAGCTGCCCGGGCCTTACTGCTCTCCTCACCACGGTGGTCGAGTCCCAGTGGCTTCTCAGTGAGTGGGTGAGGAATTCCCCTTCGGCGCAACCTGGGCTGACAAAGAAATGTTCCCGGGTGCGGAAGGCTCGTCCACCTCACCAGGAGCCCGTGTTCTCGCCCATTAGCCAGATGGCCCCCGGAGCTCCCAGATAGACATTGTCTGGCTCTGGAACAGCAACTGATACCATCACACCCTGGGAATTCAGACAAGTACTTATTCATTCTCTTCCTCTCACTACTGAATCCTCTTGCCTAATTCCCGGTGGTGAGGCTCAGTCATTGCAGTCCTCACCATCAGCTGCTGTTACCATTTCCTCACCTGCTTCCCCTGTCTCCCTGAAATGTCCGCCAGTCCTGGGAGGGAGCTGCCGGACAACGGATGGGTGTGTGGATTCCGAGGGCCTTGGTTCGGCTCCACAACCATGCCCAGCAAGGGAGAGGAGTGTCCTCTGTGTCGACGAGTGAGCGTCCCCTGGTTTCAGCGTTGCAGGACCCAGCACCATCGGTGAGGCATTCCCTGGCTCCGCTCCTCAGGGCTAGGGGCTTATCCACATCAAAGTCTGCGCCGACAATCCAGCGTCCCCAGACTCCGACACCTCGCCAGATGACCGCTGCCACTCCAGAGGGAACAACATCTGGTTCATTGGCAGCAGTTTCCATCACGCCCCGGGAGATAAGGCAAGTGTTTTTTTCATTCAACCTCCAGTAATAAAGAACAACCTTGCCCAGTGGTGGGACTCAGTCATTGCAGCTCACTGAGTTCTCACCGCCTGCTGCTGCCGCTATTTCCTCACCTGCTATCCCTGTGTCGCCTCCAATTCCCTCTGAGTTTCCTCCGGTTCCAGGATGGAGCTGCCGAACAATGAAGGAGCCTGGGTCCCTGGAGAACCTGGTTCCTGTCCCACAGCCACGATCTGGACGGAGAGAGAATGCTTCCTATGACCTGAAGCCTGAGCTGAAAGCAGAGTGTCTCCTGGCTTCAGCTGCACAGGATTCAACGCCAGCGGTGAGACGACCTCCAGCTGCCATGCCGGATAAACGACCTGTGTTGGCCGCTTCAGCTGGAGGTCCTGGGGTTGCATCCACCATCACACCTGCTGCTGGGGTCGCCGCAGCAGGTTCGCCGGAGTCCTGGGCGGCAGTGGAGCTCGAGCTCAGGCAAGTTCTCTTTTTTGTTTTCACTTTTTCTGTCTTAGAGACATCTTGCCTGGCTCTTGGTGGGGAGCTCCAGATGCAGCCATCAGCTGCACCTCAGCCCTCCTTATCGGGCTCCATGCTGCTGGTGATTCTTCTCCGGCGTCTTCTTTGTGTGTTTCATCCAAGGTGACTGCACTGAGAGGGAACACCCAGATGGAGGGACTCGAGACGCCCCTGCCTGGATCACCTGAGTCCTGAATGGTGGTGGAGTCCAAGACAAGGCAAGTGCTCTGTTCCATTTCAACATCATCAGATCTTGAGATTTCTTGTCCTGCTTGTGGTGAGGAGAGTCAGTCACAGTTGTCAACTGCTTCTGAGCTCTCCTCATTGGGCTCCACTGCTGGTGGTGGTAGTAACCTGGTGTTTGTGTCATCCTCTTTGCACGAGTCCTTGTCTGGGTCCTTGGATGATCGCCCTCCTCCTTCATCCGAGGTTGCCATGGGTCCTCAGCCCTCGTCCAAGGCCGTTGTGGGTTTCCCTTCTCCACCCAAGGCTGTCGTGAGCCGTCCTTCCTCGCCCTTGTCTGGTGCCCGGCTGGTTGATCGCCTCCTTTGCCTGGTTCTCTCACGGGTCAGTCAGTTCTTCGTGGGTGCTCTGCCTCAGTCCGAGGCCACCGTGGGTGCTGTACCTCGGTCTGGGGCCACCGTGGGTGCTGCACCTCAGTCTGGGGCCACTGTGGGTGCTGCGCCCCAGTCCCAGGCCACCGTGGGTGATGCACCCCAGTCCAGGGCCACTATGGGTGCTGCGCTCCAGTCAGAGGCCTCCGTGGGTGCTGCACCTCCGTCTGAGGTCTCCGTGGGTGCTGTGCCTGCGTCCAAGGCCACCGCAGGTGCTGCGCCTCCATTCGAGGCCACTGCGGGTGCTACGCCTCCGTCCGAGGCCACCGTGGGTGCTACGCCTCCGTCCGAGGCCACCGTGGGTGCTACGCCTCCATCCGAGGCCACTGCGAATGCTATGCCTCAGTCCGAGGTCACTGCAGGTCCTCTCCCTTCGTCTGTGGTCACCGCGGGTCCTCTCCCCTTGTCTGAGGTCGCCGCTGGTCTGCAGTCATCGTTGGATGTCAGGTCTTCCCAGCCTCTAACTCTCTGGTTCTATTCTGCTGTCCCTGCGGTCCAGGAGGGGCATGTGAACCAGTTACCGCCCCCAGGTGGGGGCAGGTCATACTCCACAGTCCGTGTGCCCTGGGACGCTGGGACACCGCCCAACAAACTCGCTGGTTTGCTTGGGTGGCTAAGGGACTCAGGGAGACCACCCCGCGAACTCTTCGGGTTGTACGGGTGGCTTTGGAGACCGGGAAGACCACCCAAGATGAACTATTAGTTTCCCAGTGTTAGTTATATTTTGTTCCTCTTGTCCAGTATGTGAGTCATGAGTGTTTTCTTTTGTTTTCTGGTTGGGTTCGGTCCCTCCATGCCTTGGTGCCCCCTCCTCCCGCCCGGGGTGGGTTGTTTTTCTTGTTGGGGGGGTCTTTTTGTGGGTCCTCTTTTCTTGTTGATGTTGCCCTGGGGTGTCTGGGGTCCATCCCTTGAGGGGGGCACTGTCATGATCCGGGGCACAGGTGGGATCCGCGCCCAGTCTCCAGTTTGAGTTTAGTCTCTTTCTGTTGGTTTATTTCTTTGTTTACTAGTATCTGTTGTAAATTTGGGTTCATGTATTATTTCATAGTTCAACTTACTTTCTCATTTATGTTCATCACAGTCAGTCATTTAAATATTCCGTATTATCTTGTATTTTTGATCCCATGCTCTCTTTCCCTCTCTCTGTCAGGGCAGCAGCTGTCAGTGTGCACTTCCAGGGTTTGCTCTGTTCGGGGTGGTGCATCTGTCAGCTGTCAGCCCTGATTCCTCTCCACTCATGTGGCTCACAGCTGATCCTTATCGTAATCATCCTTACTGCCTTATTTAAGCCTTGTTTCTCCGTTTTGTAAACGCTGGGTTATTTTCTACCATTTTCCATTCCTGTGATTCTATTGCCGTCCTCAGAAGAGGACGGCAAAAGAGTGTTATTGGTGTTGCTGTTGAGGAGAACAGGAGAGCTTCGTCCAGGTCAGTTTTTTCACCTTTATTTCCAGCTGTGAGCCCCATGTCCTTTCGGGTGTGCTCTGGCTGGTTATTTCCCTTTTGCCTGGTGTTCCCAGGCTTCTGTCTGCCTGTAGACGTTGAGCCCCGCTCTCCTCCAGCACCTTTCTTTACATGTACTGTTTTAGTACATTTGTCTTTATGTTATTAAACTTGCAAACCCTCACTACCTGCAGTTAACGTGATCAATTTGCTGGACTTGGTGAGTTCATGACACAGTGCATATATAAACATGTATAAACCTTTCATTCACAAAATAATAAAAGGTATATGATCATGTTGCAGGTCCGGTCTAGAGTGCAAATCATTCTGTAGAGAAACTGCTGAGGGGTTTCATGATCATGTTGCTTGGCATTTATAAGCCCTTGGAACAGTTCAGTGCTACTTTTCTCTACTAAATGAGATTGCAAGAAGCTCTTTAGCTCAGGTATGGACAGCTCATCTTTGCTGGCAAGCATATCTTTGAAGATACCTGGTTTTATAATGCTGAGTACTGCCTGGACTATTTCTCCCTCTGTGTGGTTGTCCTTCAGTCCTAGATCAATCTGCTTGCTGATACTGCTGTAGGTTATGTCAGAGGCATGATCACCAATTTGCCCACCCTGAATCTTGAACTCTTTCCTTTGCAGAAGGGGAAGGTCTTTAAGGGCAATTAAACTTTCAGAGGGGGAGGGCAAGTGTTGGACAGGGTATGCCTGGGGTGACTGCAGAACAGTCTGACTGTGAGGCCGATCGTTTTCACTAGCAGTGGGCTGAGTGCTGGCACGTTTAAGGTTTTGGCATAAGGTGTTGTAACTTGAAATAAGCCTGCCAGTTGAGACTCAAGTGTTTCAGCTTTGGAAGCCAGATTAGCTGTTTCATTGTCTGTAAAGGCAGTATTTTGTGGCAGGTGTGATGAGACATCATCAGCAGGCAAAACAAGCTCAGTACGACCCTCATCAGTAGCTTCAGTCTGGCTACGCTTCTCAGTTAACTCAATTATTCTGTCGTTAAGATGTAACAGCTCTAACATTCCTTGATCTTCTAACTCCAGCAGAAGTGCACTGTCCATGTAGGGACAGATATGATCAATGCAGCCTTCTTCAGAATCAGAATCAGAATGAGATTTATTGCCATTGTTCATGTAGTACACAAACTAGGAATTTGTCTCGGTGCAATGCTGCAACATTAAACATGGAGTAGCACTAAAGATAAAAATAAAAAACTATGCATGTAATAAAAGGTAGAATATGAATAAGTAATACTAATCTATGCAATTTTTATATATATTAACAAGCAGCAGATATTGTGGAGTTCCACATAGTGCAGTCGGTAGTGCAAAAAGAAAACAGTGATAATTGTCATGAGTCCAGCTGAGCTGCTGTACGTAGCGCACGAGTGTCTAATAAGTCACTTAGTGTTCAGCAGTCTGATGGAAGAGGGGAAGAAGCTGTTCATGTAGCGGGAGGTTTTAGTCTGAATGGACCGAAGTCTTCTGCCTGAGGGGAGGGGGGCAAACAGTGCGTGTCCAGGGTGTGAAGGGTCGGCTATGATCCGACCTGCACGCCTCCGGGTCCTGGAGATGTACAGGTCCTGGAGGGATGGGAGCTCGCAGCCGATCACCTTCTCAGCAGCGTGCACAACGCGCTGCAGTCTTAGTCTGTCCCTGGCGGTGGCTCCTGCGTACCACACGGTGATGGAGGTGGTGAGGATGGACTCGATGTAGAACTGCACCAACATCTTGGTGGGTAGCTTGAGCTTCCTCAGCTGCCGCAGGAAGGACATTCCTCTGCTGGGCCTTTTTGATGAGGGAGCTGATGGTCGGCTCCCACTTGAGGTCCCGGGTGATGGTGGTGCCCAGGAAGCAGAAGGAATCTGCAGTGGTGATGGGAGAGTCTGTGAGGGTAAGGGGGGGCAGAGGGGCTGTGACTTTTCTAAAGTCCACGATCATCTCCACTGTCTTCAAAGCGTTCAGCTGCAGGTTGTTGTGGCTGCACCAGGACGCCAGCTGGGCCACCTCTCTCCTGTAGACGGACTCGTCGCCGTTGGAGATGAGCCCGATGAGGGTGGTGTCGTCCGCAAACTTGATCAGCTTGACAGACTGGTGGCTGGAGGTGCAGGAGTTGGTGTACAGGGAGAAGAGCAGGGGGGAAAGTACACAGCCCTGGGATGATCAGGTGCTGATGCTAACAGAGTCTGAGACAGTCATTCCCAGCCGCACATGCTGCCTCCGGTCCGTCAGGAAGTTGGTGATCCACCTGCAGAGGGAGTCAGGCACGTTGAGCAGGGACAGCTTGTCCTGGAGCAGAGCGGGGCGGATGGTATTGAATGCAGAGCTGAAGTCCACAAACAGGATCCTGACGTAGGTTCCCGGGGAGTCCAGGTGCTGCAGGATGGAGTGGAGGGCCAGGTTGACTGCGTCGTCCACAGACCTGTTGGCTCTGTAGGCAAACTGCAGCAGGTCCAGGAGGGGAGTGGTGATGGTCTTGAGGTGGGGATGGACCAGGCACTCAAAGGACTTCATGACTACAGAGGTGAGCGCTACAGGTCTGTAGTCATTAAGTCCAGTGATCCGTGGCTTCTTGGGGACAGGGACGATGGTAGAGGTTTTGAGGCAGGCCGGCACGTGGCATGACTTCAGGGAGGTGTTAAAAATGTCTGTGAAGACAGGAGTCAGCTCCTCCGCACAGTGTCTCAGGGTGGAGGGAGACACGCCGTCCGGACCGGGGGCCTTGCGCTGGTTCAGTCTGGAGAACTGTCTGTGCACGTCCTGCTCACTGATGGCAAGGGCAGGGGGGGAGGAGGGGGGGCGCCTTTGATGAAGTGGGGACCATGGAGGCAGTGGCGCTGGGGGGAGGGGGGGGAGTTGGACACAGCTGACGAGGTGTCAAAACGGGCATAGTGTTGGGACAGTCTTTGACAAAGGGCTTTGTCATCCTGTCCCTTAGAAGCCTGAGGCCGATAGTTGGTGATTTGCCTCAGTCCTCTCCACACAGAAGACGAGTCGTTAGCAGTGAACTGTTGCTGGAGTCTCTCAGAATACACAGATTTAGCTCGCCTCAGCTCTCTGCTAAACCGGTATTTGACCTCCCTGTAGCAGTCCCGGTCTCCACTTTTCAACGCTGCTTCCTTCTCCTTCCTGATCTGTCTGAGCTTAGCTGTGAACCAGGGCTTGTCGTTGGAGTAACTCACCCTGGTGCGTGATGGAAGAATGCTCTCCTCACAAAAGTGGATATATGAGGTCACAGTGCCCGTGTAATCATCCAGATCATGCGTGGCTCCTTTAGACATGTCCCAGTCAGTTATTTCCAAGCACGTAGGCAGCTCCTCCACAGCTTCACTGGTCCATTTCTTCGTAGTGCTCACAACAGGTTTTGTGAGCTTCAGTCTCTGTCTGTATGTGGGAATCAGGTGGACCATCACGTGATCAGATAGTCCGAGCGCAGCGCGGGGAACAGCGCGATATGCATCCTTAACTGTAGTGTAACAGTGATCCAGCGTGTTCTCTCCTCTGGTGGAGCATTTAATAAACTGTTTGTACCGGGGGAGTTCGTGGCTCAGGTTGCTCTGGTTAAAGTCGCCAACCACAACAACCAGAGAGTCCGGGAAAGTCCGCTCCGCTTGCTGAATGTGATCCGCGAGCGCGCACTGAGCCTCGCGCACGTCCGCGTCGGGCGGGACGTAAACAGCGGCCAGGATGAATGAAGCGAACTCACGCGGGGAATAAAATGGCTTGCAGTTGATGAATAAATATTCCAGAGCGGGAGAACAGTGTTGGGAGATCACAGTTACATCGGAGCACCAGCTGCTGTTGATGTAGAAGCAGACTCCTCCGCCTGTGGTCTTGCCGGAGAGCCCCGTGTCGCGGTCTGCACGAAACAGCTGAAATCCCTCAAGGAGAAGCGCGCTGTCCGGTGTCTTTTCCTTGAGCCAGGTCTCAGTGAAGCAGAGGGCACACGAGGTGGAGAGGTCCTTAAATCGCATCAGCAGTCTCAATTCATCTACCTTGTTATAAAGAGAGTTGACGTTGGACAGAAAGATCCCAGGCAAAGCCGTGCGCGTGCCTCTCCTGCGAAGCCGCACGAGGGCGCCCGCTCGTGTTCCTCTCTTTCGCCGTCTCACTTTTTGGGCTAAAAAGTGAACCAGATCGGCGGCAGGAGCCAAAAAAACTGGGAGTAGGTCCGTGGGAGTGAAAGTCCTGATATTTAGTAGCTCTTCACGGGTGTAAGAGCAGGCAGACACACGATTGACGAACAAAAACAACAACAAAAAAAAAGCGCAGCAAAGCACCATGGCGACCACTGTGGGCGCCATCTTGGATCGAGAATCCTGCTTATTCAATGCAGCATTGTCTTGGTCAGGTGTATATAGGATATCAGTTGCGAGTTGGAGCAACTCATCAGCAGAGAGGCAGAATAGTCCTTTTTTTACCATCCACACCAGCTTCTTTCTTTCAATGTCTCCCATTGTGACTTATAACTTGATGCCTTGGCCCTGGAACCACTTGTCTGGCCCTTTGCTTCAGTTATACAGCACACTGGCCTTGTAGCTGGTCCACTGGTTCATAAATCTCTGGATCGACGACTGTAGGTGGTGATGTCATCAATCCCAGACGAGCCCCGACTATTGTTGCAGGTCCAGTCTAGGGTGCGAACCCATAAAAGTTACAGTGTCTGTGACACGATGTAAGATAAGATAAGATAAGATATGCCTTTATTAGTCCCACAATGGGGAAATTCCAGGATTGCAACAGCACAGGGATAGCAACACTCAGAGCAACAATCAGAAGGCAAGAAAAAACAAGAGCAGCTAGTATACATATGTACATATTAATATAAATATATATATACGTATATATATATATATACACACATGTAGGAAGTATGGCTCAATATTCAGTATGAATTTATCTTCAATCATCCACATAGTTGGTTCTGTTGACTTAGAATGCTAAATAAGTGGAAAAATATTTCTAAGCATACCCGTCAAGTGATACGGTTTCGCCGTATTTTAATACGGGGAAAATGCAATTTTAGCAAATACGGGTGTATTGCCATTTCTGCACGCCAAAAAGAAAAATATACAGCGAAAAAAAAAATTATTGAGAGAACCTAAAATCAATTGAAAAGTAATTCGATGCCTGGCGAAATTGAGCGCACCTAAGCAGTCTTTTTGTGATTTTCAAAATGGCTTCATGCAGCGCGCCGCCGGCGAAGAAAACAAAGCTTGAAGAAAAGGGAAATCGAGGGACTGGATGTCACCGAAAAGAATGGGAGAGTCCGAGCTTCGAGAAGGGAAAATACGCTCATCTGCATCAAATCGTACCTGACAGCCAGACCCACACTGCAGGTCGGCGCCTTTTAAGTCCTTCATGCTTCCTAGACACACTGGATATAAAGTATCAAACTTCAGCTTTCAGTAGATCAAACCCAATGAAGGTGATGATTTACAGTAGGTGAGAATAGGGAAACACCATCTTTGACTGACAGCGCTGTTCAGATTCAGCAGGGCATATGCTGCTCCATGATAGCTATGGCACTAAAAAACAGGCTTTTCAATTTTATATAATTTAGCTAAAATATAGAAATGTTACACATTTATGAGGGCTGTTCATAAGAGATTTCCCCTGAGTCATCTTCCATGGACTGAGAAGACTCAACCTTGGTACATTTATTAATCTTTCTCTGCATAGTTACCACCAAGGGTTACACATTTCTCCTATCACTTTATGCAGCTGCGGAGACCTCACCTGTAGAAGTCTGCAGGCTGTGCCAGAAACCACAACTTGACCATGAAAATCAGCATTTCATTGTCTTGGAAGGGCTTGCCCTTCAAAAATGACTTCATTGTTGGAAAAAGGTGGAAGTCAATGGTGTAAGGTAGGGAGCGGAAGTGGGGTGAGGAAGGATTAAATAGCCGCAGGACTGTGCTTCCCTCTGGGCAACGTGTAAGTTGTGAACCCGGCATTATCTTGCAGGAAGCGGACACCTTTGGTCAGCATGATGATTGCTTTTGATGACCTTCTGCAATTTCTGCAGCAGTGAAGTGTAGTAAGTCCCGGTAATTGTGGTACCCTTTACCAGGCAATCCATCATCACTACTCCATGCTGGTCCCAAAAGACCGTGAGCATGACCTTGCCTGCCAAGGGTTGGACATGTGCCTTCTTCAGAGGTGGTGAGTCATAACGCTTCCATTGCTTCAACTGGGCTTTAGTTTCTGTATCATAGTGATGGACATATGTTTCATTCTATGTGATTAGTCTGTCAAAGAAGTCGTCTTGGTTTTTTTTTGGTACATGGCCAAAAAAGCCTGACAGTATGTGACTTGTTCCTGCTTCTCAAGTTCATCCTGCTTATCATCAACAACTTCAACACCGTCTTCCAAGCAGACGAGAGCAAGATAGGCAGTCTCCTCCCTGAAATGGATCGTCTCTTGAGAAAACTATTGGTCAAATTTGTTCAAATGAAGTATGTAAAGGCGACCAATGACCTAAGAAGGCTGGATTTCCTGGACAGTGACCTGCAGCACTCTGATGAGTTTATCGCCATTGGACTGGAAACCAGAGAAGCCCTACAAACCCATGAACTTGACCCAGGCACAGAGCAGAAGTTCTTTGAAGCAGTAAGAGGCTTCTATGAAGCTGTAGTGAGAAAGATGCTCAACAAGTTCCCCTTTGACGACAAAATTCTGCCACACCTCTCTGTCCTCGACCCCAGGAAAACAGAGTCCCTGACCTATGGCCCCATTGTAGAGCTTGCTGCTGCATTTTGCCCCACTGTTGATACAGAAGAGCTGAAAGAAGAATGGGAGGACCTGCAACTGCTGCCAGAAAACACAGTGCCTCTACAAGACAAGGATGGTAAGCCTGTCCGTGTTGATGTCTACTGGGGTCAGGTGATGGCCTTGAAGACAGCACTTGATGTGCCCCGCTTCCCCCAGCTCCTCAAAGTATACTCAGCATTGCTTTGCCTTCCTCACAGCAATGCTGACAGTGAGAGGGCTTTCAGCATGGTCAGGAAAATTCACACCAACTTCAGAAAAAGTATGCTCCCAGAAACTCTGACTTCTTTCATGCAAGTGAAAATGAATTGTGACACTTCATGCTTCAACGTCAAGCCTTCAAAAGAAATGCTAGAGTCAGCAAAGGCTGCTACTTGGAACTATAACAAGCAGCATCAGTGAACATTTTCTTGTTTCAAGTTCATCCAAGTGCATTAGTGTAACAAAGCTGACAGTTAAAAACTCTTTAATTCCAAGTGTATATATCTAGCTGACAATTAAGAACTATATTCAGAATTATTCTTATTGTGTACTTTCAAATTAAGCAATCTACCTTGTGCTAATGTAAATTTGAAAAATATTGTTTTTTTAATTTATTTTTATTTATTTATTATTAATATTATCATTTATTTTTTTTAATTTATTTTTTTTGTGCTACTTGGCTTATTATTTTCACATTACCAAAAAGTTATGGCTCAAGATTGTGTCCATATAAGTGTATATTTGAATAAATATGTTTGAAATAGTTCATGTTACAATTGTTGTTGTTTGTTTGGTTTTTGTTTGTTTGTTTGTTTGCTTCAGTTTTCTTTCATCTGCCGATAAATACAGTTTCTAAGTACTCAGTACAGGTGTGAAAGCCCCCCCAGTAAGGGAGGCATGAGCTATGCCTTGACAGGTATGTTTAAGTGAATTTAAATTTAGCACCGTGTTGCACTAACGCGATATCCGGAGACTCGCCTCGTTTCCGGATATGACGTCATGAGAGGAGTTTAATCTCGGCTGATCCATGTGCTATCAATGTAAACAAGCTGTTTAGCTTCTGTATCAATGAAGAAATGCAGAAACGTTGCATGGCAGCTGGGTGTTCTAATTGCCTTAGTGAACATATAAGCCTGTTCGCATTCCCAAAAGATCCCGATCTTCTTAAAAAATGGGCGAAGCAAGTACAGAGAACAAGGGACAAATGGCATCCAACACCATCTTCTGTACTCTGTAGCGATCATTTCACTGCAGACAGTTTTGAGGAGGTGCCTGCTATACAGGAATCTTTAGGCATGAAAGTTTGTTACAAACAAGTTCTAAAACCGACTGCCATACCTACGGTTTTTAAATAAAAACCCACAGCTCAAGACAATATCAACATATCAAAACAGCGCAGAGAAGCAACATTGTCAAAACTCATCCGGAAAAGAGTAAGACCCTTTGTTTATGTTTTAGGATGTGATAGAGGTGTGTGTACACATCAGATCTGCAAAACAATTGGGGTGTTTAGTTACAATCTCAAAACAAGAAACACATTATGGATATTTTATCTCTAGTTTTGTCATTAGTGTCATGATTTCTTTAACGTGTAAACCCATATATACTGTATATATTGTAATGTCGGGGCCATTTTAAGGGGGCAGGGATTTCCCAGCATGCTTTGCCAGTTGAAAACGTTACTGTGTGTGTGTATTAAATGTGTTATTACTGAGTTATACTGCTGTGTCATTATAACTGCGTTATAATGACCCAGCAGTGTTTAGCAGGATTAGGGCAAGATGTATCATGTGTGTGTAACCATGATTGAAATGGAGGTCTGGGAGAATGACCTCCCCTCCTCTCTGTGCTCAGAAGCAAGTTTGGGGTCAGTGGTGTGTAAAATAAAGCCCGTTGATCACAACCATCTTGCTCCATTTTCTTTGTGCGAACCTTGCAAACGTCACACTGGTGTCAGGAGTGGGGATGGAGCAAGATGAGGATCCAGGCGGAGGTCCAACGGCCGAAGCGGTTCATCGCTCGGCTGGGAACGGAGCGTAGAGCTGAGACGCCGGCACCCCCGGAGAGGCTCGCCACGATGGACGGAGCAGCAGACCCGACAGGACTGAGCAGAGCGAACCAGCCCTGTTTCCCGCCCTTTTCAGGGCAGGACGGGCTGGCGATTCCAGAGCAATTACGAGCAGCGATTGACCGGGAGATGACCGTCCCATCCGTCCAGCAGCGGGCCAAGATTCCCCGCTACAACAGCGAAACCCTGTTGGATGACCACCTGGCCCAGGTCGAGTTGGCTGCTGCGCTGAACGACTGGTCATCGGAGGAAACCACCGTGCTGAGAGCAAGTGAGAGGAAGAGCTACGGCAGATCACAGCAGCACGCGCACGAAGGAGACAGTGGCGGCGACGCGAGGAAGGGTGACTTCCGCTGCACAGAGCCAGGGTACATCGCATGGTACTGCCCCGCACACAGCGCACGACAAACTGGCCCCTCGCCGACGTTAAATTAGAGCGAGGTGGCATGGACGGGGAAAAAGCCGCCTCCTGCAGATGCTTCCCCCGGCGGTGACGTCACAGAGGCCTTTGGAGCGCAGCAGCAGCGGAGCAAGCAGGACAGATCCGGTTTTTTCCCGGGCTCGGCAGGGGCTGGACGCCTGGACGCGGGCCAGCGGCCGCCTGGGAGGTCCTGGCAGCGGTGGGAGTCATGGGACTCCCGCTGCCAAAGGAGGAACTGTGCATGTCCTACCGCCACCCGCAGATGTTTTCCCTTTCAGTGACGTCACGGAGGCCCTCGGGGCAGCAGCGACGCAGCGGAGCGAGCAGGACGGAGATCCGGCCATTTTTCCAGGCGCGGCAAGGGCTGGACACATGGACGCGGGCCAGCGGCCGCCTGGGAGACCTGGCAGCGGTGGGAGTCGGCCGGAGCGGGCTTGGGACTCCCGCTGCCAGGGAAGGGACTGTGCGTGGTCCTACAGAGGCTGTCAGATGTGTCCATCCGCCCGCTGGTGGCCAAACCGGAACCCTACCCCAACCAGATATTCCGACCGAGACTCAGATGGACACTGGATGGCCCGTGCGTGCCGCCCCGGCACCGGGCTGACTCGCGTTGGATTTCTGAAAGTGGACTTTGAATTTTCTGGGGACAGAAACCAGTCCGGTGGGGGCAGTGTAACGTCGGGGCCATTTTAAGGGGGCAGAGATTTCCCAGCATGCTTTGCCAGTTGAAAACGTTACTGTGTGTGTGTATTAAATGTGTTATTACTGAGTTATACTGCTGTGTCATTATAACTGCGTTATAATGACCCAGCAGTGTTTAGCAGGATTAGGGCAAGATGTATCATGTGTGTGTAACCATGATTGAAATGGAGGTCTGGGAGAATGACCTCCCCTCCTCTCTGTGCTCAGAAGCAAGTTGGGGGTCGGTGGTGTGTAAAATAAAGCCCGTTGATCACAACCATCTTGTTCCATTTTCTTTGTGCGAACCTTGCAAACATCACAATATATATGTGTGTGTGTGTGTGTGTGTGTGTGAAATATTTTGGGCTTTTGTCCCTGCTTAAGAGTGTGTAATATTGCAATTAATTATTTCATTTAGGAAGTCTCAGAACTGCTGACAAAAAAGCCAGAAGCGACGATCACTAGTGAAGAACTTCAAGAGGAACATAAAGAAGCAGGCTTATCTTCAAGTGACATTTTTCAACCTACATATCTGCACATTATGATGGTAAAGACCCATAAATAATGTCGTATAACATATGATTCAAGACTTTTAACAATTAGGCGATTGTTACCTCCGCCAAGGAGGTTATGTTTTCATCGGCGTTGGTTTGTCTGTCTGTCTGTTTGTTTGTTAGCAACATAACTCAAAAAGTTATGGACGGATTTTCATGAAATTTTCACATTGTCAGAAATGGGGTATCCTACAGATGATTAGATTTTGGTGGTGATCCGGATCACCGCCCAGAAGAAAGCCGCCATTACGGAAAATGTGATTTTCGTGAATAACTACTGAACCACTAATCCTATCATTGTCAATCCAATTGCTAGTCATATGTTTTCATGGTCAAGGAATCTGAAAACGTACACACAAACACTGTATGGGGGGAACTGTGGCGCTTGGCGGAGGTCTGCGCTCTCCGAGTGCTTTTCTAGTTATTTAATAGTTTTGTTTACAAACCCACCAATGTGACCAGAATTTCCCCGACAAGAGAAAAAAATTAGCACACTTGATTTTATTTTATTTTTTCCGCCAAAAGTAAAATCCTCCCCTATGAATTTTGAAGTGTTGACTTTACTCCAAATGGAACAACTTTGAGTTAAAAAAACGTTGTATTACTTTTTTCAGTTTTCATTTTAATAAATCTCATTGCCTACCAAAACTGAATATCTGAGCAATTTCTTTTATTATTTCCCCAACCACCTGATCAGGGAAATAAAAAAATTAATTGAAGCCAAAGTTTCTTTACACCAAACGATTAAATAACGATCGCCTTATGTGGAAAAAATAATTACATAATAATAACTAGAAAAGCACTCGGAGAGCGCAGACCTCCGCCAAGCGCCACAGTTCCCCCCCATACAGTGTTTGTGTGTACGTTTTCAGATTCCTTGACCATGAAAACATATGACTAGCAATTGGATTCACAATGATAGGATTAGTGGTTCAGTAGTAAAAGCATTACTTCCTTGGTGGAGGTAATAAACTGAAGTGTTGCTGTTGTGTCCATCTCCTCCACTGAAAGCAGCACTCAGCGCTTCACTGACGGATGCAAATTGGGTAGACAGGTTGCCGTGGATTCTATATTGGGGTTGCACTCCGCGGCAAAAGAGAATTTGGAAGCTTCCCCAACAGAGAGCTGGTTTTTGCGCAGCCCCTATGGCTGGCCGGGGAATTTCTGCCAAATAATCCGGCGCCGGACAGCTGCCCGTCTCAGCTTTTGCAGCGTAGGGCAAACACAGGCACGCTGGCGGGCCCTGCCCACCACTGTTTTCCGCGTGCTTTTGTGCCTAAAACTTTGAAGAACGTGCAGTTTGTGTTCGTCAGACAGGACGACCAGCGCCCTCCATTGCGCCTGCGCACATGTTGGAAATGGCCATATCAGACAATGTTAAAGAATTCTTTTAAAAATTCCTGTATCCAGACGGTGAACCGGATCATCCCCAAAATTTAATCAGTTCTTCCTTGTACCATTTCCAACAATGCCTGAAAGTTTCATCGAAATCCGTCCCAAACTTTTTGAGTTATCTTGCTAACCAACAGACAGACAAACAAACAGACAGACAGACAAACGCTGGCAAAAACATAACCTCCTCCTGGCCTTCGGCCTGGCGGAGATAATAACAATTACATAAATATATGCACAAAATCAATGCCTATGGTTGATATTTACAACATAGCAAAGGTACATGATCAAAGTTGCACATCCAGTTCTTTTAGATCTATCTGTATATTACCATTCAGTGTTTTGGAGGCGACCGATGTCCATCTCTAACCCTTCACCGTCGGACCGTTCATCCTCTGAAACGTGCGAGTCATCGTCGCTTCCTGAAGGATATGGTTCAAATAAATAGGGTTGCAGTCCTTTGTTAGAACCAACTCACTCTTCTTCATCACTCGGTCCTGCTTCTTCCTCAAAAACTATCGACAAATCGCTCAAATCTTCGCTGAAATCGCTCACAACTTCCTCTGCTTCAGTGTACTCAGCCATGCTTGTTTACATATTGGGTTCCTCTCATTACATCACAATATGGCGGCGCCATTTGACCCAACTTCGACAAACAAACATCGCAATCTGCTGCATCACGATGTAATTTATGGTAGTATATGGGAAAAAAAATTGTTGAATTTTTTTGTCCACACAGAATAAAAACACAGTAGTTCTTCTTTCTAATGATGTCTTGGTTGAATTATGTCACAGACTCTTTAAATTCCTGTATAAACAGGAGAAAAGATAAGGCAGGAGGCCGTTAGCTGCGGTTCAGTGTAGTTTTGCACGGTAGAATTTATTGACAAAATGACACCAAGATATAGTCTTCACTATTAATTACTTTTTCTTAATTCTAGGTATCTCCAAAACCCATTATGCCTACTAATTACATTCGAGTAAAGAGCTTTGTAAATCAAAACATAAACAATAACTGCATTACTCCTACTATAATCAGTTTACATTTATATTTCCCACATTTATGGTTTACTGTTAGAGAGACAAAATGACATCCAATTAAAAGTAGGTACATATACACACTATGAAAAGTCAATAGAACTCACAAATAACCTGTAAATCTGATCAGGGTATACCGAGGCTGAAAGCTGCACTGTTTGTGTTCTAAATGTTGTCAACGAAGCAACATATTTTTATAAAACCTTTTAAACAACAATACAGTCATGGAGAAATAACTGTTACGACCCGAGCAACGGTCCTGTCCGCGCTCGGGCCACGCATAGCTCGCTGCCGGCCTTGACAGCTGTGGGTTGTATTCTGGCCTAACCGGGCTCTTATTGTGAAAGCGCTCGGTGGGGCTTCCGCCTGTCAAAGGCCGTCAGCTGGCTGTCATTACTGCTCATTAGCGTTCGCCTTTATAAGGCGGGCGCTGACGACAGTCCAATTGCAGGAGTATCGTCAAACCTCGTCGAGTTTGGTCGTCGTATGTTCGTCAGACCTTCATGTCAGGTTCGTTTTATCCTCGTCATGTCATAGTCTAGCTCGTAGTGGCTGGGGTTAGCCCTATGAGCCCCTGTATCTCATAGTGTGTGTGTTTTTGCCCTAGCGGCTCACAGTTTTGTGTTACGTCCTGTTTTGTTAATAAATACCATCATTGCAAACTCATCGGTGGACTCCTGGCGTCTTATGGTGATCTGCGAGGATCACCGCATGACAGTATACTCCTGCCACGGACGTCTAAACGGAGACGCCACACTGAGACGCCTTTCTTCCGTGAGTTTTGCTTTTGTGTAGAGTTTTTTTCTCCTGTAGCTGGACTTGGGAGAGAGATGCCTGACAGCGAGTGTGATTATTGCCCGGAGTGGCTGGAGGAGATTGATGGCTATCTGGCGGAAGCCGCCCGTCTCATGCCCTCTGAAGCGGCTGATTATCCCTTATACCTCGCCCCGCGGGCTGTGCACCGTTACCATCTTACCTATATTCCGGAAGGAGAAAAGAAGTTATCGTGGATTTTTGCACAACGCACATTGAGGGAGAAGGTGCTCCTGGGAACCCCTCCACATCCCGCAAGGACAGCGTCGCTGGCGAGAGTGGAGATTCGTCGGCTGGAGGGAAAGCCCGTCAGGGGACCTGTAGATCGGAATCCAGTGCCTGCTGCCCGCCCAGTCCCAGCGTCATGTGTTCCCGGGCCCTTCGCCACTCCATCGGCCAGTAGGCCCCATAGCCGTGCTCCTACCAAGCCCCAACGAGAATCCCATCCGGATCCAGCTCCGGGTCGTCGGAGGGACCCAGCCTCCCTGTTGGCCGCATCATTCACGTCACGACAGAAGGGAATTCCCGCAGCCGCCGCCCACAGGTCATCTGTTCCAGCTGTGCTGTCAGCTCCTCGTGCCCGTGTCGCCCCGACTGCCATGTCCTCCTCTGTGACGTCACCCCCTGCGGCTGGGAATGCTGTGAGTAGTGCTTCGGCGAGACCTGTCAGCAATCCATCTCGAGCGTCTCCTCCTCGTGGCCCCGAGGAGCCTGCCGTTTTCTCCCGGAGGGATAAAAGGAGAACTCCACCTGCTGCAGCAGGCATCATCTTCTCTCCAGGAGACAGGCAAGTGCAAATTGTTTCTTCCCATCATTATTATGATCTGCCTTGTCTGACTCCTGGGGCCGGAGTTCGGGGTTCGCAGCCCCCCGAGCTTCCGCCACCTGCTGTAACTGCTATTCCTAAACCTGCTGCCTCTGTGTCTTCCCCTGCCGAGTGGTCCGCGACGCCAGGTCTACGTCGCGGGAGGAGGAGGGGGCCTGCGCGGCTGGAAAGCCTGGATCCAGCCCAGCAGCCACATCGTGGACAGAGGAGGAGAGCAGACTGCGGCCCGGAACCTGTGCCGACGGAGAAGTGTCCCCGGGTTTCCTCGCTGGAACGGTCTGAGTCAGCGGGTCGAGTGTCCCCTGCCCCCACGCCACACGGGTCATCGGCATGGACATCAGCGCGGGAGGAACCTCAGGCTGCAGATGTCATCTTGCCAGCTGCAGAGCCTGACGCAGCTGAGTTGGAGCATGCGGACGAGAGTCGCCGCCCTGAACCTGGATCGACGAAGTCCTGGGTGGCAACAGAACTCGAGTGCAGGCAAGTGCTCCCTATTGTGTCTCTGTCCTCTGTTTCGGAGCATTTGTGCCTGCCTCTCGGGGAGGCGAGTGAGGAGCAGCCACCTGCTGCGCCCGAGCTCGTCTCGCTGGGTTCTGTTGCTACCGGTGATACTGATCCCGGTTTTCCTGTTGTGTGTGAGCTTCATTGCAGTGTCGCCAGCATGGAGCGAGTCGGGATCACCGATTTGGAGGTTCCAGGTTCAGGGGTGGAAATCGTCAGCAGAGCTGCACCGACCCAGTCGGGGTCCGTTGTGGAGGCTGCGGTGGCCCAATCGGGGTCTGACGTGGGTGCGCCAGATACCCAATCGGGGTCCACCACAGGCGCGAGTCTGGCCCAATCGGGGCCGGACGGGAGTGCACCTGAGGCCCATTCGGTGTCCATCGCAGGAGCGGCTTTGGCCCATTCGGGGTCCGACATGGGTGCAGCCGGGACTCAATCGGGGTCCGACGTGGGTGCAGCGCCGGTGTGGTCCGCGGACGGTGGAGGAGCTGCAGACCCTTCGCCTTCAGACAGAGTTCGGGCTCATCTTTGCCTTCTAGTCCCTCTACTGAGCCGTCGCCCCTGTGCATCATCGGCAGGGGCCATGGGGGTCCCTTCTCGCTCGCCCTGGCTCTCCCGAGTTTTGTCTCCACCAGGGAGGCTACCGCGGGCTGTTTTCCCCCAGTACTGGTGGCTGAGGGACGCGGGTCGGCCACCTGAGGAACTGCTTCGCTGGTTCGGTGCTTCGGGTCGGCCAACCGACGTGTTATGTGTTTTGCTGGGCGACCTGGTTCGGCCACCAGAGGAGTGGACGTGCTGGGCTTTGGACTGTGATGAGCCACCCGGTCATGTCCCGCCCCCCATTACCGCCCATCGGCCGTTGGACGCGGGGAGACCACCTGAACTGTTCCTGTGGCGCCTGGTCTTCGCCGATCGGCGTGAACTGTTGGGGGGTAGAGGTCACTTTTTTGGTTGAGGTTGATCCAGTAATTGTTCTGGGTTTTTTTTCTTGTTACCACGTGTTTTTGTAATGGTTATTTGGGTATCTGTGAGTATTTGTGGTTTACCCTGCAGTTGCCTTATTTTGTTTTATGTGTAGTTAGGTTTGACCCAGTAATTGTTCTGTTTTTCTGTATTTGGTTATTTGAAAATTCACTCAAGCATTCACACAGGTGAGAAGCCATTTTCTTGTGAAACGCGGGCAAAGATTTAATTTTTTCTTGCTGTCCTGTGCTGTTTGCTGTATTTGTTATTTTGGCAGTTAATCTGATCTGAGTGTTTGGTATATTTTTTGTCACTGTGATGTATTAGTTTTGTTTCCCTTGCCTGGTCTTGATTGTGTTTTATTGTACTGTTTCTGGGTTTGGTCTCTCTCTCCTCCGGACCTGCCCCCAGCCGCCCACCCTGGAGGGGGTGGGGGCGGGGAGGGTGGTCCATGGGCGTTCTGGAAGCCCGCCTTGGAGGGAGGGTACTGTTACGACCCGAGCGCCGGTCCTGTCCGCGCTCGGGCCACGCATAGCTTGCTGCCGGCCTTGACAGCTGTGGGTTGTATTCTGGCCTCACCGGGCTCTTATTGTGAAAGCGCTCGGTGGGGCTTCCGCCTGTCAAGGGCCGTCAGCTGGCTGTCATTACTGCTCGTTAGCGTTCGCCTTTATAAGGCGGGCGCTGACGACAGTCCAATTGCAGGAGTATCATCAAACCTCATTGAGTTTAGTCGTCGTATGTTCGTCAGACCTTCATGTCAGGTTCGTTTTATCCTCGTCATGTCATAGTCTAGCTCCTAGTGGCTGGGGTTAGCCCTACGAGCCCCTGTATCTTATAGTGTGTGTGTTTTTGCCCTAGCGGCTCACAGTTTTGTGTTACGTCCTGTTTTGTTAATAAATACCATCATTGCAAACTCATTGGTGGACTCTTGGCGTCTTATGGTGATCTGCGAAGATCACCGCATGACAATAACATTTATACCAGGAAAACAAGCACAAAATACATTTACAGTGGGGCAAAAAAATATTTAATCAGCCACCAATTGTGCAACTTCTCCCACTTAAAAGATGAGAGAGGTCTCCAATTTTCATCATAGGTATACCTCAACTATGAGAGACAAAATGAGAAAAAAAATCCAGAAAATCACATTGAAGGATTTTTAATGAATTAATTGGTAAATTCCTCGGTAAAATAAGTATTTGGTCACCTACAAACAAGCAAGATTTCTGGCTCTCACAGACATGTAACTTCTTCTTTAAGAGGCTCCTCTGTCCTCCACTCGTTACCTGTATTAATGGCACCTGTTTGAACTCATTATCAGTATTTTAAAAGAAACCTGTCCACAACCTCAAACAGTCAGACTCCAAACTCCACTATGGCCAAGACCAAAGAGCTGTCAAAGGACACCAGAAACAAAATTGTAGACCTGCACCAGGCTGGGAAGACTGAATCTGCAATAGGTAAGCAGCTTGGTGTGAAGAAATCAACTGTGGCAGCAATTATTAGAAAATGGAAGACATACAAGACCACTGATAATCTCCCTTGATCTCGGGCTCCACGCAAGATCTCACCCTGTAGGGTCAAAATGATCACGAGAACGGTGAGCAAAAATCCCAGAACCACATGGGGGGACCTAGTGAATGACCTGCAGAGAGCTGGGACCAAAGTAACAAAGGCTACATCAGTAACACACTACACCGCCAGGGACTCAAATCCTGCAGTGCCAGAGGTGTCCCCCTGCTTAAGCCAGTACACGTCCAGGCCCGTCTGAAGTTTGCTAGAGAGCATTTGGATGAACCAGAAGAGGATTGGGAGAATGTCATATGGTCAGATGAAACCAAAATAGAAGTTTTTGGTAAAAACTCAACTTGTTGTGTTTGGAGGAGAAAGAACACCATATCTACTGTGAAGCATGGGAGTGGAAACATCATGCTTTGGGGCTGTTTTTCTGCAAAGGGACCAGGACGACTGATCCGTGTAAAGGAAAGAATGAATGTGGCCATGTATCGAGAGATTTTGAGTGAAAACCTCCTTCCATCAGCAAGGGCATTGAAGATGAAACGTGGCTGGGTCTTTCAGCATGACAATGATCCCAAACACAACGCGTGGGCAATGAAGGAGTGGCTTCGTAAGAAGCATTTCAAGGTCCTGGAGTGGCCTAGCCAGTCTCCAGAATCAGAATCAGAATCAGATTTATTGCCATTGTTTATGTAGTACACAAACTAGGAATTTTTCTCAGTGCAATGCTGCAACATTAAACATGGAGTAGCACTAAAGATAAAAATAAAAAACGATGCATACAATAAAATGTAGAATATGAATGAGTAATACTAATCTATGCAATTTAAAATATAATAACAAGCAGCAGATATTGTGGAGTTCCACATAGTGCAGTCGGTAGTGCAAAAGAAAGCAGTTGAAACCTCATGAAATAAAGCAGCGTTGATGCTGGTTTTAAGTAGAGTTTATTAAATCATACCGCCTTCACGGGAACTCGGCTCCAGCCCATAGTGTGAGCAGGCTGAAGCCGAATTCCTCAGGCTCTCTGAGAGGAGACACGGTGAGTGTCTGCAGCAGCAGCTGAAGAGTGAGTGAATGAGAGTGAGAGAGTGAGCATGGGTTACAGTGCAGTATATACTGTATACCCAACTACAACAATACATAAAAGAGCATTCCCCCAGCAGTTGGTATGATCAAAGAGATTGCAGAACAGGCATGAGACATTTGCATTTGAGAGACATATTGATCTCGGTCTCTAGGTCACAGTAAGGACAGGACGCATGAACACAATGCATGAAAGGCACATTAACATCACAGAAGTGGGCCAGAAGAAGCGGGGCTGCCTGTAGACATTAATACACACATTTCACTGTTCTGTTAATTGCTCTAGCCAAGCGCTGTGTCTGTCCAGTCTGTTGTGGGGGTTACACCAAACCGCCACACAGTGATAATTATCATGAGTCCGGTTGAGCTGCTGTACGTAGTGCACGAGAGTCTAATAAGTCACTTAGTGTTCAGCAGTCTGATGGAAGAGGCGAGGAAGCTGTTCATGTAGCGGGAGGTTTTAGTCTGAATGGACCGAAGTCTTCTACCTGAGGGGAGGGGGGCAAACAGTGTGTGTCCAGGGTGTGAAGGGTCAGCTATGATCCGACCTGCATGCCTCCGAGTCCTGGAGATGTACAGGTCCTGGAGGGATGGGAGCTCGCAGCCGATCACCTTCTCAGCAGTGCGCACAACGCGCTGCAGTCTTAGTCTGTCCCTGGAAGTGGCTCCTGCGTACCACACGGTGATGGAGGTGGTGAGGATGGACTCGATGATGGCCGTGTAGAACTGCACCAACATCTTGGTGGGTAGCTTGAGCTTCCTCAGCTGCCGCAGGAAGAACATCCTCTGCTGGGCCTTTTTGATGAGGTAGCTGATGGTCGGCTCCCACTTGAGGTCCCGGGTGATGGTGGTGCCCAGGAAGCAGAAGGAATCCGCAGTGGTGATGGGAGAGTCTGTGAGGGTAAGGGGGGGGGGGGCAGAGGGGTTGTGACTTTTCTGAAGTCCACGATCATCTCCACTGTCTTCAGAGCGTTCAGCTGCAGGTTGTTGCGGCTGCACCAGGACGCCAGCTGGGCCACCTCTCTCCTGTAGACGGACTCGTCGCCGCTGGAGATGAGCCCGATGAGGGTGGTGTCATCCACAAACTTGATCAGCTTGACAGACTGGTGGCTGGAGGTGCAGGAGTTGGTGTACAGGGAGAAGAACAGGGGGGAAAGTACACAGCCCTGGGGTGATCCGGTGCTGATGCTAACAGAGTCTGAGACAGTCTTTCCCAGCTGCACATGCTGCCTCCGGTCCGTCAGGAAGTCGGTGATCCACCTGCAGAGGGAATCAGGCACGTTGAGCTGGGGCAGCTTGTCCTGGAGCAGAGCGGGGCGGATGGTATTGAATGCAGAGCTGAAGTCCACAAACAGGATCCTGGCATAGGTTCCCGGGGAGTCCAGGTGCTGCAGGATGGAGTGGAGGGCCAGGTTGACTGCGTCGTCCACAGACCTGTTGGCTCTGTAGGCAAACTGCAGCAGGTCCAGGAGGGGAGTGGTGATGGTCTTGAGGTGGGGCAGGACCAGGTGCTCAAAGGACTTCATGACTACAGAGGTGAGCGCTACAGGTCTGTAGTCGTTAAGTCCAGTGATCTGTGGCTTCTTGGGGACAGGGACGATGGTAGAGGTTTTGAGGCAGGTCGGAACGTGGCATGACTACAGGGAGGTGTTAAAAATGTCTGTGAAGACAGGAGTCAGCTCCTCCGCACAGTGTCTCAGGGTGGAGGGAGACACGCCGTCAAGACCGGGGGCCTTGCGCGGGTTCAGTCTGGAGAACTGTCTGTGCACGTCCTGCTCACTGATGGCAAGGGCAGGGGGGGAGGAGGGGGGCCGCCTTTGATGAAGTGGGGAACATGGAGGCAGTGACGCTGGGGGGAGGGGGGGAGTTGGACACAGCTGACGAGGTGTCAAAACGGGCAGAGTGTTGGGACAGTCTTTGACAAAGGGCTTTGTCATCCTGACCCTTAGAAGCCTGAGGCCGATAGTTGGTGATTTGCCTCAGTCCTCTCCACACAGAAGCAGAGTCGTTAGCAGTGAGCTGTTGATGGAGTCTCTCAGAATACACAGATTTAGCTCTCCTCAGCTCTCTGCTAAACCGGTATTTGACCTCCCTGTAGCAGTCCCTGTCTCCACTTTTCAATGCTGCTTCCTTCTCCTTCCTGATCTGTCTGAGCTTAGCTGTGAACCAGGGCTTGTCATTGGAGTAACTCACCCTGGTGCGCGATGGAAGAATGCTCTCCTCACAAAAGTGGATATATGAGGTCACAGTGTCTGTGTATTCATCCAGATCATGCGTGGCTCCTTTAAACATGCCCCAGTCAGTTATTTCCAAGCACGTGCTCAGCTTCTCCCCAGCTTCACTGGTCCATTTCTTCGTAGTGCTCACAACAGGTTTTGTGAGCTTCAGTCTCTGTCTGTATGTGGGAATCAGGTGGACCATCACGTGATCAGATAGTCCGAGCGCAGCGCGGGGAACAGCGCGATACGCGTCCTTAACTGTAGTGTAACAGTGATCCAGCATGTTCTCTCCTCTGATGGGGCATTTAATAAACTGTTTGTATCGGGGGAGTTCGAGGCTCAGGTTGCTCTGGTTAAAGTCGCCAACCACAATAACCAGAGAGTCCGGAAAAGTCCACTCCGCTTGCTGAATGTGATCCGCGAGCGCGCGCTGAGCCTCGCGCACATCCGCGTCGGGCGGGACGTAAACAGCGGCCAGGATGAATGAAGCGAACTCACGCGGGGAACAAAATGGCTTGCAGTTGATGAATAAATATTCCAGCGCAGGAGAACAGTGTTGGGAGATCACAGTTACATCGGAGCACCAGCTGCTGTTGATGTAGAAGCAGACTCCTCCGCCTGTGGTCTTGCCGGAGAGTCCCGAGTCTCGATCAGCACGAAACAGCTGAAATCCCTCGAGGAGGAGCGCGCTGTCCGGTGTCTTTTCCTTGAGCCAGGTCTCAGTAAAGCACAGAGCACACGAGGTGGAGAGGTCCTTAAATCGCATCAGCAGTCTCAGTTCATCTACCTTGTTATAGAAAGAATTGACGTTGGACAGAAATATCCCAGGCAAAGCCGTGCGCGTGCCTCTCCTGCGAAGCCGCACGAGAACGCCCGCTCGTCTTCCTCTCTTTCGCCGTCTCACTTTTTGGGCTAAAAGGTGAACCAGATCGGCGGCAGGAGCCAAAAAAACTGGGAGTAGGTCTGTGGGAGTGAAAGTCCTGATATTTAGTAGCTCTTCACGGGTGTAAGAGCATGCAGACACACAATTGACGAACAAAAACAAACAAAACAAAGCAGCGAAGCACCATGGCGACCACTGTGGGCGCCATCTTGGGTCATCAGATCTCAACCCCATAGAAAATCTTTGGAGGGAGTTGAAAGTCCGTGTTGCCCAGCGATAGCCCCAAAACATCATTGCTCTAGAGGAGATCTGCATGGAGGAATGGGCCAAAATACCAGCAGCAGTGTGTAAAAACCTTGTGAAGACTTACAGAAAAAGTCTGACCTCTGTCATTGCCAACAAAGGGTATATAACAAAGTATTGAGATGAACTTTTGTTATTGACCAAATACTTATTTTACCGAGGAATTTACCAATTAATTCATTAAAAATCCTTCATTGTGATTTTCTGGATTTTTTTTTTCTCATTTTGTCTCTCATAGTTGAGGTATACCTATGATGAAAATTGGAGACCTCTCTCATCTTTTAAGTGGGAGAACTTGCACAATTGGTGGCTGACTAAATACTTTTTTACCCCACTGTATATGCAGGAGCCGTCTTTAGAAACTTAGCCTTAAATGTAAAAAAAATGCGGGCGCCGCCATCTTAGATTAACTAGTGACAAGCTATCACTTTCATCACACCAAATCTGCTATTTTCAATATGTTAACCTTTGTAAAACATCTTCAGCATTTGCTGACATTAGTAGCGGCAAACGTACGAAGTCATGTGGGTTTCCAATGTGTTTTAACATTTTACTAACCTGTATAAACAGGAGAAAAGATAAGGCAGGAGGCCATTAGCTGCGGTTTAGTGCAGTTTCACAAGGTAGAATGAGGAAACCGCGTGAGGGTTATTTACAGGGAGTTCCTGCCCCAAGAAAGAAAAGAGGCACAGTCCACACTGCCACCTCATGGCGGACGCCAACATTAACACTCAAATGCAAAATTTTTCACAAAATAATGAATTGACCCTTATTTCTTAACTCATAGTGTCATTTACAGAAACATATTAACATACAGTGCCATGAACAATTTAAACTCACTCATAAAATGTGACCACACATTTTGTGGGCATCACAATCATTTTACAAATTGTCTTGTGCTGAAAAATAAAGGCTATAGAGAGCCTGAAGGTGCCTTCACACCAAACGCAAACAGGCGAATTTTTCATGCACCACGATTACATTATAACTGAATGACATGAATAGACATGAATTCACCATCTGGGTGAGATGCAGACAGGCAAAGTTGCATTTATAACTTCTGCAGCTGTGTTCAACCTGCTGCTGAAATAGCCAAAATAACGCCATGCTTAGGTTTACATTATCCGATGGGGGGCTCACCTGAAAAAGATGTCCCTGCCTCGAAAACTTGATGGGTGTTTATGTTGCTAGCTTTCTAGCCTTGCTAGCACAGCCATGGCAGGAATCCATGGGTAAATAACTCCAATATCCCGATTCAGCTGAAGAGCTCCCGATCCTTCTGTCTCCAGGTGAGGGTCAGTCTCACTTTCAAACTAGTTTACTCTCCAGTGTTGATACTTTTACTCAGATGATGGCAGAATCTCAAAGTCAGCGCTATCTCTAGACATGAACATGTGAATGCGCGATTTTGCGTGTGCTCGCCTCTTTCCATTGATTTTGTATGGATTTGCTTCGCCCGTTTACATTTGGTGTGAAGGCACCTTAAGTCACCCCCCCCCCACCAACTTCAGCATATGAAACCTTAAATGGGAAAAAATGTCCGCTGATGTGAATGGCAAGAGCGAAATTATCTTTTGATCCTAATCAAATTTTGCCACGAGTTACACATATGTTTGTCAATTTAAAAAATAATTTTCCACGTAAATAACGGTTTAGGTTGTCATATAAAAAAAGAGGAATATTTAGTTTTTGTGAAACTGTTTAGAGGACTACATCCTCTTGTCTTGGACTATACGCGTCACCAAACATGATTATGGTGGTTATGGTGGTTCCCCTCTCAAAGCTCACCTCCTGTTTTCTGACCAATGAAAGAAGCATCCAAAGAGGAAAAAAACAACACATGTTTTGTATTGTTTTTCGAGAGTTGCAGCTCATCCAGAGGACTGCTAGTTACCCCCCCCCCCCCGGGTGTGCTTTGAAAATGATGACATAAGTTAGGTGAGTGTTAACCGTTCCTGCTTCTCGTCTCCTAACCGTGGTTGGGGGACGCAGGGGAGATCCGTCTTCTCCAGGGCCGGAGGCGCCTTTCTTCCTCCGGGGTCAACTCCCGAGTAAAACCTCACTCTTGTTAAGCAGGATATGGTGGTACACAGAGACACAGGCCGTATTGCTGAAGCGTTGGGGCTTTATTTACAGACTGCAATATTGTTAGCAACCATTTCTACCTGCTCCGGTCGCCTCGCTCTCTGTCTCTCATCCGCCCAAAATCATACACACCGTTCACTCGTCGGGGCCGTTCCACACACACCTGGGGCGCGCCTCGGCTGCGCGCACGCACTCACTCATGTTCACGCACTGAGCTGTCCTGTCTAAAGAGACACATCTTACAACACTACCCCCACCATGGACTGGCAATTGATATTAATGACAAGTGTCCATACAATATAAAAGTTAGCTCATTTAGCAGTGAACACATGAGTAAAAAAAAACATTGAACTGCAACTGTCTCTAATTAAACAAAGAGGAGTACATTATACGTTGAAATGTATTTCTAGGCGACTGGGAGTAATACTGTCTAACTAATCAGAATACAATACATTCAAATGGAATAAAATGCATGTTGGTATATGAAAGCATTGTCACTTCAGCTTTTTTTTTTTTTTTTTAAAAAACAAACATACAGAACATTATAACCACACTAGAGTCCAAAAATGTGAACTGGAGAGTCTCTAGTGCAAACAGGAACTGCTACAGTTGGTTCACTCAGTAACCCAGTCCCCGTAACGGTCCGGTCCTCTGCGCCGACGTTTGGGCCGTGACACGTGCTGAGCCTGATGGCATGGTTCTCCTACCGCACCCCCACCATGGCCAAATATCACATGGGAAGGAGTGGGTGGAAGAGACCCGATCACATTGGGAGCATTAGTAGGTGGAGTGGACAGCCGGGAACTGCTGGGGCCATCACTGGAGGCAGTAGCAAACAGGTTGTACAGGCTGAGGTCCTGGTCTGCCGGGTCCCCTTCCACAGCTGGTGGCAAGATCTCAGAAGGTGTCCAGTTCTGGGCTTGGTCCAGGACCCAAGTGTTGTCCAGCTGCTCACGGCTGCGGTAATGTTTCAGTTGGTCATGATGGACGACTTTGACTTTGGCTCTGGGGCTCTTTTGGATCCGGTAGACTAGATCATCCAGCTGTCCCATAACAAAGAAGGGTCCTTCGTATGAGGGGAGGAACTTTTTGACTCTGTTTTTGGCATGCCGTGTTCCTTTGATGAGGTACCACACTGCGTCTCCGACTTTGTACTGTGTGTGGCAAGCGTTTTTGTCATATTGTCTTTTTGCACGTGTGACTGACTCACCCAGGGCTTCTCGAGTAATGTTGTGAGCCAGCTCCAGCCGCTCGCGTATTTGCTGCACATACTCTGGGGCTGAAGGTGCAGGGTCAGAGTCCGGGGGCAGACCGGCTACAAGGTCTACAGGCTCATTTATTTCACGTCCGAACATCATATAGTTGGGGGTAAAACCAGTAGCACTGTGCTTGGTCGCTCTGTAGGCCATAACTGCATATGGGGTCATCAGGTCCCAATCCCAGTGACAGCGTTCTGCAGTAGAGGCCAAGATCTTTTGCAGTGTGGCATTGAAACGCTCAACCTGGCCATCTGACTGTGGTCTGAATGGCGTAGTGTGGGTTTTCTCAATGCCAAATAGACGGCACATTTCTTGAAACACCTCTGATTCAAAATTGCGCCCTTGGTCGCTGTGCAAAGGGTGAGGCATTCCGAAGCGGCACACCCATTCTGGTGCAACAACGCGTGCCACGGTGACAGCCTTTTCATCTGGAATAGGAAATGCTTCAGCCCGTTTTATGAAATACTCCTGTATTACGAGCACATAGCGGTTTTTGCGTTCCGTCTCATTGAGTGGGCCCATAATGTCCAGTGCAATGCGCTCCATGGGGGCTCCGACCTTGACAGTTCCCATGGGCGCTTGTGGCGTTTTGTGGGGTCTGGCTCTGCATGCACAGTTGGTACAAGTCCGGCACCAGAGAGCCACGTCTTCTCTCATGTGGTACCAGTAATATCTGGTCTGAAGTCTGGCCACAGTCCGTTCAATACCAAAATGTCCACCTATTGGCCCCTCGTGCATCTGGCACATGACGTCGGGTTGCATTTTGCGTGGCAGGACAATTTGGGGGTAGTACTGTGTGTCGTCCAGACAGTAAAAACGGCGGACCAGAACTCCATCTCGGAAATACAGTCTTTTCCATTGGCTCCAGTATGTTTTGGTGGCTGGACTGCAAGGGGCGACTGTGGTCCAGGGAGGGCGCTCACTGCTGGCCTCTAACCAAGCTTTTATTGGTGCAATGTCTGTATCAGCGGCTTGGGCCTGGCACAACTCTTCTATAGTCCAGCCAGGAAACAGTGTGGTCTCATTTGTATTCGTCACATAAATTGTCTCTTTTTGTTTTAAAGTGTCTGTATTGGTAAAGCTGTCTGCACTTACCCCCACCGGACTCACGGCTGTGGTTGTAGGGCATGTCTCTACCCCCACCGGACTCAGCGACAGGGAGCTGGTGTCGGAGTCCAATTCACACTGAATGGCTTGGTGGTTTGTGATTCTCGGCTGTGAGGAGGGGTCCTGCATTTTACAAGGACAGGACTGGCGGCAGGGCCTGCGGGACAGACTGTCAGCATTAGTGTGTAAGCGACCTGGGCGATGAATGATTTCAAACTCGTACTCTGCTAGCTTCTCAAGCCACCGGGCTAACTGACCTTCTGGCTCTTTCATTCGGGTTAACCAACGCAGGCTGCTGTGGTCGGTACGTACTTTGAAAGGCCGCCCAAGTAGATACTGCCGAAAATGTGACGTGAAATCGACAATGGCTAGCAGCTCTTGTCTTGTAGTGCAATAGTTCTGTTCAGCTTTGGCTAGTTTGCGGCTGCCGTATGCCAACACACGTTCCGCGCCATCCTGCATCTGTGAGAGGACGGCGCCGATGCCTGTGTCACTAGCATCGGTGTCCAAGATCATTTCACCATGGTCCAGTGGGTAGCCTAAGACAGGGGCTGTGGTGAGACGGTGCTTAAGCGTGTTGAAAGCAGCTTGGTGTTCAGCGTGCCACTGGAAATGTGCGTTTTTCCTTGTCAGGTTGTGTAACGGTTCGGCAATGGAGGCAAAGTCTTTCACGAATCTGCGATAGTAGGAGGCGAGGCCAATGAAACGTTGGACCTCTTGGACCAATGTGGGAGTGGGCCAAGCTTGGACTTTGTGGACTTTATTGGGGTCAGTGGCTACACCGTGCTCGGACACAATGTGACCTAGATAAGCCACTTGGCGGCGGAAGAGGCAGCATTTGGCTGGTTTTAGTTTGAGGTTTGCATGTTTAAGTCTCTGGAACACCTGACTCAGCCGCTGCAGCATCCCGGACACATCCTTGGCCAGCACGATGATGTCATCCAAGTAAACGAGGCAGGTCTCCCACTGCATGCCGGCGAGGACGCGGTCCATAAGGCGTTGTAACGTCGCTGGCGCATTGCATAACCCAAACGGCATAACGTTCCATTCAAACAGCCCATTTCGGGTGCAAAAGGCGGCTGCGCAGCGAGCTCTTGGAGTCAGCTCGACTTGCCAATAACCTGAAGCAAGGTCCAAGGTGCTGAACCATTTGGCGGTGGCGAGGGTGTCTAATGTGTCTTGGATGCGGGGTAGCGGGTACGCGTCAGTGATGGTGCGGTCGTTGAGTGTTCTATAGTCTATACAAAGACGGTAAGTTCCATCCTTTTTACGTACCATAACAATCGGTGAGGCCCAACTGCTGTGGCTGCGGGTGGCGAGGCCGTTCTGGAGGTTCTCACGGATCTGCTGGTCTGCGTGTTGCTGCTTTTCTCCAGCCATGCGACGAGGGGGCTGCTTCACAGGAGCTCCAGGCCGGGTTATGATGTCATGCTGCACAAGACTGGTCCGTCCCAGGTCACTGGGCCCTCTGGAAAACACATTTTCATAGGCACACAACAGGTTAGACAGTTCAAGTTTTTCATTGTCATTAAGCTCGGTGGAACTCTGGGCATAGAGTTCCTGGAGGTGCTCTGGGACTGCAGGGGAGCTAGCTGGGAAGTCTGCCGCTGTGGAGGCACTGGGCGGGGGAAGGGCTTCAGCTGGCTGGAGGAGGCCTGCAATGGCACCTTCTTTAATAGTGACGGCCTTGTTGCCAGGGTTAAAGAGGCGTAGTGGAACAACATTAGTGGGCTGAGCGTTGACTAGGACCCTGGCAATGAGTATTTTGTGCTTCTCAACAAAGCCTTTTGTGGGGCTGAGCACCATGTCTCCCTGAGCTGCTTTGCCACAAGGCACAGTGCCCTTGACTAGGTACTCTTGTCCAGGTTCAACCACGACAGTTCTGGCTACTTTCACAGCATGCGACTTTGGGACAGTCTCTGGGTGAAAGTATGGCACTTCTTCTCCAAACAGAACTACGCGGCGTTTACCAAAATCAAGGCGGGCCTCAGCTTGGGTGAGGAATGGGGTGGCCTAGCAGTACTTCATTGCCCATTATGTCCGCCACGAGGAAGTCCACTTCAACTTGCCAGTTGTTAATACTGACAGGTATTTTGGCCTCACCACACACAAGCACGTCTCCTGGTCCCACCCCGAGCAGAGTCTCGACGGTGGATGACTGTAGTGGGGGTCTCATGTCTTGGTGAATGGCATTGTAATGGTGAAGGGGCAGCACGTTCCTCCGCGCTCCACTGTCCAAGACTGCGCACACCTCCAGTTCATATATGTGCATGTGGATGCTCATGTCACGACTCTGGCCTTTAAAGTGGAGCACCGTGGCCTGTGGGCCTCCCTGGGGAGTGCTCGGAATGAAAGTCTTTGCATTTCTTTGAGGGGATGAACACTGGCTCTGTTTGTGACCCCAGCCCTTACAGTTATGGCAGCGAATGTCACCCTTTTTAAAGTTCTTGTGTTGCCCTGGTGTTTTTGCAGACATGTGTGGGGCAAAGCGATTGGGTGAGGAGCTAGCTGCAGGTGTAGTGGCAGTTACAGTCTCATTCTCGTCTTTTTCTCTGACAACAGCGGCCCGGGGTCTACGTTCAGTGAGGTTACGGGCCCCTGGCTGCATGACGCTAGTGATATAGGACGCAGCTCTCTTTGTGGTTTCATGGCGATGGGCTATCTCATAAGCTCTAGCTAGTGTGGCTGGACGTTCTTCTAACAGTTTTTGGATTAGCTCTGCATCGGCCAGGCCATTTGTGAAAACTTCAACAGCTATAGCATCTTGCTCGGCCTCTGGCCAATTTCCATAAGCTACAGCTACTTTTCCATAAATGTCATCTCTGAACACATGAAGGGCCTCACCAACTTTGCGTACTCTTTGCCTCAGTTCCACTGCCACAGCTGCTGAGTGATATGAGGAAGGGCCGTATGCAGTTTCAAGTTCCTCCAGCAGGCGGCGGTAGTCCCATTCGGATGAACGAGGGTTTCTGTGGATGATGGCGCCTGCAGCTCCAACAACGCAGAATTTCAGCTGGATGGCCATTGTCTTTTCTGACCAGTGATTTGCCTCTGCGCAGGTCTCAAATCTGTGCAGGAACTCTCTCCATGGTGTGCTGCCGTCATACTGGCCTGGACGTAGAGTGGGGACTCTTTCTTTGGGGTCATAGTCCTCATCACTGTCTGATGTAAGAGGCTGACTGGGCGCAGAGCGGCTCTTATGTGTATGTGAGTGACAGGAATGACTCAATGGTGAATGCCCCTGTTTATCAGTCTCCTCTGAATTTATGTAAGGAGTAAACATGGGGAGCGTACCTGCTTTGGGCTTGGAAATAGCTGGTGTGCTGTGTACAAAACTTCTCATGTGAGCCGTGGCAAAGGGGTTTGTATCTGCATAATACAGCTTTAATGATGTGTTTGGAGCAGGATTCGGGGGCACGTAAATGTCTACGCCTCCCACGGGGGCGTGGCTTTGATTGTCGGCTCTGAAAAAGGGATTTGTGGGGGCGAATTGAGCGGGGCTGCTGAATGGCGTGAACAAATCCTCTTCATCAACAGGTGCGCCCGCGCAGCTTTCATCACACAAAAATGGGTTATAATGTCCAGACTTCGTCTCAGCCCGACATTCATGAGCCCTCACAGCACCTCGTCTGCACTCCTGATCATTGCTTAGTGACATGAACGGGTTTGAGCAGCTCGTTATTTGTGTATGAATATCGGCGGGATAGCGAGCGGCCGCCATATCGCACTAGCTTAGCTGCTATAACAGTCACTCAGCCCAGCTGCCGCTGTCCTTTGCGTTTGGTACTCACCACCCTCTTAACAGCGTGAGAGTCCCTTCGTGGTCGCCAGTGTTAACCGTTCCTGCTTCTCGTCTCCTAACCGTGGTTGGGGGACGCAGGGGAGATCCGTCTTCTCCAGGGCCGGAGGCGCCTTTCTTCCTCCGGGGTCAACTCCCGAGTAAAACCTCACTCTTGTTAAGCAGGATATGGTGGTACACAGAGACACAGGCCGTATTGCTGAAGCGTTGGGGCTTTATTTACAGACTGCAATATTGTTAGCAACCATTTCTACCTGCTCCGGTCGCCTCGCTCTCCGTCTCTCATCCGCCCAAAATCATACACACCGTTCACTCGTCGGGGCCGTTCCACACACACCTGGGGCGCGCCTCGGCTGCGCGCACGCACTCACTCACGTTCACGCACTGAGCTGTCCTGTCTAAAGAGACACATCTTACAACATGAGTCTGTCTTTGTAGTTTTTCAATTTATGTATTTTCACAACCTTATTATACCTTAACAGTTAGACAATAACCTACACGGTTATTTTATAGTTATTCAACATGGCTTTACTGACTTTGGACTTGATAAAACACAATGGACCAACACCAGCAGATGCAGGGGTTAAAGCAAAAAAAAAATAAAAAATTGTGATATCCTACCATGTAGCAATGATCACACTTGAGTTATTTCTTTGGCTAACTCTGCCGTTTATTCTGCAACACACATAATATGACTGAACATGGATTCTGCGCGGGGTTTTCACACTCTTGCTCTAATGTGTCCCCTTAATAGTAGTGCTGAACAACACAGGTAGTTCCCCCTAGAGGCATGTGCCAGTAATGTTTATAATTAGACTTGCAGTCTACCACATCCCTCCCCTCTAGATTAAACTACTTTTAATTACATTAGCCAATTATGCTAGACATCCTGGAACTCCCATTTAATCCTAAACAATCACAGTTACTTTTAACTTCTTAAACACATGTGCCATACACATAATTTCTTTTTTCTTTCTTTTTTTTCACATGTATAACACACATAACAGTCTAACTGGGGATTTGGTTTGACTACCGCATCCCAGTGAGGTTCCAGGACGCATTCTTGTCCTGTGGCTGGGGAACTCACTACTGACTAAGTATAGTCCTTCAAGTAGTCTGGAGCTTTCCTAGCTCGCTGAGATCTTCTCACGGCGGGTGAGCCAACTGCAGGTGAAGACTCAGACTGCTCCACTGTTTCGGCTGCTGCAGTGCTGCCCGTAGAATCTGCAGAGACGGTTACCTCAGGTTTCACCTGAAGTGGTGGTTCATTGATGCTCTCCTCAGAATGGGTGTCAGACAACACCTCTGGTGCCATCGGCAGGGGAATGGAGCTCCTACCACGAACTTGGTCGATGTGTCGCCTCACCACTTGTCCATGACCTAATGTCACCTTGAATGACACAGGGCCTGTCTTCTCTGTTATTTCTCCTGGTACCCAGGCTGGTCCTGAGCCAAAGTTGCGGGTGTAGACCACGTCTCCTTCTCTCAGTATTCTCTCTCTAGCATGCATGTCATGATAACCTTTTTGTTTCTCTTGTTTATCATGCACTTTGTTTCTGAAGTCTGGATGTATTAAGTCAAATGTTGACCTCAACTTTCTTCCCATCCATGGACCTGCGTAGTCAATGTGAATTCTTCTCCATGGTTTATCTGGAACTTCCCAGGGATGTAGTGGGGCTGCTGGAGGACTGTTCCTGTTCTCCTGGCATGCCGCACATGACTTCACAAGCGCCTCCACCTCTGCATCCATGTTGGGCCACCACATGTAACTCCTCGCCAACGCTTTCATGCGAGTGATGCCAGGGTGTGCTTGGTGTAGTTGTTGCAGTAAGGCATTCCTACCAGGTGGTGGAACAACCACGCGTCCTCCCCACAGGATACAACCTTCCTGGGTGCTGAGCTCATCCTGTCGTCGGGCATAGGGAATGAACTCAGGACTGTTCATCTTCGGCCATCCTCGCAAGATGTATTCTCGCACTCTTGCTAGAACAGGGTCTTTGTCTGTCCACTTCTTTATTTGTTGTGCGTTCACCAGGGGCACGCCGATATCTTCAAACAATAGCACTCTCTCCTCCTCCTCAGGCGTGCTGTCTCTTCCTCCATCCAAGGGTAGCCTACTCATTGCGTCAGCATTCGTATGGTCCCGTCCGGCTTTGTAAACGATGGTGTACTCATACGCTGCTAATGTAACGGCCCATCTCTGAATTCTCTGAGATGTCATCTGGGGTATGGCTCTCATTTCACTGAACAGTGAAATTAGTGGCTTGTGGTCAGTCACTATAGCGAACTGTCTCCCGTACAGGTATTTGTGGAATTTTTTTACACCAAATACTACTGCAAGGCCCTCCTTGTCTAGCTGGGAGTAGTTTTTCTCAGCTGCACTAAGAGTTCTTGAGACGAACCCTATGGGTCTCTCTGAGCCATCCTCCATACGATGAGAGAGTACAGCACCCACACCGTAGGGTGATGCGTCACACGCCAGGATGAGTGGTTTGTTTGAATCATAGTGCACTAACACACTACAGGACTGAAGTAGCGCTTTGGACTCTTCAAACGCCTTCTGCTGCTTGACCCCCCATGACCATTTTTCTTCCTTCTTAAGTAAGGTATGTAGTGGTGCCAGCAGCGTGGAGAGCTTTGGGAGGAACCTATGGTAATTGTTCAACAAGCCCAGGTAGGCTTTTAACTCAGTAACATTTTGTGGCTCAGGCGCCTCCGCAATGGCTTCCACTTTGTCTGTTAGAGGGTGTAGACCACTGGCGTTGATCTTGTGGCCTAGGAACACCACCTCTTTTCCCATGAACTCACACTTGCTTCTTTTCAACCTCAGACCGCTTTTCTCCAACCGTTGAAGCACTTCCTTCAGCGTTTTCAGATGTTCTTGTTCATTTGGTCCTGTACAAAGGATGTCATCCAAATAAATGGCAACATTCGGAATTCCACCTAGGATGCCCTCCATAGTTCTCTGGAATATAGCAGGACTGGAAGCTACTCCAAATGGTAAGCGTGTGTAGGTATATAAGCCTTTGTGTGTATTGATGGTTACATACTTTCTTGATTCTTCTTCCAGGACTACTTGTTGGTAGGCGTGACTCATGTCTAATTTCGTGAAGTGTCGGCCGCCATTCAGCTGTGCGAAGAGGTCCTCCACTTTAGGAATTGGATACTGATCCACCCGTGATGCTCGATTGACAGTGAGTTTGTAATCTCCACATATTCTAATGGAGCCATCCGGCTTTCTCACTGGGACTATGGGCGCCGCCCATTCTGCAACCTGCACTGGCTCAATGATCTTGTCATCCAGCAGCCTCTGTAGCTCGCTTTCAACCAGTGGCTTGACTGCATAGGGTACCGGTCGGGGTTTGCAGAATCGTGGTTGGGCCTCCTTGTCCACATTAATCTTTGCAGTGACACCTTTTAGCTGTCCTAAGCCTTCTTTGAACACCTCAGCGTGTCTTTCGAGGATCTCCTCCAGCTGCAATTTGGGCTGAGATTCCACTTTATTCACCAACTGATCCATCATGGCCAGTTCTTGTAGCCAACTTCGCCCTAGTAGATTTGGTCCTTCGCTCCCAACTACTACTACAGGTAAGTCCTTTTCTTTGTTTTCGTGCTGCACCTTCACTTGTGCCATGCCTAGCACGTCTAGCTTCTCTCCTGTGTATGTTTTTAATTTTAATGAACAGGGATTTAATTCTGCTGTGTCTGTTTTCTTCCACAGTTGTGTATATTGCTGTTTACTTAATATGGTTACTCCACAGCCTGTATCAACTTCAAATGTTACTTTCATTCCATTAACATTCATGGTACGCGTGATGGGCGCTACCTTGGTCAGCTCCTCTGACGTGTTGTAAATTGTGTGAAAACCCATGTCTTCTGTATCACTTTCTCCCTCCCCTCTCAGTTGATTCGCTCGCTGTTCCTTTCCTGGGCCCTTTTTTTCATACTTTTGCCCTTTTACTGTTGCTTTCAGCACCTGTGCGCTGTCCACCTTTATTCTACATGCTTTCTTAATGTGCCCTCGCTTGCCACAATTATGACACAGCTCAGTGGCAAATTTGCACTCGGCGGCATTGTGCTGGCCTTTGCAGCGATAACAACTGGGGAATTTGTGCTGAGTTTTGTCAGTCGACACTTTGTGGACACCTACTTGGGTCTTAGGCACACGAACATGCGTTGCTGTGTCCTCTGTTAGCTTCCCTTGCATCTCTCTCACATCTTTAGATGCTGTTTCCATCGCTTGGCATAATTCCAAAGCCTTTACAAAAGTGAGTTTTGTTTCAGATAAAAGTCGCCGTTGCATTCGGTCATCATTCACTCCACACACAAGTCTGTCTCTTAACATTTCTTCCAGTGAGTCTTTGTAATCACAGTGCAGTGCTAATTTCCTCAATTCTGCCACATACTCTGCTATGGACTCAGTGTTCCTCCTTATGCGTGAATTAAATTTGAATCGTTGCACGATTTCACTTGGTTTGGGGCTGAAGTGCTTCTGAAGCTCAGCAGTAAGCTGGTCGTACGTTTTATCTTTCGGTAATGCAGGGCTTATTAAATTTCTCAACAAACTGTAAGTAGTTGCACCAACTCCACTCAACAGTACAGCCTTCCTTTTGTCTGGCTCCTCAATGTCATTAGCTTGGAAGAAAAAGTCCAACATTTCACTATATTCTTCCCATGACTGAGTCGAGTTATCAAAAGGGGTTACCGTTCCGATTACAGCCGCCATTGCTCGTCGTGGTGGGGAAACCTCGTTTTTCCTCCTCTGAACTTGCACTCGAACTACTGGAGTCACTTGAGTTCGCCACACTTGCAATGTTCTCTGTTTCTCGCCGCTGATTTTTTTCTTTTAATCCTCGTCGCCAATTGTGTGATATCCTACCATGTAGCAATGATCACACTTGAGTTATTTCTTTGGCTAACTCTGCCGTTTATTCTGCAACACACATAATATGACTGAACATGGATTCTGCGCGGGGTTTTCACACTCTTGCTCTAATGTGTCCCCTTAATAGTAGTGCTGAACAACACAGGTAGTTCCCCCTAGAGGCATGTGCCAGTAATGTTTATAATTAGACTTGCAGTCTACCACAAAAATCCTTAACTTTTTTCCGGGGGCAGGGTCACAGGGATGGAGACACACGTGCACACACATATACAGTACATTATATATATATATATATATATATATATATATATATATATATATATATATATACTGTATATATATACACACTACCGTTCAAAAGTTTGGGGTCACCCAGACAATTTTGTGTTTTCCATGAAAAGTCACACTTTTATTTACCACCATGAGTTGTAAAATGAATAGAAAATATAGTCAAGACATTGACAAGGTTAGAAATAATGATTTGTATTTGAAATAATAATTTTTTCCTTCAAACTTTGCTTTCGTCAAAGAATCCTCCATTTGCAGCAATTACAGCATTGCAGATCTTTGGCAGCTGTTAATTTGTTGAGGTAATCTGGAGAAATTTCGCCCCATGCTTCTAGAAGCCCCTCCCACAAGTTGGATTGGCTGGATGGACACTTCTTGCGTACCATATGGTCAAGCTGCTCCCACAACAGCTCAATGGGGTTTAGATCTGGTGACTGTGCTGGCCACTCCGTTACAGATAGACTACCAGCTGCCTGCTTCTTCTCTAAATAGTTCTTGCACAATTTGGAGGTGTGCTTTGGGTCATTGTCCTGTTGTAGGATGAAATTGACTCCAATCAAACACTGTCCACAGGGTATGGCATGGCGTTGCAAAATGGAGTGACAGCCTTCCTTATTCAAAATCCCTTTTACCCTGAACTAATCTCCCACCTTACCAGCACCAAAGCAACCCCAGACCATCACGTTACCCCCACCTTGCTTGACAGATGGCGTCAGGCACTCTTCCAGCATCTTTTCAGTTGTTCTGCGTCTCACAAATGTTCTTCTGTGTGATCCAAACACCTCAAACTTCGATTCGTCCGTCCATAACACTTTTTTCCAATCTTCCTCTGTCCAATGTCTGTGTTCTTTTGCCCATATTAATCTTTTTCTTTTATTGGCCAGTCTCAGATATGGCTTTTTCTTTGCCACTCTGCCCTGAAGGCCAGCATCCTGGAGTCGCCTCTTCACTGTAGATGTTGACACTGGCGTTTTGCGGGTACTATTTAATAAAGCTGCCAGTTGAGGACCTGTGAGGCGTCTATTTCTCAAACTAGAGACTCTGATATACTTATCTTCTTGCTCAGTTGTGCAGCGGGGCCTCCCACTTCTCTTTCTACTCTAGTTAGAGACTGTTTGTGCTGTTCTCTGAAGGGAGTAGTACACACCATTGTAGGAAATCTTCAGTTTCTTGGCAATTTCTCGCATGGAATAGCCTTCATTTCTAAGAACAAGAATAGACTGTCTAGTTTCACATAAAAGTTCTCTTTTTCTGGCCATTTTGAGCGTTTAATCGACCCCACAAATGTGATGCTCCAGATACTCAACCTGCTCAAAGGAAGGTCAGTTTTATAGCTTCTCTAACCAGCTAAACTGTTTTCAGCTGTGCTAACATGATTGCACAAGGGTTTTCTAATCATCCATTAGCCTTCTGACACAATGAGCAAATACATTGTACCATTAGAACACTGGAGTGATAGTTGCTGGAAATGGGCCTCTATACACCTATGTAGATATTGCACCAAAAACCAGACATTTGCAGCTAGAATAGTCATTTACCACATTAGCAATGTATAGAGTGTATTTCTGATTAGTTTAAAGTTATCTTCATTGAAAAAAACAGTGCTTTTCTTTCAAAAATAAGGAAATTTCTAAGTGACCCCAAACTTTTGAACGGTAGTGTATATATGTGTGTGTGTGTGTGTGTGTGTGTGTGTGTGTGTGTGTGTGTGTGTGTGTGTGTGATTTTCCTTGAAACTAGCTAGTTGTGGTGCACATATGTGGTTTCATATGCTCACATGTATATTACTTTTCATATGCTCACATGTATATTACTGTATGTTTATTGTGGCTTCACGTCTCAAGAGGAACAAAAGGTCTGAGCCTCCTGGGGATAAGAGGAGGATGTGAGAGTTGGCCTTTTGATATGCAGAGAGGTGGCCGTGAAGGATTTCCTGACCACCGGGATTTTGGTGGAGGCGAGAAGGCCTGTAGGGGGATGCATTGTGTTTGGGATTTAAAGACAATGTGATTTTGTGCTTTGATGTCCGGGGGTATAAAACGGACAGATGTTGGGGGTTACGTTCTCTTTCTGCTTTTGAATGTTGGAGAATGTGTTGTGAATAAAACTGAACCTGAGGAATAAACTCAGCCTCTTCCTTTCCACACATCTCCACACTGGTGACCTTAAGACGTATTATGGCCGGAGACGATTCTCCTGGGCCGGACTCATCAGGAGCCAGCCAAACTAATGCAGCCACAGTCCAACTACCGGACTTCTGGCAGAATAGTCCGCGCTCCTGGTTTAACGCAGTCGAGGCACAGTTTCATCTTCGGAGGGTTTCGGCAGACGCCACAAAGTTCTACCATGTGGTTGCAAAGCTGGACAACCACACAACCCAGCGAGTAGAGAGCCTGATCAACCACCCACCAGACGACGACAAGTATGGCACGTTGAAGGCCGCTCTCATCCGTTTTTACACCCCCTCGCTGGGAGAGCGAGCAGAGAGGCTCCTGGCGCTGACTGAAGGTGAAGGCGACAGACCTGCAGACCTGATGGGGAAGATGCTGAGTTTGAGAGACTCCGAAGGTGATGGCTTCATTTTCACCCACCTTTTCCTCAGGACCCTACCGTCAGCGGTGAGAGTTACCCTGGCCAGTTCACCGCTGCTGGCCCGACGAGACTACCACGAGCTGGGCCAGGAGGCACAGCGACTCGTCGACGCCAATAGACGACATGCGGCCACGGCCGCAGCAGCGGAGCTGGGCGCAACGTCTGGAGATGGCAGGGGGCCAGAGGCTGCAGCACCAGACTCACCGACGACGGCGGCGGCGGGGGCCAGGAGATGCGGAGCAGACGACGTCCTTTGCTTTTACCATCGCCGTTTTGCCGAGAGGGCACGCAAGTGCATTCCACCGTGCCATTTCAAGCGCTTGGGAAACGCCAGGACCAGGAGTCGGTAGCAGCTGCGGCTCTCCAAGAGGAGAACAAGCTGCTCTACTTGAGGGACGCGGGCTCGGGGAGGCACTTCCTCGTCGACACAGGCTCCCAGCTGAGTTTCATCACACCTTCCTACGCCAACCGGCTGGCGCCCTCCAGTGGCCCCGGAGTGTCAGCAGCGAACGGCTCGCGATTAAGACCTTCGGGGAGAGGACTCTGTCTCTGTCTTTACACGGTCGTGTATTCGAGTGGACTTTCGTCATAGCGGCAGTCAACTTCAACATGTTAGGTGCTGATTTTTTGTGCTCACATGGTTTGTTGGTCGATCTTGCTAACAGACGCCTGGTTAATGCACTCTCTTTTTATTCTATTCCCTGTACAGCGCGAGTGGCCCCGCCAACAGCACAAGCCAACATCACAGCCGCAGGTGGTAAGTTCCACACACTCCTCACTCAGTTTCCAGCACTCACGGTGCCAACGTTTTCAGCGACCGTGGCTAAACACGGGGTGGAGCATTTTATTACTACCACCGGACCGCCCGTTTTTGCAAAAGCTCGGCGCTTGGATTCAGCTAAACTGACCATAGCGCGCAAGGAGTTCGCCAACCTGTTAAAATTGGGCATCATCAGACGTTCAAAGAGCCCATGGGCTTCACCGCTTCACATGGTCCCTAAAGCTGATGGCTCGTGGCGGCCTTGCGGTGATTTTCGCAGGTTGAACAATGCTACAGCACACGACCGCTACCCAATCCCACATATCCAAGATTTTTCAGTTCATTTGGCGGGGACGCGCGTTTTTTATAAGATAGACTTGGTACACGGCTATCACCAGGTCCCAGTGCGCGCTGAGGACATACCCAAAACAGCGGTAGTAACTCCTTTCGGGCTTTTTGAGTTTTTGCGCATGCCGTTCGGGCTTAAAGGCGCAGCGCAGACCTTCCAACGCATGATGGACGCGGTGTTGCGCGATCTCCCCTTCGTGTTCGTCTACCTGGATGACATTTTAGTGGCCAGTGTGTCGGAAGGCGAACACGAAAACCACCTCACGGCAGTTTTCCGGAGGTTGGCAGAGCACGGGCTAATAATCAACTCAGCGAAGTGTCAGTTCGGGGCGGCGCAGATTGATTTTTTGGGGCATCGCGTCTCTCCCGAAGGAGCGGTTCCTCTGCCTGACAAAGTGCGCGCGGTGACAAATTTTCCCCAGCCACAAACGGTCAAAGCGTTACAGGAGTTTTTGGGAATGGTGAATTTTTATAACCGTTTCCTCCCCCGCGCGGCGCAGCTCATGCAACCATTGTACGCTGCGCTTAAAAAACAAAAACCCACAAGTAAAATCGAATGGTCTCCGGAGCGGGAGCGCGCATTCGCTGAAGTCAAAACAGCCCTGGCAAACGCTGCGTTGTTAGCACACCCAGTCCCAATGGCCCGCATGGCGCTCACTACTGACGCGTCAGACGTGGCCATAGGGGCGGTTGTGGAACAGTATGTGGCTGGAGCCTGGCAGCCGCTCGCGTTTTTCAGCAGGACTTTGCACGATAGTGAGCGAAAATACAGCGCATTTGACAGGGAGTTGTTAGCTCTCCATTTGGCTATTCGTCACTTCCAGTTTTGGCTGGAGGGATGCCGTTTCACCGCGTTCGTTGACCACAAGCCACTGACTTTCGCGATGACCAAGATTTCAGAACCTTGGTCGGGCCGGCAGCAGAGACAGCTGGCTGCGATTTCGGAGTTCACTACCGATATCCAGCATGTAGCGGGTAAACTTAATGTAGTGGCAGACTGCCTCTCGTGTGCCGTGGTGGCTCCAGCCCGCGTAGGGGTAGATTTCGCAGCAATTGCCGCGGACCAGCAAGCGACGCGGAAGTGCGCGCGGCCCCAGTCTGCGTAGGGATAGATTACGCAGCCATGGCCGCGGAGCAGGGTGGCGACGCGGACGTACACGCGCTCCAGTCTGGACCAACAGGGTTAAGGCTGGAGAACAGGGTGCTGCAAGACGGTATGCCCCCCCTAATCTGCGATGTTTCCACCGGGCGACCCCGTCCGGTGGTTCTGGCCGCGTGGCGCCGCCGCGTTTTTGACTCGATCCATTCTCTGGCGCACCCGGGTGTGCGCGCTTCGGTCAAAATGGTAGGAGAGAAATTTGTATGGCCGAGCCTGCGCAAGCAAGTTAGAGAGTGGGCGACAGCCTGCATGGCTTGTCAGCGGGCTAAGGTTCATAGACACACGAGAGCTCCCTTGGAGCCATTTCATATCCCAGCTAAAAGGTTTGATCATGTCCACGTGGACCTCGTAGGCCCCCTACCACCCTCGCAGGGCTGCACGCATCTTCTGACAATGGTTGACCACACCACGCGCTGGCCGGAAGTGGTTCCCCTGTCGTCAACCACAGCCGAGGAGGTAGCGCGCGCTTTTTTAACTGCATGGGTAGCGCGTTTTGGAGTTCCGTCGGATATTACGTCCGACAGAGGCCCGCAATTTGTTTCCGAACTTTGGTCAGCGATGTCCCGCAGCCTGGGGGCAACGATCCACCGCACAACCGCGTATCACCCGCAGGCTAACGGGTTACGCAAACGTTTTCACAGGTCTCTGAAGGTGGCTCTCAGAGCGTCGCTTACGGATGCAAATTGGGTGGACAAACTACCATGGGTTTTATTGGGGTTGCGTTCTGCACCTAAAGAGGATTTAGACGCCTCCCCAGCGGAGCTAGTCTTTGCACAGCCACTTCGGCTGCCTGGAGAATTTCTCCCGGACAATCCAGCGCCAGAGTTCTCCTCGGCTCAGCGGTTACAGAATAGCATGGGCCCGAGTACCCTACCTGGCCCCGTTCACCACAGTTTTCCGCGTGTTTTTGTGCCTAAGGCTTTAAAAAATGCGGAGTTCGTTTTTGTCAGACATGATGCCCACCGCACAGCTCTGCGACCGCCTTATGATGGACCATTTAGAGTGCTAGAAACAGGTGATAAACATTTTTTGCTAGATTTGGGGGGCAGAAAAGAGATGATTGGCATAAACAGGCTCAAACCCGCTTTTGTGATGGCTGACGAAACTGTGCAGTTGGCGAGGGCCCCACGACGGGACAGACCCCCTAGAGAGCATTCCCCAGAACACCAACAGAGATTGACTAACAGTTTTAATCCTCAGACAGCAGCTCCACAGCAGGAGGACGCCGCGGAGGTGATTAAGCCCGCCTGCAGCAGATACGGCAGAAGATTGCGGCCAAGACAGCATGTGGACTGATGTGTAGTGATTTTATTATGACATGCAATCTGTGGTTATGTTGTTCCATCTTAGAGGTTTTTTTTGGGGGGGGGGGGGTTATATTTGGTGCACATATGTGGTTTCATATGCTCACATGTATATTACTTTTCATATGCTCACATGTATATCACTGTATGTTTATTGTGGCTTCACGTCTCAAGAGGAACAAAAGGTCTGAGCCTCCTGGGGATAAGAGGAGGATGTGAGAGTTGGCCTTTTGATATGCAGAGAGGTGGCCGTGAAGGATTTCCTGACCACCGGGATTTTGGTGGAGGCAAGAAGGCCTGTAGGGGGATGCATTGTGTTTGGGATTTAAAGACAATGTGATTTTGTGCTTTGATGTCCGGGGGTATAAAACGGACAGATGTTGGGGGTTACGTTCTCTTTCTGCTTTTGAATGTTGGAGAATGTGTTGTGAATAAAACTGAACCTGAGGAATAAACTCAGCCTCATCCTTTCCACACATCTCCACACTGCTAGTAACATGTCTGCCATACCCACTGAAATTCAGACGAGATTATAGTGGACTGTTTGAAACAGCAATACCAAGGAAGATCAGTAGGTGGCAATAGTACTCCATCTCACTCTAATATGGTGCAAACAGCTAACATTTAGGATACTGTTGCTATCAAGTTATATAAATTATGAACAGAATGACCTACTATCTATGACATGAAATATATGAATAAGGGTATGTGAAACTCAGTCAACCGAACTAATTCACTGGTGGAGTAAGATTTGATTTGCAACCATTCAATAAAGGGTATATGGAAAAGGACATTGATTTACTACTTTTTAATGGAATGTGCAACATATGCACCATATATTTTTAATAACAAATTGTAAACAGCAACAGTGAACTGTATACAGTACTTGCATTATTTCGAGCACAACATGCAGAAACAAGCTTCTGGTTCTCTATTTTTTTTTTTTACACCAGCTACCAAAAGGCTTGCTGTCTCTGCCCATTTCATCGATCCATGCCCAGCGCCAATTTTTTAAAAATCCTTTGTCAACTAGGACATCTTCCCCAGGCTTTAAAAACTTACTCTCCCTCCTACAGAATGTATGAAAGGGTTTGTGTGGATGTTGAAGGATGAAACACTCGAGTTTCCAGTCACTCACTCTTACTGTTGCTATCTGATTTGGAGCATGCCACTGGTCTCAATAGAAAAACTGGATGGATCATTGGCCGCCAGAAGTGAAGCCACCTGGCAGCCATATTAGTACACCCAAAACACTCAGCAGGTCAATGGAGAATGAATGTGTTTAATAGTAAACAGTGCCACTTTTACCTCAATAACTTCCCAAAAAATTAACAGATTTGAACTTCTTGGTATGGACACACAGCTTATAATCTTGCGCAACCGGTGAACTATAGAAATCGACGGTCGCTAAACATAATGCCAACTCGATTCCCTCCCTAATATGGCAGCCAGGTAGCTTCACTTGGCTCTGTACCATAGTCGCTAATGGGGCGTGAGCTATCCAGATTTTCTATAAAGATCAGTGCATGCAAACTCAATACATTCCGCCATCCTAAATACTATATTCACCACTCTAAACATCTTAAAAGAATTGCAAACTATGCAGAACTGCTTTTTTTGATGACTTCCGGCGCCACACGAGTAGGCTGCCTTTTTGCAACAGTGGATCAATTTCTTCCTATTTCTATTTACTATCTGGCTTCTCTTGCTAATCTTTCTGATCCGGCGACACCTTATCCATCGGACGGGCACACGGATCGCCCAAATGTCTCCTGAGCTGGCAGACGGAGCCACTGTTTTTAGCAGGATACGTTACAGCAGAGATCAGCTGTTAGCACTTAAGCGGACCAAGATGCTAGCGCAAGACTTCAACATACCGGGTGAAATAAGACAGAAACGGCGTGGATGTCGTGCTGGAACAAGATGGCGGGTGAGAAATATAAGGTACAGACCCGTCCTTCCATCCGTTATTATGGGGAATGTACGACCGCTACTCAATAAGACAGCTGAGCTAGCGGCTATGGCTCGTTACCAGAGCGTCTTCAGAGAGATTAGCATGATGTTGTTTACTGAGATGTGGCTAACAGAACTAGCAACAGATGCTAACATCGAACTGGAGGGTTTCCACGCAATACGGGCAGACCGGACACCAGACAGTGAGAAGGCAAGGGGTGGAGGAGTGATAATGTATGTCAATAACAGTTGGTGCAGACCAGGACATATCACGGTTAAGGAACAGCACTGCAGCAAAGACATCGAGTTGCTAGCTGTTAGCATGCGGCCTACCTATCTCCCGAGGGAATACTCACAGGTGATCTGCATTGTTATTTATGCAACTCCGACGGCGAACGCGGGGACAGCGCGTGACACCATTCACTCAGTAACTGGCAGGCTGCTGACAGAACACCCAGATGCTCTTCTCGTCATCTCCGGTGATTTCAACCATATTTCACTGTCCCCCATTCTGCCCACGTTCACCCAGTATGTCACATGCCACACTAGAGACAATAAAACACTGGACTTATTCTATGCAAACACTAAGGAGACGTACACCTCATCACCACTCCCCCCACTCGGGAGATCGGATCACAACTTGGTTCATCTCCTGCCGGTGTACAAACCCCTAGTATACAGACAACCTCCGGTCATGCGCACGGTGAAGATGTGGTCTGAGGAAGCAATGCATGCTCTAAAGAACTGTCTTGAAACCACTGCCTGGGAGCAGCTCTGCGATCCACATGGTGAGGACATCGATGGCCTCACTCACACCATCACGGACTACATCAGCTTCTGTGTGGACAACACCGTACCCACCAAGACCATACAGTGTTGCTCGAACAACAAACCCTGGATCAACCATGAGATAAAAACACTTCTGAGAGAGAAGAAGAGGATCTTCAGGTCGGGGAACAGGGAGATGCTGAAGTCCGTACAAAGGGAGCTGAGGAGGAAGATCAGAGAAAGCAAGGACAGCTTCAGGAAGAAGATGGAGGACAAGCTGCAACAGAGCAACATTGGTGGGGTCTGGAGAAACCTTAAAACCATCTCTGGGCTTCAGAATACCTCCCCCCAGGCCACGGGGGGCAGGGAGTGGGCGAACAATCTGAACCTGTTTTATAATAGGTTTGACCAACCGCCCTCCCCCCGACTGCACACCAGCCACTGCTGCCTCTAAAGTCATCAAGACCTGCTGTCCACATCCCACTCCACCAACACCCACCCACTCCCAGCACACAGCCCCCCAACATGACCCTCACTAAGACCCAGGTGAGGACGGAGCTGAGGAAGATCAAGGCGAGGAAGGCCTCGGGACCAGACGGCATCAGCGCAAAGCTCCTCAAGTCCTGCGCAGACCAGCTGTGTGGGATTATGGAGCACATCTTCAACCTGAGCCTGAAGCTGGGGAGGGTACCACAGTTGTGGAAAACATCTTGTGTGGTACCTGTACCAAAGACTTCCCGCCCCAAAGACCTGAACAGCTACAGACCAGTGGCCCTGACCTCTCACATGATGAAGACCCTGGAGAGACTGCTCCTTGCTCATCTCCGCCCCCTGGTGGGTCCAGCGATGGATCCACTCCAGTTCGCCTACCAGCATGGCATTGGGGTGGAGGTTGCAGTGATCTTCCTCCTTCACCATTCCCTGTCCCACCTGGAGAAGCCCGGGAATGCGGTGAGGATCATGTTCTTTGACTTCTCCAGTGCTTTCAACACCATCCAACCGATGCTCCTGAAGGACAAGCTGCTGTGCGCAGGGGTGGACCAGCACCTGTCACCATGGATCCTGGACAACCTCACAAACCGGCCACAGTTTGTGAGAACCCGGGATTGTGTGTCCGACACAATCATCAGCAGCATAGGGGCCCCCCAGGGAACGGTTTTTGCTCCCTTCCTGTTCACCCTTTATACTGCGGACTTCTCACACAACACAACACACTGTCATCTACAGAAGTTCTCTTACAACTCTGCGATCATCGGCCTCATCTCCAACGGAGATGAAGCTGAGTACAGAGGACTTATCCAGGACTTCGTGGACTGGTGCCATCAGAACTGCCTCCAGATCAACGCGAGGAAAACTAAGGAGCTGGTGGTGGACTGCCGCAGGCAAGGACAACCCCTCACAACACCAGTAAACATCCAGGGAACAGACATTTAGATGGTGACATCCTACAAGTACCTGGGTGTTCATCTGAACAATAAACTAGACTGGTCACACAATACCAACGCACTCTACAAGAAGGGACAGCGCAGGCTGTTCCTACTGAGGAGGCTCAGGTCTTTTGGTGTACAAGGGGTGACCTTGACCTCCACGCCTCTGCAACATTGCGTGGAGGTCGGGGGCAGTGCCTTTGGCGTGGCAAACCGAGGTGGTGGTTCATCTCTTTAAAAAAGGGGACCGGAGGGTGTGCTCCAACTTTAGAGGGATCACACTCCTCAGCCTCCCTGGGAAGGTCTATGCCAGGGGTGGGCAATCATGTGCCATGGAGGGCCATTCCACTGCAGGTTTTCTACTCCACCCAGTCCCTTCAGCAGGTGTTTTCACTGATTAGCAATCCTTGAAGCTGATTAGAGTAAACACCTGCTGAAGAGAATGGGTGGAACAGAAAACCTGCAGTGGAATGGCCCTCACTGCCCACCCCTGGTCTATGCCAAGGTACTGGAGAGGAGAGTCCGGCCGTTGGTCGAACCTCGGATTCAGGAGGAGCAATGTGGTTTTCGTCCTGGCCGTGGCACATCGGACCAGCTCTTTACCCTCTCGAGAATTCTCGAGGGTTCGTGGGAGTTTGCCCAACCAGTTTACATGTGTTTTGTGGACTTGGAGAAGGCATTTGACCGCGTCCCTCGTGGATTTTTGTGGGGGGTGCTTCGGGAGTATGGGGTATCGGGCTTGTTGTTACGAGCTATTCGGTCTCTGTACGACCGCTGTGAGAGTTTGGTTCCTATTGCCAACACTCGGTCGGAGTCATTCCCAGTGAGAGTTGGACTCCGCCAGGGCTGCCCTTTGTCACCGATCCTGTTCATTATTTTTATGGACAGGATTTCTAGGCGCAGCCAGGGAATGGAGGGTGTCATGCTTGGTGACCACAGGATCTCATCTCTGTTGTTTGCAGATGATGTTGTCCTGTTGGCTTCATCCAGCAATGACCTACAGCTCTTGCTGGGACAGTTTGCCGCTGAGTGTGAAGCGGCTGGGATGAGAATCAGCACCTCCAAGTCCGAGTCCATGGTCCTCAGCCGGAAAAAGGTGGATTGTCCTCTCCGGGTTGGGGACAGGCTCCTGCCCCAAGTGGAGGAGTTTAAGTATCTTGGGGTCTTGTTCACGAGTGAGGGGAGAATGGAGCGAGAGATCGACAGACGGATTGGAGCAGCATCTGCAGTAATGTGGACGTTGTACCGGTCTGTTGTGGTGAAGAGGGAGCTGAGTTCTAAGGCAAAGCTGTCGATTTATCAGTCAATCTATGTTCCTACTCTCACCTATGGTCACGAGCTTTGGGTAATGACCGAAAGAACGAGATCGCGGATACAAGCGGCTGAAATGAGCTTTCTCCGTAGGATTGCTGGACTCACCCTCAGAGATAGGGTGAGGAGCTCAGTCATCCGGGAGAGGCTCAGAGTAGAACCGCTGCTCCTCCACATTGAAAGGAGTCAGTTGAGGTGGTATGGGCATCTGATTAGGATGCCTCCTGGATGCCTCCCACTTGAGGTGTTTCAGGCACGTCCCACTGGGAGGAGATCCCGGGGCAGACCCAGGACTCGGTGGAGAGACTATGTCTCCCAGGTGGTCTGGGAACGCCTTGGCATCCCCTCTGAAGAGCTGGAGCAGGTGGCTGGGGAGAGGGAAGTCTGGGCTTCTCTGCTTGAACTGCTGCCTCCGCGACCCAGACCTCCGGAAAAGCGGTAGAAGATAGATGGATGGATGGGGTGATCTTGAAGACATTCTACGACACGGTGGTGGCATCAGCCATCACTTTTGGAGTGGTCTGCTGGGGCAATGACATTACAGCAGCCGATAGGAAGAGACTGAACAAACTAATCAAGAAAGCTAGCTCTGTCCTGGGGCAACGTCTTGACCCAGTGGAGGAGATAGGAGAGAGAAGGATGGTGGCTAAACTGTCATCTCTGCTGGAGTCCGAGTCCCACCCTATGCAGGACATACTGAACACACTGAGGAGCTCATTTAGCTGTAGACTACATCATCCTAGGTGCGTGACCGAGAGGTTTCGCAGGTCCTTCCTACCTACGGCTGTCAGACTGTATAACCTAAGCAGGGCTGCTCGCAGAGATAGCAAAAAAACGTGATGACCTAATAGTATTGAATGCAAAAGATGCAACAGACTTACACAAATGGTCCCCTCCAGTATACAACTAAGACAATATCATTAGCTATGGAGGGTGACAATATGTATGGGTACATATTCATACCATGTAGGGTAACTAAATAGACGGTTATGCTGTTTAGTCCATCTAGCTACAATGCTCCGCACTGTGTATATATATATATATTTATATATTCATGTGTACATATGTATATTCACTGCTCTTATTTTCTTATCTTCTAAATTATTGCTCTGAGTGTTGCTATCCCTGTGCTGTTGCAATCCTGGAATTTCCCCATTGTGGGACTAATAAAGGCTTATCTTATCTTATCTTATCTTATTTTGAGCATTATTTATCCACCATTGCAGATAGCTTGGACAAAAAGTGTTTCTGCATACAGAAGTAGGAAGTATAGTTCCCCGCAGAAAAAAAAAAACAAAACAACCGCACACGCCAGAAATCTGGCACAGTGCCGGAAAACTTTAAGTCCTGCAGATGACATGGCTCCCCAAATCATTAATGACAATGGAAACATCACACTGGACCTCAAGCAACTTAGATTCTGTGCTTCTCCATTCTTCCTCCAGACTCTGGGACCTTGATTTTCAAATGAAATGCAAAATTTACTTTGATCTGAAAAGAGATCATCTGCTGGTGTTGGTCCACCAGGAAATTTTTAAAGCACTTCATGCTTTCCTATGCTGACAAGCTTTATGGAGATGGTGATTTCATTTTCCAGCAGGACTTGGCACCTGCCTATACTGCCAAAAGTACCAAAACCTGGTTTAATGACCATGGTATTGTTATGTATGCAAACCTGGTGATGAGTAAGGCAAGATGAGGTAGCGTCGAACACAGCTTTATTGATGGTAATGGCAACGGTTACACGGCAGGTACCTGGTGTGGGCATCCGGTGCAAGAGGCTGTGCCATGGTGGCTCACCCTGCTATATAGGGCAGTGCGGTGACACGACAGGAAGTCAACGTCACCACACTGCACTTCACAAAAAAGTGCCTCTATAACATTTCCCTCCCTCTTTAGAAAGTCCAAAACCACACATACAATCAAAACCCACCCCAATTTGGAACCCGAATCACGCTCTAAAATAACGAAAACTAATGTACTTAACTGGCCTAACACAATGACACAAAACAACCTAAAATAGGGTTGGTGGGTGGACTACCACGCAGCCTGCACGGCACAGTGGATTACTCTGCCACCTGATAAACTAAAAAGAGTCCTTCAATAAACTAAAAATATCTGCCGTGCTCCTATACTAACACACAAACACATAACCCCATAACATAGCATGCAAAGGAACTATAAATAATACTGCTACAGCACAGTCACTTGGGTGGGAAAGGTGGAACCGGCATGGGGAGGTTCTCAGGGCAGCCCCTCAGCAAGCGCACCCCTGGAAGCAGCAAGCCCCTGGAACAATGGCTGATCTTCTGGACGATGGGGCCTGACTCCTTCACCACCATCACAACTCCCATCCAGCCTCATCACCCGGAGCATCCTCCTGGACACGCCGAAGCTGATTGGCATACCTCATTGAGCTGTCCAACAACCGGAAGTACGCTGCACCCATCTTTGCCACTATCTGCAGATGTACTTGGTGTTTTGCTGGCTGTCGTTTGGCCTTTTTCGCCGTGGTCGTTCATCACCCCGAACCCGAACCAAATTCAAAACCCTCAGTGGGGTCCAGTTCGGCCTGACGCGCTGCTGCTGAGCATGCGGTAACGCTATGCTCATCAGTCTGGCCCCATTCTCTTCTAAAAATGTCACAGCGGTCACCGTCGCAGCTGCAGACCCCCCCATCCCCCTGCAGCCAAACACCGGAGGCATCTGGGGCTAGCATGGTGTCACTTACCTACGCAGGTGCCCCGCCGCCACGCTCGTTACCCCCCTCTGCCGTGTCCCGAGTGCCAGCACTGAGACTTTCCTGCACCGAGCCTGAATGAAACTGGTTCTGCTTGACCGCCAGAGTGTCCGTTAGCCCTTCGTCCCACGCAACGCCCTCTTCGACCACCAGAACCGGAGGGTGCCAGCGGCCACAGCCCGACCATTCAATCCCCGCACTGTCTTTAATGGCGAAACCCAGTCCGTAAAACAGATCACAGCCCATGATGTTATCGCCTCGGGCCATCACGTGGAACATGAAGTCAACCATCTTCGCAGACTTATAACGAACCGTTAACTCCAAAGTCCCAACCATGCACAACCTGCCACCTCCATTACCATACAACGGCACTGAGTTACCTTTAATCCTGTAGTGGGGGAAGAACTTCTTCACCGTGGCCCAGTTCAGCAATGACTCCTCCACCATGTTGAGTAACAGTGGCACCTCAACTCCATCCAACTCCACTATGCAATACATGTACCCGTTTGTGCTGGGGGACACCGTATGGATGGTTGTCGGGGGTGGGTGGAGTGTTCAGATGAGCGGCACATTATCCGGTTCAGATAAGCGGCACACTCTAGCATAATGGTTCAAGCGTCCACATCTGCTATGACGTTCTCCTCTTGCCGGGCATTCCTTTGCCTTATGGTGGTGCGTTGCGGACACACAACCCTTGAATGGGGGTCTTCCCGAGGTAGACCTTCGGCTGGCAGCATTAGATTCTGTAATATCGTCTTCCAAGCTATCCTCAAAATCCGAGTCCACGGCATTTGCTGTGGCAGGTGGCTCCAGCGGCCGCTTGACTGACGCCAGTTTAGCTCTGAGGTTAGCTTGTCTGCAGCCTCCACCTGGAGCGCTAGCTTGACAGCTCTGGCTAATGTTAAGTCATTCGACGCCGTAAGTAGCCAAGCTTGCAATATAGCACTGCACGTGTGCTCCACTAGCTGGTCGCGCACCAATTCATCTTCCAACGGCCCAAAGCGGCACTCGCTAGCTAGCTGCCTTAAGTCGGCGACAAACTGGTGGATGGGCTTACCTACCCATTGATGTCGCTGCCAAAAATGAATCCTCCAGACAGTCACGCTGTCCGGTGTGTGGAAATGGTTGGCTAGCAGCGCCACAACATCCTCAAACAAGTCAGATGTGCCATGCATCTGCACGACTCACTGGACCTCAATACCCAGGTTATGGACGAGAAACGCACGTACCCTTAGCTTGTTGAGCTTCCCAAGGTCCAGCGCCATGATGTAGGTCTGAAAAGCCTCGAACCAGCATGGCCAAGGCACTGGCGGTTCACCCGAGAGCTCAGGAAAGGGACGGAGTGATGGTATGCACGCCTCCATGAGTTAATCCTCAGTCACCAAATGTTATGTATGCAGACCTGGTGATGAATGAGGAAAGATGAGGTAGCATCGAACACAGCTTTATTGATGGTAATGGAAACGGTTACACGGCAGGCACCTGGCTTGGGCATCAGGCGCAAGAGGCCGTTGCTGCAACATTTTGGATCAACTGAAGACTCTTTAAGCAGGTTTTAGGACAGTCTTATAGGGAATTGCAGTAATCTTATCAAGAAGTAATAAATTCATGGACTAGCATTGCACTACGTTAATAGTATCAAAACTAAGATCTCAAAAGACAAGTACAGAGACAAATCTATTTTCAGTTGCTATAAGAAGATCATTAGTGGCCTTTGCTAAAGCTGTTTCCATCTTATAATAATAATATCATGATTTTGCACAAGTGGACTCAAAAGCAGGCATAAGACACTGTAAAAATGTTCAAACGTTTATTGTAAAAAGTGTCTATGAACAAGCAGTGCTCTAGTGACAAGGTTCAGGGTCCAGTAGGGAATAGGAGTAGAGCTGCTTACAGGTAAAGTTAATCAGGAGTCAATTTCTCAATAGTCTCACAGTTCACCATTTCCCCCTTTTCTCCAGCTGAGAGTGCATGTAATTCATGGAATAGGTAAGTTTCCTTAATGTCTTTCCTTACAGGCTGAGATTACCATGAGTCCGCGTGGAGGGTGGCTGCCAGCTGGTGCCCTGGAAGTGCATGGATGTTCCAGTGCTGGAATGAGGTGGCAACATGACAATATTCTCTTCATTGCTGATGAGGAAACAATCAGCTGCTGTGAATCCATGCTAGCACAGTCACACCTCTCTGTGACTCCTAAAAGAAACAAGCAGAAAGAGTGTGTGTGTGTGTGTGTGCGCACGCGCGTGCGTAGGCCAGTCCCCCATCATCATCATGGATATAAGAAAGTTTTTTCAGAGACACGAGCCAGATTCAGATGAGAGACTGAGGTCAAAATGATGTGACTTCACTGCCCACAGTGGATGACCAAATTTCCTGGAAACATTTCAGGACAATCCATAATGAACTCTGTCTGGTTTGTTCTGAAAACTGTGAAGCTGTAGTAACACAGTTTCACAAGCGACTGAGGTCAAAATGATGTGACTTCACTGTGCACAGTGGATGACCAAATTTCCTGGAAACATTTCAGGACAATCCATAATTAACTCTGTGAAGCTGTAGAAACACAGCTTCACAAGCGACAAAGAGAAATGTCTGTATGTTGTATTAAATTGCGAGATAGGACCTTGGGGGAGGTATGTACTCATGGATCCCCTCCAGCATCTAATGAGTTCATCTTTGGGCCAAGGGCCACCTCTGGGGAAAATTTCATCCAAATCCATCCAGTAGTTTTGGAGTATTGTTGCTAACACTCTGTGAGAAGCTAAGAGCCTTGGCGGAGGTATGCATTTTGAGATCATCACCAAAATCTAATCATGTGCTCAGTGTGACATTACACACCTTTCCTGAAAATTTAAATGAAAGGCACTGTATAAATGCAATCCATTATTAACAGATAGAGAAACAACAGCAAAAACAATATAACTACATTATACGACTACATAATAATAATAACAAGACTGTCATAATTGTATTAACCATACATTGGGGCTGGGCAATTCCATCTTAAATCAACATCATGGTTTATTGAATCTTTCAGGTCAGTTTTCCTTTTGTTTCTCCTCTCTTCTCCATTACAGTTTACTAACAAAGGTCATAATTATTAAGCAATATTACACAACAGTGCAGTATCATTCCCTTTTTTTGCAGTTATCAACTACAAATTCACATTGTTTGATGCAGCAAAGTTCAACCTTCACCTCCTCCACCATTACCTCCCGTTCTCGTCTTCCTGTACCGGCATCCTATGTCCCACCCTTCCTTAATTCTGATTGACTGCTTAGAAAAGTCTGACATTGATGAGTGCAGCTGTACAGTAGTCTGACAAGTTGAACTTTTTCAGCCCTGAGAACTGCGACAAAAAGCAGCCACTGCTCAAAGCGTTTCAGCACTGAGGGCACTCAGTGCTATAAACGCTGGACTACATAGAGAATGAATAGAAAATAGTCGCCCACAGCAGGAAAACTTTTTGAGTTATGTTGGTAACAGACAAACCAACCAACCAACAGACAAACCAATCAATGCTCCCAAAAACATTACTCCCATCCTCCCCTGGCAGAGGTAATTATTTCCATTTTTGTGACAAGACACACTAATTCAATTCAACTCTATTTATTTTCTGGTTGATTACACAACATATTTGTGTTTGCCAGCAGGGGTGGCTTAGTCCATTTGGAGCCCAAGGCAAAGACAGAAATGGGGCCCTACTTTTTCTTTGGTCTACACTTTATTTTCAGGCCTTATTGAAATCCTACCCGAAACTTATTGTCCTCTGAAGTCTTCAAAGGATGATGTCATTCAGCCATCAGGAATTGCATCTGTAGAAAAACAAAGTATAACAAACTGAATGCAGACTCTTGTCTATTATAAAAAAAAAAAAAAAAAACAATTCACATAGATCTGTTGTTTGTTCACACTTACCAGTCCCTCCAGGATTTCGCGATATTGCAATTGCACTAATTCACGCGAAATCAGGCCATCGCCACACCTTTTGTGCGACCTTGCAACTTTGTCCAATCACCGCAACTTTCCCTCAATTTTGGCCAATCCTCATCAACTTCCACCAATTTCGCCAATCCAAATTTGTCCCTGAGTAGTGCTCAAACACTCAGTCTAACCAATCAAGTGTGTTGCTGCACTGCGCTCACTTCCGTGTTTACAGTGAGTATTAATAGAACACATCAGCCAAAAACAGAGTGTGTGATTTTAAAAAAAAAAACCTCACCCACGAGTTTTTCCACACTGTCCCTGCCTCTGTCTCCCCCAGCCCACCGGTGGACATCTCCCCACATCTCTGTCTTGACCGCATGTACGAAGTGACGGGTTTGTGTTGAAAAAAGTCCGCCTGCCTGAAAAGCATCCCTTTGCAGAAGCGTGCATGAGGAGAGACGCTGTAAAACCACAAACAAACAAGCAAATCTAACACTACAGCCAGTGTTGTAACATTTTATATATCTTTCGAGGTAAAATCATTATTACATCTTGTCAATGAGCTTTAAAGCTGTGAATCTCTGATCTGGACACAGACCAATGCGTGCCCCTGGCAAGCCCCCAAGGAGAGCCCATCCTCCTGGTATGACTCCCAGTAAAGGACAGATGAGTGTCTGATGAGACAGGTGTGTGTCAAGATGTGCAGCAGATAGACAGACAGGTAGGAGTCAAGCATGGAAAGAGAGAGATTCTTCTTTTTTTTTTTTCAGAAAAACACAGACTTCAATAGACAATACAGAGCAACAGAGTAAACTATTTCATTTTTCTCTGCACTCGGTACTGAGTGGTTGGGACTACTGTGGTTAGGGAGTTTTCAAATGAAGGTGCAGCCATAATTTCAAAATCTATAATCTAACAGCTCGGTGGCACAGTGGTTAGCACTGTGGCAGCACAGTAAGAAGGTCATAGGATCGATTCCACCCCTGACCATTGTGGGTTTGATCCCACTCCCTGACCATTGGTGACCCTTCTGTGTGGAGTTTGCGTGTTCTCCCTGTGTCTGCATGAGTTTCCCCTCATAGGCCAAAAACATGCAAGTCAGGTTAATTGGAGACTCTAAATTGGCCCTAGGTGTGAATGTGTGTGTGTGAATGGTGAAGGGATTGGCGCAGCACCATGGTTACTTTATCCATCCAGGTGGATGCCCTGTAATTTCCCTCTGGGGATTAATAAAGCATAAAAAATAAAAATAAACATGCAATTGTCATGAGCGGGTTTTTGGACTTTTTCCAAACCCTGCTTCATGACGTGGCTGCTTTTCTCTTATTATTTTTGTGTCTGTTATCTGCCAGTTTTGTGTTGTCAGGCAGCTGAGAGCCTTGGGGTTTGCCTGCTTCCTGACAGCCGACAGCCACGCCCCCTCCTCCTGTCAGCGTTCAACAGCTGCATGTCATTTGTGTTCCACTCAGAACGCTCACTCACTTACACACACACATGCTCACACACACATGCATTTGCCACACCTGCACTCACTCAGCCCTATCCATACTGTTTCATGCATGCACACGCACACATACATGCATCATTCATCACACGCACACACCCATGTTCACTTCACTCACACCGGCGATCACTTTGCTCATTATGTTTGGTATTATTTAAACCCTGTCTGTTCTCCTGTTACTCACCAGTTCATTGGATGTCATGCCCACTCCAGAGTTGGACCACCCTGTCGAGTCTCCTATTGTAAGTACCGTAGCCCACCGTTCCACCGGGGGCTTTTCTCATTATTATTGCCCTTCTTCTCCGCTGACCAGTGCCGTCCGGGAGCGCGTGGGGCCCATTCTTCCTCCTCTATTATCCAATGAACCGGAGAGTGCAGTTGATGGAATCCTGTGTCTTTCTCTGCGTGCTCATTGGAGCCTAGTCAAGATCCATTTGTGTATCACCTCTGTGCTCAATAAAATTCACACACAACACTCTCCTGCATTGGGTTTTTGTCTCCAATTCCTCCATGTGTTGCATAAAATGCATGCATATGACAGAATTAACCAGCCATATTAAGAAAACCTGCGGAAGTGTTATGTGCACTATTTTTTCATCCATCTGTGTTTTTCTTCCTACGTGTTTTCTGGAGCATCATGGACTTTAGGAGTGACAAGGAGCTGCGCAGACTGGAGTTCCTGGAGAACGCCTTTTCGTGGATGCTGGGGCTGTGTACTCCCGAGGATGTTCGGGCTCCTCAGGACACCACAGCGGAGGTGATGGAGGAGTGTCCCGACCTCTTTTTTTTCCCGGAGTCAGACGAAATTGTCCACACCATCTTCTCCCTGCCTTACGTGGAGCTTGGGAGGGACTCTCCAACGCAGAAGCCGTCTCCATTACAGAAGAAGCGCTCGCGACGGAGGAAACCTTCCTCCTCCCGCAGCCCTCCCACAGCAGCTCCACCCTTGTCTCCAGAGCATGTGCCCGCTCCTTCCGCGAGGAACTGAAAGGAACACAGATTGGCGTTGCTGGCGGAAACCGCTTGGAGGAGGACAGATCGGCAGCCACCCCTTCCTCTACAGCGCCGATTTGGGAGGCTTCTCCGAAGTCAATGGATGAGCCCAGACCCGCTACAGCTATAGTGAGGAACCTTGCCTCGCCAGCTGCAGCAGGAGACACCACAAACCAGGAAAACAGGCAAGTTTTCCCTCTCTTTGTTTCTAAAACTGACAAAATTTCTTGACTGATCCCTGGTAGAGAGTCTCTGGGTGTGCAGTCCCCAGAGATCCCTTCACCTGCTGCAGCTATGAACTACTCACCAGTCCTCTCCTTGCTCTCTTTTGTTTTTTCCAAGTGTACGCCGGTGCCGGAGCTGAACTGCCGGGACCAGGAGGAGCTAGAGGTCGGAGAGGATCCTTTTCCCGCAGCAATGGTAAGCCAGACCCCAGCCGTCATGCCGGAGGAACCTCCTGCGTGGAGCACGCCGGTTGGGGCTGATAAGATTGCAGTGACCATCACGCCTGCTGCGGATGCCACCATAGCAGAGTCAGCGCCCGAGCAGAACCTCCAGGCGGTCGAGCCCATGAGCATGTCGCCCGGATCATCGGAGTCCTGGATGGCGGTGGAGTTCGAGCTAAGGCAAGTGCTCTCTTTTGCTTTTCTCCTCTCTGTATTAGAGCAATTCTGCCTAGCTCAAGGTGAGGGGAGCCGGATGCAGCCACACGCTGCACCTGAGCTTGCCTCGCCAGGCTCCGCCACTGCCGGTGACCCTGACCCCTCATTCTCTCTGTCTAAGTCCTCTTCCAGGGTCGCCGGAGAGAGTCCAATGCACCCGAGTGAGTCCGAGGATCCAGGCTTGTCACTGGAGGTCACTGCGGGTCCTGCCCTCCCCGTTGAGGAGGTCGTCATGGGCGCTCAGCTCCAGCCTAGGGTGCCCGTAATTGATCGCCTCCTGGCTCAGGTGCTCATGTGGGTCAGCTGGCCCACAGTTAAGATGGTGTTGGGGTCGGCCGTGGCACAACCGGGCCCCACCGCAGATGCAGCAGTGGCCCAGCCAGGTTCCACCATGGGTGCAACCAAGGCCCGGTCGGGGTCCTCTGTGGGTGTGGCCCAGTCCCAAGCTGGGACCACCAAGGGTGCAGCTGAGTATCCAGCTGGGACCACCAAGGGTGCTGCAGAGCTCCAGCCTGGAGTCACCGTGGGTACAGCTGTATCCCAAGCCGGGACCACCGCCGGTGCAGCCATGGCCCAGTTGGGGTCCACCGCGGGTGCTGCAAAGTCCCAGACTGGGATCACCGTGGGTGCAGCTACCCTCCTGTTCCTTGCCACTGTGGGTATAGTGGTCTCCTCCCCATCGCTGTCCAATGCCGGGGCCCCTTCTCCTCGACTCCCCTCTTCTGTTGTGGGTGTCCCTGGGGGGGAACCGCCATCCGGTCCGCCTCTCCCGAGCTGGTGGCTGAAGTACCCAGGCCGGCCGTCTGATGTACCGTGCCATTGCGTTAGGTGGCCAAATATCCCTGGCAGGCCACCTGACTTGTTCCCCCTGACTGTTCGGCTGGCCTGGGATGCTGGTAGGCCACCTGATTGGCCTCATCATTTGGACAGTGGGGTCTGGGACTTTGGGCGGCCTCCCAAGCCTCTTGCTTCTGAACTTGGGGGGGGGTGATTTGTGTTCTGTTGTGGGGTATTCTTTACTGTATTGTTTTTGTTCCCTCCTGGCCTGTTTCCCCCACCACCTGCCCTGGGTAGTTGTGGTAGTTCCTCCTAGGGCAAGAGATTACTTTTTTCTTTGTTGTTCTTTGATGTCTCCTCGGGTGTCTGGAATCCACCCATTGAGGAGGGGGGGCTCTGTCATGAGCAGGGTTTTGGACTTTTTCCAAACCCTGCTTCATGACGTGGCTGCTTTTCTCTTATTATTTTTGTGTCTGTTATCTGCCAGCTTTGTGTTGTCAGGCAGCTGAGAGCCATGGGGTTTGTCTGCTTCCTGACAGCCGACAGCCACGCCCCCTCCTCCTGTCAGCGTTCAACAGCTGCATGTCATTTGTGTTCCACTCAGCACACTCACTCACTTACACCCACACTCATGCTTGCACACACATGCATTTTCCACACCTGCACTCACTCAGCCTTATCCATACTGTTTCATGCACGCACACGCACACATACATGCATCATTCAGCACATGCACACACCCGTGTTCATTTCACTCACACCGGCGATCACTTTGCTCATTATGTTTGGTATTATTTAAACCCTGTCTGTTCTCCTGTTACTCACCGGTTCATTGGATGTCATGCCCACTCCAGAGTTGGACCACTCTATCGAGTCTCCTATTGTAAGTACCGTAGCCCACCGTTCCGCCGGGGGCTTTTCTCCTTATTTTTATTGCCCTTCTTCTCCACTGCCCAGTCCCGTATGGGAGTGCGTGGGGCCCATTCTTCCTCCTCTATTATTCAATGAACCGGAGAGTACAGTTGATGGAATCCTGTGTCTTTCTCTGCGTGCTTACTGGAGCCTAGTCAAGATCCATTTGTTTATCACCTCTGTGTTCAATAAAATTCACACACAGCATTCTCCTGCGTTGGGTTTTCATCTCCAATTCCTCCATACGTTGCATAAAACACACGCATATGACAGCAATCAGTGCTATTTAGCTGTTGTAATGGATAATTATTTCATTCATCCTTTTTATTCAAGTTCTCAGCAAGAGTAGCCTCCAGTGTTGGTCATTTTATAACAAATTTATAAGTAGCTACTTCATTCTCACTTAATTGTGTTAAAGTCTGTATTTGCTGTTGCACAAAAAAGAGTTTTTTCTGTATAGCAGAACTTTCTGCTTAATTTACAAATCACTGTTTAATAGGATTTTTTTTTACAATCCCATACTTTTCTTGTGGTGTCCCACAACTTTTAGTGCAAAACAAAAACCTCCCAAAACATCACAACTTTTTAAAAAAGCTCCTGCAAATTCAGGCTTTTTGGGCCACAACAATCATAAAAACATCCCGTGAAATCCTGGAGGGACTGACTTACCCACATTTACCAGCTGGGTCCTGTTCATGGTCTGCTGACTGGTCCATTTTGCAGAGGCATCTATTGTGCTCCCGCCTCTGTACAACATACACACAAGGGAGAATATATATGTTAGACCCCAGGAAGAATAGCCAATGTTTTATACAAGTGTTAATTGGGATCTTAATAAAATAAACAAACAAACTATATTTAATCTTATGTAATGTCATTTGCTGTGAGGCTGCAGACATCCTGTGCATGCCTGGACAGGGACAGCCTGCACAATTGGTCATATCTAAATTTGACCTTGTGAGCCTTGGCCTCTGCAAATCTTACAATTAGAAAAAATAGTAAAGAAAAAATTGTTGTTTACCTGTACTGTCAGCAACCGATGTCACCACTGTCTCCTCATTAACAACAGGTGCTCGTCATTAGCATCATGTGTGCTTGTACAAGCAGCGTTGCTCTCTATCTACTCCTCAGGGGAGGAGGTTAAGTCTCTTCCTTGGTTGAAGTGAAAATGGTTGTTTTGATAAAAATTTTCTGTACCCTTCCCTTTTTCTCCATTTCTCTGCACCACTTGGATAACTTTGTTTCATTTTACCGCTATTCTACACACTGTCCGGTTTGTTTGCAATGTAACCAACGATATGCGCATGTCTCAGAGACAACATGGAAGAGTACACCAGTCTGAGGAGAGGGGGGAGGACGTTATGTTCATGATTTGATTTGCCATTATGTCAATACTGGTGTTTCTTTACTTTGTCGGACATCATGTTAAATATGCTAGACATTTAAAAACTAGAAAAGCATTCATACCTCTACCAAGGCTCCTTCTGTCTCTCATGGATCACCACCAAAATGTAATGGATTTGTGTGTCAGCCTAGAGCCACTTGTGGTGAAAATTGCATCAAAGTCTGTTCATTAGTTTTGGAGTATTGTTGCTAACACACTGTGAGAAGATGAGAGCCTTGGCTGAGGTTTGGTTCCTCTCTAGCCCAAGAACCCTTTCTGGAGAAAATTTCATCTAAATCCATCCAGTAATTTTGGAGTATTTTTGCTAACATCGTGTGAGAAGATAAGAGCCTTCACGAAGGTATGCATTCTCAAATCATCACCAAAATGTAATGGGTTCCTCCGTAGCCAAAGAACCATCAGTGGTGAAAAATTTTATCCAAATCCTTTCAGTAGTTTTGGAGTATTGTTGCTAACACTGTGTGAGCAGATAAGCGCTTTGGAGGAGGTTGTGGAGAGTGCAAATAACGGAACCAGATTTGCACAGCAGACGACTTTATTCACTCTCACTTCAGTCATACACAGAAAAGCATTCCTTCAATACACCAGGGTCTCTCCTTTAATATCATTCCTCCATCTCCCTGCTGCATGAAATCTTGCATCACAATACATTCAACCATTCTCCCCCCACTGTCCCCCAGCTATTTCTTCCTGCTACATCACCATAATCTCTCCCATCTCAGTACCTGTTGTCCTCATCTGTTTACCCCCCACGCTCTACCGGCAGAGGGACTATAGACCTCCCCTCTGCATCCAGTCTGAGATGATTATCCCAGCGTGGGTTACCTACACTGCCCCCCCACCCAGAATCTCAGACTGAGTTTCAATCCTCACGTCCTTTTGGCTTCATTCTCCTCCCGTATCTGCTGTAACGGGGGTTCTCCGCCTCTGCGGAGCTGCTGTGCCAGTAGGGGGCTCCTGGGGGTGTGTCTGTCTGCAGGTGGGCAATGGTGAGGGGGGGAACATTCGACTTGCCTGTGTGGCTGCTCTGATGAATCGTTTACCTGGGGAGTTCTCCGTGGGGGTCTTCCACGCCGAGGGGCCCGAGCCAACATCACTTGCTCGTCCGCCACCACAAAGGCGGGCTTAAGTCTGTCTATACATATTTTCTCCCGATGACCCCCAAGTCTAACAAAAAATGTTTGTCCCCTGGTTCCAGCACTCTGAACGGGCCATCGTAGGGTGGGCGCAATGGGAGGCGGTGGGCATCGCGCCTGACAAACACGAACGTTGCGTTCTTCAAAGTCTTTGGCACAAAAGCACGTGGAAAACAGTGGTGGGCTGGGCCCGGTAGCATGCCTGTATCTGCGCTATGCTGCAAACGCTGAGACAGACAGTTGTCCGGCGCAGGATTATCTGGTAAAAATTCCCCGGGGAGCCGCAGTGGCTGAGAAAAAACAAGCTCTGCCAGGGAAGCCTCCAAATCCTCTTTTGGTGCAGAACGCAACCCTAACAAAACCCACAGCAACTCGTCTACCCAATTTGCATCCATCAGCAAAGCCCTGAGCGCTGCTTTCAGTGACCTATGGAAACGCTTGCATAAACCATTGGCCTGTGGGTTGTACGCAGTTGTGCGATGAATTGCAACACCCAGGCTACGGGCCATCACGGACCAGAGGTTGGAAACAAACTGAGGGCCCCTATCAGACGTGATGTCCGACGGGATGCCAAAACATGCCACCCATGTTGTCAAAAAACGTGCGCCATGTCCATGGATGCGGTTGCCGCCAGCGGGACTGCTTCTGGCCAGCATGTGGTGCGGTCCACCACTGTCAGAAGGTGCGTGCACCTCTGCGATGGCGGGAGGGGGTCCACGAGGTCCACGTGAACATGGTCGAACCTCTTAGCCGGTATACGAAACGGCTCCAAAGGGGCCTTCGTGTGTCTGTGTACTTTGGCTCGTTGGCACGCTACGCAGGCTGCAGCCCATTCTTTCACTTGTTTGCGCAGGCCGGGCCAAACAAACTTCGCTCTGACCATTTTGACTGACGTGCGCACTCCTGAGTGCGCCAGAGCATGAACTGACTCAAACACTTGGCGGCACCAAGCAACTGGGACCATCGGGTGCGGGCGTCCCGTGGAGACGTCGCAGACTGGGGGGGGGGGGGGGGGGGGGGCTTGCCGTCTTGCAGTACTCTGCTCTCCAGCCTTAACCCTGTTGGTCCAGACTGGAGCGCACACACGTCCGCATCGCCAATCTGCTCTGCGGCCATGGCTGTATAATCTATCCCTACGCAGACTGGGGCCACTAATGCACGCGAGAGGCAGTCCGCCACCACATTCAGTTTACCTGACACATGCTGAATATCGGTCGTAAACTCCGAGATCGCGGCCAGCTGTCTCTGCAGCCGGACCGACCATGGTTCCGAAACCTTGGCCATCGCGTACGTTAGCGGCTTGTGGTCCACGAACGCAGTGAAGCTGCTCCCTTCCAGCCAGAACTGGAAGTGGCATATGGCCAGGTGGAGAGCCAGCAACTCTCTGTTGAACGCGCTGTATTTACGCTCACTGTCACGCAAAGCCCTGCTGAAAAAAGAGCGGCTGCCAAGAACCGGCGACACGTTTCTCCGCGACGGCCCCTATGGCCACGTCCGAGCCGTCATAGTGAGCGCTATCCGGGCCACCTGGTCCGGGTGTGCCAACAGTGCAGTGTTTGCCAGGGCTGTTTTAACCTCAGAGAATGCCTGCTCCCGCTCCGGAGTCCATTTGTCCGCCAGTTTCCGCTTCTTAAGCGCAGCGTACAATGACTGCATGAGCTGAGCTGCGCAGGGGAGGAACCGGTTATAAAAGTTAACCATCCCCAAAAACTCTTGCAGCGCCCTGACCGTCTGAGGCCGGGGAAAATTTGCCACAGCGCGCACCTTGTCGGGCAAGGGTATCGCTCCCTCCGGTGAGATGTGGTGCCCAAAAAAATCAATCCCCGTCACGCCGAACTGGCATTTTGCCTGGTTGATTATTAACCCGTGCTCTTCCAACCTCCAGAAAACCATCCTGAAGTGGGTTTCGTGTTCGTCTTCAGATGCGCTGGCCACCAGGATATCATCCAGGTAGACAAACACAAACGGCAGATCGCGCAACACCGCATCCGTCATGCGTTGGAATGTCTGTGCTGCACCTTTTAATCTGAAGGGCATGCGTAAAAACTCAAACAAGCCAAACGGAGTTATTACCACTGTTTTGGGTATGTCCTCTGCGCGCACCTGGACCTGGAGGTAACCACGGACCAGGTCTGTTTTAGAAAAAATGCGTGCCCCGGCGAGGTGAAGAGAAAAATCCTGAATATGGGGAATCGGGTAGCGGTCGTGCGCTGTAGCATTATTCAATCTGCGGAAATCTCCGCACGGTCACCACGATCCCTCGGCCTTAGAGACCATGTGTAGTGGGGATGCCCATGGGCTGTTTGAGCGCCTGATGATGCCCAACCTTTCCAAGTTGGCAAACTCCTCGCGCGCTATGGCCAGTTTAGCTGCGTCCAGGCGCCGAGATCGTGCGAAAACAGGCAGCCCAGTGGTGGTGATAAAGTGTTCCATCCCCTGTTTAGTGATGGCCACTGAAAACGTCGGGACCGTGAGTGCTGGGAACTGAGTCAGCAGTGTGTGGAACTTACCGCCTGGAGCTGTGACGTTGGCTAGTCTTGTTGGCTCGGCCCCTCGAGCTGTACAGGGGAGAGAATCAAAAGACATTGCATTAACCAGGCGTCTGTTAGCAACATCGACTAGCAACCCAAGTGCACACAGAAAATCAGCTCCCAAGACTGGGAAACTCAATGCCGCTATGACGAAAGTCCACTCGTACATACGGCCGTGTAGGGATAAAGTCAGTGTCCTCTCACCAAAAGTCCTAATGTCCGAGCCTTTTACGGCTACCAGCTCGGGGCCGCTAGCTCCCGCTAGCCGGTCGGCGTAGGATGGCAGGATGAGGCTCTTCTGGGAGCCAGTGTCTATGAGGAACAGTCTCCCCGAGCGCGAGTCTGTCATGTAGAGCAGCTTGTTTTCTTCACCGGCGGTCGCAGCTGCTACTGACTGCTGGCCTTGGCATTTCCCAAATGCTTGAATTGGCACGGTGGCGCACATCTGCGTGCGTTCTCTCCAAAACGGCGGTGGTAGAAGCAGAGCGTGTCTCTCCGGCACTTTCTGGCCCCCGCTGCTGCTACCGTCGCCGGCTCCTCGCCTCTGCTGGTCGTCTCGCTGGGTTCCGATGCTGCCGCGTTCACTGTGAGGGCTCTGGTGGTGAGGATGATCCGATCTGCCTCCTGGGCTAGCGCACGGTAGTCGCGTGTGGCCAGCAACGGTGAACTGGCAAGGACCGCTCTTGCCTCTGTTGGGAGGTTCCGGAGGAAAAGGTGGGCAAACAGAAAATGCCCGTCATCCGTGCCCATCAACGCCGACATCTTCTCCACCAGAATCAGAATCAGAAAAGCTTTTATTGCCAAGCATGTTAGAAACACACGAGGAATTTGACTTGACATTGGCGCGCTATGTAAACGCATCACAATGGCACAGCAGCCGTGACAAGGCGCCTAATCAAAAAGGTGGGGGATAAGGGAAGATAAGGGAAGGGAAGAATGACACAATGGGCGGAGAGAAAAAAACTTCATTATCAAAATACAGCTTATAATTGTGTAAGCCAAATTATGATTACAGAGAAAAAACCTCTCTATGGCACAGAGCAGACAATCAAAAACAAAGATAGCAGAGAGAGGCAGTGTGTGTATATCAGTATATGATATCAGTGTGTGTGCAGTGTGGATGTATCAGTTACTGGAGTACAACAAAAATAGTCTCCTAAGCAACGATGGATGTTATATATTCATGTTTATAAACACAGATAGTCATGTCCCAGAGTAATCTCTTCTTCATGCCAGATGGTAAAAACTCCATGTTAGTCTCATGAACGCTGTCCTTGGAGAGTTCTGATTATTGCACAGCAGCAGCAGTGTTTGGGTTAAGCAGAGCCAGCTCTCACATCCGCTTATCTCAACTCTGGAGGAGTGAATTGTCCAGGGACGCCGATCAAGGCCGAATCTGCACAGACACTTAGAGTGTAGGATTTTCTTCTCTCATGCGATTCTGTGCTTCACAATTCAAATTAACATTCACTGGCTTTAAATTCATTCCTTGAAGAACATTCAGCGACTCTGAGATGTAACTAACCTTCCAATTCAGTTCAGCATTCGCCGCCATCAGCGCTCTTCCAAGCTGGTCAAATTGATGGAGAAGCTTAGCCGGGTCCACTTTTTGATTAGCTCCTTCCAGTTTTTTAAATTTACGATACACAAGGAAGACCCCCAGGCCAATCAAAAGGTATCCTGTGACCATGAAACCGAATAAATATAAATCTTCCACATCTTCGATGGAAAGCTCACACAGACACATGAGTCTCCAATTATCCCATGAGTCTCTCACATAACCCGCAGCTGAAGTGCCTGCGGGACATTTGGGCTCCCCCGGGCCCGATTTTCTGTTTGAAAAGGTGGTGTCGATTGCGTTTAAAGCCCAGCTTATAAGATCCATTTTCCAGTTTTCACCAGTTTGACCGCCTACCCATCTCCTAACTCAGAGTGCCTCAGGTGCCTCTCTGCTCTCTCACAGTCCGAGAGTGTGTAGCGCCGGGTCAGCGCGGCCTTGAGAGCCCCGTATTTATCGTGGGCTGGAGGCTGTTGGAGCAGGCTCGCTACTTGTGGAGTCGTGCGAGCGTCCAGCGCTGCAACCACATAGTAATATCTGGTGTCATCTGCTGTTATTCCCCGGCGGGCGAACTGAGCCTCGGTGTGGAGGAACCAAGACCGCGGGTCGTGCAGCCAAAAGTCCGGTAATTTGACCGAAACAGCGCACGCGTTGCTGGGGCTTTCCGTCCGGGCCATCCCTGGGATGTTTGCCGTGTTGCTGGGGCTTCCCGTCCAGGCCGACTCCGGGGTTCTTGCCTCGTGTTCCATAATTCATCAAGGGTCACCAGTGTGGAGAGTGCAAATAACGGAACCAGACTTGCACAGCAGACGACTTTATTCACTCTCACTTCAGTCATACACAGAAAAGCATTCCTTCAATACACCAGGGTCTCTCCTTTTATATCATCCCTCCATCTCCCTGCTGCATGAAATCTTGCATCACAATACATTCAACCATTCTCCCCCCACTGTCCCCCAGCTACTCCTTCCTGCTACATCACCATAATCTCTCCCATCTCAATACCTATTGTCTTCATCTGTTTACCCCCATGCTCTACCGGCAGAGGGACTATATACCTCCCCTCTGCACCCAGTCTGAGATGATTATCCCAGCGTGGGTTACCTACAAGGTATGCTTTCTCAGATCATCACCAAAATGTAATGAGTTCACCTCTAGCCCAAGAACCACCTCTGGTGAAAAATTCATCCAAATCCATCTAGTAGTTTTTGTGTAATCCTGATGCACAAATCCAAACAAAGCCCTTGGTGGAGGTATGCAGTCTCAGATCATCACCAAAATCTAATCATCTGTTCCCCATGCCATCACACACCTTTCCTGAAAATTTCATCAAAATCCATTAATAACTTTTTGAGTTATGTTGCGAACAGACAGACAGACAAACCAACGCCACAGAAAACATTACTCCTCCCTTGGCGGAGATTAATATATACAGTATATACTGTATATATATATATATATATATATATATATATATATATATATATATATATATATATATATATATATATGGGGCTCCCAGTAGATCGGGGCCCTAAAGCTCTGATCATAGAACTGTCCCTGGTGTAAGCGGATCTTTTTTTTTTTCCCAGTTTCAGTGAAAACATGGTCGTGTGCACAACCTCACAGTCTTTCCAGCGTGCTTGGGTCTGCTCCAGGGCCACCTCCAGAGACACCTCACCTGTGGAGGCAATACTGAAAACCAGTTTAGAAAGCCAGGGATCTGACTGACAAGGTCCCTGCCATCGACAGTGGTCCACAAACAAAAAAAGCTTTTCTGTCAGAGAATGTTCAGCCAGTTATTTTCCATAACCCGCCCCCCTCCCGGTTAATCTGATGGCAGCCGTCCATCTCTTTTTATTTATTTATTTATCTATTTTTCAAAATGCCTATTGATATGAGACGTGAAAAATGGAGACATCTTTCTTTAGTAAAGATGAGCATTCATAGTAAAAGCCGACGAACCGTCACTAAACGGCGTCTGCAGCTGTACGGGGCAGTCTGGTTTAGAACTACATATCCCACAAGGCCTGTAGGCGGCTGTAAACACAGCGGCTCCTGGTACATGTAGTGATGTAGTAACAATGTGCGCGCTGGAGTCGCCGCCCCCCAGACAACGCGCTTCAGTGCTGGGTTATAAAGTCAGGACGCGCACAGGCACGCAGCGCGACCGCAGCCGAGTCTCTGTTCCGCCGACCTTCCACTCCTGCGCTCTCATCCGGAGACACTCGGACTCAGACATGGGAAATGATGAGAGACCCAACTGGGACAGCCCCATACAGTTTCTTCTGGCATGTGTATCATACGCAGTGGGACTGGGGAACGTGTGGCGGTTTCCGTACCTCTGTCAAATGCACGGAGGGGGTAAGTCACAAATTACAGTTTGTCGGCTAAATCTCTTGCATAACAAGTGTTAATACCAAAAAAGTCCTCTTTACATGGAGGTATAAGCAGATTACTGTTCATGCACACAGACTATGCATTTAAACTGGAAAACGGCGTCTGCTTTGGTCAGTGATCTGTGCTGTCCAAATTCACTTCTATGTGGATTTATGTTCGTGCATCTTTGAAGCGAACGCACTACTTATTAAGCATTAGAACTTGTTATTGCATCATTGTTAATGTTTGGATTCTTATTATTAGAAATAGCCTACAGAACATAAATAGTGTTGGAGGTATTGTGGTAAAGGGAATTTATTATGAGTGGATTACGGTCTGAGCCGTGCAGGTGGGCTGTTTCTGTGGGCAAATCTCGGCCACAGTCCTTATCGGACTAAATGAGCTGTAGTTTAACGGTCATTTGCCTCTAACTGGATGCTGGCCATAAACCAGGTTAAATGGAAAACACTGACAAGTATGAGTTCAAAATTGCCCTGTGTAGGCCGGCTTATTCTCTGAGACTTTTTTTGGGGGGGGGGGGCGGTTAACATAATCTACTGCAATAATAATAATGATAATTTGCTGGATTTATTTTTCAGAACTGGAAAGAAAGGCTTTAACTAACAACGTTTTTCCAAGTCAGTTGTTCCCAACCTTTTTACCCTGGAAGTCACTCTTGCTTGTGTCCTAGATTAACCAGCTGCCCCACCAGCACCCCTACTCATGCATGTCAAAAACCTTTAGAAAGATAGATAGATAGATAGATAGATAGATGTACTTCATTGATCCCAAACAGGGAAATTACAGATATGCGGACCAAAAACATGTTTTAATATGCTTAAATAAGGCTGTACCCAATGTTATGTTTGGACAACAGGGACAGCAGAGGCGATGGCTGTTTTTCAGACATAACACACAGATTTTCAGTTATCTGGATATTGTTTGTTACATTGACATTACATAACAAATTTGCCTTCACCAAATTTAACAAAAAACGAGTGCAATTTTTATGAGAAAAATAGCATAAATTTACCAGAAAAAAGTAGGAACATAATTGTCAAAAAATTATCAAAAAGTCAATAATTTAAATGAATAATTTTGCAGATGTGTAAGGAAAAGGCTCAAATTTGCATGATAAAAATTGCAAAGTTGGGGGAGAAGCAAAGGTTTTAAGAGAAACAGTAATTTACAAGAACAAATTGTCTCAAATTTACAAGAAAAGCTGAACATTTATGATAAAAAAGTTGCATACACATGAAAAAGTCACATATTTTTTTTAGAAATGTCACGTTGCTAAAAACAAATTCAGTTTACTGAAGGAGAAAGAGACTTTTTGATTATTTTTTTTTGATTTTTCATAATATGCTAACAGACTAAGGCTCCTGGCCCCCATGATCGCTGGCAAATCAGGTCAGAATTTTAAAAATGGTTATGTGAGCTGGGGCGCAAACAAATAAGCAAATGTTAGACAGACACTGGTCAAAGATCTGTGGGGTAGGTGCAGGTTCAGTACTTAAAATATATAACCACTGCAATTTAGTATTATATGGCAGCTTTTGTTTGGATTCATATAATTGTCATTTGCGTTAAAATGTCATTTGCCTCTAACTGGATGCTGGCCATAAACCAGGTTAAATGGAAAACACCGACAAGTATGAGTAATTGCCCTGTGTAGGCCGGCTTATTCTCTGAGACTTTTTTTTTGGGGGGGGGGGGGCGGTTAACATAATCTACTGCAATAATAATAATGATAATTTGCTGGATTTATTTTTCAGAACTGGAAAGAAAGGCTTTAACTAACAACGTTTTTCCAAGTCAGTTGTTCCCAACCTTTTTACCATGGAATCACCTTTGCTTGTGTCCTAGATTAACCAGCTGCCCCCCCACCCCCCCCCCACTCATGCATGCGCACCAAAAGAATAAAGGCATTCATCAAAAACCTTTAGATAGATAGACAGATAGATGGATGGATGGATGGATGGATGGATGGATGGATGGATGGATGGATGGACTTCATTGATCCCAAACCGGGAAATTACAGATATGCGGACCAAAAACATGTTTTAATATGCTTGTAGCCAAATTTTATCTAAACACTTTAAAAGGTCCTGGAATAAAATAATCATTCGGATCTGTGAGGTGAATCTTCCTTTTATTGTTGCAACAATAAAGAGGTACGATCAGAAATACAGCTCTAAGGTCAGAATACAGCTTTGCTCTCTCTTGAGGCGAGAGAGAAACACACACTTTTATAGCTCTACACTGAGGTTACAAAAAAACACATAAGATACACTGTGCAGCTGAGAGACATCGCAGGTGAAAGTTTCAAGGCCATCAAACTGTTTTCCCATGGGAGAAATGAACAGGGAGGAGAGGGAGTGAAAGCATGAATACCTACGCTGGAGACTGTGACTTATAAATTTTATCTTGGGACACAAAGTATTATAAAATCATCAAACAGCTGGTTAATATAGCACAATAAGCAATTCATATATGGATAAAAGTTACAGTCATATGTTGTAACACACACTTATAAAACATGTGATCTCAACAGATAAAAGCATAATAAGTGAATTTCTACTACAATATTCCCTCCTTTTGGTCATATATGACCATATGTACAAAAATGTCAAAGTAAGAAAAATCAGCAAAAGTACACCCTCTCAGGTTTAAACTAATGCATCAAGAACAATGACATGGAATGACATATAGGTGGATAATCACAGACCATTGCATCATGAGCTGGGAATAATGTTGTATCATGGTAACAGCAGATTTTCAAAATTCATTCTGTAACATTATCATAGCCATCAGGGAAAGGAAGGTGTGGCATATCTGAAGCAGCGTGAATAGACATTTTCTGTTTAATTGTGCCTGAATCCTGTTCTGCTGTGAGGAGAGCTGTGTAATGCATCATGTTTACGGCAAACATTTTGAACATCAAATGGCGAATTATTGGAATCAGACAACAGCCACAGCATGGGTGTTGTGCTGGGGTGGGTGGGTTTATAACAGTGAGACGGTGCCACACTCCCGTGACGTAACGCACGCGACCCAAGCAAAACATTTTTTTTCCAAAACTTTATTGAGAAGACCCAAGCAAAACATAACACATAGCTGTACAAGGCCACTCCTCAGTCTGTGGCTTTTTTCACCGTAAACGCCAAAAAGGACCGCCAGACAAGGGTACAGGCAGCGAGATGAAATATGAATGAATATTTCAATTTAATACTATCCCACTTGTACTTACAAAAACGTGTGAATATTCATAAAAAGCACACACATGAAAGGTAGCACCACAAGCAGTGGGTCACAGCGGTTTTAGGCTACAGCAACACAATTGTGTATCCTTTGCCAATCTGTCTGCTGTTATTTAATGTTTAACAGTTAAGGGACGGATGATTATATGCTCCAAAACTGGAGAAACTCTCTGATAAAAAAGCTGCAACAACACGTCACTTTTGTTTTGAATTAACTGCCAAATGACCTAGAAATAATGAGCTGAAACTTGTTTTTATTCGTATTAAATAATGAGACAGTGGCACACTGGCCAACACCAATTTGTATTATTTTTTACATCCTAGGGCATTTTGGATGTACTGAATAAAAAAAATTCATGTTTTTCACCTTCAGGTCAACGTTTGGAACAACAGTATTATTATTTTCCGTTTAGATGATGCTACACTCCTTCTAAAGTATTGTAATTCTCTGAATTTGGAATGCCGATAGAACATTCAATTTACATATACTTACTTTTTGACTTGTAAGCTTGATCAGTCTCTCCTGCTGCATTTTAAAGTCCAACTGTGCAACTTCTTATAAGTTAACATAAAAAAATTTACCCAAAGTTTAGAACTGTATCATGTGGTGCTAATTTTTTATGATATTTCAATAAAAAGAACAGAAAGCATACTTCAGTACGGCTCGGAACGCTTCTGTCTCCATTGGTGTTGTGCTTGTGCTGTGATGGTTTAGGAGGTTTTAGAAGCGGGGCAGCAGCAGATTTTGAGCGAGGCGGGGCCACACTCCCGTGACGTTACGCACCCGACTGAGTCCTTATTTAGACAAAAAAGGATTCAAGGATTATTGCCTTGCTCGCTCTGTGGATTTATCTCACAATTAATTTTATCTCATAATTAAGCTGCAACAACACAAGTCACTTTTGTTTTGAATTAACTGCCAAATGACCTAGAAATAAAGAGCTGAAACTTGTTTTTATTCGTATTAAATAATGAGACGTGGCACACTGGCCTACACCAAATTATTATTTTTTACATCCTAGGGCATTTTGGATGTACTGAATTTAAAAAAAATCATGTTTTTCACCTTCAGGTCAACGTTTGGAACAACAGTATTATTATTTTCCGTTTAGATGATGCTACACTCCTTCTAAAGTATTGTAATTCTCTGAATTTGGAATGCCGATAGAACATTCAATTTACATATACTTACTTTTTTACATTGACTTGTAAGCTTGATCAGTCTCTCCTGCTGCATTTTAAAGTCCAACTGTGCAACTTCTTATAAGTTAACATAAAAAATGTACCCAAAGTTTAGAACTGGATCATGCGGGGCTAATTTTTTATGATATTTCAATAAAAAGAACAGAAAGCTTACAAAAACATTTGTTTTTTGGTCTAGTTAAAAATTACATTACCTTTACAATGGTTGACCCTGACAGGAAGATCAGTATCATTTTGATCAGATTAGGCAATGGAATTTCTATGAAATTATACTGTTTTATAATTCAGTGTTATAACAGACAAACCACACTTTCCAAAACAATTCCATTTTATTATATACAAAATATTAAAAGAAAAAAAAAACTTTGCAACACAACATGAAGGTTAATCGACATTTTATACACGCCGACCACTGAGTGTCTACACCAGCTTCCCAAACTGGGTCACGACTCGGCTGAATGAAGGCGTCTCTGCCAGCTGTGGGTCAGGAAGGCTCCGTTGAATAATCCGGACGGGCTGTCGCGGCGGACGCGTGGGATGATTCTACAAGGAAAATGCACACAATAAATTACAGCACAATAGTTTTTAACAAGCATACATAAGCTTATTTCAGCGTATTGTTCACATGAATAATTAAAATAAAAGCTTGAGTCCACAGTGTGCTGCAAGCAGCGATCCATCCACAAATGAACAGCTTTTTTACTGCATAAATAAACTGAGCGTCTTACCGAATATATTTGCGAAAAAACGCACAATAAAAAAAAATTAAAACTCACCGTTAAAGGACTCTGATGTCGAGACCTCCCGGTATATTTTTTCATTCCGGGCAGCTCCGTCTAACTCGCGCTGAATACGTTCGTCTGACAATGCAGTCAGCAGACACTGCAGCTCCTTACTGGTCCATGGAACACCCTTATTACGCGAAGCCATTTTTGATAGAGAATAAATGAAAATAGCACAGCAATACACTGAAAGGAACCGCCAACAGTGGTTGCGTGCTGAGTAAAGGCGGTCGTGAAGATTCTTTTTTTTTTTTTTTTCAAAAACTTTATTGAGAAGGTCGTGAAGATTTGGTAGATGAGGAGGAGGAGAGGGGCGGTTACAGCCTGACCAATCAGCACCGGTTACGACCTGACCAATCAGCGACGACCAGTCTGTTAACGTCACAACACGGCACAGCTCAGCACTGCTGTACCCTGCCCTTCAGCGGGGCTGAGAATTGCGGCTGTTAAACCGTGTTGGGGCTTGTGGAAAAGCATACAAAGCGTGCTGAGCCGTCCCGTGTCGCGCTAAAGCGTGCTAGTGGAAAAGGCCCTTTAGATGCCTGAGTTCACAGGCCGTCTTATGATGTCCTATAAACGTAACAGACACACACAGCTAACTAGTGTTAGCTTAGTTAGCTACTGTAGCTAACTACAAAGTAGTAATTTGATGATGATAACATAACACTATCACACAAAATTCATGGACGTTGAAAATAAGTTCATAATTTATAACAGCACATATATTATGAGATATAAAAATGATAATACTTACATGTATGTTGCTGTGTAAAAATAAACCTTCAGGGTGGTGAGTAGATGTGTCCTTCCGTGCCAAGTCTTCGAAGCGTGTGTTGAGTAGTAACCCGGGAAGATTTTTGTGAAGCACGTCTCAAGGCTTGTGTTGCTGATGAACATGGTGACATTCGAAGGGGACAGCGAAGCGCAATGTCCCTCACATTTTGTGGACTTGGGACTTTATTTGCAATCTATTCCAGATTCTTTTTTTTTTTTTTTTTTTGCGATGGAACCAGCAAGAAAGAGATTTGCTTCATGAAGCTTCATCTCGCCATCACTAGTGGTGAGACTGTTGGCATTAGATGTGTGGATTGACAGTAAATGTATATCTGACAATCACAGTTGATAAAAATCAAAGGTTCCTAGGGTTAACCTTTGAAATTCCATAGAAAATGCTTGGGGTCATTTTTGACCCCACATATGGAAAAGTGTGGTACTGATACAAAAAATGCAATTACTTAAAAAATATAACAATTAGATACAAATCCAAATGGCCTCATGTCAAAGACAACCTATTTGAGGAATACATGGAAGATTAAATGATAAAAAAAATAAAATTACAAAGATATTGCAAAAAAACAACTGCAGGGGTCATTGTGACCCCACTTATGAATCTAAGGGCCAGGACCAAATGTTCCAGCCGGAGGAGTCTGTATTGTCGCTTTGCAGCCGCTGCGAGAGAAGGTCATTAAGGTGACTCACAACATATGTCATATTATCACTATGATCAGGGATATAGGTGCAGCACTTCTGACCTAATATGACATACCCCTCCCTGAGCTGCCAAAACTATGTCTAGGGCCAATCTGTTTTGTAGCACAATGTTACGCATAGCCTTCATTTCAATTGTCATTGCTGAGAAACCCATTTCAGTTAAAGCAGTGTGATTCTCCAAATCAGTAGCCAGACAGTCAGTATGGTGGGCTGTATTTACCATACCCCAAGTGGGTACTAATGCGCAAAGAGCTTTCACCCCTGGACTTATCCTGACCCTGGTTTGATCATCAGCTGTTCTTTTCTGTTGCCCATGATGTTCATGTGGTGGAAAGTAATGGGAATATGAAAAGTGAGCATGATGGGTCAGATTTGTTACAATGCGCATGCTAGGAATTAGTTTAGCCATGAAGCATGTCCCACACCAGCTGGGTGGCAAATACTGATAAACCTGTGACCCACATATCCAAACATGAGCAGTTAGGCTACCGTAGCCATCAGAGCTAGTGAAAAACAATTGAGGATTGTCAGAGCACTGACTTTTATTTTGACATCCACATGTAGCCCTCCGTAGGGTGAGGCTTGGTGTTGTGAAAAATGGTATCCTCAATGCATGCAAACATGGGGTACCTGTCACGTGGAAGCCACAGGTAGCATTAAGGGTAGTGTTACATCGTCGTGTGGTTCCCAAGTATGATGACCCATTGTGATGGCAGCCAAGGTGAAAACATACTGAAGCTGTAAAAAGGGTGGGGTTAGTAGTGAATACAGGCCTCTGAGCTTTCTTGCTTATGCAAGTTACATTATGAACTCTAACTTGACAAAAAGCAAAATCTGTTACACTGACATTTAACCACTCACGGTACTCTGTTGTATTTCCTGCAAATTCAACAGTAAACCCCTTATCACAGACGGTGCCATTGTGGTGTACCCTTTCAACTGTAGTCTGTGCTAACAATGCTCCCATTGTTTCTGATCTGTTTAGGGGATAAGGAATCATAGACACAGAGTGAGTAACATGATGTGGCAAATATGTACAAACATAACAAGACCCAGTCACATTTTCTTGTCTAACTGACAAACGTACCACCTGATACCATGCGTTGTTGTCATAGGTGTCGCTGGAATAATTGTCAAAGTTATAGCCCAGGGGGCTTGCCTCGCGCCTTGTCCGGAAAGGATTGTTTGGTGAGGCAGAACAACGTATCAATAAGTATATGATTACCCCAAGCAAGAAAGTGATAAGAAAGCACACCCACACTACGTCCATTTTGATCCAGAAGTGATGGCACCGCTGGCATCTTCGGTGATGTTCCACTTCAGCAGCCTGATGCTGCTGTGAGTCTGAATTGTTCGTCACGTCAGTGTCAGTGTAAGTGAGATGCATGCTGAATGTTTCAACTGAGCAACGTTCAGCGTACACTCAGTTTGTTTGTGATGGCTGTCAAGTGCAACAATACGATACAATGTCTGCTTCTTCTCGTCCTAGTCTACAACGTGGGGTGGTGATTATGGCTAATCACCATCTGCTTCTACTCCTGGTCAGGTCTGTGTCTGCTTCTTCTCGTCCTAGTCTACAATGTGGGGTGGTGATTGTGGCTAATCACCATCTGCTTCTCCTCCTGGTCTGGGTTCTTCTGGCTCGACCCCTGGGACCTTTCTGCAGTGTGTTGCATGGATACACATTGCCCTCTGAGCAATTTTCACAGCCGTGAATGTCGTTAGAAGGACCTGGTATGGACCCAACCACCATTTGCTGTGCCAATTCTTCCGTTTGAAGCCTTTGACCACCACTCAGTCACCTGGTCTTATGTCATGGGGGAGCCCCTCGGCAGGTCTGGGCAGGGCAGCTTTAACCTGTTGAGAGATGTTTTGCAGTTGGCAGGACAGGGCAGAGCAATAAGATAACATGGCATTCTCAAAATGTGAGGTGGTTAGAGGAGGTGGTGTCTTCTTTTCTGCAGAGAATCCTAAAAAGGGAGGACGAGCAAACAGGATGTCAAAGGGTGACATGTTACGTATATTTCTTCCTGACTTGCATGCTCATGTACATGAGTGCCAATGGCAGACATTTTACCCAGGGCAGGCCAGTATCATCTTCGAGCTTGGCAAGCTTGTTCTTTAGGGTACCATTTTCGCGCTCAATAGCACCACCTGATTGCGGGTGGTAGGCACAATGTTTCTTCAAATCCAAGCCCAGTGTAATACTCAGATTAGTCAATGCTTCATTTACAAAATGTTTGCCATTGTCACTAGAGATTTTCTCTGGTATTCCCCATCTGGGAATGATTTCTGACAATAGTGCTATGGCCACAACAGTGCTTGTTGCATGTTTGGCTGGAAAGGCCTCTACCCATTTGGACCACATGTCAACCATTACCAAACAGTACTTTTTGCCCTCTACTGGGCTTAGTTCAATAAAATCCATCATAAGATGTTCAAATGGTCCTGCAGGTGGTGGATATGCTGCTAAAACCTGTTTAGGGATCCTGTGGGCATTGTTAGTGGCACAGATTAGGCATTTTTTTGCAAAAATTGTCAGCATAAACAGTAAATCCAGTAGTAAACCAATTTGCATGCAGTGGTTGTATCATTCCCTCTTTTGACATATGGTCTCTCCCATGTGTCAATTTAGCAAAATGGTTGAAAAAATAAGCCGGTAGGCAGGGGAGAGCATTCGGGCCTCTCCACACACCAGCATGATCTGCGCGACAGCCTTTGTTGGTCCACCTCTGACGTTCCTGTGGGGAGGAAAGAGATTGCATAGAAATGAGAGAGTCAGTAGGTGTTAGTGGAGAGGAAGCGGGAAGGGGAGGGGTAGGAGTGGGAGCATGAGTGGCAGAGATGGAGAGAGCCGCAACCTTAGCTGCAGCATCAGCACGGGCATTGCCCCGAGAAACAGGGTCAGAAGAAGAAGTGTGGGCCATGCATTTGCACACTGCCATGGATGAAGGAATGAGGATTGCATCCAAAAGGCGAGAAACATAGGAGGAGTTTTTTATGGGCGAGCCTGCAGACGTGAGGAAGTTCCTTTCACGCCACAGCGCACCAAAATCATGAACTACCCCAAAGGCGTAGCGTGAATCAGTGTAAATAGTGACAGAGTGACCTGCTGCATAAGTGCAGGCCTCTGCCAAGGCGAAAAGCTCCGCAGCTTGTGCAGAAAGATGAGATGGCAAACAGCCGGAAAGCAATGTACCATGGTCATCACATACTGCCCAACCCACTTTGTTGCGGCCTACCGAGGGATCAACAGATGCAGAGCCGTCAATATACAAGACGAGGACTGGGTTTGACAGTGGGGTGTCAGACAGGTCAGGTCTTGGGGAAGTAACAAAGTCCATCAAGGACAAACAGTCATGGTCACAGTCTGTGTCATCGTCACAACTAGGCAGGGGAAGACTGGTGGCCGGGTTAACTGATTGTGCACAGCGTTTGACAGTAAGGTTTGGCGATTCAAGGAGGATGGAATGATATCTAAGCCACCTTGCATGGGAGAGGTGTGACGACTTCTGTTCATTCAGAAGCAGTGCAACAGCATGAGGAACATACAGAGTGAGAGGAGAATACAGAACAATGTCCCGAGATGCCTCTACCGCACGCTCTGCCTCAGCCACAGCACGGAGACAGAGTGGAAGTCCTGCCGCAACAGCGTCCAATTTGCAAGAATAATATGCAACTGGGTGAAGTCTGTCACCATGGGGCTGCAGGAGGACGGAGGCCATGCATCCAGACTTTTCGTCAACATACTGAACAAAAGGTTTAGATGAATCAGGAAGTGAAAGAGTTGGAGGAGCCAAGAAAGCTTTTCTCATGTCATCAAAGGAGTCATTAGCAGCGGGTGTCCACTCAAGAGGGACATGTGAGGGACCCTTTGATGGAATGATGTCACGCATTGGTCTCTCAATGCATGAAAAATCAGGAATGAAAGACCGGCAATAGGATGCCATGCCAAGGAAGGAGAGAAATTCCTTCTTGGTTTTAGGCTTGGCCATGTGGCAGATTGCTTGTGCAAGCTTCGGAGTAAGAGATTTACCTTGATTAGAGATTTGATGGCCCAAAAATGTGACCATTGGTTTGCAAAATTGCAATTTGGACTTTGAAGCCTTGTGGCCTTCTACAGCAAGGTGACACAAGTGCAGCAAGGTGACACAAAAGCTTCAAAGAATCTGCTTGGCATTGTGCTTCATTTGGCGCGCACAGCAAAAGGTCATCGACATATTGAATCAGGACAGAGCCGTCTGACAGTTGAAGAGAGCTCAAGGAGCTTTTGAGAGCGGCGTTATAGATGGTCGGGCTTTCACAGTAGCCCTGGGCCAATCTGGTGAACGTGTAGAGAGCCCCATTGAATTGGAATGTGAACCAAAACTGAGTCTTTGTGGATAGGGACGCTGAAAAATGCGTTTGACAAATCCACCACTGTAAAATGGGTTGAATTTGGAGGAATTTGAGTCAAAATGGTATGAGGATTAGGGACCACAGGAGCGCACTGACTGACAGCAGTGTTGACAGCCTGAAGGTCTTGGACAAAACGCCATTCAGCAGGTTGACCCTTATCTCTGATCTTATTTTACGGGAAAAATTGGTGTACAAACTGGAGAATTTGGCACTTCAACAATAATCCCTTCTTTTAGAAGTGATTCAAAAACAGGAGTGATGCCGTCACGTGCCTCAGCCCTGAGTGGGTACTGCATACATTTCGGTCGGAAGTCAGTTTTTGGCTGTGTCTCTACTGGAGGGCAGTTTTTTATAAGCCCCACGTCATATTTGTGCGCAGCCCACAAAGATGGTGGAACACATGAGAGCATGTGGTCTTCCTGACTCTGTACAGATGGCATGATGACAGGTTTCACCCATCTGTATCGCCTGGTGTCATCCAAAGTTTGGATGAAATGCTCGCAGGAAAGTGTCACCGCATACTCTGCACGATACATCTGCAGAGAAGGGGAGAATGAAACTGCACGGAGGCCCACATGGTGCAGTGATGCAGATGAAACCCAGTCATCAGTGTGATGAGCGGCAAGGGCCCGTGCACCCATATCGCTCCACGCCGAGGTGGGGGCTTTGGTGAGTGAAACATGTGGGTAACTGTGTGGAACTGAGAACACTGCAGACATGCAGGGCGTCAGTGCAATCAGCAAGAAGCTAAAATCTACTGCCCACACAATGTGTGTAATTTGCAATGGGGCAGATGCAACTTGTAACCATTTTTTCTCATATTCTGTGTCAGGGCCCTGTGAGAGATGCGCTGTACAGTGTGTTCTGTGTGATGGCATGGAAACTGTAGCTTGTGGCGAGAGCTTCTTTCCCATTTCAACCAAATGGAAGCTCTGCCCCTCATCTGTCAGTGCCCATTCATAAATGTACAGCAGAGATGGAATTTTGGCAAATGTCAAACTAGGAGTTTCAATTTGGGTTCCCTGTGGTGTGCAGGATAATGAGAGTGACAACCTGCACATCAGATCTCTCCCTAACAAACTGAAAGGGCACTGAGGTGAAAATAAGAAATTGTGAGTGAAATTTTTCCCATCCAATGTACATGACAATGGTTCAGTGAAAAACTCATGTGTAAAACCTCCATTCGCCACCTGTGAGGTAAGCGAACGAGAGGTGAGGGATGGTTTTAGCCCGGAAGTTGACGAGATAATGGAATTTGTCACTCCAGAGTCGACCATGAAATCTATCATTTTACCTGAAACCTTAGCAGGTAAGATGGGCAGATCTCTGAAGTGAGAAGTAGAGTAAAATGCAAAAATCAGTGCTGTATGTTCACTATGAGATGTGTGTGTGGCTGCACCGTGATTTTTTATTGGCAAGCACATGTACGGCGTCTGCTGGGGGTGAGGGTAGAGAAGGCGCACATGTTCCAGTCTTATCTGCTCGGCGTCATTGCTGTGGTTGCTGAGGCTGCAGCTGAGGTGATTGTTGAGGCTGGAGCTGAGGTTGTGGCGGCTGAGGGTAGGGGTGTGGTGGCTGGCCAGGATTTTGTCGTGTCCAGGACCCACAATTGTTCCGCTGAAGGTTGCCTCTTCCTCTGCCACGTCCTCGTGGGCCAAACTTTGGTTTCACGGGACAGGCTGTGACCCAATGGCCAGCTTGTTTGCAGTAAGCGCAGGATAGTTGTTTCAGTTATCTGGATATTGTTTGTTACTTTGACATTATATAACAAATTTGCCTTCACCAAATTTAACAGAAAACGAGTGCAATTTTTATGAGAAAAATAGCATAAATTTACCAGAAAAAAGTAGGAACATAATTGTCAAAAAATTATCAAAAAGTCAATAATTTAAATGAATAATTTTGCAGATGTGTAAGGAAAAGGCTCAAATTTGCATGATAAAAATTGCAAAGTTGGGGGGGAAGCAAAGGTTTTAAGAGAAACTGGGTAATTTACAAGAACAAATTGTCTCAAATTTAAAAGAAAAGCTGCACTTTCATGATAAAAACGCTGCACACACATGAAAAAGTCACATATTTTTTAGAAATGTCACATTACTAAAAACAAATTCAGTTTACTGAGGGAGAAAAAGAGACTTTTTGATTTTTTTTTTCATAATATGCTTTAAGTTATTTTATACAGAGTTTTCATTGTCCATTTGGGAGTGCAGCTATGATTTTATTTTTTAAATTTAATATGCACAAACAGACTAAGGCTCCTGGCCCCCATGATCGCTGGCAAATCAGGTTAGAATTTTAAAAATGGTTTTGTGAGCTGGGGCGCAAACAAATAAGCAAATGTTAGACAAAAACTGGTCAAAGGTCTGTGGGGTAGGTGCAGGTTCAGTACTAAAAATATATAACCACTGCAATTTAGTATTATATGGCAGCTTTTAAACAACTATAAAATACAAAAAACATCATGTGCAATGTACAATAAAGAAAAAAATGATTATTGTTCTGTCCACTCCTTTTTTAAGGATGACACTGTCCTCAAACAGAAAATGACCACATAGCTTTGTTTTTTAAACCAGTGGAAACTGACAGTATGTCATGTGTGCCACTACGAGGCGCAGAAAGAAACAAGTCTAAGTGCTGGATGGTGCCGTGAGTTTATTAAACAAAAGACAAATAGTTCCAACAGAGTCAAAATACAAAAATGCCCCAAACACAGAGAAAACCCCTGTAGTGCCTCAGAGCGAACAACGGCTCTGGAGGGGGGACCAGCACTACGGGGAAACACACAGAACAGAGATGGACTTACGGATGTGCCTCAGAGCCAGGCTTAGGAAGAAAAAACAGCACTTCCATAAACGAACATGGAGATACATTCAACGACGTGGCAAAGACTGAGTGAATAGGGTAAACTTAAACAGTGCGAGACATAGTGACGAGAATGATGGCACCTGAGCCGGAAAGCAGCAGCTAATAATTGGAACAGCTGACAGTAATAATGAGGGAGAGCGGCTGACGGTAAAGACAGGTGAGGGAGGGGGAGCTGGCAGTTTGACAGGTGGCGCCAATGCTAACCCGGAAAGCCGCCTGTCAACCCAGAGACTGAAATGTAAACAAAACCAAATACAGACTAGACCATGATTACAAATGAAACAATACAAAACCACAGCAAACAAAAACATCAACAGACAAGTAAAAGGCAGCGAAAACTCAAAAAGGGCACCAAAACACAGCAGATGGAAATACATGAAAATAACAGAAGAGTCATGAGACTGGGTCTGACAGAACATCGGACCCAGCTCGTGACAGCCCCCCCTCCCAAAGGGGTGGATACCAGACACCCATGGTAACATCAAAAGAAAAGGAAAAAACCTGCCCCCCCACCCCCGCTGCCCCAGCAGGAACCACAACGACTGACCCAGGGTGAATGGTGGGGGAAACAGGCCAGGAGGGAACAAAAACAACCCAACTCAGGACCAACACCAGAAAGACAAAAAAACAAAACAAAAAAAAAAACAGAATAAGACCCCCTGGCCCCGGTAGCTCAAAGTTCGGTGGGCTGATCAGAGTCCCACGCCCAATGGATGCCATAGTGTGACCAGTCTGGTGGCCTACCAAAGTCCCAGGCCGGTCGGACGGCCAGGTGGAATGACTCGGGTGGCCTGCCCAGGAAAATTGGCTACCCAACCCAGCGGCTCAGTTCATCGGGCGGCCGGCCTGAGTTCTTCAGCCACCAGCACAGGAGAGGCGGCTCCTCCACAGGGAGACCCAAAGATGGAGGAGTGAGACGAGGAAGGAGCATCACCACATTGTCCGGCAGAGGAAGGAGGGGGGCCCCGACAGGATCTGACGAGGAAGGAGAAGGGACCACGATGGCATCCGGCAGGGAAGGAGAGGGGACCATGATGCCTTTTGTGGTCTCAGGTTGAGGTTGGGCAGCACCTGTGGTGGCTCCAGGCTGGAACTTAGCTGCACCCATGGTGGCTCTGGGCTGGAGCATAGCTGCACCCTCGGGGGCTCCGGGCTGGAGCACAGCTGCACCCACGGTGGACACTGGCTGGGCCATGGCTGCACCCTTGGTGGACCTCGGCTGGGCCATGGCTGCACTCACGGTGGACCCCGGCTGGGCCATGGCCACACCCTCGATGAACCCTGGCTGGGCCATGGCTGCACCCACGGTGAACCGGCCAACCCGTGAGAGCACTAGGCCGAGGAGATGGTCAATCAGTGGGACCCTGGGTGAGGGCAAAGGAAGACGGTCCATGTTGACCTCAGCGGGGGGAGCATGGAGGACCCAGCCTGGGTCAGAGCTGCACCCACGATGACCTCCAGCGGCGAGCCTGGATCCATGGAGACCTCAGGTGGAACTGGAACATCTCCAGTGACCCTAGGAGGAAGTTCAGACAAATCACATGGAGAAGCAGGGTCAGGGTCACCGGCAATGGCAGAGCCTGGTGAGGCAAGCTCAGGTGCAGTGGGCGGGTGCACCTGGCTCTCCTCACCAAGAGACAAGCAAGATTGTTCTAATAAGGAAAGAAGAAAGACAAAAGAGAGCACTTGCCTGAGCTCAAGCTCTACCGCCTTCCAGGACTCCAACGATCCAGGCGATGTCCTCTCGGCTCGGCCCTCTGGAGGTCCAGCTCGGGAGCTGACTCTGTTGTGGCAGCCTCCACAGCAGGCGTAATGGTTGTTGCGGTCTTAAGGGCCCCAGGCGAAGTGACCCACACTGGTGGCTTATTCGGTTTGGAGACTGGGGGTCGGCTCACCACTGGTACTAGAGTTCAGTTCTCCAGAACCCCAGATTCCTCTCGCGGCTGAGGTCTCAGTCCTGAGGCCAACAGGCTCTCAGGAAATGGATGAGGAGACATGGAGAAGGCAGGTGAGTAACAGGTGGCTGCAGCAGGTGGCGAATACTCAGGGGACTTCATTCCCTGAGTCTCATCACCTGGGGTCAGGCAAGATATATCATCATCAAAAGAGAAGAAAATAAATGGCACTTGCCTGCTCTCCCAGTGTCTGATGTTATCTGCTGCAGCATCACCGCCCCTCACCAAGACTACGGTGGACGTAGGTTCCTCAGTGGATCGTAGAGGAGCTGTCTTCACCGGAGTGGAAGAGGAAGGGACCGGGAGGGACGCAGCCGGACCCTCAGCAGTGGGAAGACACATCGATGTGACAGGAGAAATCACAGCATGAAAGGAGGAGGAGGAGACTGGCGTAACAGTCAGTAAAGAAGAACAAGAAGAAACGTCATCTGCGGAATTTGTCAGATTAGATGTGAAGTGGGTTGCTGTCTGAGTGGTGAAGTCGTCTCTCCAATGGTCCGTAGGAGGACGGCGGCGCCGTCGAGAAGCTGGCGAGTTGCATGCTGGAGGAGAGTCGGGCGAAGCGTAATGGGAGATGGTAATCATCTGGGAAGAGCACCCTTGCCTCGCCTCTGTGGGGAACGACAACTCAGGAAATGACCGCTGGAGCGGCCAGACCGCGGACAGCAGATCAGCATACTGTCGGAAGCTCCATAAGCCGGGATGTGCTTCCAGGATTCCCACCGCTCCATTCAGACACTCCCAGGTCTTCTTGGGTCCGCGAGCTTTGAGCGCTTCATCCACAAAATCCTGGATGAACATCGCCGCCCACTCCTCCTCCACGCTGGAAGTCCCCGCTGCCATTCTTCGTCTGCTTCGGCGAGGTCGGCAAGCAGGAGGCATGATGTTCCAAAAAAATAGGTGGGTGAAAAGCACAAACAGAGTGAAAAAAGAAACGCACAGCCCCACAGTTGGGCTCTGTTATTTCGGCCATGTCGTACTGTCATGTGCGCTTCTATGAGGTGCAGAGAGAAACGAGTCCAAGTGCTGGATGGTGCCGTGAGTTTATTAAACAAAAGACAAATAGTTCCAACAGAGTCAAAATACAAAAATGCCCCAAATGCAGAGAAAACCCCTGTAGTGCCTCAGAGTGAAAAACGGCTCTGGAGGGGGGGGACCAGCACTACAGGGAAACACACAGAACAGAGATGGACTTACGGATGTGCCTCAGAGCCAGGCTTAGGAGGAAAAAACAGCACTTCCATAAACAAACGGAGATACATTCAACGGCTGACGGTAAAGACAGGTGAGGGAGGGGCAGCTGGCTGTTTGACAGGCGGCGCCAACACTAACCCGGAAAGCCGCCTGTCAACCCAGAGACTGAAATGTAAACAAAACCAAATACAGACTAGACCACGATTACAAATGAAGCAATACAAAAACACAGCAAGCTAAAACATCAACAGACAAATAAAAGGCAGTGAAAACTCAAAAAGGGCACCAAAACAGCAAATGGAAATACATGAAAATAACAGAAGAGTCACAAGACTGGGTCTGGCAGAACATTGGACCCAGCTCGTGACACAGTAGTTGTGTGTTTCAAATATGCGTCCTCTAGTGTTTATGAAAATAAATACAGCCGTGGACAAAATTGTTGGTACCCCTCTGTTAATGAAAGAAAAGCCCACAATGGTCACAGAAATAACTTGAATCTGACAAAAGTGGTAATAAATAAAAATTCTATGAAAATTCAACAGAATTATTTTAAAAAACAAACTCATGAAACAGGCCTGGACAAAAAGGATGGTACCCTTAACTTAATATTTTGTTGCACAACCTTTTGAGGCAATCACTGCAATCAAATGATTTCTGTAACTGTCAATGAGACTTCTACACCTCTCAGCAGGTATTTTGGCCCACTCCTCATGAGCAAACTGCTCCAGTTGTCTCAGGTTTGAAGGATGCCTTCTCCAGACAGCATGTTTCAGCTCCTTCCACAGATGTTCAGTAGGATTTACAGTAGATCAGGGCTCATAGAAGGCCACTTTAGAATAGTCCAATGTTTCGCTCTTAGCCATTCTTGGGTGTTTTTAGCTGTGTGTTTTGGGTCATTATCCTGTTGCAAGACCCATAACCTGTGACTGAGACCAAGCTGTCTGACACTGGGGAGCACATTTCTCTCTACAATACCTTGATAGTCTTGAGATTTCATTGTACCCTACACAGATTCAAGACACCCTGTACCAGATGCAGCAAAGCAGCCCCAGAACATAACAGAACCTCTTCCATGTTTCACAGTAGGGACAGTGTTCTTTTCTTGGTATGCTTCATTTTTGCGTCTGTGAACATAGAGCTGATGTGCCTTGCCAAAAAGTTCCAGTTTTGTCTCGTCTGTCCATAGGACATTCTCCCAGAAGCTTTGTGGCTTGTCAACATGCAGTTTGGCAAATTGCAGTCTGGCTTTTTTATGATTTGTTTTCAACAGTGGTGTCCTCCTTGGTCGTCTCCCATGAAGTCTACTTTGGCTCAAACAACAACGGATGGTGCAATCTGACACTGATGTACCTTGACCTTGGAGTTCACCATGAATGTGTTTAGAGGTTGTTCTGGGCTCTTTTGTTACCATTCGTATTATCCGTCTCCTCCTGCGGCCACGTCCAGGGAGGTTGGCTACAGTCCCGTGGATCTTAAATTTCTGAATAATATGTGCAACTGTAGTCACAGGAACATCAAGCTGCTTGGAGATGGTCTTATAGCCTTTTCCTTTAACATGCTTGTCTATAATTTTCTTTCTAATCTCCTGAGACAACTCTCTCCTTTGCTTCCTCTGGTCCATGTTCAGTGTGGTACACACCATGTCAGCAAACAGCACAGTGACTACTTGTCACCCTTTAAATAGGCCGACTGACTGATTACAAGTTTGTAGAAACCTGTGATGTTAATTAGAGGGCACATCTTGGTTGAACATGTCCCTATGGTCACATTATTTTCAATCTTTTCTAGGGGTACCATCATTTTTGTCCAGGCCTGTTTCATGAGTTTGTTTTTTAAAATAATAATGTTGAACCACAATTCAAAAGCATTGTCTGATTTTCATTGGTTAATTTTCATAGAATTTTTATTTATTACCAATTTTGTCAGATTCAAGTTATTTCTGTGACCATTGTGGGTTTTTCTTTCATTAACAGAGGGGTACCAACAATTTTGTCCACGTCTGTGCTGAAAATTAATCCTCTCACCCTTCCCTAATGCTAAACTTTCCCTAACAACTTGGGCATCATGGTGGAACAGTGGTTTCCACTGATGACTCACAGCTATAAAGAAGGTTCCTGGCTTGAACTCCCAGGCTAGCAGGGGTAGAACCATTTCTGTGTGGAGTTTGCATGTTCTCCCTGTGCTGTGTGAGTTTACTCTGGAGCCCTGGTTTCTTCCCACAATCCAAAGACATGCATGTTCCATGACCATAGATTAGAGGGTTAGTGTAGTTACTAGTTAAGAGGTTTGAGTGGGCTTTGGGATTAGAAAAAGTGCTATTTGAATACAGATCCTTATCCCTTTAAGTTTTAGTGGCAAAGCTTGCCTTTTACTGTAATATGAATTATAAATGTGTATTTAATGAGTAAAAGATATGTACCTGGGGTCGGCAGTGGCTCAGGAGGTAGAACAGGTCGTCCAATAACCGTATGGTTGGCGGTTCGAATCCTGGTCTCCCCGGATATCCTGCCGTTGTGTCCCTGGGCAAGACACTTCACACCCAATTGCTCCTGGTGGGTCTGGAAGCGCCATGTTAGGTAGCATGCCGCCATCAGTGTGTGAATGGGTGGATAGCAGGATCTGTAAAGTGCTTTGGTCATCAAGAGATGAGAATAAAAGCGCTATATAAGTGAATGCCATTTGCCATTTTACCTGCAATCCAGAACATGTTACATATATGCCCATCCATCTGTCTGTCTGTCCATCCGTCTGTCTGTCCCACTTTTGTGAAATCAAGTCCTCCTACAGTTTTGTTCTGATTGCTCTGAAACTTGGTACCATGGTTTGATGTACACTGATGATGTGCATATTGCAATTTGGCTCCGATTGGATGATTTTTTCAGCAGTTGCAGCCCCTGACCTATGGCCTCCTATTTCACCTCAGTTAATAGACAGTAACTGTCTTGTGAATCAACTCCTCGTACAGTTTTGTTTCAAATGTTTTGAAACTTGGTGCCATGCTCTGCGTTCAGTTGACAAACAGTTCACTGAACATAGTTTGCAAGGCGAAATGACCCAAATGAACGGGCAGTTCTCGGCGAACGGTTTTTCTGTTCGGCTTGCGCATTCTGTAGTTGTGTAGATCTATGGTCCTCTGTCAGCCGGTAGAGGACCCTAGTAACTACGGCATAGACTGTAGCCTACTTCAGCTTCATATTACCTAAGAATTCTCCGTTACACCTCCACCAAAAACAGTATTTTGTGCGTGATGTTGTTTTACTTACAAAATGACATAACCTCTACTCTTAAATTGATGGAATTGCTCCGAAAATAAAAGGAAACAAAAGAATATTGCAAACTATCTTACCTAGCTGCCATCTTTGTTCGCTACATGAGTCACCTCCAAAAGAGTTCGGCCAAAGAGAAGACGGTTCGCAGCGACTGTATCGTTCAGTTACGGAAACTAACGAACAGTTCTGAACAGTTGCAAATTGTTTTGTCAACTGAACACACCCCTGGTTTGATATATTCTGATGATGTGCATGTTGCAATTTGACTCTGATCGGATGACCTTGAGCTCAAGGTCAAATGTCAGATTTCCTTAAATCTTGTAGATGTAATAACTACTGAAAGAAATGATGTAGCCTTTTCAAATCTATACAGTAGTTTTATTTAAGACAAATGTTGGACGACTTACACCCTGACCTGACTATGGGTTTGGGGTCAAAAAGTCAAAGGTCAAGGTTAACATATACTATTACTATAGAATGAGTAAAGATAGGGTCACCAAACTTGGTACACAGGTTCACTCTGTGACCTTGAAGTGTGTCTGTGGTTTTGGGATCGCAAGGTCAGAGGTCAACATCAAAATGGCTTATAAACTATATCTCAACAGCAAAGAAAGTCAGTGTCACCAAACTTGCTACACAGGTTCACCTTGGAATCCTGACCTTTGACTATGGGTTTGTGGTCAAGACCCCTTTAGGAGAAAACCGAAGGGGGATTATGTTATGGGGCAGTCCATCCGTTTGTCTGTCTGTCTGTCTGTCCGTCTGTCTGTCCCACTTTTGTGAAATCAACTCCTACAGTTTTGTTCCAGTCATTTTGAAACTTGGTTCCAGGGTTTGATATATACTGTTGATACACATAGTGAAATCTGACTCCAATCGGATGACTTTTGCAGGAGTTTTGAAGCAAAAGGTGAAATGTCAAGGTTGGCATTCCCTGTGCCGATTACTGTCGATCGAGTAAAGCTAGGGTCACCAAACTTGTCACACAGGTTCACCCTGAGACCCTGACCTTTGACTATGGGTTTGGGGTCAAAAGATCAAAGGTCAAGGTTAGCATTCCATTTGCAGTATTATTATAAAATGAGTAAAACTAAGGTCACCAAACTTACAAAGGTTCACCCTGAGATCCTGAACTTTTTATGGGTTTTGGAGTCAAGGTCAAAGGTCATAGTCAAAATGCCATATAAACTATATCTCAACAACACAAAACGCTAGGGCCGCCAAACTTGGTACACAGGTGCCTTGGAACCCTGACTTACATCTATGGGTTTGAGATCATAAGGCCAAAGGTCAACGTTAGCATTCCATTTGCACTATTACTATAGAACAAGTAAAGCTGTGGTCACCAACATTGGTACACAGGTTCACTTTGGGGATCCTGCCCTACAGCTAATAGTTGTATACATCTATTTTTGTTGTATGTTCATAGATGATAGGCTTATCATGATTTGGTTCTGTCTCAATAATTATATGGAAAAGTTGAAAACTGTCCTCCTTGAGTTGCATTTTGGGATCTTCAAAGAAAATAGAGGCAGGAGGTATTGCACTTTGCCTCAGAGTGCTCTTGTTCCTGTTTCTCCAGAGTGGATCTTAAAAAATAAAACAGTGCATTTATAGTCAGCACCTCCAGGATTTCACGGGATATTTTTATGATTGTTGCAGCCCAAAAAGCCTGAATTTGCGGGAGCTTTTTTAAAAAGTTGCGATAAAAGTTGTGATGTTTTGAGAGGGGTTTTTTTGCACTAAAAGTTGTGGGAAGAATTACAAATTTTAAAACAGATGATTTTTTTCCAGTTTACTGCAGTGATATTCTATATAACAATACAAGAAAAGTACAGGATTGTCAAATTTCCTATTACAGTGATTTGTAAATTAAGCAGAAACTTCTGCTATACAGAAAAACTTTTGTGCAACAGCAAATACCGACTTTAACACAGTATCCATTACAACAGCTAAATTGCATTGAATGCATGTTAAAGAGTATAGATTTGGAAATTATTGACAGCACCTTCATTTGAAAACTCCCTACGGTTCCCAACCACTCGGTACTGAGTGGAGTGTCATACGATGGCCCTCAGAGCCATCAATGAGACGCCGAGAGCTCACCAATGAGTTTGCGTTATTTATTAATACAAAGGAACAGTACAAAATAATAAGCCACGTGGGGCAACAACACAAACATACACTTGAGTGACAAATAACAGGTTACAAGGGAAAAGAGCTCTATGAAACGGACTAAGAGGGAAAACACTTACAGAGGGGAGAAAACTCCTGAATCCAAGAACGGGATGAAACCGTGGAATATCCGACGGAGGTCGCAGCCCCGAGTAACCTGAGCTGCTCCCTTAAATAGCGTTTCAATAGACTCAGCTGATGAGAATGACAGCTGATTGATAATCAGCCCACTCAGCGGAGTGCAGCTCTGACAGCCGGAAGCCCCACCAAGACGCTGTCACAATAAGAGCCCGAAGGCCCAATGGTAACCCAGAGTAGAGAACGGAGAACTACCGGACCACCCGAGCACGGACAAAATCAGCGCTCGGATTGTAACAGTAGCCCCCCGTTCGCAAGGCGAATTCCAGGCGCCGTGTAACATCAAAGCCCCCCACTCCCACCCCCCCACCCAGAGGGTCAACCAGACCACCCCAGGGAGGGAGGCGGGGGAAGGCCAGGCGGGCAAGAAGCAAGACACAAAATCACGGAGAGAGAGAAAAAAAAAAACTCCAACCAGAATACGGCAACCAGTACAGAAGAAAAGCACAGAAAACGGCCCTCAAACAAACCACATAAATGGGGCCAAACTGAGGTACAGTGCAATCATCTGCCATGCAGAACAAATGACAGCAACTTTACACTGTGTGCCGAATTTAATATAACCAGGCATATTATAAAAAAAAACCATTCACTTCCAATGGAAGACCTTAGGAGCAATGCAATAACATTGATATATTGCCTGCAAATTACAATTTATTTATTTTTTTATTTTATTTGTTTATTTGTCAGGGACAATGCAATAAACATAGACAAAAAAGAAAATCTGATGTGTTGCACAGAGAGTGTATAGCATTAAGCTAGTTTGCAGCTCTTGTCCCTGGATGGAATTTAGAGAAAAGAAACAGATAAAAAGAGAAAAAAATGAAGAAAAAACAAAATGAAAACAGTATAAACATTATCCACATACATCAATGCAAACAAAATTATAAATACACAATATAAAAACCTGATTCACATTTGCCTTTTACAGTAAAATGCCTGTTACACATTTGCCTTCCCTTCTTCACTCACACCCTGCAGACAGTCATTTCATACATGGGTACATTCTTGTTTACTTTTCAGCCAGTTTTTAACCTTTGTAGTAAATGTTTTAAAATCTGTTATTATTTTGATTTCATTTGGCATTGTGTTCCAGATATGACTGCCCTTTATAGAAAAAGCTGTTTGTCCAAATGTGGTTCTGCGGTGGGATATTTTACAGTTATTGTTAACAGAACTCCTGGTGGCTCTGCTGCTGTCCTGTCTTTGGATGAATCCAACAAGTGGCTCTGGCGCTGATTTATGGAAACATTTAAAAATTAATTTCAGAAAACAAAGGTCAATGAAACGCTCAAAACTCAGTAGATTATATTTTTTTAGAATATAACAATGATGCCACCTAATGGGCTTTTTATCCAGAATTTTTAGAGTTTGATTATATAATGAACCTATATGTTTTATTGTAGAAGGAGCTGCTTGAGCCCAAACTGTCAGACAGTATGATATATGCGAAAAAACCATAGAATGCATATACAGTACGGCTGCTTGGTGTGGTATGTAATGTCTAATTAATTTAAAGCAATTCAAATTATTTTTTACTGTTCTAGAAATCTTCATGTGAAGATTAAATTTGAGTTGAGGATCTAGTACAATGCCAAGGTATTTGAATTCTGTAACTGAACTAATATCTTGATCATGTATATTAACTTTAAAATGTTGCAAATTACATTTTTTGATTGAAAAGCACATTGAAACTGTTTTCTGAAGGTTCAGCAGTAGATGGTTCTGAATGAGCCACTCTTGGACATCAACCATGCTTGAAGACAGGACGTCTGCAGCCTGAGCTGGAGTCTTAGCAGCTGTGTAAATAACTGCATCATCTGCATAAAGTTGACATGTTGCAGCTGAGCAGTGTAATGGCAGGTCATTAATAAAAATGCTGAAAAGTAAAGGACCAAGAATGGACCCTTGTGGGATACCCATACAATTATTTAAAAGGAAGGATTTATCCTGGTGAACTTTTACACACTGTTCTCTGTTCTGAAGATAAGATGCAAACCATTTTATTGTATTGGGAGAAAAGTTAAAAGATACCATTTTGGATAAAAGCAAGCTGTGGTTTACAGTGTCAAAAGCCTTTTTGAGATCCAGAAAAACAGCTCCCACCACATTACCCCTGTCCAAGGACTGTTTGACATTTTCAAGCAGCAGTTTGCTGTTTCTGTTGAGTATCCTGATCTAAAACCAAAATGGTGTGGATGAAGAAGTTGACCGTCTTGTAGATAGTCTATCAGCTGTGTAGCTACAACTTTTTCAAGAACCTTAGACAGGACTGGTAAAATAGAGATTGGGCGGTAATTACATATATCATCTTTACTACCCGATTTAAAAACTGGTATGACGACAGCTTTTTTCCAGCCAGATGGAAATGTACAGGACCTAATGGAGAGATTAATGAGATGAGTCAGTGGTTTGATTAATATTTTGCTGTGCGTTTTGAGAAAGGAAGTGCTCATATTGTAGATATCATTAGTTTTTGAGTTTGACAGTGTTTTAACAATGCCAGCAATTAAATCTTCATTTACCTCATTAATGTGAAAAGAAACTATTGAGAGTATTGGTTTAGTATTGTTGAGCACATTTGGCAGCACAAAGTATTTTGTTAATTCTTCCACTGACTCCACAAAATATGAATTAAATTTATTTGCCAATGTAGCATTATCACTGATGGTTTTGCCATTAATTCTAAGTTCCTTTACCCCCTTCTGATCATTTTTTTGTTGGTTAAGTTATTTAAATGCCTCCATAGGGAACTGTTGTTACCCTTTGCATGTTCTATCAATTTATTGTAATAAGATGCTTTTGATTTACGCCGCTCTTGTACCACTTTATTTCTTAAACTTTTGTAAACGAGGTGATCTTTTTGTAGTTTAGAGGTTAATGATGTTTTCAATGCAGAGTCTCGCCTCTTCATAAGTTTTCTTATTTCATTATTTAACCATGGTAGGTTAATCTTCTGTTATCTACTTTTAATTTGCTTTGTAAATTTATCTATAGACTTTGTGATTGTTGCAATTATAAAATTACAACAATCATCTATTTCATATATTGACATGAGCTGCTCCCAATTTTGATTCTCTAAGTGATGTTCAAACTCCGCAGTTTTTGATTTGGGAATAATAAAATTTACTTTGTCAATATCAACTCCCGCAAAATACTGTAGTCGCTGTTTAGTAAGTTTTCTGACAGCAAGAACCATGTTATGATCTGAGAGACCAGTTACAAGATTATAGGTTCTGGTTATTCGTTCTGATTTATTAGTAAATACCATGTCAATAAGTGTTCTAGATTGTTTGGTTATCCTGGTGGGTCCTTTGATCATTTGTTGGTAATTAAATTTAGTCATGAGGCTTTTCAGTTTCTGTTTGTTCTTTTTATCAGACCAGTTAATATTAAAGTCACCATAAAATACTGTTTCTCCGCACCTCTCAAGTTGTTTGACCAGATCACTTAATTCATTATAAAAAGAAGAATTGTATGATGGTGAGTTGTACAATACTGCAATGTTGAAATTCATTACCGGTGAGAGACGTACATTAACAGCTAAACATTCAAGTGAAGTATTTAAATCAACCAGCTTGTAGAAGAGCTTGAAATGATGAGGCGATTTGATATATAGACCAAAGTTTATTTATCAGCTCTCCTAACAAGTCTCATCTAGTGCAGAGGTAGCAGAAGGAAAAAGAGACCGAATATCTCCGGCTCTCTGACTTTATACTTGCACATAACAAAAGACATGCATATTAAAGGCTGACATCCCTCTTGGTACTTCCTCTCTTTGCCCTAGGGGGGTGAGGGTAGCTCCTCTGGTCTCCACCGCAGTGTCTGGGAACGTCTTTGTTCTTCACTTGGCGGTTGAGAGTCTTTGTCCTTTCAGAGGTGTGAAGTTGCCTTACATATGTAATCACCAAACATTCCCACATGCTTCAACATATGTAGGTTATGGAATATATGATTAATATAGCCCACAGCCCCCCCCCCAAACGACTAAGAAAGGACAAATAGAAAAATTCACAGTCTAAGATAATTACTATGACATACTAAGTGTTACATCTCTTGCCACAGAAGAAACTTTCCAGCAGCCATGCCCCTAAGAGAGTTCAGTGGTAATCATAACAGCATAGTAAAATCACAAGTCGGTCCTAAACTGTTACAGCACAATCAGTGAACAACTGTGGAGTAGTTTGCATCAGTCCCTGTGCTGTCTGGGTTTTAATCTTCTCCCAAAACTGCTGTGGGTTCGTTTAGGCGTCCTGCTGGGACCTTCTTGTAAGGAATCTGCAGCGTGGGAAGGAGAGTGGTTAATTGTTCCCTGCAGGGGGGCTGAGTCTTTTCTCTTGGGGGGTCTACCCCGCCGAGGTGCTCTCGCCAACTGTGCAGGCTCGTCTTTCAACAAGAAGGCAGGCTTAAGTCTGTCAATGCTGACTGTTTCTTTTCTATCCCCAAAATCAAGCACAAAGTGTTTATCACCATGTTCCAGCACTCTGAATGGCCCATTGTATGCCGGGCGGAAAGTTGGTTTTAAAGCTTCATGCCTAACAAAAACGAACTCAGCATTCTTTAAAGCTTGAGGGACAAAAACCCTTGGAAAGGAGTGATGAGCTGGACCGGGGAGAGAGTCCGGTCCGTTGCTGCCTAAAAACCTTGGGACTAGAAGATGCCCTGGCTCTGGATTCTCTGGTAAAAATTCACCTGGGAGCCTGAGAGGTTGTGCAAAAACCAATTCTGCCGGAGAGGCGTCTAGATCCTCTTTAGGTGCAGCACGCAACCCCAATAAAACCCAGGGAAGTTTATTTGCCCAATTTGTATCCGTTAGTGAGGCTCCGAGGGCGGCTTTTAAAGACCTGTGAAAACGCTCGCATAACCCATTAGCCTGAGGGTGATAAGCAGTGGTGCGGTGAATTGTTGCCCCTAAGCTGCTGGACATGGCTGACCAAAGCTCTGAGACAAATTGAGGTCCTCTATCGGACGTGATGTCCGATGGGACGCCGAAACGTGCCACCCAGTTTGTCAAAAAAACGCGAGCGACTTCCTCTGTTGTGGTTGAAGCTAGAGGGACTGCCTCTGGCCAGCGCGTGGTGCGGTCTATCATTGTTAACAGGTGTGTGAAACCTTGGGAGGAAGGTAGTGGCCCCACGAGGTCGACATGAACGTGGTCGAACCTTCTAGCAGGGATTGGAAAAGGCTCCAGAGGGGCTTTTGTGTGTTTGTGTATTTTGGCGCGCTGACAAGAAATGCAAGTTTTTGCCCATTCTTTTACGTTTTTGCGCAGGCCTGGCCACACAAACTTTTCGGCGACCATTTTAACTGAGGCGCGCACACCTGGGTGCGCGAGGGAGTGAACTGAGTCGAAAATACGGCGGCGCCATGTTGCTGGTACTAACGGGCGAGGTCGGCCGGTTGAAATATCGCATATTAGGGGGGGCACGCTGTTGCGTAAACCCTTTTTCTCCAGCCTTAACCCTGTTGGTCCAGACAGGAGTGCGCGCACGTCCGCGTCACTGCTTTGTTCCTCTGCCATGGCTGCATAATCTATCCCTGCATGGATAGGTGCTGCGTATGTGTCCGCGTTAGTGAAGAGTTCTGCGGCTGAGGCAGTATAATCTGTCTCCTCGCGCTCTGGTGATGTCACAGCGCGAGAGAGGCAGTCTGCTACCACGTTAAGTTTGCCTGCCACATGTCGAATGTCTGTGGTGAACTCTGAAATCGCAGCTAGCTGTCTTTGTTGCCTGCCTGACCATGGTTCTGAAATTTTAGCCATAGCAATGGTGAGCGGTTTATGGTCTACAAAAGCCGTGAAACTCCGCCCTTCTAACCAGAACTGGAAGTGGCGGATGGATAAATGAAGCGCTAGCAGCTCCCTGTCAAAAGTGCTGTATTTACGCTCAGTTTGGTTTAGCGATTTGCTGAAGAATGCTAAAGGTTGCCAGATCCCGCTGACATGTTGTTCTACAACTGCCCCTATAGCTAGGTCCGAAGCGTCTGTGGTTAGTGCAATGCGGGCCAAGGGATCGGGGTGAACTAACAATGTGGCGTTGGCTAGAGCGCTCTTTACTTCCGCGAAGGCGCGTTCGCGCTCCGGGGTCCATTCAACCGCGTTGGAAGCTTTCTTTTTTTTGAGTGCGTCCTATAGGGGCTGCATGAGCTGAGCTGCGTGGGGGAGGAAACGGTTGTAAAAATTAACCATTCCTAAAAATTCTTGCAGCGATTTGACCGTTTGTGGCCGTGGGAAGCTTTTTATCGTGTGAACTTTGTCTGGAAGTGGAACTGCCCCATTCGGAGAGACTCTGTGTCCTAAAAAATCAATTTGTGACACACCGAATTTGCATTTGGCTGGATTGATTATTAACCCGTGCTCTTCTAGTCTCTGAAAAACCGTAGTGAGGTGCTGCTCGTGTTCTTCCTCAGACGCGCTGGCTACCAGCATGTCGTCGAGGTAGACGAAAACAAAAGAAAGGTCGCGTAATACTGCGTCCAACATCCGCTGAAAAGTTTGAGCGGCGCCTTTGAGGCCGAAAGGCATTCGCAGGAATTCAAAAAGGCCAAAAGGGGTTATTACCGCTGTTTTAGGAATGTCCTCTGCTCGAACTGGGACTTGATGATAACCGCGGACCAGGTCTATTTTTGAAAAAATGCGTGCACCCGCCAGATGCAGTGAAAAATCCTGAATGTGAGGAATTGGGTAGCGGTCATGCGCTGTCGCATTGTTTAATCTGCGGTAATCTCCGCACGGTCTCCAAGAACCGTCGGGTTTCGGAACCATGTGAAGTGGTGAGGCCCAAGGGCTCTTCGAGCATCTAACAATGCCTAATTTTTCAAGGGTAGTAAACTCGTCCCGAGCTATGGTGAGTTTGGCCGCGTCTAAGCGGCGAGCTTTGGCAAATACGGGTGGGCTCGTTGTGGGAATAAAGTGTTCAACCCCGTGTTTAGCCACAGTGGCTGAGAATTTGGGAATTGTGAGTGCTGGAAATTGGGTGAGGAGTTGCTCAAACTTACCTCTTGCCGTGGTGACGCTGGCCTGCACAGGTGGTGGAGAAACTCGGGCTGAGCAGGGAATAGAAGCAAAAGACAGTGCATTAACCAAGCGTCTATTCGCTATATCCACTAATAACCCATGTGCACACAAAAAATCTGCGCCTAACAAGTTAAACCTCACCGCCGCTACAACAAATGTCCATCTGTAGTTGCGGCCGTGGATGAGGAGGTGCAGGCTCTTTTCACCGAAGGTGTCAATGTTGGAGCCGTTGGCTGCCACCGCTCCGTTGCCCCGGGTGCCCATGGTTCGATCTGCTTGGGAGGGCATGACGAAACTCAGCTGAGCTCCTGTGTCAATAAGGAACTGCTTGCCGGTGTGTCCATCCGTCACATATAACAGCTTACTCTTCTCGCCGAGAACCGCTGCCGTTAACGGCTTTCAGCTTTGGCATTTTCCCGAAATCGTAAATTTGCAGGGGGGAACACATTTGTGGGCCTTCTCGGCGAAGCGGTGGTGATAATAACAGACGTCGCTCCGTCCGTTACATTTTGGCCGTGTCGCTGTCACCGCGGGCTGGATCTGCTCAGTGGGTTGAGGCTTGCCGTGGCTCTGGGCATCAGCGTTGAGGTCTGCGGATGCTGCTGTGGGTGTCTGTTCCCTGCAGGCGTTGACGAGCCGTTGAGCTTCGTTGGCGAGCACGCAGAAGTCCTGCTGGGTGCTGCATCTCATGTTGGCGAGTGTCCCTCTCATGTGTGGCGGCAGCGTGCTGAGGAATATGAATTGGAAGAGGAAGTTGTCGTTGTCCTCTTCTTTAAGCTGTAGCAAATCCTCCATGAGGGCTTTAGGTTTGCACCCTCTGTGGCCGTAGACCGCCAGGATCTTCTCGGCTCTCTCTTCAGCTGAAGGGACGTAATTTGCCACGATGGTTGCTTTAAGTGTTTCATATTTATCTTGGGCCGGCGGCCGCCGGATCATGCACCGCACACACGTCGAAGTGGCGGCGTCGAGTTTGGAGACGATATGGTAGAATTTCGTATCGTCAGCCGTGATGCCCGCCAGTGTAAACTGGGCTTCAGCCTGTTGAAACCACGAGGCGGGGTCTTCTTGCCAGAAGTCCGGCAGCTTGACAGCGACGGCATTCGTGTAGACCATCACTGCTGTGTCCGCAGGATGAGAGTGCCTTGCTTCAGCTCTCTCAGTGGTGCTGGTGCTCGGTTGAGCCCTCTCAATCCCTTCTGCTGGGGGGGAAAGTCGTCCATCTGTTCCCCTGTCTGCGTGGGCGCTGTCGTCTGCCTGGGTCGCCACAGATGAGTCAATCGCGGGGGAACGCCTCAGGACCATACTCGCGTCAGGGGTCACCAGTGTAGAAGAGCTTGAAATGATGAGGCGATTTGATATATAAACCAAAGTTTATTTATCAGCTCTCCTAACAAGTCTCATCTAGTGCAGAGGTAGCAGAAGGAAAAAGAGACCGAATATCTCCGGCTCTCTGACGTTATACTTGCACATAACAAAAGACATGCATATTAAAGGCTGACATCCCTCATTATCTTAATTCCCCCATTGTCTTGGTACTTCCTCTCTTCGCCCTAGGGGGGTGAGGGTAGCTCCTCCGGTCTCCACCGCAGTGTCTGGGAACGTCTTTGTTCTTCACTTGGCGGTTGAGAGTCTTTGTCCTTTCAGAGGTGTGAAGTTGCCTTACATATGTAATCACCAAACATTCCCACATGCTTCAACATATGTAGGTTATGGAATATATGATTAATATAGCCCACACAGCTGACATTTAAATTTCTCCTTGATGTAAATTAAAACACCTCCTCCCCTCCCTACCTGCCTGTCTTTTCTAAAACACTGATAACCCACAATATCGATCATATTAGTATCTATGTTCCTGTGTAGCCAGCTTTCTGAAAGACAAAGATAGTCCAGATTTGAGTCCAGTAACAACACCGAAATCTCATCTCTTTTGGGGATTATGCTCCGTATGTTTAAATGTCCGCCGAGGATCCCCTTTGGTTTAGCCTTTGTATCCCAAAGAACTCGTGCATGATTAACAATTTGGAAGAATAGATGTTGTTTTTACTTTTGTACAGCTCGGTTTTCGGGTCTTACCTCATTTGCATTTTGTTTGACTGCTTCTGCTTTCAAAAGTTTGGACGTAGCACAGCTGTTTACAGCAGGATCAGATATGTGAGTCTGTCCAGTGCAATTCGACTCACCCGACTCGCTATGTCCAGCTGTACTGAGGCGAAGACCAGCATTATGGTGCTCCACCAGTTCAGATGTTAGATAACATGTATACACAAGGCTGAGAGAAAACAAAAAGGTATAAATGAGAGCTATGGAGCTGATTCATACATTTTCCTCTCAGATACGATGTAGAACTGGGTGATGGAGACACAAATATAAATACCTCTTGAAAAGTGTAGGATTGGCTTCTTTATATCCGATTTCTGGGGAGAGGGATGACAGCAGGGAGAGCGCAATAGAGAAAAAACCCACAAGTTCAGGTGGTCTGCCTGCATATAGCGTCCAGATCGCTAATGGGAGGAAGAGAATCAGTTTGGACGGCCTACCCAGAATGCCAAATGGGCGAAGCAATGTCCCAGGCGGCCAACCCATGTCATTCCACCACCAGAACCGCTGGAGAGCACTCGGAGACGGCCTCTCTATGGAGAGGGAACGCGAGGGAAGGCCGAACCAAAGACGGGAAGTCCCAGCGGCCCCCGATGGGCGGAAACGAGGAATGGAGGAAAAACAAGGAGACAGTCCAGCTATGATTGGCGGAAGATCTGCAGCTCCACCTCCGAACTTCACCAGATTAGGCACAGTCCTCCCATCGGACCCCACGTGAGCCCAAGCTGCACCCGCGATGGACCCAGATTGGATCGTGGCTGCACCCATGATGGACCCCGACTGGGTCGGAACCGCACAGGGAACGACCTTCAACCCCGAACCCAGATCATCCAGGGCAGAAACGAGGACTGACTCATCACCGGCGACCCTGGGAGAAGGCTCAGGAGACAGAAAAGGACCGGAATCAGGATCACCAGTAGTGTGGCGACATGAAATAATATGCAGCAAACTGAGAGTTTTTGAGGGAGTTTATTAATCATACCGCCATCACGAGAACTCACTCCGGCGCCGTGCATGTGCGCCAGAGCGAGCCCGGAGGCTCTCCTAGCAGACTGTGGATGCGTCTAGTCAGATGAGCAGTGAGAGAGAGTGTTACAGAGCAATGCAGTATTTATACCCAGTTACAGACAATACATGAAAGGCATGGGACATTTGCATCACAGTGAGAGCAGGAAGCATGAACGTTTGCATTTGAGTCATACATATCAACAGCAGAACTGGCAGGAAGAAACTAGACAAAGAGCGGCTGCCTATTGATCTCCGTCATTGTTCTGCTAATTGCTCCAGCTGTGCGCTCTGCTTGTCCGTAGGCTGTGGGGGTCGCCCACAGTACTCCCCCCAGAGGGCTCAGCAGGAAGCTGAGGCCTCGATAGTCCGGCTTTGGGAGCAAGCTGCGAGGAAAGCTCTCTGCAGGTGGCGGTGGAGGGAGGGGGGGTGGGGGTAGCAAGTGCCGGCCCGGGACGGCGAATTTGTCTGGGCCGCGCAAAAATTGCCTGTGGATCTGCGATGTTGAGGGGCTGTCCCGTTGAACGTGCAGAGGTCCACAGCAGCTGTAAGAAGAAAAATTAGTCTCTGACTCCTCTCGCGGCCATGAAGAAAAAAATGAGCTGCAGCAGTGTGGGACTTGGCGTGTTGACTTTAGGTGCGCGCAGTCCTAAAGTCCTCGGGGACAGCTGACGGCTGAATTCCATTGTGCGCCGTGGCTGAGACCATTACAAAATCCTGTGAGCGAGCTGCGCGCGTGCTTCAGGTGTGAGAGCAGCCCTGAAGGTTCTGTGTGCAGCGGCGAAGGACGATGGCGGTCTGTGTGGAGCCGGTATTGTCCCGTGCATGGTGCGCTGTCCTCATAACCCCCCAGTGTGCGTGCGGGGTTCGGTGCATGGCAGAACCGCTGTAGAGGCGAGTCAGGGTCAGGGAGCTTGCTGGAGATCAGCGTCGTCGGCGCCGATGGTCATCCCTGTAAGCTGTTGCGTCGTTCGCTGTGTCGGGTCATGGTGCGTTCAGGTCCACGCGCTGCGTTCTCCGTCGGCCCTGGAGGTCGCCGTCGTGGAGAGAGGACGAGGTGCGTGCGCTCTCGTGTAGAGGAGCTGTGAGAGCGGCCGGTCCCAGCGTGGATGTGCCGATCTCAGGCGTGCAGATCTCACCATGAAGCTTTCTGCAGCTTTCCTGGTCGTGGGTGATCTCCGGAGAGTTTCGCCTGGTTGTGGCTCTGCGTCGAGGTCTCCCTGTAGCAGAAGGGAGGGCAGATCATTTGCGTCAGGCTGCTGCGTTCGCTTGTCGTCGGAGAGTCACCGCCGGGTGCTGCGTTCATTGTCAGCATGTTCTTTTCTGCGTTCAGGTCATGGTGCGTTGGAGTGGTGAGAGGGAGGAGACGTTTTGTGTCCCTCGGCCGGTTCAGCGTGGATGTCCAGACCAGAAGTTTGCGTTGCACAAAGCGTGTGCTTTCTCGGGGTCACCAATGTGGCGACATGAAATAATATGCAGCGAACTGAGAGTTTTTGAGGGAGTTTATTAATCATACCGCCATCACGAGAACTCACTCCGGCTCCGTGCATGCGCGCCAGAGCGAGCCCGGAGGCTCTCCTAGCAGACAGTGGATGCGTCTAGTCAGATGAGCAGTGAGAGAGAGTGTTACAGAGCAATGCAGTATTTATACCCAGTTACAGACAATACATGAAAGGCATAGGACATTTGCATCACAGTGAGAGCAGGAAGCATGAACGTTTGCATTTGAGTCATACATATCAACAGCGGAGCTGGCAGGAAGAAACTAGACAAAGAGCGGCTGCCTATTGATCTCCGTCATTGTTCTGCTAATTGCTCCAGCTGTGCGCTCTGCTTGTCCGTAGGCTGTGGGGGTCGCCCACAGTAGCAACAGAACCCGGCGAGACAGGCTCGGATGCAGCGGACGGCTGCACCCGGCTCGTCTCCCCGAGAGACAGGCAAAAATGCTCCAGAGTAGAAAGAAGGAAGATAAGGTAGAGCACTTGCCTGATCTTGGGTTCTGTTGCCATCCAGGACTCCGACAATCCAGGCTTAGATGGAAGAAGATTTTGTCATCTGGCTCCCACTCAGCTGCGTCGGGCTCCGCAGCTGGCATGATGTTTTCCGCAGCCTGAGGACCCTCCGACGCTGACGTCCATGCCGACGACCCGCACGGCGTGGTGGCAGGGGATCCTTGACCTGCTGGAGCGAACTGCTCATTGGTGGAGACCCGGGGATGCTTCATTGTCGGCGCAGGCTCCATGCTGCAGTCCGCTCTCCTCCTCTGCCCATGACGCAGCTGCGGGGCTGGAACCAGGCTCTCCAGGGCCACAGGCCCCCTCCTCGTCCAGCGACGTAGACCTGGTGTCGTGGACCGCTCAGCGGAGGGAGACACAGAGGCAGCAGGTTTAATGATAGCTGCTACAGCAGGTGGTGAGAGCCCGGGGGACTGTGAACCCCGAACTCCACCCCCAGGGGTCAGACAAAGCAAATCATAACAACAAGGAGAAGAATGAACTTGCACTTGCCCGCTTCCTGGAGGTCCGATGGTGCCTGCTGTAGTGGACGTTGTTCCTCCTTTTCCCTGCTGGATGGTGACGGATTGCCCCCTGGGAGTTTTTTTTTGTTTTGTTTTTTTTTCTTTATTTATTTAATATGGACATAACAAATTACATTAGTACAATCACAAGGAGAGACCAGATGTTTTGCATAGGTGTATATAGCACAAGTACTAATTCTCAACACCAGTCCATAGGTGGCTTATGTAGGTCATAAATTTGGCTGTACATACAAAATTTATAAGCTAATTAAAATTACAAATACATTACAAATTATAAATAGAGCATGATCACAACAAACAACAATTCAGACTAGACATGCACACATTGCTGGTGGGATTTTAGCCAATCTTTAACGCCTCTGTTGAAGAGGTTGGCATTTGTCTCCAATTTTAAGTGAGTTGGCAGAGAGTTCCATAAGTTTGCCCCTTTTACGGAGAAAGCAGACTGACCAAATGAAGTTCTAGACATGGTGACAATGCAGTCACCATTGATGGAAGCTCGTGTGCATGCTCTGCTAGAGCTCGAGCGTCTAGCCACCAAACCAGAAAAAGGGGGTGAAACAAGATTGTATAGACATTTAAAAACCAGTCTGATATTACAGAAGATAATAAAATTTTCAAAAGTAAAAAGATTGTGCTTGACTAAAATACCACAGTGATGCCACCGCATTGGTTTGCGGTCCAAAATTTTTATAGCCTGTTTATATATTGGGGATTTTCATGTGACGTCACGGATCTAGGTCACAGGCCGGCGCCGCCATGCTGCCGGTCAAGCGTTGGCGGGCATAGTACACAAGCTTGTGTAAACAAGCCACTTTCACACGTTTTCTAAGCCCTGTCATCGCCGTTTTTGTCATTGTTGTCATGCCGGAGACGTGTTGTGCTGTTCACTGCCATAATAGGCAGTGCGGCGGATGATAAAATAAGGTAGCAATGTGAGGTTTTAAGCAGGTTTATTAAATCATACCGCCATCATAGGAACTCCGCTCCAGCCCTTGTGCGAGCAGACTGGAACGGGTCCTCAGGCTCTCGTGAGGAGACACAGGATGCGTGTGTCAACATAATAGGCTTCGAAATATTCATTGAGAAACCAAGTGATCTCAGAGCCAGGGCACAAACCTACTCTCAGTACAAACACCACAACACTATGAAATACCTCATTGGAATTACGCCCCACGGTGTTGTTTCTTTTATTTCGAAAGGTTGGGGTGGTAGGACCAGCGACAAACATATAACAGAAAATAATGGTTTTCTTAAAAATTTGTCTCCAGGAGAAATCATCAAGTCACTGAACTCAAAGTCTGGCAGTGTGACATCCTCAGCTGTGATGGGGGAGAACAACACGCCAGGTGCAGTGTAAGGATCACAGCCTCCTAGAATGGCTATTTTATCCTGATACCGCTTCAATTCAATGCCAGAGAGGTGTTTGGTCTGTTCACTCAGACCTCCTTCACGTTCAGACATGATAAATAGTGATAAACTACCAGCTAACCTGTCCCACACTTCCAGAAGACTCAGAAGTTTGCAACACTCACGATCTTTGTTATGTAAACAAGCCTGGCGGGCGTCGCACTTGACCGGCAGTATGGCCGCCGGCTGCATCGCTGGGCGCGCGGGTCACGTGACTGAAAAACCTCTATTGCAGTTATGGGTTTTAGTGTAATTTGAGATGTTTGTGACCAAGATGTGATACAGTATGACAGATGTGAAAGAATCATCGCGTGCATATGTGTATGAGCAGTTCTGAATGACAAATCCCTTCTAATGAGACGGAAGCAATTTAAATTGGGTTTGACCTTCTTACAAATGTAATGCACCTGCTTGTCGAATCGCAGGTTCCTGTCTAGAATGATCCCTAAATACTTGACCTCATTCACTTCAGTAAGCACCTCATTTCCAATTTTAACATCAAAAACATCATTCATGGGCCTGTTTCTAATAGAGATACACATAGCAACAGTTTTTTTGACATTCAAGGTTAAATGCGACAACATAAGCCATTTAGAGATGTTCTGTAAAACCTGGGTCAGGTGCTCAGCTGCCATGCTAGCCATTTTGGCAGACAGATAGATTACGGTGTCATCAGCATACATCTGGGAAGATGTTATCGTATCCTGCTGCCTTTCCACATTTCAGGCCCTGTAGGACTTTCTCCAGTTCAGCAGCCTCGAAGGGTTCAGGGTTCGTTTCCTCTACAGGCATTTTTTGGTGTTTTTTTTAGCTCAGTTGTAACTGCTGTTCTGGTGTCTTTGTCTTGGGGTGCTTTGGCGATAGTCAGTAGGTGGGATGCAACTTGGTTGGGTGTGACGGATGCTCGGCTTTGGCTAGGGGGCTTCTGTGCAGCTCCTAGGCGACGGATGAGGCTCCAACATTTCCTGCTAGAGTGGGTAAAGCTCCGGTCAGCAACTGTCTCCTCCCATTTCTTTCGCCGGGCTGTATTTAGCGATTCAATGAGATGGTCTGCTATCTCTGGGTCCCCTGATGTTTGATAGGATTGTAGGAGGGCAGCACTTTCTCCGTCCAAACATGGGACATAGAGGGGTCGGTAGCCTCGTGGGATTGCAGTATGGGCAGCCTTGAAGATTGCGCTGCAGAAGCGGTTGTATGCTTCATCTACAGTGATGGTGTGGAGTGGGATGGTAACAACGCTCCGGTCCAGAGTTTCACTGAATTTCTTCCAGTTGGCTTTGCGGAAGTTCCAGCGCATCTTCCTTGGGCTGTATATGACTGGAAGTTGTAGGCCAATGTGTACAAGCAGGGGCCGGTGTTGGCTGTGTGGAAAATCATCAAGAATGAGGATCTGTGTAGGATATGGCTCCCCATTCAAAGAGCTGACCCAACACAGGTCAGGAGAATAGTCCTTCTTCCACCTAGCAGAGTGGAAGGTTCCTCTTTGTTTGGGGTCGTATATCAAAGCGAGGTCATTTCTGGATGCCCAGTCTGAAAGTGCCTCCCCATCACTGTCCACTGCTGGGTACCCCCAGTCAGGGTGATGGCTGTTAAAGTCCCCCACATAGATGGCAGGGTGGGGTAGGGTGGGTAAGACCTGCAGATCCCAGTTGGCATTAGGGGGCTTGTACACATTGACAATATGGAAGCCACCAATGATTATGGTGTCTGAGAAATGTGTTGTTATCAGGTGATTTGCTTCAACTATGTCAGAACGCACATAGGTGGCACGTCCATGTTTAGCATGTAGAACATAGCACAGGAGGTCAAAGCCTTTGATGGTGAAGCGGCCAGCTTCCTCTGTGCCAATATGAGTCTCTTGGAGGCAGATTACATCAATTGAATGTTGGAAGGCGAGGACTTCAATAAGGCTTCGCTTGGCTGCAGATAAGCCTTCAACGTTTAGTTGTAATATGCGAAGGGCAGATCCTACCACAAAGTGCTCTTGGGGCTGTTTGCTTTCGGCTTTAGGACTGTGACTAGGATTCTTCTTTGACTTGGCACAGAGGCGTCGTCTCTTCGAATTTAGTCTGCTGGTAGGATCATTAGCTTCCCCAGGCGAGCCCGGGTACTGGCGGAGGGCGCGACGAGAACGCTGATCCATTGCCATTGCCCCCCAATCCATTGCCCCCCAATCCATTGGCAATGGATTGCTGATCCATTGCCCCACAATTCTACACAAGGATCACACAAACGAACTCGATCCCAAAGAAATGGCGGGCAGCAAAGGTCATTGCCATCCCAAAACCTGGCAAAGACCACAAACTACCAGCAAGCTACCGCCCAATCTCCCTACTCAGCGTTCCTTACAAAATCATGGAGCGCCTAATACTGCAACGCATTTCCCCAGAAATAGAGGATATTCTAAGTGTGGATCAAGCAGGTTTCCGCAAGGACCGCAGTACAGGAGAACAAGTACTGGCCCTAACCACCTTCATTGAAAATGGCTTCGAGAGCAGACTGAAGACAGGGGCTGTGTTTCTCGATCTTACAGCCGCCTATGATACGGTCTGGCACAAAGGCCTCCTCCTGAAACTTATAAAGGCGATCCCTGCTTGGGCAACAGCAATTATAAAAACGCTGCTGACCAACCGAAGGTTCAGAGTCCACCTCAGTCAGAACACAAGTGCATGGAGAATGCAGAAAAACGGACTCCCACAAGGCTCAGTTCTAGCTCCAACTCTGTTCAACCTCTACATAAACGACCTGCCTACTACAAAATCCCGCAAATTCATCTATGCAGACGACATCTGTTTGGCATTCCAAGCACCAGACTTTGAACCACTGGAACGGGTGCTCACGGAAGATCTTGCTAAACTGGACCAGTTCTGCAAAATCTGGCGCCTAAAACCAAGCCCAGCAAAAACCGTCTCCAGTGTATTTCATCTCCACAATGCAAAAGCTGCCAGAGAACTAAACATCCACCTGAGCGGACTCAAGCTTAAGCATGCCCCAAATCCAACTTATCTTGGAGTGACCCTTGATAGGACCTTATCCTTCAAGGAACATCTAAAGTGGACGGCTGCTAAGGTGAAAGTACGAAACAACCTGCTCTGCAAGCTCGCTGGTGCAAAATGGGGGGCGGCAGTCTCCACCCTGCGCACCTCAGCACTGGCCCTTTCATACTCTGTAGCAGAATATTGTGCCCCTGTCTGGTCCAGGTCATCTTACACACACCATGTAGACACCCAGCTCAACTCAACCATGAGAACTATAACTGGAACAATCCGCTCAACACCACTCCCCTGGCTCTCTGTACTGTCAAACATAGCCCCTCCACACATCCGGCGAGCAGCATTAACTCAAAGGATGCTCCAAAAAGTTAAAGATTTTCCTCACTTACCAATCCATGCAGATATCTACACCCCACCCACTGCCCGACTTTCATCCAGACGGCCGATTTGGAAAAACCCTCCCCCAGCTGACTTTACCATCCAGACAGCTTGGCAAGAGGAATGGGAGACCAAGGAGGTCCCAAACAAACAGCTGGTGATAAACCCCAACCAACAGGTCCCGGGCACCAACCTCCCAAGGAGACAGTGGTCTACACTCAATCGCTTCAGGACTGGACATGGCCCCTGCTTGGCCAGCCTTCACAGATGGGGCAGTAGCCCTAGCCCACTGTGCGCATGTGGAGAGGAGCAAACTATGGAACACATCATAGAGGCTTGCCCGCTCCAAAGACTGGAAGGAGGATTACACACCCTCCATACAGCAAACCAGGAGGCAACTGCTTGGCTTAAGGACTTTGCATTCGCTAAATAAAGCATACATCTGGCAGTTGGCACCTGAGCAACTATTGGGCAAGTCGTTGATGTATATTGTGAACAACAATGGCCCTAGTATAGATCCTTGTGGTACTCCCATGTTATTGGTGAGCAACCCAGATTTCTCCCCATTGACCTTGACACATTGTTTTCTCCCCTCCAGGTATGACCTAAACCACTGTATTGCCTCAGTTGAAATCTTGAGGTATTTTAACTTCGACAATAGGACAGTGTGGTTTACCGTGTCAAAGGCCATTTTTAGATCCAGAAACACGGTCCTCACAACATGCCCCTTAACCAATAAAGCCTTGACCTTCTCAATAAAATAACAGTTAGCTGTTTCTGTGGAATACTTAGGTCTAAACCCAAATTGCTGTGAATAAAGTAATTGGTTGGACTCTAAATGTTCTATCAATTGATCAGCAACAATCTTCTCCAAAATTTTTGAAACTACGGGCAATATGGCAATCGGCCTGTAGTTGCTTGCTAAGTCCTTGTCTCCCGACTTATAGACCAGGGTAATTACTGCTGTCTTCCAATTCTCTGGAAAGGTATTTGTTCTTATTGACAAGTTAACTAAATGAGTAATAGGCTCCAACAGACTATTCTGGTGTTTCTTAATTAAGGCAGCATTTAAGTTATCAACATCCTTTGCCATAGAATTATTCATTTTCCCAATAATCTCTTTAACTGCATCACTGGATACCTCTTTAATGTGAAAACTGTTGTGAACATTAACATGTTCCTTAGAGGATAACTCAGGTGGTCTAAAATAACTTTCCAGTTTATGAACGGATTCAGTGAAAAAACAGTTGAAGACATTGGCCATGGACTCATTACTATCAATGAGGTTATCATCTACCTTGAGACTACTTATTTTTGAATGATTTTGTTTACTTGAATTTGTTAATCTATTAATGTGTTGCCAGAGTTTAGAACTGCTCCCACTGGCCTCCTCAATTAGTCTAAGGAAGTAATTAGTCTTAGCTTTCCGAAGCTCAGACACCACTTTGTTCCATTTTTTTTTTTAATTACTTATTTTGTACCCATAGGTAGATTTGTTTTGCAGTGTGGTGACAAGCCACCAGCTGCCGGTCACTGCGTGCGCAAGTGCCCCTTATCCCTAACCTGCATGTTTTTGGCATGTGGGAGGAAACCGGAGAAATCCCGGAGTAAACCCACGCAACACGGGGAGAACATGCAAACTCCACACAGATCACTGTTGGCCGGGGGCAGGGATCGAACCCATGATCTCACGATCCCCGCAATCCCCCAGCCGAGGGTAAACTGTGCTGCCACAGTGCTAACCACTGCACCACTGTGCAGCCCTTAGACTAGTGAGAATGAAATGGTCAGTGTTGGTTTTAGTGACCAGAGACCTTTTGAGAGCAAGATCTCTCTTTTTCATAAGCTGAAGAATGTCCTTATTAAACCATGGGAGGGAGCATTTCTTAGGTCTGCTTTTCCAGGTTCTTGTGTATTTACTAAGTAAGTTGCTTAAGGTTGACATAAAATTACTGACACTACTCTTTAAGTTCGACACTTTGGTTACATTCTCCCAATTTGCATTCATTAAGTCCTGTTCAAAGTGAGCCATGTTTAATTTAGAAATACCTGTTGTGAACCTAGATTGATTTTCATTTTTAATATGGTGGACAAGGCGTTGTTTTGATAGCTTTCTTACAACCAGCGTCATGTTGTGATCTGAAAGTCCAGTAATCAAATTATATGTTTTTATGACTCTCTCTGGCCTATTAGTGAAAATCAAGTCAATAAGAGTTTCAGATGTCCTTGTGATACGGATGGGTTTATCAATCAATTGTACATATCTAAATTTCCCCGTAGCTGATTTCAATTTGCCTTTGGCACTTTTATCCATCCAATTAATGTTAAAATCACCAAATACAATACATTCATTACATTTGTCACAGATGGAAAGAAGACTCTTGAATTCATTGTAAAACTCAGCACCATGAGATGGGGGATTATAGACTACAACAATGTTAAAATTCATATTTGGTGATAGAATTACATTAAGTCCCAGGCACTCCAAATTTATATTCAGTTCGAGTTCGACACATTTAAGACATTCCCTTATATAAATTAGGACACCCCCTCCCTTGCTTGTGGTTCTATCATTTCTATAACATAAGGTATCCTGGTATACTGACTAGATCATTTGATACATTACAATTCAACCAACTTTCAGAGATACATAGAAAATCCAAATTAGACTCAATAAGCATATTCCGTATCTGACCCATTTTTGGTTATATGCTTCTAATATTTAGATGACCTCCTAGCAAACCTTTAGATTTGGATTCTGGGTTCCAAATAACTTATGCGTGGTTTACCGTTTGGAAGAGCTTGTGCTCTCTCTGTTTTGACGATGCGCGTTGATAGGAAGTCCTTTTGTCCCTTGCGGGATTCCGTTGTTGTTTACATTCTGCCCCAGAGGAGTCAATGTGATTACTGTCTGATAATACATGAATGCGAACCTCAGGACTCACCCCAGTGACAAAGGCAATGACCCTGCATTCTTCCAACCCTGCAAGTATGTAGGATTCACTGGATAACATTTTCATCGGCATTCCTCCGGGTTGCAACACCGGTCGCCTCGCAGCAGTCTCCGAAGCAGCTGCAGCACCAGAGCCCAGACGGTTCAACACATCATCTCCAGCAGCGGTGGTGGAACAGGGCCGATCATCCAGCCACGCTTCTTCCTCCAAGTCCCTCCGACGAAACTCCTCCTCTGCCAGTCGACCACCACAGGCAGCGTCCGCAGGGGCCCCACAGGTGACACCCGGCACCAAAGCCCGAGTAAGTTGCGGGGATAATGATGTTGGTTGAAGGGGACCAATTGGCGATTCTAACAACCTCGGAGTCAAAAACTCCGTGCTTGGGGTGGAGATTTGCATGGTTGCAGAAATCGCTTGTTGATGGATAGGTCCAGGGTTGAGATGAACGTCCCCTGCTAGAAGTAACAGTAGTAGTAGAGTTTGGGCTATATGCCGTATGTGCCAGTTGATTGTTCATCTGCTTGTACCGGTAGTTTTGCGTGATGGCTTAAAAATCTGAACTTGGCCATCATTGAGTACATGTGCAAAGATTGCAGCGTAGCCATATTCGAACCAGTTCAGTTGTTGTTTTTCTGATAGAATACCAAGTAGATCCTCGATAGTATAATCCATGCGATGTTGCACTTTGACAGCCACCTTCACCGGTGTGTCGCAGATGGATAAGACAGGCACCAGTAGTAGCAGGCTGCAGGCGAGAAGATACAAACCGGCGTTGTAGTGATCATGGTTTCTCTAGTTTTTGCTGCACCATTTCAAAATAACATGCGATAAAATGCTTAAAATCCAAAAGGATATCTTAATAATTAGGTAGATGGGATTAAAGGCAGTATATTTAGTATATTTTTGCATGTGAGTGGAGCCAACCAGACCACTCAATGCCACTGCCGCCATCTTGGAGTCTTGATAGTTAGTGGTCTCCAAGGCCCCGTGAGAAGGAGCAGCTCGTGATGGATTCACGACGGACGTCGCCGAAGCAGGACTCATTACACTCATTGCAGCCAAAGGAGACATTGAGGAGGCGGGGGTGACAGCCGAAACGATCCGGGCACGGAGCGCTGATGGAACAGCAGGGGATGATGACCCGGAGGGAGAGGCTGCGGGAATTCCCTCCTGGCGAGATGCCGAAGAGGAAACTGACTTGGAGGTAGAGTCTTTCTGGCGGCCCGGAACAGGATCCGGACGGGGTTCTTGCTGAGGCTTATAGTTCGTGTGACGATGGTTTCCAGCAGAGGGCGAGGCGAAGGAGAGGTCTAGGAATCGCCGCTCCTTTGCGGAAACAGAAGCGAGCAGGTTGGCGTACTCTAGAAAGTTACCCAACTCAGGATTCCTCTCCACCAGCCTGACTGCCGCTGTCACGTGCTTAATGATCCGCATGGGGTGAACAGCGGAGCGAGCTGCTGCCACTCGGTCCTGGATGGAAACAGCTGTTCGTTGTAGCTTCTCCGGGGGATTCCCAAATGACGACACACTCCTTCAGGGATCACCCCTGGGCGGTGCAAACTCCTGGACCGGAACGGGGACAGGAATGGGATCCGGAAGTGAGGTGCAAGGATGCCTCCTCTTCGGCTTCCTGCCGGAGTTTTCCTCCAGCCCACAGAGTATCCTGCGTTGTGCGGCGATGTCTGCCCTCCTCGCAACGACTTCAAGGTGGTCGGAGTAGCGAGGAAGGCGATTTAGGATATCCTCAGTGAGATCCAGGTGCCGGCGTACATCACGGGGAGAGTCGTAGAGGGTAGCGGTGACGAGTGTTCCATTTACGTAGTCTAGGGCCTCCGCCAGCTCGTAGCCCAGGCTCTGAGCGTGGCCCCTCAATGACGACATTATCCTCCCAGCACGCAGGCACCCAGACAGGAAAGAACAAGTCCAATTAGGCAAAACTCACGGGGACTGGCGTCTCAGTCTGGCTGCGACCTACTGTCATATGATGGCCCTCACGAGCCATCAATGAGACGCCGAGAGCTCGCCGATGAGTTTGCGTTATTTATTAATACAAAGGAACAGTACAAAATAATAAGCCACGTGGGGCAGCGACACGAAAATACACTTGAGTGACAAATAACAGGTTACAAGGGAAAAGAGCTCTATGAAACGGACTAAGAGGGAAAACACTTACAGAGGGGAGAAAACTCCTGAATCCAAGAACGGGATGAAACCGTGGAATATCCGACGGAGGTCTCAGCCCCAAGTAACCTGAGCTGCTCCCTTAAATAGCGTTTCAATAGACTCAGCTGATGAGAATGACAGCTGATTGATAATCAGCCCACTCAGCGGAGCGCAGATCTGACAGCTGGAAGCCCCGCCAAGACGCTGTCACAATAAGAGCCCGAAGGCCCAATGGTAACCCAGAGTATAGAACGGAGAACTACTGGACCACCCGAGCACGGACAGAGTCAGCGCTCGGATCGTAACATGGAGAGGAAAAAAGAAATAATTTATTCTGTTGCTCTGTATTGTCTATTGGAGTCTGTGTTTTTCTGAAAAAAAATTACAGACAATATTCTCTCTCTTTCCATGCCTAACTCCTACCTGTCTGTCTGCTGCGCGTCTTGACACACATACACACACACTTGTTCCTTCAGACAAACATCTTTCATTTATGGCAGGGGCGGGGTGGGGGGGTGGGCTTTGTCTGTGTCCAGACCAGAGATTCCCAATTTTAACGCTCATTAACAAGATGTAGTAATGATTTTACCTCTAAACATGAATAAAGTGTTCAAACACTGGCTGTAGTGTTAGATTTGCTCTTTTGTTTGTGGTTTTATGGAGTCTCTCCTCACACACGCTCCGGTGACGGGGTGCTTTTGAGATAGGTGGATGTTTTTAAACACAAACCCAGCACTTCGCACATGCATTCAGGGTGGAGACGTGGCGAGACGTCCACCGGCAGGCTGAGGGAGGAAGGGACAGTGTTGGAAACCTCACGGGTGAGTGTTTTTTTTAAATCACACACTCTGTTTTTGCTGATGTGTTCCGTTAATACTCATTATAAACATGGAAGTGAACGCGGTGCAGCAATGCATTTGATTGGTTAGACTAAGTGTTTCAGCACCACTCTGGGACAAATTTGATTGGTGAAATTGGCAGAAGTTGACGGGGAAAGCTGCGGTGATTGGACAAAGTTGCAAGGTCGCGCAGTAGCCACGCTGATTGGCTGATTTTGCGTGAATTGATGCAATCGCAACATTGCAAAATCCTGGAGGGACTGTATAGTAAAGGCAAAGCATTAGTAAACAGAAAATGAAGGTTTGTACTAAAAATTTTCAGAATGGGCAGATGCCCAATATGCTAGATTATCAGTCCAGTCCCGGACACACGCCTTCCAAAAAGTTCAACTTTTGTCTCTTCAGTTCACAAAATATTTTCCCAAATGTCTTTCGAATCATCAACATGTTTGTGGCAAATGTGAGATGAGCCGGAGTGATGGCTCAGTTGGTAGAGCATCCGCCCCACACCCGGGAGGAAGGGGTTCAAATCCCGGCCGGGTCATGCCGAAGACCATATAAAAGTGAAACTTCCTGCCGTCCAGCTTGGTGCTCAGCAATAATGGAATGGAGGAGGGAAGTTTGTGGCGGCGCCTTGCATGGCAGCAGTCCTCTGATTCTGCACTTGGGGTGTGTGGGATTAACACAGTAGATAGGTAAAACACAATTTTGTTCTACTGTACATGATTGGTTGTACAGTTGAATGACAATAAGGGTGATTTAATTTAATTAATGAGCCTTTGTGTCCTTTTTGGTCAGCAGTGGTTTTCGCCTTGGAATTCTCCCATGGATGCCATTTTTGCCTAGTCTCTTTCTTATTGTTGAATCATGAACCAGTGTCCAAACTGAGGCAAGTGAGGCCTGCAGTTCTTTAGACGTTCTGGGTTTTTGTTTCTCATCTGTTCTTGAATTTCTTTCCATCTGTTATGATTCCCTGTGCAGCATTACGCAACGCACAGAGGAAGGAATTAAAACCCACGAGCAGAAGTAGTAGCGTGCACTTTATTGAACAAACAAATAGAGATTCAGTCCAGCAAACAGTTATGATTATTAAACAGAGGGATGAGATAATGGTGATGGAGGACACCAGGAAAACAGGGACCCCTCACGCACGCTCAACAGCCAGAGGGAGAGGATGCCTAGTGCCACAGAACAGCCAAATGGCACGAGGAGAAAGGCAAACATAAACTTACAGGCTGGAACGGTCCGTGCTATCTGGTGTGAGCAGGCAAACAGGAACAGCCGCTAACATCAGGCAGCGAGTGGGCATCAGGTGACGTTAGAGAAGACTAACACAGTCAGGCTGAAAGTATAACGTAGGGAGTGAAGGCTAGCATACACAGAGGAAACAGCAACTGTGTACAAAGCGCAATGATCTGGCAATCTCTTCCCACTCAAACAGAGCGTAAGTAATGACAATACTAATGAGGAAAGAGACCGCCGGTGTGGAAGTGCGTGGGCTGGACTGAATGGGAAACGGGTGTACATGAGTGAGTGTCTGAGCATGTGAGTGGAGATGAATGGAAGCGTGTGTGTGTATGTGTGCAGGAGAGTGCATGTGAGTGAGAATAAGAGTAAGAGTGTATATGTGTGTGTGCATGTGTAAAGGAAACCCAATAACGAGGAACAGCTGGTGACACTGACAAGAGGAGGGGGCGTGGCCGAGCTGTTAGGGAGCGAAGGACCCAAAGGCCTCCCTGAAGCACCTGATAGAAAATAAACAATGTAAAGATACAAAATAGTCATAGTGTCAGAACTGGGTTTGGAACCCAAACCCAAGTTCATGACAGCATCGTGGCATGATATGTTGTTTTTTGAGATCTATTAGCCTACTTCACTTTGTCAGGCAGGTTCTATTTAAGTGATTTCTTGATTCAACAGGTCTGGAAGTAATCGGGCCTGGGTGTGGCTAGTGAAATTGATCTCAGCTTTCCGTAAAATGTGGTTAATTGTAGTTAATTCATGATGTAACGGAGGTGAGGGGTGTTACTTTTTCATATTGGGCCAGGTAGGTTTAGATAGCTTTTTCTCCTAATAAATGAAATCATCATTTAGAAAATGCATTTTGTATTTACTCAGGTTATCTTCGTCTAATATTAAAATTTGTTTGATGATCTGAAACATTTAAGTGTGGTAAAATATAAGAAATCAGGAAGGGAGCAAATACTTTATCACAGCACTGTAGATGAAAGGAACAGAGATGATCAGGAGGTGCTGGGTAAGTATGGTGTTAAGGGGAGAAATGTGGAAGGACAGATGCTTGCTCATTTTGCTAAGATGATGGCTGATGGCAAATGGCTGTGGTGAACACATACAGCAGGGAAAATTAAGTACTGAACATGTCAACATTTTTCTCATTAAACATATTTCTGATGGAGCCACTGACCTGAGATTTTCACCAGATATCAGTAACAACCCAAGTAATCCATACATACAAAGAAATCAAGGCAACTGTGTTCACAAAACAAGTTATATTTAATAAAGTGGAATGACACGGGGAATAAGTATTAAACACACTTGGTGAAATTCATGTAATATTTAGTAGAAAAGCCTTTGTTGGTAAAAACAGCTTCCAGATGCCTCCTGTATGGAGAAACTAGGCACAGACATTGCTCAGGAGTGATTTTAGCCCATTCTCCCACACAAACTGTCTTCAGATCTTGACGGTTCCATGGGTGTCTTCTATGAACTCTGATCTTCAGTTCGTTCCATAGATTTTCAATTGGATTCAGGTCAAGTGACTGACTGGACCATCCTAGCAGCTTTATTTTCTTTCTCTGGAGCCAGTTGAGAGTTTCCTTGGCTGTGTGTTTAGGATCATTGTCTTGCTGAAATGTTCACCCTCGTTTCATCTTCAGCATCTTGGCAGATGGCAACAGGTTATCAAGGATGTCTCTGTACATGTGTCCATTCATCTTTCCTTCAATTTTATGAGGTCTGCCTGTACCATGTGCTGAAAAACACCCCCACACCATGATGGGATGTGCAGTGCCATTTCTCCTCCAAACATGCTGTGTTGTGGCATCCAAAAAGTTCAATTTTGGTCTGATCTGACCAGACTATTCCCCCAGTATTTTACTGGCTTGCCCGAATATTGTGCAGCAAACTTTAAATGAGCTTCAACATGCTTTTTCTTCAGCAGTGGAGTCTTGCAAGGTGAGCAGGCATAGAGCCCATGTTGGTTGAGTGCATTACTTATTGTTTTCTTTGAAACAGCAGTACCTGATAACTCCAGGTCTTTCTGGAGCTCTCCATGAGTGCTCATTAGCTCTTGGATAACTCTTCTGATAATTCTTTTGACTCATCTGTCAAAAATCTTGCAAGGAACTCCTGGTCGTGCCCGGTTTATGGTAAAATGATGTTCTTGCTACTTCCGAATGATGGCTCCAACAGTGCTCACTGGAACATTCTGCAGTTTACAAATGCACCTGTAACCAATGCAATCATTATGTTTTGCAATAATAAAGTTCAGGTTGTGGAGGGGCTGGAGCCTATCCCAGCATCTTTGGGCGAGAGGCAGGGTACACCCTGGACAGATCGCCAGTCCATCGCAGGGCCAACACAGAGAGACAGACAACCATTCACTCTCACAGTCACACCTAAGGACAATTTTGAATCCCCAGTTTTGATGCCAATTAACCTAACTTGCACGTTTTTGGCATGTGGGAGGAAACCAGAGAAATCCCAGAGTAAACCCACGCAGACACGGGGAGAACATGCAAACTCCACACAGATCACTGTTGGTCAGGGGCTGTGATCGAACCCAGGATCCCCCGGCCAAGGGTGAGTTGCTGTGCTGCTGCAGTGCTAACTACTCCACCCCCCCCCCCGCGACCCGAAAAGGATTAAGCGAAAGAAGATGAATGAATGAAAAAAATAATAAAGTTGCAAAGGTCTGGAGAGAGCTCTTTGCTTCTACCCATCATGACTTCTTTGAGGTGTGACAATCTGATATTCACAGACCTTTTCAAAGACTATCAGTCAGGACTTAACCAGCTGAACTTAATTTGCACTGATGGGGGTTGGGATGGCTTCCTAAATTCTGATGGATTTCAGCTGGTTTCTTGGCTTTCTATGCCTTTTTGCACCTTTTCTTCATGTGTTCAATACTTACCCCTGTGTTATTCAACTTTGTTAAATAAAACTTGCTTTGTGAACACAGTTGCCTTGATTTCTTTGTATGTATGGATTAGTTGGGTTGTTACTGATATCTGGTGAAAATTTCAGGTCAATGGCTCCATCAGAAATATGTTTAATGAGAAAAATGTTGACATGTTCAATACTTACATATTTTCCCCACTGTATTTCAAGAAGGGGAAAGAAGACATAGGGTGACACACAAGAAAAGAAGAAGGAAGAAGAAGAGAAAAAGAGAGGTTGCCTCTTGATGGACCTCCCCTGAATAAATAAAAGTTGAAAAAAGTGGGAGAAGAGGCACACACACGGACGAAATCTCACCCAGAAGGAGAAATCTGAAAGAGATAGGAGACTGCAAGGTGGTGTCAAGAGAGAATGTAGCTAGACAGCATTGGATAGTAGTCTGTATGGTGAGTTTGGAAAACAAGAAGGATAAGCGAGTGAAGGCGGAATCAAGGATTGAATGGTGCAAGTGAAAGAAGGAAGAAAGTTGCACAGAGTTAAGGAAGGAGTTGATACAGGCTCTGGGTGGTAGGGAAGAATTTCCAGAGGACTGGAAAAGTACAGCTAAAGTATTGAGGGTAACAGCTAGAAAGGTATTTAGTGTATCCTCTGGACAGAGATTAAAAGACAAGGAGACTTGGTGGTTGAATGAGGAAGTAAAGTACAAATCCCAATTCCAATGAAATTCAGATGTTGTGTAAAACAAAAATAAAAACAGAAGAAGACCCAAACGCTGGAGCTGTGAGTTGTTGACATTTAATAACAAAAAGACAAAAATATACAAAAACACAACACTTACGAGACAGGGATAACCAAGAGGAAATGGTGTGCGGGCAAGACAGGACTCACGTCTGGAGGAAAATGGGAGAACAGCCTGGAAAGAGCCAAACTGAGGCGTACGGGAACGCCAGGGATAAGGAGGGCGAAGACGGAGCGCACCCGTCGAAACACACAGTAAGACACAGTAGGACACTGCAACAAGAAGCATTGCAGCTGTCCTTAAATTGGCACATGGAAAAATCAACACAAATGATTACAGGTATGGGTGACATGAGTGAGAGTAATCAGACAACTAATGACAGGTGTGACACCCTGCGAACAGAACTTGAAAAAATGAAAATAACAAAGATAACTGTCAAAGTAAAAGCACAGGAAGATATGGCAAAAGGTAACAGACTATAAATATGAAATGATACAAAACGAGAAATAAACCAGATCATACAAACAGGGAAAATAACCACCAAGGCAAGGATAAGAAAAATACAAAACCACAAAAAGCAAATACTGGAATCTAATAACAATATACAGAATGACAGCTGAAGGCAAGGGTGGAAGTAGGCTCGTGTCAAAAGGCAGATAAATAATTACAATACTAAACTTTACGGTATGGACATATGATATAAAAGACAAAATACTAATAACTAAACTAGGAGCAGAGACTAGGATAAACAGGAAAAAAATGTGTCATGATTGGCCCTCTCTGAGGGCAAACAGGACGCCAAACGCAGACTGTAAGTTTGTAAATGTATTAACTAAAAAGAAACACAACATGCTAACCCAAAAACAGAAACCAAATACAGCCAACAAGAAGAAATGAAAAATAAACAATCAGAATCAGAATCAGAATCAGAATCAGCTTTATTGGCCAAGTATGCACAACACATACAAGGAATTTGACTTTGGCTAAAAACTTGCTCTCGTTGTTCAGGTGAAGGATTTAAATAAGGATTCAATGACAACCAGAGTATGTACAGTAAATTACAGTCTGTCCACGTTTCTATAAAAGGATGCAAATATATACAGGAATATATGCAGTTATTTACTCGGACTAACCACACTTTGCAGAAATATATGAAAAAATATACAATCACACAGTATTTCAATGTGGACTCAGATTCAGTGATATAATGTGAATGAAGTAAAAAGCAGTGTGAGAGTTATGTGCAATGTAATAATGGATGAAAAGTCATGAGTACAGCAACAGGTAGGACTAGGTGAATGTTAGGAGTTCATCAGAGTGATGGCTTGAGGAAAGAAACTGTTCCTGTGACGGGTGGTTTTGACCTTCAGTGATCTGTAACGACGACCAGAAGATAGAAGTTCAAACAGTTTGCGGCCGGGGTGTGATGGGTCAGCACAGATGTTTCCCGCCCGTTTCCTGGTTATGGACCAATATAAGTTCTCAATGGAGGGTAGGTCGGTACCAATGATCCTCTCCGCAGACTTAATGATCCGCTGCAGTCTGGTCTTGTCCTGTTTAGCGGCAGATCCAAACCAGACAGTGATGGAAAAGCAGAGGACAGATTGGATGATGGCGGTGTAGAAGACAACCAGCAGCTCCTGAGGCAAATCAAACTTCTTGAGCTGACGCAGAAAAAACAACCTCTGCTGGGCCTTTTTCCGGACAGTGTCAATATGGGAGGACCACTTCAGGTTCCGGGAGATTGTGGTACCCAGAAACTTGAAGGAGTCCACAGTGGACACTGTGCTGTTGAGGATGGTGAGTGGGGGGAATGAAGGGGGGTGTCGCCTGAAATCCACAGTCATCTCCACCGTTTTGGCTGGGTTAAGTTCAAGATGGTTCTGGCTGCACCAGAGGATCAGCTGCTCCACCTCCCGCCTGTATGCAGACTCATCATCATCCCGGATCAAACCGATGACTGTGGTGTCGTCCGCAAACTTCAGGAGCTTCACCGAAGGGTCCTCTGAGGTGCAGTCGTTGGAGTAGAGGGAGAAGAGCAGTGGGGAAAGGACACATCCTTGGGGGGCGCCAGTACTAATTTTTCGGGAGCTGGATGTAAATCTCCCTAGCTTCACCTGTTGCCACCTGTCAGTCAGAAAGCTGGAGATCCACTGGCAGGTGGAGGGGGGCACCTTGAGCTGGAGGAGTTTCTGATGAAGAATGCCTGGGATGATGGTGTTGAACGCTGAGCTGAAGTCGACAAACAGGATCCTGGCGTACGTCCCTGGGGAGTCGAGGTGTTGCAGGATGTAATGTAGTCCCATATTCACTGCATCATCCACTGACCTGTTTGACCGGTAGGCAAACTGCAGTGGGTCCATCAGGGGGCCTGTGATGACCTTCAGGTGGTTCAGCACCAATCTCTCCAAGGATTTCATGACCACAGAGGTCAGGGCAACAGGTCTGTAGTCGTTTAATCCTGTAATAGAGGGTTTCTTGGGAACTGGAATGATGATGGAGCGTTTGAAGCAGGAAGGCACTTCACGCAGCTCCAGTGATCTGTTAAAGATCCGGGTGAAGATGGGGGCCAACTCATTGGAGCAGACTCTCAGGCAGGACGGAGACACACCATCAGGTCCTGCAGCCTTCTTGATCTTTTGTCTCTGAAAGACCCGGCGCACCTCCTCTTCACAGATCATTAGTGCTGGTGGGAGGTCAGAGTGGAGGAGGGATGGAGTTCCTGGGGCTGCAGATAATCCTTTTGTGTGGGTGGGAGGTGAGAACTGTAGGTTCTTTTCAAACCTGCAGTAAAAGCTGTTTAGGTCATTAGCCAGCTGGAGGTTTTCCGCAGGGTGGGGGGATGGTCTCCTGTAGTTGGTGATATTCCGTAGGCCTCTCCAGACAGAAGCAGAGTTGTTAGCTGAGAAGTTTTTTTGTAACTTCACACTGTAGCTCCTCTTAGCAAGCCTGGTCTCCTTCGTCAGCATGTTTCTGGCCCGCTTGTACAGAGTCCAGTCACCAGTCCTGTAGGCCTCCTCCTTGGTCTGACGTAGCTGCTTCAGTTTAGGAATGAACCAGGGTTTATTGTTGTTGTATATGCAGAAGGTCTTGGTCTGCACACACATGTCCTCGCAGAAACAGGTGTATGACGTCACAGTGTCAGTGAGTTCATTTAGGTTAATGGCTGCAGCTTCAAAAACACTCCAATCTGTGCAGTCAAAGCAGGCTTGTAACTTCAGCTTTGATTCCTCAGTCCATTTCTTCACAGTCCTTACAACAGGCTTGGAAGTTTTTAGTTTCTGTCTGTATGTTGGAATAAGATGGAGCAGGCAGTGGTCAGAAAAACCCAGAGCTGCACGGGGGACGGCATGATAGGCATTTCTTAAAACTGTGTAACAGTGGTCAAGTGTATTTGTGTCCCTGGTGGGACATTTAATATGCTGTCTGTATTTAGGAAGCTCATTTGTGAGATTAGCTCTATTGAAATCACCCAGAATGATAAGCAGAGAGTCTGGATGTTTTTCCTCCACCTCTGCTATCTGGTCAGCGAGGAGCTGCAGTGCCTCCGTTGTACAAGCAGCAGGCGAGATATAAATTCCGACCAGAATAAATGAGGAGAACTCTCGCGGTGAATAAAAGGGTTTACAGTTTATGAACAGTGACTCTAGGTTAGGGCTACAAAACTTCTTCAACACTGTGACATCAGTACACCAACCTTCGTTTATGTAGAAGCAGATTCCACCACCCTTAGTCTTTCCAGAAAATTCTCGGCTGCGATCAGCGCGAAACAGTTGAAATCCGTCCAGACGCACCGCGCTGTCCGGGATGTGTTCACTCAGCCAGGACTCCGTGAAACAAAGGGCGCCAGATCTGCTAAAATCCCGGTTTTTGTGAGTCAGGAGCAGCAGTTCATCCATTTTGTTCGCCAAACTGCGGATATTTGCCAGATGGATCGATGGGAGCGGCGTGCGAAATCCTCGTTTCTTCAGCCTGACTAACGCACCGGCACGTTTACCACGCCGCCTTCGTTTCCGGCCAGCGCCAATAGCCGCTGCTCCCACAGCTAAGATGGACTGAAAAAACTTCAGATCAGCAGCAGTAACTGGCGGAGAAGTTGCATTGGGAGGTAGTCTGAGTGAAAGTAGTTCCTCCCTTGAATAGGTGATTCGGACAGAAGAGCAGAAGTCCAAAAAAACACACAAAATTATCAAAAACATCAGAGAGCAGAAGCCAGTGGCTGCCATCCGCGGCGCCATCTTGGATTTTACAAACAGCGAAAGACAAAATTAATCTAATAACAAAGCACGGCCCTAGCCCGTGCACCAGATCATGACATAGCCCCCAACTCAAAGGGTTGAACCCAGACACCCTAGGGTAACCTCACAAAAAACAAACAACGCCCCCCCCATACACACACACAGAAGACCCCCCCTCCCAAACACAAAATGTAACACAAACATGACACTATGACCATGTCTCAGTAATCACAATCACAATAATCATGTCTCACTGGGAAAAACATTCCCAAACTTTCACCAGTTTGTTGACTGTCCCACCAGAGAAAACAAAACACTGGATTTACTGTATGCCAGTGTCAGAGATGCATATAGTGCCACAGCTGTACCCCCCATTGGCAAATCAGATCACTGCATGGTCATGTTAACACCCAAGTACGCTCTCCTTGTGCAAAGGCAGCCTGCTTATACATGGACTGTGAGGAGGTGGACACAGGAGGCTGCTGATGCACTGCAGGACTGCTTTGAGATGACAGACTGGGGCGTACTCTGTGAACCACATGGGGTGGACATAGACAACATGACCGACTGCATCACAGAATACATTAGATTCTGTGAAGACACGACCATGCCAGCTCAGACTGTACACTGCTTCTCCAACAACAGACCATGGGTCATGAGTGACCTGAAAGACTTCTGAACAAAAATAAGAGAGCTTTTAGGTCCGGAGACAAGGAGAAGCTGAGAGGAGTGCAGCATGAGCTGAGAAAGATGCTGAGGTGGTGCAAGGACAATTATAGGAGGAAGTTTGAGAATAAACTCAGGCAAAACAACACTAGATGTGTGGGTGGGAATGAAACAAATAACTGGGTGCAAGGGGAGAGTCAAGCAGACATCTGGGAGCCTGGAGAGAGCTGGTGAACTGAATCTGTTTTTTAATAGGTTCAACTCACAGTTAAGGTTCAACAACACAGCCAGACCCCCCTCACCCCCACTCTCCTGTGCAGCACCTCTCTCCATCTCCCCCCTCACCCCCCTCCTCCTCCTTGGGGGACACCAGACCCCTTCCTCACATCACTGTGACTACAGACCAGGTTAAGAAACAGCTGGAGAGACTCCGTCAGCTGAAGGCAACGGGCCCTGATGGCATCTCCGCCAAGATCCTGAGGACCTGTGCCAACCAGCTAGCTGCGGTACTGAAACACCTGTACAACCTGAGTCTGGAGAGAGTACTGGTGTTGTGGAAGACATCCTGCCTGGTTCCTGTCCCCAAGAAGTCATCTCCATCTGACCTGAATGACTATCGACCAGTTTCCCTCACATCTCATGTGATGAAGGTCCTGGAGAGACTGGTCTTAGCCCACCTGAGGCTGCAGGTGAAGACGTGGCTGGACCCTCTGCAGTTTGCATATCAGCCCCATTTAGGAGCTGAAGACACTGTCATCTATCTGCTGCAACGAGCCCATCTGCACCTGGATGGCGGAGGAGATACTGTGAGAATCACATTTTTTGATTTCTCCTGTGCCTTTAACACCATCCAGGCACTGCTGCTGGGTGAGAAGCTGCAAGTGATGGGGTTGACAGCTCTGTGATCTCCTGGATTACTGACTACCTGACAGGCAGGCCACAGTTTGTTCGGCTGGGCAGTCTTGTCTGGCGTGGTGGTTAGTGATACGGGAGCTCCACAGGGGACTGTGCTCTCTCCTTGTCTCTTCACCTTATACACCACTGACTTTCAGTACAACACTGAGTCATGCCACCTGCAGAAGTTCTCTGACAACTCAGCTGTTGTTGGGCATATAAGAGGGGGAGAGGAGGGGGAGTACAGGGCACTGGTAGACAGATTTGTGGAGTGGACAGAGCAGAATCACCTGAGGCTGAATGTCAGCAAGACCAGAGAGATGGTGATTGACTTCAGGAAGAAGAGGATGCCTTCTCAGCCATTGCAGATTAGGGGGGAGGATGTGGGAGTGGTTGAGGACTACAAATATCTGGATGTCAGGATCAGCAACAGGCTGGACTGGAGATCCAACACTGATGCTGCGCACAAAAAGGGGATGAGCAGACTCTACTTCCTGAGGAAGCTGAGATCCTTCAGCGTGTGCAGCAGGATGATGGAGCTTTTCTATCAGACTGTGGTCACCAGCGCCATCTTCTTTGCTGCTGTCTGTTGGGGTAGCAGTATCAGGGCCAGCGACACCAACAGACTTGACAAGATTATCAAGAGGGCTGGCTCTGTAATTGAGACCTTTGAGACAGTGGTGGAGAGGAGAACACTAAATAAACTACGATCCGTCATGGACAATCCTGATCACCCCCTCCACCACACACTGGACAGACAGCAAAGCACTTCCTCCAGTAGACTACTACAGCTTCACTGTCGGAACAGCCAGGTACATGAAATCTTTCCTGCCACATGCCATTTCACTGTACAATAACTCACTATGTTGTTGTATTCTGGTCATAACTATGCTGCCATACTGCACCTTACAGTCTAACTGGTACCTCACATTTCACTCTGCTCCTGATAGTCCTGCATTGTGCAGCGGGTGTGATTCATGTGTTTATACGGGTCACCATATATTAAGCTATGATGTAAATAGGTTTTTAAAGTAGTGTTAGTTTTACTTTCCATGGGTAATCCCTTTGTCTGTCATGCATGTGTTTCTGTCATTTGGTTATCTACTGTCATGCTGCTGTTACACTGTCATTTCCCAGTTTGGGATCAATAAAGTACATCTATCTATGAAAACATTAGCATAAACTAAATCAAGGCATGGCCAGGTTCAAGACCAGACAAAAAGGCAAACAAAAATAAACCAAATCTAACCATAACTAGGACAAAAAATAAATAAGACGATAAAGAATTAAGCTAAGACCAAGATATAATCAAACTGAGGGTGAATGTTCAAAATGTAACAAAAAGACAATAAAGCCAGTCTAAAATGAAATATGACAAAGGTTCCAAACTTGGGATAACTCAAAACAAATAAACAAAAACAAAAAGTTCATAGTCCTAACAGAAACTCAAAATCTCAAAGGCAAGGAGGAAATAAGAACTAAGCATATTCAGAAAAAGATCTCAGGGAAAAAAAATTGCATCAAAAGGAAAACATATTACATGAAATGACCAGAAAAACAACCCACCCTGAGGGGGGGAGGGGGGACCCAGGCACGGAGAGACCGAAACAAAAACACACAACCCAAAAACAAAGGAAAACCAAAAGAAAACACTCAAGACCCCCAACACAGAACAACAGGTGGTAAACGTTCAAGGGCCTCAGGGGAGAAACTGAGGCAGCTTGGGCAGCCTGCCAAAGTCCCAGGATCACTGGAGTGTACAGTCAAAAGCGTCCGGTGGCCACCCAGAGCTCTTGAGCCACTTCCCAGGACGGCCTGGCCCGTCAGGTGGCCACCTCCAGTCCCTTAGCCACACGACTGGATGACCCCATCTATCAGGTGGCCTCCCAGCATCCCTGAGCCTACGGGCTGCTAACCCCCCCCCCCCCCCGAGGGCGCCAGCAGGACCCAGCGCCCCACAAGAACCACAGGAGCCAGGAGGCAACCTCCCTCTGTGACAAGTGGCCGCCCAGCGGGAACCTCCAACGGCACCCGATGACCCTTGACGAGCTCCAACGAAGACAAGGGACCCTTTGCAACCTCAGGCATAGCAGCACCCATGGTGGCCCTGGACTGGGGCACAGCAGCACCTGCAGTGGCCCCAGACTGGGGCACAGTTGCACCCGCGCCGGGCCCGGACTGGGGCACAGCTTCACCCACGCCAGCCCCGGACTGGGGCACAGCTGCACCCTCCGTGGTCCCGGACTGGGGCACAGCTGTACCCACACCGGCCTCGGACTGGGGCATAGCTGCACCCGCAGCGACCACAGACAACAGGACTGCAGTACCCTCGGAGACCACAGACGGCAGGACAGTAGTACCCTCGGAGACTACAGACAACAGGACAGCAGTACCGTCAGAGACCACAAACGGCAAGACAGCAGCACCCTCCGAGACCACAGATGGTGGGACAGCAGCACCCTTGGAGACCACAGACAGCGGGACAGCAGTATCCTCTCAGACCACAGATGGCGGGACGGCAGCACCCTTGGAGACCACAGATGGTGGGACAGCAGCATCCTCGGAGACCCCAGAAGGCGGGACAGCAGTACCCTCAGCGGCCTCGGACAAAGGTGACACACCCACGGTGCTTTGCCTCCGTCCAAGGCCACCAGGGGTGCTTTGTCTTACATTTACGTAAGAAGGTAAAAACATCTCCTTTCTATTTTTGTCTTTAATAAGAACTAAAGGTAAATAATTAAAATAAGACAAAATGAACCTACTTGAGCTATTACGTGCTTCGTCCCCACCCGAGGCTGTAGAGGATTCCCCGCCTTTGCCAGAGATCATCGAAGGTCATCAGGTGTCGCTGGGGGTCCTCGCTGTTTGGGCATCTCCTCCACCGGGTTTCTGTCTCCCAGCTCCTGTGGTCCGTTATGAGCACTGGTTCCAGCTGCTGCCTCCAGGAGGGGGCGTGTCATGCCCTGCGGCCCGGTGGCTCAGGGATGCTGGGAGAACACCCGATGAACTATTCCATTGGTTAAGGAGGCTCTGGAATGTTGGTTGGCCGCCCGACCTCTTCCACCAGGTGGTCGGTTGATTCGAGGACTCTGGGAGACCACCTGAACTATGTTGTGGCTTCTCTTAGCATTTCTAGGATACTGTGCCACCTTATCTGTACAGGTCATGTGGATCATGAGCACTTTGTTTTGCTTTTCGGTTGTTTCAGTCCGTTCTAGCTTGGGTTCCCCCACCATCCTCCCGGGGTGGGTTATTTTTTCTTGTTCTTGTTGGGGGGCGGTCTTTGTGGAGGGGTCTTTTCTTTTTTTTTGATGGTACCTTGGGGTGTCTGGGATCCACCCCTTAGATAAGGGGCACTGTCATGATTCTCGGCATGGTGGAGTGCCGTGCCCAGTCTCTGAGTGTATTTTAGGTTTTCCCTGTATTTCTGCATCTCTGTTTATTTGGTATTTTGTATGGTTGGGGTATTTGGATTGCTCTTTGTTGTTGTTTTGAGTTTCCCTTGTCCTCGCCGTTATGGGTTATGTTTCCTATTGTATCATTTGGTTTTGAAATGAGTTCTTATTTATTGTCAGTTACTTTTTGTTTCTTATCAGTCCGTGCTTTTAATTTGATAGTCACTTCCTACTGTCAACGCTTCCCGCTGCCGTGTCCTTCAGGATTCTTGTCTGTTCTCGGTGGGGATGTATGGGTGAGCTCCATTGCCTTTTTCTCTTTTTCCCTGACGTGCCCCGGCGTCTCAGCCTGGCATCTCCAGACTATTCCTTTTGTGTTTTTACAGATGTGAGCCCCGGCATCCCTGCATACCTATCGTCCAGTTTCCCTAACCTGTAAGTGTAGTGTTTTTGTGTAGTGTTGTGTTTGTGTAAATAAACGTTGAAAACTCACAGCATGCACATGGTGCTCTTCATGCAGCCCTTGAAAAGGGCGATTTATGACAGTATTCAAATAAATACAGACTGAAAAGGATTTTTAAATCATTGTATTTTGTTTTTATTTGTTTTACACAACATCCAAACTTCACCGGAACTGGGGTTGCATTACTTCTCTTCTAATAATGTTAACATAGTTTTGTAAAGAAACATCTATTGTTTTAAATGTGTAATATAAATACATTTGACTTGACTTGTCTTGACTAAAAACAAAGCAAGAAAAAATAGTTTATAAGATAAAAAAAAGAAAATTTGTTCTTATATTGCTTCTTGCATGAAGCCCAATGTTTAATAAATGAAGCCCCGAGTATTATGAAAATGTGTGTCAATGTATTTATGTTTCTGAGTCTGCTAAGCACAGCTGTCTTTGCAATTTCAGGGGGGTTCTTAATTCCGTATCTCATAATGCTGTTTCTGGAGGGTATTCCTTTATTCTGCATGGAGCTTGCCATTGGTCAGAAGATGCGTTTAGGTAGCATTGGAGCATGGACTACAGTCAGCCCATATTTAGGAGGAGTGGGTAAGTGTTGACTTTTTTTCTGTGCAAATACAGGTGCATTTAAAAAAAAACTTAATATCATTATTTGTGGACTTCCGGTCATGGCCGCCACGTAGGAGGACGTGCTTCACTCTACTCTGCTCTTAAAAATAAAAAAAATCGGCAAATAACCCTCTCAATTGGAACAAAACCTATCCCAGCGTTTGGGCGAGGACATGCCGGTAAAGCCTAAGGCTGGGAAATCAGGTGGAGGAAAAATTGAACCGCCGAAACAGTCCAAGTTAATGGACTTTCACATCCGTGACGAAGCAGAAAAATCCCCAGATATGGCGGAGCAAGCTAGTGGTGGAGCGGTGAATGCTGGCGACGGCACAGGTGCGGTGCTTGCTGCCATTGGCTCAATGAGAGCAGACTTCTCAACTAAGTTTGATGGGATTATAGCAGCGATAGAGGGTTTGAGAAAGGAATTAAGCGATTGTATGGAACGTGTAACGCAGGTGGAGCTCCGAATTTCCAGCGCTGAGAATGACGTCACCAGCCTACAATTAAAGGTGCGCACATTGGAATTAAACAATAAACGTCTGGAAGATAATGTCCTGGATTTAGAATCCCGGTCGAGACGGAACAATCTGAGGCTGGTGGGTCCAACAATTTCCAACAATCCAACAATTAAGGAAACAGTTTGACCCCACCCGTAAAGAGCTCCGCAACCTTGGGATTTGTCATGGAGTGATTTATCCTGCAAGCCTGCTGGTCACATATAAAGGGAGAACCCACACCTTCAAGACCCCAGAAGAGGCGCAGGAGCTCATCGAGAAGATCCAAGAAGAGACTGGTGGGAGCTAAGCATGAAGCATGAATAAGATATAAGGTAGAATATTTAAGCATTTGCACAGGCATCTGACTGATCTGAAGCAAATAGCAAGTTCACAAAATACAGATTGTGTTGTATTAAAAAAAAACCCTATGATGTACAAAGTTGCTATAAAATTTTGGAGTTAAGTTGGAAAACTACAGAAGAGACTTAATGTTACGTCATTAAAAGCAGTAGAGTTAGGGTGATTGAGAGGAGAAAGAAAGAGTGGTTTTGCCTGATCCTTGTGAGTGAGGAGCAGTCAATGGCTATAGCGGGAGACGGAATTTTTTTTTTGATTTTGGGGGGATCACCACGAATGTGGGAAGGGGGAATTTGTTTGTGTGTAGTTTGTAGGATGAATGTTCAACCACTCATGTTTTTGCTTCTCTGTGTGAGCATGTTTACATTGCGAGGTAATCCCAAACTCCTTATTGATCATAGACCAAAGCGTTAATCTTAATTTAACTTCATGGAATTGCAGAGGTCTACAAAATTTTAAAAAAAACTTAAACAAGTTATGAATAAAATAAAAGACATAGGTTCAAAAATTGTGTTTTTACAAGAAACTCATCTAATAGAGGAGGATGTAAAAAGAATTAAAAAAAGATGGCAGGGAAATGTATTCACCTCATCATTTTCATCTCGAGCCAGGGGAGTTATGACTCTCATACACAAAACAGTCCCATTTCAAGTGAAAAATGTAATTGGAGACAAATTAGGAAGATACCTAATCATTCAAGGATCTTTGTTATTAGAAAATATAAATCTGGTGAACTTATATGGTCCCAATATAGATGATCAAAACTTCTTTGTTAATTTATTTCTTATTTTATCATCACTTACAGGGCAGCATATAATAGCAGGGGATTTTAATTGTACATTGAATCCCAGCATACATAGATCAACAGGACTGGACTGTACGCACAATGGATGCAGGATGATCATTAATCATTTTATGAAAGAATTGAGATTGCTAGACATATGGAGAGAAATGAACCCACAAGTTAAAGCCTACTCTTGTTATTCTAATACCTACAAGACATTCTCACGTATTGACTATTTTTTGATCTCCACAGAATTAAGGTCCAAGATTCAAAACTGTTTCTATGATAACATTGTGATCTCTGATCATGCACCCTGCTGTCTAACATATGTAGATAAGAAATTGACAAAGGAACCAGGTAGGTGGCAATTTCAGCATAAATGGCTTCAGGACGAGGAATTTGTTAAGTACATAGAAAAACAGATAGATGTGTTCTTTGATATCAATCGTTGGCCTCCGTCGGTCTATGATGACCATGGAAGAGAATCCTAAACGTCTACTCTGCTGGAACAGCACCGCCTGTGGCTGAACAGGCCGATGCGCGAATGACAGTCCCGTCACACAGGTCACACTTGTGGGTGGTCTCCGTGCTGCTGGGTCTGTGGCGGTTCTTCCTGCGGGTCCTTTTTTCATCTGCTGCAGCAGTCAGTCTCTCTTCACCCGCCTTGAGCTGTCTGGTCAGGGTGCCTCTCCATTTGGAGCGGTCCGTTGCAAGGTCCTCCCAGCGCTCTGTGTTGATATCCAGGGCCCTCATGTCTCTCTTGCAGACGTCTCTAAAGCGCAGCTGTGGGCGGCCAACGTCTCTCCTGCCAGTTGCCAGTTCTCCATAGAGGACGTCTTTGGGGATTCTGCCATCCTCCATACGGTGAACGTGGCCTAGCCAGCGGAGCCTGCGCTGCCTGAGTAGAGTGAACATGGAGGGAAGGCCGGCGCGGGACAGAACTTCTGTGTTGGGCACTTTGTCCTGCCAGGATATGTCCAGGATGTGGCGAATGCAGCGCAAGTGGAAGGAGTTCAGTCTCTTTTCCTGCCGGGCGTATGTTGTCCACGTCTCACTCCCATAGAGCAGTGTGCTGATGACGCAGGCGTTGTACACTGCCATTTTTGTCTTGACAGAGAGTTTGGGATTCTCCCACACTCGTGTGGTGAGGCGAGCGAGTGTGAAGGCTGATTTTCCAATCCTCTTGTTGATCTCTGTATCAAGGGAGAGGTTGTTGCTGATCGTGGACCCCAGGTACGTGAACTGATTCACGACCTCCAGCTTGTAGTCATCAATGGTGATGGTTGGTGGTGCTTCCGTGCCTTGCGCCAAGACGTTAGTCTTCTTCAGGCTGATGGTAAGCCCGAAGTCCTTGCATGCCTGGGAGAAGCGGTCCATCAGGGTCTGAAGCTCCTGCTGTGTGTGGGTTGCGACTGCAGCGTCGTCTGCGAACAGCATGTCTCTGATTAGAGCCTCGCGTACTTTGGTTCTGGCTTTCAGGCGGGCGAGGTTGAAAAGCCTGCCGTCAGATCTTGTGTGCAGGTAGATTCCCTCTGTTGCTGTGCTGAAGGCATGCCTCAGGAGCATAGCAAAGAAAATCCCAAAGAGGGTTGGCGCAAGTACACAGCCCTGTTTCACTCCGCTGCGTATGTTGAATGGCTCTGAGACGTTGCCATCGTGCTGCACTATCCCCTGCATGTTGGTGTGAAACGATTCGATGAGGCTTTGCAACTTTGGTGGGCATCCTATCTTTGGCAGGATCTTGAAAAGGCCCTCTCTGCTGACCAGATCGAACGCTTTGGTGAGGTCGATGAAGGCGACGTACAGAGGCATGTTCTGTTCTCTGCATTTCTCCTGGAGTTGGCGGATGGAGAATATCATGTCTACCGTCGATCGCTCAGCGCGGAAGCCACACTGAGACTCGGGGTAGACACGTTCGGCAAGCTTCTGTAGACGAACGAGAACAACTCGTGCGTAGACTTTGCCAACAACGCTGAGGAGGGAAATGCCCCTGTAGTTGTTGCAGTCGCTTCTCTCCCCTTTGTTTTTGTAGAGGGTGATGATCTTGGCGTCCCTCATGTCCTGTGGTACGGCACCTTCCTTCCAGCACTGGCAGAGGACGTCATGCAATGGCAGCAGTAGGGCGGTCTTGCAGTGCTTGATCAGGTCAGGGGGTATGCCGTCGTTGCCGGGTGCCTTGCCAGCGGCCAAGCTATCAATGGCCTTACTGAGTTCGTCGATGGTTGGCTCGGCGTCAAGTTCGTCCATGGATGGCAGGCAGTCGATGGCATCAAGGGCTGACGGTGTCACGGTGTTCTGTCTAGAGTAGAGGTCGGAGTAGTGTTCGGCCCATCTCTCCATCTGCTTGTTCTTCTCTGTGATCATCTCCCCAGTGGAAGATTTGAGGGGGGCCGTCTTGCTCTGAGCCGGACCAAGTGCTTTCTTGATGCCATCGTACATACCACGGATGTTCCCTGTTATGGCAGCGGTTTGAATGTCTTGGCTGAGCTGAGTCCAGTACTCGTTGGCACAGCGCCGAGCAGTCTGCTGAACTTTGCTTCTCGCAGCCCTGAGAATCTGGAGATTCTTCTCGTTTGGGTACTTCTTGTACTCAGCAAGTGCTGAGCGCTTGGCTTCAATGACGGGGGTCATCTCGGTCAACTTGGCATCAAACCAGTCCTGTGACTTCGAGGTCTTCCTCCCAAAGGTAGCCAAGGCTGTGCGGTAGATGGTGTTTTGCAGCTCTTCCCACTTCTGCTTTGCAGATTCTCCTCCTTGTGGTACACCAAGTTCCTTCTCAAAGGTGGAGGCAAACTGCTCAGCAAGTTCTGGTTGGGCCATCTTGCTGATGTCAATCCGTGCCTTTCCAGGTTGTCTAGCACGATGGAATTTCTTCAGCTGCAGCTTGACCTTGCAACACACCAATGAATGGTCTGTGTCGCAATCTGCACGAATGGGTGATTAGCACGTTCTTCAGTGAGGTGCGCCTGGTCAGGATCAAGTCTAGCTGGTGCCAGTGCTTTGAGCGCGGATGTTGCCAGGAAACCTTGTGTTGGGGCTTGGTCTTGAAGAACGAGTTTGTGATGCACAGATCGTGATATGTGCAGAACTCGAGCAGCCGCTGTCCGTTGTCGTTCATTCTGCCCACGCCAAAAGGTCCAAGACAGGAGGGCCAGGAGTCGTGGTCAGCACCCACTCTGGCATTGAAGTCTCCAAGGAGAATGAGTTGTTCAGAGTTGGGGATGATCCTGACAGTTGTTGCGAGATTCTCGTAGAACTCGTCTTTTGCCTCTGGTGTGGCTGTCTGTGTTGGGGCATACATACTGACGAGGGTGACTGGGCCTTGAGTGGTGTTCAGGCGGAGGGTGAGGAGTCGTGCAGAGCCAGTGCTGCCCGGTTCCACCATCTTCAGCAAAGTGTTCTTCACTGCGAAGCCCACTCCGTGTTCCCTGTGTTCGTCACTGCCCTTTCCCTGCCAGTAGAACGTGTAGTCCTTCTCTCTCAGTGTGCCTGCATCAGCTAACCGTGTTTCCTGGAGAGTGGCGATATCCACTCCCAGTCTCTTCAGCTCATTATTGATGATGGCAGTCTTCCTGGTGTCGTTGATGTCCTTGAGGTTAGCAGCGAGTCCTGTCATCATAGTGCGGACGTTCCAAGTTCCCAGTTTTAGAGTTGGTCTCTTTTGTTTTATTGTCTTGCCTGGTGCGAAGGTTCTCAGCCTGCTGTTTGGATTTCTCCTTATCCCCATGCACCCAATGAGGAAAGCAAGCTGTGGTGGGACAACACCTTATTGGCTGGGGGCTGCCCAGCTTGAGGCGGGCGGTAGCTGTCCAGTGAGATCTGATGATCCCTCCCACCGTCGGGAACAACCCCTGGCGCCACGCTCTACGCCAATTGAGCAATGGCTTATAACCGGTAACTGTCATTCCCCGTGTTTTGTCTACGCCAAAGGAGAAGCTGGAGTGTCCTCTCCAGTGATCCGGTGTTCTACCTTCCAGCGTTGGGCGTTGGTAGGATTCAAGCCTGGGCAGGAAGATATGGAGGACAAGATGTTGCCCATGCAGCATGTCCCCCCTCTCCACGTCACTGATGAATCCAAAGGAACAGCAGGGCTGCTACAGTTTGGCACCAGCGCCGTTGCAGGAGCTGCCAGAACGATGTTGAGCACAACATAGAACTGCCTTAGGGGCTCCGACTCCGGATTTTTCCTCAGGGTTGACTCCCGAAGCCTTTCCCGTGACCGGGTATGCCGCAAGGCAGCAGAGGTTTGAAATCAGGGTTTACCTTCCCCTAGATGGGCTACCTTCCCGGGTTGACGAGCCACCATCTACCCGAAGCATCTGGTTTTAAGGCGCCAGAGATCCGCCCTCGCCCCTTCTCCTATTAGTAAAAGCAGTTCCGCCGGGCTTAGAGACTAAACCACACGGGCAGGCTAGGAGTTGGACTTAGTTGTCAGAGGCTTTTCGAGACGCACGCCATAAGGAGTATTTTATGAGCACTGGGAGCTTAACCCCAGTGCCGCTCCTGGCTATGACAACCTTGGAACCCAATACTACACAAACATCAGCATGTATAAAGTGGGAGGCTTTCAAAGCTTTTATTAGGGGGCATATTATTAGTTATACAGGTTCAAAATCTAAGAAGACTCGAGAGGAGAGAGTCCAGTTGGAACATAAAATAAAAATTCTCCAAGAAAAAGTGTATGCAGGAAGTGACCCAAAGTTAGAGAATGAATTACTGATTCTGAGAGCTGAATATGACAAAAAATCAGCGAATAGAGCTGCCTCGAGTCTTCTAAGATTGAAGCAATCTTTTTATGAACAAGGTGAAAAATCAGGGAAATTATTGACATGGCAGATTAAACAATTAGAATTTAAAACACCAATTACCAGTATTATAAGTAACGGACAGGCGGTTGTAGATCCTTTAGAAATTAACAGTGCCTTTAGAGATTATTATGAAAAACTATATGACACAAAAAATGAAGCTGACTTAACAAAACTAAATGGGTTTTTGGACGAATTATCTATACCTTGTATTCCAAATGAAAACAGGGAGATACTGGAGTCTAAAATTAGTCAAGAAGAAGTTGGGCTAGCCATTGATGATATGAAATCAGGAAAAAGTGCAGGACCAGATGGTCTTCCAGTTGACCTCTATAAAAAATTTAAGAATAAATTAATAAAACCATTTTTGGAAATGGTTTTAGAAGCATTTCAAAATAGTAATTTACCACTATACATGAATAATGCCTTAATTATACTGTTGCCAAAACCAGGTAAACCCTCTAATAAATGTGAAAATATGAGACCAATAAGCCTATTAAATGCTGACCTTAAGATAATCTGTAAAATTTTAGCAAGACGGCTACAAGAAATATTACCAAATATTATTAACCGAGATCAGAATGGCTTTATAAAGGGAAGACAAGGCTTCCATAATGTAAGAAGACTATTTAATATTATCTATTCTAATAAAGAAGCACCGGATACAGCTCTCCTATCATTGGACGCCGAAAAGGCCTTTGATAGGGTCGAATGGCCTTTTCTTTTTGAAGTTCTACAAAGGTTTGGATTAGGAAATAATTTCATAAAATGGGTTCAGATAATATACAATAATGCTACAGCAGAAATTCTAACAAACAGCAATATCTCAAAATCAATAAAAATCAATAGAGGATGTCGACAAGGCTGTCCACTTTCACCTTTACTGTTTACTATGGGAATTGAACCTTTAGCGATGGCAGTACGTTTACATCCACAAATATATGGAATTAAAATAGGACCAACAGAACATAAAATCTCCCTGTATGTCGATGACATAATTTTGTTCATGTCGAATCTTAAAAAATCAATTCCGACTTTGTTGAATTTAGTAAAGAATTTTGGGGAAATATCAGGATATAAAATAAATAAAACTAAATCTTCAATATTAATGCTAAATGAGACCCAGAGAAATCACCCAGGTCCTGAGGTAAATCAATTCAAAGTTGTAAATCAGTTTAAATATTTAGGAATTCAAATTGTGCCTAAGCTAGAATTAGTCGCCAGCGCCAACTATGAAGCCTTAATGATAGACATTAATGAGTTACTTCAGAGATGGATGTCACTACCAATGTCGATGATTGGGAGAATTAATATACTTCAAAGTAATATCTTACCCAAAATACTTTATTTATTTCAATACATTCCTTTACCACCACCTTCAGATCTATTCTTAAGAATTAAAAAAAAGTTAGTGGAATTTATATGGAACAGTAGGAAGGCTAGATTACGTCTGTCCTTACTATATTTACCATTTGATCGTGGAGGTCTGAAATGTCCAAACTTTATGTTGTATTACTGGTCAGCACAACTGAGGTCTATGACATATTATTTTTCATCAAATGATCTCCCTCACTGGACTGAAATGGAATCATACAATTTACCTTTACCTCTTCCCTTATTCATATACTCAGACTCGGCTAAAAAATTACAGAAGCAAGTTAAAAATCCAATTGTAAAGCATATGATCAAAATATGGTGTGAAACCAAAAAATATCTAAAAGAACCACACTTTTTGTCACAATTTAGCCCAATATGGAGTAATCAATATTTTAAACCAGGGAGAGCGGATGCTGTATTTAAAGTATGGAATTTAAAAGGGATTCAAAAGATTCGAGACTTATATTTGTCAGGTTCAGATAACATAATGTCTTTTGAAGAACTGAGGATCAAATTTAATCTTAATAGAACACATTTTTTTAAATATCTTCAGCTTAGGAACTTTATTCGATCAAATCAAAATAATGCTCTCATCCGACCTACTTATTCATCCTTGGAAAAAATCTTGACGAAAGATAGTAAGAGAAAGGGTATTATTTCAGAGTTTTATAACTCATTGACATTATCCTCAAGTGAAAACTCACAGAAAAGACTGAATTATTGGAAAGAAGACCTGCAAACTGAAATTTCAGAGGAACAATGGGAATTGGCTTGTGCAGAAGCTCTAACCAAATCAATAAATGTACGTTTTAAATTGATACATTTTAAATGGTTAATGCGGATGTATGTTACACCGGTGGAATTAAATAGATATAACAAAAACATACCAGATACGTGCACAAAATGTATGGAAAGTAAAGGAACCCTATTTCATTGTTTATGGGAATGTAGAAAAATTAGAATGTTTTGGGAAGAGGTGAGGGTAACAATTGGAAAAATAATTTCAAAACAAATCATATTGAATCCTAAACTGTTTTTGTTGGGTCTTTATCCAGAAAAGCATAACTTTAACAAGAGTGAAAGAGCATTCATAGACCTCAGTTTGCTTAATGCCAAAAAATGTATTGCACTATTGTGGAAAAAGACTCATAGACCAGATGTGACTCAGTGGTTAAGACAGATGTTAACAAACCTTCCACTAGAAAGAATAACATACACACTGAAATCAAAAGAAATTGTGTTTGAGAATATATGGAGACCTTTCATTGATTATGTAAAGAATTTAAACATAACTTTTGAAGAAGACGGTGAATGATGTGTGTGGACCTTTGTAAATTCCAAATTGGTGAATGTATAGTATGTATACTTACGTAATGGATTGCCTAGACTAAATAGAGGAGCATTGTTGAAGACCTGCCTTTGTTAGTGGTTGTTGGTGTTTTTAGTATTTTTTTTAATTATTTTAGTGTTAGTGTTTGATTGTTTGTGTTTTGTTTGTAAAAAGGTTCAATAAAAATATTGTGGAAAAAAAATATCATTATTTGTGATTTGATTCAGATAACTATTAGGCAAAACGATCAAAATTACTTTTATTTACAGTGGATATAAAAAGTCTTCACACCTCTGTTCAAATGCGGGTTTTTGTGATGTAAAAAAATGATACACAGATAAATCATTTTAAAACTTTTTCCACCATTAATGTGACCTATAAGCTGTACAACCCAATTGAAAAACAAACTGAAATCTTTTAAGGGGAAAAATAACACTTACAATTACCTGTTTGCATAAATATGCACACCCTCTTATAACTGGGGAAGTGGCTGTGTTCAGAATTAACCAGTCACATTCAAACTCATGTTAAATGGGAGTCAGCACACACCTGCCACCATTTAAAGTGCCTCTGATTAACCCCAAATAAGGTTCAGTTGTTCCAGTAGGCTTTTCCTGACATTTTTGTAGTCACATCTTACAGCGCAAGCCATGGTTCTCAGAGAGCTTCCAGAGCATCAGAGGGATCTCATTGTTCAAAGGTATCAGTCAGGAGAAGGGTACAAAAGAATTTCCAAGGCATTAAATATACCATGCAACACAGTGAAGACAGTCATCACCAAGTGGAGAAAATATGGCACAACAGTGACATTGCCAAGAACTGGACGTCCTTCCAAAATTGATGAAAAGATGAGAAGAAAACTGGTCAGGGAGGCTGCCAAGAGGCCGACAGCAACATTGAAGGAGCTGCAGGAATTTCTGGTAAGTACTGGCTGTTTAGTACATGGGACAACAACCTCCTGTCTTCTTCATATGGGTCTGGGCTATGGGGTAGGGTGGCAAGATGAAAGCCTTATCTTATGAAGAAAACATCCAAGCCCGGCTACATTTTGCAAAAACACATTTGAAATCTCCCAAACACATGTGGGAAAATGTGTTATGGTCTGATGAAACCAAGGTTGAACTTTTTGGCCATAATTCCAAAAGATATATTTGGCACAAACACAACACTGCTCATCACCAAAAGAACACCATACCGACAGTGAAGCATGGTGGTGACAGCGTCATGCTTTTGATCTATTTTTCTTCAGCTGGAACTGGGGCTGTCATGATCCTGGTTCACGGGTTAGAGCCGTACCCAGTTTTGTCATAAACTTCCCCGTGCGCTGTGGAAAAGCGTGGAAGAGAAGGATGGATGAGGATTTATGCGCAGGGTTCACCAAACACACCTTTATTGACATAAACAGTTCAGAAACTAAAGACTAACAGAAATGAAACAGTTGTGCACATAACGGCTGACACAAATAGCATGCAGCAGGCAGACCACTGTGCACCATGGCCACAAAAACTGACAAGACGGAATGCTTGTGTAAATTTGGATTTCTCAAGGACGCTTGACTGGCACGGGAGAAGAACTGGACAGCAGTGCCCGAGCGTAGCAGTTGTGCTGCTACACTTGTCTGTAGTGTTTCCCCTTGCAGCACAACTGGAGACAGAAATGTGGAAAAGCTCTTACTCACCGTGCAGGAGCAGTCCGAGTCATCCAAGGCTGACAGCGAGCACAAACACGAAAGATCCTTTGGGACGTGACGGTCAGACGGCGGAGAATAACTGTCTAACCTGTACAGTGGTCCAGCGGTGCTTGTCTAGCAAGGAGCCACTTAAATACAAACACCACTGGCCACACAACTTGGGCACACCTGGGCGAGGCGCGGGAAAGATAATTACCGGGGCTGGGAACGGCTGATGGAAACCAGAGGGAGAGCGACAGACTGTCAGCAGCGTGGGAGAAAGTAGGTCACCGAGGCTGACTAACAGCTGCCAGTCAGGCAGTGGCTATGAATATGGAATAAGTGCAAAAATACTCAAAATGCACATAAACAGTAAAACCAAAACCCACTGAGAGATCAGGGCCGAGCCAGGGAAGGCCAAGCTGGCTCGGCTCGTGACAAGTTTTCCTGCCCAGTGAGCATTTTTCTGTTTGTTTATTGTTATCTAGAAGATTATTATGATGATTTTGAGTTCTCTTGTGTTTGTTTCCTTATGGTTTCCGGTTTGTTTATTTTGACAGTGCTGTGCAGCTTCCGGCTGTCAATTCCTTTGGGGCTGCACAGCTGCTGCCTATTCTGTTACTCATGGATTACACCTGTCTCTGATTATGTGCGTGTATTTAAGGGACATGACAACATCTGCCGTTGTCGTGTCCTTCTTCTTCTTCTTCTGTGAATTCCTGCCCTCTGGACTGCTACCGTGGGTCTAGGTTCCACTGTCGAGGTGAGTCAGAGTGCTCCGTCTTAGTGCCTTTTTTTTCCTCCGTTGTCTCAGCCGTTGAGCCCCATAGCCCTTGGGGTCCTCCGGCTGAACTTCTACCCTGGTCAGGCGTTCCCAGACTTTGTACTTCTGACATTGAGCTCCATTCTCCTCCAGCGTTTGTATTCATGTTTCTTTATTATCGTCTTGCACTTCCATTTGTTGTATTTGTTTGAAGCGTTCTTGTTTGTTCTTTAAGTTAATAAATGTGCTGTGCTACAGCAAGCGTTTGGTGTCTTATTTTGCGCATTATGGCAGAGTCCTTAGTCAAGGTGGAGGGAATTATGAACAGTTCCAAATACCAGTCAGTGTTGGCACAAAACCGTCAGGCTTCTGCTAGAAAGCTGAAGATGAAGATGAAGATGAAGAGGAACTTCATCTTTCAGCACGGCAATGACCCAAAGCACACATCCAAGTCAACAAAAGAATGGCTTCACCAGAAGAAGACTAAGGTTTTGGAATGGCCCAGCCAGAATCCAGACCTGAATCTGATCGAACATCTGTGGGATGATCTGAAGAGGGCTGTGCACAGCAGATGTCCTCGCAATGTGAGAAGTTTAGAGCATTTTTGCAAAGAAGAGTGGGCAAATATTGCCACATCAAGATGTGCCACGCTGATAGACACCTACCCAAAAAGACTGAGTGCTGTAATAAAAGCTGAAGGTGCTGCAACAAAGCATTAGTTTAAGGGTGTGCATATTTATGCAGCCAGGTTATTGTAAGATTTTTATTTTTCCCCTTAAAAGATTTCAGTTTGTTTTTCAATTGGGTTGTACAGGTAATGGTGGAAAAAGTTTTTGAAATGATTTATCTTGGTTTCATTTTTTTTACATCACAAAAACCTGGTATTTGAACAGGGGTGTGTAGATTTTTTTATATTGACTGTAGTTGTTCTTTAATATCTGGTGATGCTCCTTCAACTTTTAAACGTGCTGTGGTCCAGCCCCTCATTAAAAAGCCTAATCTTGACCCCACAGTTTTATCCAATTTTAGACCCATCTCAAAACTTCCTTTTATTTCAAAAGTCTTAGAAAAAGTTGTTTATGAACAAGTACAAACCCACATTTATCTAAATAACATTTCTGAGAAATTCCAGTCTGGTTTTAAAGCACATCACAGTACTGAAACAACTCTTTTAAGAGTTTTAAATCATTTGCTTTTAACAGCTGATTCTGGTAACTCCACTGTTCTCATGCTTTTGGACCTAACAGCAGCCTTTGATACAGTTGACCACAACATTCTTCTTTCATGTCTCAACCAGTGTGTTGGCATTAGGGGCACTACCCTCAAATGGTTTGAATCTTATCTATCTGACAGGAGTTTTTCTGTTCATTTGGGAGAATATTCTTCAGCTGTGTCCCAGCTGAACTGTGGGGTCCCACAGGGCTCAGTTTTGGGCCCTCTCATTTTTTCATTGTATATGCTGTCTTTGGGTCTTATTTTTAAAAAGCACAATATTTCCTTCCACTGTTTTGCAGATGATGTCCAAGTCTACCTACCTCTTAAAACAAACACTTGCACATCCATTCAGATTTTATTGGACTGTCTCAGGGACATCCATTCTTGGATGGAAGTTAATTTCCTGAGCCTTAATAAAAATAAAACACATAACACATAAAAATAAAACAAATAATTTTATTTGGGCAACAAAGTGTTTTGGGGGGTTATGACAGTACCATTGGCCCCCTCCAGTCACACTGTCATTTGTTTGCAAGAAACCTTGGTGTAATTTTTGATTGGGAGTTTAAGTTTAACAAACAAATTACAGACGTGGACAAAATTGTTGGTACCCCTCTGTTAATGAAAAAAAAAAAAACCCACAATGGTCACAGAAATAACTTGAATCTGACAAAAGTGGTAATAAATAAAAATTCTATGAAAATTAACCAATGAAAATCAGACAATGCTTTTGAATTGTGGTTCAACAAAATTATTTTAAAAAACAAACTCATGAAACAGGCCTGGACAAAAATGATGGTACCCCAAGAAAAGATTGAGAATAATGTGACCATAGGGACATGTTCAACCAAGATGTGGCGTCTAATTAACATCACAGGTGTCTACAAACTTGTAATCAGTCATTTGGCCTATTTAAAGGGTGACAAGTAGTCACTGTGCTGTTTGTTGACATGGTCTGTACCACATTGAACATGGACCAGAGGAAGCAAAGGAGAGAGTTGTCTCAGGAGATTAAAAAGAAAAATATAGACAAGCATGTTAAAGGTAAAGGCTATAAGACCATCTCCAAGCAGCTTGATGTTCCTGTGACTACAGTTGCACATATTATTCAGAAATTTAAGATTCACGGGACCGTAGCCAACCTCCCTGGATGCGGCCGCAGGAGGAGACGGATAATACAAATGGTAACAAAAGAGCCCAGAACAACCTCTAAACACATTCATGGTGAACTCCAAGGTCAAGGTATATCAGTGTCAGATCGCACCATCCGTCGTTGTTTGAGCCAAAGTGGACTTTATGGGAAACGACCAAGGAGGACACCACTGTTGAAAACAAATCATAAAAAAGCCAGACTGGAATTTGCCACACTGCATGTTGACAAGTCACAAAGCTTCTGGAAGAATGTCCTATGGACAGACGAGACAAAACTGGAACTTTTTGGCAAGGCACATCAGCACTATGTTCACAGATGCAAAAATGAAGCATACCAAGAAAAGAACACTGTCCCTACTGTGAAACATGGAGGAGGTTCTGTTATGTTGTGGGGCTGTTTTGCTGCATCTGGCACAGGGTGTCTTGAATCTGTGCAGGGTACAATGAAATCTCAAGACTATCAAGGTATTCTAGAGAGAAATGTGCTGCCCAGTGTCAGACAGCTTGGTCTCAGTTGCAGGTCATGGGTCTTGTAACAAGATAATGACCCAAAGCACACAGCTAAAAACACCCAAGAATGGCTAAGAGCAAAACATTGGACTATTCTAAAATGGCCTTCTGTGAGCCCTGATCTAAATCCTATTGAACATCTGTGGAAGGAGCTGAAGCATGCCGTCTGGAGAAGGCACCCTTCAAACCTGAGACAACTGGAGCAGTTTGCTGATGAGGAGTGGGCCAAAATACCTGCTGAGAGGTGCAGAAGTCTCATTGACAGTTACAGAAATCATTTGATTGCAGTGATTGCCTCAAAATGCTGTGCAATAAAATATTAAGTTAAGGGTGCCATCATTTTTGTACAGGCCTGTTTCATGAATTTGTTTTTTAAAATAATTGTGTTGAACCACAATTCAAAAGCATTGTCTGATTTTCATTAGTTAATTTTCATAGAATTTTTATTTATTACCACTTTTGTCAGATTCAAGTTATTTCTGTGACCATTGTGGGTTTTTCTTTCATTAACAGAGGGGTACCAACAACTTTGTCCATGTCTGTAGTTCAAAACCAGTTTCTTTCAACTCAGACTTCTCTACCTCCCAAGTACTGATTTTGAGAGACTGATTCATATTTTTATTACACTGCGTTTAGACTGTCCTGGTGCCAGGTGGTGATCGATTGCAGGTCGATGATCGATTTTGTTATCGTATCATCAGACCTGCAACCGTATGTCTTGGACACCCGAGTAAAGAGAGGTGCAGAGCTGTCAACTGATCACCACCTGGTGGTGAGTTGGATCCGATGGCAGGGGAGGAAGCCATTCAGACCTGGTAGACCCAAACGTATAGTGAGGGTGTGCTGGGAGCGTCTGGCTGAGGCCCCTGTCCGGCAGGTCTTCAACTCCCACCTCCGGAAGAATTTCAACCACATTCCGAGGGAGTCTGGAGACATGGAGTCTGAATGGGCCATGTTCTCCACCTCTGTTGTTGAAGCGGCGGCCCAGAGCTGCGGCCGCAAGGTGGTCGGTGCATCTCGTGGTGGCAACCCCCAAACCAAGTGGTGGACACCAGTGGTGAGGGGGGCCATTAAGCTGAAGAAGGAGTCCTATCAAGCTTGGTTGGCTTGTGGGACTCCCGAAGCAGCTGAGGTGTACCGGCAGGCCAAGCGGAGTGCAGCGCGGGTGGTTGCTGAAGAAAAAACGCGGGTATGGGAGGAGTTCGGTGAGGCCATGGAACAAGACTTTCGGTCGGCCTCAAAGAGATTCTGGCAAACTGTCCGGCGGCTCAGGAGGGGAAAGCAGCTCCCCGTCCACACTGTGTATGGTGCGGATGGGACACTGTTGACTTCGACTGGGGATATCGTCGGGCGGTGGAAGGAATACTTCGAGGATCTCCTCAATCCCACTGATACGCCTCCCACAGAGGAAGCAGGGTTTGGGGACGAGGGGGATGACTCGCCTATCACAGGGGCTGAGGTCGCCAAGGTGGTTAAAAATCTCCTTGGTGGCCGGGCCCCAGGGGTGGACGAGATTCGCCCTGAGTACCTCAAGGCCCTGGATGTTGTTGGGTTGTCATGGTTGACACGCCTCTGCAACATTGTGTGGAGGTCGGGGCAGTGCCTTTGGCATGGCAAACCGGGGTGGTGGTTCCTCTCTTCAAAAAAGGGGACCGGAGGGTGTGCTCCAACTTCAGAGGGATCACACTCCTCAGCCTCCCTGGGAAGGTCTATGCCAAGGTACTGGAGAGGAGAGTCCGGCCGTTGGTCGAACCTCGGATTCAGGAGGAGCAATGTGGTTTTCGTCCTGGCCATGGCACATCGGACCAGCTCTTTACCCTCTCGAGAATTCTTGAGGGTTCGTGGGAATTTGCCCAACCAGTTTACATGTGTTTTGTGGACTTGGAGAAGGCATTTGACCGCGTCCCTCGTGGATTTTTGTGGGGGGTGCTTCGGGAGTATGGGGTATCGGGCTTGTTGTTACGAGCTATTCGGTCTCTGTACGACCATTGTGAGAGTTTGGTCCGTATTGCCAACACTCGGTTGGACTCATTCCCAGTGAGAGTTGGACTCCGCCAGGGCTGCCCTTTGTCACCGATCCTGTTCATAATTTTTATGGACAGGATTTCTAGGCGCAGCCAGGGAATGGAGGGTGTCATGCTTGGTGACCACAGGATCTCATCTCTGTTGTTTGCAGTTGATGTTGTCCTGCTGGCTTCATCCAGCAATGACCTACAGCTCTTGCTGGGACGGTTTGCCGCTGAGTGTGAAGCGGCTGGGATGAAAATCAGCACCTCCAAGTCCAAGTCCATGGTCCTCAGCCGGAAAAAGGTGGATTGTCCTCTCCGGGTTGGGGACAGGCTCCTGCCCCAAGTGGAGGAGTTTAAGTATCTTGGGGTCTTGTTCACGAGTGAGGGGAAAATGGAGCGAGAGATCGACAGACGGATTGGAGCAGCATCTGCAGTGATGCGGACGTTGTACTGGTCTGTTGTGGTGAAGAGAGCTTAGTTCTAAGGCAAAGCTGTCGATTTACCAGTCAATCTACATTCCTACTCTCACCTATGGTCACGAGCTTTGGGTAATGACCGAAAGAACGAGATCGCGGATACAAGCGGCTGAAATGAGCTTTCTCCGTAGGATTGCTGGACTCACCCTCAGAGATAGGGTGAGGAGCTCAGTCATCCGGGAGAGGCTCAGAGTAGAACTGCTGCTCCTCCACATTGAAAGGAGTCAGTTGAGGTGGTATGGGCATCTGATTAGGATGCCTCCTGGACGCCTCCCACTTGAGGTGTTTCAGGCACGTCCCACTGGGAGGAGACCCTGGGGCAGACCCAGGACTCGGTGGAGAGACTATGTCTCCCAGCTGGTCTGGGAACGCCTTGGTATCCCCTCTGAAGAGCTGGAGCAGGTGGCTGGGGAGAGGGAAGTCTGGGCTTCTCTGCTTGAACTGCTGCCTCTGCGACCCGGACCTCCGGAAAAGCGGTAGAAGATGGATGGATGGATGGATGGATGCGTTTAGACTACTGTAACTCCCTCTATGTTGGTCTAGACCAGTCATCATTGAAACAGTTACAAACTGTTCAAAATGCTGCTGCCCGTCTGTTGACTGGAAAGAAATTATGTGACCACATAAGTCCAGTTCTTGCATCATTGCACTGGCATCTTGTAAATTTTAGGATCCAGTTCAAAATTTCATTAATTGTTTTTAAATGTTTAAATGGTTTGGCTGCTTGTTATTTATCCGAGCTGTTACACACTCATTCTAGAGCCAGAGCACTGAGGTCATCAAACCAGCTTCTTCTGGATGTTCCCAGGGTTCGGCTCAAAACTTGAGAAGATAGAGCTTTTTCAGTGGTGACCCCGAAACTGTGGAACAGCCTACCTTATCAGAATAGAGCTGCACAGATGCTAGAGCACTTTAAAACACTGTTAAAGACTCATCTTTTCACTTTGGCATTTAGTCCCTGCTAGGCAATTTGTCTTGGCCTCTTATTTTGTTCTTAATTATTACTAATATTTTAAAAAATTATTGCATTTATATCTGCTTGTATTTTAATTCTTAGTATTCTAATCCTTTTATGTTTACATGGGTGTATTTTATTACTTTTAGCTTGTTTTTATGGTTAATTCTATGTTTTTGGTATCTGTTCAGCACTTTGGTCAACTGAGGTTATTTTAAATGTGCTGTATAAATAAACTTTGACTTGACTTAATATAGTCATTTCTAATCCTGTTCCTTCTACTCACTCACAATAAGAATCTTAGCATCTTGAACTTTGCCACCTCCAGCTCCTGTCATGATTAGTAATGATTGACAGTTCACATGCAGGGAGTGACAACAGAGAAAACACACTATGACACAGAGAAGCAAATTTGACTTGAATTTTATTGATGCAAAAAGGAAAGCTTTGCAAAGGAAAAACACCACTCGCCAGAGGAAAACCCAGCCTGTAGGAAGAGACAAGTGCAGGTTAGATAAGGAGTGAGACTGAGTAGGGAAACATTGGACAGCACTCACGTGGGAGGAGAAGAGAGCCCAGCAGAGGAAACCAGCACTTATGGCAAACCAGGAGGAATTGCTGGAGGGCAGAAGTAGAGCTGGGTGAGGTGTCTGACTGGGTGAAGATGGTTGCCGACATGGTGATGGTGATGAGGCAGGCAAGCGCACAACAACCCCGGAGACGCACCATGAAAGAGGCAGCAACCTGTGGAGGAGTAGACAAAAGGATTAAAGGGTTTTTCATGAGAGGAAAAAAAACAAAACTTACTTGCTGAAGCAGGTAGTATACCCAACAAGCCAGCGTTGAAGTGTTGAAGAAAGGGTCTATTTAAGCGCTGGTGAGTCAGAGGTAACAGGTTCGTCTCATCACGCAGGTGAGATGATTACCTGTGGAGTAGGGGAAAGCTGAGCAGGACGGGAGGGGGAGAGTGCACTCGCCAGACCATGACAACTCCCATCCAAGCCATACATCATAGCAGGTCTCACTACCATCTTGAACCTTCCTGTTCGCTCTAGCTGCTATCCATCATCATACATCACTCCTAACGCTTGTCTCTACCCACTCCACCCTGCCTGCACTCTCTTCTTTACCTCTCTTGGGCTCTGTCCATTGCTTTTAATGGTTCACCCCAGGTATTTACATCCAGGTTGTGCTCAAGGTCAAAGTGAAGAGCTTGGAACTTATATGATTTTACAAAAATCAATATTCTATCCATCCATCTTCTACCGCTTAATCCTTTTGGGTTGCAGGGGGGCTGGAGCCAATCCCAGCATCTTTGGGCAAGAGGCAGGGTACACCCTGGACAGACAGTCAATCACAGGGCCAAAAAAAAAAAATCCTTGAGTGAAATTACCTTGATTCTTAGCAAATTCACTCACAAGGATCCTCATCGGTCTGCATCCAGGTTGAAGTCAAGGTCAAGATCATTGTCACAACTCAGGAGACCTGGGCATTTATGATTTCACAAAAACATTACTTCCCCTAGGCTGTTGGCTAAGACCCATCCCATCCTGGATGGGTCCACATCTTGGCAGTGCTTAGCTTGGTTAACCATTCATTTCCAGTGTTAATGCAGTTAATTACTCACTTTGTGCAGCACTACACTTTGACCTACATGAATAAACTGAATAAATGCTGTTTTCTCTTTTTTTTAGGTCTTACTAGCATTGCGGCTTCATTGTATCTGTGTCTATATTACAACATCATAAATGGATGGAGTTTCTGGTACCTCTTTCATTCATTTCAAGTGAGTAGCGAAACAAATAGGTTACAGCAATTTTTGTCAAATACAAATTCTGCTACTGCACATATTTAATGTTGGACCTTGCTTGAAACATAACACTCCCATACTGCTCTGTGTTCATCACAGTCAGTTCTACCCTGGTCAGTTTGCCCTATAAATTCCAACCGGACAGGACCAATAGAGGAGTGTGAAACGGCTACACCTACGCAGTACTTCTTCTACCGAGAAACTCTGAACATTTCTCCCTCTATTGAAGTGAATGGAAGTGTTCATACAGGACAGGCACTGTGCCTCCTCCTCTCCTGGATGTTAACCTACCTATTTATTGTCAGAGGAGTGCGATCAACTGGAAAGGTATGAAAAATTCTGCTTGTTGCTGATTGACAATCGGGAGAGAACACCCTGACAGCTGTTTATCATTGTATTTCGTTGGCATGTATTTACTTATGTGTACCACAACTGATACTTTTTAAAAGACACTTTTTAACAAAAGAGAATACAGTGTTCATTTGTGTATAATGATACAGTGGTTATTATATTTAGGGCCTGAGCCACTGACGTCAGTTGGCGAAAGCCCTGTTGTAATTGCTCAGCTCGAAGAAATTCTTCCGCCTAAACGAATGAATTTTTCACCCTCTGAATGTTAACCAAAACACAATTTTTTTTGGCAGACCCCTCAGATCTGGTGAAAAATTCGATAAACCGGAAAACATATGTAGCCCTCCACCCCTAATTTTTGTGGGTGGGGCCAAACGTACAAGGTCTATGGAAACTGGAGACCATAAACTTTGCCGTACAGACATAAAATTTGGGTGAGGTGTGAATCACCTCAAGACATGCAAAAAACATAATTGTGGCCCATACCCACCACCAACAGGAAGGCCGCCATCTTGCCTCAAAGTCGCCCAACCTCCAATTCGGAAAAAAGTCACACCTTGCATTTGAACGAACTAGTCCTAGGGACCTGCTCCGATTGAGCTCATTTTTACATGGCGGCATCTATAGGCATTGGCCATTAAAAATTGTTTAGATTAAGTCAAAATCTCAAAAGGTGAGGCCAGGGCACCATGGCGAAGTTTAACTCCTCCCCTTACAACTTCAAACAGCTGTCACTCGGGCAAAAATTGTCCGATGTCCCCTAAACTTTCCATGATGGAAAATAGTCCTGCCCCAAATGCGTCAACATTAAAATACCTGACAAAAGATATAGTGCCACATAGTGGTTAACAAAAGAATTGCTGAAAACTGTTTTATTTATTACTCACGCGTCACTTGCCAGACTGATGTGAAATTTTCTGAGATTAATCACACCACAGGGATGATCAAAACTGCACATCAACTTGAGCATGACGTCACACGTGTTACCATGGACACGCCCTCCTCGCCATTCAATCCTTGATCTTTTTTTACAGGATTAGGAATGACCTGGAGTTATGAAATCTTGAACATAGGTTGAGGTGACTGTAACGTATAGTCCTATATGGGTGGACAACACATAACTGATAGGTAAGTGTTGCCATGGCGACATGGCGTACGCTGACTCTTTGCCATGGAATATCAAAAACTTGCAAATTGGACAAATTTCATCTGATTTCCACCAAATTTTCGACAATGGATATGACTCCCGCCCCGAACGCATCTATTTAAAAATAATAAAAGTTATAGCGCCACCTTGTGGTTAGAACAACAGACACTTGTAAATTGGACAAACTTTGTGCGATTTTCACATAATTTTGCACATTCGATATTAGTCCCACTGCAAACACATGTATAAAAAAATAATAAACACAAGTTATAGAGCCCTCGGGTGGTTAAAGGAAGAATTGCTGAAAACTCTTTTATTTATTACTCACGCGCTGCTGGCCAGAATGACGTGAAATTTTCTGAGATTCATCAGACCAAAGGGATAATCATATCTGCACATCAACTTTGGCATGACGTCACACGTGTTACCATGGACACGCCCTCCTCGCCATTCAATCCGTGAGCTTATGAGGGGTGATACGTTGACATGACTGTCATATATAGTCCTACATGGGTGGACCACACATAACTGACAGAGAAGTATTTCCATGGCGACATGGCGAAGGTTAACTCCTTACCATGAAATATCGGAAAGTTGTATCTTGGACAAACTTTGTCTGATTGTCACCAAATTTTCGATCATGGATAATAGTCCCACCCTGAACGCTCCTATATAAAAATAACAAAAGTGAGCATGCCGCCTAGTGGTTACAACATCGGACCCTTGTAAATTGGACAAACTTTGGACGATTTGCACCAAATTTTCTACGATCAATATTCGTCCTGCCCCGAACGTCTCTATATAAAATAATAAACCAAAGTTTTAGTGCCCCTATTGATTAAAGGAAGAATTGCTGAAAACTGTTTTCTTTCTTTTTCTCTCACCAGCAGAAAAAATGACATGAAGGAATGACTAGGGCTCATTGACAGTACATGTACATAGTATAGAACTGTTTCCATGGGGACCAGCATGCTTCAGTGACATCCTCGCAATGCAAAACATGACAGTTACAGCTCAGACAATCCTCGCCTGATTTGGACCAAACTTTGCACAAATCATACTGGTCCCATTCTGAACATGTCTGTATATCAATATTCACAAAACTGTCACACCAGCACCTACTGCTGACATGAGTTACTGCACAAAATTGTTTCAGATTTTGCGCAGACCAGTAGTCAAAATGACATGACATTTTAAGTGGTTTCTCAGAGTGCATTGGACTACCCTCAGTGGAAGTCACTTTTGTCCTGCAATAAGCACAGTTGCCATTGAAACCCACTCCTTGCCTTTTGACAATTGACACTTGTAAATTGGACAAACTTTGTACGAATTCCACCAAATTTTTTATGATCGATATTAGTCCCGCACCGAATGTGTCTATATAAAAATAATAAACAAACGTTTTAGCACCCCATTGATTAAAGGAACAATTTCTGAAAACTGTTTTCTTTCTTTTTTTCTCGCCAGCAGAAAAAAAAATGATATGAAGGAATGTCTAGGGCTCATTGACAGTACATGTACATAGGACAGAACTGTTTCCATGTGACCAGCATGCTTCAATGGCTTCCTCGCAATGCAAAACATGACAGTTACAGCTCAGACAATCCTCGTCTGATTTTGACCAAACTTTGCACAAATCATACTGATCCCACTCTGAACACGTCTGTATATCAATATTCACAAAACTGTCACACCACCACCTACTGCTGACGTGAGGTACTGCACAAAATTGTATCAAATTTTGCGCAAAGACCAGTAGTCATAATGACATGACATTTTCAGTGGTTTCTCAGAGTGCATTGGACTACCCTCAGTGGAAGTCACTTTTGTCCTGTGATTAGCACAGTTGCCATTGAATAACATTCCTTTCCATTCAAGACGTTTTATACATAGTTTACCTTATTATTCCTGCAGGCCTTGCAGCGACAATGGGAAATTTTCCGAGACAGCAAGGTACGATGGGTGCTGGGTTGCGCGGGGGCGAAGGTCTGCTTACACCTGCTTGCAGGTTTAATTTAACTTTTTCTTTTAATTTATTTATTTTTATTAGTCTATGTATCAGATCAAAAGAAAGTGATTCAGTTCGAGCAGTCAAAGCATTGTCCTGGTCATTTCATAATTCATAATAAATATGTCAGCAAAAAAACAAAACATTTGTTTTTGTGTACAAGCAATATGATAATACAGATTATATTAAATTATGTTTAAACCCTGTAACTGCATAGGATTTAACCCCTGTTATATACTCACTCAAATTCAGGATCATAATTAAGAATAAAGCATTGCGAGGCCAGAGGGTTGGCTTGAACTGTGACCGTTTATCTTAACTCAGAACAGAGAACAGCCGCACTGCATGCACACACAAGGATGTAAACATACGGTAACCCTGAAGGGACAAACTCACATTGTCAATACGTAACATATTCCTCCCCCTTTACTTTAGATGTTCCCCTGACAACAAACATTTTAATGATAGCATCCTAGTTTATATTACTTTCTCAATTCTCTAACCAATATTATGCAAGTAGAACTTCAACAACCTTTGCATGCATAAGGGAAAAGAAGGTAGACTGCCTCCCTCCTGACTGTACCCTGGGCATATTCTTCCCCATTTCACAGGTCACTTCCTAACTACAATATCTGTCTATTTGGTGGTCGTCTGGCTCTTTTAGGATAAGCACGACCTGTACTACTAGTATTATTATGTATTACTAGTAGTACCTTTTACGATTGATATGCATAGACTTAAAGCAGTACAATTAAAATTTTGAGCGCCACAACAAACCATTTGTCATAATCATGTACCTGTACATAAAGGTACCAGAAGATTTGCTGCTCTTCATATAGACTAGTTACCTTTAAATTGAAGGACTGGCTGAAGACAATCATTTACAGGAAACAGGCTGCTGCACATTTTTGTCATGAATTGCCCCTTGGGTGGAGAGGAAGACCCAGATGCTGAACTGTAGTTTATGGTGTTTAGTAACAGAAATACATAGTCCCAAACACTGCACCAACAAAAGTCCAAACAGATAATAAAGCAACTTAAGGACGAGTGGAAACACAAATCACCAGAACAGGGCATGGGTTCTTGTGGGGAAGAGGAAGAGTAGCTTATACAAGACAGCGGCAAGGAGAAATAAAAATACTACCCTTAAATAAGATTAGAAACAATTACCTAAGTGCTGACAGGTGTGGGTCACATGAGCGGGCAAAGGGAGACAGTGATTCGTAATTGTACCAGCTGGGAGCAATGACAGGGAGGCGACCGGCTGACAGCTGACAGGAGCTACACCCACAAGGAGCACCAACCAGGAAAAGGCACTGACAGCTGTCAACCACAACAATAAGAAATTTAAAGAATAACACATTGACAAGTACAGACTGAGAAATAAGTACAAATTAATACAGAGTAAGAGCATGACAAAACTGAGACATAAACGGGAGAATGAAAAACAGTGCAAGAATAATAAACCCCAAAAAGTACCAAAATACAACAAATATATAAATACACAGAAAAAGCCATGAGACTGAGCACGGCGGAAACCTCCAGTGCTCGGCTCATGACAGAGCCCCCCTCTCAAGGGGTGGATACCAGACACCCCTGGGTAACATCAAAAGAAAACGAAAGACCCCCCCTCCCCTCCCAATAGGAGCACAACAAAACCCACCCCGGGTGGGTGGTGGGGAAAACAGGATAGGAGGGAATGAAACAAAACCCTGCTCAGGACCACACGAGGGAAAACCCCAACCCCCCTAAGCCCCCTGGACCAAGGAGCTGGACAGTTCAGGCGGGTGACCAGAGTCCCAGGCCCGCCAGATGACATGATGAAACAAGTCGGGTGGCCTCCAAGAGAATGTGGGCCACCCAACTCTGCGGCACAGTCTGTCAGGTGGCCTGCCAGAATCTTTCAACCACCTGAACAGAAGAGGTGGTCCAGGAAGCAGCTGCCCGACGGGAAGGGCTAATGTCGAGCAGGATAGTGGAGTCGGGGAAACCATGACGATGTCAGAGTGAGGAGAGGGAACCACGACGACCTCAGGCAGAGGAGAGGGAACCACAACAGCCTCGGGCAGAGGAGGGGGAACCACAACACCCTTAGGCAGAGGAGGGAGAACCACGACGGCATCTGGCAGAGGAGGGGGAACCACGACGCCCTCGGCCTGGCCTGTAGCACCCGCAGTGCTCCGGACTGGAACAAAGCAGCACCTGCGGTGGGCCTGGACTGAGCCAAAGCCGCACCCACGGTGGGCCCGGACTGGGCCAAAACTGCACCCATGGTGGCCCCCGGGCTGGAGTGTAGCATCCATGGCAGACCCACACTGGAGCGCAGCACCCAAGTTTGTTTCAGGCTGGGTTGTAGCACCCACAACAGTTCCCGACTGGGACATAGCACACACGGAGACCCAGACAGAGGAGGAGCTGCACCCATGGAGGTCCCGGGCTGGGACAGAGCACCCACGACGACCTCAGCCAACAAGGAAGCTGCACCGTCAGAGGTCCCAGGCTGAGACAGAGCACCCGCGACGACCTCAGTGGGAGGAATTGGACCCATGGTGATCTCGGGCGGCGAGCCTGGACCCGCAGAGACTTCTGGCGGAGCTGGACAATTCTCGGTGACCCTGGGGGAAAGATCAGGCAAAAGAGGCAAAGAAACAGGGTCAGGGTCACCGGTGACAGTGGAGCCCGGCGAGATGAGCTCAGGTGCAGCTGACAGCTGCTCTCCCCACCAAGAGCCTGACAAGATCTCTCCACGATTGAAACAATGAAAACAAAGGAGAGCACTTGCCAGAACTTAAGCTCCACCGCCGTCCAGGACTCCATTGATCCAGGCAATGGTTCCTTGGGCCCGGTACTATGGAGGTCCAACTTGGACTCTGCTGCGGTGGCCCCTGCAGCAGGCGTGGTGGTCAATGCAGTCCTGGGACCCCCAGCAATATGGCCCACGCAGGTATCTCGCCCTGTGTGGTGACAGGACGTCAGCTCCCTGCTGGCAGTGCATCCTGCTCAGCTGAAGCTCGGGGATGCTCCTTCATTGGTGCAGCCTTCAGCTTGGTTTCAGCGGTCTCTCTCCACCCATAGCATGGCTGCGGGGCTGGAACCAGGTCCTCCAGGGCCGCAGGCTCCTCCAATGTCTGGCAGCCCACACCTGGGGCTGTTTACCGGTCAATCTACGTTCCTACCCTTACCTATGGTCGCAAGCTTTGGATCGTGACTGAATGAATGAGATGAAGTGGCTGAAATGAGCTTTCTTCGTAGGATTGCTGGACTCACCCTTAGAGATAGGGTGAGGAGCTCAGTCATCCGGGAGAGTCGCAGAGTAGAACTTGTCATAATTAGCTTAGCGGGAGGCTCAAATGCAAGGCAACAATCACCAGGAAAAGCACACAGATGCTAAGGAGACGTTTAACGTACTTTATTTAATAACCCAAAGTGAACAGAAAGAGTTGCATGTTGGAGGTCACACACTTAGGACAATAATGGAATGGGGATAAATAGACTGCATGAAAAGGGAGAGTCTTACAATAATGAGCAGAGGACCAGGCAGTAATTACCCAGCTTGGAGTAATGAAGGAGCTGTCAGGGATTGAGCTAGCGGGAGGAGCAGGTGCGGGGAATGGAGATGGGAAGGAGTGGAACAGAGGACTGACCCGGTGGAGTAGAGAACCCTCAGGCAGGATGCTGGAAGGGCAGGTGAGTGTGCTCAGATCCCAGGGACACACCACTGCGATGGCAGCAACCTGAGGAGGAGAAGAGGGAAAGGGATTAACCACAAGTTAGGGTAGACGTTTTAAAGCAATTGACCTAAATGCAGGCAGCAATACCCAACGGTCCAATGAAGGAGCATTCATAGACTGGTTCTTTTATACACTGGCAACAAGGAAGCAGCAGGTACGTCTACTCACGCAGGTGCGCTGATGAGCTGTAGAGCCGGGAGACAGATAGAGGAACAACACACGGGAGGGGGTGGGGGAGCATGCTCACCAGATCATCACAGTGCCCCCCCCCCCCCCAGGGATGCCTCCTAGCGTCCCTCCGGGCTTGTTGGGATGTGCCCGGCGGAAGGCCGGGACCATCCCCCTGTCATAGAAATATGAACCAGGGATCCACGAAATCTCCTCCGGTCCATAACCCTTCCAATGAACTAGGTACTGTAATCCCTGGCCCCGACAATGAACAGCCAGAATCCTCTGCACGGTGTAGGTGGTCTGGCCGTCGAAGACCTGGGGAGGAGGAGGCGGCTTCGGGGGAGGACAGAGGGGGCTGGCGGAGAGGGGTTTTATCCAGAAGACGTGGAATGTTGGATGGATGTGGAATGTCGGAAGTAGCTTGAGATGAACCGTCACATCATTAATAATCCTCGAGATGGGAAATGAACCCAGGAACAGGGTGACAATTTCCTCGATTCGGTCTTTAAAGGAAACTGATATGCCAACAACCACACTATCTGGCCGACAGTGTATTTGGGTGCCGGCGTGCGTCTGCAGTTTGTGTACTGACGGTTCCGCTCAGATGAGTGGAGAAGAGCAGCCTGGGTTGACCTCTACAGATGGCGACAGCAGCGAGCGTGGGTCTCCACGGATGGAACAGCTACCTCCCTCTCCGCCATGGGCAATGGGGAGGGGGGGTATAGCTCACATCAGTCCGGTGGAAGAGGAGACAGCCGAATTGTGGGCATATTCCAACCAGGTCAGATGGGAGCTCCAGGTGGTGGGATTACAGGAAGCTACACATCTCAGGGCAGCCTCCAGGGACTGGTTGGCACGTTCAGCCTGCCCGTTGCTCTGTGGATGATACCCGGAGGTGAGGCTGACTGTGGTGCCAAGGGAGTGGCAGAAAGACTTCCAGACTTGGGATGTAAATTGATGACCCCAGTCAGACACAATGTCCATTGGTATCCCATGAAGGTGGATGACATGTTGGGAGAGAAGATTGGCAGTCTCAGTGGCTGAGGGCAACTTGGGTAGAGGCACTAAATGGACAGCTTTAGAGAAACAATCGATAATAACAGTATTGCCCTGTGATGGAGGGAGACCCGTAACAAAGTCCATAGCTACAGTATGTGCGACCAGGGACAACTTGGAACAGGCAGAGGGTGAAGGAGGCCGGCAGGTGGTGGGGAGTCAGACTTATTAGTGGCACAAACCTGGCATGCTTTCACATAGTTCCGCACATCTGCCCGCAGGGTAGGCCACCAAAAAACTCGCTGCAACAGTTTGATGGTACGAGAGATTCCTGGATGGCAAGCAAAGAAACTGGTGTTCCCCCACCGGATGACGTCACTCCGAAGGGCAGAGGCAAAAAAACAGACGGTCACATGAGCCTCCCTCAAGAATGGGCTCAGAAGCCTGGGCCTGCCAAACCCTCTGCTCAATTTCCCAAGAGAGGGCACCTACAATGCAGGAAGGAGGCAGAATGGGTTTGGTAGAAGAGGAGGAAGAAGGAGGGAGGTGACAAATTGGGAGGCGAACTGGCGAGAGAGAGCATCAGGCTTAATGTTGCGGGACCCAGGCTGGTAAGTGATGGAAAGATTAAATCTGAGTAAAAACAAGGCCCAACGGGCCTGCCTGGAATTTAGCCTCCTGGCTGATTTTAAATACTCTAAATTTTTGTGATCAGTCCAGACAGTGATGGGGTGAATGGCTCCCTCTAGCCAGTGCCTCCATAAATCTAATGCCAGTTTTATGGCCAACAACTCTCGGTCCCCTACGTCGTAATTCCTCTCGGCCAGAGTCAACCGCTGAGAGAAATACGCTCATGGATGCAGCTTTTGACTGGAGGCAGAACGCTGCGAGAGAACAGTGCCCATCCCTAAATCAGAAGTATCCACCTCAACCACAAACTGCAACTGAGGGTCGACCTGCGTTAAGATGGGCATGTCAGAAAACAGGGCCTTCAGTTTAGCGAAGGCCTGCTCCACAGCCTCAGACCATTTGAGTGAAATTTTGGTCGAGGTCAGCTGGGTTAATGGCTGAGCTACTTTACTGGAATCCTGAATTAATCGATGGTAAAAATTTGCGAAGCCCAGGAAACGCTGGAGATGTTTCCTGGACTGGGGAGTTGGCCAATCTAATACTGCCTTCACCTTAATCAGGTCGTCCCTCAGTTCACCTTCAGCTACAATGAAGCCCAGGAAGGACGTGGAGCAGGAGGAACACTCACACTTTTCAGCCTTCACATAGAGTTGATTCTCCAGCAGCCATTGTAACACATCCCGGACATGGACTGTGTTCCTTCAGCACGTGTGAAAAATCAAGATATCATCCAAACAGACGAAAACGAATTGATTAATGATGTCGCGGAGAACATTGTTAATCATGCGTTGGAAGATGGCGGGAGTGTTGGTCAGCCCAATGCGCATCACAAGGTACTAAAATTGGCCTAAGTGAGTCTTGAATGCTGTCTTCCATTCGTCTCCCTCTCGAATGAAAACCAGGTGGTAAGCGTTGCGGAGATTGAGTTTAGTGAAAACCCGCACACGCTGAAGGAGCTCAAATGCTTAGTTGATCAGGGGCAAGGGATATTTGTCCTTGATTGTAATGGCGTTTAGCTCTTGGTAGTCGATGCAGGGTCGCAAAGAAGTCTTTTTTTTTCAATGAAAAAAACCTGCAACGAGAGTCCCCAAGGAGGGACGAATAAGGCCGGCGTTCAGTCTTTAATATAGCTCTCCATCGCCTCCCTCTCCAGCCCAGACAAACTGTAGAGCCGGCTTGATGGCAGCCTCACACCCAAGAGGAGATCTATAGCACAGTCGTAGGACCGGTGAGATGGTAACAAGAGGGCCCTCGACTTGCTAAAAACCTCCCTAAGGTCATGATAGACCTCAGGCACGAGACTGAGGTCTGGCGGCTCGGCCGGAGGAGAGGAGATGGGGAGCATAGGTGAACAGGCAGCTGAGCAGAGGCACAAAGAGAGGCAGAATGGACTCCATGAGGAAATAGAGTTTTCAACCCAATTGATGATGGGGTTGTGCTTTTGGAGCCAGGGATAACCTAGTACCATGGGAGAGGATGAGCTGGGTAGAACAACAAAATGAGAGGAACACCCGATGGTTCCCAGACAAAAGAACTGACACCGGCTCGGTCTGAAGGGAAACGGAGGCTAATCTACAGCCGGAAAGAGCCGAGACATTTAATGGAGCTGGTAAGTTTTTAGTGGGAATCCCTAAATCCTGAACAAGTCCCTGAGAGATGAAATTTTGTTCAGCCCCTGAATCAGTTAACGCCGAGACCTTCATCTCGGCCCCTGGTAACTGAACGAGGGCTGGCAGAGAAAAATTACCGGGGGGATTAGTTGGAAATCCGCCCGCCAGACCCCCCACAGCTACTGACAGGCCGAATCTTTTTGTTTAGTGGGGAAATTTGACAGCAATTGTTCAATGGAGCTGCAGTGCATGCAGGCCCCTGCCTTTCTTCGGCACTGGTGCTCCTCTGGAATCAAGCGGGCCCAACCCAGGACCGTTGGCTCGGGGGAGGAAGCCAGCTTGGTAGAGCATGGCCGGAGGGGACGATTGCGAAGTGCTTGGAAAGGTGGAGGCCTTCTGCTCCTTTGTGCGCTCGTAACGGTTATCCAGGCTGATGGCCTGCTCAATCAACTCATCCAGAGAGGAGGGGCTGGTGCGGATTGCCAGGTCATCGCGGAGGTTGGTATTGAGGCTCCGGAGGAAGGTGCTGTGTAGGGCAACGTCATTCCACCCGGAGTCCACCGCAACAACCCAGAATTCGACCGAGAAATCGGCAACCGACCAATTCCCCTGCCGAAGCAGCATAAGTTGACTCATTATATTCCCCTCACTCTCTGTATGATCGAAAGCTCGGAAGAATTCCTGAACGAACCGCTCAAATGTATATTGAGGACCCTCTGGGCTGCTCAAAACGGACTGAGCCCAATTAAGTGCCCGGTCCCGGAGCAGCAGGGTCATGAAATGATTTTAGATGTGTCGTCCGGGTACTCCCCTCCCACCTGCTGAAGATAGAGCCAGCAGTGGAGAAGGAAGCAGTTACGTATGCCGCCGGGGGGGAGGGGGACAAGACATATGGCAAAGGTGGTCAGCGACAGTAGCCAATTGTTGAGTAATGGTTTGCAGCTGATCAGTGAGAACGGCAACCTGACACTCCATGGCGTCCAAACGAGAGACAGCCAAATGCTCCCCTGATGAAACGCCTGCTGATCCTCAATCCTGGCTGAACTGTTCTGTCATAATTAGCTTAGTCGGCAGCTCAAATGCAAGGCAACAATCACCAGGAAAAGCACACAGATGCTGAGGAGACATTTAACGTACTTTATTTAATAACCCAAAATGAACGGAAAGAGTTGCACGCTGGAGGTCACACACTCAGCTTATAGGGAGAGAGACAAAGAGCTGGTTAAAGGACAATAATGGAAGGGAGATAAATAGACTGCAATAAAAGGGAGAGTCTTACAATAACGAGCAGAGGACCAAGCAGTAATTACCCATCGTGGTGTAATGAAAGAGCTGGCAGGGATTGAACCAGCGGGAGGAGCAGGTGCGGGGAATGGAGATGGGAAGGAGCGGAGCAGAGGACTGACCGGGTGGAATAGAGAACCCTCAGGCAGGATGCTGGAAGGGCAGGTGAGCGTGCGCAGATCCCAGGGACACACCACTGCGATGGCAACAACCTGAGGAGGAGAAGAGGGAAAGGGATTAACCACAAGTTAGGTTAGACGTTTAAAGCACTTGACCTAAATGTAGGCAGCTATACCCAACATTCCAGCAAAGGAGCATTCACAGACTGGTTCTTTTATACGCTGGCAACAAGGAAGCAGCAGGTGCGTCTACTCACGCAGATGTGCTGATGAGCTGCAGCGCCAGGAGACAGACAGAGGAGCAACACACAGGAGGGGAGGGGGAGCACGCTCACCAGATCATTCAAAAGATTCAAGGATTTAAAGATTTTATTGGTCAATACTACTATACGTACAGGACATCCAGGAGAATTGAAATGGCGTTTCTCTCTCTTCATTGGTGTGCATAATATAAAAAAAGGAATATCCATCCATCCATCCATCCATCCATCTTCTTCCACTTAACCCTTTTCGGGTCACGGGGGGCTGGAGCCTATCCCAGCATCTTTGGGCGAGAGGCAGGGTACACCCTGGACAGATCGCCAGTCCATCACAGGGCCAACACAGAGAGACAGACAACCATTCACTCTCACAGTCATACCTACTGACAATTTAGAATCCCCAGTTTGATGCCAATTAACCTCACTTGCATGTTTTTGGCATGTGGGGGGAAACCAGAGAAATCCCAGAGTAAACCCACGCAGACATGGGGAGAACATGCAACCTCCACATAGATCACTGTTGGTCGGGGGCTGGGATTGAACCCAGGATCCCCCGGCCAAGGGTGAGTTGCTGTGCTGCCACAGTGCTAACCACTCCGCCACGAAAAAGAAATAAGGCTAGAAAAAAGAAAACAGCAGTCTATGTACAGTAGTGCAGCCCGTAGTGCAAATAGCGATTAAAGATAGACCCAGACCTCCCATAGTGCAAACAGAGATAAACGATTAACAATAATAAAACCCAGCAATCCTATATACAGACAGCTAGCGATGTAATACCCATAGTTGCAGTTCAGTGTGGTAGTGTAGGTGCAGATAGTAACAGATAGGACCGCACATGATCAGTATTGCAGTGACAGACAGGCAGTAGCAGATATGGCATTTGTGCAAATGGTTGTGGTTAAAGTGCAGAGACATACAGCAGCAAATGTTTTTTTCTGTTGATGTGCTAGTCTTTTGTGTCAAGAGCTAAAGTAGTTTTTGTGCTGGTGATTACGTTACTGTCCGGGGGGGGGGGGGGTTCTGAACAGAGTTCAGGGTCCTGATGGCCTGATGAACGAAGCTGTTATGCAGTCTTGTGGAGCAGATCTGGAGGCTTCAGGACTTTTTCCCTGAGGGCAGGGGGCTGAAGAGGGAGTGTGAGGGGTGGAAGGTGTCACCTGCGATGTTGATGGCTCTGCGGGTGAGGTAGATGTCTGGGGGGGGGGGGACAGAGGGGCACTGATAACCTTGCTGGCTGCTTTCACTGTGCATTGTAGTGTCTTCCGGCAGGAGGCAGTGCAGCTTCCATTCCACACCATGATACAGCTGGTGAGGATGCTCTCAGTGGTGCCCCGTTAGAAAGAGCACATGACAGGGAGTGGGACTTGTGCTCTCCTCAGTTTGCAGAGAAAATGGAGGCGAGTTTGAGCCTTCTTGGCCAGTGATGTTGTGTTGTTGGACCAGGAGACGTCCTCAAAGATGTGCACCCCCAGGAACTTGGTGCTGCTCACTCTCTCCACAGCCACACCATCGATGATCAGAGGGGGGTGCTGTGTGACCCCTACTGAAGTGATGAGGCCCACCACTGTCGTGTCATCCGCAAACTTGATGATGTGGTTGGTGTTGTAGGCTGGTACGCAGTCACGGGTCAGCAGGATGAAGAGCAGCGGGATGGGCACACACCCTTGTGGGGCCCCTGTGCTCAGTGTGATGGTCTGGGAGGTGTTGCTGCCAACGTACACGTTCTGTGGCCTCCCTGTAAGAAAGTCCAGCACCCACTTACAGAGAGAGATTTTGAGTCCCAAGTGTCTGAGTTTTTGTATCAGGTGCTGGGGGATGATTGCGTTGAATGCTGAACTGAAGTCCAAGAACAGCATTCGCACATAGTTTTTTGAGTCCAGGTGGGTGAGGGCTGGGTGGAGAGCAGCAGCGGTGGCATCTTCTGTGGATCTGTTTGACCTGTATGCAAACTAAGATGGGTCGTGGGAGACAGGGAGGATGAACTTGATGTTCTGCATGACCAGCTGCTCGAAGCACTTCATTATAATGGGGGTCAGTGCTACGGGCTGGTAATCAATGTAGCTGGATGGGACGGGCTTCTTTGTGACTGGTTTTATGGTGGCAGTTTTGAAACATGTGGGGACAACAGCTTGAGTCAGGGAGATGTTGAAGATGTCTGCCAGGACATTCTTGAGCTCCTCTGCACAATCCTTCAGGATGCGACCCGGTATGTTGTCTGGGCCAGCTGCCTTGTGTGAGTTGATTCTGTAGAGGGTCCTCTTCACTCTAGCTGGACCCAGACTCATGGTCGGCTCGTCTGGAGGAGGAGTGGTCTTTTGTGCTGATGTGCTGTTTTGTGCTTCAGAGCAGCCAAAGAAGTCGTTTAGGTTGTTGAGCAGTGTGGTGTCACTCATACAGGTCTGAGGTGGAGGTTTGTAGTTGGTGACGGTCTGTATGCCACGCCAAAGAGAACGGGCATCTCTGGTGTTGCTGAAGTGTCCAGATATTTTCTTGCTTTACTGTCGTTTTGCCTCCTTGATACCACGGGACAGGTTGGCCCTAGCTGTTGTTAGTCCTGCAGTGTCGCCGGCCCTGAAGGCTGCATCCTGAGCTCTCAGGAGCCTCTGCTGTCATCCATGGCTTCTGGTTAGCACGAACAGTGATGGTTTTGCAGTGAGTCACATCATCAATGCATTTCACTATGTATGCCACAACAACCTCAGTGTACTCCTCTAGGTTTGTGTGTCCATTGTGAGTGGCTGCATGCTTGAAAGTGTCCCAGTCTGTAGTGCTAAAGCAGTCTTTCAGACCATCAGAGGCCCCCTCTGGCCACACACGTACTGTACCTGCCTTTTTGTTGGTCTGATTGTTTTCACTCTGGGTTTGTATGCCAGCCTTAACAGGATGGTGACATGATCAGAGAGACCCGGGGGGAAAGGGGGAGGGTCTGTATGCTTTCTTATGAGTTGTGTACACCAGGTCCAGCAAATTGTCACCTCTTGTTGGAAAGTCTACATGTTGGTGTAGGTTTGGTAGGAGGGCCTTTAAATCTGCTTGGTTGAAGTCTCCGGCTGTGATGAGGAACCCATCTGGATGCACTGTTTGTGGTTCACTTATAGCCTGATAGAGTTCTTTTAGTGCTTTACTTCTGTCGCCGGTGCCGGTGGGCAGGGCATACACGGCAGCTAGTAGGACTGCTGAAAATTCTTTCAGCATGTAAAAGGGTCGGCACTTGATGATCATAAACTCCACTAATGGAGAACAGTGTTTATGCACAACAATGGAATCACGGCACCAGGTGTCATTAATGTACACACAGACCCCACCACCTTGCGTTTTCCCTCCTTCCGTGAGCATTCTGTCACTACGGTAGTATGTTAGCCCAGCTAACTGGATGGTAGAGTCTAGTATATTGTCATTTAACCACATTTCTGTAAAGATTAAAACACAGCAGTTCCGCGCATCACGTTGTGTAGTTCTCAGGAGCTGTATGTGGTCTATTTTGTTGTCTAGTGAGCGTACGTTGGCCAGAATGAGTGAAGGAATCAGCAGTCTGTGCAGGCTAGCGGTTAGCTTCGTTCGGATACCTCTACGTTTACCTGTCTTTTGTCTCCGCTCACACCATCTGCGGCATCTCCATTTGGGATGAGACATGGCATTCAAGTTCAGGGGTGTGGAGGACTGGTGGAGAATACCCGGGAGAGCCTCTGTAACACTCTGGTCCAGGACGTAATGTTTGGTCACATTCCTTATCTCCAGAAGGCTGTGGCGACTGTAGCTTGTGCGCAACATCACATACTGTATGTACATTAAACACATGAATATACACTTAAACGTAATTTAAACAACACTAAGTGGCACAAAAACACGAAGAGAGAAGAGAAGCCGTTGCGTGTTCACGCGCCACCTAGTGTCTCCCACACAGAACCGCTGCTCCTCCGCACTGAAAGGAGCCAGTTGAGGTGGTTTGGGCATCTGATCAGGATGCCTTCTGGGTGCCTCCCACTGGAGGTGTTTCGGGCACGTCCCATTGGGAGGAGACCCCAGGACAGACCCAGGACTTGCTGGAGAGACTATGTCTCCCAGCTGGTCTGAGAACACCTAGGTACCCTCTCTGAAGAGCTGGAGCAGGTGGCTGGGGAGAGGGAAGTCTGGGCTTCACTGCTTGAACTGCTGCCTCTGCGACGCGGACCTTCGGAAAAGCAGTAGAGGATGGATGGATGGATGGATGGATGGATGGATGGATGGATGGAAAAGTCAAGTTTTTGAAACAAAAACATCAAATTTACAAGAAAGAAGTAGCAAATTTCAGAAAATAAATTAATTTCACTACCATCACCTTCTCGAAGCACTCTCATCACCCGTTAGTACATTTCCATCTTTGTCCTTAATACAGCCTAATCTGCTGCACATCCTTTCTGTCTAGCAAATTGGTACTCTTTTTCTAAGTCTTTTTCTCTTTCCTTTATGCTCACCCTCTCATACAACTCACTGTATGCTTTTTCCTTTGCTACCTCAATCTTTGCCATGCACCTAGACACCAAATACTCCCTTCTACTTTCTTCTTCTCCTTGACTATATCACTTTTTCTTTGCCCACCAGTTCCTTTGAATACTTTCCTGCACCTCCTCATTCCACCACCAAGTCTCATTGTCTTCTTTCCTCTGTCCACTGGATACACCACATACCTTTCTGCCTGGTTCCCTCAATACTTAAGCTGTACTTTCCCAGTCCTCTGGTAATTCTTCCCTATCTCCCCTTTACACAGGGTTGGAGATCATTGAGAGATCATTGAGAAATCTGGCTAATTTTTGATTTCTTGATGATCTTCAGTGATCTCCACAGTCGCCACAATCTCCTCAAAGTTTTGACTCAGTCCAAAACACACAAGGATCTCCCAAATGATCCTAAAGATCAAAAATTGGCTCAATCTCTCAACAATCTCCTTGCTGTGTAAAGGGGTCCTTACCATCCAAAGCCTGTCTACGGTCCTTCCTGAACTCTGTGCAACCTTCTTCCTTTTGTAACGTCCCCCATTTAATCCTTGGCTCTGCCTTCTTTCTTGCTCTTATTGCTGTTCAAAGTCATCCCACAGACTACCCTCCGATGCTACCTAGCTACTTTTCCCCATGACGCCACCTTGCAGTCTCCTATCTCTTTCAGATTTCCCCTTTTGCATAAGATGTAGTCCACCTGTGTGCACCTTCCGCCACTCTTCACCCTGTGTTCCTCTCTCTTCTTGAATTATGTGTTCACCATAGTAATTTTATCCTTTTCGCCAAATCCACAACCATCTGTCCTTCCACATTCTCTCTCTACCACCATACCTACCCAGCACCTCCTCATCACCTCTGTTCCCTTCACCTACATGCCCGTTAAAGTCCACTCCAATCACCACTTTCTTCCGCTTGGGAATATTCTCTCCCACTTCATCCAGCTTCCTCCAGAATTCCTCTTTCTCTTCTACCTGACATCCAACTTGTGGGGCATAAGCAATGACAGCATTCAGCATCACATTTGACTTCTAGCTTCTCACTCATGATCCTGTCTGACTCCCTCTTTACCTCCTGACCACTCTTCACATACTCTTCCTTCAAGATCACCCCTACTCTGTTTCTCTTCCACATCATGGTACAACAGTTTGAGTTTCAGCTTCACCAAGAACAGCTTTTAATTCACAATTTGCTATATAAAGGGGCATAAGTTACATGTTTTCCCTTCATTATTATAGTGCAAAATGTTTAAAATGAAAAATGACAAATGAGTGACTAAAACACAATGCAGAAATCCTAACCTGTACATCACCATCATAAATTCTTGTCACACATCAACAGGTTGCTCAGTCTTTAATTGAATAATTTCCAAAGACTTATGTTATAATAGACATAAGCTTATCTTTGGAGTGGGTAAGGGAACAATGCATGGCATAGATGTCTGATAGAGGCTTGATCCCAAGTGCAAACACATAGGGCAGCTGAATATTCTGAATGTTAGTGCAAGATTAATCTTAAAATGCAAAAGAAATACAAGTTAATTGCCACAAATAAAGACAAAAAGAAAATGTATGTTTTGTGGGAAAACACATTCTCCCTAACAAACAAAACCTGTGAAAATAGGGTCCACATAAGCTGAAGCAGAGCTATATTATACTTGGGCTGTTGTAAGTGTCCCACACAGATATAAGCTATACTAATAAACTCTAAACAGGTTCTGAACTGATCCACAGGCTCAAACCCAGGCCAACAGTGCTTGTTGGCCTCCAGGATCACCCAGGAAAATAAATATATTCATATTCTAAACTTTCCAAAACTGTTTTTGTTTGGCTTCTGTAGGTGGTGTACTTCACAGCCACTTTTCCTTATGTGGTTCTCTTTATCTACCTGATCCGAGGACTTACTCTTCATGGAGCTCTAAATGGTGTCAAATATATGTTCACTCCAAAGGTAAGGGGCTTTTGGACAAAAGGATTATGAACAGAACTGCTTTAATGTTTTTGAAATATTGATTACACTAGGCAATTTTATGGGAACACATTCTTTTTTACCAAGGTGGCCAAGCTTAAGGATCTGTTTTACCCGTCAGTACTTAAAAAGGCTGATGGGGTATTGCCATCACCCTAATGGGAGGATGGGCGGCCACTGTGGTGTCAACACCTACAGTATCTTATAAATGCAATAACTAGAGAAAGAAAGAATGTAGGCTTTTCAAATCGATACTATACTTGTATCTAAGACAAATTTTGGATGGGTGACCATAACCTCTGTCTATGGGTTTGGGGACAAAAGGTCAAGGTTAGCGTTTCCTATGCCTTATTACTGTGGAACAAGTAATGGTAGGGTCACCAAACTTGGTACACAGGTTCACCCTATGACCCTGAACTGTGATTGTTTTGGGATCACAAGGTTAAAGGTCAAGGTTAAAAAGCCATTTAAACAATATCTCAACAACAAAGAAAGCTATGGTCACCAAACTTGATACACTGGTTCACCTTGGGAGCTTGACCTCAAAATATGGATTTGGGGTCAAAAGGTCATTGGTGAAGGTTTTTGGATTTCATTTAAATTCAGTTGATTTTCATGATTTGTTATTAGATTGGGTATTTTCTCACTCTCAGAATTTCCAGATATTATTTATTTATTGAACTGATGAACAGAGACTAGAGAGACAATACTAGATAATCGCTATTCAATCATCATCATCATCATAGCAGTCTGTCGGGGGCGACAATGACTGTTTCATTTAGGTCTGATCAGATTCCTCCACGCAGCTCTGTAATTCGCCTTCCGCTGCCAGGAACTCCTGACCTTGTTAACCCAGGCGACGTCCAAGCCAGTATGAGTTGCTCTCTAACTGACCATTTCATGAAACTGCTTAGCTTTTGCTGGACTAGTGGCACATTCTTGGCAGATAGAGGGATTGTGTACAATAAAGTGAATGGGTGGATGTTACAAGAAAATGTTACAGAAGACACTCATTGTCATCTGTCAAAATAACAGACTGCCTTCAGATTTTTTTTGTCAATGCTTAAAAAATAACTGTCCAATGACAATTTTCAGTTAATGCAACCTCTGGCTTTTGCTTTCTTTTAGATGGAAGAGCTTATCAACCCTACTACATGGATTAATGCCGCCACTCAGATATTTTTCTCACTTGGTTTGGGATTTGGGTCACTCATAGCTTTTGCCAGCTACAACCAGTACAATAACAACTTCGAGCGGCAGGCTGTCGTTGTGTCCCTCATCAACAGTGGAACTTCTATCTTTGCCAGCATCGTCACTTTTTCAGTCTATGGCTTCAAGGCTACTGTCAACTTTGAAAATTGCCTAGAGAGGTGTGTCATTGGTAGTACTCTTTTACATTTTCTGCATCAAAAGTTGTTTATCAGCCATTACAGAAATCATAACCTGCACCTTCAGAAAATAGGTTAATACACTTGAGTGCAAGATCAAAGGCTTAACCCTCTGAGTGTGTGTGTTGCACTACTGCGACTGTCAGCTGATCAATCCAAACAAAGTCTGTACAGCTGAATAGAGTGTGAAATGTACAAACCTTTTAACACCACTTGGTGGCTGAGAGGTGTGGCTTTTCACTTACCGTGAGAACTGGAAATGGTCCAATTCAATAAGTAGGTCAAATCAGCGTTTGAAGCCCGCCCCCTTTCATTCTGCTGTTTGACACGGAGGAGACAGGATGGCAAGGAAGACGCTCTCAACTGAAGAGGTTTTAGCGCTGGTATTTGCCGCTTCTGGTTCAGAGGAAGAGCTTAGCCCTAGTTCGTCATCTGAGTTAGAGTCCAGCTCTGATTATGTGCCTTCAGAGAATGGTGCAGGCAGTTCTGGCGAAAGTGGAGACGGACATCTTGCGCGCGACACTGCAGCTGCATTTTCTGTGTCCAGCCATGCCCAAAATGGCACAGGAGCCTCATCTGCAGATTGTTCTGCTTTGCCAAACCGTGATTGCGGAGCGAAAAGGTCCAGAGCAGCCCATGGGCAACGTTTGGGTGGGCAAGAGCACACAGTCGGTGGGTATCGATGTGTGCCACGTGTGCGCGGTGGCAGGTCAACAACGGGCAGTGGCGATTTTTTTTTTTTGAATGATTTTTAGTGGTGACATAGTGACATAGTGTGAAGCAAAAATTGTTTTGTTTTTTTTCTTTAATGACTTTTAGTAATTTTGGCAATGAATGGACAAAGGACTGTGTGGTGACAGTGTGAAACAAAAATTGGGGGGGGGGGGGGTTGAATATTTTTTAGTAATTTTGGCAACCTTGACAGATGAGGGCAGAGACTTACTGACAAAATCACCACAATGACCAAATATAATAAAATTTGGATTGTCTGAATATGCAAATTAGGTCCAATTATGCACCATGCATGGATGCAAGTTCACTTGGCAACATTTTTGTAATTGGGACTTTGCCTCTAACTATTACCGTTCTGAAGCTATTGTCATTTGAAAATTTGAGGTCAAACTCTGCGTTTTCCTGCCAAAAATTCTACACACTCAAAGGGTTAATATTAATATGACAGTGTTTAAATGCCATCTGTTTTACAGGCCAGGACAATGCAGGTTCTTTCATAAAGCAAAAACGCATTTAAGAGCAAGGAACTTATAAGGCACTTTTTAACCTCCTTGTCCACAGTTGTGCTTGCATCTATACAATTCAGAGGTTATCCAGTCTTTCTCCTTGTCCATGATTTTGACAGAGTTGTAAAAATTCCCTTAGTTATATTATCAGTCATGTCAGTTGGCCCACCCACTTTGCTGTCATTCGAACTTCTATTTGTTATGAATTTCCTCATGTGCTATTGTGCAGCGCACGGAGGGAAGGAATTAACAAAATGTTTTATTAACAAAATGATGAATAAACAGTTCAAAAACAACAGAAGACGGGCGAGAAGAACCGGATTAAACAGGATGTCCTTCTGGGCGCGCTACTGGACAAGTGAGAAGACGAGGAGAAAACGCTCCGTAGCAGACGAGACTGCGGGAGAGAAACGGAGGAGTACCCAGGAAAGTTGCTGCCAGGCAGGACTGGGCGACAGGGCGGAAATGTCTACTTACAAGCAGCAGGAGCAGTCCGAGTGCAACCCAGTAGAAATCCAGACTAGTCGCCAGTGAGGGATGGGCACACCACCCAGCGCAAAGCGGAACTACAGAGGAAAGGCAGGGCTTCTAGGCGAGAGTGGCGGCTGAACATACACTGAGGAAATTTACTGTAGTGTAGACTCAAACAATGATCCGACAATGTCTCCCAACAGATCAGGGGCTGAAATAGCACCAAGCCTAATCATGAGAAAGCTTGCCAGTGTGAATAATTAGGGTGTGTGCGTGGGCGAACGCCAAAGGACACAGCTGGTTCCACTGACAGAGGAGGGGGGCGTGGCTGCGCTATCAATGAGCTGGTGAACCAAAGAGACTCTCAGACAGCGCCTGATGGAAAATTGGCAGCAAAACATATGAAAAGACCAAATAGCCACGGCGTCACAGAACTGGGCTAAAACATAAAGCCCAGTTCATGACACTATTTAAACGAGAAACAAGAAAGATCAAGCCGTTTGTCTCGGGCCTGAGGTCCGTTAATGGTCTGTCCTCTGCTGAGTGCAAAATTATTGGATTTTCACTCAAAACAACTATCAGGATACCTTCAGTTTTGAATCATTCTGTTAAAAGAATGACATTGATTGAGGATAAAAAAAAAATCTGTCATAAATTAGATAATGATGGATATCGGCTTTGCACGCACTTGCCGGCTCTCCTCCGGCTGCGGTGACAGCTCTTTTCCCATGTGGCAAACTGGTCCTACTGCGTAATGCCACGCAAGTCCTGTAGTTAAATTAAAAAAAACAGTGACCCACATTTTGTTCACTTAAGACACACTTCAGTGGATGTAAGTTCCCTATAAAAACAAATCTACATAGTCTAAATTGGTATCTGATGCCCTTTTTCCACAAACAAAACCTTTCATTGTCTTACAATTTCATGTCAAAATGTTTTCACATTTCTTTCACCTTCAAATGCCAGATTCTGTGAATGCTCCCACCTACATCCCATAAGGCTAATAGTGGCTAGTGCTACATTAAACAGAATAAATCCTGTGATAAAAAGACTTACTGGTTGAAGAACATGCCCAGTTGTATGCTTGGTGGCCTAGGATAATGATAAACTGCATGTCATGGGTGGCTCTCGTGAGCCACCATAAGACGCCACACAGTCACCAGAGAGTTCAGTGAGAGTTTTTATTACGGTGAAAAAGGTACAACACAGGCTGCTGAGACAATGACACTTAAGTCTTCACACAACAGGAGGCGTAAGGCTAACAGCTCACTACAGGTCCAGAGGAGGAGACGGTCAACACAGACAGACAAGGTTGGTGAAGTAACGAAACACAGGCTGCTAAGGCAGAGACTCACAGAGATCTATTCACACCGGGAGGGGTAAGGCTATACAGCTCACTTACTGGTCCAGAGGAACGACCGTCAAACCATAAGCAGACGAGGTAGGAGTTAGTCCTAAGTATCCGTAGCATGACGGAGAGAGAACAGACACTGCTGCGAGGATGCGGTCGCCAGCGTGGGTTAAAGTAGTCGATCGCTAACGACCACAAATGCAGCACAGCTGTTAAGGGCTTGACAGCTGAGCGGAAGCCTCCCCGAGCACTGTCACAATAAGAGCTCGGAGAGCTAGGACAACAACGCCGCTGTCAAACCCTGACAGGAATAACCCGAGCACCATGACCTAGTGCTCGGGTCATGACACTGTATGGGTCCTTAAAAGCAGTTTAATTGTAAAACCCTTCTTAATTTGGGTCAAGTTTTCAAAGCAGCTGTCCAATAATGCTGACTGGCCCAGAGGCTAAGTTCAGTTAGGCCAGAGAGTCCTGATTGGCTCAACACTGCAAACGTGCTAGCACTGTGTATACAGTTATGTCACCAAAAATGCTCTGTCTAAATTCACTTTTTTTTCAGGAGGTGGAGCTTAAGTGAAACTTTAAAGCAAAAAAAAATGACATTAACAAGGAAAAAACTTGATTTTTGGTGGAGTGTCACATTAAAGACAGGATAAATACATAAATGAATGCTTAATGAGTGTACTTGTCTGTAAGTTTAAAATTAATTAATTCATCTTCTTTACGGTCCTTTACGAGTCGCCGGGGCCTGGAGCTTATCGTAGTGTCTTTGGGCCAAGAGGCAGGGTACACCCTGAACATATCACAAATGAATGAATGAATGAATGAAAGATCAAGCAAGGGATTATGACAGATTTTTACAAAATCCTTCTGTCAAAACAAGGAACACAGAAATTTTAGCCCCGGTGTACATACAGGCATATGTCCACGTTCACTCTGCTGAAATAGCGACTCCTGATTGTCATGAACCAAGTCGGTGTTGTTCTTAGGCTCGGTTCTGACTGTTCTCTGTGGCTTGGGTTACCGGTGTATATTTGTGTATTGTGTTACCTTTTGAGTTTTCTATGTCTTTTGTCCTTGTTTCCTTACCCATAGCCACTGTCTGGCCGGCAGCTGTTAGACAGCCGCTTTGACCTACTTTCTTGTGGGCGTTGTCTAGCTCCTGCCTGTCCAACCACGTCCTCTCTGTCCTGACAGCCAGCTGGTTCCACTCCTGTCATTTAGGCTGCGTGTCCACCAAACACATTTTTTCAGCTCTGGGTGACTATTTTCCATTCATTCTCTATGTAGTCCAGCATTTACAGCGCTGAGCGCCCTCGGCGCTGAAACGTTCTGGGCAGTGGCCGTTTTTTGTCGCGGCACACAGGGCGCGCAGAGTTGAAAAAAGTTCAACTTTTCAGAGACTGCAGCTGAGCTCGTCAGTGTCAGACCTTAAGCAGCCAATCAGAACTGCTGCGTGGGCGGGACATAGGACGCCAGTACTAGTCTGTACTCAGACTCCTGCTTTCTGTGTCATCATATTTTACATCTAGAGCTGCTAGAAAACATTTCCTGTCCATTGTTATTTAGAGACTGCTATTAAAAAATGTGTAGAAAGCCTGACAATAGGAAAAGCAGGAGTGGTGAGCTGAGAGTGACAAGCTGTTGCTGGGATACAGGGCACAGGCTTTTTTTTCCCCAGAGCGCTGCTCACTAACGCTGAAAAACAAATGCTCAGGGCGGTTGGGCAACAAAAAAACGCATTTGGTGGACACGCAGCCTTATTTTCCCGCGCCTCACCCAGGTGTGCTCAATCTCTGGAACCAGCAATGCTTGTACTTAAGCGGCATTTGCCAGTCAAACATTGCTGGTCTGTTGAATTGTCCATTGATGAACATAGTCGTGTGTGAACTGTGTGTACGGTAGCATTAGCCACTTCCACTTTAGCTGTGGATATCTCCAGCTTCCTTTGAGCAATGCCGGCTCTGGGACGCTATCGTGGTTGAATCGTTGCTTCTCATGCGTTCCCTGGGCGATGCCAGCCTAGGAACGCCTATTGTAAGTTTCTTTGCATTTTTGTACGTCCTCACTATTTTGGGAACTGTTTATGTTTACTTTAACAAATGTGTTGTGGTGTGACCCTGCGCGTAAATCCATCCTTCCTTCCCTTCCTCAGTGCACTGCATAAAAGCGCACAAGGAGGTCCGTGACACCAAATATACTGCTGATTTCAGACCTGCTTTTTTTTCATAATCAAAGGTGCAATGACAGAATGCACCTTAATACCAACACGCTAAGCCTCACCCACTTTAAATCATTCCCCTCCTATAAGCACAAGGTGTGCACACATTCATTTCCTAATTTGGTGGCCAGGGCACACAGCAGAAAACCAGGCAATGCACTGACAGAAACTAATGAAAGCACCTGCACAAAGCACAAAACATGGCGCCAAAGCAAGTTTTCGATAACTGAAATACAGCCCCAGGTATTTGCATAGACTGCTGTTCCTTGATGGAGGAAAACAAGGCGCGGCAGTGGGTATGGGGATTGTTGTTTCCCACATCCATCCATCTTCTACCGCTTTCCCTGAGGTTCGGGTCATGAAGGCAGCAGTTCAAGCAGAGAAGCCCAAACTTCCCTTTCTCCAGCCACCTGCTCCAGCATTTCAGAGAGAATAGCAAGGCATTCCCAGACCAGCTGGGAGATGTAGTCTCTCCATCGAGTTCTGGGTCTGACCCGGGGTCTTCTCCCAGTGAGACGTGCCTGGAACACCTCAAGTGGAAGGTGTCCAGGAGGTATTCTGATCAGATGCCCAAACCACCTCAACTGGCTCCTTTCAGTGTGGAGGAGCAGCGGTTCTACTCTGAGGCTCTCCCGGATGACTGAGCTCCTCACTCTATCTTGAGGGTGAGTCCAGCAATCCTATGGAGAAAGCTCATTTCAGCCGCTTGTATCCGCGATCTTATTCTTTCAGTCATTACCCAAAACTCATAACCATAGGTGAGAGTAGCAACATAGATTGACCGGTAAATCGACAGCTTTGCGTTAGAGCTCAGCTCTCTCTTCACCACGACAGACCGGTACAACGTCTGGCTAAACTGGCTTAGTGCTAATATCCATCCATCCATTTTCTACTGCTTTTCCGGAGGTCGGGGTCATAGAGGCAGCAGCTTAAGCAGAGAAGCCCAGACTTTACTCTCCCCGGCCACCTGCTCCAGCTCTTCAGAGAGGATACCAAGGTGTTCCAAAGCCAGCTGGGAGACGTAGTCTCTAGCTAGTGCTAGTCTCTAGGCTAGTGCTAATAGACTGATATAATGTGGCTATGATGCTGAAGCCAGTGATGCTTTGGGCATCACTCTTCTGACAGCACCAAATAAGTAACATGCCATTTTATTCAGGGAATAAAATTTCACAAAAAAATTTGAGGAGTAGCCCAATTGTTCACCAAGGCCAGTTCCTACACCAGTATTCCCTTCAAAATTAGACAAGAGCAGACATGTCACAGGTGGAGTGCACATGTACTTAACTTGCCATGTCAGCCCCTTTACTGAGATATACTCAGCAGGTGATTTGGGGAATGATGGAGGATGCCATCCCCTTGTTAGCAAAATGACCTAAAATCACCCTCCTTGTTAATGTGCCATCCCCCCTTTCCCTACCCCATAAAAAGTGAAAGGATATTACAGTGATGAGTTACAGATGCTACATGTACTCAAGTAGCGTTTTTACAAAATTGTACTTTCATGACCCATGTGTGGAGTTTGTGCGATTTCCTTCAAACTAACGCTTCTGAGAAAATGTTGCAAATTGGTGAGTATAGGTGCAAATCTACTGAGAAATAAGTTGAAAATTTAATAGAAGAAAGTGCCAGATTTGTGAGTAGATCTTTGTAAATTTATGTGGAAAAAAGGTAACAAATTCATCACAAAAAATGTCAACTTTACAGGAAACAATTTCTAAATTTGTCAGAATAAATCACAAACTTGCCATGGAAAAATTGCAGCTTTAACAGAAAAAATTTATGAATTTTTCATGAAGGTTACAGGGCAGCAGGCCTAAAATCGTTGCCAAATCAAAGACGTGGATCAACACGAATGTGGTTTCCGTACTGGATCGGTCGAGGCCCGGGACAAAAAAGGAAAGGCAGAAGTGTGGAGGTGAGAGTAAGGCCTTTAAATGTAGGGACTATGACTGGTGAAGGGAGACTGCAAGCTGGTGTCAGGGGAGAATGGGAGGGTGGGGAGGGAGGGAGCAATGGAGCACCAGATGGTAGTCTGTAGGTTGGCTTTGAAAAGCAAGAAGATGAAGAGAATGAAGGCAGAGCCAAAAGTTAAATAGTGGAAGCTGGAGAAGGAAGAATGTGGCACAAAGTTCAAGAAGGAGTTGAGAAAGGGTGGTAGGAAAGAATTATCAGAGGACTGGGCAAGTACAGCTATATTATTAAGGGAAATGGCTTGAAAGGTATGTGGTTTATCTCTGGACAGAGGAAAGAAGACAAGGAGACTTAAGATAAGATAAACTTTTATTAGTCCTACAATGGGGAAATTATAGGATTGCAGCAGCAAAGGGATAGCAGCACTCAGAGCAGTAATGAATAAGATAAGAAATTGGATATCAAAACAGTAAATATACACACAGTATACACAGTGCAAGAGCATTGCAGTTAAATGGCATTCACAGCACTACAGTTAGTTAAATTACCCAGCAATATATAAATATAAATCCAGACAGTATATTTCACAGTTGAGTGACCAGTGTTGTTGCCATCATCAATAATAACTGTAATTGTATTAGTTGTGTATGGGAAGGGAAGGATCCCTACTGTGCAAAGTAGTGGTGTTATGTACGGTCTGTATGAGAAGCACAGATTAGATTATAAAGTCTGACAGTAGCAGGTAGGAAGGAAGGAGACTTGGTGGTGGAATGAGGAAGTACAGGAAAGTATTCAAAGGAAGATTTTGGTAAAGAAAAAGTGGCATAGTCAGGGTGTTGAAAAAAATAGGCAGGAGTACTTGGAGTCTAGGTGTATGGTAAAGAGAGAGATAGCAAAGGAAAAGGCAAATAGTGAGTTGTATGAGAGGCTGGACACTAAGGAAGGAGAAAAGAACTTGTATCAATTAGCTAGGTAGACAGCTAGAAAAGAGAGGCTGGAAGGCAGGTTAAGTTAATTAAAGACAGAGATGGCAATGTACTAGAGAGTGTGTTATGAAGATGGAAGTACTTTGAAGAGCTGATGAATGAAGAAAATGAGAGACAGATGGAAGAAGGAAAGTTGGTGAACCAGGAAGTTCAAAGGATTAGCAAGGTGGAAGTGAGGGCAGCTGTGAAGAGGCTGAAGAGTGGAAAGGCAGTTGATCCAGATGACATACCTATAGTACGAAGGTTTGGACATGTTTAGGAGAGAAGGCCATAGACTTTTTTTTACCAGCTTGTTTAGCACAATCATGGAAAGTGAAAGAATGCCCAAGGACTGGAGAAGGCTTAGTGGTACCGATTTTTAAGAGCAAAGGTGATGCTCAGAGCTGTAGTAATTACAGTGTAATAAAGTGGATCAGCCGCACTATGAAGATATGGGAAAGAGTTGTTGAAGGCAGGTTAAGAAGAGAGGTGACAATCAGTGAGCAGCAGTACGGTTTCATGCCAAGAAAAGTACTACAGATGCAATGTTTGCTTTAAGTGTTGGTGGAGAAGTATAGAGAAGGTCATAAGGAGTTGCACTGTGTCTTTGTGGATCTAGAGCAGGGGTCACCAACCTTTTTGAAACCAAGAGCTACTTCATGGGTATCGAGTCATGTGAAGGGCACCAGCTTGACACACTCCTCTAAAATAACAAATTGTAATTATATATATATATACAGTGATATATATACATACACACACACATAAATAAATCATTATCAATAACTTAAGAGTGGGTAACAGACAAGATCAATATTCAACACTTTATTTTTATTAATCTCAGCAATTGTTCAGATGATCACTTCTACATTTCATTAAAAAAATGTCCAGTTTTCACCAGTCCCTTTTAACCATACAAAAACTAAACCCTTTTAATTCATGAACTATGTTGAACCATGTTTGAAAAAGTTATGCAACATTTAAGAAAAATCAACTTTCATATTAAATAAATCTTATCACATTTTTAACTGAACAAATCTGCTGCAATAAACACACTTTTGTGTGTTCTTCTTCACTGGAATTATATCCATACAGTTCTTGCCAAGAATCATGCTGGAGTAATAACCAGCGCTGTCCTTTCATGAGAAGAAGCTAAACAGCACTGAGAGTGCTTATATGCACGGTGGAGCAGTGGTTAGCACCGCGGCAGCACAGTTTACCCTCGGCCGGGGGATCGCGGGGATCGTGGGTTCGATCCCTGCCCCCGGTCAACAGTGATCTGCGTGGAGTTTGCATGTTCTCCCCGTGTTTGCGTGGGTTTCCTCCCACATGCCAAAAACATGCAGGTTAGGGAGTTAAGGGGCGCTTGCGACCGGCAGCTGGTGGCTTGTCACCGGACTGCAGAACAAATCTACCTACGGGTACAAAAAAAAAAGAGTGGGCAGCAGTTTCATGACGCGTTGAAGTGCCGCTTCGCCGTCGCCTCGCAAATGAAACACACGCAGCTTCCTTTCACGGTAGTAAAAAAGAACTCTTCCTCCCGCTCACTTTGAAAATGATAAATTTTCTGTCTTTTTTTGGGGGGCTAGGAAACAGCACTGCGTTCACCATATTCACTGCCCGCTAGCTTACGCTCCAGCGCGAAGGTTTTGTCATGCGCACAATACTGACCTTTGAACTAGGTCAGAGTTCACCTTAACTTTACGTATAATAAACATATTTTCATTTTTTTTTATTTTTAAGACATTCATCCATCCATCCATCCATCTTCTACCGCTTTTCCGGAGGTCCGGGTCGCGGAGGCAGCAGTTCAAGCAGAGAAGCCCAGACTTCCCTCTCCCCAGCCACCTGCTCCAGCTCTTCAGAGGGGATACCAAGGCGTTCCCAGACCAGCTGGGAGACATAGTCTCTCCACCGAGTCCTGGGTCTGCCCCGGGGTCTCCTCCCAGTGGGACGTACTTGAAACACCTCAAGTGGGAGGCGTCCAGGAGGCATCCTAATCAGATGCCCATACCACCTCAACTGACTCCTTTCAATGTGGAGGAGCAGCGGTTCTACTGTGAGCCTCTCCCGGATGACTGAGCTCCTCACCCTATCTCTAAGGGTGAGTCCAGCAATCCTACGGAGAAAGCTCATTTCAGCCGCATGTATCCGCGATCTCATTCTTTCGGTCATTACCCAAAGCTCGTGACCATAGGTGAGAGTAGGAACGTAGATTGACTGGTAAATCGACAGCTTTGCCTTAGAACTAAGCTCCCTCTTCACCACAACAGACCGGTACAACGTCCGCATCACTGCAGATGCTGCTCCAATCCGTCTGTCGATCTCTCGCTCCATTTTCCCCTCACTCGTGAACAAGACTCCAAGATACTTAAACTCCTCCACTTGGGGCAGGAGCCTGTCCCCAACCCGGAGAGGACAATCCACCTTTTTCCGGCTGAGGACCATGGACTCGGACTTGGAGGTACTGATTCTCATCCTAGCCGCTTCACACTCAGCATCAAACCGTCCCAGTAAGAACTGTAGGTCATTGCTGGATGAAGCCAGCAGGACAACATCATCGGCAAACAACAGAGATGAGATCCCGTGGTCACCAAGCATGACACCCTCCGTTCACTGGCTGCGCCTAGAAATCCTGTCCATAAAAATTAAACAGGATCGGTGACAAAGGGCAGCCCTGGCGGAGTCCAACTCTCACTGGGAATGAGTCCGATCGACTGTTGGCAATACGAACCAAACTCTCACAACAGTCATACAGAGACCAAATAGTTTGTAACAACAAGCCCGATACTCCATACTCCTGAAGCACCCCCCACAAAAAACCACGAGGGACGCGGCTGAATACCTTCTCCAAGTCCACAAAACACATGTAAACTGGTTGGGCAAACTCCCACGAACCCTCAAGAATTCTCGAGAGGGTAAAGAGCTGGTCCGATGTGCCACGGCCAGGACAAAAACCACATTGCTCCTCCTGAATCCGAGGTTCGACCAACGGCCGGACTCTCCTCTCCAGTAAATTGGCATAGACCTTCCCAGGGAGGCTGAGGAGTGTGATCCCTCTAAAGTTGGAGCACACCCTCCGGTCCCCTTTTTTGAAGAGAGGAACCACCACCCCGGTTTGCCATGCCAAAGGCACTGCCCCCGACCTCCACGCAATGTTGCAGAGGCGTGTCAACCATGACAACCCAACAACATCCAGGGCCTTGAGGTACTCAGGGCGAATCTCGTCCACCCCCGGGGCCCGGCCACCAAGGAGATTTTTAACCACCTTGGCGACCTCAGCCCCTGTGATAGGCGAGTCATCCCCCTCGTCCCCAAACCCTGCTTCCTCTGTGGAAGGCGTATCAGTGGGATTGAGGAGATCCTCGAAGTATTCCTTCCACCGCCCGACGATATCCCCAGTTGAAGTCAACAGTGTCCCATCCGCACCATACACAGTGTGGACGGGGAGCTGCTTTCCCCTCCTGAGCCGCCGAACAGTTTGCCAGAATCTCTTTGAAGCCGACCGAAAGTCTTGTTCCATGGCCTCACCGAACTCCTCCCATACCAGCGTTTTTGCTTCAGCAACCACCCGAGCTGCACTCCGCTTGGCCTGCCGGTACACCTCAGCTGCTTCGGGAGTCCCACAAGCCAACCAAGCTTGATAGGACTCCCTCTTCAGCTTAATGGCCCCCCTCACCACTGGTGTCCACCACTTGGTTCGGGGGTTGCCACCACGAGATGCACCGACCACCTTGTGGCCGCAGCTCTGGGCCGCCGCTTCAACAACAGAGGTGGAGAACATGGCCCATTCAGACTCCATGTCTCCAGACTCCCTCGGAATGTGGTTGAAGTTCTTCCGGAGGTGGGAGTTGAAGACCTCCCGGACAGGGGCCTCAGCCAGACGCTCCCAGCACACCCTCACTATACGTTTGGGTCTACCAGGTCTGAATGGCTTCCTCCCCTGCCATCGGATCCAGCTCACCACCAGGTGGTGATCAGTTGACAGCTCTGCATCTCTCTTTACTCGGGTGTCCAAGACATACGGTCGCAGGTCTGATGATACGATAACAAAATCGATCATCGACCTGCGACCTAGGGTGTCCTGGTTCCAGGTGCACATATGGACACCCTTATGCTTGAACATGGTGTTCGTTATGGACAGACTGTGGTTAGCACAGAAGTCCAATAACTGAACACCACTCGGGTTCAGATCGGGCAGGCCGTTCCTCCCAATCACCCCTCTCCAGGTTTCACTGTCGTTGCCCACATGCGCATTGAAGTCCCCCAGTAGGACAATGGAGTCTCCAGGAGGAGTACCCTCCAGCACCCCAGTCACAGACTCCAAAAAGGGTGGGTACTCTGAAACATCATTTGGTGCATAGGCACAAATGATGGTCAGGACCCGTTTCCCAACCCGAAGGCGTAGGGAAGCAACCCTTTCGTCCACCGGGGAAAACTCCAATATAGAGGCAGCAAGGTGGGGCGATACAAGAATACCTACCCCTGCTCGTCGCCTCTCGCCCGGGGCAACTCCAGAAAAGGCCAAGCTCCAGCCCCTCTCCAGGAGACTGGTTCCGGAACCGGAGCTGTGTGTTGAGGTGAGGCCGACTATATCTAGCCGGTATCGCTCAACCTCGTACACCAGCTCAGGCTCCTTCCCCACCAGAGAGGTGACATTCCACGTACCAAAAGCCAGTTTAGAAAGCTTGGGATCAGTCCGCCAAGGTCTCCGCCTTTGACCGCCACCTAATCCACATAGCACCGGACCCCCATGATCCCTCCTGCAGGTGGTGAACCCACTGGAGGGCGGACCCATGTAACTCCTTCGGGCTGAGCCCGGCCGGGTCCCATGGGTGGAAACCCGGCCACCAGACGCTAGCCTTCGAGCCCCTCCCCCAGGCCTGGCTCCAGGGTGGGGCCCCGGTAACCCCATACCGGGCGGGGTACACTGAATCCTTGATATACAATTTATCATGAGAGTCTGTTGGATCGTTCTTAGTCTGGCCCTTCACCCAGGACCAGTTTGTCTTGGGAGACCTTATCAGAGGCAAATTGCCCCCGGACAACATAGCTCCTGGGATCACTGGGGCACGCAAACCCCCCCACCAAGATAAGGTGACGATCCATAAGGAGGACATTTTTAAGACATTGTCATTTTAAAATCTATATAAATGCAAGTGTGATTTTAAAAAATAGCGGCAGAAAAAATAACATCTTAGACGCAGCTCACTTGCGAGTTGTGCAATTTTTAGAACAGGCCTGCGGGCGACTCATGTGGTCCCTGTGGGCGACATGGTGCCCGCGGGCACCGCGTTGGTGACCCCTGATCTAGAGAAATCATATGATGGGGTACCAAAAGAGGAAGTGTGGTACTGTATGAGAAAGTCAGGAGTGGCAGAGAAATGTGTGAGGGTGGGGCAGGACATGTATGAGAACAGTGAGACAGTGGTGAAGTGTGCTGTAGGAGTGACAGATGGATTCAAGGTGGACGTAGATTACATCTGTTTGCTATGATGAGGGACAGGCTGACAAACAAGGTCAGGCAGGATTCTCCGTGGACCATAATGGAAGGTTCCCCAGGCTGGTAGGGGTGGGAACCTTTCTGTGTGCATGTTCTCCCTGTGCTGTGTGAGTTTACTGTGGGGGCTATGGTTTCCTACCACAGTTCAAAGGCATGCATGTCAGGTTAATTTGTGATTCTAAATTGTCCCTAGGTATCTGTCGCCGATATGCACTTAGAATAGAGGGTTAGTGTAGCTAGTAGTTAAAGGGGTCATTGACTGCACGTTTTACACATTTTAACAGCTCACTCATCTCTTAATCAAGTGCTTGTGACATATTTTGTTTACATTTTCTTTAACTTTTTTTAATTATTGAAGCAAATTTGTTTTTTATTTTTCTTGGCTTTCTTGAAATGCTCTGATTTAAAGCCTGTCACCTTTAGCTGTTCAACTCCACTCTCCCGCTTACGTCAGTTAGCCATCAGCTGAGTAGCTTCTAGTCGGCTCCTTCCAACTTGGATGAGCAGCGTTGGTTCACCAATCCGCAGTCGTTTGTGCATCTGGGTGTCATCCCGGCCCACCTCTCAACAACTCCGCCGAGACGCCACATTAAATTGCCAGCACCGTGTGCTCCATGATCACTGCAAACCAAGGCCAGTGGCCAAGCCATGGGATCTCGGCCACTGGCCGGCCGGGGGATGCCCCGTCACAAAGTGGCTCTCAGCAGCTTTCAGTGGCTCTGCTGGCTCTCAGCTCCCCATGACTGGCATACCAATGTCATGTTCTATAATTCTGTGCAACTTATAGAGACATGCTACCCTGCATCTTTATGCATGTGTCTGCGTCTTTGGGCCGGAGTGACATGAGGCACATTATGGACTGTGAACCGGTGAACCAGGTGGTAAGAGGGATGGTTATTCGGGTGACTAAGATCTGAAGAAAATAACAATATAAGCCACGCTCGGTTTGAGCTTCCTGTTACCAGTGTTAGCTTGGGAACTAATAGCTCAGGGGCCAATAGGCTACCTTTAGCACCACTTTCATATACATGACAGACAGCTAGGCAGGCCAATAATAGAGCAGTGGGCTGGTCTCAAGGACAGCGATGGGTTGGCTTTTTCTAAATGTGGCATTAACGATTTCCACAAAAAAGTCAAAAACATTTCTGGCCTTTCTGGGAGAAAAAAATGAGATAAAGGCTATGTCTTTTTTTTTTTAAAGAGAATTAACTGTTTTGAAATTTTTTGGATAATTAGGAGACCGATAATTAGGAGATAATTAGGAGAACTTCAGACAGTTAAAACCTACAAACACACTATTTTCCATCAATGACCCCTTTAAGCGCTCTGAGTGGTCTTTGTGACTAGAAAAAACACTATAGAAGAACATGTCCTCATCCTATGATGTTCACAGATAACATTGTGAGTTGTAGGGAGCAGGTTTGGAAGAGAACCTGGAGAAGTGGCAGTATGCACTGGAAAAAAGAGGAACAAAAGTCAGTAGAAGCAAGGCAGAATACATTTGTGCAAATAAGAGAGAGGCAGGTGTAACGGAAAAGATGCAAGGAGTAGAAGTAGTGAAGGTAGATGTGTTTAAATATCTGGGGTCAGCCATCCAGAGCAATGGACAGTGCACAAGAGCGTGCAGGCAGGGTGGAGTGGGTGGATGATGAGTGTCAGGGTTGATTTGTGACAGAAGGATAGTAGGTAGCGTGAAAGGGAAGATGTACAAGACTGTAGTGAGACCTCCTATGATATTTGGTTTGGAGACAGTGGTACTGACAAAAAGGTTTGGAGACAGAGTTTAAGTTTAATATTTATTTGAAAGGGACATTACACTCAAGCTTGAATTTATGCCACAGCATTCTTCATTGGCACTCTTCAGCTGTTTGTTGATGCACATTTCAGCTTGCCATGGCACTCCGAGTGACCAGAAACCACCTGGCCTCTGCCAGGACTGAACTTTGAGAAAAAGCTGGTTGTGTAGTCGGGCCTACAAAGCATCGGGTGGCACTTGATGAAATTGGGAACATCCACTTGAACAAAGAAATACAGAAAGAGACTACCGAGGCTGAGGCAACCAAACCAAACTGAAAACACTGAAGCCACTACTAAAGCTGAAAAGGTTTCCCAACCTGCACAAAATGTCATTACTCCCAAACCTGAAGATGCGTTCACACCAAACGCGAACGGGTGAATTTTTCGCACGGGACTATTACATTATAACTCAATGTAAACACACAAACAGACATGAATTCAAATCCGTTCTGAGTGAGATGCAGACAGGCGAAGTTACCTTTAAAACTTCTGCAACTGTGTTCAACCTGCTGTGGAAATTCCCCAAATAACGTCGTGCTTATGTTTACATTAGCCGACTGGGGGCTCACCTGAAAATGTTGTCTCAAGCCTCCAAAACTTCACAAAATGATGGGTGTTTACATTGCTAGCTTGCCAGCATGTCCGTGGCAGCAAACCATGGGTAAATAACTGTGAAATCCCGATTCAGCTGAAGAGCTCCCGGTCCTCCTGTCTCCAGGTGAGTGAGTCAAATTTTCAAACTAATTTACTCTGCAATGGTGATACCTTTACTCCGGTGATGGCAGAATCTCAAAGCTAGCAGCTAGCTAGCTAGCTAGCCTCTGACGCGAGCGCATGACTGCGTAATTTCACGTGTACTCGCCTCTTCCCATTCACTTTGTTTCCCATTCGCGCCACCCGTTGGTGTTGGATGTGAATGCACCTTGAGCCTGCTAAATCTGAGTCTAAAGTGCAGGTTCCACCTCAACCAGCATCCCCCACTCCAATGCAGACTTCTGACTGTGAACCAGCTGACCTCTGCCAAGTATTTTCAGATGTGATTATTCACACTGCTGTTAGGGATGTTGATGCAGATGACTATGACAACCCCATGCTCTGCAGCAAGTATGTGAAGGAAATCTACAAGTATCTCCGTCAGCTTGAGGCTGAGCAGAATGTCTGACCCAGTTATCTGCAGGGTCGAGAGGTAACTGGCAACATGCAGGCCGTTCTCATTAACTGGCTTGTGCAAGTGAACCTGAAGTTTCGTCTACTGCAGGAGACCATGTACGTATGTGACCATGGAAATCATTAATCGCTTTCTTCAAGACCATCCAGTCTCGAAGAAGCAGCTGCGGCTTGTTGGAGTAACTACTATGTTCCTTGCTTCCAAATATGAGGAAGTGTACCCCCCAGAGATCTCTGACTTTGCTTATGTGACAGACGAGGCCTACACCACTGCCCAAATTCAAGACATGGAGATGACAATCCTGCGGGTCCTTAAATCCCAACTGGGTCGGCCTCTTCCTTTGCAGTTCCTCAGAAGGACATCAAAGATCTATGAGGTTACTGCTGAGCAGCACACACTGGCCAAGTACCTCCTGGAGCTCACCATGGTAGACTATAAGATGGCTCATTTCCCACCTTCAGTAGTGGCAAGTGCTGCTTTGACACTCACCCTCAAAGTCCTTGATGTTGGAGAATGGGATCTGACACTACAGCACTACATAGACTACATGGCAGAGAGTTTGATTCCTGTTATGGCACACATCGCCAAGAATGTTGTTAAAGTGAACGATGGGCTGACAAAGCATAAGGTTATCAAAGGCAAGTACTCCACTTTAAAACAGATGATTGCCACTCTCCCACAACTCAAGTCTTCAATCATCAAAGACCTTGCAAAGAAGGCTATGCAGTGAGGAGACATTCTGGTACAATGTGCTGATTTGTACAGTTGTAACTTTGAAATCCTCTTAGATATGACAGGACTATTGACAAATTAACAATTTTTAAATTGCAATCATGGCAGAACTTGACTAAAGTCTTCCCACTTTACCAAAAGCCTTATATTGCAAAACTTGTGGCATGGATGTGTAGTAATGTTAAGCTTTGTGTTTTAGAGTGAATGTACAGAAATGTTCTTAAATGACTTATGTCCTGTACTATGACTTTTCTAATAAAAATGTAAACTAAAAAAAGAAAGGGACATTACATACTAATGAACATTAATACAAATCTAATTATGCCAGACTTAGCAATACTGCTAATTTGCATCTGTAGTCCCCCAGCGGGTCGCAAAAACACACAAACAATCATACACGAGAAGAACATCTGCAATAAATTGTACAAAGGGGATATGCAAAAGTGCAAGGTGCTACAAAACAAAATATTCAAATGCCACACGAATGAAGTGCTGTGTATGTGTACACACACACACGCACCCAAGCACCTCACAGCAACAACAAACAACAGCGACAAACGAGGCAGAGCATATGTGTGTGACACACGGGCACATACAGTATATATGCACATACCACAGAGCAACCACTGGTTATGTGTACAGTTTTGGTTGTTTAAAGGCCATCCAATCTTCCATCCATCTTCTACCACTTTTCCGGAGGTCCAGGTCACGGAGGCAGCAGTTCAAGCAGTGAAGCCCACACATCCCCCTCACCAGCCACCTGCTCCAGCTCTTCAGAGAGGCCAGGCTGTTGATATGTTGGACAAATGATGTAGATGGAGCTACCACGAAAAGAGGAAGACCATAAAGGAGATTCATGGTGTCATGATTAAATACCCAAGAGGCTTAAACGCAGGGCAGACCACACCAGATGAACAGTCAGACTCGAGAGGAAAATTTGACACAACTTTAATGAAAAGTAAAAAACACAAACACGCAAACTTAATAAACATACAACTCTCGCAGCAACTAATGAAGTACACAAAACAACACACATCTACTTAAATATAATAAAGACAGGGGCACGCTGGAGCCGCACATAGCCTGAAAGAGAGGAGAGGAGAGAGGAGGTTAATGACTGAGATGCAGGACAGAGAATGGTGATGAGCAAGAGGCTTACTACACAAACTGAGGGCCCAGCAATGAACTCCAGCATGGAACACAAAAGGGGAGAGACAGGAGACTGCGGGGAGATGACGGGATGACAGAGATGACTGGGCGACCTGGGTGGAGATAACGCTGTCCTTGAGTAGTTTGGTTTGGCTAGTCTGGCTTCGGGTAGATGGTGGCTCGTCAACCTGGGAAGGTAGCCCATCTAGGGGAAGGTAAACCCTGATTTCAAACCTCCGCTGCCTTGCGGCACACCCGGTCATGGGAAAGGCTTCGGGAGTCAACCCTGAGGAAAAATCCGGAGTTGGAGCCCCTAAGGCAGTTCTCTGTTGTGCTCAACATCGTTCTGGCAGCTCCTGCGACGGCGCTGGTGCCAAACTATAGCAGCCCTGCTGTTCCTTTGGATTCATCAGTGACGTGGAGAGGGGGGACATGCTGCATGGGTAACATCTTGTCCTCCATATCTTCCTGCCCAGGCTTGAATCCTACCAACGCCCAACACTGGAAGGTAGAACATCGGTGCACATTGGCCTGTTCAGCCACAGGCGGTGCTGTTCCAGCAGAGTAGACGTCTAGGATTCTCTTCCATGGTCATCATAGACCGACGGAGGCCGACGATGAGTAGTCTGGTACAGGCAAGCGTGCACAGCCCTGGAGACACATGCTGGAGTGGCAGCAAACCTGAGGAGGAGAAGATACAGGAGGATGAGACAACAAGATAGTAGAATTTGCCAAACAACATAGACTGGATTTGTACTATCGGCAATACCCAACAATCCAGCAGCGAGCTCTTCACACACTGGCTCTTAAATACCCTGATAGACCAGGAAGCAGCAGGTGTATCAATCACGCAGGTGCGCTGATGAGCTCCAGAGCCAGGAAACGCAGAAACGGGGGCAAAAGGAGGAGACGCTTGCCTGATCATCACACATTGATGTAGTGAAGGAAGACATGGAGAAGGTTGAGAGCCGGATGATTTCAAACCCTGAATGTAGAACAAATGTAGAACATTCATTTTATAGCAATATTGGAGTTAACGCAGATGAAATGAATAAATACAACAAACTGGAATTATGTCACTGAAAAAACACCCCCAAAATGCAAGCACACACAAAACTGACTTACTACTACAAATACTGTATGTACTTTTGAGTAAGGTTAAATTTGTAGGAATGAGTGACTCCAGCTGTGTTGTCCGGGGCAATTTGCCTCTGGTAGGGTCACCCAAGACAAACTGGTCCTGGATGAAGGGCCAGACTAAGAACGATCCAACAGACTCTCATGATAAATATTAGAAAAAGGATTTAGTGTACCCCGCCCGGTATGGGGTTACCGGGGCCCCACCCTGGAGCCAGGCCTGGGGGAGGGGCTCGATGGCTAGTCTCTGGTGGCCGGGTTTCCGCCTATGGGACCTGACCGGGCTCATCCCAAAGGAATTACATGGATCCACCCTCCAGTGGGCTCACCACCTGCAGGAGGGTCCATGGGGATCCGGTGCTATGTGGATCAGGTGGCGGTCAAAGGCGGAGACCTTGGCGGTCTGATCCCAGGCTTCCTAAACTGGCTTTTGGGATGTGGAATGTCACCTCTCTGGTGGAGAAGTAGCCTGAGCTGGTGCACGAGCTTGAGAGATACCGGCTTGACATAGTCGGCCTCACCTCAACACACAGCTCCGGTTCCGGAACCAGTCTGTTGGAGAGGGGCTGGAGCTTGGCCTATTCTGGAGTTGCCCCAGGTGAGAGGCGACGAGCAGGGGTGGGTATTCTTGTATCCCCCCACCTTGCTGCCTCTATATTGGCGTTTTCCCTGGTAGACGAAAGGGTTGTTTCCCTGCTCCTTTGGGTTGGGAAACTGGTCCTGACCATCATTTGTCCTATGCACCAAATGATGGTTCAAAGTACCCACCGTTTTTGGAGTCTCTGACTGGGGTGCTGGAGAGTGCTCCTCTTGGAGACTCCATTGTCCTACTAGGGGACTTCAATGTGCACGTGGGCAATGATAGTGAAACCTGGAGGGGGTGATTGGGAGGAACAGCCTGCCTGATCTGAACCCAAGTGGTGTTCCGTTATTGGACTTCTGTGCTAACCACAGTTTGTCCATAACGAACACCATGTTCAAGCATAAGAATGTCCATATGTGCACCTGGTACCAGGACACCCTAGGTCGCAGGTCGATGATCGATTTCGTTATCATGTCATCAGACCTGCGACCGTATGTCTTGGACACTCGGGTAAAGAGAGGTGCAGAGCTGTCAACTGATCACTACCTGGTGGTGAGTTGGATCCAATGGCAGGGGAGGAAGCCATTCAGACCTGGTAGACCCAAGCGTATAGTGAGGGTGTGCTGGGAGCGTCTGGCTGAGGCTCCTGTCCGGGAGGTCTTCAACTCCCACCTCCGGAAGAACTTCAACCACATTCCGAGGGAGTCTGGAGACATAGAGTCTGAATGGGCCATGTTTTCCACCTCCATTGTTGAAGCAGTGGCCCAGAGCTGCGGCCGCAAGGTTGTCAGGGCATCTCGTGGTGGCAACCCCCGAACCAAGTGGTGGACACCAGTGGTGAGGGGGGCCATTAAGCTGAAGAAGGAGTCCTGTCGAGCTTGGTTGGCTTGTGGGACTCCTGAAGCAGCTGAGGTGTACCGGCAGGCCAAGCGGAGTGCAGCTCGGGTGGTTACTGAAGCAAAAACTCAGGTATGGGAGAAATTCGGTGAAGCCATGGAACAAGACTTTCGCTTGGACTCGAAGAGATTCTGGCAAACTGTCCAGCGGCTTGGTGGGGGGGGGGGCAGCAGCTCCCTGTCCACACTGTGTATGGTGTGGATGGGACGCTGTTGACTTTGAAAGGGGATATCGTCAGGCGGTGGAAGGAATACTTCGAGGATCTCCTCAATCCCACTGATACGCCTTCCATAGAGGAAGCAGGGCTTGTGGACGAGGGGGACGACTCGTCCATTACAGGGGCTGAGGTCGCCAAGGTGTTTAAAAATCTCTTTTCTGGCCGGGCCCCGGGGGTGGACGAGATTCGCCCTGAGTACCTCAAGGCCCTGGATGTTGTAGGGCTGTCATGGTTGACACGCCTCTACAACATTGCGTGGAGGTCAGGGGCAGTGCCTTTGGCATGGCAAACCAGGGTGGTGGTTCCTCTCTTCAAAAAAGGGGACCGGAGGGTGTGCTCCAACTTTAGAGGGATCACACTCCTCAGCCTCCCTGGGAAGGTCTGTGCCAAGGTACTAGAGACAAGGTCCAACCGTTGGTCGAGCCTCGGATTCAGGATGAGCAATGTGGTTTTCGTCCTGGCTGTGGCACATCAGACCAGCTCTTTACCCTCTCGAGAATCCTCGAGGGTTTGTGGGAGTTTGCCCAACCAATTTACATGTGTTTTGTGGACTTGGAGAAGGTATTCAGCCGCGTCCCTCGTGGTTTTTTGTGGGGGGTGCTTCAGGAGTATGGAGTATCGGGCTTGTTGTTACAAACTATTTGGTCTCTGTATGACTGTTGTGAGAGTTTGGTTCGTATTGCCAACAGTCGATCGGACTCATTCCCAGTGAGAGTTGGACTCCGCCAGGGCTGCCCTTTGTCACCGATCCTGTTTAATTTTTATGGACAGGATTTCTAGGCGCAGCCAGTGAACGGAGGGTGTCATGCTTGGTGACCACGGGATCTCATCTCTGTTGTTTGCCGATGATGTTGTCCTGCTGGCTTCATCCAGCAATGACCTACAGTTCTTACTGGGACGGTTTGATGCTGAGTGTGAAGCGGCTAGGATGAGAATCAGTACCTCCAAGTCCGAGTCCATGGTCCTCAGCCGGAAAAAGGTGGATTGTCCTCTCCAGGTTGGGGACAGGCTCCTGCCCCAAGTGGAGGAGTTTAAGTATCTTGGGGTCTTATTCACAAGTGAGAGGAGAATGGAGCGAGAGATTGACAGACGGATCGGAGCAGCATCTGCAGTGATGCGGACGTTGTACCGGTCTGTTGTGGTGAAGAGGGAGTTGAGCTCTAAGGCAAAGCTGTCGATTTACCAGTCAATCTATGTTCCTACCCTCACCTATGGTCACAAGCTTCGGGTAATGACAGAAAGAAAGAGATCGTGGATACAAGCAGCTGAAATGAGCTTTCTTCGTAGGATTGCTGGACTCACCCTCAGAGATAGGGTGAGGAGCTCAGTCATCCGGGAGAGGCTCAGAGTAGAACCGCTGCGACTCCACATTGAAAGGAGCCAGTTGAGATGGTATGGGCATCTGATCAGGATGCCTCCTGGACCCCCCCCACTTGAGGTGTTTCGGGCATGTCCCACTGGGAGGAGACCCCGGGGCAGACCCAGGACTCGGTGGAGAGCCTATGTCTCCCAGCTGTTGGTCTGGGAACGCCTTGGTATCCTCTCTGAAGAGCTGGAGCAGGTGGCTGGGGAGAGGGAAGTCTGGGCTTCTCCGCTTGAACTGCTGCGTCCGCGACCCGGACCTCCGGAAAAGTGGTAGAAGATGGATGGATGGATGGATGGATGGATGGATGGATGGATGGATGGATGGATGAGTGACTCCAGTTTTTTGAAGTGTTAAGTTATATTTGCTTACTTCTTTTATTAAGAATTACTAAGGGGTTTTACAGTGAATGCAGAACTAAGCTATGCTCTCACATGCTAAACACAGACACTGTCCGTTTTTCTTTTTTTTTCAAGATTGGCATGAGACATAGGCATCCTTTAGGTCCACTGTAGTAAACCGTGTTTCCAGTTGCACATAATGATGTGATACAGCATAAGCACTCTGAACTTGAATGTTGTTAAGCATTTTAAAAGCAACACTGTGTTTTTTTATCTTTAAGTTTTTTTTAAATCATTTTGATGGTGCATCAGTTTTTAACTTGGTGAATGTCACTTTTGCCATAGCTTGAATGTGCTTGCATTACCTGTAATGGCTCTTTGTAACTTTCCTGGTCTTGTTAGGGGCACAGAAAAGACTACAACTAACACGTCTTACATTGCATGTCCCATTAGCCGCCAACTAACAAAGCACTTTGTGATTGGCTGGAGATGGTAGGTTTGCTGGTGGTCAGGTGTTGTTTGGGAATCAGGTGAATTGCCAGAGTTTAATCCATTGGAAGGTTAGCAAGCTCTGTCCACTCCATCTCCATCAGGTCTAGCAACAGTGTGGAAGTCTTTTGAGTGCAGAACCTTGGGGAAAGCCTGCAGGAGTTCCATAAGAAGATTAGAGAAAGCACACAGTATGTGTCCCACCATGGTCTGTTGCTTTGGGAGAAAATAATTCCCTACAAGCATATTTGGAGTTGATGGTGTTGAGAAGCTACACAAATCTCTCAGGACAGGTGTGGAGCCATCCACCCTTGACTAAAAGCTGCACTGGCTCCTCTTGGTCCTAATCAACATCAGCCTTAAGGTGCCTTGAGACCAAATGTGAACGGGCGGTGCGAATACATACAAAGTCAATGGAAAGAGGCGAGCACACGCGAATCTTGCGCATTCACGTCCAAGGGATCGCGCTAGTTCTGACATTCTGCCATCACCGGAGTAAAAGTATGAACATTGGAGAGTAAACTAGTTTGAAAATGAGACTGACACTCACCTGGAGACAGAAGGACCGGGAGCTCGCTTTTTTCCATTGATTTTAAATGTATTTGTGCCGCCCTTTTGCATTTGGTCTGAAGGCACCCTTGGTGTCCCCCTTTGGGGAATGCTGCAGAGTTTATGAAGGGATTCTCATCATCTTGGGCAGCATGACATGAAGTGCCTTTAAATCCAGATTTTCTCTGAGCATTACCACTTACAGTATGTAGTTCTTTCATGTGGGCATATTGTGAAATCCATGCCCACATAGTAAATATTCCTTTTATAGTTATAAGCATCAAAGTAACTGTAATAGCAACAGATCTTTTTTTTTTTTCCCTCTCCCAGGACACGTCTACTTCTACTTAATACTTTTGATTTACCAGAGAACACCATCACCACGGACACTGTCATGGACTGGATTGAGAAGCTAAACACAACATACCCCGAGCAGTTTGTTGAAATTGCAGACCAGATTACCAGCAACCCATGTAGCCTGGAGAAAGAACTAGACACAGTATGTACCTTATTATTATACTCATTACAGTGTAATAGAGAACAAATTTTTGGATCTTTTTGCCAGTTTTAAAAGTGTAATCTAAAAAGCTGAGATTACCCCTGTCCCACAAAAGTCACACAGACACATTTAGAGGACACTGACACAATGCATTCCCTAGCTCTTTACCATCAATCTTAACCATAGTGAAGACTGGCCAAAATAGAATAAAAATAGCAATCAAGATGTAGTCTTTTTTCACAGTTTTCCTTTGGGGTATATGAAAAGGCTTTTTTTCTTTAGTGTATGGGATGAGTGTGTACAAACAACGTCCATGCTGCTGTCTCCCTTCAAACATTGGAACAAATTACAAACCAGACGTCCTCAGAACAGAACAATTATTTTCAGGAATCAAGTCTGTACAGGCCCTTTTCAGCAACCGCAACTCTTTGATTTTTTTTTTTTTTCAGGCAGTGGAGGGGACAGGCCTGGCCTTCATAGTGTATAGTGAAGCCATAATGAACATGCCATTGCCTCAGCTGTGGTCAGTGCTGTACTTTTTCATGCTACTACTGTTAGGAATGGGCAGCATGCTAGGCAACATCACAGCCATTGTTACCCCACTACGAGACTTCAAGGTTGTGTCCCGCATGAGCACCGAGCTTTTCAATGGTAAGATGACACTGACTTACAGCTGGTTCAACTTATTTTTTACTGTTTTTGTTTGGACTGTTAATTGTTAATTATGTGTAACAACTCAAAACTGGACCTTGACATTAGCACACAATTGCTGTACTGCTCATCCTGTTTATTATTACTTTTAGGTGTAACTGGTCCTCTGAGTACCCAAACCTTGATCACACATCAGTGTATGTTAGTGAATCCATCCATCCATCTTCTTCCGCTTAATCCTTTTTGGGTCGCGGGGGGGGGGGGGGCTGGAGCCTATCCCTGCCTCATTGGGCGAGAGGCAGGGTACACCCTGGACAGATCGCCAGTCCATCACAGGGCCAACACAGAGACAGTGAACTAAAATTTCAGACTCTGAATAATTATCATAAGCTATTATATGTTAGCAAAATCTTGTCTGTAAGCTGTGGATAACATTCTGAGATTGAAGAAAGGTAGTGGTACAGGGAAATTATTTCCATTGTGGAGGGCACAATGAGATAGGCAAAGATCTGCTCTGGCTCTTTGTTACATCCAGTGTTACTCATATGTTTATGGAACCCAAACTGAGTCAAAGTTTAGATTCCAAACATGCTAGCGGCTGATGCTAACAGAACACAGGTTCTGGCTCATGTCATTACAGTGCATAGCCCCAACATGAGATGACATGAGACCCTCTGCCCAAAGCTGGGGATCAGTGGGGCCTGTTCGCAACGGAGCTAATGCCCGCCAACAGCTTGACAGTGGGTGTTTTCACACCTGAAAGTCTGCATGAAGGTGCATATTTTTGTTACATTGTATTTGGTCTGGTTAGATTTGGCTTCACACTGCGCCTTATTCAAGCGAACTAAATAAATTTTGAGACGGACCTATGATGACGCCCTGTTGTCATGACAAAGTTTGTGTTGTTGGCATAGACTAGTAGTTAACCAACATGCTACTCACTCTCCAAGGAGTTTCCTGCAGCTCTGGACACATCAGTAACCACACTTTTAGTGTAAACTGGGGAAGTCTCCATCATATTAGTCGATGAACTAGATTACTGAGGATACCATGTTGTCCAGGTCTTCGTTAAAATGGACATTTGTCCTTCTCATTAGCCGTGATGATTTTCAGGAGGAATTGCTTGTCCATTTTTTTCATAAACTCTGTCACATCTGCTCCAAAAATATCTGGTGAGTTTCTGCATTTTATGATTTATTTTTTTTTTAATTCAATTGACTGCCACTAACGGATGATATTACAATTGAAAATTGGGTCTCTTCTCCTCAACAAGTTCTCTTGTGGCTCAGTTACCATTTGCGGCATCCTTAACTTCCTGTGTTTGGTCTGAAGGTCTGAACCTTTCTGAAAATTGCTTTCACATTCTAAACGAACCAAACCAAGGTTCAGTTTGACCCTGACCGAGACCACCTCTATTTTCCGGACCAAATTTTGGCTCTTTGGTCAGGACCATGGTTCAGGAGAGGCTTCACACCTACAATTTTGGTCCAGATCGAACTGAGAAGTCCGAAAGTCTTTCACACCCAAATGAGGTGGGTGTAAAAGCCCCTGAAAGATTGGGCTTCACCTGAAAGCTACTTCTGGGGCTGCTCAGAGCAGCCCAGAACTGAGTGCAATGGCGTGGGGTTGTCGATGGCCTATGCTACATGCCGAGCTATGAGTTTAAGTAGTAAGTAGTGAAAGTTACTTCCTAGGGAGACGGCTGCCTCTGCACTGCTGAGCTGTGTTTCAGAAGCACAACCTGTAAGTAAATTATTAAAATATTTTATCAGTGAGGCTGAATAACTGGAGGTTGTCACTTCTGAAGCTGCTGTTAGCCTAGCATTGATATGCTCTTGAAATAAGTGATTTGGTGTATGCTTTGCTGTCTATAACTACACTACTCACAAAAAGTTAGGGATATTTGGCTTTCAGGTGAAATTTATGGAAAATGTAAAAAGTTCACGCTACAGTGATATAATATCATGAAAGTAGGGTATTTAAGTAGAAGCATGCAATGGTGATTTCCTCATCTCAAACAATTTATTGAAACAAAAGCCAACAACAGTGGTGGGTATAGTACCACAACAAAAAATGTCAGTGTCTCAATAACTTGTCATGTGCCCTTGAGCATCAATTACAGTTTGACAACGGCGTTTCATGCTGTTCATAAGTCGACTTATTGTCTGCTGAGGCATGGCATTCCAATCTTCTTGAAGGGCAGCCCTCAAGTCATTGAGGTTGTGGGGTGCAGGGTTATGAGCCTCTACATGGCAACTCAGCTGATTCCATATGTTTTCTATGGGATTCAGGTCTGGAGAAAGTGCAGGCCACTCCATTTGAGGTACCCCAGCTTCCAGCAGCCATTCCCTAAAGATGCAACCTCGATGAGCTGGAGTATTGCCGACCATGAAGATGAAATTAGGCTTGTGTTGTTCATGCAGGGGCACAATGGCTGGATTAATAATGTTATTCAGGTAGTATCAGCTTGTCACTGTACCATTCACAAGGTGTAGGGCAGTTCTGTATTGACTAGACACACCTGCCCAAACTGTAACATGGTGACAACAGTGGCTGATGCATAACGCTCTCCTTGACGTCTCCAACATTGTTGGCGGCCATCATTTCTGCTCATCGTGAATCGACTTATCAGAGAACAACACTGAGGCCCATTGGTCCCTTGTCCAGTGTAAATGCTCTCTGGCCCATGCAAGACGATGACACCCGTTTCTGGTGGTGTGGTCAGGTACCCTTGCAGGTCATCTAGCATGCAGACCACACTGTTGTAAATGGTTTCAAATGGTTTGACATGACACTTGGGTGCATCTCACCTCCCTTAAATGTGCCTGGAGTTGAGTAGCATTCATTATCCGGTTCCGCAGGGCACTGTTCACAATGGAGCGGTCATCAGCGTGGGATGTGGCCAAAGGATGTCCACTTCTATGCCTTTCTGTGACTCTTCCAGTCTGTCTGTTGCAACCTGCTGATGACACTCTAAGCTCAGTGGCCACTTCCCTCTGTTTGAAGCCTTGCAATGGCGAGGTACTGTTGATCAGTTGTGAGGTCTTGTCTTGGTCTCACGATGTCAAAATGTGAACAGCATGATGAAGAGGACTGTTTAAAGGTCTGGTGACACGATTTTAACATTTTTTAGCATGTTGTGTAAACCCAAAAGTCATTGTCGATGATCAATATAATATTTACAGCCACGCCTGCATAAACTAGTTATCATCAAAAAACCGCAGCTGCTGACTGGACTGTGGTGCTGCCCACCGAATGAAGGGCGGCACCACCATGACGTAAGCGACAGAACGGATGCTGGTGTTGTTGACTGGAATGACAGCAGCTTTGTAGCTCACAGTTTCTCTGGTTTCTTATTTTAATTTTATGGCTATGCCTTCGCGTTGTGTTGCAGGCTTAGATAAACAGCAGGCCATAAAAGACCACATCACACGCTTCAGCTCCAACTGTCATAAGCCTCCTTGTGTGCTCCTCGTGTGGTTTTACGCAGGAGGAGTGCATGAGGAGGGGAAGGATTAATGGATTTACACGCAGCTTTGACCTACTTTCTGTGATCGCATGCTGACGCTCGCCGGTCCAGCCACGTCCCCTATCTCATTATCACCAGCTGATTCAAGCTCCCGCTGATCATCTTTCCCGGTCTTCGCCCAGGTGCTTCTCATCACACCATCACCAGCAGTGCATGTACTTAGCGGCTGTTTGCCAGTCACACACTGCTGGTCCATAGTATTGTCATCTGTGCTGTTAATCTGCCAGTATTTTCAGCACTCTCACAACGTGTTAGTCACACCATGTTCGCCGTGGCTCTAGTGCGTCCTTGAAGCGATGTCAGCTCTGGGACACACCTGTGGCTAACACGTCTCCTCTCATTAGTTCTCTGGGTGATGCCGGCCCCCGAATACCATTAGTAAGTGTGTTTGTGTTTTTTGTACGTCTTCACTTTTTTGGAAATTGTCTGTCTTTCTGTATTAAATGTGCTGTGGTGAACCCTGCACGTAAATCCTCATTATTTCATGCTCCCTCTCCGTGCCCTGCGTAAGAGCGCACAGAGAGGGAGGATTTACGCGTAAGTAACGAGGATTTACGCTCAGGATTCACCACAGCACATGTAGTGAACATAAGAATGATGACAACAGTTCCCAAAAAGGTGAAGACTTACAAAAATAAACAGAAACACTTACAGTTGGCATTCAGGGCTGACATTGCCCAGCGAACATAGAGAGGAGACGTGTTAACCATGGTTGCGCCCCAGGGCTGACATTGCTTCAAGGGGCGCAGCAGAACCACGGCTGTGTGGAGTGGCTAACACGTCGTGATAGTGTTGGCAATACTGGCTGGCTGACAACACGGCAGATGATGCACACAAAACATGAACAGCTGACTGTCAAAGAGAGAGGGGGCATGGTTGGACCGGCGAATCTTGGACAGTGCCCACCTGAAAGTGGGTAAAAACGGCACATAAACCACATGTACAAAACATAAAAACAACAAGAACTCAAAAAAATACATAATAAACCCGATGCCTGAGCCACAGAGAATACACTGCCATCATTTTATTGAAAAATCGGGTTAGATAGATAACTTTAGATAGATAACTTTAGATAACTTTATTGTCTGTCCCAGTCAGTGACAGAAATTCTTCTTAGACATGGCTACAACAATATTACACATTCAGCACTCTCAAAAACATGTTTAAACTCACAGGTTTAAATAAATTATATTTATGAACAAATAATTTGTTGCAATATCTGTAACAAAAGCATAACACTCCGTGTTCCCCTGCCGTGTGTTTGTCGCTGCTGCTGCAACGGGCATGTGTGCCTCTCCACTGTCACTTTCTGAGTCTGACTCGCTAGGCACGATGCCCGCTTGGCACGGCTCAAACCTATATGGTCTGATGCCCCCAGATTCTTCATTGTCATCCCATTCTTCGGAACTATAATCGTCTGAAGATTGGACAGCACAAACCAATTCCAGACTACATGTGCTGGAACCATCGTCGATGTTTTCTACCGCTTTCATCCTGTGTGTACAATGGGCAGCCAAGCGCTGTGTTCTGTCGATGACGTTACAACATGGCCGGGGGGTTTTCCAGCCACTAACGCAATTGGTGATGTGGCACTGATAAAAACGTCAGATATTCTCAGGAAAAAAAGCCTGTTTGACTTAGAACTGCACAGACCAACCATTTCATTATATTGTATTATGTGTTGAAAAATTAGATGAAGTCAAAAACGTGTCATCAGACCTTTAAATACCAATATTAATTGAACCAGAAAATTTATTGGTTGATTCATGGATCAAACACCTGTTGTGAATTTTGCCGTTAAGCACCTTGTTAGAGAAAGCAAGTTATGCAAAAAGTACTGAAACGTTGAACAGCTGGACATGTGCATTCAAAAGGTTAGAGAAGGTCAAATTAAGTTCACCTGTAAAGGTTATAGTGCATTTTAGGTGCATCCTGAAATTTCACCCGAGAGTCGAATATCCCTAACTTTTTATGAGTAGTGTATGTTGGTGGAGGTTTCATTTTTTTAATTACTGTTGGAATTGCTGCTGTCATGCCTTTTGTACAAATGCCACCTGTGGTGAGATGGGGCCATTAAGGGGCCAATTATAACTTAGCAGCTTATTGTTATGTACTTTTAAGCAGCGCTGCGAAAGATGCAGAATGAATGGTGAGAGAAGAAGGCAGATGAGGTGCAGAGATACGTTGACATGCAGAGTTCCAAGATGTTCTTCAGCGTCATCAAGGAAGTATATGGACCTACCAAGCCATGTACTATCCCACTCCTGTCAGCAGACAGTTCAACTCTGCTGAAGGAGAAGAGCAGCATCAATGCGTGATGGAGAGAGCACTTCAGCTACCTGCTGAACAGGCCCTCCACTGTAGACCCCCACGCCCTCGATCTGATCACACAAAAACCCACCGTCCACTGCATCGACCTCCCCCCTACAATGGACGAAGTCTTGAAGGCGATTAGGCAGACCAATTCAGGCAAAGCACCTGGGATGGATGGAATCCCTGTGGAAATATTCAAATCAGCCGGTCCTGTGGCCCTTGAAATCTTCCATTCCCTCTTCACCAGCAGCATCTGGGATGAAGAACAACTGCCCAAAGACTTAAGGGATGCCACTGTTGTCTCCCTGTTCAAGAATAAGGGTAGCAAGTCGGACTGCGGCAGTTACCAAGGTATCACCCTCCTACCTATTGCCGGAAAAATACTGGCCCGGGTCCTCCTCAACCGACTGATTAACAACATCTCTGAAGGGAACCTGTCAGAAACACAGTGCGGATTCCGCTCAAACCACAGCACCGTGGACATGATCTTCTCCGTCCGCCAAGAGCAGGAGAAATGTCTAGAACAAAACATGGACTTATATGCGGTCTTTATCGACCTGACTAAGGCCTTCGACACGGTGAAGAGGGAGGCCCTCTGGATCATCCTATCCAAGCTTGGGTGCCCAGACAAGTTTGTAAACCTCATACGCCAGTTTCACGACAACATGACTGGGCAGGTTCTCTCAGGTGGAGAGGTATCGGAGCCATTCAATATCAGCAACGGCATCAAGCAGGGGTGCGTTCTGGCCCCGGTCCTCTTCAACCTCTTTTTCTCTTGCGTCCTCAACCATGCCTTCAGGGACTTGGACCTTGGGGTATACCTGCGATACAGACTTGATGGTTCACTGTTCGACCTCCACCACCTGAAGGCTAAGACCAAGGTAGCAGAAAAGATTGTCCTGGAAGCACTTTTCGCTGACGACTGTGCCCTCATGGCCCACACGGAGTTTGATCTCCAGATCATCGTGAATAAGTTTGCAGAAGCCTCCCGCCTTTTTGGTCTTACCATCAGCCTCGGCAAGACAGAGGTACTATTCCAACCAGCACCCGTCTCCACCATCCTACCCCCTCTATCTCCATCGAGGGTACCCAACTGAAGACGGTAGACCACTTTAAATACCTCGGCAGCACCATCAGCAATGATGGCAGCCTGGATAAGGAGATCAACGCCAGAATCTGCAAGACCAGTCAAGCTCTCGGTTGTCTCCGAGCTCACATCCTGAACCAGCACAACATCCAGCTGTCCACAAAGCTCAAATTGTACAGGGCCGTTGTCCTCACCAGCCTTCTCTACGGATGTGAGACGTGGACCGTGTACAAAAAACACCTGAAGCAGATGGAAAGTTCCACATGAGAAGTCTACAGATGATCATGAACATTCACTGGCAAGACTGGGTCATAAACCTTGAGGTCCTGGACAGAGCTGAGATGACCAGCATCGAGGCCATGATTCTGAAAGCCCAGCTCCGATGGGTTGGTCATGTGATCCGGATGGATGGCCACAGGCTGCCCAAGCAGCTCATGTACGGCAAACTCTGCTCTGGGAAGCGGAACCAAGGCAGACCACGCAAAAGATTCAAAGAGTGTGTGAAGCTCAACACCAGACACACTGGCATCCTTCCCAAACAATTAGAGCTGTGGGCTATGGACAGGCCAGGCTGGCGCGCCCTCACTACCCAGGCGCGAGACTACTTTGAAGAGAAGAGGCAAGCTGATGTAGCTGAAGCACGGGCACGGAGAAAGGCGTTATTACATGGGCAGTTTCCTTGCCCCTACTGCAGCCGTGTCTGCCGATCAAGGATCGGCCTAACCAGCCATCGCCGTGCTCACGCAAGAAGAGGACTTAACACAGTGAGGGACAGTCATCATCGGATCGATGGACAACCAAGGTTATGTACTTTTGATTGGCCTTTATTGCATTTCACCTGGAAGACAAAAACAAAACTTTTTCAAGTCGGATAAGATTTGTGAATATTAATGAGCATTCAGAAAAAGTGCTTGAAAATGAGGGGCAAAGGATTTATTTTTAATGAGCTGTAAGACAACAAAGGAATTCTTTTTGCCTTTAAAACTTAAATTAATCCCAGGAAATGGCAACAATGACATATTTAGAGTGATTTGAGAGTGATGTTGTGAACTGGTATTGTATACACACTCCTCTCCAACAGTCTTGGAACAGCGAGGCAAATTTCTTTATTTTGCTGTATACTGAAAGCATTTGCATTTGACATCAAGAGATGAATATGAGACAAGAGATCAACATTTCAGCTTTTATTTCCAGGTATTTATATCTGGATGTGATACGCAACTTAGACGATAGCACATTTTGTTTGATTATTGTGGAATTTTTCAAAGATCTTTTTAATATTAAATTTTGTACAGATTACACTATAAATATCTTTATTTACATAAATGTAAAATTCGCTATGATATAAAATGATTCATAAAAATTGGGTTAATAAACCGGAGCGTCTGTTTTTCCTGTGGCCAGAAGAGGGTTGGGGTTTTTTTACATTTGTCACGAAACAAAGTTGTGTATTTGGTTATTCTTTATTTTTATTTGGAAAAGTCACATCTGTCTGATCGGTCATCAGTCCTGTTTTCATTAGAATGAACATGAAAAATGTATTTTCTTGTTTTTAATTTTTACTGATCACTCAATAGCCCTGTTAAATGGTTGTGTACATTTTATACATTAGCATTACAGCTACTTAGAAGGAAAGAATATATTGACTAATAAGAGTTATTTTTTAAGGTTTGGTGTGCCTGTTTTGTCTGCTGCTTGGCCTGGGCTTCACCACCACATCAGGGAATTACTGGTTTACCATGTTCAATGACTATGGAGCCAATTTCTCCTTGCTCTTCGTTGTCCTCATCGAGATCATAACTGTGAGCTATATCTATGGGATCAAAAGGTTTGTACACATACCAACACTTGTTTCTTAGTTGCATTAGTTAATTGCATTGTGATTAAACTGCAATGTGATAAGAGCTAATCACAGAGGCTGTGATTTGGGGTAGAATGATTACTGCTTGTGTTTGTTTAATAATACAGAAATTAAGAAACCTTTTTTTAAATTGTGTATTAAATCACAATTGCATTTAAAAAAAACACAATTAGGTTTCAATCCTAAATTGTTAAGCTTTACCACATAATCAGCAGTGGCCTTTTAAACCATACAAATCATTTTTAATATCCATTTATGTTAGGTTTGCAAAAGACATAGAAGACATGCTCGGTCACCAACCTAACTGGTACTGGAAAATCATGTGGGCAGGAGTCAGTCCCCTCCTCCTTATTGCCGTCTTCATATTCTACATTGTCAGCTACATTCAGGGAGGGACACCCACCTACCAAGCATGGATCAAAGAGCTGGTGAGTTTTTCCATTCTTCTTGTCTGCTGCTTTTGAATCTCGGACATATCATTATCCAGTTCAGGTTCATTGAGTGGTTGCTTTAAATATCACATTATAAATGTGGAAGTGTGTTAGGGTATGAATAAATGAAACTAACTTCTTGGAGGATGCTCCTGTGTAATCACAGCCATGCTCCATCTTTGCGTACTAGGCAATCATGGAAGGCTCCAGCACCTGACCGGAACAAGTCAGAATGTTTCGATATTATTCCTGTGGTATTTCATTTCCAAATGCAATTACAGATAATACAGATATTGTTTGACTGTTAACTAAATGTCATGGGCTGAGTGCTGGAGCTCCCTGCCAGACTCGGCCTCATGGCTTTTTCTGCTTATTTACTTATCTGTTACGATTTATGCCTTTTGGGTTTATATAATTATGTTCTGCTTGTCATTTTTCTGTTTGTGTTGGTGTTATATTTTTATTTCTTGTACTTATTTATAATTATACTTTGGTATGTTATTTTGTTCTTTATATCCTTAGTATTGCCTTTTTACTGTTGACAGCTGTCAGGGGCATGAAGCTTCGTGTGGGCGTGCCCTGTCAGCTGTCAGTTTTGGGTTGCCTCCCTCTCACGGGCTCAGCTGATCTGTATCATTCATTATTGCCTTCTCCTGCCCATTCAGGTACCCGCACCTGTCATTTATTATGTATTGGGGTTTCATTTCATCTTTGTCGCTGCTTTGTTTTTCCCCTCCTCATCTCCACCAGAGCCCTGCCATGCTCTGGTGCATAAACCTGCAAGTGTTTTTTTCTGTAGTTTGCCTTTTGTGTTAAGAACACCGTGTTGTATTTACGCTTGTTGTTTCCTTCAATAAATTGCACTAACTCACAGTACAGTGCATGGGTCTCACCTCTCTGCCCCGAAGGGCATTCATGACACTAAAGGCTGGTGAGAGAATCCCCAACCCCACTGGTCAATATTGTCACGATCTGAGCACGGGGGATTCCGCCTTGCTCAGTCTCATTGTCTTTTCCCATATTTGTGTATTTGTTGTATGTTTGGGTTCTTAGTTTCCTGTCATTTTATCCTTGGTTGGTTTTCATATATCTTGTATTATTTCGTAGTTCTACTCATTCTCCTGTTTATGCTCTTCGCAGTCTTGTCATTTATATATTTGGTATTATCTGTATTTATTCTTCAGTTTATTATTTGTCCTTATTTTAGTTCTCGCTTTATAATTGTATTTTTGCCAGTGCCTTTTTATCCTGTGTTCTCTTTCTTTCTCCGGGGCTGCAGCTGTCAGTGGCACTTCCAGGTTTTGCTCTCGTAGTGGGCGATGCCCGTCAAGCTGTCAGTCCCGTCTCTCTCCTCTCATGACTCACAGCTGATTCAAATTGTGTAATCACCCTCACTGCCTACTTAAGCCTTGTTCCTCCGTTTGCTAATCGCTGGATCATTATTCAACTGTCGTCATCCTGAGACAGCGTTCCCGTCTCCATGATTCCCTGTAATCCTAAGTCCAGCTCTGCTGGGAATTTGTAGTTTCCTTTTCTTCCTCTCCATATGTCCAGCTCTGCTGGGAAATCGTAGTTTACTTGTCTGTTCTGTAGTGTGTGTTTTTGTATGTGTGTCATCACTCTATAAATTTAAGAAATCTCTGTGTGTCTGTCTGTCTGTCATGACATAGGACATCATAGGACGGCCTATGATGTCTGCCTGATGTTCTATGACGATCCTATGATCTTAGGCTACATAGGATTCGCGATGATGTCATATAGGCGATGCCGTCATATAGGCAATAGGACTGGCTACCTATGATGTAATGTCCTATGATGCCTGCCTAGGATATCTGCATGATGTCCTATGATGATCCTATGGCCTCAGGCTACATAGGACTCGCGATGCAATAGGACTGCCTGCCTGTGATGGGGGATCCTATGATGCCTACCTAGGATGTAGTGTCCTATGATGCCTGCCTCAATGTCTTTATGATGTCATATAGACCAACCATCTATCCATCCATCCATCTTCTTCACCCAGACGCTACATAAATGGAGAGCAATAGAGTGAGGAGAACTGCTGCACGTCAGAAAAGATTCCGTGAAGATACACAGCTGAGGTTACAGCAGTACCTCCGAGGCATGACTGTGTTGCACGTCACAAAACATGCCATGAAGATGAAACACCTGAGGTTCGAGCATGTCATAGGGTATGATAGACAAGGGATGCACAGACAGACAGGAAACGTGTGGTAGTGCGCCATGCACGTGCTGAGTCACTTGAAGCCCAAAATGCCTGCAAAGCGAGCAACGCTGCACGCCAGGCAAGGTACAGACAAGCTGAGACCGAATAGGACACACTACTTTAAACCACACCCATTCGAAGCAGTAAATCGGGAAATCTCACTCAGTAAGGCGGAAGGCACTCTATGAATTCAAGAAATCTCTGTCAGTGACCATGTTTACATGCACATGAATAAACCAGTTTTGACTGGATTTCTGGAGTTATCTGATTATTTAAGTGGCAATGTAAACAGAATAATCCGATAAAGGCCATGTAACCGGGGTCATTAACCGGGGTCATTAACAAGTGGTTTAACCTCCAATAATCAGTTTATTCAGTGCATGTAAACATGACAAAACTGATTATTGCCATAATCGGTTTATTCCCAGTAATCGATTTATTGTGACCATGTAACCAGGGTCAGTGTGTCAGTCTGTCACCCCATTAAGAATAGGACACACTACTTTAAACCACACCCATTCGAAGCAGTACCCATGAAGAATGGCAGTCTACACTACAAATGTGTAAAATGCCAAGCAAAGTGCTGATTTTCTCCGGGTGCTCCGGTTTCTGGGTTTTCGCGGGCATGCACTGGTCTTCCTGAACAGGGTCAAAAACCACTTTTTGCTCATATCTATTTTCGTGATCCTGTCCATGAACTGGAATTACAACGCACCTATCCCTCAACCAGTGATCTGAACGAAGAAGAACAAGAAGACCCACCAGATGGAGAGCAATAGAGTGAGGAGAACTGCTGCACATCAGAAAATATGCTGTGAAGATGAAATACCTCAGGTTTGAGCATGCATGACTGTGAACAACACAGCCGTCTCAGACAGGAGAAGACCCTTCAGCAACGGCCATGCAGAAATACTTGCTTATACTTGGTTTCTATGGGCATGGACGGGTATGCACGGGTATGTACTAGTTTATTAAATTTGCAAACTCACTGCTCGCATTTGGTGTCATCAGTTTGCCCCGTGAACGGGCCCAATCATGACAGAATGACCCAGCCATACAGACGCCAGCAGCAGTGTAGTGTGCTTTTTTCTTTCCCCTTTAAGTTCCCTCCCGTATTTTTGTATTAGTCCAGGGCTTTTTGGAATGTCCACCACCCTAGACTTCCGTGTTTTTGGACTGAGCGAGGAGGAGTGTGGGGCAGCAGAACTGATTGTGGGTTTTGTCTCTGAGGCTCGCACCTCCCACACTCCGGAGGAGGCTCTGGGACATTTGGACAGCATGGCTCGGGTAGTTGAGACATATCCCAGCCTGTAGAGCTACCCGGGTCTCACAGTGCTCCTCACCACCATGTTGGAGTCCCGACATAAACTCTGTAAGCGGGTGAGAAATTCCTCTTCTGCTTTATCTGTGCCGACGAAGAAGCATCACCGGGTGCGGAAGGCTCGCTCACCCCGTCAGATGCCTGTGTCCTCGCCCATCCACCAGACGACCCCTGTTGGTCATGGAGAGGTTTCGTCTGGTCCCGCCGCAGCTGCTACCATCACGCCCCGGGAGTTAAGGCAAGTTTATTTTCATTCTCTCATAACCCACAATGAAGTGTCTTGTCTAATTCCCGGTGGCGGGGCTCAGCAGCAGCTCCGTTCTGCTGAGTCTTTGCCGCCAGCTGTTGGAACATTTCCCTCATCTGCCTCTCCTGTTTCCCTTGGGTGTCCGCCGGTCCTGGGAGGGAACCGCCAGACAACAGAGGGGTCTGCAAATCCAGAGGGTCCTGGTCCGAGCCTGCAGCCTCGCCCAGCTAGGGAGAAGAGCACCCCCTGTGTCCCAAAGCCTGTGCCGACAGACGGGCATCCCCTGGTCTCGGCGTCGCAGGACCCGGTGCCATCGGTGAGGCGGGCCCTTCCTCCCGTACTTGGGGCTAGGGGGCCACCCGCGTCGAAGTCTGCGCTGACAAATGAGCGTCCCCAGGCTCTGGCGTCCTGCCAGATGACCTCCGCCGTTCCAGGGAGAACATCGTCTGGTCCAGGAGTAGCTGACATCATCACACCCCAGGAATTCAGGCAAGTACTTCTGCATTCTCTTTCACTCACTACTGAACAATCTTACCTGATTCCTGGCGGTGAGACTTAGTGTCAGCCCATTGAGCTCTCACCGTCTGCTGCTGACACTACTTCCTCACCTGCTTTCCCCATGTCTCCTTCTATCTCACCGCGTGCTGCTGACACTACTTCCTCACCTGCTATCCCCATGTCTTCTTCTATTTCCCCTGAGTGTCCGCCGGTTCTGGGATGGAGCTGCCCGACGATGGAGTAGCCTGCGGCCCTGGAGAGCCTAATTCCAGCCCCACAGCCACGATCCAGACTGAAGGAGTGATTCCTGTTACCTGAGGCCTGTGCCAACAACAGAGTGTCCCCTGGCTTCAGCAGCGCGGGAATTGGCATCAGCGGTGAAGCTACCTCCAGCTCCCATGTCGGATGAGACATTTACATTGGCTATTTTTCCCGGAGGTCCTGGGACTGCACTTACTATCACGCCTGCTGCCGAGTTCATCACAGCAGGTTCACTGGAGTCCTGGACAGCAGTGGAGCTCGAGTCCAGGCAAGTGCTCTGTTCTTTTTCTTCTTCCACAGATTCAGAGAATTCTTGTCTGACTCAGGGTGTGGAGGATCAGTTGCAGATGTCCTCTGCTCCTGAGTCTTCCTCGCCAAGCTCAACTGCTGCCGGTGAGTCCTCTCCGGCGTTTGTGTTTCCCTGCTAAAGTGATGGTGCTGAGAGAGAGAGCCCAGATGGAGGAACTCGAGACGCCCCTGCCTGGATCGCCGGAGTCCTGGACGGTGATGGAGCTTGAGTCCAGGTAAGTGCTCTGTTCTGTTTCTACTTTCGCAGATTCAGAGAAATCTTGTCTGGCTCATGGTGGGGAGGATCAGCTGCAGATGTCTTCTGCTCCTGAGTTCTCCTTGCCGGGCTTTGCCACTGCTGGTGATTCTTCTCCATTTTTTTCTTCCTGTCCTTCTCCCAAGATGACCATGTCAAGAGAGGGCGCCCAGATGGAGAGACTCAAGACGCCCCTACCAGGATCACCGGAGTCCTGGACGGCGGTGGAGTCCGAGACAAGGCAAGTGCTCTGTTCTGTTTTCACATCATCAGATCAAGAGATTTCTTGTCCTGCTCATGGTGGGGAGGGCCAGTCGCAGCTGCCAACTGCCTCTGAGCTCTACTTACTGGGCTCCATTGCTGCCGGTGATAGTAACCTGGTGTTTGTTTCTTCTTCCGTGCTCGAGTCATCATCTGGGCCCATTGATGATCGCCCTCTTCCTTCGCCTGAGGTCACCGCAGGTCCTCCCCTGCCTTCGCCTGAGGTCCTCACAGGTCCCTCATTATCGCCCAAGGTCTCCGTGGGTGCTGCTCCCCCTCCATCCAAGGGTTCTCATCCTTCGTCCGAGGTTGCCATGGGTCCTCATCCTTCATCCAAGGTCGCTGTGGGTCCTCATGCTTCATCCGAGGTCACCATGGGTCCTCTTCCTCTGGCCGAGGTCGCCGTGGGTCCTCATCCTCCATCCAAGATCGCCATGGGTCCTCATCCTCCGTCCATGGTCGCCGTGGGTTCCCTTCCTCCATCCGAGGTTGCCGCGGGTCCTCATCCTCTGTCCGAGGTCGCCGTTGGTCCTCATCCTTCGTCTGAGGTTGCCGTGGGTCCTCCTCCTCCACCTGAGGTCGCCATTGGTCCTCTTCCTCCGTCCGAGGTCACTGCGGGTCCTCATCCTCTGCCTGAGGCCACAGTGGGTGGAGCCATGTCCCAGTCTGGGACCACCGTGAGTGCAGCCGTGTTCCAGCCCAGGGCCACTGCGAGTGCTGCTTTGCATCAGCCCGGAGCTACCACGGGTGCTGCTTTGCTCTGTCCCAGAAGCACCGCGGGGTTGCTTTGCTCCGGCCTGGAGCCACCATTGGTGCTACTTTGCTCCGGCCCGGAGCCACCACTGGTGCTGCTTGGCTCCAGCCCATAGCCATCGTGGGTGCTGCTTTGCTCCGGCCTGGAGCCACCACGGATGCTGCTTTGCTCCAGCCCGGAGGCTCTGCGGGTGCTGCCTTGCCCTATCCCGGAGCCACTGCGGGTGCTGCTCTGCTCCAGCCTGGGGTCGTCGCGGGTGGTGCCATGTCCCAGCCCGGGGGTGGAGCTCTCCTTACTGGGCTCCATTGCTGCCAGTGATAGTAACCCGGTGTTTGTTTCTTCTCCCCTGCTCGAGTTGTCATCTGAGCCCATTGATCATCGCCCTCCTCCTTTGCCTAAGGTCACTGCAGGTCCTCCCCTGCCTTCGCCTGAGGCCCTCACAGGTCCCCCATCATCGCCCGAGGTCTCCTTGGGTGCTGCTCCCCCTCCATCCGAGGGTCCTCATCCTTCATCCGAGGTTGCCGTGGGTCATCATCCTCCATCCGAGGATGCCGGGGGTCCTCATCCTTCATCCGAGGTCACCATGGGTCATCATCCTTCATCCGAGGTCACTGTGGGTCCTCATCCTCGATCCAAGGTCGCCGGGGTTCTCTTCCTCCATCTGAGGTCGCCGTGGGTCCTCATCCTCTGCCTGAGGCCACTGTGGGTGCAGCCATGTCCCAGTCTGGGACCACCGTGAGTGCAGCCATGTTCCAGCCCAGGGCCACTGCGAGTGCAGCGTTGCCTCAGTCCGGGGCCACCGCAGGTTCTGCTTTGCTCCAGCCTGGAGCCACCGCGAGTGCTGCTTTGCATCAGCCCAGAGCTACCATGGATGCTGCTTTGCTCTGTCCCAGAAGCATCGCGGGGTTGCTTTGCTCCGGCCTGGAGCCACCATTAGTGCTGCCTTGCTCTGGCCCGGAGCCACCACTGGTGCTGCTTGGCTCTGGCCCATAGCCACTGTGGGTGCTGCTTTGCTCCGGCCTGGAGCCACCACGGATGCTGCTTGGCTCTGGCCCATAGCCACTGCGGGTGCTGCTCTGCTCCAGCCTGGGGTCGTCGCGGGTGGTGCCATGTCCCAGCCCGGGGGTGGAGCTCTCCTTACTGGGCTCCATTGCTGCCAGTGATAGTAACCCGGTGTTTGTTTCTTCTCCCCTGCTTGAGTTGTCATCTGAGCCCATTGATCATCGCCCTCCTCCTTCGCCTGAGGTCACTGCAGGTCCTCCCCTGCCTTCGCCTGAGGCCCTCACAGGTCCCCCATCATCGCCCGAGGTCTCCGTGGGTGCTGCTCCCCCTCCATCCGAGGGTCCTCATCCTTCATCCGAGGTTGCCGTGGGTCGTCATCCTCCATCCGAGGTTGCCGTGGGTCCTCATCCTCCATCCAAGGTTGCCATGGGCCCTCATCCTTCATCCGAGGTCGCCATGGGTCATCATCCTCCGTCCGAGGTTGCTGTGGGTCCTCATCCTCCGTTCGAGATCGCCGTGGGTCCTCATCCTCCGTTCGAGATCGCCGTGGGTCCTCATCCTCTGTCTGAGGTTGCTGTGGGTCCTCCTCCTCCATCCAAGGTCGCCATGGGTCCTCTTCCTCCATCCAAGATCACTGCGGGTCCTCATCCTCCATCCGAGGGTGCCGTGGGTCCTCATCCTCTGTTTGAGGACGCCTTGGGTCCTCATCCTTTGTCCGAGGTCGCTGTGGGGCCTCCTCCTCCATCCGAGGTCGCCATGAGTCCTCTTCCTCTGCCTGAGGCCACTGTGGGTGCAGCCATGTCCCAGTCTGGGACCACCGTGGGTGCAGCCATGTTCCAGTCCAGGGCCACCGCGAGTGCAGTGTTGCCTCAGCCCGGGGCCGCCGCAGGTGCTGCTTTGCTCCAGCCCAGAGCCACTGCGAATGCTGCTGTGCTCCAGCCTGGGGTCATCGCGGGTGCTGCCATGTCCCAGCCCAGGGTCACCGTGGGTGCTACAGGCCAGTCCAAACGCGTCATGGTCCCCTCTCCCCTGCCTGACATTGTCATGGTTCCCTCTCCTCTCCCTGAGGTCATCATGGTCCTCTCTCCTCTGCCTGACGTCTTCGTGGTCCACTCTCCTCAGCCTGATGTTGTCATGGTCTCCTCTCCTCTGCCTGACATCGTCATGGTTCCCTCTCCTCTGCCCGAGGTTGTGGAGGGTTTCCTGTCCAGTTTCCCCGCTGGTCAGCCATCTTCCTCGCCGGGCTCCCATCTCTTAGCTCCTCTGGCCCGCAGTATATACTGGTTTTAACTGCTGCCTCTAGGTTGGGATGTGTCGTGCTCCGCGGCCCTTTGGCTCGGTGATGCTGGGAGGCCACCTGGTGAACCCGTCCTGCCATTTAGGTGGCTCTGGAGGCCTGGGAGACCACTCGACAGACTCTGTGGGTTGCTTGGGTGGCTAAGGGACTCTAAAGCCTGTTTTCCACTAGCCCAGCACACCTCGGTACGGCTCAATTCACTTCAGTACGGCTCGGAATGCTTCTGTCTCCATTAGCACGGTGTTGTGCTTGTGCTGTGTTTTTTTTTTTTTAGGAGGTTTTAGAAGCGGGGCAGCAGCAGATTCTTAGCGAGGCGGGGCCACACTCCCGTGACGTTACGCACCCGACTGAGTCCTTATTTACACGAGACAAAAAAGGATCCAAGGATTATTGCCTTGCTCGCTCTGTGGATTTATCTCACAATTAATTTTATCTCATAATTAAGCTGCAACAACACAAGTCACTTTTGTTTTGAATTAACTGCCAAATGACCTAGAAATAATGAGCTGAAACTTGTTTTTATTCGTATTAAATAATGAGACGGTGGCACACTGGCCTACACCAAATTATTATTTTTTACATCCGAGGGCATTTTGGATGTACTGAATTAAATAAATTCATGTTTTTCACCTTCAGGTCAACGTTTGGAACAACAGTATTATTATTTTCCGTTTAGATGATGCTACACTCCTTCTAAAGTATTGTAAATCTCTGAATTTGGAATGCCGATAGAACATTCAATTTACATATACTTACTTTTTTACATACTTTGACTTGTAAGCTTGATCAGTCTCTCCTGCTGCATTTTAAAGTCCAACTGTGCAACTTCTTATAAGTTAACATAAAAAATGTACCCAAAGTTTAGAACTGGATCATGTGGGGCTAATTTTTTATGATATTTCAATAAAAAGAACAGAAAGCTTACAAAAAGATTTCTTTTTTGGTCTAGTTAAAAATTACAGTACATTTACAATGGTTGACCCTGACAGGAAGATTAGTATCATTTTGATCAGACTAGGCAATGGAATTTCTATGTAATTATACTGTTTTATAATTCAGTGTTATAACAGACAAACCACACTTTCCAAAACAATTCCATTTTATTATATACAAAATATTAAAAGAAAAAAAAAACTTTGCAACACAACATGAAGGTTAATCGACATTTTATACACGCCGACCACTGAGTGTCTACACCAGCTTCCCAAACTGGGTCACGACTCGGCTGAATGAAGGCGTCTCTGCCAGCTGTGGGTCAGGAAGGCTCGGTTGAATAATCCGGACGGGCTGTCGCGGCGGACGCGTGGGATGATTCTACAAGGAAAATGCACACAATAAAATACAGCACGTAAGTGCAAGATATACAGAAAAGACAATAGTTTTTAACAAGAATACATAAGCTTATTTCAGCGTATTGTTCACATGAATAATTAAAATAAAAGCTTTAGTCCGCATTGTGCTGCAATAAAGCAGCGATCCATCCACAAATGAACAGCTTTTTTATTGCATAAATAAACTGAGCATCTTACCGAATATATTTGCGAAAAAACGCACAATAAAAAAAATTAAAACTTACCGTTAAAGGACTCCGATGTCGAGACCTCCTGGTATATTTTTTCATTCCGGGCGGCTCCGTGTAACTCGCGCTGCATACGTTCGTCTGACAATGTAGTGAACAGACACTGCAGCTCCATACTGGTCCATGGAACACCCTTATTACACGAAGCCATTTTTGATAGAGAATAAATGAAAATAGCACAGCAATACACTGAAAAGGAACCGCCAACAGTGGTTGCGTGCTGAGTAAGGGCGGTCGTGAAGATTCTTTTTTTTTTTTTTTCAAAAACTTTATTGAGAAGGTCGTGAAGATTTGGTAGATGAGGAGGAGGAGAGGGGCAGTTACAACCTGAACAATCAGCGCCGGTTACGACCTGACCAATCAGCGGCGACCAGTCTGTTAACGTCACAACACGGCACAGCTCAGCACTGCTGTACCCTGCCCTTCAGCGGGGCTGAGAATCGCGGCTGTTAAACCGTGTTGGGGCTTGTGGAAAAGCGTACAAAGCGTGCTGAGCTGTCCCGTGTCGCGCTAAAGCGTGCTAGTGGAAAAGGCCCTTAAGACTGCGCCGCCTGCCCACGACCTGAACGCCACCAAGAGGACCAGTTCCTCTGAAGGACGGATAATTTTTTCACACATAAGGAGTTGTTCAGAACTCCTTATAAGAACTCCTTATCCAAATATATGGAGTGATGATAATCAAGTCAGTGGCGGTAATGCATCTGTAAGATGATTGCCAACCGCCAATCAAATCTAAAGGAAGAATAAGAGCACCCAAACTGGACATTTAATCTTCCAACTTCATTTGTATTCTGTGTATCTTATCTTGGGTGTGAATGGGTTGTTTTGGTCCCTCCGTGCCTGGGTCCCCCTCCTCCCGCCAGGGGTGGGGGGGGTTTTCCTTGTTTTTTGGAGGGTGGGTCTTCTATATGGGTGGGTCATTTTCTTTTTCCCTTGATGTTACCCTGGGTGTCTGGAATCCACCCCTGAGAGGGGGGCTCTGTCATGATCAGAGCACGGGGGTTCTGCCGTGCTCAGTCTCATTGTCTTTTTCCACATTTGTGTATTTGTTGTATTTTTGGGTTCTTAGTTTTCTGTCATTTTATCCTTGGTTGGTTTTCATATATCTTGTATTATTTCCTAGTTCTACTCATTCTTCTGTTTATGCTCTTTGCAGTCTTGTCATTTATGTATTTTGGTATTATCTGTATTTATCCTTCAGTTTATTATTTGTCCTTATTTAGTTCTCATTTTATATTTGTATTTTTGCCAGTACCTTTTTATCCTGTGTTCTCTCTCTCTCTCTGGGGTTGCAGCTGTCAGTGGCACTTCCAGGTTTTGCTCTGGTAGTGTGTGGTGCCCCTGTCAAGCTGTCAGTGCCATCTCTCTCCTCTCATGACTCACAGCTGATTCAAATTGTGTAATCACTCTCACTGCCTACTTAAGCCTTGTTCCTCCGTTTGCTAATCGCTGGGTCATTATTCAACTGTCCTCGTCCTGAGACAGCATTCCGTCTCCGTGATTCCCTGTAATCATAAGTCCAGCTTTGCTGGGAATTCGTAGTTTCCTTTTCTTTCTCTCCATATGTCCAGCTCTGCTGGGAAATTGTTTACTCGTCTGTTCTGTAGCGTGTGTTTTTGTACGTGTGTCACTTATTAAATTTGCAAACTCACTGCTTGCATTAGGTGTCATCTGTTTGCCCCGTGAATGGGCCCAGTCATGACAAATATGTCCCTGGACAAACTATTGAACCCAGCCCGGCATCCCCCCAGATGCATCAGTCTATGACTTTAATTAATTAATTATTTAAAAAAAAAAAACAAATGTACTAAGTGCAGCCATATCCCAATAAGCCCTTATTGGCATGAAGGGTGCAGGTCAGGTTGTCCAGAGGGAGTATTATTAGGACCCCCTTACAGTACACTCCCTTCTAAAAGTATTCGAACAGTGACACGTTTTATTTTAGCTGTTTACCAAAACCCATTTAAGATACAGTTATACAATATATATGGGCTTAAAGTGCAGACTCACCTTTAATATGAAGGTTTTCACATCCCAATTGGAGGAAAAATTTACGAATTACAACCATTTTTATACAAATTCTCTTCATTTCAAGGGCTCAAAAGTAATTGAATAGATTCACCACAAATACCACAGATAAAATGTTCATTTTTAATACTTGGTTGAGAATCCTTTGCAGACAAGGACTGCCTGAAGTCTAGAAGCCATGGACATCACCAAATGCTGGGTTTCCTCCTTTGTGATGCTTTGCCAGGCCTTTAAGATTCAAGATTCAAAGGCTTTATTATCATGTGCACAGTTAAGAAATGCAATATTTCCTGAGCAATGAAATTCTTACTCTGCTCTCCGAACGAATGCCAAGGTAATAGATACACACCAATACTAATAAAGGTAATAAACACACTGTGGAGTGTTTGAAATAAGAGGCAGATTCATGGACAGATGGTTTATTACACACTTCACATCTCACAAGCACAGAACAGAATGAATGATTTCAACAAGCTCTCCTCTGTTAACTCAACTCTCTCTTCACACGTTTCATGGCATTTCTCATCACACAGCATGACATTTACATGACACTGCATTCAACCCCCTATGTCCCTGACTCCTTCCTGCTATCTCGCCAGGAACTCCCTGGGCATTGTTCTCCCATGCTTATTCACTGTCTCCGTCTGAGATGCTAAATAATCTGACTTCCCCAAGGTCCTACACCGCCCCCCCCAGCATATTAGATAGAACATCAGTCCACACGCTCTCTTGGCTTCAGTCTCCTCCCATATCTGGGAGGAGATATGGGAGGAGAACGTGTGGCTGCCCGTGTGGCTGCTCTGGTGGATCGCTTCCCTGGGGAGCTCTCCGTGGGGGTCTTCCACGCCGAGGGACCCTAGCCAACAGCGCTTGCTCATCCGCTGCTACAAAGGCGGGTTTGAGTCTGTCTACGCCAGTTTTCTCCCACAGACTTCCCAAGTCTAGTAAAAAATGCTTATCCCCTGTTTCCAACACTCTGAACGGTCCATCATAGGGTGGGCGCAATGGCAGGCGGTGGGCGTCGTGTCTGACGAACACGAACTCCGCACTCTTCAAAGTTTTAGGCACGAAAGCACGCGGAAAACAGTGGTGGGCCGAGCCCGGCAGTGTGCCTGTGTTTGCGCTCCGCTGCGAAAGCTGAGACGGGGAGCTGTCCGGCGCAGTATTATCCGGCAGAAATTCCGCGGGCAGCCGTAGGGGCTGCGCAAAAACAAGCTCTGCCGGGGAAGCTTCCAAATCCTCTTTAGGCGTGGAGCGCAACCCCAATAAAACCCACGGCAACCTGTCCACCCAATTTGCATCTGTCAGTGAAGCTCTGAGTGCTACTTTCAGTGATCTATGAAAACGCTCGCATAACCCATTGGCCTGTGGGTTGTACGCGGTTGTGCGATGAATTGCAGCACCCAGGCTGCGGGCCATCGCGGACCAGAGGTCGGAAACAAACTGAGGGCCCCTGTCGGACGTAATGTCTCCAAAACGGACTCCAGGACTCCAAAACGTGCCACCCATGCTGTTAAAAAAGCGCGTGCTACGTTCGCGGACGTGGTTGCCGCCAGTGGGACCGCTTCTAGCCAGCGCGTGGTGCGGTCCACCACTGTCAGGAGGTGCGTGCACCCCTGTGATGGCAGGCGGGGGCCCACGAGGTCCACGTGAACATGGTCAAACCTCTTAGCCAGTACCCGAAACGGCTCCAAGGGAGCCTTCGTGTGTCTGTGTACCTTGGCTCGTTGACACGCCACGCAGGCCGCAGCCCACTCTTTTACTTGTTTGCGTAGGCTCGGCCACACGAACTTCTCTCCCACCATTTTGACCGACGCGCGCACTCCTGGGTGTGCCAGAGTGTGAACCGACTGAAACACGCGGCGGCGCCACGCGACCGGGACCACCGGACGTGGGCGTTCCGTGGATACATCGCAGATTAGGTGGGGCATGCCGTCTTGCAGTACCCTGCTCTCCAGCCTTAACCCTGTTGGTCCAGACTGGAGCGCGCGCACGTCTGCATCGCTAATCTGCTCCACGGCCATGGCTGTGTAATCTATCCCCACGTAGACTGGGGCCACCACGGCGCACGAGAGGCAGTCCGCCACCACATTAAGTTTACCCGACACATGCTGAATATCGGTAGTAAACTCTGAGATCGCGGCCAGCTGTCTCTGCTGCCGGCCCGACCACGGTTCTGAAACCTTGGCCATCGTGAACGTTAGTGGCTTGTGGTCCATGAACACGGTGAAGCTACGCCCTTCCAGCCAGAACTGGAAGTGGCGTATGGCCAGGTGGAGGGCCACCAACTCCCTGTCGAACGCGCTGTATTTACGTTCACTGTCGTGCAAAGTTCTGTTGAAAAAGGCGAGCAGCTGCCAAGCCCTGGCGACACGCTGCTCCACGACAGCCCCTATAGCCACGGCTGAAGCGTCGGTAGTGAGTGCCATCCGGGCCGCCGGGTCCGGATGCGCCAGCAGTGCAGCGTTTGCCAGGGCTGCTTTAACCTCCAAGAGCGCCCGCTCTCGCTCCGGGGTCCATTCAACCCCATCCACAGGTTTCTGTCTCTTGAGTGCGGTGTAACACTCCATTGTGTACAATGGTTGCTCATGCAACCATTGTACACAATGGTTGCATGAGCCGCGCCGCGCGGGGAAGGAAACGGTTATAAAAGTTCACCATCCCCAAAAATTCTTGCAGCGCCCTGACCGTCGGACGCCGAGGAAAATCCGCTACGGCGTGCACTTTGTCGGGCAATGGGATCGCTCCTTCCGGAGAGACGCGGTGCCCCAATAAATCAATCTCCGTCACGCCGAACTGGCATTTCGCCGGGTTGATTATTAACTCGTGGTGGTGATAAAGTGCTCCACCCCGTGCTTAGCGATGGCCGCCGAAAACGTCGGGACCATGAGTGCTGGGAACTGAGTGAGCAGTGCATGGAACTTACCGCCTGGAGCTGTGACATTGGCTTGTGCTGTTGGCCGGGTCCCTCGAGCTATACAGGGGAGAGATTCAAAGAACAGTGCATTAACCAGGCGCCTGTTAGCAACATCCACAAGTAAACCATGCGCACACAGAAAATCAGCACCCAGGATCGGGCAACACAGTGCTGCTATGATAAAAGTCCACTCATACGAGCGGCCATGTAGGGATAAGGCCAGTGTTCTCTCACCAAACGTCTTAATCTCCGAGCCGTTTACTGCCACAAGTCCGGGGCCGCTAGGTCCTGCCAGCCGGTCAGCGTAGGACGGCAGGATGACGCTCTTCTGGGCTCCGGTGTCGACGAGGAAGCGTCTCCCCGAGCGCGAGTCCGTCACGTAGAGCAGCTTGTTCTCTTCACCGGCGGTCGCAGCTGCTACCGACTGCCGGCCTTGGCGTTTCCCAAGCACTTGAACTGGCACGGTGGCGCGCATCTTCGCACGTTCTCTCCGAAGCAGCAGTGGTAGAAGCAGAGCGTGTCTCTCTGGCACTCCTTGGCCCCGGCTGCCGCTACCGTCGGTGGCTCCTCGCCTCCTCTGGTCGTCTCGCTAGGCTCCGCCGCCGCCGCGTTGACAGTGATCGCCCGGGTGGTGAGGATGATCCGGTCTGCCTCCTGGACTAACGCACGGTAGTCACGCTCGGCCAGCAACGGCGAATTGGCCAGAACCACTCTCGCCTCCGTTGGAAGGTTTCGGAGGAAAAGGTGAGCAAACAGAAAGTGCCCGTCGTCCGTGCCCATTAACGCCAGCATCTTCTCCATCAGGTCGACGGCCGAACCATCTCCTAACTCGGTCCGCCCCAGGAGCCTCTCTGCTCTCTCACATTCCGAGAGCATGTAGCGCCGGGTCAGCGCAGCCTTGAGCGCCTTGTATTTGCTGTGGGCTGGAGGCTGATCGAGCAGGCTCGCTACCTGCTGGGCTGTGCGAGCGTCCAGCGCTGCTACCACATGGTAGAACTTGGTGTCGTCTGCCATTACTCCCCGGAGGGTGAACTGGGCCTCGGTGTGGTGGAACCAAGAGCGCGGGTTGTGCTGCCAAAAGTCCGGTTTGACTGAAACCGCACACGCGTTGCTGGGGGCTCCAGTCCGGGCTGTCTGTGGGATGGCTGCTGCGTCACTGGGGTTTCCCAACCAGGCCGACTCCGGGGTTCTTGCCTCGTGTTCCATAATTCATCTAGGGTCACCAGTGTGGAGTTTGTGAAATAAGAGGCAGATTCATGGACAGACGGTTTATTACACACTTCACATCTCACAAGCACAGAACAGAATGAATGATTTCAACAAGCTCTCCTCTGTTAACTCAACTGTCTCTTCACACATTTCATGGCATTTCTCATCACACAGCATGACATTTACATTACACTGCATTCAACCCCCTATGTCCCTGACTCCTTCCTGCTATCTTGCCAGGAACTCCCTGGGCATTGTTCTCCCATGCTTATTCACTGTCTCTGTCTGAGATGCTAAATAATCTGACTTCCCCCAAGGTCCTACAACACCTTAATACTAAATACTAATACTCATAAATACACATCAAGCAATTAGGACAGTTAAAGCAGTTAAACTAGAGGAAACAAGAAGAATGAAAATTGAAAATTCACTGAATGACTATAATGGGCAATGGTATTTTAATATCAGAGATGATATGAACCTGAGATGGCATGAGACTATGTACAATGTGCAAATGAGCAATGTACAAATTAGCATCCAGTGTGAGAATTCCTCTGTGTAAAGCCATGTGCCCTGATAATACCCAGTAGACTGTACAATGATAATTTAGCAGCAGAGGTGATATGGACATGAGACGGAGTGAGACTATGTACAATGTGCAAATGAGCAATGTGCAAATTTAGCAACCAGTGTGTGAATTCCTATTTGCAAAGCTGTGTCCCGAGTTTGTTATTTATTCAGGAGTCTGATGGCAGTGGGAAAGAAGGAGTTTTTTAGTCTGGATGTCCTGCATTTCACACTTCTGTACCTCCAGCCTGACGGTAGAAGTGTGAACAGTCTGTGTTGGGGGGGGGGGGTCCTGGAGGATGGAGGCAGCTCTCCTTTGGACTGTGCGGTGATAGATCCTCTGCAGAGAGGGGAGTGGAGTCCTGATGATCTTCTCCGCTGTCTTCACCACTCTCTGCAGGCGTTTGCGGTCCAAAGCAGTAGTGCTGCCGTACCATGCAGTGATGCAATTGGTCAATATGCTCTCGATGATGCAGCTGTAGAAGTTGTTGAGGATCTTGGTGGACATGCCAAACTTCCTCAGTCTCCTCAGAAAGTAAACTGCTGTTGAGCTCTCTTAACCAACTCTGTGGTGTTGAGTGCCCACGTAAGGTCCTGGCTGATGTGGATGCCCAGGTATTTAAAGCTGCTCACCCTCTCCACCTCAAGCTCCCGGATGAACAGCGGCCAATGAGGTCTCCTCCCCTTCCTTATGTCCACTATCATCTCCTTCGTCTTGTCCGTGTTGAGGGTGAGGTTGTTGTCCCCACACCATGACACCAGGCTGGCCACCTCTCTCCTGTAGGATGTTTCATCACCGCCAGTGTTGCATCCTATCACTGCTGTGTCATCTGCAAACTTTAAGATGACATTGTCCTTGTGGGAGGCAACACAGTCATGGGTGAAGAGGCTGTAGAGGATGGGATAAAGAACACAATCCTGTGGGACACCTGTGTTCGTGATGATGCGTGCTGAGGTCCTGTTACCCATCCTGACAGACTGAGGCCTGCCAGTCAGAAAGTCCAGTAGCCAGTCACAGAGGGTGGGGTGCAGGCCAAGAAAGACAGTTTGTAGGTGAGTTTGTGGGGGATGATCGTGTCAAAGGCAGAGCTGTAGTCGACAAAGAGCATTCTGATGTAGGAGTCTTTATCTTCCAGGTGGGAGAGAGAGTAATGGAGTTCAGCAGCAATGGCATCTGAGGTGGACCCGTTGGGCCGGTAGGCGTACTGCAGGGGGTCCAGGGCATCTGGTATGCTGTCCTGAATGAGGGGCAGCACCACTCTCTCGAAATGCTTCATGATGATTGGAGTGAGTGCTACTGGCCTGTAATCATTCAGGCAAGTCGGCGGGCTTTTTTTGGGGAGGGGGATGATGGCTGTGGTTTTGAAGCAGGAGGGGACTATGTTCTGGTTGAGGGAGAGGTTAAAGATGGATGTGAGAACATCAGTTATCTCGGCAGCACATGCTCTGAGAGCCCGCCCAGGGATGTTGTCTGGTCCTGCTGCCTTGCGGGGGTTGATATTCCTCATTGCTTTGTTTACCTGGCCTGATGAGACTTTTAGTGGAGGGGGAGGGTGCATGTGTGTCTCCTCTTTGCACTGTAGCTGGAGGTCTCAAAGCGGGTGGAAAAGATGTTGAGATCATCCAGCAGGCTGTCTGTGGAGCTAGTGGTGCTGCTGTTGGTTGTCTTGTAGTCTGTGATGTGCCGCAGGCCTTGCCCCATGTGCCCAGGGTCAGGAGTGGAGTAGAGGCTGTCCAGCTTTTCTCTGTACTGCCTCTTGGCTGTTATAGTCTTCCTCAGTCCATACTTTGCAGCTTTGTACTTGGCCTCATTGCCTGATTTAAATGCAATAGAGCGAGCACGCAGCATCTGACATACCTGACTGTTGATCCAGGGCTTCTGGTTGGGGAACTTTCTGACTTGTATGGTGGGTACGATGATATCAACACAAGTACTGATGTACCCAGTCACATACTCAGCATAGTCCTGTATGTTTACAGAAGAGTCCTCCCGGGTGGCTGCAGCTTGAAACACATCCCAGTCTGTCTGGGCAAAACAGTCTTGCAGGGTACTCTCAGCTTCTGGAGTCCAGCGTTTAATTTGTTTTACTGCAGCTGACTTATTTGTGGGTCTTTCTGCTTTAAGTTTTGTCTTAACCAAGGAAAATGCATGCTTGATCATATTGAGATCTGATTGACTTGGCCATTGCGGAATAGTCCACTTCTTTGTTTTCTTCTCTGTTTTCTTCCGGCTTTCAGAGAGAGCAGACGCATTTCTTCTCCTCTCCTCCTCCTCTCCTCCCTTCACTGATCCCAGCTTGCTGTGTCCTGTCTGTGTCTCGCTCTCCTTCTCGCTGCATCTCGATCCAAACGGAAAATTATGGAATTGGTGAGCTGGGCTTTAAATGCAATTGACACCACTTTTTCAAACAGAAAATCGGGCCCAGGGGAGCCCAAGTGAGAGACTCATGGGACAATTGGAAACTCATGTGTCTGTGTGATCTTTCGATTGAAGATGTGGAAGACATCTACCTGTTTGGCTTCATGATCACAGGATTTCTGCTGTTTGGCTTTGGAGTTTTCCTGGTGTATCGGAAACTAAAGAAGTTGGAAAGAGCTAGTCAAAATGCGGACCTGGCGAAGCTCCTTCAACAATTCGACCAGTTGGGGAGGGCACTGATAGCGGCTAATGGCGAACTGAATCGGAAGGTGGGAAACATCTCGGAGTCGCTGGGTGCTCTCCAGGGAATGATTTTAAAGCCTGTGAATGTTAATGTAAATTGTGATGCACAGAATCGCATGAGAGATGAAAATTCTATGCTCTAAGTGAACTGTGCTTATCAGGCCTTGATTCGGCGTCCTTGGGAGAACTCATTCCTCCAGGAGAAAAGATAAGGCAGAAGGGAGTTTTGGCTTTTCTCTAACCCAAACATTCTGATGTGCAGCAATCTAAACTCTCCAAGGACAGCGTCATCATGTGACTAGCATGGAATTTTACCATCTGACATGCACTGAAGAGAGATGAACTCTGTGGACATGTTATCTATGTTTAGGATACCATGGACATAACATCTAGTCGTTGCCTAGGAGATGAATTTTGTTGTTCACCAATAACTGATGCTTACACTGCATTCACACTGCATCCATGAATATCACATGACTGACATACACACACTGGTCTCTCTCAACTTGCTTTGTTAATGTGTGGATCTGTTTTTTGTCTGCTAAGTGTGCAACTAGAGGGGTTTTTTTCTATGTGATCACAATCTTGCTCACTTGAGCTCTATTTTGATAACTATGCTTTTTTCTCTCTGCCCAATGTGTCACCCCCTTCCCCTCCCCCTCTTTACCCCCACCGTATGAGGTGCCAGTGGCTGCCGCGTCATTAGGGAGCGCTTAACATGAGCGCACCTTAATGATAAGTAAAATTCCTTGTATGTGTTAAGCATGCTTGGCAATAAAGTTCATTCTGATTCTGATTCTGATTCTGATTCTTTGCCTTAAAAACTCTTGGGTTGCTTTCACAGTATGCTTTGGGTCATTTTCCATCTGTACTGTGAAATGCCATCTGTAGTGTTGTTCTTAAGACTGACTCATTATTGTCACCATGGGTTGAGATGCTGTCTCGGCACTCAGCCCATGTTTTCCCTCATCCCTGCTTCCCATTGAGCAGCGTCTCAGCTGGCCCCCAGCTGGCAGCATTATGGACGGCTGGGGCCAATTAGTCTTCATCCGCTGGGGCGCTGCCAATGAGGATAAATAGGAGCAGCCTCGATGACTCGGGGCTGCGACATAAACACATTGCTAAGCTGAAGCCCCTTCGTCTGGTGTCAGCTTATACTCCTCTTGCAGCATTCCTGTGTTTGTATCCCGCTGTGAGTATGTACGTCTTGTTACCCCCACGTCCGGTACGAGCTGCTTACCTCTGCGCTGTGCAACCTGTGAGTGTACGTCTGCATGAGTATCTGTGCTCTCCTCATCCCTTCCCCTTTTCCCTGAATAAAATATCACGACTCACTGGCTTGCCCCTGGCTCTGATTGCCCGGCTCCCTAGAGCGGGATATGACAGTATGTCGCAGCCGGAAGAGTTGCCGGCGGCCGTGAGTCGCTGTGGAAATGTACCTTTCTGTCCAGGTGTCAGCGCTGCTAGCATGCCGTTTCCCAGGAGTCACTTCCGGCGCCAGGGCGACGAGCTGAGGTCCATCTCGGAGGCTGTCGACGGGACGTTCTTCACCCTGCACGACGCCTCCAACGCGAGACGCTGGCATCCGGGCCGTGCTGAGGAACTCCTGGACTGTCACCCTCACTCTCTGTACCATCTGGAGGACAGTGCCAGGATAGACGCTGCAGGTACACAGCGAGAGAAGCTCCACGGGGTGGATGGAAATCCCGGCAGGGAGTCGAAGTGGGCGACGTCTTTCCCCGCTTCGGAGTCCCGTTCCTGCCGTCATTCCAGTCCGGGAGTTCGCGCCAACCAGAGGACTTCCCCCGACCTGCGCCACGGCACTCGGGATTCCCTTCAAGGAGCCGCAGCTGACAGCAGTTATGTTCGGGGTCGAGTGGCTGTCGCGAGCTCTACTGTGTTTCCTGTCACCACCTTCAGGCATGTGGCGGCGGCAGTGAGATTGATGGTGAGGACTTCAGGGCTACGAAGCTTTCCCGTGCTCGACGCCTTCCTCGTCTCGATCTCCGATCTGGAGCGGCGAATCCTGGGTTTCCCCCTCGCTTCGTCCCCTGGGAGTAGTCGTCATCACATCGCCGAGTCACCTCTGCACGAACCTCGTCCGGATCCAGTTCTGGGTCATCGTCAGGACCGTTCCTCCCACGCAGCTGTCATCCCTTCGCCTCGTCAGTGTGGAGACTCTACAGCCTCGTCCCCTGAGCCTCGTTCCCCCGCTGTCATTCCTGGACATTCGGGCTGGCTCACCCCGGCTGTTTCCCCCTCCTCCTCGACGCGCTTCCTGACCGCTGTGTGTGCCTGGAATCCCGGCCTGGTGAGCTCTCTGCTGGAGACAACGCGAGCGACCCTCAGACGAATTCCCGGGGGGTCCTCCGTTATCGCCGGGCGGGGAGAGGAAGAAGCAGATTCCACTACAGCAGGCGATACTCAACCTCCAGGGGGCAGGCAAGTCATTGTTTTTTCACACCTGCTTAATGATTTGCTCTGTCACATCCCTGGAGGAGAAGTTCAGGGTTCGCAGCTCCCTGAACTCTCCCCACCTGCTGTAACTTGTATTCCTAATCCCGCATCCTCTGTGTCTCTCTCCGCCGAGCGGTCCCCGGCTCCGGGTCAACGTGGTGGGATATGGAGAGGGCCTGTGGTTCCGCAGCTACATTGCGGACGGAGGAGGGGGACTGACTGCTACGTGGAGTCTACGCCGACGACTGAGCGTCCCCGGGTCTCCACGGAGGAGCGGTTCGGTCCGGCGGGACGAGATTCTTCTGGCTTCACGCCGAGTGGATCGTCGGCGGGGTTACCTGAGCTGGAGGGATCTCAAGCTGCGCTGACCATCGTGCTGGCTGCGGGGCCCGACGCGGCTAGATGGGAGCCTGACAACGACCTCCTGACGACGGATCCTGGATCTTCGCAGTCCTGGACGGCGTCAGAACCCGAGATCAGGCGAGTGCTCTCCTTTCTTTTCTCTCTTTTTATCCCCGAGCACTTCAGCCTATCTCCAGGGGAGACGAGCCGGGTGCAGCCGTCCGCTGCGTCTGAACTCGTCTCGCCGGGTTCTGGCACTGCCGGTGATCCTGATCCCGGTTCTGTTTTCTCTTCTGAGCCTTCTTCCAGGGTCACCGGCAAGGAGTTGCTGTTCCTCGTGGTGCTGGAGGGTCCGGGTTCAACGTTGGAGGTCGGTTCTGGTGCAGTATTCAACGTGGGTTCGCCCGAGACCCAGTCGGGGTCCAACGTGGGTTCGCCTGAGGCCCGATCGGGGTCCGACGTGGGTGCTGCCCCAGTATTGTCCAGGTCCGGTGAGGAGGTGGCCGTTTTCCTGCGGCCTGACGCCCGCCACCCTCGTCATCGGCTCTCCCCTGAGCCTCTTCCACCGGGATCCGCTCTGATCCTTCGCCCGTCTCAACGGTCCTGGTGGTTGAGTGATGCGGGTCGACGACCCGACCCACAGAACTTTCGGTTCGGTGATCTGGTTCCCCCCACTGGTCTGTTTCCCTCTGGGCAGCCTGGTTCGGCTGCCGGTGGACTGGATTCCTGGGATCTGGGTCCAGAGTTCGCCGTCCGAACACTTCTCTTTCCCTGATTCGCCAGCTGGACAATGGGCGGGGAGATCTCCGGAGCCATCTCGGCCATTTTTGGACTCTGCCTGCCATTCACCTCGGGTGTCACTTTTTCTTTTGTTATTAAGGTCACTCGGGTGTAATGTTTTGTCCTGTTGGTGGATTCGTTTTTATAGTGCTGTGTTTTCCATCGCTCATGCTCAGCATTTTACTTTTTGTGCCATGTTTTTAGCCTCGTTTTTTTGTATTGTAGAGTTATGTTTTGTTTTCCGTAACACCATGCTCTGCAGTTATCCATTTATTTCAGTCACTTTCATTTCTTTAGGTGACTGGGTATTTATATATTCGTGTGTGTGGGTTTTTCTTTGCCTGCACTCAGTATTTCTTTTTTGTCCTGTTGGTTCATTATAGAGTCATGTGCCTTGTTTTCCGTAACACCATGCTCTATAATTGTCATTTGTTCCAGTCACCCTCACTTTTCTTGGTGACTGTGTGTGTATGTACTTAAATTAGCGCTGTGTATAGGTTCCCCTTTATTTAACCGTACTCAGCATTTTTTGCCCTGTACCTTTTTGGTGGTTCTTTTTTCCTTGCTCTGGGTCACGCATGGTTGGTACTCTCTGGGTAGTATGTAACCGGCGTGCTGACCCAGTTCTTCTCCCCATCTGTACCTGGGTTAATTATTCTGTTTTGTCAGTATTGTATTTGGGTTTTTCTTTCCCGCTACCCTACATTGCCCCATTGGTGTTGTCCTTCCCTTGGCTTCTTCCCCTCCGGTCCGCCTCCCACCCTAGGTGGGGGGGGGGGGGGGGCTGGGATGTTCCTGGTCGTTCAGGAGCCCGACCTTGAGGGAGGGGCTCTGTCACCATGGGTTGAGATGCCGTCTCGGCACTCAGCCCATGTTTTCCCTCATCCCTGCTTCCCATTGAGCAGCGTCTCAGCTGGCCCCCAGCTGGCAGCATTATGGACGGCTGGGGCCAATTAGTCTTCATCAGCTGGGGCGCTGCCAATGAGGATAAATAGGAGCAGCCTCGATGACTCGGGGCTGCGACATAAACACATTGCTAAGCTGAAGCCCCTTCGTCTGGTGTCAGCTTATACTCCTCTTGCAGCATTCCTGTGTTTGTATCCCGCTGTGAGTATGTACGTCTTGTTACCCCCACGTCCGGTACGAGCTGCTTACCTCTGCGCTGTGCAACCTGTGAGTGTACGTCTGCATGAGTATCTGTGCTCTCCTCATCCCTTCCCCTTTTCCCTGAATAAAATATCACGACTCACTGGCTTGCCCCTGGCTCTGATTGCCCGGCTCCCTAGAGCCGGATATGACAATTATGGTGTAACACGGGTGGTGACGTCACCTGGAGTATAAGAGGGCTCTGCGGTAGAGGGGCGGTCCCTTCGACCACCTCTCAGCCTAGTGGGAGCATCTCTGTATGCACAATGAGTCCATAATAAAGTCCTGTGTACTTCACCATTCGCAACGGCGCTGGTGCCAAACTGTAGCAGCCCTGCTGTTCCTTTGGATTCATCAGTGACGTGGAGAGGGGGGACATGCTGCATGGGCAACATCTTGTCCTCCATATCTTCCTGCCCAGGCTTGAATCCTACCAACGCCCAACGCTGGAAGGTAGAACACCGGATCACTGGAGAGGACACTCCAGCTTTGCCTTTGGCGTAGACAAAACACGGGGAATGACAGTTACCGGTTATAAGCCACTGCTCAATTGGTGTAGAGCGTGGCGCCAGGGGTTGTTCCCGACGGTGGGAGGGATCATCAGATCTCACTGGACAGCTACCGCCCGCCTCAAGCTGGGCAGGCCCCAGCCAATAAGGTGTTGTCCCGCCACAGCTTGCTTTCCTCATTGGGTGCATGGGGATAAGGAGAAATCCAAACAGCAGGCTGAGAACCTTCGCACCAGGCAAGACGATAAAACAAAAGAGACCAACTCTAAAACTGGGAACTTGGAACGTCCGCACTATGATGACAGGACTGGCTGCTAACCTCAAGGACATCAACGACACCAGGAAGACTGCCATCATCAATAATGAGCTGAAGAGACTGGGAGTGGATATCGCCACTGTCCAGGAAACACGGTTGGCTGACGCAGGCACACTGAGAGAGAAGGACTACACGTTCTACTGGCAGGGAAAGGGCAGTGACGAACACAGGGAACACGGAGTGGGCTTCGCAGTGAAGAACACTTTGCTGAAGATGGTGGAACCGGGCAGCACTGGCTCTGCACGACTCCTCACCCTCCGCCTGAACACCACTGAAGGCCCAGTCACCCTCGTCAGTGTGTATGCCCCAACACAGACAGCCACACCAGAGTCAAAAGACGAGTTCTACGAGAATCTTGCAACAACTGTCAGGATCATCCCCAACTCTGAACAACTCATTCTCCTTGGAGACTTCAATGCCAGAGTGGGTGCTGACCACGACTCCTGGCCCTCCTGTCTTGGACCTTTTGGCGTGGGCAGAATGAACGACAACGGACAGCGGCTGCTCGAGTTCTGCACATATCACGATCTGTGCATCACAAACTCGTTCTTCAAGACCAAGCCCCAACACAAGGTTTCCTGGCAACATCCGCGCTCAAAGCACTGGCACCAGCTAGACTTGATCCTGACCAGACGCACCTCACTGAAGAACGTGCTAATCACCCGTTCGTTCCAGAGTGCAGATTGCGACACAGACCATTCATTGGTGTGTTGCAAGGTCAAGCTGCAGCTGAAGAAATTCCATCGTGCTAGACAACACCAGCAAGATGGCCCAACCAGAACTTGTTGAGCAGTTTGCCTCCACCTTTGAGAAGGAACTTGGTGTACCACAAGGAGGAGAATCTGCAAAGCAGAAGTGGGAAGAGCTGCGAAACACCATCTACCGCACAGCCTTGGCTACCTTTGGGAGGAAGACCTCGAAGTCACAGGACTGGTTTGATGCCAAGTTGACCGAGATGACCCCTGTCATTGAAGCCAAGCGCTCAGCACTTGCTGAGTACAAGAAGTACCCAAACGAGAAGAATCTCCAGATTCTCAGGGCTGCGAGAAGCAAAGTTCAGCAGACTGCTCGGCGCTGTGCCAACGAGTACTGGACTCAGCTCAGCCAAGACATTCAAACCGCTGCCATAACAGGGAACATCCGTGGTATGTACGATGGCATCAAGAAAGCACTTGGTCCGGCTCAGAGCAAGACGGCCCCCCTCAAATCTTCCACTGGGGAGATGATCACAGAGAAGAACAAGCAGATGGAGAGATGGGCCGAACACTACTCCGACCTCTACTCTAGACAGAACACCGTGACACCGTCAGCCCTTGATGCCATCGACTTCCTGCCATCCATGGACGAACTTGACGCCGAGCCAACCATCGACGAACTCAGTAAGGCCATTGATAGCTTGGCCGCTGGCAAGGCACCCGGCAACGACGGCATACCCCCTGACCTGATCAAGCACTGCAAGACCGCCCTACTGCTGCCATTGCATGACGTCCTCTGCCAGTGCTGGAAGGAAGGTGCCGTACCACAGGACATGAGGGACGCCAAGATCATCACCCTCTACAAAAACAAAGGGGAGAGAAGCGACTGCAACAACTACAGGGGCATTTCCCTCCTCAGCGTTGTTGGCAAAGTCTACGCACGAGTTGTTCTCGTTCGTCTACAGAAGCTTGCCGAACGTGTCTACCCCGAGTCTCAGTGTGGCTTCCGCGCTGAGCGATCGACGGTAGACATGATATTCTCCATCCGCCAACTCCAGGAGAAATGCAGAGAACAGAACATGCCTCTGTACGTTGCCTTCATCGACCTCACCAAAGCGTTCGATCTGGTCAGCAGAGAGGGCCTTTTCAAGATCCTGCCAAAGATAGGATGCCCACCAAAGTTGCAAAGCCCCATCGAATCGTTTCACACCAACATGCAGGGGATAGTGCAGCACGATGGCAACGTCTCAGAGCCATTCAACATACGCAGCGGAGTGAAACAGGGCTGTGTACTTGCGCCATCCCTCTTTGGGATTTTCTTTGCTATGCTCCTGAGGCATGCCTTCAGCACAGCAACAGAGGGAATCTACCTGCACACAAGATCTGACGGCAGGCTTTTCAACCTCGCCCGCCTGAAAGCCAGAACCAAAGTACGCGAGGCTCTAATCAGAGACATGCTGTTCGCAGACGACGCTGCAGTCGCAACCCACACACAGCAGGAGCTTCAGACCCTGATGGACCGCTTCTCCCAGGCATGCAAGGACTTCGGGCTTACCATCAGCCTGAAGAAGACTAACGTCTTGGCGCAAGGCACGGAAGCACCACCAACCATCACCATTGATGACTACAAGCTGGAGGTCGTGAATCAGTTCACGTACCTGGGGTCCACGATCAGCAACAACCTCTCCCTTGATACAGAGATCAACAAGAGGATTGGAAAATCAGCCTTCACACTCGCTCGCCTCACCACACGAGTGTGGGAGAATCCCAAACTCTCTGTCAAGACGAAGATGGCAGTGTACAACGCCTGCGTCATCAGCACACTGCTCTATGGGAGTGAGACGTGGACAACATACGCCCGGCAGGAAAAGAGACTGAACTCCTTCCACTTGCGCTGCATTCGCCACATCCTGGACATATCCTAGCAGGACAAAGTGCCCAACACAGAAGTTCTGTCCCGCGCCGGCCTTCCCTCCATGTTCACTCTACTCAGGCAGCGCAGGCTCCGCTGGCTAGGCCACGTTCACCGTATGGAGGATGGCAGAATCCCCAAAGACGTCCTCTATGGAGAACTGGCAACTGGCAGGAGAGACGTTGGCCGCCCACAGCTGCGCTTTAGAGACGTCTGCAAGAGAGACATGAAGGCCCTGGATATCAACACAGAGCGCTGGGAGGACCTTGCAACGGACCGCTCCAAATGGAGAGGCACCCTGACCAGACAGCTCAAGGCGGGTGAAGAGAGACTGACTGCTGCAGCAGATGAAAAAAGGACCCGCAGGAAGAACCGCCACAGACCCAGCAGCACGGAGACCACCCACAAGTGTGACCTGTGTGACAGGGACTGTCATTCGCGCATCGGCCTGTTCAGCCACAGGCGGTGCTGTTCCAGCAGAGTAGACGTTTAGGATTCTCTTCCATGGTCATCATAGACCGACGGAGGCCGACGACGACTTCACCATTCGCCTCATCATTGTCCCACATTTTACAGACATAACACCATCTAATCAACTTTTCTGCATTTGGGTGAATCTGAGCAGACAGTATATTCCTAAACACATCAGAATTCATCCAGCTGCTTCTGTCTTCTGTCACATTACCAATAAACTCTAGTGACCCAGTGCCATTGGAAAACATGGATGCCCATGCATCACATTGCCTCCACCATGTTTTACAGGAGATGTGGTGTGTGTGATGTGCTGTTCCAAGCCTTCTTCATGCTTTCTTTTTCCCCATTATTCTGGGGCAGGTTGATCTTGGTTTCATCTGTCCAAAGAATTGGCAAAGTCTAATTTCTATTTTTGAGGTTGATTAATGGTTTGCATCTAATGATGAACCCTCTGTATTTGATCTTTTGAATTCTTCTCTTTATGGTAGACTTACTGTAGGTACTGATACACCTATTTTCTGGAGAGTGTTCTTCACTTGGGTAGATGATGTGAAGGGGTTTTTCTTCACCATGTATAAACAGTGCGCACGCACAAAAACACTGCGTACGTTGATTTTCACGTACACAGTGGGATGTACAGTGGATATAAAAAGTCTACACACCCCTGTTCAAATGTCAGATTTTTGTGATGTAAAAATGAGACCAAGATAAATCATTTCAAAACTTTTTCCACCATTAAGGTGAACTATAATCTCTACAACCCAATTGAAAAACAAACTTAAATCTTTTAAGAGGAAAAATAAAAAACTTACAATAACCTGGTTCCATAAATATGCACACCCTCTTATAACTGGGGATGTGGCTGAGTTCAGAATTAACCAATCACATTCAAACTCATGTTAAATCAGAGTCAACACACACCTGCCACCATTTAAAGTGCCTCTGATTAACACCAAATAAAGTTCAGCTGTTCTAGTGGGCTTTTCCTGACATATTTGTAGTCACATCTTACAGCATAAGCCATGGTCCGCAGAGAGCTTCCAAAGCATCAGAGGGATCTCATTGTTCAAAGGTATCAGTCAGGAGAAGGGTACAAAAGAATTTCCAAGGCATTAAATATACCGTGGAACACAGTGAAGACAGTCATCATCAAGTGGAGAAAACATGGCACAACAGTGGCATTACCATGAACTGGACAGCCCTCCAAAATTGATGAAAAGACAAGAAGAAAACTGGTCAGGGAGGCTGCCAAGAGGCCACCAACAACATTGAAGGAGCTGCAGGAATTTCTGGTAAGTACTGGCTGTTTAGTACATGTGACAACAATCTCCCGCTTAGGGCGGCAAGATGGAAGCCTCATCTTACGAAGAAAAGCATCCAAGCCCGGCTACATTTTGCAAAAACGCATTTCAAATCTCCCAAACGCATGTGGGAAAATGGTCCAGTGAAACCAAGGTTGAACTTTTTGGCCATAATTCCAAAAGGTATATTTGGTGCAAAAACAACACTGCTCATCACCAAAAGAACACCATACCTACAGTGAAGCATGGTAGTGGCAGCATCATGCTTTGGGGCTGTTTTTTTTTTTTTTTTTCAGCTGGAACTGGGGCCTTAGTCAAGGTGGAGGGAATTATGAACAGTTCCAAATACAAAACCTTCAGGCTTCTGCTAGAAAGCTGAAGATGAAGAGAAACTTCATCTTTCAGCATGGCAATGACCCAAAGCACACATCCAAATCAGTAAAAGAATGGCTTCACCAGAAGAAGATTAAGGTTTTGGAATGGCCCAGCCAGAGTCCAGACCTGAATCCAATCAAACATCTGTTGGGTGATCTGAAGAGGGCTGTGCACAGGAGATGCCCTCGCAATCTCACAGATTTAGAGTGTTTTTTCAAAGAAGATTGGGCAAATATTGCCACATCAAGATGTGCCACGCTGATAGTCTTATTGGGTAGGAGTCTGAGTGCTGTAATAAAAGCCTAAGGTGCTGCAACAAATTAGTTATTAGTTTAAGGGTGAGCATATTTATGCAACCAGGTTATTGTGTTTTTTATTTTTCCCCCTAAAAGATTTCAGATTGTTTTTCACTTGGGTTGTACAGGTAATAGGTCACATTAATGGTGAAGAAAGTTTTGAAATAATTTACGTATCTTGGTCTCATTTTTTACATCACAAAAACCTGGTATTTGAACAGGGGTGTGTAGACTTTTTATATTCACTGTATAAAAATAAAAGTGGCATGAGAATCTGCGGACCGAGCCGTATAGGTTCCCCCTGCCGTGAGAAGTTGCGGGCTCTCCGCAAAATTCATTCAGGTAGGTCTGTTAATCTACAAAAAAGCTGAAACTCACAGAATGTGTTAAAATAACATTTCTACTTCAGTTAAAATGATTTATCTATGAATTAGTGGTTGAAAAATGTGATTATTATGTTACAAGATGTATCTCTACAACTCAGTTTATTGCGCGCAGTGAAACCCCGATGAATAATAACTAATTTCCCTCAGATATAACCTGCCTCATTCATGGTCCAAAAACAGTACCACTGGAAACTGGATCCTGTCTCTGTAAATGTGACATAGAGATAAAAAAAAAAATCTGAGACTATACAGTTGACTCACGAGACAACGCGCACAGATCCATCTCTCCTGAGAGGATCTCTGTTTGGCAAAATGCCCTCTAATCGAGCCCCAGCTCCTATACAATAGGTGCTGAGGCAACGAGAAGCCCCTGACTGCAGACTACTTGGAGGCAGCTGGATTGTGGATCCCTGCAGGTGAACCCCGGTAGCCGCAGCAGTGACATTTGCAGCTGTATCGGAGTGAAGATGTCACAATCCCTCATGCGCCATTACGCGGCGCCCGAGGGGAGGAATGGAAAACCCAATAGCGGAAGTAGAAAGTGCCATTTTATTAGATTAAACCACAAAGTAACAAGTCCAGTAGACCACAAAGATACAAGGAAATGCAATTGGTGAAATTAAGGCCGCCAGACATACAGGGCGTCTGCCGGATGCTCTACAGCCCGGTCAAAGGGAAAGCCTAGTGCTGCAGACTGCTGTCAGCATGAAGAGAAAGGCGATCATGAACTTGCGAGGCTGGAGCGATCCCGGGGTGAACCGTGCAGTCTGGAGGATGAATCAGAGAAGCTGGGCCAGTCGTAACACCAAGGGATTTGCCAGGCTTGAAGTGACGGGCTGGATAACAACGAAGGTAATGACAACACATACGAGGAGAGCTAGCTGCCGCGTATGGAGGTGAATGCTCCAACAATCTCTTTCCACAAATGCAGCGAACAAATACTGCTGAAGCTAACGAGGAAAGAAATTGCCGGTGCGAGAAAGCGTGGGCTGAACTTGATTGGGCCTGGTGTGTGAGAGAGCGTGCATGAGTGTATGAGTGGGAATGAATGGAGCGTGTGCATGTGTGTGTGTGTGTGTGTGTGTGACTACCTGTGACTGTACAGCTGATGGCACTAGACAGGAGGAGGGGGCGCCAGGTGGAAAATAGGGCAAAACATAACAATAAGTCAGAGCTGGGTTTGGAACAGCCAAACCCAGATTCATGACAGAAGAGATGTTTCTATAGTCTAAAATATTTCTGTTTAGAGATTGCCATCTTGAAATAAAAGGCTTCTCCCTGGCTGTCGTGGGTTATTTGGATTCTGACACGGATTTGGTTTGTAACTACGAATTCAGCCGTAAGATTGGAGTGGTTTTCAGTGGTGTTTATTTATTTTATTTACTTATTTTACTCAGTAACATCACGTCTGTCTATGTGGATTACTGGTGGCTTTCTTTCACAGCATTCACACTGTCATATATCCGTCTATAGACTTTAATGCCATTTTATTTCAGTCTGAGCCAGCTGCATTAACTGAGGTGTAAGCACAAGTTGTTGCTTTAGCCTACACCCTTTCTGTCTGAAATATGTCGTCTTTTTCTCTTTCCTGTTCTTTTTTGTTTTTGTATCCAACAGAAATTTTAAAAAAATGAATGAACTGTCATTGTAACACCTTCCACTCGGTAAGCTTACGTTTATTGTTGATTTCAGAGGGTCAGAACAAAATAAAATCTCTTTTCTTACCTCCACCTCCATTATCAACACCTCAGCATCACACTCCATTAAGTTATTTTTTTATGTTGTGCTTTCCTGCAGGATTGGCAATCACAATTTGACAGAAGAGTGACAGAATGGGTATTTTTCTTCATTTACATAGTCATTAGTGAAAGGAACCGAGGTGGAGCAAAGAGATCGTGCATGTGCGCCGACACGTATAATGATGGTAATAATAAAGGAAAACAAAGACCAGAATAAAGTGTGGGCACAGTCCCTGGCCATGCCCGGATCATGACAATTTTCTCATCATCCCAGTCCCTGCTTTGGCCCATTGTAATGGACTCATGTTCACCTGTTCACTGCTTGTAGCTAACTGCTGAGAAATAGTCTCTTTCTAAGGCAGGGGTCTCTAACCTGGGGCTCTTGGAACGTTCAGGTTTCTATGGGAAATCTTCTAATTTCATTTCTTAATTGGTCCAAAGATTTGCAAATAATTTGCCATTGTTGTGCATGTATTCTGTAGGCACCCATGCACAACAGCAGCAAATTACTTGCAAATCTTTGGACCAATTAAGAAGTGAAATCAAAAAATGTCCCACAGATACATGAACATTCCAGGAGCCCCAGGTTGGAGGCCGCTGTTCTAAGGGATTCCACTTGCATTGCTGCCGGCTTATTTTATATACTGGCTTATCTTATATTTATGATGCAGACGTCTAGTTCTCTGTGGATTATTTACTCTAGAGAATAAAGAGGAAAAATATCAATCAAAAGCAAAAACATAAAATACCAGGGAGACAAAAGAGCAAACCAAACTGATGTACAGGGGTACAGGTCATTATGTCGCCACGAGGAACGGCAAGTCAACTGAACTCAGAGGAACTGATGGTAACACATGGAAAACAGGTGGGGAACACAGGAGTGGAGAATCAAACTAATGAGGTTACAAACGTAACCTAAGAACCATAGCAAAGATCTAGAGGCCTGTACTAAGAAGCAGGTTCAACATACAACCTAGACATTCTGGATCATGATATTATGTACTATGAACATGGTTATCAATGTGGTAAGTGGACACTGGGTTAATCTATCTGGCTGCATGCATGCTCACATAAAAGAGGCAGTGATCTCAGCAGATGACAGATAGGAGAATGAACAGGAAACAGAGTGGACTACGTCATTGGTGAAGAAAAGTGTTGGTCTCCCATTAATGGAGGGGAGGGGAGTGTCTCCTCAAACCCTAGAGGAAGTGGATGTCACTTTCCAAAGCATTTAATTGGCCGGAGGTCGGTGCTGATACACTCCCCAAGCTCTTATCTGGACCTTAACCCACTCCGGAGCAGGTTAGCTTCGCAGCTTAAGTTACCATGGTGATCTACCCTGGTAAGAAGTGAACCAGCTTCGTAGTACCGAAAACCTGGGCTTAAACCCAATCTTATCTTGCTAAGACTAAATCCTGCTTTATATTACAGGCCTCTGATGAGACAAAATTAACACAGGAAATACTGTTAGAACAAAAGGAACCAAGGAGACCATCCAAATTGTTTGAAGTAGAGCAGAGATCATCTACAGATATGGAAAGCACTTTGTGACTTTTGTCTGTGAAAAGTGGTATACAAATAAAGTTATTATTATAATAAAGAAAAGTTGTTAAAATTATCCAAAAATGTCTATCTGTTTTGATTTTCTAAGTCAGTCAGGTTGTACAGTTTCTCTTTGGCATATATTGTTGAGTTTGACTTCTGATATAGTGATTGAACTTGATGAAACTTCACACTCAGAATTGCAACAGTATTCTTCAGCAAAACACCAAATTTTGTGCAATTCTGTAAATGCTTCAAAAATCATGTTTATGTTTGACTCGTCAATTGAACATTTTGTTTGTGTGTGAGAAAGTCATGGTGTAAGTCAAAAACAATTGTGTGGTGGGGTTAAGATGCTTGTCTGCCACACAGGAACCCTGGGTTCAAATCCTCCTGGTAACATGTCAATCTTCTGAAGTACAACATACCTCTCCTATGCATTTGAAAACTATGTGTAGTGCACATTAGGCTGTACTACTGCTGGGAGTCCTTTCAATCAAACATTTATCATTTGAGAACGTTAGAGTGTAAGCTAAAGCAGTTGTGTGGTGTTGTAGTTAAGGTGAGTGCTGGGTGTCCAGGGGGTCCCAGGTTTGAATCTTGCCAGGGAGGTCTTCTGAACAACTGAAGCACAGCATGCCTCTCCTGTGCATTTTAAAGCAACACTATGTAAGATTTTCACCTCAAAATAATATTTGCAAAATTATTTTGATGGTACACTGCATTTGACCGTGTGAATGTCACTTCCCCCATAGCCTGAGTGGGCCCACATTGCCTGCAACAGCTCCTTTTTTGGTGTGATCACTGGTGTGGCCTCAGTCCCAGCAGCCAATCACAGGGCATGACTTTAGCCACAAACAACAAAAAGCCCTGTGGTTGGTTGTTGGGACTGGGGTCATAGTTCCTGTGGTTGTGGCCTTTTCAGTGTTCCTACAAGGAACAGGAAAGTATATTGCTGCTTTAAGAACTGTGTACCAGACTTTAATTTTTAAACACTGTTGCTAAGCAGTACAGGACCTTGACGTCTACACCTGCTTGGAACCCAATGATCACCGCTTGCTGCTATATTTATGAAATGTATTTGTATGTTAGAAATATTGCAATATGTGTGATTTAAACATTATTTTAACAAGTTGACAACATAAGTGTTAACTGTGTTTTATCAGGGCAAAACAGTGGAAACGGAGTATCCAGTCTTTGGTCAAGCCTTCATTGGGCTGCTGATAGTATCAGCAGTCAGTTGTGTTCCAATTTTCGCTCTGTATACCTACTGCAAGAAGAGAAAATATGCAAACCCTGACAAGAGGCAGCGTACTGTGAGTACAGTGTCTGCTTAATGAACGAGCTACAGAGGGATAGCACCCTGCCATCGCATACACTTTGGTATATCTGCTCCACAGCAAGTGTATATACTGTTCATCATTTATCACCGATCACATGGACAACAAATAACAAGTGATAAATGATTAAGGGGCTATTTATGTTTTTGTTTTTAACTTTTATTTAACATCCATAAAGTCTTTTTAAGACCTGTTTCTGTGCCATACTGCTGAAGTAGTTGGGGAAATTATGTAATAAAGTTCACATTACAATCAGGTTAAAGTGTCGGGATATGTTCTTTAAGCTTGAGCATTTAATGTCTGTTATTATGCTATAATTTCTGTCACCATTTCCATTTCTGAGCCAGAAGTTTAATGGTCAATAATGCCAAGAGATGTACATTGTATGCCTTTTGTCTTCCCACTAAAACTTATCAGTTTTAGTTCATAGATTATACAGCTTGGTGAACAGATTATTGAATGTGATTGATCGTTTATCAGTGTGCTATAATTTGTCTTGTAAGCAGTTATGAAGTAAATGATTTGGTAGTTCAGTATTTTAGAACATTTCCTAAATCATGGGTGTCCAATCATGTGCCAGGGAGGGCCAAGACCCTGCAGGCTTTACCTCCAACCAGTGTCTTCAGCAGCAGATTTCACTGAACTTCTTCCCACTGATTGCTGACAAGTGAAAACACCTGCTGAAGAGACTGGGTAGAGGTAAAGGTGTCCAATCATGTTCCAGGGAGGGCCAAGACCCTGCAGGCTTTACCTCCAACCAGTGTCTTCAGCAGCAGATTTCACTGAACTTCTTCCCACTGATTGCTGACAAGTGAAAACACCTGCTGAAGAGACTGGGTAGAGGAGAAATTCTGCAGGGTCTTGGCCCTCCATGGCACATGATTGGACACCCCTGTCCTAAATAGTACTATGGTATTCTGATGAATGTACTGTATGTTGCAGCGTACTTATTTACGGAGTGTTTTAGTGTTAAATTCCTTGTTTTCACACACCTCACATATTAAAATTGTAGTATTTAAGTATCTAGACACTGCACAGAAAAGATAGTGATTTCATATTAGCTACTAGGGGTGCCAAAAATATGTCCCCTTCCCTTTCACCTGAAGCACTGATTTTTGATCAAACTGACTATCAAGTGAATTTTAATACTGGCAGTTCAGCAACTTCACTAGTTAACAGTTTCCATTGCTTTCCCTCCGGTGTACTAATTTTTGAATTTTAAAATATGAGCAACTGGGCAGTTTGTCACTAAACAAATGATGAATGTTTGTTCTTTTAAAAAAACTGAAGATGGCTGGTATTTTTTAATGTATTTTCAGTAAGAATTTTTTTAAAGTGAACACAGAAAATACACTGATGTTTGAAATGCCGATTTCTATGTATGGTCTCTGTAAGAAGTTGTACAAATTTTCCTACACATGACTTATTTTTTAAGAACATTGAAATCTCTATTAAAGGGCAGGTGTCTAGTATTGTTCCATTGCTGCTCAGCAGACACTGGTGTCTTTTATTATATGAATTTAAGGGCCGTCCACACCTAAAACTATAATGATAAGTCGATAGCAGAGTCGACATTACAACAATGACAGCGGCAAACAGTATCACAGTAGGGATCACTTTCAGAGTGATTTGATGAAAGATAGAAACACTGACAGCCAATCAAAGTGCATCCAACCTTCAGTATGTCACATTCAACATGGCACATGATACTGCAGAGAGACTCATTACAGATCATAAAACCCAACCCCTATTTGATAAAACAAGCAATCTCTATAAAAACATCAGCAAGAAGGACATCTGCAATCAAGGCCGCCTGTTATGATTTGCCCCTTGCAGGGCAAAGACGAGACGCCACAAGCCAGCAGTGAGTTTTGTTATTTTATTATAAAGTACAAAATAATGTGTCTCAAGGGGCGAAACACATAACCTATGACACTCGACCACTAAGGGTCAAAATAACTAAACAAATACAAAGAGTCACTTACACTTTAAACAGCGAGGGCGAAACCTGACGCTGGAAAGGGACTGGAGCCGAACGTGGGGACTCCAGCCTGAATGGGTGTGAGATCGCAGCGAAGAGTGAATCTCCACTGCGATCTTAAATAGTGCACACAAAAAACCACAAACAGGTGACAAATAATAAGGGATTAAGAGCGCGCAGCTGTGACAGTCCATGAGCAGCCTGACAGGAGGAAGTGCTGCCGCGACGCTGTCAAAATAAAAGCACAAAGTCAATTCCCTACCAAACCAGACTAAACAGACAATCACCATTAACCAAATATTGTGCCTGTGATGGAAAAATCTGAAGGTCGTCCATCATCTTAACAGATCACACCAAGGGTGGCCTGTTATTTTAAATTGCAATTCCTCCTTCCACTTTATGGAACACATTATATGGAATAATATAAAAGATGCCTTGTGTTTGATTTTAGAACGCAACATCTTGATGACAGTTCACTTCCTGTGTGTGCAGCGACCCACAGTCCCTGCTGCAATTGTAGAGCTGTCATAGCAGCTGAGTGTGAGAAGCTTCTTTAAAAGTACAAATAGTTGTGATGTTGGTGCTGGGGAGGGTGAAGGACAAACAACACCTGCCACCTCCTCCACAAGGGGGATTTAATATCGTCTCATCCATCAACATCTCCTCCAGCAGGAGGGAGAAGCCACCCCTGGGTTCTAATCACATTGTTATCATTAATATTTCTTAATTAATATCATTATAGTTCATGGAGTGGAAGACCCTTAACTGACATGCCGTACCAAACCACAAGTGTGCTTTAAAATATGTAAAATGTATTGTATATATACTGTAGGTACTGTTATATATGCCACAATAATCAAATAATTACACAATGATGTAATAATTACAGTACTTTTTTTTTGCTTTAGCACATGTTCTAATTACTAGAGACAAAGAAGTGTCATTATAAGTAGTCTGATAATAGCTCTCATTTACATCTTTGCTGTGACCACTTTGCTATATTGAGGTTTTTACATAGACATTTTTTTTTAATAAAGAAGTTGCTGCTATGTTTGCGTGGCCTCTGTAATTCTGTGCTTCTGTTTAGGATTTCTTGCGTGCAAGACCAAAATGCCAAACTATGTATACTACAAGGTGCATATAAAATATACAAAAAAATGGAGAGAGAGTTAAAACATACTGTACTGTTATTTTGTTATGTATTGCCACAGCATATTGAAGAAAAGATTCTGATATCACAGTGTTGGTATCAGAAAATGATTTAAAAAAACTAACCCTTGCGCATCCAAACCTCATCCTACAAGGTAACAAACATTAAAGGAGATGCAGAATCAGCAAATATGAAGTGGTAAAACATTTCATGGAACAGTCATAATATTAGAAACAATTAAGTCTTTAAAAAAAAAAAAAAAAACTTGTTAAAATAGAAATGTGACAATGAACCACATGAACTCTCCACACTAACAAATACTGTATTAACGTGATTGTTTGCTGTGACGGTGGTGGGAGGTTGCGCACAATTTCATAGGGTATAGGTATAAAAAAAAAAAAAATCATTACAAGTTCGGATTGGGATCTGAAATTCATGTTAAAAACATGGGACAACTTACAGGGGTAAGAGAGGGCCCTCAACACGTAACAAAGTTTGAGGAATTTCCCTCAGAGCCAACACACCAACCACAAGGCTGTTCTAAGGTCGCTAAAAAGACCTCCGTTCAGGAAGATCTTTTGACAGTTTTTTGTTTTAAAGTTTTATATACTATGTTCATTATGTTTTTTATGTTGTTAATGTTCTTTCAGTTTTTGAGTAGCATAAAAGAGGGCCATTACACTGTTATACTAAATAAGACAATACAATGGAGAAACAGGGTGGAACCAAAATAATCTCATATAATGTAAAAGGGATCCTGAATCCAGTTAAAAGATCCAAGATTCTAGGCAAAATGAAAAAAGACAAAGCAGGAATAATATTTTTACAGGAAACCCACCTAACAGACTTGGAGCACACTAAACTTAATAGGCAAGGGTTTAAACTGATCTCTTCATCTTCATATAAGTCAGGGAGGAGGATGGGGGTAGCGACATTGATCTCAACCAAAATTATATTTGAAAAAAATTCAGAACACAAAGATAAAAAAGGGAGATTTAGCATGGTACTTGGTCGGCTAGAGGGAGAAGATATCACCCTGCTCAATGTATATGCACCTCCAGGGGCTAACTGGAAATTTTATAAAAATGTATTTGACCTCATGGTAACTAAAGCCCAGGGTTTAATGATATGTGGTGGAGACTTCAATCTAAGACTGAATCCATACTGGGATGCATCAGGTAATTCTCCACATCAAAATAACACTCAAAGTAGAAAAACTCGGATGCTACTAAAAGAAATGGGAATCTGTGATGTGTGGAGGGAATTCAACCCCAGTGTAAAAGATTATACATTCTACTCAGCACCACATTCATCATACTCAAGGACTGACTATTTTTTTATGTTTAATAGCGACATTGAAAGAGTAAAAACATGTAAAATAGGACTGATGGATCTCTCTAACCACAGCCCAATCTATATGGACTTAAATATCCAAAAATACACAAATAATACATTTTCTTGGAGGTTAAATTCAAATGTGCTGAAAGGACCAATGAAAGATGAATTGGAATCAGATATTCTCAGATATTTGGAAGAAAATGATAATGGAGAAGTATCCCCTTTAATTCTGTGGGACGCATGCAAAGCTGTAATAAGGGGAAAGATTATTGCAAAACTGGCACTCCAAAAGAAACTGAGACAAGAAAAACTAATCACATTAGAGTCAGAACTTAAGAAACTAGAAAAAGAGCACAAAGACAACACTCATTCTAATGACTCGCTCAAAATTAAGGAAATTAAAAAACAAATAAACGAGTTCTACACAATAGAAATCCGGAAGAAACTTACATTTCTGAAACAAAAATACTATGAAACAGGTAGCAAATCGGCACAATTACTAGCCTATAAATTGAGGAAACAACAAACGGAGAGAGCAATCTACAAAATCAGAGACCCAGTATCAAAGGAAATAAAATTTAGAATTCAGGAAATTCTTAAAAGCTTCGAGAATTACTACAAAATCTTGTACTCCCTCAAAAAACACAAAAACGCATCTGAAGCCTTCCTAAATACATTAAATCTTCCCCAACTTACTGAGTCACAAAATAAAAAAAACTACTGGCAGAAATACAACATGAAAAAACAATTATGAAACTTAAAGCTAACAAATCCCCAGGAGCAGATGGTTATACAGCAGAGTGGTACAAAACCTTTAAACAGCAACTATCTCATCTCCTCCTGAAAACATTTAACTATGTCCTCCACACAGGGGAAATCCCCCCTCCTGGAGAGAAGGGGTCATTGCAGTCATACCTAAACCTGAAAAGGATAAACTAGACTGCTCCAACTACAGACCAATCAGTGTGTTAAATCAGGACTATAAACTTTTTACCGCTATCCTTGCCAAAAGGTTAGAAAATATACTGACAGACTTAATTCATTTAGACCAAACACGTTTTATAAGACAAAGACAGACACAAGATAACATTAGACGCACTTTACACATAATTCGTCATATAAAAAAATATAATTTAAATGCAGCCATATTGGGATTAGATGCTGAAAAAGCATTTGATTTGGTTGACTGGTCTTTCCTATATAGAATTTTATCCAGTTTCAATTTTCATAACATCTTCACTAGAACTATCCAGGCATTATATAAAAAACCAACAGCTAAAATAAGGATTAAAGGGACTTCCGGTTATGGCTGCCACGTAGGACGGACATGTCTCGCTCTGCTCTGCTCCTGGAAAAAAAAAAATCGGCAAATAACTCTCTCATTTGGGACAGAACGTATCCCAGCATTTGGGCGAAGATATGTCGGCGAAGCCTAAGGCTGGAAAACCAGGAAAAGGAAAAAGCGAGCCGCCGAAACAGTCCAAATTAACGGACTTTCAGGTCTGTGACGCAGTAAACAAAACTCCATATATGGCGGAGGAGGCTGGCAACCCTGCGATATCTGCGGGGAATGGCGCAGATGCGCTGATGGCTGCCATGAGTTCAATGAGAGCGGACTTTTCCTCTAGATTTGATGGGATTATGACAGCGTTGGAAGGAATAAGAAAGGAATTGGGTGACTGTGTAGAACGAACGGCGCAGATGGAGCTCCGTCTCGCTAGTGCTGAAGATGACGTCACCCGTCTTCAATTAAAGGTGCGCACTTTGGAAAAAAAAAATAAATCTCTGGAAGATAATATTTTGGATTTGGAATCTCGGTCGAGACAGAATAATTTGAGGCTGGTGGGTCTTCCAGAGGAATCAGAAGGTCGAGACGTATGTTCCTTTCTGGAAAAGTGGATTCCGGAGGTGCTGGGCAGCGAGGAGTTGCAATCAGCAGTGGTTCTGGAAAAAGCACATCGTATTGGCCCACGGAGAGATAAGGGACCGCCGAGGACCTTAATTATGAAGTTTCTTAGCAACAGAGACAGGATGAAGATCTTCAACGCTGCACGAGCTAAAAAAGGAGAGATTAAACACCAGGACCAGCAGGTGCGGTTCTACCCAGATTTGGCCACAGGAATCCAGCAATTGAGGAAGCAGTTTGATCCCGTACGTAAGGAGCTGCGCAACCTTGGGATTCGTCATGGTGTAATCTATCCTGCGAGACTGCTGACCACGTATGAGGGCAGAACCCACATCTTCAAGACCCCAGAGGAGGCGCAGGAGTTCATCAAGAAGATCAAAGAAGAAGAAGAGACTGGTGGGAGCTAAGCATGAACAAAATATAAGGTAGAATAATTAAGCATTTGCACAGGCATCTGACTGACTTGAAGTAAATAGTAAGTTTACAAAATATAGATTGTATTATATATTAAAAAAACAAAACAAAAACAAAACAAACAAAAAAACAAACAAACTATGATGTACAAAGTTGTTAAAAATTTTGGAGTTAAGTTGGAAAACTACAGAGGAGAGTTAATGTTACGTCATTAAAAGCAGTAGAGTTAGGGTGATTGGGAGGATGAAGAAGGAGTGGCTTAGGCTGTTCCCCGTGGGTGTGGAACGGTCGATGGCTATATCGGGAGACAGAATTTTTCTTTTGATTTTGGGGGGTTTGCCACAAGTGTGGGAAGGGGAAATTTGTTTGTGTGTAGTTTGTAGGATGAATGTTCAACCACTCATGTTTTTGCTTCTCTGTATGAGCATGTTTACACTGCAAGGTAATCCCAAACTCTCTATTGATCATGGACCAAAGTGTTAATCTTAATTTAACTTCATGGAATTGCAGAGGTCTACAAAATTTAAAAAAACTTAAACAGGTTATGAATAAAATAAAGGACATGGGTTCAAGAATTGTGTTTTTACAAGAAACTCATCTGATAGAGGAGGATGTTAAAAGAATTAGGAGTAGATGGCAGGGAAGTGTATTCACCTCTTCATTTTCATCCCGAGCCAGGGGAGTTATGACTCTCATACATAAATCAGTTCCTTTTCAAGTGAAAAATGTAATTGGAGACAAATTTGGAAGATATGTAATCATTCAGGGTTCTTTGCTATTAGAAAATATAAATCTTGTGAACTTATATGGTCCCAATATAGATGATCAGAAGTTCTTTGCTAATTTATTTCTCATCTTATCATCACTTACAGGGCAACATATAATAGCAGGGGATTTTAATTGTACATTGAATCCAGGTGTGGATAGATCAACAGGACTGGATTGTACGCACATTGGATGTAGGATGACTATTAATCATTTTATGAAAGAATTGAGATTGTTAGATATATGGAGAGAAATGAAACCACAAGTTAAAGCCTATTCTTGTTATTCCAGTACCTACAAGACATTCTCACGTATTGATTATTTTTTGATTTCCACAGAATTAAGGTCCAAGATTCAAAACTGCTTTTATGATAACATCGTGATCTCTGATCATGCACCCTGTTCTCTAATATATGTAGATAAAAAATTGACAAAGGAATCAGGTAGATGGCAATTTCAGCATAAATGGCTTCAGGATGAGGAATTTGTCAAGTATATAGAAAAACAGATAGACGAGTTCTTTGACATCAATACTACACAAACATCAGCATGTGTAAAGTGGGAGGCTTTCAAAGCTTTTATTAGGGGACATATTATTAGTTATACAGGATCAAAATCTAAGAAGACTCGAGAGGAGAGAGCTAAATTGGAACATAAAATAAAAAGTCTTCAGGAAAAAGTGTATGCAGGAAGTGACCCAAGGTTGGAGAATGAATTACTGATTTTGAGAGCTGAATACGACAAAAAATCAGCGAATAGAGCTGCCTCGAGTCTTCTAAGATTGAAACAATCTTTTTATGAACAAGGTGAAAAATCAGGAAAATTATTAGCATGGCAGATTAAACAATTGGAAATTAAAACACCAATTACCAGTATTATAAGTAAAGGACAGGTAGTTATAGATCCTTTAGAAATTAATAGAGCCTTTAGAGATTACTATGAAAAATTATATGATACCAAAAATGAACCTGATTTAACAAAACTAAATGGGTTTTTGAACGAACTATCTATACCGTGTATACCAAATGAAAACAGGGAGATATTGGAGTCTAAAATTAGTCAAGAAGAAGTTGGGCTAGCCATTGATAATATGAAATCAGGAAAAAGTGCAGGACCAGATGGTCTTCCAGTTGACCTTTATAAAAAATTTAAGAATAAATTAATAAAACCTTTTTTGGAAATGGTTTTAGAAGCATTTCAAAATAATAATTTACCATCATACATAAATAATGCCTTAATTATACTGCTGCCAAAACCAGGTAAGCCCTCTAATAAATGTGAAAATATGAGACCAATAAGCCTATTAAACGCCGACCTTAAGATAATCTGTAAAATTTTAGCAAGACGAATACAAGAAATTTTACCAAATATTATTAATCGAGATCAGAATGGCTTTATAAAGGGTAGACAAGGCTTCCATAATGTAAGAAGACTATTTAATATTATTTATTTTAATAAAGAAGCACCGGATACAGCTCTCCTATCATTGGACGCCGAAAAGGCCTTTGATAGAGTTGAATGGCCCTTTCTTTTTGAAGTCCTACAAAGGTTTGGACTTGGAAATAATTTCATAAAATGGGTTCAAATAATATACAATAATGCTACAGCAGAAATCCTAACAAATAACAATATTTCAAAACCAATAAAAATCAATAGAGGATGTCGACAAGGCTGTCCACTTTCACCTTTACTGTTTACTATGGCAATTGAACCTTTAGCGATAGCGATACGTTTACATTCACAAATATATGGAATTAAAGTTGGACCAACAGAACATAAAATCTCCCTGTACGCCGATGATATAATTTTGTTTATGTCGAATCTAAAAAAATCAATTCCAACCTTGTTGAATTTAATAAAGAATTTTGGGGAAATATCAGGATATAAAATAAATAAAACTAAATCTTCAATATTAATGCTAAATGAGACCCAGAGAAATTACCCAGCCCCTGAGGCAAATCAATTCAATGTTGTAAATCAGTTTAAATATTTAGGAATCCAAATTATGCCTAAGCTAGAATCAGTCGCCAGCGTCAACTATGAAGCCTTAATGTCAGATATCAATGAGTTAACTCAGAGATGGATGTCACTACCAATGTCGATGATCGGGAGAATCAATATACTTAAAAGTAATATTTTACCTAAAATACTTTATTTATTTCAATACATTCCCTTATCACCACCTTTAGATCTATTCTCAAGAATAAAAAAAAAGTTAGTGGAATTTATATGGAACAACAGGAGGGCTAGATTACGTCTGTCTTTATTATATTTACCATTTGATCGTGGAGGTCTGAAATGTCCAAATTTTATGTTGTATTATTGGTCGGCACAACTGAGGTCTATGACATATTATTTTTCATCAAATGATCTCCCTCACTGGACTGAAATGGAATCATACAATTTACCTTTACCTCTTCCCATATTCATATACTCAGATTCGGCAAAAAAATTACAAAAACAAGTTAAAAATCCATTTGTAAAGCATATGATCAAAATATGGTGTGAAGCTAAAAACTATTTAAAAGAACCACAGTTATTGTCACAATTTAGTCCAATATGGGGTAATCAATATTTTAAACCAGGGAGAGCGGACGCTGTATTTAAAGTATGGAATTTAAAAGGGATACAAAAGATTCAGGATTTATATTTGCCATGTGCAGACAACATAATGTCTTTTGAAGAGCTGAGGATCAAATTTAATCTCAATAGAACACATTTTTTTAAATATCTTCAACTTAGAAACTTTATTCGATCAAATCAAAATAAAGCTCTCACTCGACCTATTTATTCATCCTTGGAAAAAATGATGATGAAAGATAGTAAAAGAAAGGGTATTATTTCAGAGTTTTATAACTCATTGACACTATCTTCAAGTGAAAATTCACTGAAAAGATTAAACTACTGGAAAGAAGATCTGCAAATTGAAATTTCGGAGGAACAATGGGAATTGGCTTGTACAGAAGCTCAAACCAAATCAATAAATGCACGCCTTAAATTGATACATTTCAAATGGTTAATGCGGATGTATGTTACACCGGAGGAGTTAAATAGATATAACAAAAATATACCAGATACATGCACAAAATGCATGGAAAGTAAAGGAACCCTATTTCATTGTTTATGGGAATGTAGATTAATAAGAATGTTTTGGGAAGAGGTGAGGGTAACAATTGAAAAAATAATCTCAAAACAAATCATACTGAATCCTAAACTGTTTTTGTTGGGTCTGTACCCAGAAAAGCATAATTTTAATAAAAGTGAAAGAACATTCATAGACCTCAGTTTGCTTAATGCCAAAAAATGTATTGCACTATTATGGAAAAAGACTCATAGACCAGATGTGACTCAGTGGTTAAGACAGATGTTAACAAACCTTCCATTAGAAAGAATAACATATATACTGAAATCAAAGGAAATTGTGTTTGAGAATATATGGAGACCTTTTATTGATTATGTAAAAAATTTAAACATAACTCTTGAAGAAGAAGGTGAATGATGTGTGTGGACCTTGTAAATTCCAAACTGGTGAACATAATATGTATACTTATGTATTGGATTGTCTAGACTAAACAGAGGAGCATTGTTGAAGACTTGATTTTGTTGGTGGTTGTTGGTGTTTTTAGTGCATTTTTTTTTTTTTTTGTAGTACTTTAGCGTTAGTGTTTGATTGTTTGTATCATGTTTGTTAAAAAAAAAAAAGGTTCAATAAAGATATTGTGGAAAAAAAATAAGGATTAAAGGTAAATTATCATCATCTCTTGAACTGGAAAGAGGATGTCGTCAGGGCTGCCCCTTGTCTCCACTGCTCTTTGCAATCTTCATAGAACCTCTGCGCCAATGGATAAGATAAGATAAGATAAGATAAGCCTTTATTAGTCCCACAACGGGGAAATTCCAGGATTGCAACAGCACAGGGATAGCAACACTCAGAGCATCAAAAGAGAGAGGAAGGGGAAAAAAAACTCGGAATCGAGCCGCTGTTGCAAAAGGCAGCCGACTGGTGTGGCGCCGAGAGACTATTAACAGTGGTATACAAACGTTATAAAAATTACCTCGATAAATCAGTGTGTTAAGTATAATTTTAAAAAATGAACTTATGATATAATGCTGTTTACACTGAAATGAGCTGCCTTCATATTCTTCCTCCTCATTTTGTACAAGTGTAAAAAATAATTTTCATATGATAAGTTGATATATTAATTATCCTTAGAGGCCTAGTGAATTTACACTGAAACGATAATTAAACTGGACGTCTGTCGTAAGCTAGTCATGCTACAGCAGAGCGACGCCGCTCAGTTCAAACCAGACCACGCTTCCTCAATGTCAGCCATCTTTAACAGTTGTCAACGTGTCGTCAGTGAGGTTACACAGCTTCTCTTCAAATGCACAATTGCAAAAACCCCACTTTATAATCTATATTATTCCCATAAAAAATAAGATTTAATTTATAGCAATAATGTAAAATGAATCTCATCTCCCATCTGTTGACGCCGTTAACATCTGTATGTACACAAAAAAAATAGAGTAAACTGATGCTACAGTCTCTTTTTGTTACAGTACACTTTTCTTCTGCTAACACTGAATGGACCAATCGGTGCACTTCTTTCAACAAACAACACAAAAGTCAATTTTAAAAAATGTGCTAAAAACTCTCCACTAGCATTAATATATTAATAATTTATCTTATAGTTTGATTTTAGCTTCCGCCATCCAAACTCCTGATTATAGCTAGCTCGACTCCACCTTGTCCCTTTTCGCTCCCTGAAGACCAACACTTCCTGACATCGCTGAGATCCCCGCACTTAAATTAAAAAAACAAAAAAAAACAAAAACAGGAGCAGTTTACGACGGCAAGCCATTGGTCCTTTAAATACTGTTCAGTACTGGAATGTTTTTAGACTCTAATACCTGATACGAGTAAGTGAGCCATTAAAAAATACAAACAAGAATAAAAACTCCTTCTGGACACAATAAATAGCTATCCTTCATATAGTGCAGTAATACAGTACTCACACTACACCTACAGTAATTGCACATGCAACTGCCCCCCCCCCCCCCCCCCGCTGCCATCTTTATCATTCCCGTCACTTCCTATTTCCAAAATCAAATTTCCAAAGTCTGTTCTGGGACTTCCCTGCAGCTAAAACCAAGGGGTTCCCAGCATGGAGCCCTGGGGGATGCCATCCCATGCTGAGGCAGAGCTTGCAGTCCAAGGCGAAATGATCTGGGTTACAGGTAGTTTGGTTAATTCCAGTTAATAACACGAGCAGTAACATCTCTACAATTCCTTCTCCTCCATCATCAGATACTCTGCACTGGTCGTCAGAAGTCGTATCAGTTTCAGTCATGGCGAAGACTCTCGCGGCGTCCATGCTGGAATGATCCTTGGGTTGTTAATGGTGGTGTCTGTTGCTCCACCCTCCCCCAGCGCTCCTACAGGTCTCCATCTGAAGGCGGCAGACACAGCTTGTAGAGCCTTGGAGCTGCTGAAGGCATCTGGTCCATCACCTTCAGGTTCTTGGCAGAGAGCTCCACCCGTGCTCCCTGTTTCCTCATGATGTCCATGGTCTGCATGATGCAGCGTGGCATCAAGCCATGGTTCCGGGCCAGGATCATGGCCTGCTCCAGGGTCACGGTCAAGGTACACCTCTGCATGCCGGTGCCACACAGGGTGACGTGGCAGGCCCCCAGGCGATTGCACAGCTCCGAGGACACACACAGCACGCTGACGCCCGATGGGTGGCCCTGGGCAGCGGGGCGGACGTTGACATAGGACTGCATCAGTCTGCACAGGTCGTCCAGAGTGTTGAGAGGACGCAGCAGCTGGTCTATCTTCATGGCCGTGGTGTTGGAGTCAGTGGGGAGGTTGGACTTCTCCAGGTAGAAGGCCCTGAGTCTGCGGTAGTACACCTTCACCTTCTCCAGGGACACGGCGTTGGTGCGCTGCTGGAACTCCTCCATGGAGGACAGGTCCTGAGGACAGACGCCGTCTGGACGCTCCAGAGCTCTGGTGAAGAGGACGGTGTGGATCTTCAGACTTCCTCCATTCTGCAGCCTGCTGGGCAGCTCGCTGAAGTGACAGCTGTCCAGGAACAGGGTGACCCTCAGGGCGTGTCTGCTGCCTTCCACCTGGTACCACACCGGCGTGTTTGCCACTAGATACTCGTCATCCAGTTGCCTGAAGAACACAGTGACTTTGTCCAGGTCCAACAGGGCAGCCTTGGTGTCCTCCAGCATGGTGCGCTCCTCCTTCACATGTGGCGCCAGCGTGGACTGAAAGTGCATCAGAACCCCGATAACAGAGATCTGCTCCAACCACTTGCGGCTCGTCTCCCTGCTGTCCTCCTGGTACTCACCGGCGTTGTTGAAGCGCGACCTCAGCGCCATCAGCAGCTGCTCGGCCAGTGTGCACAGGGCGCCTGTCGCTGCCTGGCAGAAAATCACATCCCGCCGCAGCTGAAGGGACGTGTCTGTACACTTGAGCAGAGCCAGAAGCAGCTGGTTCTTCCCGTCATCCACAAATCTCTGCAGGCTGTCCACCAGAGTTTTGATGGAGGTGGGAAGGTTCCACGGGTCCTCCTGGATGTTCTTGTGGATGACGCATCGACCGCGGACCGTCCAGTCCTCTGTCTGCCTGAACTCTGGCTGCCCGTGGTCGGAGTAGAAGTGTTTGGTCTCCTCACAGGCTTTGGTCATGACGGTTCCTTTCAGGAGGCTGTTGATGGAGTCCACCTGGTTGAAAAGGTGCTCCAGGCAGCCGTGGAGTTTGTCCTGTTTGTCTGAGGAGATCCTCATGTCACACGGCAGCTCGTCTCCTGACCCCATCTCATCACTGCCCAGGTAGGAGCTGTTACTCCTCACACTCGTACAGGACAGGACCGAGTCTCTGTTGCTGTTACACTCACTGTAGGAGTCTCTGTAGCTCATGGTGTCGTGGCCCGAGTCCTCCTGGTCCTCCTCAGTCACTTTGAAGCAGACTCTCTTGATGCCGCCCTGCTCCGCCTTGTCCTGGTCACATCCGTCCTCGCAGGACGCCATCGAAGGCGACGGGTTCTCCTCATCGACCGGCGGCTTTCCGCCCCCCTGCAGCTGTGTAGGCTCAGTGATGGAGGACAGTAGCACGTCTATCTGGGCGACGTACTGCCTCATTTCCCTCACGGCAACGTCCAGGCGGCTGTACAGGTAAACGTAGGCATCCTGCGTCTCTGTGTCCTCCTGTTTGAGCAGGAAACTCAGACCGCTGTCGCCATGGCAACTCCGGCGGCCGTTCATCATGCCCTGGCCCCCGTCTGACGTCATGTCCCCACTGTCGGACTCGTCTCCCTCCAGGCCCGAACACCTCCAGGACGGGGCGCCCATGCTGGTCATGCAGTGCTGAGTGTGTGACATGGGGTTGAGCTGGGCTTGGTCGGGGTCCAGACCGATGATTGAGTTTTTACGGCCAAAGCGGATGCTGAATGTCCTGCCGGCAGATGTGGTGCTTTTGGGGTAGGAGACCTGCATCAGGTTGACGTGACAGTTGGTGGGAACGAAGTCCATGCAGCCCAGAGGGTGGGGGCTGCCACCAGCCTGTCTGAAGGAGGGACACACCTTGTTTCTCAGCTCCTCAGAAAACTGCTGGTAGCTGCTAATGCGGCGTCTGATGCTCTCCAGCTTGGCGTCACAGATCTGTCTGTGATAAGACAGAATCAAAAAATTCAAGGTATTACACTTGGTCAGAAGGAACATAAAATAGCACTCTTTGCTGATGACATTTTAATATACCTGGGGCAGCCGGACACCTCTTTTCCAGAACTAATCTCAGTTTTTTCAGAGTATGGAGAGTTATCGGGGTACGAATTAAACATGCATAAAACCCAAATTTTAACATTCAGCTATGACCCAAATCAATATTTACTAAGCAAATTCAAAACTAACTGGGAGATGGAATCTATGAACTATCTGGGGGTCAATATCCCGAAACAACTCAACAAAATTATAACACTAAACTATGATCCACTGATGGCAAAAATAAAATCTGATCTAGCAAGATGGAATGTGGTACCATTCTTGGGTACTGCACAAAGAATTGAAGCAGTCAAAATGAATATACTTCCACGTCTTCTATACCTTTTCCAAACAATACCGGTAGAACCTCCCAAAAAAAACATGGCAAGAACTGGACAGAAGGATCTCAAGATTCATATGGCAGGGCAAGGGACCTAGAATCAGATATAGAACCCCACAGCTAAACAAAGACAAAGGTGGGCTCGCGCTGCCAAATATCAGGGACTATTTTAAAGCCGCGCAAATTAAAACATTAGTAGAGATATGTAACCCAGTCTACACTGCACAATGGAAGGAGATAGAATGCCAAATAACAAGTGACATTCCCCTACAGGCGATAATAGGGAACAATGCCTTACCTAAACTTTTGAATAACACTAACCCTTGGATAGAGACCCCGCTAAAAATTTGGTTTAAGATAGTCAGAGAGAATCAAACTAAAGAACCCTATCAATTATTGCAATGGATTTCCCATGACCAGGACTTTACTCCTAATAAAACAGACACTAGATTTAAAAAGCGGAAAGAGAATGGACTGATAAAATATTGTGATTTTTTTAAAGGGCAAACTTTAAGAAGTTTTGAAGATTTGAAAAAAACAAGGTCTAGTAATTCAAGACCTTTACAGGTTCTTCCAGCTTAGACACCACATAAACAAAATACTTAAAAAGGAGGATTTGGAAAGGGCCCAGTCAGGTGTTCTGAAGGTTTTCTTAATGGCATATAAAGGGATCCCAGGGATCAGATACATTTCTAGAATATACCATGGTCTTCAAGATTTAAAAGGAGACAACACATCATATATAAAAGAGAGATGGGAAAAAGAGGGGAATTTCACTTTACAACTGGAAATATGGAAAAAGCTAAATAAACAACAATGGAAAAGTACTTCATCCCTGCTGTGGAGAGAATTTGGATGGAAAAATTTGGTAAGATTTTTCAGAACACCTGCACAAAACAAATTTACTCGTAAAGGGTTGAATTGTTGGCGCTTGTGTGGTGAAAAGACTACAGATCATTTTCATGTGTTTTGGTCATGCCCAATTATCCACCAATATTGGACGAATGTACAGACAATATTGGGGAAAATATTAAAAGTAACAGTTCCCTTTTCTTTTGTAACTTTGTATTTGGGTTTACTACCGGAATCACTGGAAAGCTCTCAAAATCAGTAATTCATTCTCCAACCTTGGGTCACTTCCTGCATACACTTTTTCCTGAAGACTTTTTATTTTATGTTCCAATTTAGCTCTCTCCTCTCGAGTCTTCTTAGATTTTGATCCTGTATAACTAATAATATGTCCCCTAATAAAAGCTTTGAAAGCCTCCCACTTTACACATGCTGATGTTTGTGTAGTATTGATGTCAAAGAACTCGTCTATCTGTTTTTCTATATACTTGACAAATTCCTCATCCTGAAGCCATTTATGCTGAAATTGCCATCTACCTGATTCCTTTGTCAATTTTTTATCTACATATATTAGAGAAACTTATTCACTGTTTTAATATTGGCAAGTAAAAAAGCTCTAACAAAAAAATGGATGTCGAAAGACTGTCCTGCAGCTGAAGATTGGATTAACGTGATTCAGGACATTTATTTGATGGAAAAGTTGGCATTTGCACTGAGACAGGACATGGATGGGTTCTTGAACTTTTGGCAACCCTGGAACACATATGTGTCTTCCATCAGATCTAATCTTGCACAAACACCATTTCAATAATGGCACCTCTCTTTGTTCCAATGCTACTCAGATGCTCTTTTATTTTTCTGCTCTTTTGCTTTTTTTTGTTTGGTTTTTGTTTGTTTGTTTGTTTTTTAATTTATCTTTCTCTTTCACCTAAAAAAAGGGTGTTGTAATAATTTTTTTTCAATGTTGTCAAAAAACAAAAAAAGGGGGGAATATGTGATGAAAATGTAAACAATGCAATGCTGTAATGACATGTATACCCTTTACAAAAACTTAAATTAAAAAAAACTAACCCTAAACATCTCCAAACACTAGCTGACTATCTTTTATGGAGCACAGCACCTCATCAGGAGTCCACACTGATTCAAAAGTGTCCAGGGGCCTCATGTACAAAGGCTTGCATGGATTTCCTACTGAAAGATGACGTACATTTAAATCAAGAAAACGCCATAAGCAAAAAAAAAAAATCCAGATGTATGAAACCGTCCATACACAGGGATCCAAGCACATTTCCTTTGTACATACCAATCTGCTTGAAATTGAACGCACATGAAGAAATACTGGACTCCTCCCTTGACACGACTGTATTTGAATATGCAATTAGATGCAAACAGATATGTAAATAGATGTATACAAGCCCTGCAAGTTTGATTCTCTTGGATCCACGATCAAAAATAATGGATTTAATGGAATTTCACGGACTGTGAGTTGGAGGCGCTCCTGAATGAGGTAGAGGCACGTAAAAACATTTTGTTTGGCATGCTGTCCTCTGGCATTAACCCCAGATACAGGTAATTTGATAGCCTGCTCACAGCCCTATAAGATTAGTTTATTGTTTTCTTTTATTCAGACAGGGATGAGAAGGAGATGTTTATTTAACCTTGACATGTGTCCACTGACGTCTACAGTCATCCTCAGAAGTGTCAGCTGATCACTGTGATTTGGAGCATGTATAGCTTTGTGATTAAAATGCCAGATTACAAAGCAGAAGGTTCCAGGTGCAAGACCAGCTGCGATTTCTTTTGGGGACCACAATGGAAATAAGTGTACACACTTTCTTGTGTCATCCCTTTGTTTTTAAAAGTTTGTTGTATCTTTTATACAATGTTTTTTTAAACGATGAATCAGCTAATCAATTTGTGACCAGCCGGGTCGATCAGCTGGTTGAATTAAAGGAAAACGGTCACGAAAAAGATAACAATATGAACCTATTTAGTGGGTAGCCACGATCACCTGTCAGTTGAAAGCAGATCATATTAGACTCGACAAGTACATATTTGATGTCCAAAATGCAAATCTCATCCTTTATAGTTATATACAACTTACATGGATTACACACACTATGTCATGATTGGAATTAATTGACAGCTCACATGCAGGGACAAGCAACAGAGGAACACACAGTGACACAGAGAGCAAATTTGAAGTAATTTTATTAATGCAAAAGAATGCCTGCGTGAAGAAAAAACACTACTCGCCAGATGAAAACACAGCCTGAAAAAGAGACGAGAGCAGAGGATTAGGAGGGAAACTAAACAATGCAATAATGAGACTACACTCAAGTGGGAGAGAAAAGAGAATCCAGCAGAAGAACCCAGCACTTACGGCGAACCTGTCGCGAAGCAGGACGGCATGAGTAGAGCTGAGTGAGGAGTCTGACCGGGTGAAGGCGGTCGTTGAGGTGAGGCAGGTGAGTGCGCAACAACCCCGAGAGACACACCACAGAGGAGGTAGCAACCTGTAAGAGAGAAGCAGAAAATTACAAGGTTTTTCCCAGTAGGGAGAAGAAACAAAACTTATTGCTGCAACAGATAGTTTACCCAAAGAGCCAGCGCCCAAGTATAAGATAAGATAAGATAAGATAAGCCTTTATTAGTCCCACAATGGAGAAATTCCAGGATTGCAACACTCAGAGCAATAATTTAGACGATAAGAAAATAAGAGCAGTGAATATACAGTACATATGTACACATAAATATACAGACGTGGACAGAATTGTTGGTACCCCTCTGTTAATGAAAGAAAAACCCACAATGGTCACAGAAATAACTTGAATCTGACAAAAGTGATAATAAATAAAACTTCTATGAAAATTAACCAATGAAAATCAGACAATGCTTTTGAATTGTGGTTCAACAGAATTATTTTAAAAAACAACTCATGAAACAGGCCTGGACAAAAATGATGGTACCCTTAACTTAATATTTTGTTGCACAACCTTTTGAGGCAATCACTGCAATCAGACGATTTCTGTAACTGTCAATGAGACTTCTGCAACTCTCAGCAGGTATTTTGGCCCACTCCTCATCAGCAAACTGCTCCAGTTGTCTCAGGTTTGAAGGGTGCCTTCTCCAGACGGCATGTTTCAGCTCCTTCCACAGATGTTCAATAGGATTTAGATCAGGGCTCATATAGTCCATGGGCCCAGACCAGATTTTTGGGTTATTGATACCACTCAAAGGGACAAATTCTAGTGATGCATTTTGGAATGGCCTATATCTGTGGATGATATTTTGCCATGATAGCAATTCCAAAGTAGTAGCTTAGTCATAGCTATCAGGCATTGAATATGATGCCCCATAAATCACAAAATCTGAGACTGTGAATTTTTGGAATGATAATACCAACACATATTTACCCTATTAATGAGCAGTTACATGTTATTACAGCATATCTGAGATACAAATAAAGCACAAAAAACAATTTTGACAGTTGGTATTGTAATACTGTGACATTGCAAAGCACTTCCAATAGAGTACTATAGCAGCTAGTATTAGTCTGTGTCCAAATCATCTACTGCTGCTTCTTCATAATTGCAGAAGTGAATGTTATTCGAGGATATCTGCGATACAAATGAAGCACAGTAAACAGTTTTAACAGTAGATTAATGCATAATTATTGTAGGATTACAAAGTAGTCTCCTAGCAAAAGAGTAGTATTCCATTACAGTACTGTAACAGGTAACTAGTAGATCTATTCGTCTGTGTCCGAATCATCTGCTACTTCATAAGCTTCGCCATCTTCATCTTCTTCCCTCTGGTTGCTGCAGGTCTGCAGTTTGCACATGTATGTGCATTTCAGCTGGTTCACCAGGCACACACAGTCTGGAAGTTTACAGACGCGGACATATTTGCATGACAGCAACTGCAACACGGCCTCTGGCGCGGGTGATCCACGCCACAAGGCCGTGTCAATTTCCTCGACTTGAGAGTATGACACGCTGTGACCAAGCCGATTGAGTATGTGCACCAGCTCCACGTTTCCAGTAAGTGACTTGACAGCGAAGGGCAGAGTGATGTGCTTCATTGGCTTCACCTTACCATTGGTAATGGCATATACCAAGTCCTGGCCAAATGAGCTGCAGAGACGCTGGATTCTGTCAGATGGGTTTGAGCGGTCTGTTGAGCCTGTCAGCAGTGTGTTCAGGAACCTGGTCACTGAAGAAGGAATGACCGCATCCTCCGACATCTGAGGTGGCCATGACTGTCTGTAGTCTTGCTTCTTGATGTCACCTCTCATGAAGCATACAACCGCTTCTGCAGCGCAATCTTCAAGGCTGCCCATACTGCAATCCCACGAGGCTACAGACCCCTCTATGTCCCATGTTTGGACGGGGAAAGTGCTGCCCTCCTACAATCCTATCAAACATCAGGGGACCCAGAGATAGCAGACCATCTCATTGAATCGCTAAATACAGCCCGGCGAAAGAAATGGGAGGAGACAGTTGCTGACCGGAGCTTTACCCACTCTAGCAGGAAATGTTGGAGCCTCATCCGTCGCCTAGGAGCTGCACAGAAGCCCCCTAGCCAAAGCCGAGCATCCGTCACACCCAACCAAGTTGCATCCCACCTACTGACTATCGCCAAAGCACCCCAAGACAAAGACACCAGAAGAGCAGTTACAACTGAGCTAAAAAAACACCAAAAAATGCCTGTAGAGGAAACGAACCCTGAACCCTTCGAGGCTGCTGAACTGGAGAAAGTCCTACAGGGCCTGAAATGTGGAAAGGCAGCAGGATACGATAACATCTTCCCAGAATTCATGAAAAATCTTGGCCCCCGAGCTCTAACCTGGTTGACACAGTTCTACACAAGGATCACACAAACAAACTCGATCCCAAAGAAATGGCGGACAGCAAAGGTCATTGCCATCCCAAAACCTGGCAAAGACCACAAACTACCAGCAAGCTACCGCCCAATCTCCCTACTCAGCGTTCCTTACAAAATCATGGAGCGCCTAATACTACAACGCATTTCCCCAGAAATAGAGGATATTCTAAGTGTGGATCAAGCAGGTTTCCGCAAGGACCGCAGTACAGGAGAACAAGTACTGGCCCTAACCACCTTCATCGAAAATGGCTTCGAGAGCAGACTGAAGACAGGGGCTGTGTTTCTCGATCTTACAGCCGCCTATGATACGGTCTGGCACAAAGGCCTCCTCCTGAAACTTATAAAGGCGATCCCTGCTTGGGCAACAGCAATTATAAAAACCCTGCTGACCAACCGAAGGTTCAGAGTCCACCTCAGTCAGAACACAAGTGCATGGAGAATGCAGAAAAACGGACTCCCACAAGGCTCAGTTCTAGCTCCAACTCTGTTCAACCTCTACATAAACGACCTGCCTACTACAAAATCCCGCAAATTCATCTATGCAGACGACATCTGTTTGGCATTCCAAGCACCAGACTTTGAACCACTGGAACGGGTGCTCACGGAAGATCTTACCAAACAGGACCAGTTCTGCAAAATCTGGCGCCTAAAACCAAGCCCAGCAAAAACCGTCTCCAGTGTATTCCTTCTCCACAATGCAAAAGCTGCCAGAGAACTAAACATCCACCTGAGTGGACTCAAGCTTAAGCATGCCTGTTTTATGAAAATATTTAGACAGGTTCGTGAGGAGTCGGCACATATGGAAAGTGATTCACACTGAGACAAGACAATTCACACTGAGACACGGCTGCTAGAATAAGCTGTATCTCTTTATTCCCCACAGACCATATCTCCATACACAAAAGAGAAATCATTGCATGTCACACATTTCCTTCACACAAGGATCAATGCATTTCATGTCATTTCACAAGCTCTTACCGTTTGATACAGGTGACCGGGAGCCGACAGCCAGGAAGAGCGTGATTTTTCCCTTAGCCGGACGTTCTGCGCAAAAACTCACGGCAGACTCCCCGTATTAAGGAAAAGCCCCTGTTTTTAAAGGAAGGCTAGGTACAGAACAGAGTGGCCATCTCTGCTCCGAGCAAGCCCCCCCCCCCCCCATCATAGAATTGCGTGGGGAGCAGGAAGGGCCAGTTTTCTGCTCCCAGGCAATTCAACTCTGCCCGGCTCCCAAAACATACTGTGAACTGAACACCTGCTACATTTCACACACACACATGAGGAATAAAGGTCACGCCTTTGTTTCATAAGCATGCAACAGTGATTTAAGGAGTGAGAAACTTGCTGTGCTAAGGAAAACAGTTTCTAGAAACAGGTCATATTGTCCAGGTCATGGTGTGCCTTAAGATAAATTCATCATGGGAAGAGAACTGGATTGTTAAAACATAAAAACAACTGAGAAACAAATCAGGGCACACATTAAAAACACATTTATATTACATTCCACCCTTTGACCTTATTTGTGATCAGTTGGTAAAGATAATTGCTTTCTTCCCCAACTAAATGCTTTCTTCCCCAACTGAAAAACAAATCAGGGCACACATTAAAAATATTTATATCACATTTTCCACCCTTTGACCTTATTTGTTCTATCAGTTGGTGAAGAACATTGGGTAATTACTGTCTTCTTGGGGAATACTTTCATCCTCATAAGGTATGCCGACATGATTATGGTGAGATAATTCCACCCAATTGATGTCCCAAATGCATGTTACAACATACCACAATAGTTCATTTCTCGTAGCAAATTGTCTATTGTAGTAACTCCATCTATTAGTCGTACCTACAGCATAATCATAACATATCCAGTGACCAGGAGGGTCAGCACTCACCTCTACCTTGCAAGATATGGTACCATACTCGCCGTCTCGAAAAATGACTGTGATTTTCATATTGCTAGAGAATTATATATTCTTTTACTTAGAATTTGTTTTACTCTTCTAATATAGCAGAAAGCACTGAAATTGCATATTGTTAAGACAGATAGAACAGCAATTAATATAGCTAGGGGAGGCACCAGTGTTTTGCGAGCAGTGACTGACATGCCTGAGAATATATCCCACCAGTGATGAGCAGAAACTTGCTCTATCTGATGAGCTGCATGCAATACCTTTCCTTGGGCCACCACAGTGGATATCACTGCAGCACGCACATTAGACATATGATCACCAATGAGCTTCTGTATCTCCGTGGATCCATTCAGTGTGCCTCTGAATCGATCCAGGGACACCTGCCATGGAACTTCCAGCACCCGCCATTGCAGGGCGGTCAGGTGAGCCTCACTGGAAAAGTTGGTAAGACGATATGTCCGATTATGCCATTGCCACATGTGAACACCATGTAGACACCCAGTGAACGGCACCCTAGGCAACATTGGATGGGAGTTTAAGGTGGCTACACATAGAGTATGGGGCCCTATTTGCCACATCATGTCACAAGGTTTTTCTATTCTCCATTCACATAGTGCCTCTGTCATGGTTAAGCATGGTTCAGTATATATTTCTCGACTTAGGCATGCATATCCTTGGTCAGTCAAATCACATTCTGATAAATCATATGTATTATTTTGCCCTGTATCAAACCATCCCCCTTTTAATTGAATAAACCAAAATGCCATGGCAGTAGATACTGGTAACACATGATATTTGCACACGTCAACAGCTTTTGTGACATTTAATTGAGTCCATTGCCCGCTACACATCGTGCTATTGCAGATGGTTTTTTCAGGATGCGGAATTAACCACCATTCTTCAGTGATGTTCCACACTTCTCGCCATTGTCGAGCGTGATTGGTAGTGACAATGCGAGTGAAACGTTCCAACTGCGTGCGGATATCCAAAACTTGAATGTTGCACACAGTCCAATTGAAAGCGCGAGTGATGTTCGTCATCAATTCACTCGTAGCATTCCACATGGTCAAATCCCAATTCAGACGTTTTTGAAACAGATTGGCGGCCTCCATTTGAGGCCCCACCACCGTAGGCATCCAAAACCCAACTTGTTGAATGCCTAAAGACGTTTGATGTCCAGTATCTGCCAACATTGATCTGGTTACCTCATTGTTAATTGTGTTGGAGATTCCCAAAACTGTGCCAAATCCTCCCAGCAACGTGTCATACCATGCTCTCTTCTTCTTGGTTGAACATTTGGGAATGGGTGGTATCCTTACCATCCAATTGACGGTGACATGGCTGGTTTGTGTGGCCACCGTTGTACAGGTCGATAGTATGGGTGCCAGGTTCGTTGGGGATATATGCTTCGGGTTTTTGTCGACCACTACAATAGGGTACACAAAGGGGATTTGTCGCCCCTTTATGACTGTTCCATTCATCAAATACACTTCCTTATCTCCTGTTATATTGATGGATAGCTTTGTACCATTTAAGGTAGTATCACATTTCAGTGAATCATTAGTCGCTTTGGCCACGCATATGGTTACATTGGCAGTTAAGTTCAGCATGCACCCCTTCTCCACCGCAGGCACATTATATTGATTTTCGACACATTTGGGGCATATGTAGATAGGACAGTGGCTGGTTAAGTTCAGTATCTTGCACTTTTGGTTTGATAAACAATAGAAACCGTCTTGACTCCGATTGGCACCGATTCGACTTTCCCTCCACTCCAACGAAACAGGTTGGTCCACCTCAAACATTTCTTGGCCTGGTGTGGCGTGGATCTGGATCCAGCAACCGGCGATGCTCATCCACAGGATCACAACGAGGGCAGGGCGGCACATGTCCCAGCAGACGACATAGCCATGTCCTCGGTGCTTGTGGGGGTGTTGAAGAAGACCTATGACGTAGCGGGTGTCCAATCACCAGTCTCCCCCCGAACATTCCTGCAAAGCAAGCACATACTTAGGAGAAGAGAAAACACAGAATTAGTTCTCCCTTAGATAACATTTTGATATTGGTACATTTATCCAGGTTTCCTCTCCTGGATACAAAATGGTCACCACCTGATCCGTCCCTTGAGCTATGATCTCAGCCGGGCAGGGAGGCCCATTTTCTTGCCTCACCCATACTTTGGCCCCAGATTTATCTGTGGAACCAAAGCCTTTTTCGCCCCTTTGCGTCATTACAGCCGGCTTAGCAATCTCTTCAGGGTCAGTCATTAGACATGGTTTAATGACCAATTGGGCCACTTTATCCCCCTTATTCAGGGTTATGGGCTCTGATCCCAGTACGTAGCACACCACTCCCAATTCCCCTTGATAATCACTGTCAATCACACCTGCCAGAGTCGTTAAACCTTTCAGAGATAATCCAGACTTTGGCAATATGTGACCATACATTCCATTCGGACATTTCAACCCTAGTCCGGTTTTTACCACAGTGGGTGTTCCTGGTACTAAGGTGAGAGTTTCCATAGCTCTTAGATCTAATCCAGCCGAGCCTTTCGTCGCTCGCACTGGTAGTGTTGCCTCTGGGTTAATTTTCCACATCTCAATAATTTGTCCTTCAGAGTGTTCAAGATTGACAGTGATCATCCGGTTCAGTGGTGTTGTACCAGGTGCAATGGGTCTATTGTTTAGCTGTTTCAGCGCTTGTGGTAAGCGTTTTTTCCACCCTTCCAAACTATTGTTTGTCCCTCCTTTTTTCAAGGTGGTTTTCAACAACCCATTCATTCTCTCAATTAAACCCGCAGCCTGGGGATGATATGGAACGTGATAGATCCATTCCACATGATTGTGTGTGGCCCAATCTTTCACCAGGTTTCCGGTGAAATGGGTCCCATTGTCAGTTTGAATCTGTACAGGTAGCCCATAGAACCTTTCAATTAGGTCCAAACAGGCCAGTGTGGCCTTCTGATTAGCCACTTTGGCCGGGTGTGCTACTACCACACCCGAAAATGTATCCACAGCTGTGCATACATATTTACATCGTTGTGACTCTGGAAGAGGACCAATAAAATCCATTTGCCAGATTTGTCCTGGACTCTTTCCCCTTTTAGTGGAGCAGATAACTAAAAAAATCCTTCAAATGGTGACACAAGCATGAAATTTTGCACAGATACCCTCCTGGATATACTCTTTCAGATTAGGGTCCTGGCCACGTGAAAATTCAAGATGGCGACCTTTTTTCAAGATGGCCGCCATCAGTATCTGGCAATCTCACACCGAGACCATATATCTGTTGAAATAAACATGCTTTTTTCATTTAAATGAACTTTAAATCATGGGATTGTGATCATGAACTGTTTCTCACAAGAGAGAGAGACTGTCAGGAGAATAACTGACAGTCTTCTTTCAATAGCCTTTGCTTTGACTGTACAGGACTAGCCGATTCTTGTTGGAAGAAGTCGGTCACATTCTTCTTGATGGGTTCATACATGGAGGCAGGGCGGCTTGCCAGAGCATCTGAGAACTCCTGGAACTTGGCATGGCCTCTGTTCATGTGTGTCTTGAGAAGCTCTGCTGTGTTGGGGTGGGCAATATCCTTGGTGTCAATGGAATACAAGTCAGAACTTTCTTCCTGAAAAGGACTGCCTAGGTTTTGCAAGGCTGCAGAAAGCTTGTTGACCTTGTCCAGAAAAGTCTTCTGTGCCTGTGGGTTTTGCTCATGGTGTGTTGCTTGCTCGGGAATTTCTTTGCGTTGGGCCTCTGTGTCATAAACAGATAACAAGCGACTGACCTCTGGGCCAGCTAACATCCATCGCCTGAGTGCAGATGGATCTTCAGTCAACCCAATGGCTCCACCATCAGCCTTGATGATGGCATTGGTCTGCTCATGGGCTTGATCTAGAGCCATTGCTGAGAAAGGACGACGGGTCTTGTGCACCACAAAGTTGCCAGCTTTAAACTCTTTGTCTAACTCTGGGTGTGAAATCTCTAGCATAAGCATGTCCCTGAGGTGGATGGGCAGCCAACGAGCATAGTTTGTATTGTTGTTGGCAAAGAAACAGGGTATCAGTTCATGTAGTGCCTGGCAGTAGAGAGCAAAATTTCCCTCGCGGAAAGATCTAATCAGCAGAAAGACAACAAGCTCCATGGATAGTACCATGTGCCAGAAGTGAAACTGTGGACTATCCTGTTTTCGGGAGTCACACCACTTCTCAAAGTCCAGTGCCTCTTCATCTTGATTTTCCTGCTCAGTACAGTACTCATCATATGCAGCTTTCAAGAGTTTGTACAAGCTGGAGGCTGTCACTTGGTGCATCTGTCGCGTCCTGGTAACACTTGCAGCTGACAGGAAGGACTCTGCAGTGCCAGATGAAGCCACACCAGCTTCAACTAGAGCTCCTGTCCATCCACTGGCTTGGAGGATAGTACCCAGCGACTTCAGTGCTGTCATCTCAATGTGCAGACCACCAAACATGACCAGGTACTTGTCCTCACCATACTGACCTGGCCACTTCCACTGCACCTGCTTTGCTATGGCGTAGATTGGCTGGTCAGCTGTGATGACAGGTACCTGGCCAGGGTTGAGGAAATCAACAACATCTTTTACTTTGTTCATTACATGTTTGACTGTAGCAACTGAATGAGCTGGATCCCGCAGGAGAGGAAGCAAAGAAGTAATGGTAACTTCAAATTCAGGGCTTCTCTTCATTGAAGCATGATGTGCTGACCATGTTAGGTTCAATGCATCATCAACTTCTTGTGTCACTGAGACCTTGTCCAGCCACTGGTACTCTAGTGCTAGCTGTGGCCCCAGAATATCTGTGGGTGGTTTTGGCATTGCAGTACCTGGTGGAACAGGATTTGTTGTCCGGAAGGAAGCTGGAGAGATATTTGTGAATGTATCAGGAAGTTCAGGAACTGACTTTACTTTCTCAGGCCCAAACCTGAGTTGCCCTCGTTCCTGTCCACTATTATCCTTTGTGGGATGTTGGAACAGAGAGATGCTTGTGCCATGAAAGGAGGTAGTTGCAGTTGTTGCAGAGGGATTGTGATCAATGTTATCCATCACTGCAGTAGTGAACAACCCTTTCCGCAGCACTGGAGGACAAACCACACCCTCCTCAACATACTTGCTGACTGTTGCATCTCCAAGTTGAGCAGAGATCTCCAACACTCTGTCATAAGAGATACTGAGACCATGATCGAACAACATCTCAACCAGATTCCTCTTTCTGGTTTTGGCATAAACAGAGAGCCCCATGTACACGGGAAATGGGGTCTCTCTGTCTTTAGAATGCCTGTGAGTTGCTGCTCCTTCCTTGTAGCGGGTGTAGCAGTTGAATTGCATGAGCTGAGCAATTGCCTGGTCTGACTTTGATGCCCCGAATCTCAGCTGTGATTTTATGTCAGCACCATGCTCAACCATCCCCACAAATTGAAGCAGAAGGGGAGGTATAGCATTTTGCACACAACCCTGAGAAAATGTACCTTCAAATCTAGACTTGTGGTCAAGTATACATCTTCTGAGGATCTTTGCTGCTTTAGCAATGATAAGTGCATCTGAAAGATCTGTGGATTGAGCAAGCGCTTTGCCTACATCTTCCTGAAATGTAAGTATCACTTGTCTATGATCTGCGCCAGATCTGTGAGCCTCAAGTCCTGGAATTTCAGCCAATAGCTTTTCTTTCAGTCTAGTGGAATTCACATTTGGTGAGTCCACCCCCAGCTGTTCCAGACGCTTTTGGTACATGTGGCAGATATCCGGCATGCGAAATGTAACTGGTCCTTCTGAACATAGGTTGCTTTCAACAAGGTATGCAACCAATTCTGAGATCACCATTGGATACACATCTGGTTGTGACTTAGTGTCACGTTTCTCAAGGTTCCTCAGGTGCGCCCTTTCCCTGTTGTAGAGAGCCCGAAGGCAAACATTATGGTACTTGAACTCCTGTGCAATGACATCACCACCAGTCAATCTTGCAAGCAGCTTACCATCACCAAGCATCTCTGCAATGTCGCGCAGCCTCTTGTCTAGGCCCGTTGTACTGGCCTCTCTGAGGTCTGATGCAGGTGCCACTTTTTCACAGAAAATGCATGTCTGACTGTCATGACTTTTTCGCCGCAGTTTTGACTGACAAGCTCCAGTCTCAGTTTCACTGGTTTGACTACTGGAATGGCGCTTTTGTGCCCGTTGCAATTTAGTGTTGTTGAACAACAAGCGACAGCTCACATGGTATTTTGCCATATTTTTCCTGAGTGTGGCTTCTATGCCATCACCTTCATCCAGCCTCGTTGGATCTATTCTCAATGGCATGTCATTGATTTCGCTGAACATGGGAATGTTCCTTGCCAGCATTTTGTATCCATCATGTTCTGGGGAATGATGACTTGGAGTGGATGTCAGGCCCTCACCTATTTTGTCCTTCTGGCAAAGGCAACACAAGCTCCAATTTGTTTTCCGATTGGCAGATATCACATTCGCTTCTGCCATGATGTGTCTTGATTAAGGCCGAGGGGCTATCCTTTTACCACCCTAATCAAATTGTGCACACATTACTGTATGGGATTCAACTAGGTTCGGTTGCCCTACACCTAGCCCGATCATTCATCCAGTGCCATTTAAGTCCCGTGTGATCTGTACACCATCCGGGTAAGTACATGAACATTTAGCAAGACATGCATAACCCCCTTACCCTTGGCTCGGCTCTCCCGCGCTGGCACATCCTGTCAATTCAGGTGCGACTCTCTAACTAGTATCTAATAACTAAAAAACTACAGTTTAGTAGCTACATGATATGGGGCTGTTAGAAAGCATTTGGGACACTAAACTATGCATATACTACTACAACTAGTCTAATACTGCAGTGTTAGTAAAGCTAGATCAGTTGACACTGAACCCCATGCCGAGTTACACAGCAGTGATTGACACCAGTGTGCCCTGGTTGTGTGCTGACAATCACTCTTGTTTTTTTTTAATTGCAATCACAGTCACAACTGTAGTTTATAAAAACGGTTGAATGGGATCTGCACCACACCAACCAAGATCCACATCCAGAAACGATTACATGTGTGTGTTAAATATGCTCAATTTACGATGGATAAATCATAATTTTCAAGGAGTAGCAGCCATTTTGGGCACCACATTGAAGGCTAACCTTCTTAAATTTATATCAGAGACAACAAAATCTGTAAAATTAGTATATAAGAGCATAAACATGGTTCACTTGGAAAATTAAATTAAGAAAAGAGGAAAAATAACAAAAAATTGTCACATTCTGGGAGCCATCTTGGAAAATGGCGGCCATCTTGAATTTTTGGCGTGGCCAGGACCCTTTTCTGAAAGAGAGGACATTAAAGCATATTTGTGGAGAATTTCATGCTTGTGTCACCATTTGAAGGATTCTTATGAAATATGCAATTAACCGCTGCACTATTTGTATATGTCCAGTGAGATGTTGTGGGACACCTCTTCTGTGATGCTGACAGGCCTCACACTGTTCAATGGCTGTCTTTACATCATCAGTTTTTAAATCAATGCCTCTATCCCTGGCCCATTGGGTGGTAGCTTGAATTCCCCAATGTCCACTCTTTTCATGGGCCCACCGGGCCAAATCCACAGTGGATTGCCTTTCCACTGACATTGCTCTGACCACTCCATCAATATAACGGTTGTGGAGGGCTTCTGAGTCCATATTTTGGGTATGGGCATCAACATGGGTGACATGAATAGTGACCCCTTGGACCTTTTGCCAGATTTCCTCCCACAACTCTTTACCCCACACCTCTTTCTTTTGAATCCGCCATTGATTGGACTGCCATGTAGGCATCCATGTGGTTAACCCATTAACCACTGACCAGGAGTAAGAGTAGATATACGCTCCTGACACACCCGCATGTTGTATCACCATGTGCACGGCCTTCAACTCGGCCCATTGGCTGCTTTTTCCCTCACCCATTTCTTCCAAAATTTGCCCCAGATGAGGGTTGAAAGCCCCGGCTTTCCACCTTCGTTTTCCCGCTACCCACTGAGAAGAACCATCTACAAACCACGCCCTACTCTTTTGCTCGTCTGTGAGTTCATCATAGCGGGGCCCTGTTAACACAGGAGATTCCTGCAGCTGCTCAACTTCAAAACAAGACTCATCTGCCTCTGGGACATCAGCAACTTGTTCATGCAAGACCGAAACTCCTTTTTGTCCGGATTTCACTCTTTCAGACACGTACCATTTCCACTTAATGATGCTACTCTCCTGGGCGGTACCTATCCGATGTGTGGTGGGGTCACTCATTACCCACGTCAGAATAGGTATCAATGGCCTCATGAGCACCTCATGCCCTGCAGTTAATGCCTCTGTTTCCACCAAGCTCCAATAACACGCCAATAATTGTTTTTCAAAGGGCGTGTAACGAATTCCTGCACTCGGCAGCTTCCTTGACCAGAAACCTAAAGGTTTCCGTTGTTTGCCTTGTTTTTGCCATAAGCTCCAATTTGCATAATCATTCCGGGCCGACACCTGCAACTCAACCGGACCAGATTGCATTTTTCCTAATGATAGAGCTTGCTGTATGGCCTCTTTGGCCATGTCAAAAGCCACTTGCTGTTTTTCTGTCCATTCAAACTGCTCTTTTTTCCTTGTCACTTGATATAAAGGCTGCAAAATTTGCCCCAAATGAGGAATGTGACTCCTCCAATATCCAAACAACCCAATAAACCGCTGCACATCCTTTTTGGTGTGCGGGGTGGCAAAAGCCATTATCTTTTCTCGGGCTTTATCTGTGATTTCTCTTTCTCCCTTATTCCAGCAGATTCCCAGAAATTTCACCCTCTGGGAGGGTTTCTGCTTTATTCCAAATCCATTAAAAACTGGGTCAAACTGTCCTCTTTGCTTAAATTTAGAGCATTTGAGTCACTGTTGATTCCTATTGTTTTTATATTTCCTTTATGCAACTCAGCATCTCCCAAGCCTTGTGAGGCAGGCAGCCCCACCTCTTGCATTCTTCACTTGCTGAGCAAAAAGTTCACCTTCTGTTTTTTTCTAAAGGCCAACTCTGCCTCTCCCCCGCCCCTGAGGCAAAAGGAGAGAGAGAGGGAGAGAGAACTTCCCGCGCCCGCCCCCTTTGGGAGAGCGAGGAACAGAGAGAGAGAGAGAGAAGAGAGAGAGAGAGAGAGAGAGAGAGAACTAGAGCACTATCCCTCACCCGCCCCCTTTGGGAGAGCGAGGAACAGAGAAAGAGAGAGAGCGTTGTTCGCCCCTCCCCTTGCTGATGGGAGAGAGAGAACAGCCGCCCACACAACACCACATCCGCCGCTGAATACCACTCAGCGGAGCTTTCGGGGCAACCTCGATACCCCGTAGACACGCAGACACCACCGAAGGGGACCCATCCCCTACCAGATCTGCCCATAAACCATCCCAGCCTGGGATAACAGCACAATCATCAGCACAACAGCTGGGAGAGCCCCCAGCTACACTCTGTTTATCCTTTTTTTTAAACATGACTTTACTATCCACAGCTCCTCTTTAACCTCTGTTAATTTTCCTTCCGAATCCTGTTCGTGACGCCAAAATGTTTTATGAAAATATTTAGACAGGTTCGTGAGGAGTCGGCACATATGGAAAGTGATTCACACTGAGACAAGACAATTCACACTGAGACACGGCTGCTAGAATAAGCTGTATCTCTTTATTCCCCCACAGACCATATCTCCATACACAAAAGAGAAATCATTGCATGTCACACATTTCCTTCACACAAGGATCAATGCATTTCATGTCATTTCACAAGCTCTTACCGTTTGATACAGGTGACCGGGAGCCGACAGCCAGGAAGAGCGTGATTTTTCCCTTAGCCGGACGTTCTGCGCAAAAACTCACGGCAGACTCCCCGTATTAAGGAAAAGCCCCTGTTTTTAAAGGAAGGCTAGGTACAGAGCAGAGTGGCCATCTCTGCTCCGAGCAAGCCCCACCCCCATCATAGAATTGCGTGGGGAGCAGGAAGGGCCAGTTTTCTGCTCCCAGGCAATTCAACTCTGCCCGGCTCCCAAAACATACTGTGAACTGAACACCTGCTACATTTCACACACACACAGGAGGAATAAAGGTCACGCCTTTATTTCATAAGCATGCAACAGTGATTTAAGGAGTGAGAAACTTGCTGTGCTAAGGAAAACAGTTTCTAGAAACAGGTCATATTGTCCAGGTCATGGTGTGCCTTAAGATAAATTCATCATGGGAAGAGAACTGGATTGTTAAAACATAAAAACAACTGAGAAACAAATCAGGGCACACATTAAAAACACATTTACTATATTACAATGCCCCAAATCCAACTTATCTTGGAGTGACCCTTGATAGGACCTTATCCTTCAAGGAACATCTAAAGGGGACGGCTGCTAAGGTGAAGGTACGAAACAACCTGCTCTGCAAGCTTACTGGTCAGTGATGCTTGACCAGTATCACTTAATCTTATCCTACACTTTATTACATGTATAGTTTATTTCTCTTATCTTATCATGTTTAATGTTGCAGCATTGTACCGAGACAAATTCCTAGTTTGTGTACTACATGAACAATGGCAATAAACCTGATTCTGATTCTGATTCTGGTGCAAAATGGGGGGCGGCAGTCTCCACCCTGCGCACCTCAGCACTGGCCCTTTCATACTCTGTAGCAGAATATTGTGCCCCTGTCTGGTCCAGGTCATCTTACACACACCATGTAGACACCCAGCTCAACTCAACCATGAGAACTATAACTGGAACAATCCGCTCAACACCACTCCCCTGGCTCTCTGTACTGTCAAACATAGCCCCTCCACACATCCGGCGAGCAGCATTAACTCAAAGGATGCTCCAAAAAGTTAAAGATTCTCCTCACTTACCAATCCATGCAGATATCTACACCCCACCCACTGCCCGACTTTCATCCAGACGGTCGATTTGGAAAAACCCTCCCCCAGCTGACTTTACCATCCAGACAGCTTGGCAAGAGGAATGGGAGACCAAGGAGGTCCCAAACAAACAGCTGGTGATAAACCCCAACCAACAGGTCCCGGGCACCAACCTCCCAAGGAGACAGTGGTCTACACTCAATCGCTTCAGGACTGGACATGGCCCCTGCTTGGCCAGCCTTCACAGATGGGGCAGTAGCCCTAGCCCACTGTGCGCATGTGGAGAGGAGCAAACAATGGAACACATCATAGAGGCTTGCCCGCTCCAAAGACTGGAAGGAGGATTACACACCCTCCATACAGCAAACCAGGAGGCAACTGCTTGGCTTAAGGACTTTGCATTCGCTAAATAAACCTCTCATCTGCAGTGCTGCCTTGTCGATGATGTCCTCACTCCTGTCTGATTCCATGAGTTGCACCTTTCTCTGGAGTATTTGGTATGCCTTAACAAGCTCTGGCATAGAAAGGCTGTTGGGATGCACAAGTAGTTTCCCATTGTCATCTTGAGTGATTTGCAGGGCTTCTCCAAACTCAGCTACCAGTTTGCATCGGATGTGTTTCTTGGTCGAGGCTTTCACTGTTTCCACTCCAAGAGTTACCATGCCCTCGACCAGTCTGGCTGTGAGGTTGGTCATTGGCACCACATCAGGGTTGACAAACAGTTCTTCTCTTACGTAAGAGAAAAGGTCATTGTATGACTGTTGCTCTGCAGCTTCATACTCAGCATCAGTATCAGTTGGAGCAGCACTGGCACCTTTTCCACTGTCCTGTGTGGTGGTGCTTGAATCCCGTGTGTACTCACGGTAGCAAGTCCGGTGGTAATGACCTTCCGCTGCCACGAGGTCTCTGCTGACGATGGCAAGCATTCTGTTGTCCAGTTTACTGACAGCAGCCTTTCGGACTTTCTCATCGGCATGCAGTTCAGTGCACTGGACCAGAGGATCTCTAGTCCTATCTCCTTTCAAGTACTTGCTGGTCTTCTCACAGAAGATGCACTCTGCCTCATAAACCCTTGACTGAGATGGTGCTGGCCTCTGTGACTTTTTTCTTTCCGTTGAGCTTTTGTTTTCTTCTGTGCGCCTCTGCTTGGAAATTATAGCATCGAGGTCCCTTTTCATGGTGAAAATGCTTCGGCATTTCCGGTGGTAGGCCACAGCTGGTATGGCATTACATGGCAATCCTTTTGCTAGGTCCAGGATCGGAGCATGCTGTCTTATTTCAGCGGCTCTCAGCAGGGTTTTCCAGGAGTTGATGTCCTTTGGAGATACTTAGTTCTTCATCTGAAGATGAGCAATGGATTATGCAATAAAGGCGTGCGCGCTTGGGTGCCATGCCACTCCCTGCTTCATGGATGGAATCCATTTTCAGTTAGGTACATTCATCCAGACCTGCAATGACACCAGGTATTGGTAAATTATCTCATGTAATTAATTGCATCTATTGAAATTGGCATTGAAATTACTCATTCTTGTCTATAAAGTTGTACACTATTATTCTGGTTTCGTTTTTAATAAAATGTTGCGATCCTCCAGAACTCCAGTTTCTTTTGGCACACTATAAAAGATAACATTTAATTAATTTTCTTAACTAAGTGATAACCAAAATAAGTCTTAAATGAACATTTATATTGACTTGCCTCACGGCGCTCCACTGGAATGCGAAAATGTGCTGAAATCAAAAATAAATCGTACCTTCTCCCTAAAAAAAAACCTGAAAAGTAGAAACTGAATAAAAATTAATATTGGAAACTATCCAAGGTCAATTTCTATTAGCATTTTGTACAGTAAAAGGGAGAATAATTCAGAAATACCAGCATGTGATATTAGGCGTCATGATAATTTTACTTAAAAAAAGGAGGTGCCGTGTATCATGACTAAGCTACTCATTTGGAAATGCTATCATGCCTTAATACACGTATATAGGTCCTACAAACAAAATGGCACCATAGAGGTTTTGTCCCTTTTAGTGGTACCAATATCTGACTCGGCCCATGGACTAATAGAAGGCCACTTTAGAATAGTCCAAGGTTTCGCTCTTAGCAGTTCTTGGGTGCTTTTAGCTGTGTGTTTTGGGTCATTATCCTGTTGCAAGACCCATGACCTGCGACTGAGACCAAGCTATCTGACACTGGGCAGCACATTTCTCTCTAGAATACCTTGATAGTCTTGAGATTTCATTGTACCCTGCACAGATTCAAGACACCCTGTGCCAGATGCAGCAAAGCAGCCCCAGAACATAACAGAACCTCCTCCATGTTTCACAGTAGGGACAGTGTGCTTTTCTTGGTATGCTTCATTTTTGCGTCTGTGAACATAGAGCTGATGTGCCTTGCCAAAAAGTTGCAGTTTTGTCTCGTCTGTCCATAGGACATTCTCCCAGAAGCTTTGTGGCTTGTCAACATGCAGTTTGGCAAATTCCAGTCTGGCTTTTTTATGATTTGTTTTCAACAGTGGTGCCCTCCTTGGTCGTCTCCCATGAAGTCCACTTTGGCTCAAACAACGACGGATGTTGTGATCTGACACTGATGTATCTTGACCTTGGAGTTCACCATGAATGTGTTTAGAGGTTGTTCTGGGCTCTTTTGTTACCATTCGTATTATCCGTCTCCTCCTGCGGCCACGTCCAGGCAGGTTGGCTACAGTCCTGTGGATCTTAAATTTCTGAATAATATGTGCAACTGTAGTTACAGGAACATCAAGCTGCTTGGAGATGGTCTTATAGCCTTTACCTTTAACATGCTTGTCTATAATTTTCTTTCTAATCTCCTGAGACAACTCTCTCCTTCGCTTCCTCCGGTCCATGTTTAATGTGGTACACACCATGTCAACAAACAGCACAGTGACTACTTGTCACCCTTTAAATAGGCCGACTGACTGATTACAAGTTTGCAGACACCTGTGATGTTAATTAGAGGACACATCTTGGTTGAACATGTCCCTATGGTCACATTATTTTCAATCTTTTCTAGGGGTACCATCATTTTTGTCCAGGCCTGTTTCATGAGTTTGTTTTTTAAAATAATTCTGTTGAACCACAATTCCAAAGTAGTGTCTGATTTTCATTGGTTAATTTTCATAGAATTTTTATTTATTACCACTTTTGTCAGATTCAAGTTATTTCTGTGACCATTGTGGTTTTTTCTTTCATTAACAGAGGGGTACCAACAATTTTGTCCACGTCTGTATAAATATATATACACAGTGCGGAGCATTGTAGCTAGATGGAATAAACAGCATAACCGTCTATTTAGTTACCCTACATGGTATGAATATGTACCCATACATAATGTCACCCTCCATAGCGACTGATATTGTCCTGGTTGTATACTGGAGGGGACCATTTGTGTAAGTCTGTTGCGTCTTTTGCATTCAATACTATTAGGTCGTCATGTTTTTTTTGCTATCTCTGCGAGCAGCCCTGCTTAGGTTATACAGTCTGACAGCCATAGGTAGGAAGGACCTGCGAAACCTCTCGGTCGCGCACCTAGGATGATGTAGTCTACTGCTAAATGAGCTCCTCAGTGCATTCACTATGTCCTGCATGGGGTGGGACTTGGAATCCAGCAGAGATGACAATTTAGCCACCATCCTTCTCTCTCCTATCTCCTCCACTGGGTCAAGGCATTTCCCCAAGACAGAGCTAGCTTTCTTGATTAGTTTGTTCAGTCTCTTCCTATTGGCTGCTGTAATGCCGTTGCCCCAGCAGACCACTCCAAAAGTGATGGCTGATACCACCTACCGTGTCGTAGAATGTCTTCAAGAGCACCCCTTGTACACCAAAAGACCTGAGCCTCCTCAGTAGGAACAGCCTGCACTGTCCCTTCTTGTAAAGTGCATCGGTATTGTGTGACCAGTCTAGTTTATTGTTCAGATGAACACCCAGGTATTTGTAGGATGTCACCATCTCAATGTCTGTTCCCTGGATGTTTACTGGTGTTGTGAGGGGTTGTCCTTGCCTGCGGCAGTCCACCACCAGCTTCTTAGTTTTCCTTGCGTCGATCTGGAGGCAGTTCCGATGGCACCAGTCCACGAAGTCCTGGATAAGTCCTCTGTACTCAGCTTCATCTCCGTTAGAGATGAGACCGACAATCGCAGAGTCGTCAGAGAACTTCTGTAGATGGCAGTGTGTTGTGTTGTGTGAGAAGTCCGCACTATAAAGGGTGAACAGGAAGGGAGCCAGAACCGTTCCCTGGGGGGCCCCTGTGCTGCCAATGATCATGTCGGACACACAATACCGGGTTCTCACAAACTGTGGCCGGTTAGTGAGGTAGTCCAGGATCCGTGATGACAAGTGCTGGTCCACCCCTGCGCACAGCAGCTTGTCCTTCAGGATCATTGGTTGGATGGTGTTGAAAGCACTGGAGAAGTCAAAGAACATGATCCTCACCCCATTCCCGGGCTTCTCCAGGTGGGACAGGGAACAGTGAAGGAGGAAGATCACTGCATCCTCCACCCCAATGCCATGCTGGTAGGCGAACTGGAGTGGATCCATCGCTGGTCCCACCAGGGGGTGGAGGTGAGCAAGGAGCAGTCTCTCCAGGGTCTTCATCATGTGAGACATCAGGGTCACTGGTCTGTAGCTGTTCAGGTCTTTGGGGTGGGAAGTCTTCGGGACATGTACCACACAAGATGTTTTCCACAACTGTGGTACCCTCCCCAGCTTCAGGCTCAGCAGTATTGAAGAGAAGATCTATTTAAGCACTGGCGAGTCAAAGGAGCAGGTACGTCCAATCATGCAGGTGAAGATGATTGCCCTTGGAGTAGGTGAAAGTTGAGCTGGACGGGTGGGGGAAAGAGCGCGCTCACTAGAACGTGACACACAACTATTGTAAATGAATAAAGTGGGCTGGGGAAAGGGTGAGACTGTTGCATTTCCAACTTTACGCATGTGTTTATTGACATAACTACTGTACACACAGAGGCATTTGGGAGCTTGGTAGAATGCTGTGAAACTGTAGTTTAACCAGCAAAAAAAGAAAGTCACTTACTCAACCCACTGGCTTGTAATGAAGCCTTGAAGACAGGGGAGATATTTGGGGGCACACAGCTACATTGTGTTTGAGGTGGGTTATTGTTAGGACAATTACTTGAATTTACTCACCAAGAAGCCACTCATCCACACAGTGCCAGCTTATAGTTTGTTCCCAATGATGCTGTTCATTAGAATCATTAGGAAAACCGGCTCTCGCTGCAAATTGTGCTTTGATGTTGGCATATTCAGCTGTATTGTATGAGAATATGATGTACCTGGGTGACAGCCGGATCATGCCATCCCACACAGCTGGCATCGCTCAACTCAGGGTCGACTGGGAAATTCCCGTTTGGTCTGCTAGCTCCCTCTGCAATGCCCGTTGCCAGGAACCCCAGTGTTGTCAGCACCTGCACTGGGACGGACAGCACACAGCTTCTCGCCATGTCGCGCTCCAAGAGTGGCCGTAGCTCTGAGCACAGTTCCACAAAGACTACCTGTGGAAACCTAAACCGGCTGACAAACCAGCATCATCCTGAGCCAGAAAATCTTCTCTGTCTCTAAATACCCTTTCTCTCCTTACTGCACGGTTTGCAATATCCTGTAATAATGCTAACGCCATTGTTGTTAGAGGCATTTTCTGCACTTCTTTGCACTTGCTTTCATAGCCACTCATCTATTTGCGCACACTTGGATGTTTGTTCATCATGTGTCTCTGGTGTGTACACTAATTTTCACGTCATTATCAGTCTCCCAACATCACCTCTAAGTGTCGCCAATGGACCAATAACAGTAGAAACGTACGTACACCAGCCATGAAGTTGGTGTGGGGCTGCATATATTTCCACGGTCATTTCATTCTTGATACACCTGAAATTTTCCGTGGAAAAAAAGCACGTACGCCATGTTTTTTTAACTGGAACATGTAAGAGAGACCACATTACACCTATTTTAGCTTCCCTCCACTGGCTGCCTGTGCACTTTAGGGTTTATTTTAAAATTCTTTTATTTGTTTTTAAATCATTGAATGGCCTTGCCCCACCTTACCTCTCTGAGCTTCTTCACTTTTACACTCCTGCTCAGTCTCTCAGGTCAGCTGATCAGCTGCTCCTGGAGATACCAAAATCAAAGAGGAAGCTCAGAGGGGACAGAGCTTTTTCTGTTGCTGCTCCTAAACTATGGAACAGTCTTCCTTTGCCTATTAGACAGGCGCCTTCACTGTCCACTTTTAAAACTTATCTTAAAACTCATTTTTACTCCTTGGCCTTCAACCCAGCATGAGACATTGATTGTACTTGTTTTATTGCTTTTATTATATGAAAAATATAATAAAAGCATTTTTACATGCAAAAATGCATGTAAAAATGCAAAAATCATTTTTACTTGTTTTGTGTTATATCCTTTTAGTTGCATTTTATTGTCTTTTATGTCCTTTTCATTTTATCTATTCCTGATGTACAGCACTTTGTATCAGCTGTAGTTGTTTTTAAAGTGCTTTAGAAATAAAGTTTTTTTTTTTGTTTTTTGTTTTTTTTGTTACTTATTTGTACCCGTAGGTAGACTTGGTTTGCAGTCTGGTGACAAGCCACCGGCTGCCGGTCGCTGCGTGCGCGAGCGCCCTAAACCTGCATGTTTTTGGTATGCGGGAGGAAACCGGAGAAATCCCGGAGTAAACCCACGCAACACGGGGAGAACATGCAAACTCCACACATCTCAGTGTTGGTCAGGGGCTGGGATCGAACCCACGATCTCATGATCCCCGCGATCCCCCGGCCGAGGGTAAACTGTGCTGCCACAGTGCTAAACCACTGCGCCACCGTGCAGCCCGTGCAGTTTGATTGACTGATGTTTTTGTGTGTAAGTACACTTTGTACATGAGGCCCCAGGTCTTGTACAGTTTTACAATTAACCTCTAACAAAATTCTAGACTTCAACATTTTTACCAGTAGCAAGTCAACACTGATATTAACTGAATCATTGAGCTTTTTCTTTCTGTTCACATACGTATATAGCCATTTTGGCTTGATCAGTGACAAAATTTATTAACTGGCACTTTTGTTTTTGGCACAGAGTGTATTTAACCTCTTGCGCTCCGTTGTACCGCGGACGGGCAAGTCTGTGCATCCTCGTGCGCTCTAGGACGCATGATGGAGATTGTGATGTAGGTGGTGTATAGCGTCCAAGCGCGCACTGAAAATAAAAGCTGCAGACACAGCCGCGAACAGATTAGTTCATCTGATTGACCTCTCATTCGACTAATAAGAGCCTTGAATTGGGTTTCTGAAACCTTGAAGAACCAATGACCAGAAGGACCCGCCTACCAAGGCTGTGAATGCAGTGAGCCAATTGAAGCAGAGAAGTTCGCGAGCTGTTTTTTTTAAGGCTGGGTGAAGACTGACTGCTGGAGCGGATCAAAAAAGGACCCGCAGGAAGAACCCCACAGACCCAGCAGCACGGAGACCATCCACAAATGCAACCTGTGTGACAGGGAGTGCCATTCGCGCATCGGCATGTTCGGCCACAGGCGGTGCTTATTTTGTTTTGGTTCCAGCAAAGTAGATGTTATGATTTCTTCCATGGTCATAGACCGACAGAGGCTGACGACGAAGGCTGAGTGACACACATGCCTTCGCCAGTCTTTTTTTAATTACTACTGTTATTTGTTTTGAAAAATCGTTTGCCAAAAACCACAATCATGGAAGCACAAAACCGCAATAATGGAATTATGTTTTGATCGGGTCACGAGACCAGAACCACGAGCGGACCAGCGTCGCGTTCGTCTGACAATGGGGAAGAGAAGTTCGCCTGGACACTGCTGTGAAGAGGTAAGGTGTTATAAGCTAAATTATTCTTTATTCCTGACTATTCTTCTGTAGCGAGGGGGGGGGGGAAGCTGTGGTGACTGAGCTGCTGTCCCACATCCCACATGAGGCTAATCCGTCATGTAACGATGGCCGATGTCCATCCTCTGTAGCGGGGGGGGGACAACCCCCCCCCCACACACACACAGACACAGACATAGCCCTGAGTTTGACCTTTCATTAGAACCCAAAATGAAGCATTCAAAAGTTACAGACGTTTTTCCAAACTGTGCCATTTGGCACAATTTGGCACAGTTCCAAAACGCCTGGGAACAGCCTGAGGAAAAAGCTGTGTAATATATTCATTTTTTGTGGTATTGTTACAAAATTTTGACCTCAGCTGGATAACACTTGGTTCTACATTTCTGTTGCATTTTCCAGCCCGGATCTGAAGCTGTGTGTTATTTGCAAGCATTTGTATCCAAAAAAACACCCAGGCCAAACTTATTTTCTTCAAGTTCACTATGTTTAGATGACTGTAACTCAGTGGCCGGAGCACTTAGAGAGATTATGCCTGTTTTGCCAAAAAATTCAAAGTGTTTTCTTTTAAATGAGACCAACCCCATGAAGATGCTGCAAAGGGTTGAAGAACAGCTTTCGATTTACTTTGGGCACATTATTTTTTGGCGTTTTTAGGAAAATTGACCGGAGTGCAAGGGGTTAAAACCAAGAATGAAAACCTCTTTCGTAAAAGTCTCTTTGAAATCAGAGAAAGGTTTTTCCACCAAACCAAAAAAGCAGGTTAAATGAGTGCATTCTAGAAAAGCATGAAACAGTCTCCCTTTGCCTGGACCGACATCCTGTACACTTGCATTTATGATGGAAATAAAAGAATTCACTGCGATTATTCCATGAAGCATTTGCCATTGTGAATCTGCATATCTTTTAGTGAGTGGAGGTTGTAACAGAGTGATTACATCTGTCACTCTAAGGGTGGCATTTTGCCCTGTACTGATAAGGGACATGGACATTAAATGTATGAATGGAAACAGATGTTTAAAAAAATGAAATGCATATGAATTTGGATATGCCTTTGTAATATTTAAGGCCCTTTTTGGTTTTTGTGGGAGTAGATGGAGGCACTTGGGCTAATTACACTCAAGCTGAAATCAGGTAAGACATGATACAGGCATGATTGCACATATTCTCCTTTACAAGTTTATATTGGCAATGTGAATGTTCTGAAGTGCTCACCGTAACATATGAACATGCACAAGCCTTTGTGTTACGTCCACAAACCTGGTGATGAACGAGGCCGACAGAGATGTAGCACTGAACTCGCCTTTATTGATAACAGTGAACACAGTACACTGTAGTGGAGTCCTCCGGGACAAGAGAAAGCCCTCATGGCGGCTGCCCCCTAATATAGGGTGGTGTGATGACACAACAGGAAGGCGGCGTCATCACACCACACTTCACATTAAAACCCCTATAAAACGTCTCCCCCCACCACTTTACAAAGTCCAAAAGCACACACACCAAATTGAACCCACCCAAATTTGGAAACACAATCACACAAAAAGCACACCCAACTAAAACAGAAAAATAAAACACTCTAAAAAACTAAAATAGGACCGGTGGGTGGACTACCACATGGCCCACACAGCGCAGCAGGTTATTCTGCCACTGTTACTATTTCTCTCTTTATTTTTATTTGAACAAACTAAAAACAGACATTCTCCTAAACGAAAACACAAAATAAGACCTATAAATAGCATTGAGTCTGTCAGCACAATCATTCAAGCAGATGGTGGGTCAGGCAGGGGGGCCCTGGGCAGCCCCGCAGTAGATATGCCCCTAGAGGCAGCAGGCCCCCAGGGCAAGGACCGATCTTCAGGATGCAGGAGCCTGGATCCCAGACCACCTTCAAAGACTCCCGTCCAGCCTCGCCACTTGGAGTGTCCTCCTGGACATGCGGCAGCTGGTTAGCGTGCCTCATCGAACCATCAGACAACCGGAAGCACACCGCTCCTAACTTCACCACTATCCTCAAGCGTGCCCAATGTTTCGCCGGCTGCCATCTGGTCCAACTTCACCTTGGTCTTTCGTCAACCTGAACCCAGTCCATAACCTGAAGTGGGACCTTACTCGGCCTGACATACTGCTGAGCATGCGGTAACTCCATGCTCTTTTGTGGTTGTGCCCCGCTCTCTTCTACTAACGACGCAGTGGTCACCGTTGTGGCAGCAGACCCCTTGCCCAACTGCGGCCGAGTACTGAAGGTGTCCGGTGCTTTCATGGTGCCGCTCGTCAGAACGGGTGTCCCACCTTCATGCTCAGCCCCCTTTACTACCTCCCGCCAAGCACAGGTACTGAAACTGTCCCGTTACAACACTGAGCTGGAACTGTGCAACTTGATGGCAGGGCTGCTCGTCAGTTCCTCATCCCAAACCATGTCGTCAGCAATCACCGGAGCCCGTGAGCCTGAGCGACCACAACCGAACCATTCATTCCCAGCGCTGTCTCTGATGGCAAAACCCAGTCCTTAGAATAGGCTACACCCCATGATGTTATCACTGTGCGCCGCCACTTGGAACGTGAAGTTGTGCACTGCTTCAGACTTGTAGCGAACAGTGAACTGCACAGTCCAGACACTGCACAGTCTGTTACCGCTGTAGCTGTACAATGGCGCTAGGTTACTCCTAACCCTGTGGTAGGGGAAAAACCTCTTCAATGTGGCCCAATTCAGCATTGACCGCACTGCTGCCGTGTCGAGCAGTAATGGCACCTCAACACTGTCCAGTTCCACCATACAATACGAATACCCATTGGTGTTGGGACTCACCGAGAGGATGGTTGTTGCGGGCAGGCGGGGTGGTTTCTTCGGTGGGCTGTCCAGTTCAGATAAACGGCACACCCTGGCATAATGATTCAAGCGCCCACAGTTGCTGTATCGTGTCCCTCTTGCCGGGCACACTCTCGCTGTTGAATATTTAATAGTTCATAATGGTTCATACACATAAGTTGATAGTTATTACATATTGAAATACACGTGAAAACAAATAGATATTATAAACATTTTAAGGTTAATCAGAAAAGCTATTTATAGTAGTAATTTAATTAGAATCCCAAAGGTGTTTTCCTTCAATGCAATCGTTAGACATTGTCCACTAGACGGCACTGGTGCTGTACCTTTGGCCATGAAATGTTATTGTTCAAGCTGCAGACCAAAGAAGAAGAAGTCAAGTGCTAAGCAATGCAGTGCTATCAGAGAGACGGACGCATGTTAGCCGGCGGGAACAACAAATGTGTTGCAAACTGAGATGCAGCATTCTCCAGTAAAGCCAAATGAAGGTAAAGTTGGGTGTTTGGACATTCTTTCCTTATAACAACTGATGTTACAGCTAAATCCACAACATATTTTTTGGTGCCGAAACCCGGGAAGCGGAAGCTGGGAAGCGGGAAAAGTGAAGAGAGAACGTTGTTGGGATTAAGCCGATAGCTGTAACAACACGGAGACGAAAGGAAAAAATGTCGGAGCGACTTCAAAGGCTAAAACAGAAACGGACCGTGCTGCGGATGTCCGTTACAAAGCTGCTGCAAATTATACAAAATGAAACAAGTAAGACTGATATAAACAGTGACCGTTTGCGGGAGCTGTTAGCCATGTTGTCACAGAAAGAGAAAGGCCTGCAAGACATTGAACCCGATATAAAGCAGGAGATCCCTTTGGACGAGTTAGATGCGGACATGGTGCGGACACTTGAGTATCAGGACAACACAAATTTATGGAGGACGCGGGCAGAGAGAGCGATTGAACGGGCTGCCTTACAGCAACAAGAACAGGCAAGAGACGCCACCGTATCAGCGAATCCACATCGGCTGAGTGACGTGAGTACACGGTCAAATGCAAGCAGACCCTCGGTAAAGTTACCCAAGCTCTCAATAAACAAATACAACGGAGAAGTGTGCATGTGGCAGGAGTTTTGGGACCAATTCGAAAATGCAATTCACCAAAACCCCGATTTGAGCAAAACTGAAAAGTTCACTTACTTGAAGTCATATCTCATCGGGCCAGCTGCACGCGCCGTCGCAGGGCTGAAAGTAACTGACATGAACTATGATGCTGCAGTAGACATGCTTAAGCAAAGATTTGGAAGGAAAGAGCTCATTGTAAGTGCACACATGTCTAAGTTACTAAATCTAAGTCCAGTTAAAAGGTCCTCAGACATTGTTGCCTTGAGACAACTTTTTGATGACGTTGAAGTACAAATCAGAAGCCTAGAAGCTTTAGGAGTCATGTCAGACAGTTATGGAGGTTTACTGTGCCCCATACTGTTCAAAATGATTCCTGCTGATCTTGCCCTTGAGTACACCGGCAAGACAGATATAGGGCAAAAGTGGGATGTTGATGGCCTTGTAAAGTTTTTGCAACAAGAAGTTGAAAGCAGGGAGCGTGCTGCACATTTGACACAAATAAGAGAGAATCATAAAGATACACATGCAAATCAGAAACAGCACTGCAAACCAGATTCAAGCAGAGAAAAGTGGAAAGGACCTAATGTGCCCTCAGCTGCAGCCCTCCACACAGGCAGTTCGAATACACCATTTGTGCACAGTTGCATATTCTGTAACAGTACCAGCCACAAGTCAGAACAGTGCACTGAAGACACAGTCGCAAGCAGGAAAGAAAAGCTAAAGAAAATGGGAAGGTGCTTCATATGCCTAAAACCCAGACATCTTGCTCGAGACTGTAGATCCAAAAATGTGACATGCACTGATTGTGGAAGAAGACATCATGCTGTTGTGTGTGACAGAAGTGAGCAACCAATAGAAAGGACAGATGCCACTGAAAACACGAGTGATACAGTAGTCTCCTCAGTATTTCCATATGCAGCCAAACCAACCCCAGAAAAATGTGAAACAGTACTGTTGCAAACTGTGAGAGCAAGGATTGAAGGACCTGGAGGAAAGAAGATTGTGCGTTGCTTAATTGATGGAGGAAGCCAACGGAGTTTTGTCCATGAGAAGCAAGTGAAGGATTTAAAACTGCCAATACTAAAACAAGAGACATTAAACCTTCACACGTTTGGCTCAAAAAACCCAGTGACCACAAAATGCAATGTCATAAAACTAGTCCTGGAGAATGTGAGAAACAAAGATCAGAAAATCGAGATTGAAGCTGTTCAAACCCCACAGCTTTGTACTGCAGTCATGAAAGTCCCCAGTGAACACATCCAACGGCAGCTGGAGAAAAAAGGGCTACCAGCAGCAGATGTGTCAGCGGGAGACAAAGATGGTTTGGAGCTATCAGTACTGATCGGAGCAGATTACTACTGGAGAGTAGTCACAGGTAAAACTGAGAGACTGTCAGATGCTTTGGTTGCCATAGAAACCAGATTCGGCTGGGCAGTGCAAGGACCAGTTGTCATGTCCAGTATGAATGAAGCAACATGTATGCACATTGGACTCAGTGAAGACTCAGTGGAGATCTCAAACCAGCTAAGAGCATTTTGGGAGATCGAGTCACTGGACATCACTACTAAAGGTGAGGAAACACCTGATGACAAGAAAGCCAAGGAGAGCTTTGACAGGTCAGTCAGATTCATTAATGAGAGATATGAAGTGGCGTTGCCATGGCGCCAAGACACACCCGAACTCTCAGACAACAAGAAGGTTGCACAAAGGAGGTTTGAAACCCTGAAAAAAAAGCTGAAATCTGACGTGACACTGTTTAAAAGATACAACGATGTAATAAAGGATTACACAGAACAAGGAATATGTGAAGATGTGCCAGAGAGCAGTCAGTCAGCAGAGACAGAGAATGTAACCTACTACTTACCTCATCATGCTGTAATCAGAGAGGACAAAGTAACTACCAAGTTAAGGGTAGTGTTTGATGCTTCGTCACATGAAGAAGGTTGTTCCTCTTTAAATGACTGTTTATTACCTGGCCCAAACCTGAATGCTGACCTCATGAGCATTTTGATCAGATTCAGACAAAATCCTGTAGCTTTCACAGCAGACATTACTAAAGCTTTCCTTCAGATATCTATAACTGAAAGTGACAGAGATGCTGTGAGATTTTTGTGGCTTACAGGACCCCCAGATGTTGAAGGCACCAACATGCGTATAATGAGAATGGCACGTGTTGTGTTTGGAGAAACTTCAAGTCCATTTTTACTTGCAGCCACTATCAGACATCATCTGGAGAAATATGAAGCTGACCAACCAGACACAGTAAAACTAATGAGAGACTCACTTTATGTGGATGATCTGATCGCTAGCTCAAGTAACTCAGACGAGGCATACAGACTTACTACAGGAGCAAGAGAAATACTGGCTGCTGCCAACATGAACCTCTGTAAGTGGACAACAAACTCCCTTGAACTGAAAACCAAGTGGTCAAACAGCAAGCTTGATTTCACACAAGAAACAGAAACACATGGAAGTGTGTTGAAAGTACTTGGTTTGGTGTGGAGACCGGACACAGATGACTTTGCCTTTGACCTCAAACATTTGATGAACATTCTAAAAGGAAAAGAAAACACAAAGAGGAGTGTTTTGAGATCATCCGCCAGACTCTTTGATCCTATAGGGTTCCTAACGCCATTTACCATTCGAGTTAAATGTCTGTTTCAGGAAATGTGGCGACGGGGCCTGAGCTGGGACGACGAGCTGCCTCCAGACCTTTCACAGGCATGGCAGCAGTGGTGCATGGAGCTTCCTTAGATCCACCAAATAGTCATTCCGCGGTGGTATGGAACAGAAAAACTGTCAGATAAATCACAAGTTCTCCATGTCTTCACAGACGCAAGCGAAAAGGCGTATGGCGCAGTTGCGTATCTACAAGGACAAACAACAGAAGGAGAGACTGTTACTGCGCTCGTTGCATCCAAGTCAAGAGTGGCACCAATCAAAACAATCACACTGCCACGCTTGGAACTGATGGGAGCTGTGATTGGATCAAGGTTGGCAAATAACCTTTTGAAGGCACTGAATATGCAGATCACTCAACTCAGAATGTGGTCAGACTCCATGATAGTGATTCACTGGATTCGCAGTTCATCAAAGAAATGGAAACAGTTTGTTGCCAACAGAGTGATGGAGATACAAACTTTGACACCACCAGAACTATGGACACATTGTAATGGAAAGGTGAACCCAGCTGATCTCACCACAAGAGGTCAGTCCGCATCAAGGTTGAAAGAGGAAAATCTCTGGTGGTCAGGCCCATCACTTTGAAAGAAAAGGAGCTTCAAACTACACCGCCAGAAACAGCACAAGAAATACTATCAGAAGAAGAGGTTAAAGCTGAGCTAAAGGCAAGTCAAGTCGCAGTACATCTCAGTAACAGTGAAAGAGTGCAATCTGAACCATTGCTACAGCTGGACAAATACAGCAAACTACAGACCGTACAAAGAGTAACTGCATGGATTCAAAGATTTCTCCACAACTGTCATTCAAAGCAAAGACAAAGGGGAGAACTAACAGCAGAGGAAATGGCAAAAGCTGAAAAGGTATGGATACGTGAAGCGCAACTTAACAGTTTTGAAAGAGAAATAACAGAGTTGAAAACTGGAGAAAATGTGCACAAAGACTCAAAAATCAGAGACTTTAAACCCTTTCTAGACGAGCAAGGCTTAATCTGTGTAGGAGGAAGGCTGCATCAGTCAAACATGAGTTTCAATGAGCAGCGCCCATGGTTGTTACCCTCAAATCACAGATTTGCACAACTTCTGATAAAATACAGTCACGAAAATGTCATGCATTCAGGCGTGAGAGACACTCTAGTTCATCTACGAGAGAAGTATTGGATTCCACACGCGAGACAGTTAGTCAAAAATTGCATTTCAGACTGTACTATCTGTAAAAGATTCAAAGTAAAAGCAGCACAGCAAACAGCTGCACCTCTACCCAAAGACAGAGTTACTGAAGCACCGCCGTTTGAAGTCACAGGTGTTGACTTTGCAGGCCCACTGTTTGTAAGGTCCAAGAATTCTGCAGAGAAAGCGTACCTAGCACTTTTCACCTGTGCAGTTACACGTGCAGTGCACCTTGAACTAGTATCGAGTCTATCAACAGAAAGTTTCCTTTTGGCATTCAAGAGATTTATTTCACGGAGAGGACTTTGTAGAGTAATCTACTCGGACAATGCAAAAACGTTCAAGAGAGCAGATCAAGATCTAAAGGAACTGTGGAAGGCTATAAAAGAGCCAGAGCTGCTGGAATATTTTTCTGAAAAGGGAATCAAGTGGAAATTTATTGCAGAAAGAGGGGCTTGGTGGGGTGGTTTTTGGGAAAGGTTAGTGCGCTCTGTAAAGGGATGCCTCAAAAGAGTAATGGGCAGAGCATCTCTAAGTTTTGAAGAGTTAACTTCTCTGTTGACAGAAATAGAAGCCACTATTAACTCAAGACCACTCACATTTGTGTACAACGATTTACAAGAACCAGAACCTCTGATGCCAGCTCATTTCCTCATAGGGAAAAGACTTACCTCTTTCCCACCAAAGCCATTTTCCACAACAGGTCAGATAGCAAATGCAAATAAAGAAAAGCTGACCCGAAGATGGAAATATCGCCATAGACTTGTCAAGGAATTTTGGAACAGATGGAGGAGGGAGTATTTGCTGGACCTCAGATCGGCTCACACTCGTCATACCCCAAATCCAACACAACTCAAACCAGGAGATTTGGTCCTCATTGGAGATGACAAGATACCATGTCAAACATGGAAAACAGGACTAATCATAGAGGTGTTCCCAGGGAGAGATGGACTAGTCAGATCCTGCGCTGTGCGCACTCCAACTGGGACGACGTTAAGAAGACCAGTTCAGCTACTATATCCTTTTGAAGTTAATATTTGAGCTGTCTTCTTGGGGGGGAGGGTGTTGAATATTTAATAGTTCATAATGGTTCATACACATAAGTTGATAGTTATTACATATTGAAATACACGTGAAAACAAATAGATATTATAAACATTTTAAGGTTAATCAGAAAAGCTATTTATAGTAGTAATTTAATTAGAATCCCAATGGTGTTTTCCTTCAATGCAGTCGTTAGACATTGTCCACTAGACGGCGCTGGTGCTGTACCTTTGGCCATGAAATGTTATTGTTCAAGCTGCAGACCGAAGAAGAAGAAGTCAAGTGCTAAGCAATGCAGTGCTATCAGAGAGACGGATGCATGTTAGCCAGCGGGAACAACAAATGTGTTGTAAACTGAGATGCAGCATTCTCCAGTAAAGCCAAATGAAGGTAAAGTTGGGTGTTTGGACATTCTTTCCTTATAACAACTGATGTTACAGCTAAATCCACAACACTCACTTTGTGATGGTGCATTGAGGACCCACAACCTCTGCAAACGGGATTTCCCAGGGCAGACCTTCAGCTCGCAGCGTTAGCTTCGTAGTCTTCGTCCAAGCTATCGTCACTGTCAGGGTCCATAACATTAGCTGAGGCAGGTGGCTCCAGTGGCTTCTGTGACTGGCGCCAGTTTAGCTCCAAAGCTAGCTTATCGCCGTCCTCCAACTGGAGAGCTAGTTTGACAGCCCTAACTAACGTCAAGTTATTAGGTGCCGTTAGTAGCCTAGCACATAGCCCAGCGTTGCACGTGTGCTTAGCAAATTAGTCTCACACCATCTCGTCTTCCAGAGGCCCAAAACGGCACTTGCTAGCTAGCTGCCTAAGGTCAGCGACGTATTGATGAATTGGCTCACGACACATTGGCATCTCTGGCGAAAGTGAATTCTCCATACCGTCACACTGTCTGGGGTGGTGAAATGGTTAGCTAGCAGCTCCACGACATCCTTGTATAAGTCTGTCACGCCGAGCGTCCGCAGAATCCTCTGGCCTTCAATACCCAGGTTGTGGACAAGGAGCACACGTGCCTTCACCTTATCGAGCTTCCCAAGGTCCAGCGCCGTGATGTACATTTGAAAGGCCTCTAACCAGCGAAGCCATGGCACCAGTGGCTCGCCAGGAAGCTCAAGTAAGGGTCGACATGGTGTAATGCACGCCTCCATACATTAATCCTCAGTCGCCAAATGTTATGTTCACAAACCTGGTGATGAACGAGGCTGACAGAGATGTAGCACTGATCTTGGCTTTATTGATAACAGTGGACACAGTACACATGAGGCATCATAGCGGAGTCATCCAGGACAAGAGAAAGCCCTCATGGCAGCTGCCCCCTAATACAGGGCGGTGGGATGACGCAACAGGAAGGCGGTGTCATCACACCGCACTTCACATTAAAACCCCTATTCAATACTTTGGTAACAGAACATGCTATAAAAAAGGTTGAAGTAATACTTTTAAAAAAGAAGGCAAAAACATGCATTGTGTTACCTGTCAGTCTTCTGAGTGTCCATGGCCAAACCAGCATGTAGGAGAGAGAGAACTTTTTCTGTTCCCCCTGCGTATGTGCAGAGAGGAAGTGCTCACTGTAGTGGGGGTGTTTTTGAATAATTTGAATTTATTCTTTAGAGTCACTGCAGAGTTGAATGGATATTAGGAAATGAATGTGTATCAGTAATATGCCATTCCAATGTATTGTGAAGTTCGCAATAGCGTTTTTCTATGTCAGTTGATTTTGATCGGGATGGTTGGTCATATATAGTGCCAGTGCACAGCTCAGTGGAGAGAAGACTCTGATGTGAGAGGACTGACCTAAGAAGCCTGCTGTTAAGTAGTGATGGTGAAACTGAGGCCTTATGAAACAAAGAACAACTTTGAGACAATTGCTTCATGATTGACACAGTGTTATGAAACATTTAATAAAGAGTGCCATCTGCTGACTGTGAGAACTGCATCTGAGTTGAAGACCTGAAAAAGTCTCGATACATTTTTTTTTTAAGCATTTGGCCATCTAAGGTCTATTCAAAATTGGATGGCAGGATTGGATTGGATGGCAGGAACAAACAATACAGAGCAAGCAAAAAAAAAAACCTAATTCCAATAGATATAAAAGCCTAACAACAATGTTGGAGAGAAAAAATAAATAAGAGTAATAACAAAAGGAGCACATAAGGGCAAGGCAGATCTGGCATATCAAAAGAGACTTTCAGAGGTTGTACTACACTTTTTGTTATCTATCATTTTCTCAGACAGGCTTGTAAAAATTCTGTCAATCTGTTATCTATCATTTTAATTGACTTTAATTAGATCACCCTCCATTTAATCTGTCACATGATTGTCTGGTTGTTTGGGGGTTGTGGTGGAGGAGTAGTACCTTGGTAGGAGGATAGGCGCCCAGTCCCCTCAGGTAGTTCGAATACCCTGGTCCCCACGCCCACCCCAGTTCGTACGTATGGCTCCTTGTAGCTGCCGTGGGTACAGCAGCGGCCACAGCCCAGGCAACGGCGTCACCTTGCCAGCTAAACTACATACGGGTACCCAGCGTAGGGGACCTCACTGGGGAAGGAGGAACATCTGTCCTCCACCCTCTTGTACCCCCAGTCATGGATTAAATGATCTGCTTTTGCAACAGCTGTCCTTGGAATGAGGATCCTGGTCAGTTGCTGCGCCCGCCCCAGTGGCTGCACATTGTGGTTTCCGCCCCTGCTGCCGATGCCTGGAGTCAGGAAGAGAGGGTGGCCTTGGGCTTGCACACTCCACCGTCACTATAATCAACAGGTGCAGGTGTCTTCTTTTAGCTGCTGCATCACTTACCATCAGGATCATTATCACATACCTTAAAAAGTCCTGTGGCGAGGGATGAGGTGGCGACGGGGGCAGGAAGAGGATGCTTCTGGGAGCCTCTAGTCACGTCTCCCCACGCATGGCGGTCCGGGTTTGATGGTCGCTCTAGTGTCAATCTGGAGCAATGGCCCAGCTTGTATCCTGCCCGGATGACAAGGCAGCCCTTTTTAGGGACAGCACTGCCTTCTCCAGATGGAGAGAGGGGGAGAAAAGGACCCCTAAAGAAAGCTTGCTCCACTACTGGCTTGCTCGCTAGCTGCAGCGGGCTGGTCATCCATGTCTGCGGTCGAAAAATGAAAGAAATGAAGAAAGTGAAAAACACAATAAACATAGCCGCTTGGAATGTCCACACCCTCAAAGACAGTGACAACAGCGTGCGACGTCGGACAGCCGTTGTGGCTCAAGAATTACTTCACTACGACTTCGCAATAGCTGCCCTTAGTGAGACTTGGTTGCCTGACTCGACACAGATCACTGAGCATGGGTCTGGATACACGTTCTATTGCAGTGGGCACCCGATTGATGAGGCTCGACTGTCAGGAGTTGGCTTTGCCATCAAGACATGTTTCATCAACATGCTTGGCTCCGTGCTGCATGGGGTCAGTGATCGACTTATGATGCTCCACCTGAAGCTTGACACCAGGTACATAGCATGCATCAGTGCGTATGCGCCAACCATGACACACACAGACGAGAGCAAGGAACGGTTCTAAGAGGAACTAGACCGTGTTATCCAAGCCACTCCTCACACCAACAAGCTGGTGGTCCTAGGGAACTTCAACGCTTGTGTGGGAGCCACATGGACCACCTGGGAGAACGTTATTGGCCACCACGGTGTTGGAAAGGAGAATTCCAATGGCACCTTACTCCTCTCCCTGTTTGCCCAGTGTCAACTATCCAAAACCAACACGTTCTTCCAACAGGCAAACAAACAGAAACCCACATGGATGCACCCGCATTCAGGCCATTGGCATCAGATCGACTTTGTTATTACACGACAGCGGGACATCAAGGATATGCACCAGAGCAATTAGGGGAACGACATGTCTCTCGGACCACCGGTTGTTGCGGTCGAGAGTCACCTTCTCCTTCAAGCACCCACGGCACAGGGTTTGGAAGGCACCTTTGAAGAAGCTCAACGTGGCCAAGCTTGGCTCACTGGAGGCCAGGACCCAACTGAAGCAGCAATTTGTCATGAAACTTACTGACTTTGACGATGTCCTTTTTGAGACCGCTGACAGCCACTGGACTTTACTTTGTAACAATATCTATGAAGCAGCGGAGGAAGTTCTTGGCTTCATCAAATGCAAGCACCGGGATTGGTTCGATGAAAACAATGTAGTAGCCATCCAATTGCTGGACTGTCTTCACCATGCCCATCTTGAGTATGTGAATGATAAGAGCTCGATTGCAAAGAAGGATACCTACCACCATGTCCAGCAGACAGTGCAGGTCTTGCTGCACAGTATGATGGACCAGTGGTGGATCGCTAGAGCTGAGGACCTCCAGGAAGCTGCAGACAGGAACGACGTGAAAGCGCTCTACGATGGCCTCAAGGCGGTCTACGGTCCAACATTGCAGGGCAGCATGCCAATGTACTCTTCAGATGGCCAGATGCTCATTAGGGAGCCGGCTGTCATTCTGGAGCGTTGGGTAGAACATTTTAAAGGTGTCCTGAATCGCCAATCTGTGACCTCTGATGAAGCCATCGCACAGTTCCCTCCAGGTCCTATTGCAGAGGAGCTGAATGTCCCACCAATAGTCACTGAGATTAACGATGCCATCAAACAGACATCTAGTGGTAAGGCAGCAGGTGGAGACGATATCCCGCCGGAGATCTACAAGTGTGGTGGTAACATCATTGTCGCCCGTCTTGCCCAGTTATTTGCCACCATATGAGAGCAGGAAGCTGTTCCACAACACTTCAAGGACACAATGATTGTCCACCTGTACAAGCATAAGGGAAACCTCCACTGCTGCGACAATCACATAGGAATATTGCTCCTCGCCATTACTGGCAAGATTCTCGCACATGTGATCATAAACCATCTCAATCACTATGTTGTCGACAACATAGTTTCCGAGAGTCAGTGCGGCTTTCGGGTAGGACAAGGCACCATTGAAATTATGTTTGCAGCCAGGCAAATACAAGAGAAGTGCCAAGAACAAAATCGTGACTTGTTCAGAGTGCTCATAGACCTAACTAAGGCCTTCGACTCCATTAGGAGAGAGGGCCTGTGGAAGCTGCTCACCAGGGTCGAGTACCCTCCTAAGATCATCAATATCAGCCGCTCATTCCATGATGGCATGGTCAGGCAGGTGGTTGAGAGTGGTTCAATCTCCAATCCGTTCCCTGTCGTCAACGGCACTAAGAAGGGGTGCGTTATGGCCCCGCTGCTCTTTAGTATTGTCTTCACCACAATGCTCCTTGACGCCTCCAAGGACAGCGACAGAGGTGTAAGGATCCGGTTTCGCACTGACGTCAATGTATTCAACTTGCAACATTTTAAGCCTAAAACAAAGACGTCATGCATGATGCTGCAAGATCTTCTCTGCACTGATGACTGCGCGCTCATCGCTCACACTCTTGAAGATGCGCAGTTCATCGTTGACCAGTTTGCTAGAGCGACAAATCATTATGGACTCACTATAAGTATCAAGAAGACAGAGGTTTTACATCAACCTCGTCCTGGTACGCTCCCGACAAATCCTGTTATTACCATTGGTGGCGAACCCTTCAAGGCAGTTGACAATTTCTGCTACCTGGGTGGCACCATCTCGTAGAACGCTAAGCTCGATGATGAAGTTATCCACCGTATCAGCAAGGCTAGTGCGTCCTATGGACTCCTACTGTGGTATCCGTCTAAGCACCAAAATCAAGGTCGGCCGCACCATTGTTCTATCTACACTTCTTTATGGGTGCAAGTCATGGACAACCTATCGCCCCCATGTGAAGAAACTTGAACAGTTTCACTTGCGGTGTTTAAGGAAGCTGTGTGGAATCACGTGGTGCGACAAAGCTGCCACAGTGAAGTCCTCCGTCTGTGCAATATCACCAGCATCGAGTTATTCATCATATGTGCAAGGTTGCGCTGGACCGGCCACGTTGTTCGGATGACAGATCAGCATATTCCTAAAATCCTGTTATTTGCCCAGCTAGACGAAGGGTGGAGGTCACGGGGCGGTCAATGGAGTAAAGACGTTCTTAAAGCCTCACTCAAGTCATGCGGGATTGATCCTATGGCATGGGAAATGCAGGCCAAGAACCGCTCCCTCTGGCGAAAGATCTGCCATGAAGGTGTTGACCTCTACAAGAGAGATAGAACTGCCCGTTTGGCTGCCTGCCACGAAGCACGTCACGGTGCCGCCCAGCAACAGAGACATCTACAGCAGTCGGTGTCACCCACTCATCCAATCATGCATTACATCTGTCCCGATTGTGACATGCCGTGCGCTTCGCACATCGGCCTCATCAGCCATCGCCGTCACAAGCACCCTCTTACAATTTGATGCAGCCAGAAGGAGGGAGATTAATCCATCGTCACATATAGTATGTAGAAGGAGATGGGAAAGTCTATGTTATGGAGCATCAGGGAACTTGCTGGTGCTTCTGCAACTGGAGAATGTTTAAAGATTTTTATTCAAAAAAGAAGCATTTCAAAAGTGTGTGGTTTCAGTCTGCTCTTCTTGTGGCTTACTACCTCTCCAGCTTTGGAGAACACCCTCTCACATAGCACTGATGTTGCTGGCATGCGAAGATACTATTTTGCCATCTTGTAAAGGTTTGGGTATATGGTTTTGTGTGTTGCCCAGTAACAGAGCAGGTCTTCTCCTCTGGAGAGGTAGGGCTCAGACAAATAACATTGAACTTCCACTGTGGCATCTGCTGTTGCACTTTGAGAGTGCTGTGTTTCACTTAAACAAAAATGAATGTGATTAGGAATCTTTTACAATAAGAAAATGATGCTTAAAGTAATAACATAATACAAACCAACTCTGCTATCCAAAAGGTCCCACAAGTTGTCTTCTGCTGAAGGCTCAGGTTCTTCCTCTGCTGCTGACTGATGGAGCTGATAACATTTTAATACATGTGGCTAGAGAGGTTTGGAAAACGCAGTAATAATATGGAATAATAAATGGTTACCGGTTATGTTGATGGCATTGTCCTCTCCATCCTCATGGTTGCAGCGCATTCAGCGGTCAGTTTTGACATGGCCTTTTGTGCACGTGTTTCATTGCCAAAACCTAATGTTTTAAATCGTGGGTCCAAAAACGAGGTTGTCCTCCATGTTCCTCCCTTACTACACTTACATACATGCACTCACTCACTCACTCACTCACAAAAACACACCTTGCACTCTCAAAAAAATGACATTCTCTCAACCACACAAACAACTATCTATCTATCTATCTAGCTATCTAGCTATCTATCTATCTAGCTATCTATCTAGCTATCTTCTAGTATGTTTGTGTGAATGTGTATGCATGTATCTCTGTGTAATACTTAGTAAATGTAATGTGTTTTTGTTTAATGTTACTGAACCTAAACCTAATTCTAATTTGTGTAATACTCTCCCTCAAACGCCCAACTCTCTCAAACTTCCCACGAGCCCTCAAGTCATGTGATGGGACTGACATAACGAGGCTTCACTCACTACAGTCACGTGACTGTGGGTGTGCTGAAATAGCACTCAAGACACAGCTCACAATCCTTCCATTTCATATTGCTCAAATCAGGGTCGACTAGGTGGTATCAAGCATAACATCACTAGCCAGAGCTTAGTTATCAGTTATTTTTTTCTTGAACCATTTTCTTTGTTTTTGTTAGGATGTTTTTAACTTCTGCCGGTAGTCTATTAAATAAACAAGAAAAACTAAGCACTTTTCTGCTGTTTCAACTATTCATCTTTTTTTTCTGACCAACTACAATGCTTGGAGCACACTCTGTTATATTTGGGAGCAGCGGAAACTACCACTGTGCTTGGGAAAATTGAAACTTTAATAGTGGTATGGGTCCCAAAAAGAAGGAGTATGTCCCAGACACAGAGGAGGGAGCTGGGCTCCCAGAATGTGCCTTCCATGAGGGTGGTGACAACTTGCAAAAGACTCCGGAATCCTCTCTAGAAGAGCTTCAGTGGATGGGCTGGACACTTTTAGTTGAACAGCAGAAGCATAAGGAGCGCAATAAGCTCAGCAAGACAAGAGGCGGAGGAATATGGTGCATCAGTTTCATCTGCTGCAAGATGAAGTATGGCAGGAGAGAAAAGAGTTGGAAAGACTTGGTCAAAGTAAAGTATTGAATGCCCCACCCAGACTGCCATTCCCTGCCCCAGTGTCAACAGCAACAAGACCAGTATGCAGCTAAATCAGCAAGGCTCCACCTGAAAGTGAATGGGTTGTCCCAAGTTCAAGAGTAGCAGCAGCAGCAATGATGTCAGCATGTTCAGGCCCAGCAGCAGCGGGCTCAAGTTCAGTGGTTACGGCTGCAGCTCAGGGTCAAGTGACAACAGTGACGGGAGCATTCCTGCATTCAGCAGCTACAGTTCCAGGCTTAGCGGCAACAGGGGTTGTTCCAAATCCAGCCACAATAGCGGCAATTCCAAGCCAAGCAGTAGTGGTCCCAGGACCTTGGCTGGAACAGACAGCACTGACCTTAGGACCCGCACATGGTATAGATTTTTTTTTTTTTTAGATTTAGTATACTTTATTGATCCCCAGAGGGGAAATTGAGGGTCATCCACCACCTGGATGGATGAAGCAGCCACGATACGGCGCTATCCCTTAAACATTCACACACACATTCACACCTAAGGCCACTTTAAAGTCTCCAATTAACCTAACCTGAGATGGTTCAAGAGTCTGTGCCAGGGTCCAAGCACCAACGACTCAAGCTGGAAGGAATATTCTGGAGCAAGGAAATCCAATGATTGTAGTAATCTGGACAGGGCTGCAGCCCCAGTCCATGCTTTGTGTTCCCTTTGGAGTCATTTGTCATGTTTGGTGTGTATTCCCTCTGTGTTTGTACAGCTCTGCCTGTACTGTGCTGCCTGACTGTCCCTGATAGTGCTCGTCTGTCCTGTGTTGTCGTGATTGCTCCACTGTCTATATACAGTATCTCACGAAAGTGAATACACTCCTCATATTTGTGAAAATATTTTATTATATCTTTTCATGGGACAACACTGAAGATATGACACTTTGATACAATGTAAAATAGTCAGCGTACAGCTTGTATAACAGTGTAAATTTGTTGTCCCCTCAAAATAACTCAACACACAGCCATTAATGTCTAAACCACTGGCAACAAAAGTGAGTACACCCCTAGTGAAAATGTCCAAATTGTGCCCAATTGGCCATTTTCCCTCCCCAGTGTCATGTGACTCGTTAGTGTTACAAGGTCTCAGGTGTTAATGGGGAGCAGGTGTGTTAAATTTGGTGTTATCACTCTCACACTCTCTCATACTGGTCACTGAAAATTCAACATGGCACCTCATGCCAAAGAACTCTCTGAGGATCTGAAAAAAAGAATTGTTGCTCTACATAAAGATGGCCTAGGCTATAAGAAGATTGCCAACACCCTGAAACTGAGCTGCAGCACAGTGGCCAAGACCATACAGCAGTTTAACAGAACAGGTTCCACTCAGAGCAGACCTCGCAATAGTCAACCAAAGAAGTTGAGTGCACGTGCTCAGCATCACATCCAGAGGTTGTCTTTTGAAAATAGACGTATGAGTGCTGCCAGCATTGCTGCAGAGATCGAAGGGGTGGAGGGTCAGCCTGTCAGTACTCAGACCACATGCCGCACACTGCATCAAATTGGTCTGCATAGCTGTTGTCCCAGAAGGAAGCCCCTTTTAAAGATGATGCACAAGAAAGCCCACAAACAGTTTGCTGAAGACAAGCAGCCTAAGGACATGGATTACTGGAACCATGTCCTGTGGTCTGATGAGACCACGATAAACTTATCTGATTCAGATGGTGTCGTGTGTGTGGCGGTAACCAGGTAAGGAGTACAAAGACATGTACAGTATGTCTTGCCTAAGGTGATGGACTGGCCAAGCACGTTTCCAGACCAAAACCCTATTGAGCATCTGTGGGGCATCCTCAAACAGAAGGTGGAGCACAAGGTCTCTAACACCATGATGTCGTCATGGAGAAGTGGAAGAGAATTCCAGTGGCAACCTGTGAAGCTCTAGTGAACTCCATGCCCAAAAGAGTTAAGGCAGTGCTATAAAATAATGGTGGCCACACAAAATGTTGACGCTTTGGGCACAATTTGGACATTTTCACTTAGGGGTGTACTCACTTTTGTTGCCAGCGGTTTAGACATTAATGGCTGTGTGTTGAGTTATTTTGAGAGGACAGCAAATTTTCACTGTAATACAAGCTGTACGTTGCAGCCCTGTCCAGATCACTACAATGATGGGGTTAACTGAGATGAGGCCACCACAAATGACTGGATGGAGAGGACCAAAGATGCAAAAGTATACAGAAGATGGAGATACAGGGCACTTTCTGATGATTTTTGAAAGAATCGCAATGGCAAGTCAATGTCCAAAAGCTGAGTGGGCACTGTATTTAGTCTCACTACTCACAGGCAAAGCAAGAACAGTCTACCTTGCAGTGGATTTTAGTGATGCATTTGACTATGAAAAAGTGAAAGAAGCTATCCTGGAGACATTTGAGATTCATCTTAACGACAGCAATTCCAATCTATTCAAATTTTACCTGGAGAAATGCCTAAAGAACTTTTTACCAGACTCAAGGAGGTATATGAAAAATGGGTGCATCCACATGTTCACACAAAGGATAAGATGGGTGACATACTGGTGCTTGAACAGTTCCTGAAGATGGTGAACAGTGATGTGTGACTATGGATAAAGGAACGCATCCCCAAGTTGGCCAAGGAGGTGTTGCTGTTAGCAGAATCATCACGGCATGGCGAGGATCAAGACCTTACCAGATGGGTCGGGGGATGGAAACTACAGCTGTACGGCCGGGTAAATCTGAGGGTGGTCGGGATGGTGGTTCAGTTAGTAGCAGGTCCAGTGTTGTAAAGGATGATGTACTGTGTTATCACTGTGGTAAGGCAGGGCATATTAAACCAAAATGTCCACATAGAAAACCCAAGGCTTCTCAGATATCTTATGTTTCAATGCATTTTGAGAAGGGGGAGGTACCAGAGGAATGGGAGATTCTGACTGGGGTGCAGGTAAATGGTCAGCAAGCGCAAGCACTGGTGGATATGGGAAGTAGCCAAACCATTGTCAGGGCAGAACTGATTCCTAATCCTTACACACTGGTCGAGGGAGAGGTGGTTATTCGCTGTGTCCATGGAGATGAAGTGACATATCCTACAGCTGAGGTTTACCTTGAGGCTGACGATACTTTATATCTAGTCACAGTAGCAATAGCAGAAAAGTTGCCATACCCTGTAGTGTTGGGGAGGGATATTCCAGGGCTAGGAGCACTTGTGGACCAGGAACAGAGTTGTAATATGGTAGTCACACAGGCCCAGGCTGAGAGACAAAAAACAGATCTTTCATGGGACATTCTACCTTCTTCAGAAAGAAAGAAGCATAAAACCAAAAGTCAAAAGAGAAGGGAGAAATTCAAAGGCACTACACTAAGAAGAAGAAGAACTTTATTTATATAGCACTTTTCACAAAGATCATAAAGTGCTTTGACAGTAAAAATGCAGAGTAATATAAAACAATGAAATAAGATAACACAGCAATTTAAGCAAAAAGAAGCCTTAAAACATACGATTAAAATGATAAAATAATAAAATAAATAAAAACCAGGCCACCAGTCAATTAAAAGCTCGCCTAAATAACAGTGTCTTCAACTGTTTTTAAAAGAGTCAACTAAATCAGTCAGACGCAGAGACAGAGGGAGAGCGTTCCACAAGCGGAGAGCAACAGACTGGAATGATAGGTTACTTCTGGTTTTATATCGAGTTTTTGGGACCGATAAGAGATTCTGACCTGAAGAACTGAGTGATCAACCTGAAGAATATGGGGTTAAAAGATCACAAATGTATTTTGGGGCTTGGCCATGAATTGCTCTAAAGGTCAAAACTAGAATTGTAAAATCAGTATGAAATTTGACTGGTAGCCAGCGAAGAGTGACTAAAATTGGGGTGATATGGTCCCATTTGCAAGCTCCCGTTAAAAGCCTGGCCGCAGCATTCTGAACAATCTGTAGACAGTTTAACAAACCCTTGTTAAAGCAGGTAAAAAGAGAGTTGCAGTAATCGATTCTTGATGAAACAAAAATGTGACTAATCATCTCTAGATCTGAGCTTGATAATACATTTTTGAGTTTAGAAATGTTTCTCAGGTGGAAAAAGCAGTTTTTGACTAGTTGCTCTGAATGGCTATCCAAGGCCATTGAACTGTCAAACAGCACCCCCAGGTTTCTGATGCTCGACCGTCCCGTGGAGCCCAGAGGTCCGAGGTGCTGCTTGATGAGAGGAATTTTCACATCAGGTCCAATGATCAGTGTCTCAGTTTTATTAGAGTTCAGATGGAGGAAGTTATTGTTTAACCATTTTATTTTTTTGGATGGTAGACAAACAGTCAAGTACAGTAGATTAGATAGTGTAGCGGCTATCTTACTTTCTTGTTGTTCTTAACATTTCTTCATCTTAACTTCTATAATAATCACTCAAAAGATGGCAGGAGACTGTTTTACACATCAGACAGCAACGGCTGCATGGTGCTGTTGGGTGTTGTAAAACAACCATGTTGCTCCGCCATCTGCTTCTTTATTCACAACTCTCACTTTCATAATAAAAGTCAACTACTTCTTTTTCCTGTTAAGTAGGTACTCATCAAAATAAGACTAAATAAGGCAACTAAATCATCAATATTCATTCTTTCATTACTATTTTTCTCTTAGCTCAGAGTAAACATAAACAAATTACCAAAAATTACAGAAATGGCACTTACATTCCGGCCCCTAATTGTTACTGCTAAGGCATAACAATTACCCATTAACATACTAAGCGACACTCTCAAAAAATAACGAGTTGGCTCTTTAACATATGCTCTTTCTTATCTCTTAGCATTAACCAAATAAACATTCAGTACTTCAACATATTCAACATTTGTTTAAACTCAAAATATATTCACCATCAATATGTGACTTAATCTTGTGCTTAGCATATCACGCATAACTTCAATCTCAAAAAACTTACTCATCCATTTCAAGTAACGGGCATAACTTATCTATTGGCCTTTCTACAACACTACTTTTAGTTCTGACAAATACACGTCTGACAAGACTATTTGAATCAAAAAATGTCTTTCTCATCAACCAGGAACTTCTTGGCGAGGTCTCATCCACGATAAGAACCACATCACCCAGTTTCAGATTTCTCCTAATCACTGACCACTTCTGTCTTTCTTGGAGAAGTGTTAAGTACTCTTTAGTCCAGCACTTCCAAAAGATGTCAGACAGGTAATGCACCTGTTTCCACCTTCTTCTAGCATACAAATCCTTCTATAACATTTTCTGCAGTGAGTAAAGACCCTTTGACAGGTGACTTAAACTGTTGCATTTGTTTTGCAACAAGTCCTGCATTCTTTTCATGGCTCTCACAGTCATTGGCTTGGGAAGTGAGAAACTTGTGATGTCTACTCAGCTTAAGAAGCAACTGTTTGAACTTCAACATCCAAGAAACTGCTTTTCTGAGATGATTCCACTCTGAATAATGACAGATGAACTTGTTTAGGGGATTCTCACACACTTGTGCAACATTTACACTCACTACACTTCATTTCTACATCATCTGTAGCTACTTCTCTCATGTTTGGTGAAATTGGCAAGTGGTCCTTGTCCTTGGTTAAAAAAGTCTGTACCAGCAATCCAACATGGACACTTAAGGAACATGTCTATGCTCATTCCTCTTGATGCAGAATAGCCAGGAGCCAACTCAGGGTTGACATACCCTTGGTTGTCAAGGGTATGACTTGGTTTTGTGTTCTCTCTGATGAGCATCACTCTATTTGCAACAAAAGTTTTAAACCTGACATTCTCACTTACAATGTATCTTAACACAGTAGTACTGTCAGACCAAAGCACTGACTCTTCCAGTGACACTTGAAACTCTTTTCTCATGAGGCTGTCCATTTTTACAGCGACTGTTGCTGCTGTCAGCTCTAATCATGGAATTGCTGTTTGCGTACGGGGTGACACTGGACTTGCCAATGATAAATGAACAGTGATTCACTCCCTTTTGGCTTGTGATTCGAAGGTAAGAAACAACTCTGTGTTCTTTCTCACTCGCATCCGCGAAGTGATGTAACTGTGCACATTTAATTGTTCCAAATCCATCGGGTTTCAGACACCTATCTGTCATAGGCAGCAAGAGTGCGCCCCTCCCGTCCTGCCTCACCTTCGTCAACTCATCACTGCACCTGAGGCAGAAGACACACCTGTGCCTGCTCATCAGCCAGCGTACTTAAGAAGGCTCTCTCCGCGCATTCAACGTTGGTTCGTCTGGGTATACATCCTGCTTCATAGGCAAGCAAGTATAATTTAACAAGCATAGACACGCTGTCTTACCTTGTTGCTCTTTTCTCCTCACGTTGCTGCCACCGTGCAGGTGTGTCTCCAGGACTGCCCGTGCTCTCCTGCCACATCTCACCATTCCCTCAGCTTCCTATCTCCACCCGGTCAGGCACCACCAGTTCATCCCCTACACCCTACTGGTTCGTCTATTCTCCGCTGGGGCCCTGCTGGTTCTCCCTGGATTCCCAGGTAAGTGACAATTTGGCTTGCCCATTTCCCCTTACTCTGTTCCTCCGCTCACAGCTCTCCTCTTCTCTCCACAGGGTGGTTCCTCTGGCGAGTGACTGTTTTCTCAGCTGTGCACTTGTCTTGCAATTTAATAAACTTTCAAACGTGCCCCTTCGTGTAGTTACTTTTCCTGTGCTGTTGCATCGTGCACGTGAGCTGTCAGCTTAATTAACCATGACAGAATGAGCCAGCCAGGACGGTAGTGCAGCTGGTGCTTCACCACAGAAGCTGTCTGCTTTGGATTGCTTGTCAGCGACTGAGCACCAGCTTGCTGTGCTGACGCAGCAAGTGTTTAACATGATGAGGCTTTGGACTAATGCGCCTCCTCAGGCTCCTCCTCCTCAGTCTGCTCCCCGCACTACGGGGCGCCATACTACCTCCATTCCCACACCTACCCCATATGCGGGGGAGGTGGGGAAATGCAAAGGGCTCCTTATTCAGGTTTGCCTGTATTTGGAGCAGGTTGGGGGGGAGTATCCAGGGGACGTGGCCAAAATTCAGTTCTTTACACTGTTGCTCAAGGACCGAGCCCTGGATTGATAATCCCGAGGGGCGTCGATACACATTTGATCAATTTGTGGACGCCTTCTCTTGCACGTTTGGCCGTACCGAGAGTCAGGGCAATGTTATGAGCCACCTGATGACACTCCGCCAGGGCACTCGGTCAGCAACCAAGTACTCGGTGGAGTTCCGGGTTGTAGTGGCTGATTCGGGATGGAATGAGATTGCTTTGTGGAGTGCATTCCTCCACAGATTAAACGCTCAACTCCATGATGATCTGGTCATTTACCCTGTCCCGGAGACTCTCGACGGTTCCATAGATCAAGCTGTTGGATTGGACAACCGGTACCGTGAGTGCGCGAAGGAGTGCAAGTCCTCCTCTCGCCCACGCACCAAGCGTGCGCCCGCCATGGTTACTGACACTGGCTCTGCCCGAGCCGATGGAGCTCTCTCGGCATTTGATCGACGATGAGTGCCGGCGAAGGTGAAAGGCTGGCGCGTGCACATACTGCGGTTTACTGAACCACAGTCTGGACGAATGTCACCAGCAGCCAAAAGACGCGGCCCGTCAGTAACCATGGAGGGTCTGGCGGGCCGGACTAAATCTACTCCCCCCTGTAATTTTTCTATTTCAGCCCTTGTGCAATTGCTGGGGGTCGAGAGGAGGACTATGGCACTGGTTGATTCGGGGTCAGAGGGTAATTTCATCTCTGCCCAATTCGTGCGGCAGGTGGGTATTCCCACACACAAATTGCCCCACAACCAGAGAATAACCACCATATTTGGCCAGGAGGTCGCGGTAGTCACTGAAAGCACAACTCCCATCTCCATCCTCCTTTCCGGGAACCACTGGGAGGAGCTCAAGTTCCTGGTTCTTCCTGTTTCATCTTCCCCGGTGGTTCTTGGCTACCCGTGGCTCTGGAGAAACAATCCAATTATTAATTGGGGACAGAATACCATCTCCTCCTGGAGCCCATTTTGCATGGCTAACTGCATGCGTTCAGCAGAGTGTTCCCCAACTCTGTCTGTCTCCCTCCCTCTGGCCGAGCCGCCGGACCTCAGCCTCGTCCCCCGGGCATACCATGATTTGGAGGAGGTCTTTAGCAAATCGAGGGCGTTGTTGCTACTGCCTCATCACTCCTACGATTGTGCTATAGACCTCATCCCTGGGGCGGAGCTGCTGTCCAGTTGGCTCTATAGCATTTCCGGTCTGGAGAGGGAGGCGATGGAGAACTACATTAAAGAATTGCTGAATGCCGGCCATCTTCGGCCCCACTCGGGGCCGGGTTCTTCTTCGTCGGGAAGAAGGATGGCTCATTGCGTCTATGCATCGACTACCAGGAACTCAATGCTATTACCACCAAAGACAAGTACCCTCTGCCTTTGATTAATTCAGCGTTCAAGCTCCTTCAGCGCTCACAGGTATTCACCAAGCTAGACTTACGGAATGCGTACCATCTGATCCGCATTCGCGAAGGTGATGAATGGAAGATGGCAATTTAAAACTCATCAGGGGCAATTTGACTACCTGGTGATGCCATTCAGGCTCACCAACGCCCCCGCCGTCTTTCAACGGTTAATTAACGACGTCCTTCACGACATGCTTTATCAATTTGTTTTTGTCTACTTGGAAGATATTTTGATTTTCTCCCGCTTGCCAGAGGAACATGAAGCCCATGTCAGAGCCCTCCTGCAACGGCTTCTGGAGAACCAGCTCTACGTCAAGGCCGAGAAGTGTGAGTTCTCCACTACATCTACCACCTTCTTGGGCTTCATAGTTGCTGAAGGGAGACTGATTGCCGACCCGGCCAAGGTGAGGGCAGTGCTTGATTGGCCAACTCTCCACTCCCGTAAGGAGCTTCAATGCTTCCTCGGGTTCGCGAACTTCTATCACAGGTTCATAAGGAACTATAGTGGGGTGGCACCGCCCTTAATACAGCTGACTTCCATTAAGGTCCCCTTTCGCTGGACTGAGGCAGCTGAGCAGGCATTTGTAAAATTAAAGCGCCTGTTCACAGAAACACCAATCTTGGCAAAGGTCGACATGCAGCTCCAATTCGTCCTCAAGGTGGACACGTCTGATTCGGGGGTAGGCACTGTACTGTCGCAGCGCATGCCCCCAATCAGAAGCTCCACCCATGTGCGTATTTCTCTCGTTGGCTCTCGCCAGCCGAGAGGAATTACGACGTAGGGGACAGAGAGCTGCTTGCCATTAAATTGGCATTGGAGGAATGGAGGCACTGGCTGGAGGGGGCTGTTCACCCCATCATCATGTGGACCGATCACAAAAACCTTGAGTATTTATGATCGGCCCGCCGACTCAACGCCAGGCAGGCCCTGTTTTTTCAGAAGTTCAACTTTTCCATCATGTACCGGCCTCGCGCTCAGAACACCAAACCGGACGTACTATTGCACCAGTTTGATTCCAAGGAGGTAGCGGCCCCCCCCAAAACCATTATACCGCCTTCGCGTGTCCTTGGAGCCCTTACTTGGGATATCGAGCGGAGGGTCCGCCAGGCCCAGTCCCAGGAGCCTGTGCCAGTAGGGTGCCCCCGGAATCATCTGTACGTCCCGGTCGCCTTCCGCAGCGATGTCATCCAGTGGGGTCACACCAGTTGCTTCGCTTGCCATCCTGGTATCCCTCGAACTGTGGACTTCGTTCGGCCAGCGTTCTGGTGGCCCACGCTGTGGTGAGACATACGAGAGTATGTGAAAGCCTATCAGACCTGCGTCCTGGGGAAATCGGACTCCTCTCCTCCGTCTGGTCTTCTCCATCCCCTCCCCACCCCTGGTCGTCCGTGGTCTCACATCGCCATGGACTTGATCACCAGACTTCCCCCCTCCCATGGCAAGACAGTGATTCTTACCATCGTGGATCGCTTCTCCAAGGTGGTGCATCTGGTTGCCCTCCCGAAGCTCCCCTTGGCCTTGGAGACGGCAGTCCTCCTCACCGACCATGTGATCCGGATCCACGGTATTCCCATGGACATTGTGTCTGGCCGGGGTCCTCAATTCATGTCCCAGGTCTGGAGGGCCTTTTGCCGGACCCTGGCAACAACAGTGAGCCTCTCCTCTGGTAACCATCTGCAGAGCAACGGGCAGGTGGAGCACGCCAACCAGTCCTTGGAGGCCACCCTGCAGTGCGTAGCAGCGACAACCTGTCATCCTGGAGCACACACCTGACCTGGGTGGAGTACTCTATGAACTCTGCAGTCTCCACTGCTACTGGCCTCACCCCGTTTGAGGTGTCATTGGGGTGCATGCTGCCTCTTCTACCCATGGCCGAGAGGGAGGTCAAGGTTCCATCTGTAGGGGCCCATGCTCGTTGCTGCCGGCGAGTCTGGAGTTCGACTCAGGCCACCCTTGCCCGCACCATGGAACGGACCTGGGCTGCTGCAGATAGGAAGCAGGTTCTGGCTCCCAAGTACGTCGTCGGGCAGCAGGTCTGGCTGGCGGCAAGCCAGGTTCCTCTGAAAGAGAAATCTAAGAAGCTATCCCCCCTCTTCGTAGGGCCATACACCATCTCACGGGTGATAAACAATGCATCAGTCCGTTGAAGCCGCCTTCGACCCTGTGGGTGAACCCCACATTTCATGTCACCCACATTAAGCCCCTCTCGGCCAGTCCCCTCTGCCCCCCCTTCCCGAAGCTGCCTCCTCTTCCCCAGATCATCGACAGCCACCCCACCTACACTGTACTCCGTGTGTTGGATGTTTGTCGTTGGGGCCGGGGCCTTCAGTACCTGGTAGACTGGGAGGGCTATGGCCTGGAGGAGCGTTCCTGGGTTCCCACGTCATGGGTCCTGGACAAGGAGATGCTCCGGGTCAATCACCGTGCTCACCCAGAGAAGCCCTCTGGACCACCAGGAGGCACTCCTAGAAGGGGGGGGCGCCTGTCATGGGCAACGAGAGCACGTCCCTCCCATCCTGCCTCACCTTCATCAACTCATCACTGCACCTGAGGCAGAAGACACACCTGCAACCGCTCATCAGCCAGCATACTTAAGGAGGCTCTCTCCACACATTCAACGCTGGCTCATCTGGGTATACTGCCCACTTCATAGGCAAGCAAGTATAATTTAACAAGCATAGACACGCTGTCTTACCTTGTTGCTCTTTTCTCCTCACGTTGCTGCCACCGTGCAGGTGTGTCTCCAGGACTGCGTGCGCTCTCCAGCCACATCTCACCATTCCCTCAGCTTCCTATCTCCACCCGGTCAGGCACCACCAGTTCATTCTCCACACCCTACTGGCTCGTCTATTCTCCACTGGGGCCCTGCTGGTTCTCCCTGGATTCCCAAGTAAGTGGCAGTTTGTCTCGCCTATTTCCCCTTACTCTGTTTCTCCGCTCACAGCTCTTGTCTTCTCTCCACAGGGTGGTTCCTCTGGCGAGTGACTGTTTTCTCAGCTGTGCGCTTGTTCTACAATTCAGTAAACTTTCAAACGTGCCCCTTCGTGTGGTTGCTTTTCCTGTACTGTTGCATCATGCATATGAGCTGTCAGCTTAATTAACCATGACACCTATCCACTTGAAAACCATAAAGCTTTATCGATTCAAAATGCCACTTTGGGGATCTCTGAGCCAGCTCTGAAGAGTTTGCTCATCCCAGGATATCTTTCTGCCACACCGCTCCTGTAGGATCATCTTAGCTGGAAGAATGACTAGAGACAGAAAACCTAATGGGTCATACAGCCGTGGACAAAATTGTTGGTACCCCACTTTTAATGAAAGAAAAACCCACAATGGTCACAGAAATAACTTGAATCTGACAAAAGTGGTAATAAATAAAAATTCTATGAAAATTAACCAGTGAAAATCAGACAATGCTTTTGAATTGTGGTTCAACAGAATTATTTTAAAAAACAAACTCATGAAACAGGCCTGGACAAAAATGATGGTACCCTTAACTTAATATTTTGTTGCACAACCTTTTGAGGAAATCACTGCAATCAAAAGATTTCTGTAATTGTCAATGAGACTTCTGCACCTCTCAGCAGGTATTTTGGCCCACTCCTCATGAGCAAACTGCTCCAGTCATCTCAGGTTTGAAGGGTGCCTTCTCCAGACGGCATGTTTCAGCTCCTTCCACAGATGTTCAATAGGATTTAGATCAGGGCTCATAGAAGGCCACTTTAGAATAGTCCAATGTTTTGCTCTTAGTTATTCTTGGGTGTTTAGCTGTGTGTTTTGGGTCATTATCCTGTTGCGAGACCCATGACCTGCGACTGAGACCAAGCTGTCTGACAATGGGCAGCACATTTCTCTCTAGAATACCTTGATAGTCTTGAGATTTCATTGTACCCTGCACAGATTCAAGACACCCTGTGCCAGATGCAGCAAAGCAGCCCCAGAACATAACAGAACCTCCTCCATGTTTCACAGTAGGGACAGTGTTCTTTTCTTGGTATGCTTCATTTTTGCATCTGTGAACATAGAACTGATGTGCCTTGCCAAAAAGTTCCAGTTTTGTCTCGTCTGTCCATAGGACATTCTCCCAGAAGCTTTGTGGCTTGTCAACATGCAGTTTGGCAAATTCCAGTCTGGCTTTTTTATGATTTGTTTTCAACAGTGGTGTCCTCCTTGGTCGTCTCCCACGAAGTCCACTTTGGCTCAAACAATGACAGATGGTGCGATCTGACACTGATGTACCTTGACCTTGGAGTTCACCATGAATGTGTTTAGAGGTTGTTCTGGGCTCTTTTGTTACCATTCGTATTATCCGTCTCTTCCATTTTTCATCAAGTTTCCTCCTGTGGCCACGTCCAGGGAGGTTGGCTACAGTCCCGTGGAACTTAAATTTCTGAATAATGTGTGCAACTGTAGTCACAGGAACATCAAGCTGCTTGGAGATGGTCTTATAGCCTTTACCTTTAACATGCTTGTCTATAATTTTCTTTCTAATCTCCTGAGACAACTCTCTCCTTTGCTTCCTCTGGTCCATGTGTTAAATGTGAGTCAGGCTGTTATATTTGTGTATTTATAATATTTATAATATTTATGTTAAATGTGAGTCAGGCTGTTATATTTGTGTATTTATAATATTTATAATATTTATAATTGTGTATTTATAATTTTTCTGCATTGATGTATGTGGTTATTGTGTATATTTTTTATCTTGATTCTTTTTTCTAAAGCCCATCCAGGGACAAGAGTTGCAAATTAGCTAATAGCTATACACTCTATGTGCAACACATCAGATTGATTGTCTTTGATTAATTGTCTATGTTTATTGCACTGTCCCTGTCAAATAAACTAATCTACTACTACATGTTTAGTGTTGTACACACCATGTCACCAAACAGCACAGTGACTACTTGTCACCCTTTAAATAGGCCGACTGACTGATTACAAGTTTGTAGATACCTGTGATGTTAATTAGAGGACACATCTTGGTTGAACATGTCCCTATGGTCACATTATTTTCAATCTTTTCTAGGGGTACCATCATTTTTGTCCAGGCCTGTTTCATGAGTTTGTTTTTTAAAATAATTCTGTTGAACCACAGTTCAAAAGCATTGTCTGATTTTCATTGGTTAATTTTCATAGACTTTTTATTTATTACCACTTTTGTCAGATTCAAGTTATTTCTGTGACCATTGTGGGTTTTTCTTTCATTAACAGAGGGGTACCAACAATTTTGTCCACGTGTGTATATGGCACTTACAAATGACAGTATGCCACGTCTTGTCTGTGGCATGTGTTTTTCCTCTTATCTTGATCTTGAACACATCTAAACGACATAAAACTACTCAGAATGTGAATGCAGTTTCATCTGCAGATGAATTTAATAACTTTTTTGTTAATATTGGTCCTAATTAAACTGGTCAGATGTGAGGTCCTAAAGCAGACTGAGCATGCATTGGATCCTCTGCAGTTTGCCTATAGGCCTCATAGAGGAGTGGAGGATGCCACTGTCACTCTGTTTAACATGCTTTTTAAACATCTGGATTTTAATGGGACACACGCCAGACTTTTATTTGTGGGCTTTTCTTCCGCCTTTAATACAATCCAACCAATCAACCAATCTTAGTTGAAAGGCTCCTGAAGCAATTTGATTTGAGCAATAATCTGGTGGGTTGGATTCTGGATTTCTTAACCAACAGGACGCAGAGAGTAAGGGTCAATGGTACATTGTCTGACCTAAAGTGCTCTTCTACTGGCTCTCCTCAGGGATGTGTGTTGTCACCACTACTCTTCATCCTGTACACAAACATGTGTCGGAGCAGACATGACAACAGACACATTATAAAGTATGCTGATGACTCAGTTACTGTCAGTCTCCTCCAGGATGGTGAGAGTGGCCACGGCCCAGTAGCTGATGATTTTGTTCACTGGTGTGAGGATTCCTACCTGCAGCTGAATACGACAAAAACTAAAGACATGATTATTGACTTTAGGAGGAAAAATCCCAGCCACAAAGTCACCGTACTAAAAGGCCAGACCACCGAATGTGTACAATCCTACAAATATCTTGGGACGATTATTGATAGTAATTTAAACTTTGAAGAGAACTGTGAAAGGGTGTGCAAAAAGGGTCAGCAACATTTGCATTGCTTGAGAAAACTTGCACACTTCCAAGTTGACCGAACCATAATGACAATGTTTTATCGGGCTTTTATTGAATCTGCTTTATCCTTTCCTTTAGTGTCATGGTTTGGCCAGATAAAAACTGAAACAGAGGAAATCCTTGGATCAGGTAGTTAGATGGTCCAGTCGTTTGCTTGGTGAGCCACAGCTGAGCCTGACATCCCTGTACACCAGACAAGTACAGAGGATGGCTACCTCCATTTTAAATGATGACTCCTGCGGCGGCATGAAAAATAAGGCAGCGAACTGAGGGTTTTAAGTAGGTTTATTATCATACCGCCATCACGGAGCTCGCTCCATGAGCGAGCCCGGAGGCTGTCCAGCAAAGTGTGCAGATGAGCAGTCAAAGAGAGAGAGAGTGAGAGAGTGAGTTACAGAATAATGCAGCTTATATACCCAACTACAGACAATACATGAAAGGCATTCACAGCAGTAGGTATGGGCATGTGCATTTGAGAGACACACATAGCAATAAGGAGATTGCTGGCCGTAATTCGCCTCCGCTCCGGAGCTGTGGGACAAAAGAGGTTACAAGGCACATCTACATATTGTTATCAGTCATTGGATCACAGTAAGGGCAGGAAGCATGAACAATGCATGAATGGCACATTAACATCACAGTACTGAGCCGGAAAAAGCCAGAAGAAGCGGGGCTGCCTGTTGACATTAATACACACATTTCACTGTTCTGTTAATTGCTCTAGTCGAGCGCTGTGCCTGACCCAGTCTGTTGTGGGGGTTACGCCACACGCTCCCCCCCAGAGGGCTCGGCAGGCGGCCGAGGCCTCGATAGTCCAGCTTTGGCAGCGAGCAGGGAAAGCTCTGTGTAGGCGGAGGTGGAGGGGGGTGGGGGGTAGTAAATGCCGGCCGGGGACGGTGAAATCGTCCGAGCCGCGCAAAAATTGCTTGTGGGTCCGCGATGTTGAGGGGCTGTCCCGTTGAATGTACGGAGATCCACAAGAAGAAAAATTAGTCACTGACTCCTCTCGCGATTAAGTCCTGCAAGGATTAATAGCGGCCGTGGCGAGGCTGCGTGGCGGCTGTAAGAAAAAAAAAAACAAAAGCAAGGGGACTTGGCGTGTTGACTTTAGGTGCGGGCACAACCTTAAAGCCTTCGGGGACCGCAGACTGCTGAATTCCCGTTGTGCGCCAAGGCTAAGACCATAAGAAAATCCAGTGAGCAAGCTGCGTGCGTGCCTCAGGTGTACGAGCAAGCCTGAAGGGCCTGTGTGCAGCGGCGAAGGAGGATGGCGGTCTGTGGAGCCGTATGTGTCCCGTGCGTGGTGCGCCATCCTCGTAACTCCCCGGTGCGTGTGCCGGGGTTCCGTGCGTGGGTGGGCCAGCTGGAGAGGGAGAGTCAGGGTCAGGGAGCTTAATCATCCCTGTTCAATGTGTTGCTGTAGATAGGTCATGGTGCGTTCAGGTCCACGCGCTGCGTTCTCCGTCGGCCATGGGTCGCCGTCGTGGAGAGAGGACGAGGTGCGTGCGCTCTCATGTGGAGACACAGAATCGTGTGTCAGGGGCTGTGAGAGCGGCCAGTCCAGCGTGGATGTGTCGATCTAGGCGTGCAGATCTCACCATGAAATTTTCCGCAGCTGTCCCGGTCGTGGGTGGTCTCCGGAGAGTTTCGCCTGGTAACTCTGCGTCGAAGTCTCCCTGAAGAAGAAGGGAGGGCAGATCATTTGCGTCAGGCTGCTGCGTTCGCTTGTTGTCAGAGAATCACCGCCGGGTGCTGCATTCGTTGCCATCAGGACACCAGCGTGGCTGTCCAGACCAGAAGGCTGCGTTGCACAAAGCATGTGCATTTTCGGGGTCACCAGTGCGGCGGCATGGAAAAATAGGCAGCGAAGTGAGGTTTTAAATAGGTTTATTATCATACCACCATCACGGAGCTCGCTCCATGAGCGAGCCCGGAGGCTCTCCAGCAAAGTGTGCAGATGAGCAGTCAAAGAGAGAGAGAGTGAGAGAGTGAGTTACAGAATAATGCAGCTTATATACCCAACTACAGACAATACATGAAAGGCATTCACAGCAGTAGGTATGGGCATGTGCATTTGAGAGACACACATAGCAATAAGGAGATTGCTGGCCGTAATTCGCCTCCGCTCCGGAGCTGTGGGACAAAAGAGGTTACAAGGCACATCTACATATTGTTATCAGTCATTGGATCACAGTAAGGGCAGGAAGCATGAACAATGCATGAATGGCACATTAACATCACAGTACTGAGCCGGAAAAAGCCAGAAGAAGCGGGGCTGCCTGTTGACATTAATACACACATTTCACTGTTCTGTTAATTGCTCTAGTCGAGCGCTGTGCCTGACCCAGTCTGTTGTGGGGGTTACGCCACAACTCCCACCCTTTGCACTGCCACTTTCAGCTTCTTCCCTCAAGACGGAGGTTTGCTGTCCCAAAAAGTAGAACCCAGCGCTACAAAAACAGCTTTGTCCCTGCTGCTGTCAAAGAGTTGAACAAGCTGTAAAAATATATTGCACATAATTTAGGTACCTATTTATTAACTCCATTTTATATTTACTTATTTTTGTAGGATGTCACTTGGGTTCTAAATATTTTATTGGGTTTTAGACCTTTGAGTTTTTAACCTCTTTGACTAGTTTTAACTTTTAATATGACCCTTCTCTCTTACCTCTGGTTTTTCTCCCATCTCTTTGTCTTTTTATACCCTGATTGATGGAGCCTTTTTTTTTTTTTTTGTTACTTATTTGTACCCGTAGGTAGACTTGGTTTGCAGTCTGGTGACAAGCCACCGGCTGCTGGTCGCTGCGTGCGCGAGCGCCCTAAACCTACATGTTTTTGGTGTGTGGGAGGAAACCGGAGAAATCCCGGAGTAAACCCGCGCAACACGGGGAGAACATGCAAACTCCACACAGCTCACTGTTGGTCGGGGGCTGGGATCGAACCCACGATCTCATGATCCCCGCGATCCCCCGGCCAAGGGTAAAACTGTGCTGCCACAGTGCTAAACCACTGCGCCACCGTGCAGCCTTGAGTATTCTTATCATGTTTATAGTCAGCTTCATGTGTGCCTGTGTTTGTGTCTATGTTGAATGTAATTTGTGGCTTGTAAATATGGATGTCACCAGACTGCAAAACAAATCTACCTACGGGTACAAATAAAGTAACCTGAACCTGAACCTGAACCGAATTTGGCTCGAGAAATACCCATTACAGCACCTACAGGTGATACAATAAGCAATAACACTGCTATAAAAGACTCCATTTTCATAAAGATCACAGACGAGAGAGAGGTCATTGAAATTGTTAAATCGTTTAAAAGTAAAACATCTACGGACTGTGATGGTATTGACATGCTCTTAGTCAAAACTATTATTGAATGCTTAGTGAAACCACTGATGTATATCTGTAACCTGTCTCTCCAATCAGATATATTTCCCAATGCAATGAAAACAGCTAAAGTAATTCCGATATACAAGACGGGTGACAGAGGGGAATTCTCAAACTATAGACCAATTTCACTATTGCCGCAATTTTCCAAGATACTTGAAAAAATATTCTGTGAGAGAATTGACAACTTCATACTGAAGAATAATTTATTGTGTGAGCAGCAATATGGGTTCAGACACAAGAGGACAACTGCATTTGCTCTAATGGAATTTATAGAAAAAATATCAACTGCCGTTGAAAATAAAGAGTCTTCAGTTGGGGTATTCCTGGATCTTAAAAAAGCATTTGATACAGTGGATCATAATTTATTATTAAAGAAACTACAAAATTGTGGTATTAGGGGGTAGCACTGTCCTGGTTATGTAGTTACTTAAAGAATAGATATCAGTATGTATGCGTTGGTAACAATAACTCACAGTTACTGAAGGTTACTTGTGGAGTCCCACAGGGTTCAGTTTTGGGGCCATTGTTATTCAATATGTATATAAATGATATATGTAAAGTTTCGGAAAAAATAGATTCAATACTGTTTGCCGATGACACTAATTTATTATGCAGTGGAAGCAATTTGGAACAACTTTTGGATACACTCGGAAAGGAATTAGGAAAGCATAAACTGTGGTTTGATTCAAACAAATTAACGCTCAATTTAAGTAAGACAAAATTTATTGTTTTTAACAACCATCACAACAACTTAGTATCTAAACTCAGTGTAAATGGTGTAGAGATTGAAAGGGTATCCGAAACTAAATTTCTTGGAGTAATAATTGATAATAAACTGTGTTGGAAGTCACATATTAATTATATTAAAGGTAAAATATCTAAATCAATTGCAATACTATACAGAGTGAAATATTTACTGAATCAACCCACACTATATACTTTGTATCATTCATTAGTACTCCCATACATGACATATTGTACTGAAGTATGGGGAAATACATATAAAACAAACATATATCCAGTTTTTATGCTTCAGAAGAGAGCTATTAGAATAATAAACAAAGCTGTTTACAGGGAACCAACAAACCCACTTTTTCTTAAATTAAAAGCTCTCAAGTTGAAAGATCTGGTTGACTTTAAAACTGCAGTAATAATGTTTAAAATGAAGAATCTATCACTGCCCGCAAATATCCAAAAGTTGTTCCAAATAAGGGAGAAACAATATCATTTCAGAGGAACATGTATATTTCAAAAACCTTCAGTGAGAACTACCACCAAGCAACACTGTGTTTCAGTACAAGGAGTCAGATTATGGAACGCTTTTGGACCTGAATTAAAATCATGTACAACACTTGGACAATTTAAACAAAAACTAAAGGAAGAAATACTCCAAACATATATACAAGATGACATGTAAAATCACATAAGGATTGTCATATCCAGTCTGTGTTGTGTTGTTGCTTAGTTTTTTTGGCACATTTTGTCTTAGCTATGTTCTGAATTGTAATCGTTCTTGTTTTGTTTTTCTTTTGAATTCTTGGATGGAATATGGGTGGGCAATATAAGCTGCGGCTTCAGCCATCACCCCTTTCGGATAACTTATGTTGAACTGTATAATCAGAGGAGTTATTGTCTAATTTGACCTTGTTGGATTTTCTTTCCCCCTTTGTTATATTATTCTGTTTCTTTTTTAATCTTTACTTTTAATCTATCCGAAATAAAGATTCATTCATTCATTCATTCATCTGACGCAGTGCACCAGTTTACACCCAAGACTCTTTCATCAGGCAATGCATCATGACTTAAATCCAAATCTTTAACACTCTTGCTCTTTCTGTTTCAGGAATGGAGGCAAGCACAACTCTGCTGTTACTCATCCACTTAGTCAAATGGAAACCTCCACTCTCATACAGTACTGTTAAGTCCTCAACCATAGCACATGCTTCAGCTTCATCAGATACAGAAATAAGGCAGTCATCTACATAAAAATTGTTTAGAACTGCATTGACTGCTGCAGGTGACACTGTATCATTAGCATCTTCGGCTGTCTTTCTTGGTGCAAAGTTCACACAACCGGGTGAAGGTGTTGCCCCGAACAAGTGCATAACCATAATCTTGCAGTGGTTCGTTCATATTTCCATCTGGCCACCACAGGAAATGTAAGCGATTGCTATCTTCTGGTGGCACTCTCACCTGGTGATACATACAGTGGGGCAAAAAAGTATTTAGTCAGCCACCAATTGTGCAAGTTCTCCCACTTAAAAGATGAGAGAGGTCTCCAATTTTCATCATAGGTATACCTCAACTATGAGGGACAAAATGAGAAAAAAAATCCAGAAAATCACATTGAAGGATTTTTAATGAATTAATTGGTAAATTCCTCTGTAAAATAAGTATTTGGTCAATCCCAAAAGTTCATCTCAATACTTTGTTATATACCCTTTGTTGGCAATGACAGAGGTCAAACGTTTTCTCTAAGTCTTCACAAGGTTTTCACACACTGTTGCTGGTATTTTGGCCCATTCCTTCATGCAGATCTCCTCTAGAGCAGTAATGTTTTGGGGCTGTCGCTAGGCAACACGGACTTTCAACCCCCTCCAAAGATTTTCTATGCGGTTGAGATCTGGAGACTGGCTAGGCCACTCCAGGACCTTGAAATGCTTCTTACAAAGCCACTCCTTCATTGCCCGGGCGGTGTGTTTGGGATCATTGTCATGCTGAAAGACCCAGCCACGTTTCATCTTCAATGCCCTTGCTGATGGAAGGAGGTTTTCACTCAAAATCTCACGATACATAGCCCCATTCATTCTTTCCTTTACACGGATCAGTCGTCCTGGTCCCTTTGCAGAAAAACAGCCCCAAAGTATGATGTTTCCACCCCCATGCTTCACAGTAGGTATGGTGTTCTTTCTCCTCCAAACACGACAAGTTGAGTTTTCATCAAAAAGTTCTACAGTGATCCCTCGCTACTTCGCGCTTCACCTTTCACGCCCTCAGTGCATCGCGGATTTTTCAAAAATATTCATCAAAAATTCAAAATTGAGAAATAATGGGCGGGCGCTAGCAGAAGGCAGGGAGACTACATTAGACCATCAGGTATCAACACGGAGAGCCGCACAACTCAAAAAATCCACCTCTCTGTTCGCTGTTCTCGTGTTGGCTCGGCTCGGAAATCTCGCAAGCTGATTGGCCGAGACGTTTCACCCCGCAAGCTGATTGGCCGAGACGTTTCACCCACCTCCTCTCCCTGCCGAGCGCCCATGAAGGGAAGAAAGACCGCATTCATTGCTCTTTATCGCTCGTGTTATGTAGTCTCGCTGCGTGGAACTTTTCGCTGTTCTCTTGTGCCATTTTGTGCGAAATAGTCTTCCCGTCGAGCCACTACGCCGCCTCCTGCAGCTTCTCCAGCTCTATCGGAAGCTGCCCTCGATGATCCTGCGCTTCTAGCACCTGACGATGAGGCGTCACCTGAGGAGCAGTAAAGCTCTCATTAACCTGTGAAGTAAATCATCTTCATCTTGAGTTACGTATCTTGTTATAAGAATAAAAGAGTTCTAAAAACATATTTATGTACACTTTATTTACATCTATGTATGTATGTACACGTACACACACACACACACACGTACCATATGAGAGAGAGAGAGTGAGAGAATGAACGTACGTATTATTTATGGATGACGTCATTAGGGGTGACGCTACTTCGCGGTTTTTCACTTTTCGCGGTCGGTTCTGGAACCCATTAACCGCGATAAGTGAGGGATCACTGTATTTTGGTTTCATCTGACCATATGACATTCTCCCAATCCTCTTCTGGATCATCCAAATGCTGTCTAGCAAACTTCAGACGGGCTTGGACGTGTACTGGCTTAAGCATGGGGACACGTCTGGCACTGCAGGATTTGAGTCCCTGGCGGCGTAGTGTGTTACTGATGTAGCCTTTGTTACTTTGGTCCCAGCTCTCTGCAGGTCATTCACTAGGTCCACCTGTGTGGTTCTGGGATTTTTGCTCACCGTTCTCGTGATCATTTTGACCCCACGGGGTGAGATCTTGTGTGGAGCCCCAGATCGAGGGAGATTATCAGTGGTCTTGTATGTCTTCCATTTTCTAATAATTGCTCCCACAGTTGATTTCTTCACACCAAGCTGCTTACCTATTGCAGATTCAGTCTTCCCAGCCTGGTGCAGCTCTACAATTTTGTTTCTGGTGTCCTTTGACAGCTCTTTGGTCTTGGCCATAGTGGAGTTTGGAGTCTGATTGTTTGAGGTTGTGGACAGGTGTCTTTTATACTGATAACGAGTTCAAACAGGTGCCATTAATACAGGTAACGAGTGGAGGACAGAGGAGCCTCTCAAAGAAGAAGTTACAGGTCTGTGAGAGCCAGAAATCTTGCTTGTTTATAGGTGACCAAATACTTATTTTACCGAGGAATTTACCAATTAATTCATTAAAAATCCTTCAGTGTGATTTTCTGAATTTTTTTTTCTCATTTTGTCTCTCATAGTTGAGGTATACCTATTATAAAAATTGGAGACCTCTCTCATCTTTTAAGTGGGAGAACTTGCACAATTGGTGGCTGACTAAATACTTTTTTGCCCCACTGTAGCCTCTATGTCAGATATGATCACGTCTAAATCTTGTTAACACCCCAATCAGTGAGTTTGTTAAATCTGGACCCTGCAGAAGCTCATCATTCAAAGACTTCCCTTTATATGATGCTGCACAGTCAAAAACTACATAGTTTTCTCTTCAGGGGGTGGTACACCGTGGTGAGGTATGTACCAAATTCTTTCATTTTCAGACTCAGTCCATTCATTTGCAGCTTCAAGTGCATAGCCTTTACTCAAGAGGTCTGACATGAAACTTTGATACTCTTTATGGACCTCTTTGTTCTTAGCAAGTTTCTTCTTCAGATTTTCTGCTCTCTGTACAACTACACTGCGGTTGTTCAGCATTGTAATATGTTTGTTTCTCAACGGAAGACACACACTATATGTCATGGCCGCCAATCTGTCACACCTGTGTGCGCACCTGCTTGCCATCTCCCTCTGTCTGTTTATTCCATCAGGTCCAGTGCTCGGTGTAGAGTCATCTGGTTCTCTACCTAGAAACCTGCTACACCAGCCTTCGAGCTTCCCAGCCTCGTTGTGTGTTTCCATGTTGACTTCCAAGCCACCATTTCCCTCTGTCCGGGCCTGCGCCTTCCGGACCACCAACTATCAAGTAAGCCACCACGATTCCTTCTCACCCTGTCAGCTTCCCCTGTACACAGGCGGAGATCCGTGGCGGCGGACCTCTCTCTCCCTGGCAGCGGATTATCTGCCTCCCTCACCAGCATCCGGCTCACCGGCCACGTGCGGGCACTATCCTCCTGGCTGCAGCTTCAGCGTTTACCTGGGCTACTCTCCACCACCTCAGACAGTAAGCACAATTCCACCAAAGTGTCTGTCGGGCTTAAACTGTCATTAACGCCCTCTGTCTCTTCCCAGGGTTGCTAGGTTGTATGGTGCTCTGCCGGCCCCAGCTGGAACTCCTGATTACACTACACTACACTACACAACCCTGCACACACGCATCCACTCACGAACACTTTATCAATAAATGGTTAATTGTATCTGCCTTGAGTCGTGTCTGCTTTATGGGTCACTGAAACCATGTCAGTATGATTCCGCCAGAGTGACCCAGCAGACAGCACGCTAGCGCGCAGGTTGAACAACTTGGAGACTCGGGTAGATCAGTTAGCCTATCAACAGTAGGTGATGCTAACACAGTTAGCCCGCATCACAGACAGGCTAGATCATTTGGTTAGCCCACAGGGTTCCACTGCAGCCCCAGCTAGCTCCTCTGCTCCCGCTAGTTCCACCCTTAGTCAGCCTACTCCGGGCCCTGCTTGTCGGCTTACTCCCGTCCTGACTCCCACCCGTTTTAGTGGCAAATTGGGGGAGGCCAGGGGGTTTCTCATGCAATGCGACATTGTATTCCAACGGGTACCCGGGGATTTTCCCACTGACCTAAGTCGCATAGGTTATGTGATTAATTTGTTAGATGGACGGGCTTTGGCTTGGGCATATGCGGTGATGGCTAGGGCTAATTATGTTTCGTTAACATACACTCAGTTTGTGAATGAGTTTCAGGAGGTATTTGGCCACTCGGGCCGTGAAGACATGCTTACCTCCCGGTTGTTAAATCTCCGGCAGGGGTGGAAGGCCATCGCCAACTACGCCGTGGACTTCCAGGTCGTTGCCACAGAGGTTGGGTGGGAGAATGCCTCTCTATGTAGTATTTTTGTTAGAAGCCTAAGCCCTAGCCTACGGAACGAGCTGGCCCGTTTGGAGAAGCCTTCTACTCTGCATGAGTATGCAGAGTAGAAGGCTAGAATGCAGAATGCAGGCTAGAATGCAAGGCTAGAATGCATCAAATTTGAAAATGCTGGCTAAAAGTAACTGTAAATACTCCACAATTGTTATTCACGCCGGCATTAATGACATCCGTCTCCGGCAGTCGGAAGTCACCAAACTTGATGTAGAATCGGTGTGTGACTTTGCCAAAACGATGTCTGCCACTGTAGTATTCTCTGGGCCCCTCCCCAATCTGACCAGTGATGACATGTTTAGCCGCTCGTCATCCTTGAACCGCTGGCTGTCTGTGTGGTGTCCTAAAAATGACGTGGGCTACATTGACAATTGGAGCTCTTTTTGGGGAAAACCTGGTCTTATGAGACGAGACAGCATTCATCCCACTTTGGATGGTGCTTCTCATTTATCTAACAATCTGGCATCTTTTTTATCCAAATTTCCAAAACCATGACTACTCAGAGTTGGGACCAGGAAGCAGAGTCGCAGTCTTACACGCCTCTCTGCAGCTCCTCTTCATCCGCCACCCCTCAGCTTAGCCCCTGACTTCCCCATCAGAGAATCGTTGTCTGCTCCCTCCAAAGTGAATAAAAATATCATGCATAAGCATCCCAAAGTGATAAAGCAAAATATTGGTAAAACTCAAATTAAACATAAAGCCTCTAAATTGAATGATTCGGCCTCTGTTCCTCCTCATAATTTAAAAATTAAATGTGGTTTACTAAATATTAGGTCTCTAACTTCCAAGTCTCTGTTAGTCCATGATCTGTTAATTGATCATCAGATTGATTTAATTTCCCTTACAGAGACTTGGTTAGGGCAAGAGGATTATGTTGGTTTAAATGAATCAACTCCCTCTGGTTATTTAAACTGTCAAAATCCCAGAAGTTCTGGTCGTGGAGGAGGAGTAGCAACAATTTACCATTCCAAATTACTAGTTAATGTAAAGCAAAAAACATGTTATAATTCCTTTGAGGGCCTGGTCCTCAGTATTGGGCACTTTAGCAATTTTAGGTTAAACCCAATTTTATTTGCCATAGTTTATCGTCCCCCATCAACCTACTCAGAATTTTTATCCGAATTTGCTGATTTCTTAGCTGATTTAGTGCTGAAATCTGATAGAATAATTATAGTAGGGAACTTTATTATACATGTGGATGTAGATAGTGACTGCCTTAATGTGGCATTTAATTCAATATTAGACTCGATTGGGTTTTCTCAGAAAGTAGGAAATTCTACTCATTACCTCCACCATACATTGGACCTTGTTCTGACATATGGCATAGAAATAGAACATCTTGTAGTGTCTCCTCATAACCCTGTACTGTCAGACCATTGTCTGTTAACCTTTGATTTTACTATTTCTGACTATTTGGCTCCTAAAGAAAAATATTATTACAGTAGATGCCTCTCAGATGATGCTGTTTCCAAATTTATGCAGATTGTTTCCCCTATGCCATGTGTCAACACAACGGAAATAAGCTATAAACAGCTTGCTCCTTCTGTAATTGATAACATGGTGGATAGTGTTTCAGCTTCTCTGCATCAGGCTCTAGACTTGGTGGCCCCCTTAAAAAAGAAAAAGTCTAATCAGAGATTTCTAACTCCTTGGTTCAACACAGAAACTCGTAGCTTAAAACAGAAGACTCGTCAATTAGAAAGAAAATGGCGCTCTACTAATTTAGATGAAATCTATTTAGCTTGGAGAAATCATCTTTTAATTTATAAAAAATCTCTTAGAAAAGCTAGAACAAGTTATTACTCTGCATTAATAGAAGAGAACAAGAATAATCCCAGGTTTCTTTTCAGTACTGTAGCCAGGTTGACAAAGAGTCAGGACTCTGTCAATCCTAGCATTCCCTTAGAGCTTACTAGTCAGGACTTTATAAACTTTTTCAATAATAAAATTTCATCCATCAGAGATAAAATCAATCAGATTCTTCCCACAGTTAACTTAAATACTGTAACTACTACAACTCCTTCTTTTGATGTCTGTCTTGATGAGTTTACTCCAATCGACCTTTGTGAGTTAGACAAAATAGTTTCCTCATCCAAACCTTCAACTTGTCTTTTAGACCCTATTCCTACTAGGTTATTTAAAGAAGTTTTCCCACTTATTGGTAGCTTTATTCTTCATATAATCAATTCTTCATTAACTTTAGGCCATGTACCGCAGGCTTTTAAAACAGCTGTAATTAAACCCTTACTCAAAAAGCCAACGCTAGATCCAGGAGCTTTAGCTAACTATAGACCAATCTCTAATCTCCCTTTCATTTCAAAAATCTTAGAAAGAGTTGTTGCTACGCAATTATTTGACCACCTGCAGGGAAATGGTTTACTCGAAGAGTTTCAATCTGGGTTTAGAATCCATCATAGTACTGAAACAGCCTTAGCGAAGGTCACTAACGACCTCCTCATTGCATCTGATAATGGACTAGTTTCTGTACTTGTCCTTTTAGACCTTAGTGCAGCTTTTGATACTATCGATCATAATATTCTACTTGATAGATTAGAACACTATGTTGGACTTAATGGAACTTCGTTGCAGTGGTTTAGATCTTATTTATCTGATAGGTTCCAGTTTGTTCATGTAAATAATGAGTTTTCTTTCAGCTCAAAGCTTAGTCATGGAGTTCCACAGGGATCTGTGCTAGGCCCTACTCTTTTTAGTTTATATATGCTTCCGTTAGGCAACATTATTAGAAAGCACTGTATACATTTTCATTGTTATGCAGATGACCCACAATTATACCTGTCAATGAAGCCAGATGATAGTAATCAATTAGCCAAGTTAGAAGCCTGTCTTAAGGAAATCAAAGCTTGGATGACTTGTAATTTTCTGCTGTTAAATTCAGATAAGACTGAAGTCATTCTTGTTGGTCCAAAAAACCTTAGAAATTCCTTTCCAAATCAAACTTTCAGTTTGGATGCAGTTACTCTTTCTCTTAATAGCTCTGTGAGGAACCTTGGAGTTATTTTTGATCAGGATTTGTCCTTCAATTCATATATTAAATTTGTTTCTAAGACTGCCTTCTATCATTTGCGTAATATTGCCAAGATTAGGAGCATCTTGTCTCAGAGTGATGCTGAGAAACTGATCCACGCTTTTGTTAGCTCGAGATTAGATTATTGTAATTCTTTATTATCAGGTTGTCCTAAAACATCTTTAAAAAGTCTTCAGCTGATCCAGAATGCTGCAGCAAGAGTTTTAACAGGTACTAGAAAGAGAGATCATATCTCTCCGGTTCTGGCCTCCCTTCATTGGCTTCCCATAGAGTTTAGAATTAAGTTTAAAATCCTTCTTCTTACTTACAAAGCTCTAAACAATCAGGCTCCTTTTTATTTAAAAGATCTGATACTACCGTATTATCCTAACAGAGCACTACGCTCCCAAAATGCAGGACTACTTGTAATACCTAGAATCTCCAAAAGTACAATGGGAGGCAGAGCCTTCAGTTATCAAGCTCCTCTCCTGTGGAATCAGCTGCCAATCTGGATTCGGGAGTCAGACTCGATCTCTGTTTTTAAGATTAGGGTTAAAACCTACCTTTTTGATATAGCCTACAATTAGGGAGGGATCATGTGTTTCTGAACCCTCCCTTAGTTATGCTGCTAATAGGTTTAGTCAGCCGGGGGACCTCCAGTAATGCACTGGGCCTCACTCCTTTCCTCACTCTCTATGAAATTTTTTTTTTTTTGCTGGTCATTAACATTTGTTTGTTCTCTCCCATAGATTGAGTCCCCATCGTGCTGTTTGCTCTCTACATGTCTGTTCTTTTCATCTTCTCTGTCCCCTCACCCCCCAGCCAGTCGCAGCAGATGACTGCCCCTCCCTGAGCCTGGTTCTGCTGGAGGTTTCTTCCTGTTAAAAGGGAGTTTTTCCTCTCCACCGTCGCCAAGTGCTTGCTCACAGGGAATCACCTGATTGCTGGGGTCTTTCTGCAACTGTGGGGGTTCCCCCCTACAGTTGATAGTGCTATGAGATGACTGTTGTTGTGAAATGGCGCTATATAAATAAAGTTGAATTGAATTGAATTGAATTGCCAACACTCGGTCGGAGTCATTCCCAGTGAGAGTTGGACTCCGCCAGGGCTGCCCTTTGTCACCGGTCCTGTTCATAATTTTTATGGACAGGATTTCTAGGCGCAGCCAGGGAATGGAGGGTGTCATGCTTGGTGACCACAGGATCTCATCTCTGTTGTTTGCAGATGATGTTGTCCTGTTGGCTTCATCCAGCAATGACCTACAGCTCTTGCTGGGACGGTTTGCCGCTGAGTGTGAAGCGGCTGGGATGAGAATCAGCACCTCCAAGTCCGAGTCCATGGTCCTCAGCCGGAAAAAGGTGGATTGTCCTCTCCGGGTTGGGGACAGGCTCCTGCCCCAAGTGGAGGAGTTTAAGTATCTTGGGGTCTTGTTCACGAGTGAGGGGAAAATGGAGCGAGAGATCGACAGACGGATTGGAGCAGCATCTGCAGTGATGCGGACGTTGTACCGGTCTGTTGTGGTGAAGAGGGAGCTTAGTTCTAAGGCAAAGCTGTCGATTTACCAGTCAATCTACGTTCCTACTCTCACCTATGGTCACGAGCTTTGGGTAATGACCGAAAGAACGAGATCGCGGATACAAGCGGCTGAAATGAGCTTTCTCCGTAGGATTGCTGGACTCACCCTCAGAGTTAGGGTGAGGAGCTCAGTCATCCGGGAGAGGCTCAGAGTAGAACCGCTGCTCCTCTACATTGAAAGGAGTCAGTTGAGGTGGTATGGGCATCTGATTAGGATGCCTCCTGGACGCCTCCCACTTGAGGTGTTTCAGGCACGTCCCACTGGGAGGAGACCCCGGGGCAGACCCAGGACTCGGTGGAGAGACTATGTCTCCCAGCTAGTCTGGGAACGCCTTGGTATCCCCTCTGAAGAGCTGGAGCAGGTGGCTGGGGAGAGGGAAGTCTGGGCTTCTCTGCTTGAACTGCTGCCTCCGCGACCCGGACCTCCGGAAAAGCGGTAGAAGATGGATGGATGGATGGATGGATGAATTGCATGAGCTAATCTCCCTGGCTATCAGCACTGACAATACACTAAGGGAGCAGGCAGCCGAACAGAGAACTTCCGGTCGCTTGGGTGACCTGGCTCGCCACTCCCTACAGCCCCCCTGCTGGCCCTCCCATCTGTTGATTTCCCAGAAGATCAGGAACCTATGGCTGTGGGTGGGTCCAAGCTATCTTCCGCGGAGAGACAGCGCTGCCGGGAGTTGGGGTTGTGTGTTTATTGTGGGAGCGAGGAGCATGAGCACGGGTTCTGTCCCAAACGGCCAAAAAGGGGGAGTCCGTGCGTTGCAGTAGGGGGGCTCACGGACTTAAGCCGCAGAAATCGCCTCGCCCATTTCTTGATCCCCATTCATTTCAATTATGGACATAAGGAAACAAACACACATGCACTCATTGATTCAGGGGCCGAGCAGAGCTTTATTTCAGGTAGCCTGGCAACCCGGTTGGGGCTCCCCATGCAGCCATTAGAGACCCCACTCAGGCTCATAGCGTTATCTAAAGCTCCGTTGGCCACAGTCACTCACTGGACCGTCCCAGTGTCAGTCATTATATCAGGCAACCATCGGGAGGAGTTAGGGCTGTACGTCTTACCAGTGTCTTCCACTCCGGTCATCCTTGGCTACCCCTGGTTTCGCCTACACAACCCCTCGATTGACTGACGTTCAGGGTGTGTGGTTTCTTGGAGTTCGTTTTGCCTGAGTGCCTGTTTACAGTCTGCTGCATGCGCGCCTGCTGTGCCTCTGGGTGCACCTGTCTCTACTCCTCCCTACCTGTCTAAAGTGCCATCTGAGTATCACGATCTGGGGGCCGTTTTTAGTAAATCCCAGGCCCTTTCCCTTCCCCCTCACCGCCTGTATGATTGTGCAATCAGTCTCAGGGACTGTACAACCTGTCTGCTTCGGAACGCGCGGCCATGGACACTTATATCAAGGAGTCCCTGAGTTTGGGCATAATAAGACCTTCTTCATCGGTGGTGGGGGCGGGGGGGGGGGGGGTTTATCGGGAAGAAGGATGGTTCTCTCAGGTCAGGCCATGTATTGACTTTCGTGAATTCAATAACATAACCATCAAAGACAAACACACTCTCCCTCTCATCAACTCTGCGTTTGATTCTCTCCAGGGGGCCTGTTGCTTCACAAAACTAGACCTGCACAACGCCTATCATCTGGTGTGGATACGGGAGGGGGATGAGTGGAAGACAGCCTTTCGGACCCCTAGTGGACATTTTGAATATTTGGTCATGCCGTTCGGGCTGACCAATGCCCCGGCCGTCTTCCAACGTCTAATTAATGATGTTCTGAGAGACTTTTTGGGCACATTTGTGTTTGTATACCTGGATGACATTCTCATCTTTTCACAGTCCATGGAGGAACATCGCGTGCACGTCAGGCGGGTTCTGCAGCGACTGCTGGAAAACAAGCTCTTTGTAAAGGCGGAGAGGTGCAAGTTCCATGTTTCTCGGACCTCCTTCCTAGGCTTCATCATCGCCCACAAGGAGATCATCCCTGACCCAGCTAAGGTGAAGGCGGTGGTGGAATGGCCCACCCCCTCGTCTAGGAAGCAGCTTCTTCAGTTCCTGGGGTTCGCTAATTTCTACTGCCGTTTTGTACAAAACTACAGCCGCATTGCCCTACCACTAACCAACCTGACTTCCACCAAGGTGCCCTTTCAATGGATGGAGGAGGCGGATGCAGCATTTTCTCTCCTGAAGGACAAGTTCTCTTCCTCGCCTATACTGACACAGGTGGACCCCGCTCTCCAGTGCCTAGTGGAGGTGGACGCCTCAGACTCGGAGGTCGGGGCTGTCTTGTCCCAGCACTCCCCGGTGGATGGTAAGATACGCCCCTGTGCGTACTTCTCCCATAGCCTGTCCCCAGCGGAGCGCAACTATGACATCGGCGACAGATAGCTGCTGGCGGTCAAACTTGCTTTGGAGGAGTGGTGTCACTGGTTGGAGGGAGCTTCGCAGCCGTTCATCGTCTGGACTGACCACAAAAATCTTGAGTACCTCCGGACGGCTAAGCGTCTGAACGCTCGACAGGCCCGCTGGTCTCTCTTCTTCGGACGTTTTAACTTCACCATTACCTACCGCCCTGGGTCGAAGAATACCAAACCCAACACCTTGTCTCATCAGTTTGCCCCGGAGACGGCGGAGATGGCCGAACATCCCATTCTCCCCTCATTGTGTGTTGTGGGTGCCCTCTCTTGGGGTATTAAGGACAAGGTCCTGAGGGCACAGTCTGATGAGGCTGACCCGGGGGGGGGGGGGGGCAGCGGGGATGTTGTATGTCCCTTTGGCTGTCCAGGGGGAGGTCATTCAGTGGGGTCATGCGTCCAAATTTTCTTGTCACTTGGGAAGGGCGCGCACGGTGGTGCTCCTGCAGAGGTTGTTTTGGTGGCCGTCTCTCCAGAAGGACGTGGGGGACTACATCCGAGCCTGCCCTCAGTGTGCGATGGGCAAGAGGTCCTCTTCTCCACCTGCCGGGTTGCTTCACCCGCTTCCCATCCCGGGCAGGCCATGGTCGCACGTGGCATTGGACTTTGTCACCGGTCTTCCCACGTCCAATCACTACACTACCATCCTCACACTGGTTGACAGGTTCTCCAAAGCCGCCCATTTCATCCCTCTGCAGGGGCTGCCCACAGCTAAGGAGACGGCCGACCTCCTGGTTCAGCACGTAGTTAGGCTGCATGGCATCCCTCGGGACATCGTCTCTGATCGAGGTCCCCAGTTCGTCTCCAGGGTCTGGAGGTCTTTCTGCGCTGTGTTGGGGGCCACGGTATGTCTGTCATCCAGATACCACCCACAAACTAACGGACAGTGCGAGCGAGCCAACCAGGAGGTGGAGGCGGCGCTGCAGTGCGTCGCAACCTCTAACCCATCTTCATGGAGCATGCACCTCCCCTGGATTGAATACGCTCACAACACTGCTGTATCTACAGCCATCGGCATGTCCCCTTTCGAGGCCTCATTGGGTTATAATCCCCCACTGTTCCCTGAGGAGGAGGGAGACATCGCCATTTCTTCTGTTTGCGCCCACCTGAGGCTTTGCCGGCGGATCTGGAGGACGGCCAGGGCATCACTTCAGCGTACGGCGGAACGTAACACCTTGGTGGCCAACCGGCGCAGGGTCTCGGCTCCCGCCTACCGGGTGGGTCAGCAGGTATGGTTGTCCACCAAACACATTAATCTGAAGGCTGAGCATAGGAAGACATCACAACGATTCATTGGGGAGTACTGTCATGGCCACCAATCTGTCACACCTGTGTGCGCACCTGCCTGCCATCTCCCTCTGTCTATTTATTCTATCAGGTCCAGTGCTCGGTGTGGAGTCATCTGGTTCTCTACCTAGAAACCTGCTACGCCAGCCTTTGAGCTTCCCAGCCTCGTTGTGTGTTTCCACCTCGGCTTCCAAGCCATCGTTTCCCTCCGTCCAGGCCTGCGCCTTCCGGACCACCAACTATCAAGTAAGCCGCCACGATTTCTTCTCACTCTGTCAGCTTCCCTTGTGCACAGGCGGAGATCCGTGGCGGCAGACCTCTCTCTCCTTGGTGGCGGATTATCTGCCTCCCTCACCAGCATCCGGCTCACCGGCCATGTGCGGGCACTATCCTCCTGGCTGCAGCTTCAGCACTTACCTGGGCTACTCTCCACCACCTCAGACAGTAAGTACAATTCCACCAAAGTGCCTATCGGGCTTAAACTCTCATTAACGCCCTCTGTCTCTTCCCAGGGTTGTCAGGTCGTATGGTGCTCTGCCGGCCCCAGCTGGAACTCCTGATTACACTACATTACACTACACAACCCTGCATACACGCATACACTCATGCACACTTTATCAATAAATGGTTAATTGTATCTACCTTGAGTCGTGTCTGCTTTATGGGTCACTGAAAGCATGTCACATGTCACTATAATGTCCATCAACCCTTTTTACAGTTTCTTTCACTGAGTCCATGAACTGAATGTCTTCTCGTGACAGCTATTTTAGCTTGTCTGTTTATGAATCTCACTAAATCTGAAAACTTTGGTCTTCTTCTACTTGCTTCTTGAATATCAAATGCACAAACTCTCCACATCTCTCTCATTTTGTAAGGCAACTTTTAAACAATGTTTCTGAGATTAGTGGGTTTCTCTAGCTCTTGCATTTGGTCAATGTCTTGCATTGCCAATAAGGAACAAGGAATAACTATGAAGGGCTTTAGTATCATCAGGCTTAATTTGTGACCAGTTGAATGCTCTGTTCATATAGCCAATTGCAATTTTAAGCTTGTTACCATAGTGATAAAACAACAACTTTCTTGCTTCATCGTAGCCTTGCTGAGGGGTCTTGTGCTAACAACTTCTGACCAAGTCTCTGGGTTCACCTCTGGTAAACTGTTCAAGGGAGTATAACCTGTCACTATTACTTTCGGCCTTGTCATGAATCGTGTGGTCAAAGGCTCTTATAAATGGATTAAATTCAAATGGGTCACCATTGAAAACAGGAACATCTCTTTGGGGCAAATGTGACACTCTGTGTTGTTTAACTAACATTCTAGTGATGTCATTTTGTTTTATCATCACTTCACACAGGTTCATTAGAGCATCCTGAACATCAGTTTGTTGGAAACCATTTCCTTGTTTGATTCTGCAGTCATACATCTTTGGCTGTTCAGCATGTTCATAGTTTACTTCTTCCTCAGGCTTAACTGTTGATGGGCTGCTAAGTTCACTTTAGAATCTTGACAATTTCCATACCCACAGTCCTCTAAAGCTTTTATTTTGGTTGTAGACTCAGCAATCGCTACCTCAATCTCAAGCTGCTCCTTCTATTATTCTGTCTTTAATTTGCATTCTTCCATGTCTAAGGCTTGCTTCTGTTTCAGACATGCTGCACGTGCAAGAAGGGCGGCATGATCAGCTTGTTCTTTCTGTTGAAGAGATGATATAGAAGAAGCTCTGGATGATCCTGATGAAAGGCTACTGGTTGAGCTTCCTGAAATGCTGCAACTTGGTTTCTTTTTAGGCTTTAAAGCTGTAACAGACACACTGTCATCTGGACTCACATCTTCATTATGTTGTTGATTTATTGCAACTATCCATTTTTCAACTTCAGTCATGAAGTCACTGAATTGTTCATTTTTTGGCTTGAACCAAAATGTTTGCTCAGCATTCTTTTCATCTTCAGGCAACAAAGACAGCACATCATCATTTGCTTGAATAAACTCATCAAGTAGCTTTGAGAATTCATTCAAATGTTCATCAGCAGTGCCAGTATTTTCATTATCTTTCATTCTTGCACTCATTTTATCCATCTATGATGTTAACTGTGAGAGTTTTGACCTTCTTGTGTTTATACATCTCTTTAAGTTTTCTTCAAGGCCTCTTAAGTGTAGGTTGATTTCCTCTTGTGGCCAGTTCCATTGCTACAGCTATGAGCTCTTAATCTGGAATTTTGCACGTTGTCACAGCCATCTTTTTTTCTTCTTTTTTTAACTGTTTCTAGCTCAACAGGTGTTCATGAAATGTGGTCTGTGACATAAAGCACAAGCTTTCTTCATAAAATGCCATCTTCTTAAGACAACAACATCTTGTCTCGTTTTACAAGAAGCTGGTTGTCTTCATTCATTGACAACGGCATTACTTGCAGCAAAAAGTCCATATCTTCAAACACACTTCTATTATTCTGCCTTTGATCTTCTCTGGCATTTATTCTTTGTTCTTTTTCATTGTTGGCACCTATCTGCATTCTTATTCTTTTCCAGCTTCTTTCAGTTCTTGCGGCCATTTCCCTCGTGAGCAGGTCTCCCTCGTGAGCAGGTCTTCCTCATAAGCAAGGTTGTTTTACTTAATGTAATGGCTATCTTACGTTCTTGTTATTGTAAGTATTTCTTCATCTTAACTTCTATAATAACCACTCAAGAGATGGCAGAAGACTGTTTTACACATCAGGCAACAACGGCTGCATGGTGGTGTTGAATGTGTTGAATGTGTTGCTCTGCCATCTGCTTCTTTATTCACAACTCTCACTTTCACAATAAAAGTCAGCTACTTCCTCTTCCTGTTAAGCAGCTACTCATCAAAATAAGACTAAATAAGGCAACTAAATCATCAATATTCATTCTTTCATTACTATTTTTCTTTTAGCTCAGAGTAAACATAAACAAATCACAAAAAATAACAGAAATTGCAGAAATGGCACTTACAGATACAGTGGTGTGAAAAAGTGTTTGCCCCCTTCCTGATTTCTCTCTCTTTTTTTTGTATGTTTGTCACATTTAAATGTTTCAGATCATCAAACAAATGTAAATATGAGACAAAGATAACACAAGTAAACACAAAATGCAGTTTTGAAATGAAGATGTTTATTATTAAGAGGGAAAAAAAATCCAAACCTGCATAGCCCTGTGTGAAAAAGTGATTGCCCCGTAAACCTAATAACTGGCTGGGCCACCCTTAGCAGCAACAACTGCAATCAAGCATTTGCAATAATTGGCAATGAGTCTTTTACAGCACTGTGGAGGAATTTTGGCCCACTCATCTTTGCAGAATTGTTGTAATTCAGGCACACTGGGGGGGTTTCAAACATGAATCACCTTTTTAAGGTCATGCCACAGCATCGGATTCAGGTCAGGACTTTGACTAAGCCACTCTAAAATCTTCTTTTTGTTTTTCTTAAGCCATTCAGAGGTGGACTTGCTGGTGTGTTTTGGATTATTGTCCTGCTGCAGAAACCAAGGGTGCTTAAGCTTGAGGTCACCAACAGATGGCCGGATATTCTCCTTCAGGATTTTTTGGTAGACAGCAGAATTTATGGTTCCATTTACCACAGCAAGTCTTCCTGGTCCTGAAGCAGCAAAACAGCCCCAGACCATCACACTACCACCACCACATTTTACTGTTGGTATGATGTTCCTTTTCTGAAATGCTGTGTTACTTTTACGCCAGATGTAATGGGACACACACCTTCCAAAAGGTTCAACTTTTGGCTCGTCAGTCCACAGAGTATTTTCCAAAAAGTCTTGGGAATCATCAAGATGTTTACTGGCAAAACTGAGACGAGCCTTTATGTTCTTTTTACTTTGCAGTGGTTTTTGTCTTGGAACTCTGCCATGGAGGCCATTTTTGCCCAGTCTCTTTCTTATGGTGGCGTCATAAACACTGACCTTAACTGAGTCAAGTGAGGCCTGCAATTCTTTGGATTCTTATGGGGCCTTTTGTGACCTCTTGGTTGAGTCGTAACTGCATTCTTGGGGTAATTTTGGCTGGCTGGCCACTCCTAGGAAGGTTCACCACTGTTCAAGATGGTTTGCGGTGTTCCAAAATTACATTGTCTTGCTCAACCTGGGTGAGCTAAATAAGTTCAGAGCATGTGCGCTCCTTGTAGACAATTTAGGGATTGAGGGCCAGCATATCCTGCACACACTCGGGGCTTTGGACTCATTTGAGGATGTCGTTGAGTTGCTAGTGAACCATTTTCATAGCATGACTGTCCGGAGGATTCAGTTCTCGCAGCAACATCAACATGCCAGTGAGCCCATCCACCAGTTTGTCGCCAACCTGAGGCAGCTAGCTAGCGAGTGTTGTTTTGGGCTACTGGAGGAAGAAATGGTATGTGACCAACTGACGGAGCACACGAACAGCACTGCTTTATGAGCTAGGATACTCATGACGCCAAATGACTTAACTTTAGCCAGGGCTGTCAAGCTAGCTCTCCAAATGGAGACTGCAGACAAGCTAGCCTCGGAGCTAAATTGGCGCTAGTCACAATGGCAGCTGGAGCCTTCTGCCGCGACATTAGCAGTGGACCTGGGTAGCAAAGATAGCTTAGATGATGACAGTACAGAAGCCAATGGTACCAGCCCAAGGTCTGCTCTGGGAAAACCCCGTTACATGGGTTGTGGGTCCGTGAAACACCAAAATAAGGCTAAGGACTGCCCAGCTAGAGGGAAGCATTGTAGCAAGTGTGGACGCTTGAACCATTATGCTAGAGTGTGCTGTGTATCTGAGCCGGAGAGCCCACAGAAGAAATCAATCCGCCCATCCCCGACAACCATCCACACGGTGTCCTCAAGTATCAATGGGTATACGTTCTGCACATTGACCCTGGACGACGTGAAGGTGCCATTGCTGCTCGACACTGGGGCGGAGGTGTCGTTGCTGAATTGGGCCACGGTGAAGAAGTTTTTCCCCCACTACAGGATAAAAGCTAACCCAGCACCGCTGTATGGTTATGGAGGTGGCAGGCTGTGCACAGTTGGAACGGTGGAGTTAGCGGTTCAGTACAAGTCTGCGATGATGGCTGACTTCACCTTCCATGTGACGGCCCGAGGCGACAACGTCATGGGCTGTGACTTGTTCTACGGACTGGGATTCACCATTAAAGACAACGCTGGGGAAGAATAGTCAGGTTGTGGCCAGTGAAACCCTCCGGTTACGGTGGTGGAAGATGACGTTGTGGGGGACAAAAAACTAACAGACACCACAGCGGTCAAGCAGGACCAGCCTCACTCAGGTTCGACGCAGGAAGGTCTCAGTGCCGGCGCTCGGGGAATGGTAGAAGGGGGTACCGAGCGTGGCAGTGAGGCACCTGTGTCGGTGAGTGATGCCGATGCGCTAGCCCCTGATTCCTCCAGAGCTTGGCCACAGAGGGATGGAGGATCGGCAGCTATGATGGTGACCGCTGCAATGGCTTCAGAAGAGGAGGGGGCCAGACCAACAAGCACGGAGAAACTGGGTGCCAAGCAGAACCATATCAGGCCGAGCAGAGCACCTCTTAGGGTCATGGACTTGGTCCGGGTTTGAGGAGAGGAATGTCCACAGCAAAGGTGAGCCAGACGACCGCCAGTGAAATATCAGGAGTGTGTGCGCATAGTAGCTAAACTGGGTGCAGCATAGCTGTCTGATGGCTCGGCGAGACACACCAGTGAGCTGCCGCGTGTCCAGGAAGAGGTTTCTGATGGCGGGACTGGACGAGAGCGGCAGTCAGTAGTGATGAGGAGAGGCGCTTTCATCCAGGAGATTATTATCACTATCCCAGGGGCCTGCTGTTTCCAGGGGCCCGTCTGCTGAGGGGCTGCCCAGGGCCCCCCCAAGCCAATTCTACCCTTTCCTACCCATGGGACAGTAGTGAAAATTATATTAAACAGCTTTAATGTTCATATGTTTATGTTAGTAAAATGTTATTATGTTGTGTGTTTTAATTGTTAGGAGCATGGTAATTATTTTAGGTTTTAATGGACTTGGTTTTATCTTTAGAGATGGCAGTCCACCCGTCCTCCTTATTTTAGGTTCTGTTGTGTGAATGTGTTAGGCCATTTAGAGATATCAGTTTTTGTTTTGTTAGTGCATGATTTGGGTCCTAAATTGGGGAGGGTTTTAATTGAGTGAGTGGTTTTGGACTTTCTAAAGGGTGGAGGAAATGTGGTGTTGGGCTTTCATTGTGAAGTGCGGTGTAGTGGCAGCCACTTCCTGTTCCACCACTGCACTGCCCTATAAATAGCAGAGGGCATCCATTGGGCAGTCTCTTTGACCAGTGCCCTCTGTCTGGTGGCTGTTCGGTGTCCATTATGGTTTGACTTTTAGTAAAGCTGAGTTTGTCCATTCACCTGGCCTCATCATTCCATAAGGTATTTCTACAGACATAACAGTATCATCAATAAACTCATGCAGTACTATAACAGGACACGTTGATAAATATTTGAGACCCATTGGCAGCTGCTTTATCTGTGTGCCTGCGAAAGACTGCAATCCACCACCACCCCACCACCCCGTGCACCTCATGTTCTCCATGCCAAATTATCCATTAGACCTAAGCAATCACGGCAATTTTATGATGTTGTGGAGGAACAAATAAGTTCAGGTGAGGTACTACAAGCTGAAAGGTTTCAGAGTTTTATTTCCTCCATCATGAGACACACTGTAGCGCTGTGTGCTGTGCTGTGTGTGCTGTGTGTGTGTGCCCCATGAGGCATATAAAGTAAGCTCTTTTATACAGACAAGAGAGAATACATGGTACATTTGCATATTGATATACATATCAGTCAATACATATCAATCGCGTGATTAACTGGCGCCGGACTTCCTCTCCTTAATCCGGGGATGTATAACAATAGTCATTGTTCTGGTTGTCCCCCTAGGGGCTCTCTGTCCATATGCAAATTGTTCTGCTTCCTGCCCTAGCTGAGTGTGAAGGATGAATGTCCATGTAGATTGTGGTGGGTCACCACAGGGCTCCCCACCAGAATACTCAGCAGGGGGTGTGGACCCCCCCCCCCATTGTTTGGGCTCCAGCTCCGGTAGAACTGTTGCAGGGCATATCAGTCCGTGGGGGGATGGGGGAGGGGTGGGAAAAAAACAGTGTGCTCCGCTCCGAGTTCCAGTACGTTGAACGGCCGTGGATCGTGGGCACACGGGCCAGTGTGTTGTCGTGTGTAATGGAACCAGACGGCGATCGGCCGGCTTGGGGAGTGAGGTGCGGGAAAAGCTCTGTGCAGGAGGAGGGGGAGGGGGTGGGAGTAAGCGAGTGCTGGCCCGGGACATCAGAGGTGTCTGGGCCACGCAAAAATTGTGTGTGGATCCGCGATGGTGAGGGACTTTCCCGGTAAACCTGGTGGAGATCCACAGCAGCTGTGAAAAAAAATTATATCTCTGACTCTTTCGCGGCTCGATCCAGAGAGGATGTGGGGAAGGCGAGCAGCCAAATTCCCCGAGGATGCATAGCGGCTGTGAAACAACTGCAGCTGTGTGAGGGACTTGGCAGTTTGGCTTTAGGTGCGGGAAGCAGCCCTAAAATCATCGGGGAAAGCAATCGGCTAAATTCCCATTGTGCGCCGCGGCTGAGAGACCCATACAAAGTCCTGTGTGCAGGCCGCACGTCCACTCCAGGTGCGCGAGCAGCCCTGAAAGTTCCAAGGGTGGCGATCGGCCATTTTTCTCGGGCATGTGCAGTGGCGGAGGACGATGTATTAGTCTGTGGAGCCAGTTTGTGCCTGGTGCGTGGTGCGCGCTTGGCGCAGTGACCACATAGCTGGCTGTTGCGCTGTCCTCGTAATCCTGCAGTGTGCATGTAGGGCTTCTGTGCGCGGGATGTCCACTGTCTGGAGTTTAGTCAGAGTCGGGGAGCTCGGTGGAAATCAGCGCAGTCAGCGTCGATGATTGTCCCCGTTCAGGCTGCTTCCTCGTGTCGTTCATGGTGCATTTTGGTCCCAGTGCTGCTTTCCGGAGCGTGCTCCGGTGAGGATTAAGAGGTTGCAGGCGCTCTCTGGTCCTCTGGGATCCACAGCGCAGTGAGAGGGAGGAGACGGTCATTCTCCCTTGTCAGGTCACCAGTGTGGAGGTAAAAGATCAGGCTGTGGTTTATATTAATCATATATCCCATAACCTACATATGTATGTAACACTCTCAGCGCCACACCAGTCGGCTGCCTTTTGCAACAGCGGCTCGATTCCGAGTTTTTTTTCCCTTCCTCTCTCTTTTGATCACTTTTTTTTTTTCACCCCACTTATATCACGGACACACAGATCGTCCCAAATGTCTCCTGAGCCGGTGGACGGAGCCACTGTTTATAGCAGGATACGATACAACAGGGAAGAGCTGCTAGCATTTAACTGCCACCCGGTCCCAGTGGAAAAACTCGACATACCGAGAGAACTGAGGCGAAAACGCCGCGGCTGCCGGGCTGGAGTAAGGCGGAGGACAAAAAATATAAGGTACAGACCCTCCCTTCCATCTGTTGTCATGGGAAATGTACGGTCGATACTGGGAAAGTTAGATGAGCTAGCGGCTATCTCCCGTTATGATAGCACTTACCGGGAGTGCTCTCTCCTTTTGTTTACTGAGACGTGGCTAACTGAACTAGCAGCAGATGCTAACATTGAGCTGGAGGGTTTTCACATGATACGAGCTGACCGAACACCAGAGAGTGGCAAAACTAGGGGCGGTGGAGTGATAATGTATGTTAACAACAACTGGTGTAGATCGGGACATATCACTGTTAAACAACGACACTGCAGCAAAGACATTGAGTTGCTAGCTGTTAGCATGAGGCCTACATATCTCCCGAGAGAACACTCACACGTGATCTGCATTGTTGTTTATGCAAATCCGACGGCGAACGCTGGGACAGCGCGTGACGTCATCCATTCAGTAACCAGCAGGCTGCAGACAGAACACCCAGATGCTCTTTTCCTCATCTCAGGCGATTTCAACCACGTTTCACTGTCTCCCATTCTGCCCACTTTCACCCAGTATGTCACATGCCACACTAGAGACAATAAAACACTGGATTTGTTCTACGCAAACACTAAGGAGGCGTACACCTCATCACAACTCCCCCCACTTGGGAGATCGGATCACAACTTGGTTCATCTCCGACCGGTGTACAAACCCCTAGTGCACAGACAACCTCCGGCCATGCACACTGTGGAGTTATGGTCTGAGGAGACAATGGACACTCTAAAGGACTGTTTTGAAGCCACTGCCTGGAAGCAGCTCTGCGATCCACATGGTGAGGACATCGATGGCCTCATTCACACCTTCACGGGCTACCTCAGCTTCTGTGTGGACAAATCCGTTCCCACCAAGACCATACGGCGTCACTCAAACAACAAACCCTGGATCAACCCTGAGATAAAAACACTTCTGAGAGAGAAGAAGAGGATCTTCAGGTCGGGGAACAGGGAGATGCTGAAGTCCGTACAGAGGGAGCTGAGGAGAAGGATCAGAGAAGGCAAGGACAGCTTCAGGAAGAAGATGGAGGACAAGCTGCAACAGAGCAACATCAGCGGGGTCTGGAGAAACCTCAAAACCATCTCGGGGCTCCAGAATACCTCCCCCCAGGCCACGGGGGGCAGGGAGTGGGCGAACAACCTGAATCTGTTTTTCAATAGATTTGACCATCCGCCCTCCCCCCTGTCTGCACAACAACCACTGCTGCCTCTAAGAAATCAAGTCCTGCTACCCACTCCCCACTCCACCGACACCCCCCCCACTCCCAACACACAGCCCCCCATCCTGACCCTGACCAAGACCCAGGTGAGGACGGAGCTGAGGAAGATCAAGGCGAGGAAGGCGTCGGGACCGGACGGCATCAGCGCAAAGCTCCTCAAGTCCTGTGCAGACCAGCTGTGTGGGATTGTGACATATATCTTCAACATGAGCCTGAAACTGGGGAGGGTACCACAGCTGTGGAAAACATCTTGTGTGGTACCTGTACCAAAAACTTCCCACCCCAAAGACCTGAACAGCTTCAGACCGGTGGCCTTGACGTCCCACTTGATGAAGACCCTGGAGAGACTGCTCCTTGCTCATCTCCGCCCCCTGGTGGAACCAGCGATAGATCCACTCCAGTTCGCCTACCAGCATGGCATTGGGGTGGAGGATGCAGTGATCTTCCTCCTTCACCGTTCTCTGTCCCACCTGGAGAAGCCCGGGAATATGGTGAGGATCATGTTCTTTGACTTCTCCAGTGCTTTCAACACCATCCAACCGATGATCCTGAAGGACAAGCTGCTGCGCGCAGGGGTGGACCAGCACCTGTCATCATGGATCCTGGACTACCTCACGAACCGGCCTCAGTTTGTGAGAACCCGGGACTGTGTTTCCGACACGATCATCAGTAGCACGGGGGCCCCCCAGGGAACGGTGCTGGCTCCCTTCCTGTTCACTCTTTATACTGCGGACTTCTCACACAACACAACACATTGCCATCTACAGAAGTTCTCTGATGACTCTGCGATCGTTGGTCTCATCTCCAGCGGAGATGAAGCTGAGTACAGAGGGCTTATCCAGGACTTTGTGGACTGGTGCCATCGGAACTGCCTCCAGATCAACGCGAGGAAAACTAAGGAGCTGGTGGTGGACTGCCGCAGGCATGGACAGCCCCTCACAGCACCAGTAAATATACAGGGAACAGACATCGAGATGGTGACATCCTACAAGTACCTGGGTATTCATCTGAACAATAAACTAGACTGGTCACACAATACTGACGCACTCTACAAGAAGGGACAGCGCAGGCTGTTCCTGCTGAGGAGACTCAGGTCTTTTGGTGTACAAGGGGCGCTGCTGAAGTCATTCTATGACACGGTGGTGGCATCAGCCATCACTTTTGGAGTGGTCTGCTGGGGCAGTGGCATCACTGCAGCCGATAGGAAGAGACTGAACAAACTGATTAAGAAAGCTAGCTCTGTCCTGGGGCAACGCCTTGATCCGATGGAGGAGATAGGAGAGAGAAGGACGGTGGCTAAACTGTCATCTCTGCTGGAGTCCGAGTTCCACCCTATGCAGGACATACTGGATGCACTGAGGAGCTCATTTAGCAGCAGACTACATCATCCCAGGTGCACAACCGAGAGGTTTCGTAGGTCCTTCCTACCAACGGCTGTCAGACTGTACAACCTAAGCAGGGCTGCTCGCAGAGATAGCAAAAAGACGTAACAAACTAATAGTTTTTTTTGAATGCAAAAGATGCAATAGACTTACACAATGGTCCTCTCCGGCATACAACTAGGAACATACCGGTCGCTATGGAGGGTGAGAATATGTATGGGCACATAATCATACCATGTAGGATAACTAAATAGACGGTTATGCTGTTTCATCCCACCTAGCAACAATGCTCTGCACTGTGTGTGTTTATATATTTACATATTTATTCCATCTAGCTACAATGCTCTGCACTGGGTGTGTTTATATTTATATATCTATATATTTATTCCATCTAGCTACAATGCTCAGCACTGGGTGTGTTTATATTTATATATCTATATATTTATTCCATCTAGCTACATTGCTCCGCACTGTGTGTGTTTATATACTTGCATATTTATTCCACCTAGCTGCAATGCTCCGTACTGTGGGTGTTTATATATTTACATATTTATTCCATCTAGCTACAATGCTCTGCACTGTGTGTTCATATATTCATATATTTATTCCATCCAGCTACAATGCTCTGCACTGTGTGTCTGTGTGTGTGTGTATATATATATTTTATAGTAATATGTACATATGTATATTAGCTGCTCTTGCTTGCTTGTTTTTTTGTTTTTTTTCTTGCCTTCTGATTGTTGCTCTGAGTGTTGCTATCCCTGTGCTGTTGCAATCCTGGAATTTCCCCGTTGTGGGACTAATAAAGGCTTATCTTATCTTATCTTATCTTATCTTATAAGCATGTGAGAATGTTTGGTGATTACATATGTACAACGACTTCACACCTCAGAACAGGACAAGAGGTCTCAACCGCCAGCGAAGATCAAAGAGCATCCGAGGCGCTGCGGTGGAGACCAGATCGATCGCCCTGACCACCCAGGGTCAGGTGGAGGAGTAGGAAGACAAAGGAGGGGGGATTAAGCTAATGCTTTGATGTGCAATGTCTTTTGTTATGTGTACGTATAAGTATGTAGAGCTGAATGTGTTCGGTCTCTTATTCTACTTCTGCTTCTGCACTGAGATGAGACTTGTTAGAGGAGCGAAGCTGATAATAAACTTTGGTTTATAAGTCACATCGCCTCATTATTCCAAGCTCTTCTACACTGGTGACCAGACGTGAGGATGGAACAGAGACGTTCTCCCGTGATTGACTCATCGGAGGCGACCCAGGCAAGCGCCGGCGCCCATGCAGACAGGGGAACGGATGGAAGACGTTCCCCCACGGCAGAAGAGAGGGCTCAAACGAGCACCAGCCCCGCCGTGAGAGCAGAAGAAAGGCACTCTCACCCGGCAGACACATCAAGGACGGCCCACACAAGCGCCGTCACCGTCAAGCTGCCAGAATTCTGGCAAGAAGACCCGAGCTCGTGGTTCCAGCAAGCTGAGGCTCAGTTTGCACTGGCGGGCATAACGGCGGACGAGACGAAGTTTTATCACATCGTCGCCAAACTCGACGCTGCCACGTCAAGATGCGCGGAGCATAATCTGACAGCCGCCCGCCCATGACAAATACAGAGAGCTGAAGGCGACCATCGTCAAGAACTTCGTCCCCTCAGCCGAGGAGATAGCAGAGAAGATCCTGGCGATCTACGGCCACAGAGGATGCAGACCCAAGGCCCTCATGGAGGACATGCTGCAGCTCAAGGAGGAGGACAACGACAACTTCCTCTTCCAACACATCTTCCTCAGCACTCTGCCGCCACACATGAGAGGGACGCTGATCAACATGCGGTGCAGCACCCAGCAGGACTTCCGCACGCTGGCCCGAGAAGCGCAGCGACTCACCAACGCCTGCGGGGAACAGGTGGCCACAGCAGCATCCGCAGATGCCCAGAGCAGCGGAGAACCACAGACAACCGAGCAGAGCCCGCCCACCATGGCGGCAACACGACCAAGACGCAGCAGGCGGAACGACATCTGCTATTACCACCGCCGTTTCGCCGAGGGGGCATACAAATGCATTCCCCCCTGCAAGTTCAGAAGTTCGGGAAAACGCCAAGACCGAGAACCGTTAACGGCTGCGGTTCTCGGCGAAAAAAATAAACTTCTTTATGTGACTGACGGACACACCGGGAGACAGTTCCTGATCGACACCGGAGCTCAACTGAGTTTTATCACCCCTTCCAACGCAGATCGGGCCATGGGTCCCCGGGGAACTGGGGCGATGGCAGCCAACGGCTCCATCATCGACACTTACGGTGAAAGGAGCCTGCCTCTTTGCATCCACGGCTGCAACTATAGATGGACATTTATTGTAGCGGCGGTGAGTTTTAACTTGTTGGGTGCTGATTTTTTGTGTGCACATGGGTTGTTAGTCGATCTAGCAAATAGGCGCTTGGTTAATGCACTGTCATTTGCTTCTATTCCCTGCTCAGCTCGAGTTTCTCCACCACCCGTGCAGGCCAGCGTCACAACAGCAGGAGGTAAGTTTGACCAACTCCTCACCCAATTTCCAGCACTCACAGTTCCAAAATTTTCAGCAACAGTAGCGAAACACGGGGTTGAACACTTCATTCCCACAACGAGCCCACCCGTGTTCGCCAAAGCTCGGCGCTTAGACGCGACCAAGCTCGCCATAGCACGGGACGAGTCTGCCACCCTGGAAAAATTAGGCATTATTAGACGCTCGAAAAGCCCCTGGGCATCGCCACTCCACATGGTCCCGAAAACCGACGGTTCTTGGAGACCTTGCGGCGATTACCGCAGATTAAACAATGCGACACCGCTACCCAATTCCTCACATCCAAGATTTTTCATTACATCTGGCGGGTGCGCGCATTTTTTCTAAAATAGACCTGGTCCGCGGCTATCACCAAGTCCCCGTTCGAGTGGAAGACATTCCTAAAACGGCTGTAATAACCCCTTTCGGTCTTTTTGAATTTTTGCGGATGCCGTTTGGCCTCAAAGGCGCTGCTCAAACCTTTCAGCGGATGATGGACGCGGTATTACGCGATCTCCCGTTCGTGTTCGTCTACCTCGACGATATGCTGGTAGCCAGCTCGTTGGAGGAAGAACACGAACAACACCTCACTACGGTTTTTCAGAGACTAGAAGAGCACGGGTTAATAATCAATCCAGCCAAATGCAAATTCGGCATGTCACAAATTGATTTTTTGGGACACAGAGTTTCACCAAAGGGGGCAGTCCCATTGCCAGACAAAGTTCGCGTAGTAAAAAATTTTCCACAACCACAAACGGTCAAATCGCTGCAAGAATTTTTGGGAATGGTTAATTTTTACAACCGTTTCCTCCCCCGCGCAGCTCAACTCATGCAGCCCCTGTATACCGCGCTCAGAAAACAAAAGCCTTCCAACGCGGTCAAATGGACCCCGGAGCGCGAACGCGCCTTCGCGGAAGTAAAAAGTGCTCTAGCGAACGCTACATTGTTGGTTCATCCTGATCCCTCGGCCCGCATCGCGCTAACCACAGATGCTTCAGACCTGGCCATAGGGGCAGTTGTGGAACAACACGTTGGCGGAACCTGGCAACCTTTGGCATTTTTCAGCAAATCGTTAAACCAAACGGAGCGTAAATACAGCACTTTTGACAGGGAGCTGCTAGCGCTTCATTTATCCATCCGCCACTTCCAGTTCTGGTTAGAAGGGCGGCGTTTCACGGCTTTTGTAGACCACAAACCGCTCACCTTTGCGATGGCTAAAATTTCAGAACCATGGTCAGGCAGGCAACAAAGCTGCAATTTCAGAGTTCACCACAGACATTCGACATGTGGCAGGCAAACTTAACGTGGTAGCAGACTGCCTCTCTCGCGCTGTGACATCGCCAGAGCGTGAGGAGACAGATTATACTACCTCAGCCGCAGAACTCTTCGCCAACGCAGACATGTACCCGGCCCCAATTCACGTAGGGATAGATTACGCAGCCATGGCAGAGGAGCAAAGCAGTGACGCGGACGTGCGCGCACTCCTGTCTGGACCAACAGGGTTAAGGCTGGAGGAAAGGGGTTTACGCGACGGTGTACCCCCCCTAATCTGCGACGTTTCAACCGGCCGACCTCGCCCGGTAGTCCCAGCTGCATGGCGCCGCCGTATTTTCGACTCAATTCACTCCCTCGCGCACCCAGGTGTGCGCGCCTCAATTAAAATGGTCGCCAAAAAGTTTGTGTGGCCCGGCCTGCGCAAAAATGTAAAGGAATGGGCAAAAACTTGCATGTCTTGTCAGCGCGCCAAAATACACAAACACACAAAAGCCACTCGAGAGCCTTTTCGAATCCCAGCTAGAAGGTTCGACCACGTTCATGTCGACCTCGTGGGACCACTACCTTCGTCTCAGGGTTTCACACACCTGCTAACAATGATAGACCGTACTACGCGCTGGCCTGAGGCGGTCCCTCTGGCGTCAACCACAGCGGCGGAAGTTGCTCGCGTTTTTTTGACAAACTGGGTGGCACGTTTCGGCGTCCCATCGGACATCACGTCCGATAGGGGGTCTCAATTTGTCTCAGAGTTTTGGTCAGCCATGGCCAGCAGCTTAGGGGCGACAATTCACCGCACCACCGCTTATCACCCTCAGGCTAATGGGTTATGCGAGCGCTTTCACAGATCTTTAAAGGCCGCCCTCAGAGCCTCACTAACGGATACAAATTGGGTAAATAAACTTCCCTGGGTTTTATTGGGGTTGCGTGCTGCGCCTAAAGAGGATCTAGACGCCTCCCCAGCAGAATTAGTTTTTGCACAACCTCTCAGACTCCCAGGTGAATTTTTACCAGAGAACCCAGAGCCGGGGCATCTTCCAGCCATGAGGCTTTTAGGCAGCAACAGACCGGACACTCTCCCCGGACCGGCACATCACTCTTTTCCACAGGTTTTTGTCCCCCAAGCTTTAAAAAATGCCGAATTCGTTTTTGTTAGGCATGAAGCTTTAAAACCAACCCTCCGTCCACCATACCATGGACTATTCAGAGTGCTGGAACCTGGTGATAAGCATTTTGTGCTTGATTTAGGGGACAGAAAAGAAACAGTCAGCATTGACAGACTTAAACCTGCCTTCTTGTTGAGAGACGAACCTGCACGGTTGGCGAGAGCACCTCGGCGGGGTAGACCCCCCAAGAAAAGAGACTCAGCCCCCCTGCAGGGAACAAATAACCACTCTCCTCCCCAAGCTGCAGATTCCTTACAGGAAGGTCCCGCCAGGACGCCAAAGTGGACCCACAGCAGTTTCGGGAGAAGACTAAAACCCAGACGGCACAGGGACTGATGCAAATTAACCAAAAGTTGTTAACTATTTTATCAGATTGTGCTGTGACAGTTTTAAGACTGATTTGTGATATTACTACGCTGTTATGATTACCACTGAATTCTCTACAGGAGCATAGCTGCTGGAAAGTTGTTTTTTTTTTCTTGTCAAGAGGTTTAACAGTTAGTATGTCATAGAAATTATCTTAAACTGTGGACTTTCTTTTATTGTCCTTTTCTTAGTCGTTTGGGGGGGGGGCTGTGGTTTATATTAATCATATATCCCATAACCTACATATGTATAAGCATGTGAGAATGTTTGGTGATTACATATGTACAACGACTTCACACCTCAGAACAGGACAAGAGGTCTCAACCGCCAGCGAAGATCAAAGAGCATCCGAGGCGCTGCGGTGGAGACCAGATCGATCGCCCTGACCACCTAGGGTCAGGTGGAGGAGTAGGAAGACAAAGGAGGGGGGATTAAGCTAATGTGGGATGTCAGCTTTGATGTGCAATGTCTTTTGTTATGTGTAGGTATAAGTATGTAGAGCTGAATGTGTGCGGTCTCTTATTCTACTTCTGCTTCTGCACTGAGGTGAGACTTGTTAGAGGAGCAAAGCTGATAATAAACTTTGGTTTATAAGTCACATCGCCTCGTTATTCCAAGCTGGGTGCTGCAAGACGGCATGCCCCCCCTAATCTGCGATGTCTCCACGGGACGCCCGCGTCCGGTGGTCCCGGTCGCGTGGCGCTGCCGCGTGTTTGAGTTGGTTCACACTCTGGCGCACCCAGGAGTGCACGCGTCAGTCAAAATGGTGGGAGAGAAGTTCGTATGGCCGAGCCTATGCAAACAAGTAAAAGAGTGGGCTGCAGCCTGCGTAGCATGCCAACGAGCCAAGGTACACAGACACATGAAGGCTCCCTTGGAGCCGTTTTGGGTACCGGCTAAGACGTTGGACCATGAGACACACTGTAGCGCTGTGCGCTGTGCTGTGTGTGCTGTGTGTGTGTTCCCCATGAGGCATGTAAAGTAAGCTCTTTTATACAGACAAGAGAGAATGCATGGTACATTTGCATATTGATATACATATCAGTCAATACATATCAATCGCGTGATTAACTGGCGCCGGACTTCCTCTCCTTAATCCGGGGATGTATAACAATAGTCATTGTTCTGGTTGTCCGCCTAGGGGCTCTCTGTCCGTATGCAAATTGTTGTGCTTCCTGCCCTAGCTGAGTGTGAAGGCTGAATGTCCATGTAGATTGTGGTGGGTCACCACAATATAATTTTTTTTTAAGCATTTAACCTTAAGTCTATTTTTTGTCACTATTGCACTGCAGGTAGCATTACTGTACATGGACTGCTGTTGTTTTTTCCAGCCTCACCGTACACCACTGAAGAGAGAGAGAAACCATTTCAATTCTCCTGTGTGTCCTGTATGTATATCAACTGTTCTGATAGATATGTCAGAATGTCAGAACATGGAGGAGGTGGATCCAATCAGCTGATCGCTTGAACCACAGACCTCAGCTGTTTTCCATGATAAATCAGCCTCAGGGCAAAAGCAGACTCCTTGCGTTATCTTTTCTGTAACTTTATCGAAAAAAACTTTTTTATCGCCATCAGTTAGCGTGCCTTTGAGCTAGGTCGTGTCTGGACGCTGCTTCTCCCAGTATGTTGTGTTGATTTGTCAGACCTGGTCCGCTGACACTCCACCCAGCCTGCTCGCGTACCTCATGTTCTCCACATATGGCGAATTATCTGTCATGCGGTGACCCTTGCAGATTACCATAAGACGCCAAGAGTCCACCAGTGAGTTTTGCAATGATGGTGGTTTATTAAAACAACAAGACAAGACAATACTGTGAGCCGCTCAGGGCAAAAACACACATTAAGCAGTATAAGGGACCCTCGACCCACTGGCTTGGACCGCTCCGGCGAGGAGACCCGGGGACGCTTCATCGTCGGCTCAGGCTCCGGGCCGCAGTCCGCTCTTCTCCTCTGCAGGCCCCCTCTTCATCCGACGATGTTGGCCTGGCGTCGCGGACCGCTCAACCGGGAGGGACACAGAGGCAGCAGGTTTAGTTATTATCACTACAGCAGATGGAGAGAGCTCGGGGGGCTGCAAACCCCGAACTCCGCCCCCAGGAGTCAGACAAGGCAGACTACAATTATGGTGTAATAAATTAACTTGCACTTGCCTTTCTCCCGGAGGGAAGATGGTTCCTGCTGTAGGGGACGTTGTTCCTCCTTCTCCCCGCTGGATGGCGACAGAGGGCCCCCTGGAAGGATGAGGTGGAGCTGCTCTCAGAGGTTCGCTGACGGGCTTTGCCGGCAGCGGGTCCAGCCGGGGATTCTGCCGAGGTTCTCCTTGGCCGTGACGCCGACGTCGTCGACGACCTCCAGATGGCACGACCTCCTGGACCGGGTCAGGGACAGGAACCCAACACGGGGAGCAAGGATGCCTCCTCCTCTGCTTCCTGCTTTCCTCCTCCTCCAGCCCGCGGAGTATCTCGCGCTGCGTGGCGAGTTCATCTCTCCTCGTCATCACCTCCGGGTGATCGTAGTAGTGGAGAGGAAGGTTGTCCAGGAGAACCTCTGCACAGTCCAGGTGCCAGCGTATATAGCTGGAGTTGACGTCAAAGGTAGCGGCGAGGAGCGTCCCGTCGACGTACTCCAGCGCGCTCGCTAACTCTTTGCCCAGGCGCTGACCGCGGCCCCTGGATGACGGCATTCTCCCAGCAATTGACACCCAGACAGGGAAGAACAATAGTCCAATTAAGGCAAAAACTCACGGTGAAAAAAGGCGTCTCAGTGTGGCGTCTCCGTTTAGACGTCCTGGCAGGAGTATACTGTCATATGGTGACCCTCGCGGATCACCATAAGACGCCAAGAGTCCACCAGTGAGTTTTGCAATGATGATGGTTTATTAAAACAACAAGACAAGACAATACTGTGAGCCGCTTAGGGCAAAAACACACATTAAGCAGTACAAGGGCTCGTAGGGCTAACCCCAGCCACTACGAACTAAACTATGACATGACATGAAAAGCACAAACCTGACATGAAGGTCTAACAAAGTTTAGACCATCTGACGATGTCTGACGAGGATAGTTGACAATACTCCTGCACTTTAACTGCCGCTAGTGCCCGCCTTATAAAGGCGAACACTAACGAGCAGTAATGACAAGCAGCTGACCAACCTTGACAGGCGGAAGCCCCACCGAGCGCCTTCACAATAAGAGCCCGGTGAGGCCAGAATACCACCCACAACTGTCAAGGCCGGCAGCGAGTTGTGCTTAGCCCGAGCGCGGACAGAACCCAGCGCTCCGGTCGTAACATTATCTTTTTGACCTACGCAATCACTGCAACTTTATGGTATAATTTTTTAAGCATTAAATCTTAGTATTATCTTTTTCTGTCTTTCTAACTTTCATTTCCTTGTTTTGTCCAGGGAACACCATGGTGACTGGCAGGTCGTGACGCTGTGTGTTATCCAATCAGCATGGTTGTGATGCCGCGTACTGTCCTATCAGCATGGCTGTGATGCTGGGTATTATCCAATCAGCAAGGAGTCAATCCAAAACCCCGTCCACACTTCTTGAAGCCAGGGCATGAAGAGACAGAGAGCGGTGACAGAGCGGTGGCTGAACTTTTATTGATAAAAATTACATATTTTGACTGAGCAACTCCATACTCAGGGATGCACACCCTCGTAACCTCAGGAAACCACGTATAAAACCTTAGGTCAGTCTGAGGAATGGTTCAAGAGATTGATTGATTGATTGATTGATTGATTGATTGATTGATTGATTGATTGATTGATTTGGGTCCACAGTTAATTATTGTGCCCGTCCAGACAATATCATTGCTGATTCCCTCTCTAGGGTGAACGAGGATGTTCCTGCTTGGGGGGTGGTGGTGAAGATAATGTGACAAAGTGATTACATCTGTCACTCTAAGGGTGGCATTTTTCCATGTACTGATAAGGGACATGGACTTTAAATGTATGAATGAAAATAGACATGACACAGGCATGATTGCACATACCTGTATTCTTCTTTGCAAGTTTAGATTGGCAATGTGAATGTTCTGAAGTACGCACATTAACATCTGAACATGCACAAGCCTTTGGTAACAGAATATGCTATAAAAAGGTTGAAGTAATACTTTTAACAAAGAATGGAAAAATGGCCACCACCTCCACGATGATGGGAAAACGATATTGTCAAGCAATTCGGGCCAGTAGGGAGAAGAAGGGCGAGAATGAGAGTGGAATGGAAGTGCATTGTGGCCAGCAATGTGGAAAGCATGATGACCTGGCCAATCCAGAGAATTTAGAGAATTAAAACACAAACATATGAAAGCGTACTAAATTTCCTATGATATAACAATACCCCTTTTTTTGTGAGAGGCACTAGTAGAGGAAAGGTGGTAGCTTAGACATGGGAACACAATAAATCTACTGTAGCTGATAATGTTCAGCTCAAGGTTAACCTGGAATAATTTCTGAAGGAACTTACAGCTGAGCAAAAATGGGGCTGCTGTGTAAAATTCTCCCTCCCACGACCCATCTCAGTTTGCATACAGGTCAAACAGATCCACAGATGCCATCACTGCTGCTCTCCATCCAGCCCTCACCCACCTGGACTCAAAGAACTCCTACGTGCAAATGCTGTTCTTGGACTTCAGTTCAGCATTCAACACAGTCATCCCCCAGCAGCTGATACAAAAACTCAGACACTTGGGACTCAAAACCTCTTTCTGTAACTGGGTGTTGGACTTTCTCACAGGGAGGCCACAGAACGTGCAGGTTGGCAGCAACACCTCCCAGAACATCACACTGAACACAGGGGCCCCACAAGGGTGTGTGCTCAGCCTGCTGCTCTTCACCCTGCTGACCCATGACTGCATACCAGCCTACAACACCAACCACATCAAGTTTGCGGATGACACGACAGTGGTGGGCCTCATCACCAACAATGAGGTAGCCAACTACAGAAATGAGGTGAGCCAACTGGTCCAGTGGTGTAAAGACAACAACCTCTTCCTGAACGTGGGAAAAACCAAGGAGATTGTGGTCGACTTCAGGAGGGGTCACACAGCATCCCCGTCTGATTATCGATGGTGCAGTTGTGGAGAGGGTGAGCAGCACCAAGTTCCTGGGGGTGCACATCTCTGAGGACCTCTCCTGGTCCAACAACACCACATCACTGGCCAAGAAGGCTCAAACTCACCTCCATTTCTTCCACAAACTGAGGAGAGCATGAGTCCCACCCCCCATCATGTGTTCTTTCTACTGGGGCACCATTGAGAGCATCCGCACCAGCTGTATCACGGTGTGGTATGGAAGCTGCACTGCCTCCTGCCGGAAGACACTACAACACACAGTGAAAGCAGCCAGCAAGGTCATCGGTGCCCCTCTGACCCCCCTCTCAGACATCTACCTCACCCGTAGAGCCATCAACATTGTAAGCGACACCTCCCACCCCTCACACTCCCTCTTCAGACCCTGCCCTCAGAGAAAAGGTACCGGAGCCTCCAGGACCGCTCAACAAGACTGCTAAACAGCTTCGTTCATCAGGCCATCAGGACCCTGAACTCTGTCCACCCCCGCCCCCCCCCAGACAGTAAAGCAATCACCCGTACAATAACTACCTCAGCTGTTGGCACAGAAAGACTGGCACACCAACAGTAATACATTTGCTGCTGTGTGTCTCTGCACTTCAACTGTAACCATTTGCACAAATGCCATATCTGCAGTTGTCTGTCTGTCATTGCTATACTGATCATGTGCAGTCCTATCTGTTACTATCTGCACCCACACTACCACAATGAACTGCAACTACGGGCATTACAGTCAAATGAAAAAATTAGGACACCCTGTATCCACCTTATTCCTAGGCCCCATGATGCCTTGCGTGAATTATGGTAGCAACTTCCGGTACTAGTTTAGAATGTATGGTTGTCACTGAAACGGGAGACTTTTCTTTTTTAAAAAACAATGACTTCAGCATCAGAAATGCGGGAACATGGCCTTTTGCGCCTCAGAAACAGTAATATAATCATACCACTTCCCACGACTATCTAGAGATAGGAAGATGACTTTAAAAATGGCCTGTCAGACTGTAGCTCCGTTTGTTAGTGCCGCTGCTAATATGCTAATGCTATAAACAAAAGCTCTGATATCAATGTCTCCACCGCAATAAGGTCGGCTGCATTTTGTTAAGATATGTTGGACATAATCAAATTTACCTCAGAGCAGATGTAGAGTCTAGTCAGAGGCACAGAGAACCACAACACTGTGCTTGGGCGTTTTAAATTCAGGGTAAAACGTCAGATCTGTGACATTCATACAAGTGAAAACATACCTGGTGCTGCTGTGTCTGTACCACTGATCACACGAACAATCCTTTAGTTTTGTGCATGAACTACTCATTGCTGCTGAAGCCACAGATTTAGCTGTGCTTATCTGTGAGGAGCCTCACACCACAAGCAGCAGCAAGTACCAGAACTACGCAAAAACATTCAAAAACACAAAAACTACAAGTGCTGAAATTAGCTGCCACTTGAGTGCAAAACATGTATGTGGACTATACATTAAAATGAATTTTTAAATGCCCCTGCTACTCCACTCTTACTGATTGATTTAACACAAGGTCAGCCGAAACCGGAAGCTCTGCCCATAATCGTTCCTACAGTGGCGCTCCCAGGAATAAGGTGGATAAGCCTGTGGGGGTTTTTTTTTAACATATTTGGACATATGGATATTTAATATCAATGCTAAAAATGCTGGGAGATTCATTTAATACAACTAAACAATTAAAAATGAATAAAAGACTTTTTTTTCAAATTTTCTGTAAAATGTAATTCTAAACAAATAGTGAGGAATAAATTAGGACACTCCCCATCTTTTTAGGACACCCCCACATTCATTCCCACTTACAATGGCTAAAATAAATTTTAAATAATGCAAATAAAAACAAAAGCAATGTTAGACATAGATACATGGACATTTCTTAATAAAGATCTTGTGGAGGAACAAAATAAGTTCAGGTGAGACACGGCGAGCTGAAGATTTAAGAGTTTTATTCCTCCATCATCATGAGACACACTGCAACACTGTGTGCTGTGTGTGTGCTAGTGAGGCATGTAAAGTCAGCTCTTTTATACAGACAAGAAAGAATGCGTGGCACATTTACATATTGTTATACATATCAGACAATACATATCAATCACGTAATTAACTGGCGCCAGACTCCTCTCCTTCCTCCGGGGATGAATAACAATAGTCATTGTTCTGGTTGTCCCCCTAGGGCTCTTTGTTCGTATGCAATCCCTGCTGAGCATGAATATTATCAGTCTGCATTGTGCTGGGTGCCCACACGTGTGCTGGGTGCCCACAATCTGAATATTTAAAGGGGATGTCCAAATTTTTTCACTTGATTGTACATCTTTAGTTTCTGTATATACAGTTGGATTGCTGGGTTTTATCATCGTTAATCGTTTATCTCTATTTGCACTATGGGAGGTCTGGATCTATCTTTTGTCACCATTTGCACTATGGGTTGCATTACTGTACATAAACTTCTGTTGTTGTTGTTTTTGTTTTTCCAGCCTTCTTTTTTATATTGTGCACACCTATGAAGAGAAAGAGAAACGCCATTTCAGTTCTCCTGTATGTCCCGTGCGTATAGTAGTGTTGACAATTAAAATCTTTGAATCTTGACTCTTGAATCTAAAATTGTATATTTTCTTTATCTCTGGAAAAAAATGTCTGCTTCCTTCCTTCAGTGACTCATGTTTACGGTTGGAGTCTATTTAAGGATTCACATCAGGTTCAGTTAGACATGTGATGTCAGAGAAGGTAATGACAGCAGTACTTTGACCAGCCTTGGCCTTATACAGTTTAATGCACTAAAGCATTTCCACTTTTATAGTTTTATTGTTGTTCTTTTGCTTCTGAGTTTTTCCTCTTTACCTGTCCTGAGTATTTTACTAGCCGTATTGTTTTATGGGACAGCAGCAGTTTCATGTGTACTTTGTGATAACGTTGAATACAGGGTACTGGTCAGTAAATCGTGCAGATGGAATGGTATATTTACTTCTTGTCATGTTTTTATTTAATAAGAAATCTAAGGTAAATTTATTGGCTTTTTTAATGGTTGTCTTGTGTACATACAGTACCACAGACACATTTACATGTCAGGCTTCAACAATTCCAGAGTACTTTAAAGAGTACACCAAAGCTGCTGTGAGTTTATTTATGGCCACAATCAGACGGAACGCAGTGCTGCTCTGACTGAAGTCTTATCTCTGCTGGAAAATTTAGATGTCCTGTTCTAAAGGTGTGTTCAGGCCAAACGTGAGTAAATTTAGTTGCGTGACCAGAATACATGTTAACTCAATGTATTTGCACAATTAAATTTATTCGCGTTTGGTCTGAACACACCTTAACACTGTTGTTTTCTACTGGATAAAATTGTGTTGTATTTAAAGATAACATACAATTAAGTGTGGTGATCATATTCCCATGACATACTTCACAAAAATAGAATCATTTATAAAAGCATATGTTATGAAGTTAATGTAGGGATAGTAATGACACTTTAATGATTGATTGATGCACTGATAAAGTTCAACCTATGATATTAGATTATTTCCTATATTAGGGTAAGGGATAGAAAGCACACATACAGTTAAAACCAGATGTTTACATACACTGTATAAAAAGACAAACTTTTTTTCTCACTGTCTGACATTAAATCAGACAAAACTTTTCTTGTTTTAGGTCAGTTAGGATGACCAAAATTATTTCTATTTGCTAACTATACACACACACACACACACACACACACACATCAGAATCATCAGAATCAGAATCAGAATCAGCTTTATTGGCCAAGTATGCACAACACATAAAAGGAATTTGACTTTGGCTAAAAGCTTGCTCTCGTTGTTCAGGTGGAGGATTTAAATAAGGATTCAATGACAAGATTAGATTAGATTAGATTCAACTTTATTGTCATTACACATGTATGAATACAAGGTAACAAAACACAGTTTAGCATCCAATCAGAAGTGCAAAGGACAGCAGTGCAGTATATACGGTAATTAACAGTATGTGCAATTTAAGCAAATATATGCAAATATATGCAGCAGTGCAGAAAGTTAGGAGTACTGTTATGTGCAAATAATGTGCAATAAGTTAGATGTAGTTATGTACACTACCGTTCAAAAGTTTGGGGTCACTTAGAAATTTCCTTATTTTTGAAAGAAAAGCACTGTTTTTTTCAATGAAGATAACTTTAAACTAATCAGAAATACACTCTAATATCTAATATACATTGCTAATGTGGTAAATGACTATTCTAGCTGCAAATGTCTGGTTTTTGGTGCAATATCTACATAGGTGTATAGAGGCCCATTTCCAGCAACTATCACTCCAGTGTTCTAATGGTACAGTGTGTTTGCTCATTGCGTCAGAAGGCTAATGGATGATTAGAAAACCCTTGTGCAATCATGTTAGCACAGCTGAAAACAGTTTAGCTGGTTAGAGAAGCTATAAAACTGACCATCCTTTGAGCAGGTTGAGTATCCGGAAAAAATTATTATTTCAAATACAAATCATTATTTCTAACCTTGTCAGTGTCTTAACTATATTTTCTATTCATTTTACAACTCATGGTGGTAAATAAGTGTGACTTTTCATGAAAAACACAAAATAATTGTCTGGGTGACCCCAAACTTTTGAACGGTAGTGTAGTTATGCAGTTATGTACAGGTGAGGATGGTAAAAGATGATTGTAAGAGAGTCAGCGGGGAACTAAGTTCAATAACGTGACAGCTGTTACTGTTACTGTGACTCTGTTACAACAGAGTATGTACAGTAAATTACAGTCTGTCCACGTTTCTATAAAAGGATGCAAATATATACAGGAATATATGCAGTTATTTACTCAGACTAACCACACTTTGCAGAAATATATGAAAAAATATACAGTCACACAGTATTTCAAAGTGAACTCAGATTCAGTGATATAATGTGAATGAAGTAAAAAGCAGTGTGAGAGTTATGTGCAATGTAATAATGGATGAAAAGTCATGAGTACAGCAACAGGTAGGACTAGGTGAATGTTAGGAGTTCATCAGAGTGATGGCTTGAGGAAAGAAACTGTTCCTGTGACGGGTGGTTTTGACCTTCAGTGATCTGTAACGACGACCAGAAGATAGAAGTTCAAACAGTTTGTGGCCGGGGTGTGATGGGTCAGCACAGATGTTTCCCGCCCGTTTCCTGATTATGGACCGATATAAGTTCTCAATGGAGGGTAGGTCGGTACCAATGATCCTCTCCGCAGACTTAATGATCCGCTGCAGTCTGGTCTTGTCCTGTTTAGTGGCAGATCCAAACCAGACAGTGATGGAAAAGCAGAGGACAGATTGGATGATGGCGGTGTAGAAGACAACCAGCAGCTCCTGAGGCAAATCAAACTTCTTGAGCTGACGCAGAAAAAACAACCTCTGCTGGGCCTTTTTCCGGACAGTGTCTATATGGGAGGACCACTTCAGGTTCCAGGAGATTGTGGTACCCAGAAACTTGAAGGAGTCCACAGTGGACACTGTGCTGTTGAGGATGGTGAGTAGGGGGAATGAAGGGGGGTGTCGCCTGAAATCCACAGTCATCTCCACCGTTTTGGCTGGGTTAAGTTCAAGATGGTTCTGGCTGCACCAGAGGATCAGCTGCTCCACCTCCCGCCTGTATGCAGACTCATCATCATCCCGGATCAAACCGATGACTGTGGTGTCGTCCGCAAACTTCAGGAGCTTCACCGAAGGGTCCTCTAAGGTGCAGTCGTTGGAGTAGAGGGAGAAGAGCAGTGGGGAAAGGACACATCCTTGGGGGGCGCCAGTACTAATTTTTCGGGAGCTGGATGTAAATCTCCCTAGCTTCACCTGTTGCCACCTGTCAGTCAGAAAGCTAGAGATCCACTGGCAGGTTGAGGGGGGCACCTTGAGCTGGAGGAGTTTATATATATATATATATCATGGCTTTGGAAGCTTCTGATAGGTTAACTGACAACATCTGACTTTGCAAATGCACACAGGGACAAAGGCCATAATTTCTGAAGACATGTCCTGTGATCTGATGAAAATAAAAGTGAACTGTTTGGCCATAATGACCACTGTCACAGTGCTGCAGGAAGGACTGGCGCACTTCACAAAATAGGTGGCATCACGAGGAAAGAACATTATGTGGAAATATTGAAGCAACATCTCAGGATATCAGCCAGGAAGTTAAAGCTCGGGCACAAATGGGTTTTCAAAACACAGAGATATAATAGGCTAGAGTGCTCATCACTAGCCACCAGGCTAGTTTTAGGTGGCCAAGAGCAAATGCCATATTAGTGTTGATAAGAAATACAAAAAAGCCATAAAGCCACATAGGCATGTACTGCATTTTCTTCATTTTGACTGAAGTTGAATAATATATGAAATAAACAGCATTCCTTATCAGGTACCATGCCTGATTATGGTAGAAAATTAAGGAAAATAAAAAGATATTTGGTTTTAAGAAGTTATTGATTTAAACACTGATGTTACCCTTTTTCAGCACCCAAGTACAGTGGGGCAAAAAAGTATTTAGTCAGCCACCAATTGTGCAAGTTCTCCCACTTAAAAGATGAGACAGGTCTCCAATTTTCATCATAGGTATACCTCAACTATGAGAGACAAAATGAGAAAAAAAATCCAGAAAATCACATTGAAGGATTTTTAATGAATTAATTGGTAAATTCCTCGGTAAAATAAGTATTTGGTCAATAACAAAAGTTCATCTCAATACTTTGTTATATACCCTTTGTTGGCAATGACAGAGGTCAAACGTTTTCTGTAAGTTTTCACACACTGTTGCTGGTATTTTGGTCCATTCCTCCATGCAGATCTCCTCTAGAGCAGTGATGTTTTGGGGCTGTCGCTGGGCAACACAGACTTTCAACTCCCTCCAAAGATTTTCTATGGTGTTGAGATCTGGAGACTGGCTAGGCCACTCCAGGACCTTGAAATGCTTCTTACGAAGCCACTCCTTCGTTGCCCGGGCAGTGTGTTTGGGATCATTGTCATGCTGAAAGACCCAGCCACGTTTCCATCTTCAATGCCCTTGCTGATGGAAGGAGGTTTTCACTCAAAATCTCACGATACATGGCCCCATTCATTCTTTCCTTTGCACGGATCAGTCGTCCTGGTCCCTTTGCAGAAAAACAGCCCCAAAGCATGATGTTTCCACCCCCATGCTTCACAGTAGGTATGGTGTTCTTTCTCCTCCAAACACGACAAGTTGAGTTTTTACAATAAAGTTCTATTTTGGTTTCATCTGACCATATGACATTCTCCCAATCCTCTTCTGGATCATCCAAATGCTCTCTAGCAAACTTCAGACGGGCCTGGACATGTACTGGCTTAAGCAGGGGGACACGTCTGGCACTGCAGGATTTGAGTCCCATGCGGTGTAGTGTGTTACTGATGGTAGCCTTTGTAACTTTGGTCCCAGCTCTCTGCAGGTCATTCACTAGGTCCCCCCGTGTGGTTCTGGGATTTTTGCTCACCATTCTCGTGATCATTTTGACCCCACGGGGTGAGATCTTGCTTGGAGCCCCAGATCGAGGGAGATTATCAGTGGTCTTGTATGTCTTCCATTTTCTAATAAGTGCTCCCTCAGCTGATTTCTTCACACCAAGCTGCTTACCTATTGCAGATTCAGTCTTCCCAGCCTGGTGCAGGTCTACAATTTTGTTTCTGGTGTCCTTTGACAGCTCTTTGGTCTTGGCCATAGTGGAGTTTGGAATCTGACTGTTTGAGGTTGTGGACAGGTGTCTTTTATACTGATAACGAGTTCAAACAGGTGCCATTAATACAGGTAACAAGTGGAGGACAGAGGAGCCTCTTAAAGAAGAAGTTAGAGGTCTGTGAGAGCTAGAAATCTTGTTTGTTTGACCAAATACTTATTTTACCGAGGAATTTATCAATTAATTCATTAAAAATCCTTCAATGTGATTTTCTGGATTTTTTTTTTCTCATTTTGTCTCTCATAGTTGAGGTATACCTATGATGAAAATTGGAGACCTCTCTCATCTTTTAAGTGGGAGAACTTGCACAATTGGTGGCTGACTAAATACTTGTTTTCCCCACTGTATCTGACATTTCAAGATTGTTTCGTATGTATGCAAGCGATTTTTTTTTAACGTTTTTCTTTCTTTCTTCTTATATTCCTTAGTGCATTGCCCAAAGAAAGCAAGTCTGCCTGTCTAAAACAGGTAGCCCACTCAGTCTTTACATGCACAAATGTAGGCCGTCTTTGAAAGTGGGACACAAAGAGGTGTATAGGTAGGCAAGACATGTCAGACTTTGACAAATATAAACAGGACTGAACAGCACTTAGATTTATTTGATTGTGTGAATAATATTAAATACAGAATACACCTAATTATTAAAAATGAATGGGACGTCCAGCAACAGTGACTGTTTAGGAACCCTTGTTTATTTGTTTGTCAGATCACTTATTTGTCTGAACTTGTATGACTTATATTCATATTAGTATTGTATCTTGCACTTTGGTGAATGAAAGTTGTTCATTCACCAATGGTTATAATGATTTTAGTTTATAGCACTTTGTTCAGTGATGAAGTTAACTGTAATATTGAATTTCTTCTGTGTATCATAAATAAACTCATGCAGTATAACAGGTCAATTTTACAAATATTTGAGACCTGTTCTAGCTTATTCTTTTATATTTTAGCAATATTTGGTTATTAAAAGCATTTTTAAACCCCAATCAATTGAAATAATGACACAATGCCCAACATTATCACAGCAGAAGAACCAGTTTGGCCACAGTTGGTGTGTCAATGTTGCCAATTTGTCAGTGAATAAAAGGGTTTAATTTGTTTTTTGGGTGTTTTTGTGTCCAGTTTGGTCCCCAGGAGGGAAGGGCCTGATTCCTCTCTTTAGGGAAGAAGGTTCAGCACAGATTGGTCAGTGCAAGTTTGCTTATTATATACATAAAATATATACATAAATTTGCTTAAAGACATCAACAGCAAGATTTTGGTCAAAAGGTCTTCAAACAAAAGAAAAAAAGGCACACAAAGCTTATCCAATTAATTGAGTGATGGACAGCATCCAACTTACTCCAGAATTCCTCTTTCTCTTCTACTTGACATCCAAGCTGTGGGGCATACACACTGACAACATTCAACATCACACCTTTGACTTCTAGCTTCAAACTCATGATCTTGTCTGACTTCCTCTTTACCTCCTGAATACTCTTCACATACTCTTCCTTCAAGATCACTTCTACTGCATTTCTCTTGTTATCTACACCACGGTAGACCAGTTTAAACCCACCCCAATGCTCCTAGCCTTGCTTCCTAGCCTTGCAGTTTTATAGCTAAATGTAATGTAATGTGGACATTTATTGTGAAAGACGAACTGGAAGTCAGGGCGAATAATGGAGCGGATGATCAATGAAAGATTAATGTATTTTTTGGAGCAGGAACATGATGGTTATATGCCAAAGTGGGTTCAGAAAAGGCAGGAGTACAATGGATTCAGTGGTGTGTTTGGAAGAAGAGGTCAGGAAAGCTCAAGTAAACAAAGAAACAATGGCGGCAGTATTTTTCGATGTTGAGAAGGCATATGATATGCTGTGGAAAGAGCATATCATTTGTCCGTTATCCAACGGACAAATACAAGTAACTGGGCTGTGTCATGGACATCACAACTCTTGTCCATAGCCAAGTAAATAAATACTTAGCAGTCCATGTTTTGTTGAAAACCCTGCATTTGGCATCTACCTTTCTTTTTTTAGCGTGCGCAGGTATTTTCAAGGGCTAAAGTCCTCTGCTTGTGACAAGGTAGATTCAATCATGTGCAGTACTGATTTAGGTATTGCAGTCATTATGCACGTGAATAAAAAAACACTTCAAAATAAAAACAATGCAGCTTTAGTCCATGCATTAGGTAAAATTAGAAAATGTGTTTATTTTGAAATTTACAATTACAGCCAGTCTGAGGGCCATATGTGGCCTGGGGGCCATACAATGCCCAGGTCTGGTTTATGGGTCAGCAGCTAAATCTGTATTGGCTGGACTGGATGCTGTATAAACCTGGGCTCTTAGAATATGTACAGGAGCAGCCAGAACCTCACCAGTGTGTTCAATTCAGGTGGAAGTGGGTGAAATGCCATTGAAAATAAGCGAAAACAGCTAATGGCTAATTAGTGGGTGAATCTGAGGGGACATGGTGATAACCACCCAACAAAAATGGTACTGCAGACTTGCTGGGAGAAAGAAACCACTCAAAAAGGAAGCTTTGGCTGGATAGGGGATCGAGTGGCAAAAGACATGGGAGTATATGATGGAGAGTTTAGTGATATGGTTATATAGCCAATGAGACCTGCTTGGCTGCTAAAAAGTCCTATTGTAGATATGGAGTTACTCAAAGTAAAACTGAATAGAAAGAGTGCTGATATGAGAAGTGAATATTTTAGTTAAATGGATTATAAGTATAAAGACTGGATGCAGATTTTTACTGATGGGTCAAAGGACCCTCAGATGGGAACGACGGGGTCAGCGGTGGTGGCGCCAAGCTGTCAGGTGGGGATCAGCAAGAGGACAACTGATTTTTTGAGTGTTTATGCTGTTGAACTGTATGCCATGTTGATGGCATTAGAGTGGAGTGCAGCTGTAAGCTATAGCAGCATTCTAATATGCAGTGACTCTGTGTCAGCTCTGACAAGCTTCAAGTCAGGTGCAGCTAAAAGTCATCAAGGCCTAGTGTATGTGTTGTGTCCGAATAAATGAGCAGGCGAGGTGACGTTTTATAATGTTTATTAATGCGAACTATGTACACACAGGGAGACCCTACCGCAAGTAAGGGAGTAACAGCAAAGAGACAATATGTCTTCCGCTCCAGGCTTGTATACTCCAGGTGACGCCACCCCCCAAAGGCGGGGCACCATGCCTCCCAGCCTAGGGCACCGCCATACTAATATATTATATCTATATTACTATCTTATATTTCCCCACCACCACCACCCCTTGAAAAAAATGCAGGCACACAAATTACCCAACCAAATAATTTTCACCCGATTCACACACTAATACAAGAGGGAATAGACCTACTCATTCACACAACACACTGGCCCAGCGGAGCTCTCCGCTAAGTAATCAAATAGTCCCTGAAAAGAAAAAAGGACCCACACCAAACTAAATCAATCCCTTTAAAGCTAAACATATACATATAACAAACATGGACATACACGATGGCGGTACCTGATCCCATAAACTCACAGGATACACAAAATTACACACAGAGAACTCCCCAAAACAAACTATAGGGCAATTAACATAATCATTCACACCCAGGTATTACTGCACCTCACACTCACTAAACAGTCACACAACAACGGTGGTCTTGTGCCTCTAATCCAGGGGTGGGCAGTGAGGGCCATGCCACTGCAGGTTTTCTGTTCCATCCATTCTCTTCAGCAGGTGTTTGCTCTAATCAGCTTCAAGGATTGCTAACCAGTGAAAACACCTGCTGAAGAGACTGGGTGGAGTAGAAAACTTGCAGTGGAATGGCCCTCCATGGCACATGATTGCCCACCCCTGCTCTAATCCCTTAATCACCCCATTACAGTTGCATACATTTCCTATAACTTAAAAGAACGTAAACAGCCATAAAGACCACACCACAGACAGGGAAATAAAACACAGCATCCAGTGCTGGAAATAGAAATAAAACACAACATTGCAAAATACTGCAAGTAGTTACTCTGACAAAGAGGTGGCACACACAAACAGGTCAATTTGCAATAAAACAATTCCATAAACACACTTTTTATTTTTAAACTGCAGAACGAACTAAATATTCACATAAGTTGTACTACTAATAGGGTAAACGTCCGTAGGAACCAACTTATACACGTTACACATCGCTCACATGGTTCTCTTCATCCCCATTCCCATACAGCTTCAACATAGATAGATAGATAGATAGATAGATAGATAGATAGATAGATAGATAGATAGATAGATAGATAGATAGATAGATAGATAGATGTACTTTATTGATCCCAAACTGGGAAATTACAGTGTAACAGCAGCATGACAGTTGACAGCCAAACAACAGAAACACACACGACAGACAAAGGGATTACCCATGGAAAGTAAAAAGAAACTAACACGACTATAGAACCTACCGTTAGGCCCAGAAATATTTGGACAGTGACACAATCTTCATGATTTGGGCTCTGCATGCCACCACATTGGATTTGAAATGAAACAACTACAACGGAATTGAAGTGCAGACTTTAAGGTTTAATTCAAGGGGTTGAACAAAAATATATGATTTAACATGTAGGAATTGTAGCTATTTTTATACAAACGCTCCTCATTTCAGGGGCTCAAAAGTAATTGGACAAATAAACATAACCCTAAGTAAAATGTTACTTTTCAATATTTTGTTGAGAATCCTTTGCAGGCAATGACTGCCTGAAGTCTGGAACCCATGGACATCACCAAATGCTGCATTTCCTCCTTTGTGATGCTTTGCCAGGCCTTTACTGCAGCTGTCTTCAGTTGTTTCTTGTTTGTGGCTCTTTCTGCCTTAAGTTTTGTCTTGAGCAAGTGAAATGCATGCTCGATTGAGTTGAGATCTGGTGATTGACTCGGCCATTGCAGAATATTCCACTTCGTTGCTTTAAAAAACTCCTGGGTTGCTTTTGCAGTATGTTTTGGATCATTGGTGAAGCGCCATCCAATAAACTTTGCTGCATTTGGCTGAATCTGAGCAGAAAGTATATCCCTATACACTTCAGAATTCATCCGGCTGCTTCTGTCTTTTGTCACATCATCAATAAACACAAGTGACCCAGTGCCATTGGAAGCCATGCATGCCCATGCCATCACACTGCCTCCACCATGTTTTACAGAAGATGTAGTGCTTTGGATCATAAGCTGTTCCAATTCTTCTCCAAACTTTCTTCTTCCCATCATTCTGGTACAGGTTGATCTTAGTCTCATCTGTCCAAAGAATGCTGTTCCAGAACTGGGCTGGCTTCTTCAGGTGTTTTTTGGCAAAGTCAATTCTGGCCTTTCTATTTTTGAGGCTGATTCATGGTTTGCACCTTGTGGTGAATCCTTTGTATATACTCTCATGAAGTCTTCTCTTTATGGTAGACTTAGATACTGATACACCTACTTCTTGGAGAGTGTTCCTCACTTGGGTGGATGTTGTGAAGGGGTTGTTCTTCACCATGGAAAGGATTCTGTGATAATCCACCACTGTTTTCTTCCATGGACGTCCAGGCCTTTTTGAGTTCCCAAGCTCACCAGTGCACTCTTTTTTTCTCAGAATGTACCAAACTGTTGATTTGGCCACTCCTAACATTTCTGCTATTTCTCTGATGGATTTCTTCTTTTTTTTCAGCCTCAGGATGGTCTGTTTCACCTCCATTTGACCGCATGTTGTGTGTTCACAGCAACAGCTTCCAAATGCAAACGCCACACCTGGAATTAACTCCAGACCTTTTAACTGCGTAATTGATGACAGGTTAATGAGGGAAGAGCCCATGCAGCCTTTTTTTTTTTTTTTTTTTTTTTTTTGCAGCCTTCTGAGTCAATTGTCCAATTACTTTTGGTCCCTTGAAAAAGAGGTGGCTACGTATTAAAGAGCTTTAATTCCTAAACCCTTGCTCCAATTTGGATGTGAATACTCTCAAATTACAGCTGAGAGTCTGCACTTTAAGCCCATATTGATTATATAATTGTATCCTGAATATGTTTTCGTAAACAGCTAAAATAACAAAACTTGTGTCACTGTCCAAATATTTTTGGGCCTAACTGTATATACATCATAGCTTAATATATGATGATGACCCATATAAACACATGAATCATCCCATTGCACAAAGAAGGACTATCAGAAGCAGAGTGAAATGTGAGGTACCAGTTAGTCTGTAAGGTGCAGTGTGGCAGCATAGCTATGACCAGAATACAACATCATAGTGAGTTATTGTACAGTGAAATTGCATGTGGCAGGAAAGATTTCCTGTACCTGGCTGTTCGACAACGAAGCTGTAGTAGTCTACTGGAGAAAGTGCTTCGCTGCCTATCTAGTGTGTGGTGGAGGGGGTGATCAGGATTGTTCATGATGGATCGCAATTTATTTAGTGTTCTCCTCTCCACCACTGTCTCAAAGGTCTCCGGTCTGAGACCAATTACAGAGCCAGCCCTCTTGATAATCTTGTCAAGTCTGTTGGTATCTCTGGCCTTGATACTGCTACCCCAACAGACCGCAGCAAAAAAGATGGCGCTGGTGACAACAGTCTGGTAGAAAAGCTCCAGCATCCTGCTGCACACGTTGAAGGATCTCAGTTTTCTCAGGAAATAGAGTCTGCACATCCCCTTCTTGTGCGCAGCATCGGTGTTGGATCTCCAGTCCAACCCACTGCTGATCCTGACACCCAGATATTTGTAGTCTTCAACCACTCCCACATCCTCCCCCCTAATCTGCAGTGGCTGAGAAGGAGCCTTCCTCTTCCTGAAGTCAATCACCATCTCCCTGGTCTTGCTGACATTCAACCTCAGGTGATTCTGTTCCGTCCACTCCACAAATCTGTCTAACCATGTTGGGTGCGCAGATGTTGTTGCTTTGGAGCAGCATCAGTCACTGTTGGCTCAGCAGCCGGAACTCGTCGACCACCGGAGCCCTAGAGCTCACGGTCTTCGGACCTTTACACCACTGCAGAGGTCAAACCATGCTGTTCGAGTCCACCGTCCAAGGGACCACAAACACTGGCACAGGACCCCCGCCTTGTTGGTGTACTAAGGTGCTGGCAGTGTCCCTCTTCACCCGGAATGGGCCACCCAAAGTCCCACACTTCTTTGCCACTTCCCACGTAAAACGGCCGGTCCCATAATCCATCACCTGACCACTCTTCCATTTCACCGCAGGTGATGGTGAAACCGAGTCCATAGAATAAATCACAGCCCATTAGGTTATTACCGTCCCGTGACACCATTAACTCGTTGGCACACATGGAGGCCCCTTTGTACCTGACCAACAGCCACACCAAGCCTACAACATCCAGCGGGTGGCTACCATAACCATAACAGGTAATGTTAGTGTTACTCACTCTGTAAGTGGGGAAAACACCGACTTGTGATTTCCAAGTTCAAAATGGAGGTTGCCAACTCTGTGTCCACCAACATTGGTACCGGCGTCCCGTCCGTGTTGGGAGAGACAGTGTGGACCACTGTAGGCACCTTCTTCTTTCCACCGTCCCTAGCAGACCTCCGTTCCTCCTTGTCGAAACTTCTGGCGAAGTGATGGAGCAGACCGCACCATCCACAACGCTTGCCCTCCGCCGTGTATTCCCTGGCTCCAAAGCGGTGCCTGCTGGATCTGCAGCCGTAACATCTCGGCATCCCCAGGGTGGACTTTGTTTTCACGATGGCCGCGCCGTCAGCGTCGCTTCCATCATACGAATCCAAGGCCAGGGTCATCCCGTATGTGTTGTTCTTCTGTGAGGCTTCACTGTCCTTAAGACGCGTCGACAGCCGTTCCGTTGTCTCGTTTTGTCGTGCTAGCTCCATGGCTGCTATTGGTGCTAGCTCACCAGCGCGAGTTAGCAGGCGAAGTCTTGCCAAAGAGCCGGCCACGTTGGTCCGCTAACTGGTCACGGACCAACTCCTCCTCCAAAGTCCCAAGCCTGCACTCACCCGCCAGCCGCCAAAGGTCTGTCACAAACCATCTAACCAACTCTCCGGGTCGCTGGTTCAGCTGCTTGACTTGCATGCGCCGCCTTATGATGTTTCCAGTGGCGCGAAAGTAGTCCGCCATGAGCCTCGTCACATGGCCGAATAGGTCACCTCCTCCAAACGCGCTCAGGACCCTCCGGCTCTCCACATCCAAGTTATGGACCAGGATAGCCCTTGCACATAATTTATCGAGGTCATTGAGGTATAACGCCAACAGATAGTATTCGAAGGCTACCCACCACCTGGTCCACAGGACCAACAGCTCACCCAGAGCCTGCAACATAAAGCGCAGCGTGGCAGCAGCCCTCTCCATCTCCATTTATCCTTGTCGCCAAATGTTGTGTCCGAATAAATGAGGAGGCGAGGTGACATTTTATGATGTTTATTAATGCAAACTATGTACACATGGGGAGGCCCTACTGTTGAGTACAGGAGTAACAGCAAAGAGACAATACGTCTCCTGCTCTAGGCTTATATACTCCAGGTGACACCACCCCCCCAAAGGCGGGGCATCACCCCTCCCAGCCTAGGGCAAAGCCATACTAATATATTATATCTATATTACAATCCTATAGTATGAAATACTGCATGTGTCCTCAGAGGTAGTGAGGAGGAAAGAGTGTCACATTCTTGTGGGTCCCAGCACACTTGGGTGTCCCAGGGAACGAGAGAGCTGACAAGCTGGCAAAGGAGGCAACAAGGAAGGAAATGATAGACACTAGATTAAAGATGTCAAAGTCAGAGGGGAAAAGCATAGTGTGGGGGAGAGCAAAACAACAGTGGCAGTAGATGTGGGACACAGAAACAAAAGGCAGACATTTGCACTCCATTCAGAATACAGTAGGTGAAACAAGAAGCAGGGGAAAGAAACGCAAAGGACAAGTACTAATAAGTAGACTGAGAATTGGGCATGGCTATCTCAACGGCACTTTATACATCTTAGGAAAGCATCCAACTGGCTTATGTGAAAATTGTCAGGAACCAGAGTCATTAAAGCATGTATTGTTATCTTGTTGGAAATTTAATCAGGAAAGGGAGGAAATGATTCAACAGCTACAGAAAACAGGACCGGTAGATAAGACTGTAAAAAGCATACTGACTATGGGGACTGTGTGCAGGGGAAGAAAACGGATAATACAGTTCCTAAGAGCGACCAGTCTGGACAGACGGATGTAAAGCATGGTGTTTAGAGGCGTGTGGAAACCAGAAGGTAGCAGCATTGCAACAATACGGATGCCAGCTGCCGTTAAACTCAAAAGAAGAAGAAGAAGAAGAAGAAGAAGAAGAAGAAGAAGAAGAAGAAGAAGAAGAAGAAGAAGAAGAAGAAGAAGAAGAAGAAGAAGAAGAAGAAGAAGAAGAAGAAGAAGAAGAAGAAGAAGAAGAAGAAGAAGAAGAAGAAGAAGAAGAAGAAGAAGGAAGGAAGGGCGGAAACGTTACACCGGAACTTTTGTTCTTTGGTAGTCATGCTACACGGGCCCAGTTTAGCGTACTCCCAGATGGAAATAATGGAGACTCACGTGTCTGCATCAGGTAAATTATTGTGCTTTATAATCTATAAAGAGAATGTGGATTAAGAGCAGACTGAAACTGGCGCAGTCCTGACTCAGACAGGCGTCCACACAGCCTCGGTGTCTAACATCTAACGAGTCAAACACAGGAATACCGGAGTGTTTAAAAAGCTGAAAAACCACTGCTGATTATATGAAAAATTAACATTACTACTAGGAAAAAGACTTGCTGGCAGATGCCATGGTAGGAAATTGCAGGTAGACTAAATGGCTAGTTTATACACGTGTTACAGTTGTTGAGAGGTTAGCATTGTGTACTTTTTATTATCTTTTGAGAAGCACTTTTAATGTTCTCGGTACGAAAATGTTGAGCACAAATAACCTTCCCTAATGTATTAAAGTGCCCTGCTATGCCCACCCCACCCCCCACATGCTGACACAGTTCCCGGGGGTGCTGTAATGAAAGTCTCACATGATTTGGTCAGAACAACTCAGGGTTTAAATATTGTAGTTGGACTGTAACAATGACGCGTTTTGTTATGCAATAAATTGTCCCAGAGATGATCACGATAACATTATTGCTGATGTCATGAAGTTTATTGTAGGACACTCATATAATGACAATAATGTGACCTCCTTTCAAAGAGCATTGAACTTTATCAGCAGTTTTCAACATTGGAATTTAAGTGTGGAAAAATGTTTTCTGTAATGCTTTAATGTCATTAGGATTACATTGGGGGAAGCATGTAGGCCGGGACATAAAATGGTCTTTATGATGCGAACGACAATATTATGTCTCAGACAATTTGTCGTCCAACAAAGTTTATCGTTACAGGAATGTTTGAAGTGTGGTGGCTGTTAATCCTCTTCATGTACACTGATTTCTGTGCTTTTTGTATGGCCCAGGAGACAGCACAGCCCCCGAGTCTGAGGGCAGGGAGGATCAAAATGAATCTGCGTTGTGGAGTAGCAGTGAAGGAGCAGATGTTATGGGGGGTGATGGAGAAATCGGCGCAGACGAGAACGATGATAACACCAATGCTGGATGGGCTGAAGCCATGGCAAAGATCCTCAAGAAGAAAAGTGGAGCGACCAAGGGCAGCATCCTAGTGAAGAACAAAGAACTGAGCAAGATAAAAGCAAGAGAGAGGCAGGAGCAAGAGAAGAGAAAGAAGCAGGTGAGGTGCCTAACATTAGGTGTTGACTCATCAGTTTTACCATTAAACTGTAATGAGGTCACATCTAGGAAACAATTTAAGAGCAGTAAATTCAGGAAAAACAATATCCACCTGTTAAACTCACCTCTGGAACTATTTGTGAACATTAATCAACAGTTTCAAAACCTCAATGACCCTCAGTTTAGCCCCCGCACCCCAGACTTCACACAGCGACCAGTGCTGGGCACAGACAGGTTTTCCCACACTCTTCACCTTACCCAATCCTCTTTTCCTAACGTCCTATCTGAATTTGGTGAGTAGTAATTGGGGTTGGCAGGGATTGGCTGCTAGGTGCGTGTATGTTTTCTGGATGGCAAGGGTCACATACCAAAAATCTTCCCAGTTAGCAGAAGCCCGCTGCTCACAAACTAGCAGGACGCCCAACTTCACCAGCTTGTATGGTGAAATGATACGTACCTCCCAGTAACTGAAAGGCCCGCAGACTCCGGCTGCATGAAAGCCAAACCCCCGTGGAGGCACTCCAATGGCCGGCTGCTGCACTGCCCTGTGTCGGGCTAAGCCAGTGACGGCAGTACTTATTATTAGAAATTTAAGGGAAAGCAAATGCACCAAAAAATGATTTTGTCCAATGAAATACTATGCAATCAGTTTTTATGAGATTTAATTTTTGGAAATAAACCCTCCTGACTATGTAGCCTGCATATGATTTGATAGATTCAAGACCAGACTGTTGGGACTGCATTTTTTTTTTTCCTGTACTGTTTTTAAACTGCAGTTCTCTTGTTTTGTTTTTTTTGTGAATGTGCATTTTTTTTGGAAATGAAACAGCCATTCTGCCCCAGCTTGCAGCAACAGTGTGGGTCAGCAGTTTCAACTGTTCTATAGGAAAAGATCCTTCATTTAATATTAAAAATAAATCTGTCTGCCGGGAATCCATTTAAAATTTCAACTAATTAATCGCACCATTTAAAAAATATAATCGCGATTAATCACAATTATTATTATTTTTTGTTTCCACACCTGTTAACTAGTTACAGGGGTTAATTGCAGGAGGACTGGGGGGTAGTGGTGGAGTCAGCGTGGATAGGCACAATACACATTAACATTTTTTTTTTTTTTTAACACATCCACTTTTTTTCCCTCAGAATCAGTTTTCGAACATATTCAGTCTGCCTGCCATGGCAATCAGTCTTGATCACACCTTGACAGCACTGCCTAAAGAGCTCTTATTGTGTAAAAGTCTGAGGCAAGTCAACATGGTATTGGCAGAATTTTCCTTATTTTTTAATGACAAAGTTTGTGGTGTGAGGCAGAGGGTGAAAGAGTGGGAGTGAGAGTTGGCAACACTAAGGTAGTAGTCAGTATCCTAGTGTAATATTTAGTAAATATAAATTAGTAAATATAAAATGACTAATTCAGTGTGAGATATTCAAAAAACATACTAAACTGCACATGCTTATTTGATTCTGATGGGCTGATAATATAAAATTGTGAAATTTAAATGTCTTACCCCTTAAATGTAGCTCAGACGCCTATGGACTATATAGTGAACTCAAAATGACAATAAAAATTGTGCTATTAATGACGTCATCATGTTGAGACAGTAAAATGTAACAGATTAGCAGTGATAAAGTGAATAACTACATGTATTTGTAGTAAATCTATATAGTAAATCAAATTTACTGTATTAAATAAAATAAGGTCATTTATATTGTGATTTGAAGCGCTCTTCTGGTAGGTTTTTGACTGCATTGCATTATGGGATACGTAGGCTAATGTAGCAACCATTGGTTGTGCTTTTCAAAATACACTGTGTGCACCAAGTAGTGAATGAAATTATCATTTAAGATGTCAAACAGGACTGCAGAATGGCTGATTCACTTTAAAGGGTGCTATGTAGAGAACAAGTAAACATTTCCAACACGACACACGCTAGCTGGACCTGGAAGTTAGCACAATGCTAGCTGAAGAGATAAATTCACCACGGCCACTCGTTTTAATGTCTAATTAAATATAATCTACGGTCCAAATGTACACATTATATTACAACAATACTCCAGCAAATTTGAACATCCAGAAATAAATAAAATGACGAGCTTGATCATGTGATGTGCTAAAGACTGTCCGGGCGAAATTGTTGTGCATTTTAAGTTCCACCATAACAAGAAGTGACGTGGGGGCTTTAATTTGTGTTAATATTTTATAATGTGTTAATGGAACTACCGTAATCAATTGTGTTAACCCAGTAATATTCCCAGCACTAATTTCTATACATATTTTGTTGTTACTGTTGACTACAGACTTTTATTTTTAAATAAATTAATAAAAATGCACACTGCTGTGCTCAGATGAGTGACAGCTGCTGATATGGGGTGAAGTCTGGGCTTTGCCAGCCTGTCACACACAGGGGTAGAGCAGAGAAGACGGCAGCAGCAAGAACAGGAGGGAACCGTGCTAGGTAAAATACAACGCGAGTAAGAGCTGGTGCAGACCCCCCACTGACCAAGGAACAGTGTTGCACAAAACAATGCAAATGGCCCCAGTGAGAGCGGGCCCTACATTAAATGTAACTTTGTCATAGACACAAAGTTGCAAGCACTGCAAAGTATCACATGCACATTGAGCAGTTTAGTGTGCCTTAGCAGGCAAATGGTTGTTTTTGGATCTTGGACATGGTGATGCTAAGGATGTGTCTCCTACAGGCTGATAAGAAGCAAGCTTGGGAGATGATGTTCAGGGAAAAACCTGACATAGTGAAGGACCGAGAGACTGAAAGAGCCCTACAGAGAATTGCTACCAGGTCAGTACATACTGTATCTTTGAGTGTTGGACATTCATTTGAAGAATTAGGAATCATTAAAATTTCTGGCATGTACTCTTCTGCTCAGAGGGGTGGTGCAGCTATTCAATGCCGTGAAAAAGCACCAAAAATCTGTGAAAGAAGAGGTAAAAGGAGCTGGGGGTTCGGAGAGAAAGAAGGCCAAGATCCTTTCCTCTATTTCAAAAAGAGACTTCATTGATGTGCTGCGTGGGACAGGAGGAGGCACCAGAGTCCCGCGCAAGACTGAAAAGGATGTAAGTGGCAGCTTAATCTTTCCTTTATAGGCATGCTATAGCAGTCATTTAGACAGTGTTAAATTGTATACAAACTTTGACAAAAATATGGAATCATCACCTTTGGAGGGTCAGGTTCAGGTTACTTTATTTGTACCCGCAGGTAGATTTGTTTTGCAGTCAGGTGACAGTCAGGTGACATCCATATTTACAAACCACAGTTACATTCAACATGAACACAAACACAGACACACATGAAGCTGACTATAAACATGATAAAAGTACTCAAGGCTCCACCAATCAGGACAAAGGACAAAGAGATAAGAGAAAAAACAGAGATGAGAGAGAAGGGTCATATTAAAAAGTTAAAGACTAGTCAAAGAGGTTAAAAACTCAGAAGTCTAAAACCCAATAAAAGATTTAGAACCCAAATAAAAAACCTACAAAAATAAGTAAATATAAAATAAAATTAATAAATAGGTAACTAAATTATGTGCAATATATTGTTACATCTTCAGGTTCAGGTTCAGGTTACTTTATTTGTACCCGTAGGTAGATTTGTTTTGCAGTCTGGTGACATCCATATTTACAAGCCACAATTACATTCAACATAAACACAAACACAGGCACACATGAAGCTGACTATAAACATGATAAAAATACTCAAGGCTCCATCAATCAGGATATAAAGACAAAGAGATGGGAGAAAAACCAGAGATAAGAGAGAAGGGTCATATTAAAAAGTTAAAGACTAGTCAAAGAGGTTAAAAACTCAAAGGTCTAAAACCCAATAAAAGATTTAGAACCCAAATAAAAATCCTACAAAAATAAGTAAATATAAAATGGAGTTAACCTCTTGCACTCCGGGATACCGCGGGCGGTCACGTCTCTGGTGCACGAGGAGCTGCATTTCCGTTCTTCCACTACAGACACAGCCGCGAACAGAAAGCCAAAGGAGTGCTTTGATTGGTTTAGATTTGATTGACCTCTCATTCGACTAATAAGAGCCTTGAATTGGGTTTCTGAAACCTTGAAGAACCAATGACTGAAAACCTAGCAAGAAGGACCCACCTACCAACGGCTGCGAATACAGCGAGCCAATTGAAGCAGAGAAGTTCGAAGATTGAAAGTGTGCGTCCCGTGCGTAAAATCTGTTTTGTGTTAACGGTAGCGTTCGCCAGTCTTTTTATTACTACTGTTCTTATTTGTTTTGAAAAATCGTTTGCCAAAACCGCAATCATGGAAGCGCAAAACCGCAATAATGGAATCATGGTTTGACCAGGTCGCGTGACCAGAACCACGAGTCGTAACAAACGGACCAGCGTCATGTTCGTCTGACAATGAGGAAGAGATGTTCGCCAGCGACACTGCTGTTGTGGACAGGTAAGTGTTATAAGCTAAATTATTCTTTATCACTGAAAATAGGAATAAAAATAACTTTTGACCGATCGGTAAATTACAACTGTGCGTCATCGCCACATGACGGACCGCGGCGCACGGACCGGACCGTGTCTCACATGACGGACCGCGGCGCACGGTCCGGTCCGTGCTCCTCTGTGGGGGGGGTTGTTATCCTCTACATTGCAGATATTTTAGTATAATTTTTATTGCACTGTAGGTTATTTTTTTCTTGTAAAAAAAGCCACACATTTTTTACGTGGCATGCTTCTTTGTGTGTGGGGGGCTTGTTTGTTCATTCATTCATTCATGAATGAATAAACAAACCCCCCCCCACACACACACACACACACACAGCCCGGAGTGTCACCTTTCATTAGAGCCCAAGATCAAGCTTCTCTATTGAATCATTCAAAAGTTATAGACGTTTTTCCAAACTGTGCCATTTGGCACAATTTGGCACAGTTCAAAAACGCCTGGGAACAACCTGAGAAGAAAGCTGTGTAATATATTCATTTTTTGTGGTATTGTTACAAAATTTTGACCTCAGCTTGATAACACTTGGTTCTACATTTCTGTTGCATTTTCCAGCCCGTATATGACAGCTGTGTGTTATTTGCAAGCATTTGTATCTAAAAAAAAACACCCAGGCGAACTTTATTTTCTTCAAGTTCAGTATGTTTAGATGACTGTTACTCAGTGGCCGGAGCACTTAGAGAGATTATGACTGTTTTGCCAAAAAATTCAAAGTGTTTTCTTTTAAATGAGACCAACCCCATGAAGATGCTGCAAAGGGTTGAAGAACAGCTTTTGATTTACTTTGGGTATGTTATTTTTAGGCGTTTTTAGGGAAATTGACCAGAGTGCAAGGGGTTAATAAATAGGTAACTAAATTATGTGCAATATATTGTTACAACTTGTTCAACTCTTTGACAGCAGCAGGAACAAAGCTGTTTTTGTAGCGCTGGGTTTTACTTTTTGGGACAGACTTTTTGGGATTCAGCTGTTTTATTTTGTAGCTGGAAAAAAAATCGCAGATGTACGTTTTTTGGTTTTTGTTTTTTTCCATTGTTGGAAAAATTCCTTATCAAAAATCAGGCAGGATCAAAGTTTCAGCAAATTTAATATGCACTGATCAGCGGAAGACGATACAGAGTACAGCTTTCACAGACTGCTGCAGTGTATAGGCTTAACTAACAGAGTGATTCTGGCTATATATAGCCAAGGGGCCATTGGGGTGAGGTCACTTTTTGATAGTTCATTCATGACTCAATTGATTAAAGTTTGCTGAGCCTCTTGATTATTTCATATAAGTCTCGCTTGCAAAATCCAATGGTGTTTTGTTTTTCTCTTACAATCGTAATATTTCAAATTGATTAAAGCAGTAGCAGACAGAACTGCTTTTGTTCTTAGTTTTAAATAAATGGTGCATCAATGCAATATATAACAATTGATCTGCACATTGGTTAGTTATTCAGTTTCCCCAATAGTCTCATGGTCCTTCAAACAGTGTAGTGTGCTAAGGTCACTTCTCTTGACACACAGTCATTCAGCCGATAATCAGGCTTTACTCCAAACTTGACCAGATTTGCAAATATATTATCAGATCATATCGGTTAATCAGTCAATCAGAGCTATATTTATATAGCTCTTTTCATACAAAAACTGTAACCCAGAGTGCATAACGGATCATTAGGATTAAGACAAGAGCATTTGATGTTGTTAAATTATATTTCTTTTATTTTCTGTCTGCTCTCACTTTAATCTTGTAGAAATTAAAATTTAACTCACCAATAGAAGAATCATCTTCTTAGTTTTATTTTGTTTACTGCTTTTACCTATGGAGAAAGCAAAACAAAAACAATCATATCTCCAAATACTTACCACTTACCTGTATACAATCTAAACCCAATTCATTTGAAATGTGTTATTGTGCAAACAATGTTGTTTCGACAGTAGGTATGACAAGGCAAGCTTATAGGTTAATCATATTAGTTCGGTCTATGACGGGATGGATTAAAGATGGCAGATTAAGCTTAGGATTTCAGTCAGTGTTCATGCAACCAGTAAGAGTTTTCCTCAAAGAAAAATAGACACTTAAGTACCTGCTTGATGGACCCTTGATCTGCATTTCCTCAGACATATAATGAATGTCTAAACCAGTAATTTTCTAGATTTCATTTACCCATAATATACTCACCTTTTATGTCAGTATTTAACTTTCTTCAGCTTCGTTTTTCCCTGTTTACCAATTTGTTAAAAGGTCATTAAATTTGTCAGCTTTGGTTTAAATTCAACAAAGTACCTCATTCATCCTACCAAGTTATCAATGGATTCAGTAAATTACCCTTTTAACTTACTAATTTATTAATTTAGAAATTCCCATTCTGTCCAGCATACAAAAATAACTTTGAAAGGTGGGTTATCATGGCAGAGTCAGCTCCCCTCCTGCTGGACATCAGTCCCCCTCATCTCAGACTAATTTGTGTCGAGATATAGAGGCAGGAATCTTTACTTGGAGGCGTCCCCCCACCGATGTCCAAAACAGGGCAGAAAACGGACCCACAAATGATCCCAGAACACACACATTCTGCCTTTCATATATATATATATATATATATATATATGCAGTATATAATACATATCCAAGTTAAATTAACTATAATTTAATTTGTTTGCTTGTTTGCCAAATAATTTAACCTATATCAATAATTGTTAATCCCCAATAACTTTTATTCTTCAAACATTGTGTCTTCTTTTATAACAATGTATTTTAAACCAACCAAAATTTAATCAGTTTTGTCTCTAAATTAATAAGATTTGCCAAACTTATAATATTGTCTCAAAGTGAATATATAGGGAAAAATTTATTAAAAAAAATGGCCAACAAATAAGGAAACCGTTCATAAAGTGTATTCCAGATATTGCCCCCCCCCCCTTTTTTTTCCTTGTTACATCACCCCAAGGGCAGGTTGACAAACACAGATCAAATAAATAATTCAGGACCAGACAGACATCAAACAAAAGAAGAAAGAAGAACAGAAAAGGTAGAAGAAGGTAGATTATCAGTGTCATCTGAAGTCATTCTAAACGTAATAATCAGGTCCTCTAAGTCCAGTCTCTAAATGTCAAGCTTCAAAACGTCAATAGTCAGAATCAGAATCAGATTTATTGCCATTGTTCATGTAGTACACAAACTAGGAATTTGTCTCGGTGCCATGCTGCAACATTAAAAACATGATGAGAAAAAGGGATAAACTAAAAAACTAAAGGACTAAAAACGTGCAATGAGTGTAGAAAAATAAGTAATAATAATAATAATACTAATAATAATACTAGTAATAGAGAGTAGTACTAGTCAAGGCAGTTTTAAAAAATTAGCAAGTAGCAGATAATGTGAAGTACCACATAGTGCAGTCGATAATGCAACAGAAAAACAGTGATGAATGACGTGAGTCTGGTTGAGCTGCTGTACATAGTGCACGAGAGTCAAAAAGTCACTTAATGTTCAGCAGTCTGATGGCAGAGGGGAAAAAGCTGTTCATGTGCCGGGAGGTTTTAGTCCGAATGGACCGGAGCCTTCTACCTGAGGGGAGGGGGGCAAACAGTACGTGACCAGGATGTGAAGGATCGGCTATGATCCGGCCAGCACGCCTCCGGGTCCTGGAAATGTACAGGTCCTGGAGAGATGGGAGCTCGCAGCCTATCACCTTCTCAGCAGTGCGCACGACGCGCTGCAGCCTTAGTCTGTCCCTGGCAGTGGCTCCTGCATACCACACAGTTATGGAGGAAGTGAGGATGGACTCGATGATGGCCGTGTAGAACTGCACTAACATCTTGGTGGGTAGCTTGAGCTTCCTCAGCTGCCGCAGAAAGAACATCTTCTGCTGGGCCTTTTTGATGAGGGAGCTGATGGTTGGCTCCCATTTGAGGTCTCGGGTGATGGTGGTGCCCAAGAAGCGGAAGGAATCTGCAATGGTGATGGGAGAGCCTGTGATGGTGAGGGGGGGCAGGGGGGTTGTGACTTTCCTGAAGTCCACAATCATCTCCGCTGTCTTCAGAGCATTCAGCTGCAGGTTGTTGTGGCTGCACCAGGACACCAGCTGGGCCACCTCTTCCCTGTAGGCGGACTCGTCGCCGTTGGAGATGAGCCCGATGAGGGTGGTGTCGTCCGCAAACCTAATCAGCTTAACAGACTGGTGGGAGGAGGTGCAGGAGTTGGTATAAAGGGAGAAGAGTAGGGGGGAAAGTACACAGCCCTGGGGTGATCCAATGCTGATGCTAACAGAGTCTGAGACAGACTTCCCCAGCCGCACATGCTGTCTCCGGTCCGTCAGGAAGTTGGTGATCCACCTGCAGAGGGAGTCAGGCACGTTGAGCAGGGACAGCTTGTCCTGGAGCAGATCGGGGCGGATGGTGTTGAATGCGGAGCTGAAGTCCACAAACAGAATCCTGGCGTAGGTTCCCGGGGAGTCCAGGTGCTGCAGGATGGAGTGGAGGGCCAGGTTGACTGCGTCGTCCACAGACCTGTTAGCACGGTAGGCAAACTGCAGCGGGTCTAGGAAGGGTGTGGTGATGGACTTGAGGTGAGACAGGACCAGGCGCTCAAAGGACTTCATGACTACAGAGGTGAGCGCTACAGGTCTGTAGTCGTTAAGTCCAGTAATCCGTGGCTTCTTGGGGACAGGGATGATGGTGGAGGATTTGAGGCAGGTCGGCACGTGACATTGCTTAAGGGAGGTGTTAAAAATGTCTGTGAAGACAGGAGCCAGCTCTTTCGCACAGTGTCTCAGGGTGGAGGGAGACACACCGTCCGGCCCGGGGGCCTTGCGCGGGTTCAGTTTGGAGAACTGTCTGTGCACGTCCTGCTCACTGATGACAAGGGGGGGGGGAGGGGGGGGGGCGCTTTTGATGAATTAGGGGCTGAGGAGGCAGTGGAGCTGGGTGGAGTGGGTGAGTTGGACACAGCTGACGAGGTGTCAAAACGGGCATAATGTTGGGACAGTTTTTGACAAAGGGCTTTGTCATCCTGACCTTTAGAAGCCTGAGGCCGATAGTTGGTGATTTGCCTCAGTCCTCTCCACACAGAAGCCGAGTCATTAGCAGTGAACTGCTGCTGGAGTTTCTCAGAATACACAGATTTAGCTCTCCTCAGCTCTCTGTTAAACCGATATTTAACCTCCCTGTAGCAGTCCCTGTCTCCACTTTTCAACGCTGCTTCCTTCTCCTTCCTGATCCGTCTGAGATTAGCTGTGAACCAGGGCTTGTCATTAGAATATCTCACCCTGGTGCGCGATGGGAGAATGTCCTCCTCACAGAAGTTGATATATGAGTTCACAGTGTCAGTGTACTCATTAAGATCATATGTGGCTCTTTTAAACATGCCCCAGTCAGTTATTTCCATGCATGTGTTTAGTTTCTCTCCAGCTTCACTGGTCAATTTCTTTGTGGTGGTCACAACAGGTTTAGTGAGTTTCAGTCTCTGTCTGTATGTGGGGATGAGGTGGACCATCACGTGATCAGATAGTCCCAGCGCAGCGCGGGGAACAGCGCGATAAGCGTCCTTTACTGAAGTATAACAGTGATCCAGCGTGTTATTTCCTCTGGTTGGACATTTAATAAACTGTCCAGTCTCTAAATGTCAAGCTTCAAAACGTCAATAGTCAGTTTACTTTAGAATCAAACTATATTTCAGTGAGGTCTTGAGGCCTTCTCCCACTGACAGTGTGTCATCATGGGTGCCTGCATTTTGATTAAGCATGCTGATAGAAAGGATCCTTCGTCAATATTATCTTTACTTAACCGTGGTGTCAAAACATCTTGTGACACACTGAATATCACTGTCACTTAGCACGTGAATTCTAATAAAGCTAAGGTCTCAGTGTCTCAAAAAGAAAAAAGGAGAAAAAAACATTATTGTTTCCAAGTGTCATACTTGTTATTGTGACATAATTTTATCTATCTTAAAGATTTGCGATACAGTCATTTAATAATCATTTTCTTTTAAATTTTGTATGTGATCACATAGTTCAGATTAAGCTTTGCTTTACAAACCAAATTATAATTTACTTATTTCAATTTATGGCCATGTAGTAAAAATACTGTAATTACTTGTTAGACTTTATAGTTTCTATTTTGTTGATCAACATTTTATGAAATCTATTAATTCAATTCGATTTCAATTCAATTCAGCTTTATTTATATAACGCCGCATCACAACAAAAGTCATCTCATAGCGCTACCAAATGCAGGGAAAACCCCACAATTTCTGAAAGACCCAGCAATCAGACGATCCCCTGTGAGCAAGCACTTAGCGAAGGTGGAGAGGAAAAACTCCCACTTAACAGGAAAAAACCTCTAGCAGAACCAGGCTCAGGGAGGGGCAGTCATCTGCTGCGACTGGCTGGGGGTGAGGGGATAGAGAGGATGAAGAGAACAGACATAATGAACATGAACAGTGAGAAGCCAAGTACATTATTGGAGGTCAACTGGCAGTCTGAATCTATTAACAGTAGAACAAAAGGGGGGTTAAGAGACACAAGATCTCTCCCTAATCGTAGGCTATATTGAAAAGGAAGGATTTTACCCTGTTCTTAAAAACAGAGATTGAGTCTGACTCCCGGACCCAGAGTGGTAACTGGTTCCACAGAGAAGGAGCTTGATAGCAAAAGGCTCTGCCTTCCATTGTACTTTTGGAGATTCAGGGTATTACAAGTAATCCAGCATTTTGGGAGCATAGTGCTTCGTTAGGATGATAGGGTAATATCAGATCTTTTATATATTCCCTTGTGTGGTCTTAACATTCTGTTTACTCCCCTTGTCTTACGGGTCAAAAATGACCCGCCCTACCAAAGCCCCAAAATAAAGCTGCTTAATTGAATTTTAAATCCAAAATCTATTTTGCCTGATGAAACAACCTGTTATTTGTCAATTCAACTCAATTTAATTCATTTTTTATCGTGTATTTTTTGTTACACAATGCAAAAAGACGATCGCCAGTGACCATTATTACACTTTTTTTTTACCACAAACCAACCGTCATAACACTTTTCTTTTACACAGTAAAATTATATTATATTATAGTATTATATAAATATGAAGTAATTACTTCTGAATTAATTATATTGAAAGGTAAAAAAAACAGTCAACAATCTGTAACTTTTTTGTCAACAGTTTATTCTTTTATATTTTTTAGGAAGTAAATTATAAAAAATACTTCTCTCATAACACAACAAAATGTTGCTTGACTTTGTGAACAATTTTCAACATCAAATCTATTTAGCACATGTAGAACAGTATGTGCGAACGTGAGAATGGGCTTTGCAGATGTATTTCTCACATGTGCAGCACACAGCTTTTGTCTTGCAGTCCTTCCAGGGGCAGAACTGGCACCCTTTTCTTTTGACTGACCCAGCTGCAGCCTCAGGTGGATCAGGACAAGATTCAGCTCCTTGAACAGCTTCCACAATGGCTGCAGAGGCTTCTGTGCGGGACACGCGCTCCCTTCTCTCAATGCACGGGGTGACAAGAGCCTTTCCCAACTGCTCAAGGAACATCCTTCTCTTGTTTTTCTTCCCTGACATCCAGGTCGGGTTGATCTCCTGCCATAACACAAAGGCATTATATGAGGACACATCAATGATGTTATGGAAGATGACCAGGGGCCAGCGTGCAGTCATCCTTCTGCAGCTGTACGTTCCAATAACCTTGTCGAGGTTGTCCATGCCTCCTTTATTGCAGTTATAGTTGAGGATGATGGCTGACTTCCTGTCCTCACGATCACTGATTTCAGCTGTCTTGTGCAGTGTGCTCAGCAGGGCCACGTTCTTGTTCCGTTTTGGAAGATAAGAAGCAAGAGTGGTGGTGGGAGTGAAGGCAAACTTTGATGAGAAGACCGCTCTGCCTCTTGTTGCGAGGAGTGCAGGGGGGAGTTCAGGCTTATTCTTCCAAACAGTGCCAACCATGGTCATCTTCCTTTTCAGGAGCTGCTGGCCGAGTTCATAAGATAAGATAAGCCTTTATTAGTCCCACAATGGGGAAATTCCAGGATTGCAACAGCACAGGAATAGCAACACTCAGAGCAACAATCAGAAGACAAGAAAAAACAAGAGCAGCGAGTATACATATGTACATATAAATATATAAATATATAAACACACAGGAGGTGAAAAAATTGTCACACGTGACATTGTGCCCCCTCAGTCCATCTGTCAATTAAAGCACAACCCGCATCCCCTGGTTCTTCTCTGGTGCTCCACTCGGCAGCTTCCCTGTGTACACTTGCATATTCCATGCATAGCTGGATTTTGCATCACAGGCCACCCATATTTTGATGCCATATTTTGCTGGCTTGCTTGGCATATACTGCCGGAAAGGACAGCGACCTGTTGATTAACCCTCATCCTGCCAACATATTTTACATACAAATAGTACCAACTGGGGTCCGTGTGGACCCCACACAAAATTTAACTGTTAATTGGATTATTAAGCAATACCAAAGTATTTTTTTCCACTTAAAATGTTTTATTTGGTTAAAACAAAGAGTTGTGCTTGAAACATGATCCAAAAATCCCGGAATGGGGCTAGTTTGTCGGTTGCCTGCCTTTCAGCACGAGTAGCCCAGTTAAATGTGTTTTTCAACCAGTGTGCCCTGGTGCGTTCAGGTTTTTGTGGGAAATTATCTAATTTCACTTCTTATTTGGTACAAGAAATGCAAATACTTTGCCATTGTTGTGCATGTGTTCTGTAGGCCCTACAGAACACATGCACAACAATGGCAAAGTATTTGCATTTCTTGTACCAATTAAGAAGTGAAATTAGATAATTTCCCACAAAAACCTGAACGCACCAGGGCACACTGGTTGAAAAAATGGTGGTGAACCTAGTTCGCGACATGGTGGCACTAAAGATAGGTCTTCCTTCTTTCTCTGACCAAAGTCTACCTCGTTGAGCCATCATTCACTGAAATATAACACAAAATTCATACATTTAATATCATTAACATCATATTTTTCCCTGGGGTCCGATCGGACCCCAATGAAAAATCTGAACTGACAGTACAGAAGAAAACTGTATTTTAAATCAGATTTATTTTTTGTGATTCACAGATGATGACAAACAAAGTCATAAAGCATGATAGCTGTGATCGATAATATGTCCGTGTTGTGCATAAGAGCATATGTGTGGGGTCCGATCGGACCCCACTCGGTAGGATCAGGGATCAGAGATTACAATCACTGAGTGTGAGTGTCACAGAAAACTGCATGAATCAAGGATGTTACATCACAATAAAATAAAAAATATTTCAGGTAAGTAACATTGCATATATGAAAATAAAAAAATTACCTTTGAATGGAACCAACTGCTCATCTACTGTGACTTCAGGCCCAGGGTTGTAGAGGTATGGCAGACGCTCAACCCACTTGTCCCAGACCTCTCTGATGGCTGCCAGTTTGTCCGTCACACGCCTTGCTGGTCTTGACTCACGGTTGTTAAATCTCAGCATTCTTGAGAAAGTGTGAAAGATTTTCAGCAGCATTGTGGCACGAAAAATTGCCCTTCCACTCTCTGCATCCCACAGACTATACTGTATGTAGCCTCGCCACGGGACCTATATACACCTGCTAATATCAAAAGCCCTATGTAGCCACACAGGTCAATCTCATCCATATTTTTCCAGTTTTCTCCATATTTCCGGAAACCCTCCAAATTTGTATTCTCCAGGATGATTTTTTCGATGGCTGGTGTGATGAACAGGAGAAAGGTGGATGAAATGTCCTGGACATGGGCAGCTGAATACCTTGTTGGCCCTGGAGTCATCCTTATGATGTTTGGTGCTGCTGTTCTTCCCTGCTTGCTGTCTGAATTTGATGAGGACCATGCAATTTTGCTGTTCTTTGACAAAAATGTCTCTCTGTCAGCTTGAGGGATTTCCTCTTCTTCTTCATCTGAAGATGCATCATCCTCTGGGTTGCATTCCTCCCCATCTTCCTCTTCAGATACATCTTCATCCTCTTGTTCCTCCTGAGCTCCTGAAAATATCTCATCAGGACCTGTTGAACAGTGAAATGTCTACTCATGGCTTCAGCAAGGAGCCAACTAGGAGTCCTTTGATTCAGGGTACCTTTATATCCTCTATACTGAATTTGTTTTTATTATGTCTGAGATTGTTTTTTTGTTTTGTTTGGGAGCTTGTGTGATGTGAGGGGTTAGCTGCAGATCAAAAGTGCAGGTGCAGGTCAAATGCGAGTTCAATTCGTACATCAATCCAGATTCTTTGGTGTGTGTGTGTGTGTGTGTGTGTGTGTGTGTGTGTGTGTGTGTGTGTGTGTGTGTGTTAGAAAGAGTTTGTGTGTGGCCTTTGAATTTTTTTCTGGTGTTTAAATGCTTTTATAATTCACGGGTCAGAAATGACCCATAAGACAATCTTTGTACCCTAGTGGTGTACAGCCCACATGGAAACATAAACAAAAACAAAGTATCAGTTTTTCTAATGATGGGGTCCCTTTAGGAAAAGTCATAAAATTTCAAGTTGGAAAAAGATAGTTTAAGGTATTTTTTCTACAGCTAAACATGGTAGTGGGTCACTTTTGACCCGCAAGACAACACAAGGCATTTTGGGAGCATAGTGCTCTGTTAGGATGATAGGGTAATATCAGATCTTTTATATATAAGGGGGGCTGATTATTAAGAGCTTTGAAAGTGAGAAGAAGGATTTTAAACTTAATTCTAAACTCTATGGGAAGCCAATGAAGGGAGGACAGAACCAGAGAAATATGATCTTTCTTTCTAGAACCAGTTAAAACTCTTACGGCAGCATTTTGGATCAATTGAAGACTTTTTAAAGACATTTTAGGACAACCTGATAATAACAAGTTACAATAATCTAATCGAGAGCTGACAAAGGCGTGGATCAGTTTCTCAGCATCATTCAGAGACAAGATGCTCCTAATCTTGGTAATATTGCACAGATGATAGAAGGCAGTCTTAGAAACAAATTTAATATGTGAGTTAAAGAACAGCTCTTGATCAAAAATAACTCCAAGGTTCCTCACAGAACTATTCAGAGTGAGAGTAGCGGCATCCAAATTAAGAGTATGATTTGGAAAGGAATTTCTAAGGTTTTTTGGACCAACAAGAATGACCAGTCTTATCTGAGTGTAATAGCAGAAAATTACAAGTCATCCAGGCTTTGATTTCCTTAAGACAGGCATCTAACTTGGCTAATTGATTACAATCATCAGGCTTCATTGACAGGTATAATTGTGTGTCGTCTGCGTAACAGTGAAAATGCATACAGTGCTTTCTAATGATATTGCCTAACGGAAGCATATATAAGCTGAAAAGAGTCAGGCCTAACACAGATTCCTGTGGAACTCTGTGACTGAGCTTAGAGTTGGAAGAAAATTAATCATTGATGTGAACAAACTGAAGTCTATCGGACAAATAACATCTAAACCATTACAGCGAAGTTCCGTTTAGTCCAACATAGTGTTTTAATCTATCAAGGAGAATGTCATGATCGATAGTATCAAAGGCTGCACTAAGATCTAAAAGGACAAGTACAGAAACAAGTCCATTATCGGATGCGGTAAGGAGGTCATTAGTGACCTTCACTAAGGCTGTTTTAGTGCTGTGATGGACTCTGAACCCAGATTGAAACTCTTCAAATAAACCAATTCCCTGAAAGTGGTCAAACAATTGCGTAGCAATAACTCTAAGATTTTTGAAATGAAAGGCAGATTAGAGATTGGTCGATAGTTTGCCAAAACTCCTGGATCAAGCGTTGGCTTTTTGAGTAAGGGTTTAATTACAGCAATTTTAAAAGCCTGTGGTACATAACCCAAAGTTAAAGAAGAATTAATTATATGAAGAATATGGCTACCAATAACTGGGGAGACTATTTTAAATAACCTGGTTGGAATAGGGTCTAAAAGACCAGGTTAACTGGCATCAAACTGGGGATTCTAAATTGTCCTTAGGTATGAATGTGAGGGTGAATGGTTGTCTGTCTCTCTGTGTTGGCCCTGTGATGGACTGGCGATCTGTTCAGGGTGTACCCTGCCTCTCGCCCAAAGATGCTGGGATAGGCTCCAGCCCCCCGCGACCCGAAAAGGATTAAGCGGAAGAAGATGAATGAATGAATGGTGGGAATAGGGTCTAAAAGACAAGATGAAGGCTTAGATGAGGGGATTATTTCATCTAACTCTAAAAGGTCAATTGGCGTAAACTTATCTAAACAGATATCAATTGAAGCAGTTGTAGTAGTTGATGTACTTAAGTTTACAGTGGGAAGAATCTGAAAAAGTTCAAAAAGTCCTGACTAGAAAGTTCAAGGGGGATGCGAGGATTGACCGAGTCCTGACTCTTTGTCAGCCTGGCTATAGTGTTGAAGAGAAACCTGGGGTTATTCTTATTCTCCTCTATTAATGCAGAGTAATAACTCGTTCTAGCTTTTCTAAGAGATTTTTTATAAATTAAGAGATGATTTCTCCACGCTAAGTAGAATTCATCTAAATTAGTAGAACGCCATTTTCTTTCTAATTGACGAGTCTTCTGTTTTAAGCTACGAGTTTCTGTGTTAAACCAAGGGGTTAGAAATCTCTGGTGAGACTTTTCCTTTTATAAAGGGGCCACCAAATCTAGAGTCTGATGCAGAGAGACTGAAACACTATCTACCATGCTATCAATTACGGAAGGAGCAGGCTCTCCATCTTTTATTTCCGTTGTGTTGACCCATGGTATAGAGGAGACAATCTGCAAAAATTTGGTAACAACATCATCTGAGAGACATCTGCTGTAGTAATATTTTTCATTAGGAGTCAAAGAATCAGAAATAGTGAAATCAAAGGTTAACAGACAATGGTCTGACAGTACAGGATTATGAGGAGACACTACCAGATTTTATTTCTATACCATAAGTCAAAACAAGGTCCAATGTGTGGTGGAGATAATAGGTAGAATTTTCTACTTTCTGAGAAAACCCCATTGAGTCTAAAATTGAATTGAATGCCTTATTAAGACAGTCACTATCTACATCAACATGTATATTAAAACCCCCTACAATAATTATTCTATCTGATTTCAGCACTAAATCAGCTGAAAATTCAGCAAATTAGGATAAAAAGTCTTGAGTAGGCCGAGGGAGGACGGTAAACTATGGCAAAGAAAATTGGGTTCAAGCCAAGATAGCCAACATGCCCCACACTGAGGACCAGGCCCTCAAAGGAATTAAAACATGATTTTTGCTTTACATTAACTAGTAATTTAGAATGGAAAATTTCCGCTACTCCACCTCCACGACCAGAACTTCTGGGATTATGATAGTTTAGATAACCAGAGGGAGTTGATTCATTCAAACCAACATAATCATCTTGCCCTAGCCAAGTCTCTGTGAGGGATATTAAATCGATCTGATGGTCAGTTAATAGATCATGGACTAGAAGAGACTTGGGAATTGGAGACCTAATATTTAATAAACCACTTTTTTTTTTTTAAATTATGAGGAGGAACAGAGGCCAAATTATTAAATTTAGAGACTTGAGGTTTGATTTGAGTTTTACCAACATTCTGTTTAATGACTTTGGGATGTTTATACAATATATTTTTATTAACTATGGGGGGAGTAGACAAAAGGTTCTCTAAGGGAGAAGCCGGGGCAAAGTTGGGGGGTGGTGGATGAGGAGGAGCTGCAGAAAGGCGTGTATTTATCAAGTTGTGTTGTATTTGTCTTGGGTTATAATATTTTGGGTAACGGGAGACAGACACAATCTCTGTAGGGTTATAAGACTGATCCAAACAGTGAGGATTATTTGGATTAATGGGATTAATATGAGAAGTGGAAACAAAACCAAAAAAGGGCTGGTTGGCAGACCCAGGAACTTCAGAGTGAGTTAACACACCAAATTTCAGTCACTATACTGAAAAATGCTGAATGGAATAGAACAGATTGTCCCTTAAAACACGTGCCCCAAGTCTATTTGGATGGATGCCGTCTGGCCTCATAAGTGATGGGCGGTTCCAAAACAGGTTAAAATTGTCTACAAAGCCAATGTTAAAAGTAGGACATGTAGAACACAACCAGGTATTAAGACTGAGAGTTCTGCTAAAATAATTACAACCTCGTCTGAAAGGTGCCAAAGGCCCAGCGATAGACACACGTCTGCCACAGTTCATAAGAGTGGACAGAAGGCTCCTGAAGTCACTCTTTAAGATCTGACGCTTCATCTGGGACGTTGTTGCATCCAACATGTACTATGACAGTTTTAACATGGGGGTATTCATTTAGTAGGTCAGGGGCAATGTCAGACACTCTAGCCCCAGGAAAAAATTTAGTCACACAGTACCTGCTTCTGACGTTCCCCATAATCGAGTCACCAATTACCAGCGTCGTCTGGGGGGGCTTTGTCGGTGGTTTCTGACGTGGTGAATAATTTTGTCGATGGTGTCGTTGTGAAGGTGGGGTGATGCGCTCTCTTCTATTTAGAGCTGGTGTGTAATTTGGCACACCTAGAGTAATCTTAGTTCGGGGTTGGCGGGTTTGAGCCGCCGCTAAAGGAGAGGAAGGAGGAGGAGGGGTGACCACGGGCGGACGGCCAGCGTCCAGGTGGGGAAAATCCTCCAGAGAAAGGATGTCAAATCTACTTTCCAAGAGCAGGGGAAGAGAAGAGGCACGGCCCTGTCTGGTCGATTGACGATGACCACTAGCTGGTCCAACCAAGGTCCAGGGCGCGCACCAATGATGAGAAGAACCAACTGGGGCTTTGGGTTTAGCCCCAAGACGAAGCCAGTGATTATTGCTGTCGTCCTGGACATCTGAGGAGGCCGGAGCAGGGGTTAGGGATGTGATTTTTCCGCTAATTCGCGGAATTCCGCTTTTTTTATCTTCCAAAATAAAAAAAATAAAAAAATTCCCTTAGTAATCCCCTAACGGCGCGCCTGACTTGATGCTGATCGTCCTTAAAAAAAAAAAAAAAAAAAAAAAAATTCATGGCGCGCCTGATTTGATGCTGATCGTCCTTAAAAAAAAAAAAAAAAAAAAAAAATCCCTTAGTAATCCCCTAACGATGCGCCTGATTGGCTGATGCTGATCGTCCTTGCAGTGACCAATGAACGCGGCTGTTTCTTATCTTAATCCTTATTTTATTCTTAATCCTTTGTTTTCCTCGCTCTCCCATAGCGGACTTGCATTGCAGTGATGTCGGTGGTTGAACGTAAAGATGCTCCGAGAGTCAAAGAAATTGACAAGATCGTGATAAACAAATTTCGTTGGGATTGGCTAGAAAAGGAGATTGCAACGGATGTTGGTAAGACAACTGTGACAAATTTATTTAGCGATTTCATACGGAAAATCGACCGTGCTGGGAAGGCGATATGCACATGGTTTAACGACACCATTGACTATGGTGGAAGAGGATTTAAGTCTCTCGAGAGTCATGCTAAGAGCAGAAAACATGCACAACAGGTGAAATCGAGGTCCACTAATTATTCAATTGCTGGAACTTTCGGTGTTCAGAAAAAAACATCAAAACCATACAGCCTCCACCCTTTGTTAACGACACGATCGGACCCGGAAATCGAAAGGAAGGATCCACCCCAACAACCAGTGCCAGTTGCGGATAGAGTAGTGAATTTTGAGGTATGTGAAGATATATTTTTGTATACATGTCATCTAGTTAATATTTTCTTCCTCTTGCCTGCTGAAGATGTTTTGGACTTTATTTAATAAATATTTTTAACGCCACACATACTTAGAATTACGTTTATGTTTGTGCTTTTCTGTCTTCCCTAATTAATATCACATATATCAGATATGGATTGATGTTGAGGAGAAAAAAATAGCAAAACAATTTAGTTAGATTACTTTTATGATTCCAAACAGTTTGAAATTGACAGTGCACAGTGGACATTGACTAATAACTTATGAATATTTCTAATCAGTGATTGTGCAAAATCAACTGGTCAAGATTCAATGGAGATTGAAACTGATGATCTGAAATAAATGCTGAAATTATAAAAAGTAATGGTATGTTGGAATTTTATTTCTATTATGGAATAGATAAAATTAACTGATTTTGATTTGATCAAGTGTTAAAGCATGTGATGGATAATGCTTGTTGTGTGGAGAATGTAGGAATGACGAGGCTGAGTTCATCTCACAAGTCAGGTTTATTCACATTATCCAACATCATCAAAAAGCAGAAAGAGAACGAATCCCCCAACATCTGTCCCTTTTATACCCCAGGACATCAAAGCACACAGTCACATTGTCTTTTAATCCCAAGTCACAATGCGTCTTCTTCCACGTCTTCTCACCTCCACCTAAAGGCACTGGTGGTCAGGAAATCCCTCAAGGTCATCTCTTTGCATACAAAAGGCCACATTTCACATCCTCCTGTTATCTCCTAGGAGGTTCAGTCCTTTTGTTCCTCTGAGATGTGAAGCATACAATAAGCATACAGTAATATACATGTGAAGCATATGAAACCCACATATGTGTCCCACATGACCCCCCCAAACGTCTAAGATGGAACAACGTAGTAACAGTTTGCATGTCATAATAAAATCACTACACATCAGTCTACATGCTGCTTGGGCCTCAGTCTTCTCCCGTATTTGCTGTAAGCAGGCTTTACCACCTCCGCGGTGCCCTCCTGCTGGGGAGCTGCTGTCTGAGGATGAGAACTGTTAGTCAATCTCTGTGGGTGTTCTGGAGAATGCTCTCTAGGGGGTCTGCTGCGCCGAGGAGCCTTAGCCAACTGCACACCTTCGTCAGCCACCACAAAAGTGGGTTTGAGCCTGTTTATGCCAATCATTTCTTTTCTGCCCCCCAAATCTAGCAAAAAATGCTTATCCCCTGTTTCCAGCACTCTATATGGCCCATCATAAGGTGGTCATAACGGTGGGCGATGGGCATCATGTCTGACAAAAACAAACTCCGCATTTTTTAAAGCCTTAGGCACAAAAACGCACGGAAAACTGTGGTGAACGGGGCCAGGTAGCGTGCTCTCGTCCGTGCTACTCTGTAACCGCTGAGCTGGGGAGCACTCTGGCGCCGGGTTATCTGGGAGAAATTCCCCGGGCAGCCGAAGTGGCTGTGCGAAAACTAGCTCAGCTGGGGAGGCTTCTAAATCCTCTTTATGTGCAGAACACAACCCCAATAAAACCCATGGTAGCCTGTCCACCCAATTTGCATCCGTAAGCGACGCTCTGAGGGCCGCCTTCAATGACCTGTGAAAACATTCGCATAACCCGTTAGCCTGCGGATTGTACGCGGTCGTGCGGTGGATCGTTGCCCCCAGGCTGCGGGCCATCGCTGACCAAAGTTTGGAAACAAATTGAGGGCCTCTGTCGGACGTAATGTCCGACGGGACTCCAAAACGCGCTACCCATGCCGTTAAAAACGCGCGCGCCACCTCCTCGGCTGTGATTGACGACAGTGGGACCACTTCCGGCCAGCGCGTGGTGCGGTCAACCATTGTCAGAAGATGTGTGCACCCCTGTGAGGGCGGGAGGGGGTCTACGAGGTCCACGTGAACATGATCAAACCTCTTAGCCGGAATGTGAAACGGCTCCAAGGGAGCTCTCGTGTGTCTGTGTACCTTGGCTCGTTGACAAGCCACGCAGGCTGCCGCCCACTCTCTAACTTGTTTGCGCAGGCTCGGCCATACAAATTTCTCTCCCATCATTTTGACCGACCCGCGCACTCCCGGGTGCGCCAGAGAATGGATCGAGTCAAAAACGCGGCGGTGCCACGCGGCCAGTACCACAGGACGCGGTCGCCCAGTGGAGACATCGCAGATTGGGGGGGGCATACCGTCTTGCAGCACCCTGTTCTCCAGCCTTAACCCTGTTGGTCCAGACTGGAGCACGCGCACATCCGCGTCGCTAACCTGATCCGTGGCCATGGCTGCATAATCTATCCCTAGGAGGTTCAGTCCTTTTGTTCCTCTGAGACATGAAGCATACAATAAGCATACAGTAATATACATGTGAAGCATATGAAACCCACATATGTGTCCCACAGTTGGAATATTTTAGGAATGCTATCTTCTTGGAACATAAGTCAATATTATACAGTAATAAGTGGCATTCAGCTGTTTGTTTTATGTCATTTAAGCACAGTTCTGGTACTTAAAAATCATAAAAACCCAAGAGCTTCGGGGAGCATAGCCCCCCGAACCCCCCCCACCAGGGCTTTGCCCCGGACCACGCTGGGGGACTGTGTCCCCCAGACCCCCTGCAAAATTTTCAGATAATTTCACCAACCCCGAATCACATCCCTAAGGGGTAGAAGTGGACGGAGATGCGCTGAACTCACCCAGGTAGGTAGCCGTCTCCGCCAGCTGCGAGTCGGTAGCCGGGGCTGATGTTCGCCCAAGAATGATGGTGTCGAGTTGGTCTTCAGCCTTCTGAATCTTATAAAGGTTGGAGAGTTTCACTTCCAACTCAGAGACCTTCCTTAGGAGGGACACACAGCTGGTACACATCGGGGATGGAGCCATGACGTTCCAGAGGAGAGGTGGATAGCTAAACAGCTAAAAACAGGTTAGCTAAAACAGATAAAAAGGCTAAAAACAGGTTAGCAGGTTAGTCTAGCCCGGTAAAACAGCCCAGCCGGGGGTCCGACCCACCTGCGCGTCCAATCGGGCTTTTCAGCTAGGCCAACACCAAGCAAAAACCAATATCAGCAAAAAGAGACAAAAAATTAAAAACGAAATCAACAAAACCAAACAAAAGCGGACAATATAATTCCCTGACACGATGAGACGTTCCAGTGCTGTACTGTCACTCACAGAGCAGCGTGAGTGAAGTGACCAGTTTGTCCTGTTGTTGTTGGTTGTTGTTAATCATACAGTTCACAGGACTGCCTCCTCTGGATGACAGTTTTTCAAGATTTTTTCTAATGAGAAAAAAAGTCATTTTTCTAAATTTATTTTGTAGTCACCCTTGAAGGCAGAAATCTGAGAAGGGTATGAGTAAGATTCTTAGTTTTCAGGCAATGGAAGAGCTCTTCGGTTTCTATTTTTGTCATTTTGATCTCAAAATATATTTATTCCGTGCATGGTTTAGATAAAACTTTTAGTAATTATCATTTTAAAATTCAAATATAAGCATAAACTTTTACACTTTGGAAGTATATTTAGATATTAAAAGGTTAACCATTATCTCAAACTCATTGGCTGCCATTTTAAATAATGTTGCACATAACTTTTGATTAAAATTTATCAACACCGGTGGTTTAAAAACTTTTCTCTCTGGTTTGCAGCTCGTCAGGCATTCTTTCACTCATTCACACATTCACTCATCTGTCTACTCCAGTTCTGGTCTGTAATCTGTCTGTTGTGTAATCATTTAGGCGTGAGGGCATTATTATTATAATTATTATTCTTTTGCGATAGTAAGGGTGTGATTACTTAAGAAATACTTATTACCGTGTGCTAGTGCATTTGTATACTCCTAACTGTAAACTATATCTCAAATGTGTATGTACTTTGTCTATTGTCCTACATATAAAAATATTATCATGTTGACAGGAAAAACAAACAACAAAACAAACTTAAAAAAAATGTTGGTGTAGGTGTGTTTTACCACGGGTTTTTTTTTTTGTTTGTTTGTTTCTTTATCCTATCTGTTGGGCTAGTAAACCATGGCAGACTGTCCATTCGTCCCTCTCTTTGGCACTCAGAGAAGGTCCATCTTATTGTTGTCTTTGTCCATTCTTCAGCTCTTAGCTGTTGAGAGAGTTCTTCGGCACACACACATAGAACAGAGAATGTTCATGGCCCACTTACAGAGATGGAGTTATGTTACTCAGCAGTTCTTGGAGACGATTCCCACAAACAAAGTACACAGAGGTGGAGTCACATTTGTAACTCAGCAGTTCTTGGTTACAGGCACTTGCCACAAGCAAAGCAATACTGGCTTGTTGTTGTCTTCAGCCACCCGCCGGTGACTAGCAAGAGAGTTCTTAGTCCGTTGTGCCAGAGAGCTGCTCATTCAGGAAGTGTGCATGCTGGAGGTGTGCATGCTGAAGGTGGTTGATGGATGGATTTGGTGATGACATTGATGTTGATAATGGGTGATTATGCTGGAGTGAGGGAAGCAATGAGACAGTAAAGATAGCACTAGTCTGCCATGGTTCAGTTTGCCCCTAAAAAAAACAAACAACAACAACAAAGGAGAAAAAGATTCCTGAGACGTATATTCTGTTCATATATCATCCACATGGAAATTAAAACTAGGACTTAAATAAAATGTCACTGTTTCTCCATTGTGGGTGTCAGTCTGTGAGGTTACTGTCTTAATACAATTAAAATATCTGATTCCTTGAAAAAAAAATGTGTAGAATTATAAGATTATTAAGTACAATGAAAAGGGTAAATCGAGTTGTCATATATACCTTGATAAATGATATTATGTTTGCATTATGAGCCACAATGAACTAAACTGAACCTAAAATAAAACAAAATAGACCAAAATAAAATAAAACATGTTTTCTGCTTAGATATGTAGGGCCATATGAATTTCTGCATCCTTGGACTTTAAATAAAGTCACAAGTTCAACAAAAAGTGGAAATAAAATATAAAATGTGAGCCACAGAATTATTACTAAAAATTCAAAACCGGCACAGAGGTATGTCAAGGAGAGAAAAATCAAAAAAGAAAACACCTTCATTTAAAGAAAAATACATCCATAGGGCCCTAGTTTCAGTTTTTTTTTTTTTTTAGATAGATAGTTTATTTCGAACACAAAAATATAACAAAAAACAAGCAAATGGCAAATGCAATAAAGTTACAGTATACACTGTTCGAAAGGGAGAAGGAAGAAGTGAACACTTAATTCCAACTCCTCTTTTCCATAGATACACCCATGTGAATTTTATACAAATTACCACCTTTAAGACCCCAAGTAAACAATTTACTGTATTTTTTACAAATCAACATTAACACCCATCCATTCTAACATACAGTGAAGTCCATACATCCAAAAACCAGTCTCAAACAACACAGATATACACAGTGCTGTCCCACCCACCATTCCATAGTGTCCCATAATGTCCCAGAGTGAACATAATGAATCGTACATATAAATACTACCCTTCTAACATATATCCTTTCAGCAAATGGTGCTTATACCTCTTTTTGAATTGATTTCTGTTTGTACATAGTTTCAGTTCCGGCTCCAGACTGTTCCACAAATCCACCCCACAGACAGATATGCACATACTTTTCTTGGTTGTACGTATCTTGGGTTTTGTAAAGTTTAAGTCTCCTCTCAAATTATGATCATTGTCTCTTTTTTTAAATATTATTTGTATATTAGTTGGGAGTTGATTAATTGCCCTGTACATTGCTTGTGCTGTCTTAAATTTAACTAAATCGATGAACTTTATGACATGTGACTTTAAGAACAACGAATTGGTATGGTCTCTATATCCTGCATTGTTTATTATCCTTATAGCTCTTTTTTGTGATGTGCATATTGCCTGTAGGTTGGACTTGTAGGTGTTTCCCCAGACTTCTACACAGTAGTTAAGATAAGGTAAAAACAGTGAATTGTACAATAAGACCAATGATTTATAGTCCAAGATGTGTCTTGTCTTCCCCAGTATGCCTATACATTTTGCTAATTTAGCCCGGATGTGACTGATGTGAGGTTTCCAGCAGATTTTATTGTCTAGCGTCACCCCCAGAAACTTATTTTCCTGTACTGTTTCTATTCTGGTATCATCTATCGTTACCATTATTTCATGATTTATTTTATAATTTCCAAACACCATAATCTTTGTTTTTTTTAGCTTTAGAGATAATTTATTTTTGTTGAACCACTGCGTTAATTTTTCCATTTCAGTTGTGACCACCTCTAAAACCTGCTGCAAATTCTCACCAGTGCAAAGGATATTTGTGTCGTCTGCAAACAAAGTAAATTTCAGAATTTTTGATACCTGGCATATGTCGTTTTATACAAAATCAAGAGTTTGGGTCCCAAAACTGACCCCTGGGGCACACCACAAGTGATGTCCATGAAGGGTGATTTGTGCTTTCCAATTTGTACAAATTGTTGTCTGTTACTTAAATAACTTTCCACCCAACTCAGTCCTACCCCTCTTATCCCATACCTTTCCAGTTTCCTTAGTAGTATTCTGTGGTCAATGGTGTCAAAAGCTTTCTTTAAATCTATAAATACTCCTATAGCAACCTTTTTTAAGAAGGTTGTGTTTTTTTTTATTTCACATCCTTCTGACTTTGCTCTAATGCTTGGGGTCATAAGAGCATTCAATAGCCCACACCTCTAATTGATTCAAACCAGATACTGTTGGCAAAATAAATATCAACTATATAGTTAGCAAATGGGCTTTTTTTTTCACTTGTATAATTTCTTGTGTACACGTTCTCACACATTTTCATACAAACACATTCTCACACGATGTCCTATGAAACTAATTTACTTTTCATGTACATTATGTCATAATTTATTTAGATGGAAGGGAGCTCTCTTATTTATCATATATTCGTATTTTCTGCTTTTTTTCATCTAACTTTTCTTTCAGATAATGTAATTGATGGAGACTAAATGATCCTCCATCTGGAAAACCCATTTCAGACTAGATTGGCACTAGTCAGACACTTCCATCACCATATTTTTTTTTCTCTGACAAGACATTTATTCCTGCCACGCAGCCCATGCGCCAGAAAATTCTACATGCCTCCAGACAGCCCCAACCCAAACAATCAAAAAAAAAAAAAAAATCACATCATCTTGCTCTGCTGGCAGATAATTTTACTTAAAATAAGCAGAAAAAAAAAAAAAAAGTTTTGGCAATAGATGATGTTAGTTAAATTTTTTTTAAAAAATCTGCCAACAAAGTAATATTAAATTGCTTAACACAAGTAAGCTATCATAAAGCAAGCAGTCCTTTCACACACATACACACCATAGCAAGCCCCAAATAAACACACACATTAGTAAACAATCCCAAAACCGCTTAATAATAAGATCTAGCAACCAAAAGTTCTCACTGTCAGTCTATAGCAATTGCCCATTTTTTCATCAAAGTAACCCGTAAAAACATAAAAAACCGGCACACACAAAAACGCGAACGACCAGACAAACAAACTGCAGTTATTTATTTAATGTATTAATTTTATTTTATTATAGTGAGAGGTTATTTTATTTTATTTTAAACTTATTTTGAATTATACCTTAAGGTAATTTGGTTGTTATCATGTTAAGGTTAATCCTTATTATATTAAAGCTATTTCTCTTTATTTTAAAAGGTTATTTCTTACTATAACCTTATTTTCTCTATTTTTTGCCTTTTTATATTTCTCTCTCTCTCTCACTCTCTCTCTCTCTCTCTCTCTCTATTTTAAGATAAGATAAGATAAGATAAGATAAGCCTTTATTAGTCCCACGATGGGGAAATTCCAGGATTGCAACAGCACAGGGATAGCAACACTCAGAGCAACAATCAGAAGGCAAGAAAAAAACAAGCAAGCAAGAGCAGCTAATATACATATGTACGTATTACTATAAAATATATATATATACACACACACACAGACACACAGTGCAGAGCATTGTAGCTGGATGGAATAAATATATGAATATATGAACACACAGTGCAGAGCATTGTAGCTAGATGGAATAAATATGTAAATATATAAACACCCACAGTACGGAGCATTGCAGCTAGGTGGAATAAATATGCAAGTATATAAACACACACAGTGCGGAGCAATGTAGCTAGATGGAATAATATGTAGATATATAAATATATAAACACACCCAGTGCTGAGCATTGTAGCTAGATGGAATAAATATGTAAATATATAAACACACACAGTGCAGAGCATTGTTGCTAGATGGAATGAAACAGCATAACCGTCTACTTAGTTATCCTACATGGTATGTTTATGTGCCCATACATATTCTCACCCTCCATAGCGACCGGTATGTTCCTAGTTGTATGCCGGAGGGGACCATTGTGTAAGTCTATTGCATCTTTTGCATTCAAAAAACTATTAGTTTGTTACGTCTTTTTGCTATCTCTGCGAGCAGCCCTGCTTAGGTTGTACAGTCTGACAGCCGTTGGTAGGAAGGACCTACGAAACCTCTCGGTTGTGCACCTGGGATGATGTAGTCTGCTGCTAAATGAGCTCCTCAGTGCATTCAGTATGTCCTGCATAGGGTGGAACTCGGACTCCAGCAGAGATGACAGTTTAGCCACCGTCCTTCTCTCTCCTATCTCCTCCATCGGATCAAGGCGCTGCCCCAGGACAGAGCTAGCTTTCTTAATCAGTTTGTTCAGTCTCTTCCTATCGGCTGCAGTAATGCCACTGCCCCAGCAGACCACTCCAAAAGTGATGGCTGATGCCACCACCGTGTCATAGAATGACTTCAGCAGCGCCCCTTGTACACCAAAAGACCTGAGTCTCCTCAGCAGGAACAGCCTGCGCTGTCCCTTCTTGTAGAGTGCATCAGTATTGTGTGACCAGTCTAGTTTATTGTTCAGATGAATACCCAGGTACTTATAGGATGTCACCATCTCGATGTCTGTTCCCTGTATATTTACTGGTACTGTGAGGGGCTGCCCATGCCTGCGGCAGTCCACCACCAGCTCCTTAGTTTTCCTCGCGTTGATCTGGAGGCAGTTCCGATGGCACCAGTCCACGAAGTCCTGGATAAGCCCTCTGTACTCAGCTTCATCTCCATTGGAGATGAGGCCAACGATCGCAGAGTCATCAGAGAACTTCTGTAGATGGCAGTGTGTTGTGTTGTGTGAGAAGTCCGCAGTATAAAGAGTGAACAGGAAGGGAGCCAGCACCGTTCCCTGGGGGGCCCCCGTGCTACTGATGATCGTGTCGGACACACAGTCCCGGGTTCTCACAAACTGAGGCCGGTTCGTGAGGTAGTCCAGGATCCATGATGACAGGTGCTGGTCCACCCCTGCGCGCAGCAGCTTGTCCTTCAGGATCATCGGTTGGATGGTGTTGAAAGCACTGGAGAAGTCAAAGAACATGATCCTCACCATATTCCCGGGCTTCTCCAGGTGGGACAGAGAACGGTGAAGGAGGAAGATCACCGCATCCTCCACCCCAATGCCATGCTGGTAGGCAAACTGGAGTGGATCCATCGCTGGTTCCACCAGGGGGCGGAGGTGAGCAAGGAGCAGTCTCTCCAGGGTCTTCATCAAGTGGGACGTCAAGGCCACCGGTCTGTAGCTGTTCAGGTCTTTGGGGTGGGAAGTTTTTGGTACAGGTACCACACAAGATGTTTTCCACAGCTGTGGTACCCTCCCCAGTTTCAGGCTCATGTTGAAGATATACGTCACAATCCCACACAGCTGGTCTGCACAGGACTTGAGGAGCTTTGCGCTGATGCCGTCCGGTCCCGGCGCCTTCCTCGCCTTGATCTTCCTCAGCTCCGTCCTCACCTGGGTCCTGGTCAGGGTCAGGATGGGGGGCTGTGTGTTGGGAGTGGGGGGGTGTTGGTGGAGTGGGGAGTGGGCAGCAGGACTTGATTTCTTTAGAGGCAGCAGTGGTTGTTGTGCAGTCAGGGGGGAGGGCGGTTGGTCAAATCTATTGAAAAACAGATTCAGGTTGTTCGCCCACTCCCTGCCCCCTGTGGCCTGGGGGGAGGTATTCTGGAGCCCCGAGATGGTTTTGAGGTTTCTCCAGACCCCGCTGATGTCGCTCTGTTGCAGCTTGTCCTCCATCTTCTTCCTGAAGCTGTCCTTGCCTTCTCTGATCTTTCTCCTCAGCTCCCTCTGTACGGACTTCAGCATCTCCCTGTTCCCTGACCTGAAGATCCTCTTCTTCTCTCTCAGAAGTGTTTTTATCTCAGGGTTGATCCAGGGTTTGTTGTTTGAGTGACGCCGTATGGTCTTGGTGGGAACGGATTTGTCCACACAGAAGCTGAGGTAGCCCGTGAAGGTGTGAATGAGGCCATCGATGTCCTCACCATGTGGATCGCAGAGCTGCTTCCAGGCGGTGGCTTCAAAACAGCCCTTTAGGGTGTCCATTGTCTCCTCAGACCATAACTCCACAGTGTGCATGGCCGGAGGTTGTCTGTGCACTAGGGGTTTGTACACCGGCCGGAGATGAACCAAGTTGTGATCCGATCTCCCGAGTGGGGGGAGTTGTGATGAGGTGTACGCCTCCTTAGTGTTTGCGTAGAATAAATCCAGTGTTTTATTGTCTCTGGTGTGGCATGTGACATACTGGGTGAACGTGGGTAGAATGGGAGATAGTGAAACATGGTTGAAATCGCCTGAGATGAGGAGAAGAGCATCTGGGTGTTCTGTCTGCAGCCTGCTGGTTACTGAATGGATGACGTCACGCGCTGTCCCAGCGTTCGCCGTCGGATTTGCATAAACAACAATGCAGATCACGTGTGAGTGTTCTCTCGGGAGATATGTAGGCCTCATGCTAACAGCTAGCAACTCAATGTCTTTGCTGCAGTGTCGTTGTTTAACAGTGATATGTCCCGGTCTGCACCAGTTGTTGTTAACATACATTATCACTCCACCGCCCCTAGCCTTGCTGGCGGTTTAAGGTTTCGTATAACCTTTATCTTCTCTATTTTTTGTCTTTTATTTTTGTTCTCTCTCTCGGCTGTTTATATCACTCCACGGTAACCTGCCGCCGTATTTTTCCGGGGTATCCTTCCGCGATATCCCCCTGCACGCTGTTGTACCTGTTTACTCAGTAGAAATGCACTTCACTGACGGACTCTAACCGGGCACAGTTAAGTTTTACCAAACGGACCTGGACCTACGGTAACTAACGCTTAACTCTTAACTCTCAACTCTTTACGCGTATTTTCAGACCAAAAACAGACTCTAACCGAGACAAAACATTTTTAAATCATTAATAATTAAATTCACTCACTTCAGTCCACCTGTAGTTCAGCTCCGTCACCCTCTGGTCAGCTCCCAATGTCTCCGGACCGTGCCTCACTTCCGCAAAGCCGACCCGCTAGAGTCTGTGGGGGAGGTCTTCTTTCACAGCCGTGCACAAGCTGTCTCGGCCCAAAAACATGAGGAGAGGGATATCTGGAGTCCCTGTGCTCGGACGCCAAATATGTTGGAAAAATTCCTTATCAGAAATTCGGCAGGATCAAAGTTTCATCAAATTTAATATGAACTGATCAGTGGAAGATGATACAGAGTACAGCTTTCACAGACTGCTGCAGTGTATTGGCTTAACTAACAGAGTGATTCTGGCTATATATAGCCAAGGTGTGTGTATATATATATTTTATAGTAATATGTACATATGTATATTAGCTGCTCTTGCTTGCTTGTTTTTTTTTCTTGCCTTCTGATTGTTGCTCTGAGTGTTGCTATCCCTGTGCTGTTGCAATCCTGGAATTTCCCCGTTGTGGGACTAATAAAGGCTTATCTTATCTTATCTTATCTTAAGGGGCAGTCGGAGTGAGGTCACTTCTTGATAGTTCATTCATGACTCAATTGATAAAGTTTGCTGAGCCTCTTGATTATTTCATTCATGACTCAGATTGCATCTGCTGACTATATGCAGGAAACCAGTTGATAGGGCTGGAGGCAGTCACAGTGATAGAACTGTACATTCACAGTTGATAACCTAACATCAACATCCTTCAATCTGTTTCTTCCACTACTCAACATCTCCAAATATGGTAATAGGATGTCCTGTGTCAGTATACACATTAAGCTTCATATATATGAAAAGTTCATGTACATCAAAATTCATATAACTCAGTGTAGCATAGAATTTTTTCATCACCCGTATCAAGTTGTAGAAAAAATACTGTATGAAGCCATAAACCAAAACCATAACAATTAATACTGTACTTAGTTGTAGGGCTGTGTGGTATGACGATATATTTATCGCAGGGCGTAAAGTTTTCCGGCACCATGCTGGATTTCCGGCATGTACCCTTTGGCTGCAGAGAAAAGATTTACTTCCTATTCCTATACATAGAACTACTTTTTGTCCAAATGTTTTTGCTTTATGTAGCGATCCAAGATGGTAGACCATATTGCACTTGCGCACTCCTAATTTAGGTACTGACAGCGTACAAGTGAGTGACTGGTGGGGCGAGTGCAGGACCGGAGTGGCCCATATCCCAGTGGGCTACTTCACTGATGGGCCGGAGTTGTAGTTGCAAGTAAAATTGATTAACATCAATATAATCTGCGGCAGGCATGTTGTTAGCACTAGCCCGATGTTTAGGTAGACAGTCGGACTGTTGTCCATGACCTAGCGCGTTTGCGAACATTTCCCTTCATGACTAACTAATCTAATCCGTGAACGGCAGACACAGCCACAGCTCCCACAGACATATCCTGATACTGCTGATGCTGCTGCCTTTGGAGCAGCCTTCCTCTTTGCTCTCTTTGTGTCGGCTTCGGCTTTCCAGTTGTCAGCTGGCCATCCAGTCGCAAGCATGTCTCTCTTGCAGACATCCCTGAAGTCTAGCTTAAGTCTGCCAACTGGCCTCGACCCAAATTCCAGCTACCCATACAAGAGGTCCTTAGGGATTCGACCACCTTCCATTCGGCAGATATGGCCTAACCACCTCAGTCTACATTGTCTGAGGAGGGTGTACATCAAGGGAATACCTGCTCTTTCAAGTACGGCATTGTTGGAGACCTTATCCATCCACAAAATGGACAGGATGCAGCGAAGGCATCTCATGTGGAAAGTGTGCAAGCGCTTCTCCTGCCCAGCATAGGTGGTCCAGGACTCACTGCCGTAATGCAAGGTGCTCACGATGCAGGCACGATAGACAGCAATTTTAGTTTGGATAGTAAGTTTCTTGTTCTCCCACACTTGAACAGAAAGCTTGGCCATGTTGGTTGCAGCCTTTCCGATCCTCTTTCCGAGCTCCCCATCAAGAGAGGTATTGTCAGAGGTGGTAGAGCCAAGATAGGTAAACTGCGAGACGACATCCAGGGTGTAGTCTTTGATGGTTAGAGCAGGCGTAGCTTTGAAGTCTTTGCACATGACTTTTGTCCTTTTCAGGCTAATGCTAAGTCTGAAAGCCTCACATGCATTGGACAACCGGTCGAGGAGGTTCTGGAGCTGTTCTTTGCTGTGTGCGACAAGGGCAGCTTCATCAGCAAAGAGAAAGTCACAGCATTACTTTGCGAACTTTGGTCTTTGCTCAAAGGCGTGCAGGGTTGAAGGAGTTCCCGTCGGATCGAGTACGTAACAGGATGCCTTCATCAGCTGACCCGAATGCGTGTTTCAGGAGGACAGAAAAGAAAATGTTGAAGAGTGTTGAAGCTAGTGCACAGCCTAGTTTCACGCCGCTGTTTATGTCAAATGCCTCAGACATGCTTCCGTCATATTGCACAGGGCCCCGTGTCCCATCATGAAATGACTTTCGTATACTGAAAGTACATGAAGTAAACAGCCAGTACTTGCCAGAAAGTACATGTGATAACTTGCCAGAACTTGTACATGTGACAACAATCTTCTGTCTAGGGTGGCAAGACGGAAGCCTTATGTTACGAAGAAAAACATCCAAGCCCGGCTACATTTTGCAAAAATACATTTGAAATCTCCCAAACGCATGTAGGAAAATGTGTTATGGTCTGATGAAATCAAGGTTGAACTTTTTGGCCATAATTCCAAAGGGTATATTTGACGCAAAGCTGTCGATTTACCAGTCAATCTACGTTCCTACTCTCACCTATGGTCACGAGCTTTGGGTAATGACCGAAAGAACGAGATCGCGGATACAAGCGGCTGAAATGAGCTTTCTCCGTAGGATTGCTGGACTCACCCTCAGAGATAGGGTGAGGAGCTCAGTCATCCGGGAGAGGCTCAGAGTAGAACCGCTGCTCCTCCACATTGAAAGGAGTCAGTTGAGGTGGTATGGGCATCTGATTAGGATGCCTCCTGGACGCCTCCCACTTGAGGTGTTTCAGGCACGTCCCACTGGGAGGAGACCCCGGGGCAGACCCAGGACTCGGTGGAGAGACTATGTCTCCCAGCTAGTCTGGGAACGCCTTGGTATCCCCTCTGAAGAGCTGGAGCAGGTGGCTGGGGAGAGGGAAGTCTGGGCTTCTCTGCTTGAACTGCTGCCTCCGCGACCCGGACCTCCGGAAAAGCGGTAGAAGATGGATGGATGGATGGATGGATATTTGACGCACACACAACATTGCTCATCACCAAAAGAACACCATACCTACAGTGATGCATGGTGGTGGCAGCATCATGCTTTGGGGCAGTTTTTCCTCAGCTGGAGCTGGGGCCTTAGTCAAAGTGGAGGGAATTATAAACAGTTCCAAATACCAGTCAGTGTTGGCACAAAACCTTCAGGCTTCTGCTAGAAAGCTGAAGATGAAGAGGAACTTCATCTTTCAACACGACAATGACCCAAAGCACACATCCAAATCAACAAAAGAATGAGTTCACCAGAAGAAGATTAAGGTTTTGGAATGGCCCAGCCAGAGTCCAGACCAGAATCTGATCGAACATCTGTGGGGTGATCTGAAGAGGGCTGTGCACAAGAGATGCCCTTGTAATCTGAGATTTGGAGTGTTTCTGCAAAGAAGAGTGGGCAAATATTGCCACATCAAGATGTGCCACACTGATAGACTCCTACCCAAAAAGACTGAGTGCTGTAATAAAGTATTAGTATTAGTATTAGAGTGTGCATATTTTTGCAACCAGGTTATTATAAGTTTTTTTATTTTTTATTTTTCCTCTTAAAAGATTTCAGTTTGTTTTTCAATTGGGTTGTGCAGGTTAGGTCACATTAGTGGTGGAAAAAGTTTTGAAATGATTTATCTTGGTCTCATTTTTTTTTACATCACAAAAATCTGGCATTTGAACAGAGGTGTGTAAACTTTTTATATCCACTGTATATACACTCAGAACAGACTGTTATCAGAAAGGCTGAAAAAAATTGAAAGAAATTTGCTGCAATAGTTATTAAATAATTCAAGAATATTAGAACAAAATATGTCACAAATATTTCATTAAGACGTGTGAGCTGTTAAAATGTGGAAAAAGTTTAATCAGTGACCCCTTTAAACAAACACGGCGCATGAAGACAGTAGCTGCTCCATAGTGAAAGTTACCTGAAACCAGATGTAGTTGCATGGAAATATTTTGTTTTTAAGGCAGTTTCAGACTGCTGCCATTTTTTTATCCCCCACCAGTTGAAGCCCAAAGAGCTCTTTGACCCTTTGGGCAAACCCGAAAGGGGATTATATTATGGGTCAGACCGTCTGTCCATCTGTCCCACTTTTGTGAAATCAGTTCCTCCTACAGTTTTGTTCCAGTTGTTTTAAAACTTGGTTCCATGGTTTGATGTACACTGATGATTCAACAAGTAAAGCTGGGGTCACCAAACTTGGTACACAGGTTCACTCTGAGACCATGACCTCTCACTATAGGTTTGCGGTCAAAAGGTCAAAGGTAAACATTCCCTATGATCTCTTACTGTAGAGTGTGTAAAGTAAAACTACTTGTATGGGTATACAACCCATACAACTATGGGTTGTATACTTTGTTGTATATTCATGGATGATGGGCTTATCATAATTTGGTTCTGCCACAGTAATTATATTGGAAAGTTGAAAACTGCTCTCCATCAGTAAGTATTGGGATTTTCAAAGAAAACGGAGGCGGGGCATATTGCACTTGCTTTAGAGTGCTCTTGTTGGAAAAAAAAATGGTGTAGCAGTGTTGATAATCTGCCTGCAAATTTTTATGCACAAATACAACACTGCTCTGGTGCATAGTGCTCTAGTTTTTTGTTTTGTTTTTTTTATTCCATTTTGGCTGCTTCAGGTTGAATGTATTCAGCCACCCAAAGGAAAAAAAAAAAAAAAATCATTCATTGTGACCAGAGACATAAAGCCCAAGGAGAGGTCTGTCAACAGAGACTTGTAACACAGGTAAAATGATTCCGCATATAAAGCCCAATTCATGGTGACAAAAACATGTTTGTACCCGAACGAGCACAGTGGACGCATTAGTGCACAAATCCTACGCAGAGGGTAAGTACTGACTGAGCCCCCAAAAAGTGAACACACGTACAAGTACGCAAATGGTCGCAGTGAACTGTGCATGCACCTGGAAACTCCCACCAGAGGGAAGTACTGAGTAATCCACTAATACTGGATGAACAAATGACTGTTGTTTTGCCTGTCTGTTTTCTGCCTCTGCCACTAAACAGTAAAATCTCCTGTCCGTCTTGATTGTCATTGTATTCATGAACCTCAAACGCCTCTGCCGTCTGCCACTGTGGTCTTCTTTTGTGTTTGGATTGCAGCTGTTCAAATCAGTTTGGTGGCTCTTGGCTGCCGCCCACAGTACAGACATGTGAACTGCAGATTATTTTCACTGCGCATGTGTGAAATGCAGCTGCTGAGCAGCAGCTGCAGTAGCTCAAAAACCGCTCTGAATGCTGCTGTGTACGCAAACACAGTCCACAGAACGCAAACCTTTTCCCCTCGGAGGGACTCTGAACAGGCCTTAAGTCCCCCACAGCTCAGTGCACATACAATGTGGCATTTTATATTATTTTCTTGTAATATTTGATGGAATTAAAAAAAACCAAACTATTCTTGTGTAATTTGTTTATTGCAAGCACCTGAAAAGTTTTAAATTTTGCCAGTAAATCTAAAATGCAGTCGGTGTTGAAAGCTTTTGATTGCAACTGTAGCTTAGCAAGATGTTTGAGAAATAACATGCACACTTCTCACAAGATGATCACCATCTTCATGGATATCTGTCTCTCCAGTAATATGGCTGCGTTTTCTGACAAATGCCAAGTAAAACTTTCATTATAATATTGCTCTTACTACTTTATGGACAAATGACTACATACAGTGGGGAAAAAAAATATTTAGTCAGCCACCAATTGTGCAAGTTCTCCCACTTAAAAGATGAGAGAGGTCTCCAATTTTCATCATAGGTATACCTCAACTATGAGAGACAAAATGAGAAAAAAAAATCCAGAAAATCACATTGAAGGATTTTTAATGAATTAATTGGTAAATTCCTCGGTAAAATAAGTATTTGGTCAATAACAAAAGTTCATCTCAATACTTTGTTATATGCCCTTTGTTGGCAATGACAGAGGTCAAACGTTTTCTGTAAGTCTTCACAAGGTTTTCACACACTGTTGCTGGTATTTTGGCCCATTCCTCCATGCAGATCTCCTCTAGAGCAGTGATGTTTTGGGGCTGTCGCTGGGCAACACGGACTTTCAACTCCATCCAAAGATTTTCTAGGAGGTTGAGCTCTGGAGACTGGCTAGACCACTCCAGGACCTTGAAATGCTTCTTACGAAGCCACTCCTTCGTTGCCCGGGCAGTGTGTTTGGGATTATTGTCATGCTGAAAGACCCAGCCACGTTTCATCTTCAATGCCCTTGCTGATGGAAGGAGGTTTTCACTCAAAATCTCACGATACATGGCCCCATTCATTTTTTCCTTTACACGGATCAGTCGTCCTGGTCCCTTTGCAGAAAAACAGCCCCAAAGTATGATGTTTTCACCCCCATGCTTCACAGTAGGTATGGTGTTCTTTCTCCTCCAAACACGACAAGTTGAGTTTTTACCAAAAAGTTCTAGTTTGGTTTCATCTGACCATATGACATTCTCCCAGTCCTCTTCTGGATCATCCAAATGCTCTCTAGCAAACTTCAGACGGGCCTGGACATGTACTGGCTTAAGCAGGGGGACACGTCTGGCACTGCAGGATTTGAGTCCCTGGCGGCGTAGTGTGTTACTGATGTAGCCTTTGTTACTTTGGTCCCAGCTCTCTGCAGGTCATTCACTAGGTCCCCCCGTGTGGTTCTGGGATTTTTGCTCACCGTTCTCGTGATCATTTTGACCTCACGGGGTGAGATCTTGCGTGGAGCCCCAGATCGAGGGAGATTATCAGTGGTCTTGTATGTCCTCCATTTTCTAATAATTGTTCCCACAGTTGATTTCTTCACACCAAGCTGCTAACCTATTGCAGATTCAGTCTTCCCAGCCTGGTGCAGGTCTACAATTTTGTTTCTGGTGTCCTTTGACAGCTCTTTGGTCTTGGCCATAGTGGAGTTTGGAGTCTGACTGTTTGAGGTTGTCGACAGGTGTCTTTTATGCTGATAATGAGTTCAAACAGGTGCCATTAATACAGGTAACGAGTGGAGGACAGAGGAGTCTCTTAAAGAAGTTGTTACAGGTCTGTGAGAGCCAGAAATCTTGCTTGTTTATAGGTGACCAAATACTTATTTTACCAAGGAATTTACCAATTAATTCATTAAAAATCCTTCAATGTGATTTTCTGGATTTTTTTTTTCTCATTTTGTCTCTCATAGTTGAGGTATACCTATGATGAAAATTGGAGACCTCTCTCATCTTTTAGTGGGAGAACTTGCACAATTGGTGGCTGACTAAATACTTTTTTCCTCACTGTAGATACGATATTTCCAGAGTGTATTGGGTAAAAGGAAGGCAATACAATTTTAATGTGACTGAAAATTAAACTTTAAATCACAGAAATGAGCCTAAACAGCTTGTACTCACTGAATCCAAACCGCGTAAACTATGCATGTTTATACTTTATTGTGTGCAGGCTGCTGCAGATGTGGATCCACCTGCCTGGAGCGTCCTAAGAGATGACTTCATGATGGGAGCCACCATGAAAGACTGGGACAAAGACAGTGACAGAGAAAAGGCAGAAGAGGGAGTGGGCAATTTTGACTGATTTGGATTGACAGCAGCGATACAGGCTGTGTGATACTGACTGGGGTGCCATCAGCACAGGGAACATGAGTGTAAAACCCTCACCTGCAGTTTATGCCTCAACAACAATCTTTTACACTTCTGAACCTTGAAAACTTATTGGTTTTTGCAGCTCTGGTGTAGACAGACATCAGCAGATCTACTGTTGTACCCTGAAGAACCACAGGTATTGCAGTGGAAGAAGTGGAGATTTGTACATAATTTCTGAAAAGAGAAACTGCAAAGAACAGCTGTTAGTTGGAACATTGTCTATATACTTATTTAAGGAACATTATGTAATCCTGACAACTAGCATTTTAAAGACCGTACTGCAGTACAAATTCAAAATAGTGACATTGCTTGTCTCTCTGTTCCTCTCCTGTAACAGGAGTAAAGGCCCGTTCACACCAGCGACGATAAAGATAATGATAATAATTAACAGCTATAAAGTTAAAGATGTGAGCGTCCACACTGATGAAAGATAATAATAATAATAGCAGATTAGATTTATATGGCACTTTACATGTCAAGTGACTTCTCAAAGTGCTTACAGTGAGTCCATTATTCATTCACTCCACAGACAGACATTGGTAGTGGTAAGCTACTACTGTAGCCACAGCTGCCCTGGGGCAGACTGACAGAAACATGGCTGCCAATCCACACCAACAACCTCTCCAATGACTACTGAACATTTATATACATTCATACCCAGTGTCATGGACACTGGAGGCAAGGTGGGTGCAGTGCCTTGCCCAGGTGACGCAACAGCAGGATGACTGGGGAGAGCGGGATTCAAAACGCCAACCCTCCAGTTATTGGATGACCCACTCTACCTCCTGAGCCGCTGCCGCCTACATTTCCCTCCTCCGTTCCATTTTTGCTGAACACCAAGCTGGACAGCAGGAAGTTCCATTTTTATATGGTCTTTGGCATGACCCAGCCGGGACTTGAACCCCAGCCTCCCAGGTGTTGGGCGGATGCTCTACTTGTAGGCCACCACTCCGGTGGCTTAGATATCCTAGCCTAGACGGATAGGATATCTAGGCTACCACTCCGGTGGCCTAGATATAGATATCGCTCTATAACAGCAGAGCCAAACATGAGCTGCACGCTCCAGACACTGGCTTCACACCACACCACACATTTCTTCTTCTGTGGGATGAGACTGTTTATGCCGCTGCTGTGATCAGAGAATCTTAAAGGATTTTTTTATTAAACCTGTACCTCTGGCAGAGCAAAAAAGAAGAAAACCAAAAGGGTGGGTGGGTTCTTGAAATTATTCAGCGGATTATTCTCTCAGCTTCAGTGCTTCCTCAGACCCATGTAGGATGAAGTGAGTGCAAAGCGGAATCATATGGGCTTGCAAATAATTATTAATAATAACAATAGCATAATAATAATAGCTTCAGCTTGGAGGATGCATAGAGCTGTCTCAGAGGACCACTTTATGCAGCCACTCATTTCTCCCCCTGCTGCGCACTCAGCATCCTGTCTGAAAGCAGGTTAGAGGCACTGAGAGCCTAGTTTGTAGATAAACTTTCCAGCCTCTGTCATTTATTCCAGCCCTGCTGTCAAAACAGGTGAGAGCGATGACTGGATGTTTTCTGATTGGCTATCAGTGTTTTTAGCATTCATAATATTGCTCTGAAAGTGATCCCAATGATACCATCTGCCACCTTTGACATGGTTATTGCTGTAGTGAGGACTCCATCATCCACCGGAGTTAGAACTAGTGGTGTAGTTTTAATCGTGATTAATCGCATTTAAGTGTATTATCCATCTATCCATCCATCTTCTTTCGCTTAATCCTTTTCGGGTTGTGGGGGGGCTGGAGCCTATCCCAGCATCTTTGGGCGAGAGGCAGGGTACACCCTGGACAGATCGCCAATTCATCGCAGGGCCAACACAGAGACAGACAACCATTCAGTCTCACAGTCATACCTAAGGACAATTTAGAATCCCCAATTTGATGCCAGTTAACCTGACTTGCATGTTTTTGGCATGTATGTGCACATAATGCACACAATTGCATTATGTGAGATTAACTTGGCACAGCTTTCTCTCGATTATGTGCTGCCTATGGCAAAATAATTGCGTTAATCACTCTTGATGCGATTAACATGACTAACTCGCCCAGCGCGAATAATCACGATTAACGCAATTAAAACTTTCACCACTAGTTAGAACATTTTTTTTAATTAAACTATAATTGTATAATTATTGTTTTCTTTACCATACTTTACCGGGGGCAGGGATCGATCATGAGATCGTGGGTTCGATCCCTGCCCCCGGCCAACAGTGATCTGTGTGGCGTTTGCATGTTCTCCCCGTGTTTGCGTGGGTTTACTCCGGGATTTCTCCAGTTTCCTCCCACATGCCAAAACATGCAGGTTAGGGAGTTAAGGGGCGCTTGCGCACGCAGCGACCGGCAGCTGGTGGCTTGTCACCGGACTGCAGAACAAATCTACCTACGGGTACAAAATAAGTCCAAAATACTTGGTGTTAATGGCCCTTTACAGCACACACTGGCAAGTAGGGATGAAACTCCTACATAGTACATTGTTTTAGGCCGGTTAGAAGTGGTCTCTGGTCTTGTTCTCTTGCTTCTCTCCATGACTGCAGTACACCGTGTTTTCTTTTTTTCCCCCTTGTCCTGTCAAGCAGCTAGGTAAGCAGAACAGAAATCTGCTTCCCTTGTTGTGCCAAACAGATTTACTTTGCCAACAGGAGCTTTATACAGCATATACCGTATGTACTGTATATTGTTTATAGACTGCTCTTGTAATAACTTTTAATACTTTATTTAAATTGTTTTACCCATGATAGACCTGACCGGGGGGGGGGGGGGGGGTAATGGAATAGGGAGGGGAAAAGAAAAGCGAGAGAAATAAACAAAAAACAAGCTGACCCAACTGAAACAAACGGAAGACAAACTGTTTTTTCTTCTGAAAAGATCTCTGGTATCTGCACCTGTAAAAGAACGTGTGTGTGCGCATATGAGAGTGTGCACAAGGTGAGTGTGTGAGTGGTTTGCCAGGAAGCATACAAAGAGGGCAGCAGGTCGCAACAACCCCCACCAACCATCACCAGAAATGCCGAGCAAGCAAGACAGTGCCACCAGCCCCCACAGAGCACAAATGTCCCGAAGCCAGCAAGCCCCAGGACAGCCATGCAACCCCCCCAGAGGGTTGGCCGAGGGAGGCTGGGCAGCCGGCGCACCCCTGGACCCCCCCCCCCCCCCCCCCCCCCAGCAGGCCTGCACTCACCCCAACGCCCCTGACCCACGCTGTACACCGTGTTTTCTCCTGCAGAAGTTTGCCCATCTCTCAGAAAGGTCAAATTATGATTGGCTCTGGTATTAAGAAGTAGTCTAACCAACGGAAAACAAAAACATACTTTTGTGGCATTGAGCATTAACTTGGGAAATGGGAACATCCAGGCTGTTACGTTGTTGATGGTGAAGCCAGTTTTTCAACTTTTGATCTCTGGTGACATATGGTTATTTTTGTGGTTTATTACATAAATTATCTTGTGGATATGTTCTTAATTTGAAACAGATTTGCACTGGGTCACAGCAGCAAAGTGTGTATATTTTCTCTGTATTTTTCAGTCTGTCAATCCATGCTTCTAAAGTTTTATTTAGAAAAAACAGCGGCAATTGAATGTTCAGCTTAATTGTGTGGAATCTAAAACTTAAGTGCCTAAAAAGTATTCACTCCCGAGGATGATTTCCCATTTTAATCCTTTTCTAAATGGAATCATAGTCAATACAACAATTTAAAAGTAGAAACAGATTTTAACAACATGGCAGTTCATTAAAAATGATACAGTAGGAGTGGTTGTATAAATATTCACTCATTTTAAAGTGATTTAACCAATTCAGAGGTCAGAGGTTCAGCCATTGGGTATTAGAGTCTCACAATTGGTGAAATGGAGATGACCTTAGTACTGTGAAAGTGTCTAAAGTGATTGTAGTACATGTCAGGATACAAATGCATAATAGAGTTTTAGAATTGGTTTTACAATTATAACTGTGTTGAATGCAGTCATGCTGTCATCAACCACATTTCATGCAGCCTTGTATCCAAGGAACCGCTCTTAGATTTTGGTTGATTTAAAACTTTGTCCAGAGAGCAGCCTGGGTGTCTGAATGTCCAAGGTCTCAATAGCATTGGTTGGATCGATCTTTCCATCCTCCAGTGATTCAGTGTCATTGTTGAGCTTATAAGATTCAGTTGTTCATAACTACCTTATAAAATGTTTTGTGTGCTTGTTCTCTTTGTTCACTGGGCAGTTTCTGATCCATACTATGAGTATTTTTTATGTATCTGTTGACAATTTTTATTACTGATAGAAAATTGTAAAAATCCAGTCCAAGATCAAGTTTCATTCCTTTAGACCGTTAAATATTAACTTGCCATTACAATTTCTGGTATCATTAATGTGAGAATGGACTCAAACAAAAGCTCAACAAAAAATAATTACCATCCCTAAGTTGGAGAGGTCAGCATTCATCGGAGCTTGACTCATCACTAAAGTCCGATAGAATGATGAGGAGGACACCTAGACATCATACAGTGACATGGATGCTGTTTTCTGTCTGGGATTGTGTAGCTCAGGAGTAGGAGGGGGAAAGGAAGAAAAACAAAGAGAAACCACAAGAAACAGTTGCTGCTTCTGAGAAGATCTCCAAAGGGGCCAGATAGCTGCATCTGAAAGAGAACAGGTACACGTGTGTGTGTGTTGGAAGCAGTGGGGGGGGTGGGGGGCTTACCAGGAAACATCCGAAGAAAACAGGGTAACAGGCCACAGTAACACCCCCAGGACCGTGAGCGACCAAGACAATGTCCCCACCATCTGCCGGGCACCCCCCACAGAGCATGATGCCCCGAGGTCACTAAACACCAGGACTACCAGGCAACCACCCCAGGAGGGTGGGCATCCAGGGCTGGCACACCGCCGCCCCAGGCCGGACATCCCCACAAGGCGGATCTGCACTCCCTCCAGAACCCCCTACATACACACACACACACACACACCCTGGGAGCCACCAGGTACCCACGCCCAGGTGAGGCTGTAGCGAGCAGAGCCCCTCCCCCGCTGCCAAAATGTTGGAGTCGACCCACCCTGACAGCAATTTTAGCTTGAACCAGCTTAGCTAATTCTGTGTTAAAAGAAGAAGAGAGCGTGAAGAAAGAGCAGAGCATCTGGTCAGAAAAGAAGAGGGACAGATGGGTTTTGTTCAAAAATGTCATTTGGTTATGTGAGGCAGTGAAAATTAAAAAGGTTAAAGATAATTAATGACAAGGAAGAAATTTGACCAATTTTGGGATGGAGTGAAAAAGTTAATTTCTGCCATTTTCATGTGAACATGTAAATTTTGAGAAAACTTATATTGCCTACAACAACAATCGGGCTTGTTGTTAGGAGCTGTTCGGTCTCTGTACGACCGTTGTGAGAGTTAGGTTCGTATTGCCAACACTCGATCGAAATTATTCCCAGTGAGAGTTGGACTCCACCAGGGCTGCCCTTTGTCACCGATCCTGTTCATAATTTTTATGGACAGGATTTCTCGGCGCAGCCAGGGAACAGAGGGTGTCATGCTTGGTGACCACAGGATCTCTGTTGTTTGCAGATGATGTTGTCCTGCTGGCTTCATCCAGCAATGGCCTACAGTTCTTACTGGGACGGTTTTTCGCTGAGTGTGAAGCGGCTGGGATGAGAATCAGTACCTCCAAGTCCGAGTCCATGGTCCTCAGCTGGAAAAAGGTGGATTGCCCTCTCTGGGTTGGGGACAGGCTGCTGCCCCAAGAGGAGGAGCTTAAGTATCTTGGGGTCTTATTCACGAGTGAGGGGAGAATGGAGCGAGAGATTGACTGACAGATCGGAGCAGCATCTACAGTGATGCGGACGTTGTACCGGTCTGTTGTGGTGAAGAGGGAGCTGAACTCTAAGGCAAAGCTGTCGATTTACCAGTCAATCTATGTTCCTACCCTCACCTATGGTCATGAACTTTGGGTAATGATCGAAAGAATGAGATCGTGGATACAGGCGGTTGAAATGAGCTTTCTTCGTGGGATCGCTGGACTCACCCTCAGAGATAGGGTGAGGAGCTCAGTCATCCAGGAGAGGCTCAGAGTAGAACCGCTGCTCCTCCACATTGAAAGGAGCCAGTTGAGGTGGTATGGGCATCTGATCAAGATGCTTCCTGGACGCCTCCCACTTGAGGTATTTCGGGCACGTCCCACTGGGAGGAGAACCCGGGGCAGTCCCAGGACTTGCTGGAGAGACTATGTCTCCCAGCTGGTCTGGGAACGCCTTGGTATCCTCTCTGAAGAGCTGGAGCAGGTGGCCGGGGAGAGGGAAGTCTGGGCTTCTCTGCTTGAGCTGCTGCCTCCACAACCCGGACCTCCAGAAAAGTGGTAGAAGATGGATGGATGGATAGATTATATTGCCTAAATTAATGTTAAGTACCTAATGTGAAGACTATTTAAAAATTAGAGTTCTTCCAGGCAAAGGTACTGAACTGTTGGTTGGTCTTCAGGGAACATAAGACAGATGTAGTTTCCTGGGTCACCTTTCAAGAATTATCCATCTTTATTACTCTTCTATTCCCCACACAATTTATACAGTTGCCTTACTGATTGTCATTCTTTTACAATTATAAATTTACTATTATTATTAATAATAAAATGAATTTCTCAAGTACTATGCATACATCCATCTTCTACCGCTTATCCGGGGGTCTGGGTTGCAGGGGCAGCAGTCTGAGCAGAGCAGCCCAGACTTCCGCTCAGTTCACATGGCACCATGATCCTACCTGTAGGTGGTAAGCACACTAGAGGGTGGACCCAGGTGCCTCCTGTACGTACACTGGGTCCTTGATGTAACTTTTTCATGGGGATCCACTGGACCGCTCTTAGTCTGGCCCTTCACACAAGACCACTTTGCCTTGGGAGGCCCTACCAGGGACAAGTTGTCCTTACAACACAACTCCTGGGGTCATTCGGGCACTCACATCCCTCCACCACGATAAGGTGGCGATCCACGGAGGGGAATTTCTCAACTACTTTATTTAAACTGTGACAGTGCATATTAATAAACATGACCACCACTATGTATTTCATGTAAATGTGATGGGTTAAAAATGGGGATTAATGGTATGTGACTGGTTAAAAATGGGGATTAATGGGTTAATTAAGAGCGCATCATACACGGGTTAAGAAGCCGATTACAGGTTAAAAAGTCAGTTAAAAAGCTGATTGTAGACAATATATACAGTTAGGGATTAGAGTTAAAAAGATTAATGTTTCATTATTGTTCTTGCACATGATTGTTACATTCAAAAACATCAGTACAGTATTAGGGGGTTTGGATGCTGTGTGCACTGTTTACGGTTTGTTGAGAGCTCGATGATTCACAGATTCATTGCTTTTGCCCGGAGAGGGAACTGTGTTGTGCGCTTGCGCAGAAGTGTCCAAGTTTGATGAGTCACAAATTGATTGCTTTTGCCCGGAGAGGGAACGGTGTTGTGCGCTTGTGTAACGGATGCCAACTAGTACTGTTCGGCGTAGAACGTTAGTAAAACCTCCCTCCCAAAGCCTCATACAGTATCGGTAGCGCTGAGCTATCGGTCGGACCTTTAGCTCAGCGCGATCGTGCTGTGTCTCCCATGCTCGAACTGTGTAGTTGACTGGTAGGTCGCGGGTTCGTGTCCCCGAGTGGGCGAACTGCGCAGGATGATCTCTGTCACACTGGTGCCGTGAACCCGGCATGGGAGTGAGGTTTAAGGGGGAGAGTGTAACGGATGCCAACTAGTACTGTTCGGCGTAGAACGTTAGTAAAACCTCCCTCCCAAAGCCTCATACAGTATCGGTAGCGCTGAGCTATCGGTCGGACCTTTAGCTCAGCGCGATCGTGCTGTGTCTCCCATGCTCGAACTGTGTTAGTTGACTGAGAGGTCGCGAGTTCGTGTCCCGTGTGGGGCGAACTGCGCAGGATGATCTCTGTCACACTTGCGCAGAAGTGTCCAGGTCCCTTTTTCTGAATGAAGTAAAATGGAGTGAAGACGTAGACCGCGACTCTCTTCATTATTTCTTGCTCAAAAGCACCACGTACCTCTCCCGAACTGTGGAGCAGAGGGCGCAACATAAATGTACCAGATTTAGCCTTACATGCCAATTTTCATCTGCGGTCCCACTTCTCAAGATGTATAGGACCTACCCTATAGATGTTCTCAAATATTGTTGGTGTGGCGGTTCGTTTTAACCCCACAACAGACTAAGGACACTCAGCCCTCTTTTCTGTTTTTCTGCTGCATTACTGAGAAGCAATGTGCCATTCATGTATTTGTGATGCAAACATGCATGTGTTGTGATGTAATGCGCCATTCTGTATAGTGTGCATATGGCTTGTCCTTACTATGCTTTTTCTGAGCATCTTAGATGTGCTTTGGTGTATTAATGTCTACAGGTAGACGAGTTTCTTCTGTCTCACCTATGTGATGTTAATCGATGCCTTTCATCCTTTGTACTCATGTGTCCTGTCCTTACTGTGACCTAGAGACTCAGATCAATATGTAGATGTGCTTGTTAGCCTCTTTGTCTTGCACTTAGAGCGAGGTCTAGCTAATCTGCCCATTGTGATGTATGGCTTACAAATGCAAATACCTCCTGCCTGTTCTGTTGTCCCTTTGATCATTCTAGACTGTGGGGTATGTCTTTTTGATGTATTGTTATGATCAAGTATTTAAGGTGCAACTCTGTAACGCAATCTCTCTCTTCTTCTCTCACTCTGATCCTGCAACTGGTAGACACACTGGTGTCCCTCCTTCTCTGAGAGCTTAGGGATCCCGCTCCGGGCTGCTCCACTATGCACCGGAGAGGGGATCCCGTGAAGGCGACATGATATAATAAAACCTGCTTAAAACCACAGCACTGCTGCTTATTTTTGCATGCCGCCTCACTGGTGACCCCTCGAACACGCACACGTTTTGTGCGAAAGCAACCTTCCGAGCTGGACAGCCACACAGCTGCGTTGGTGGCCCCTTGAAGACGCACACGCTTTGTGCAATGCAGCCTTCTGTTTTGGATGGCCACGCTGGCGAACCGACGCTGAAAAAAACGAGCGGCCAGCGAACGCAACACCCGGGCATGAATGCTCCGTCGCCTGAGATCTGCACAACCACGCTGGACCGGCCGCTCTCACTGAGAGCGCACGCACCTCGTCCTCTCTCCGCGACGGCAACCTCCAGGGCCGACGGGGAGCGCAGCGCGTGGAACTGAACGCACCATGGCCGCACGAGCGACAACGATCGCCTCCTCCCTCTCACCGCTCCAACGCTGCTGCACGAGCCCGGGGCACAAAGATCGTCTATTGCCTCGCACCGCACCAACGCGTCTCCACGAGCCCGAGGGACGGAGATCGTCTACTTCCTCACACCGCTCCAACGCAGCTGCATGAGCCTGAGGAACATAAGATCGTCTATTCCCTCCCGCCGCTCCAACGCCTCTGCACGGGCCTGAGGGACTAAAGATCGTCTATTTCCTCTCACCGCTCCAACGCACCATGGCCAATCTACAGCCACAGCTCAACCTGGATTTTACCGGCGCCGTCTGCGCCGTTCTCCACCAAGTTTCTGCACCCTGACTCACCACTCCAGCGGCCCACCCACGCACTGAACCCCCGCGCACGCATCGGGGAGTTACAAGGACGGCGCATCACGCATGGGACAAGTAACGGCTCCACAGACTGCCTTCCTCCTTCGCCGCTGCCTTTCAGGGCTGCTCGCTCACCTGAGGCACGCATGCAGCATACTGGAAGGATTTGTTAACAGTCTCAGCCACGCCACAGACCGCCATCGTCCTCCGCCGCTGCCCACAGAACCTTCAGGGTTGCTCGTTCACCTGAAGCAAGCACGCAGCTCGCCACTGGATTTTTTAATGGTCTTAGCCACGGCACAACGGGATTTCAGCCGTCAGCTGTTCCCAGGAGCTTTGGGGTTGCTTCAGCACCCAAAGCCAACAGTCCCTATGCTTTGTTTACTTTTTCTCTTACAGCCGCTCCTGCTTTTCTTCATGGCCACGAGAGGAGTCAGAGACTAATTTTTCTTCTTGTGGACCGCTGCACGTTCAACGGGACCAGCCCTTCGACATTGCGGACCCACAAGCAATTTTTGCGCGGCTCAGGACGATTTCACAGCTCCTGCCGGCACTTACTACCCCTCCCCTCCCTCCCCCTCCGCCTGCAGCGAGCTTCTCCCACAGCTCGCTCACACAGATGGATCATCGAGGTCGCGGCCCCCTACCGTTTCCCTCTTGGGGGGGAGCGTGTGTGGCGGTTCGTTTTAACCCCACAACAGACTAAGGACACTCAGCCCTCTTTTCTGTTTTTCTGCTGCATTACTGAGAAGCAATGTGCCATTCATGTATTTGTGATGCAAACATGCATGTGTTGTGATGTAATGCGCCATTCTGTATAGTGTGCATATGGCTTGTCCTTACTATGCTTTTTCTGAGCATCTTAGATGTGCTTTGGTGTATTAATGTCTACAGGTAGACGAGTTTCTTCTGTCTCACCTATGTGATGTTAATCGATGCCTTTCATCCTTTGTACTCATGTGTCCTGTCCTTACTGTGACCTAGAGACTCAGATCAATATGTAGATGTGCTTGTTAGCCTCTTTGTCTTGCACTTAGAGCGAGGTCTAGCTAATCTGCCCATTGTGATGTATGGCTTACAAATGCAAATACCTCCTGCCTGTTCTGTTGTCCCTTTGATCATTCTAGACTGTGGGGTATGTCTTTTTGATGTATTGTTATGATCAAGTATTTAAGGTGCAACTCTGTAACGCAATCTCTCTCTTCTTCTCTCACTCTGATCCTGCAACTGGTAGACACACTGGTGTCCCTCCTTCTCTGAGAGCTTAGGGATCCCGCTCCGGGCTGCTCCACTATGCACCGGAGAGGGGATCCCGTGAAGGCGACATGATATAATAAAACCTGCTTAAAACCACAGCACTGCTGCTTATTTTTGCATGCCGCCTCAGTTGGTACCCTTCCACCAAAAACAAAAAACTGTGAAATAACTTGAAACTGATGTAGCGTGACTTTGATTTTCAATTTATAAAATTATTCTTTGCTGAAGAACTTTTTTTTTCAGCTCAAGTCTGGCTTTTGAGACTGCTTCTCTCACCCAAGAACTAGAGCTGTAACCCTATCCATGGGCCATAAAGTGGAAGTTAATCCCTTTCTCCAAGACTCTTTGGAAAAGGAATGTTCTAATTGACAGTTTTATGATTGACATAGTCAAGACTTTGGAAGCCAAGACTCTCCAGTAAACAACCTGTTTCACTGTGCCATCTGGTGGATGAATCAGGAACATTTAACTTTCCTTTGCAGTGGAATTTATGCCTTATGGACTATGAACTAACTCATATTCTTTCTCTTAAGACAGCATCTGCCAACAAAAACCTGATTGAACTCTGGGATGGACAATGGGTTTCAAATGTTTTTATTGATATGATTCGATGAGATATGATTGTGATATGTTCTGCTATTTTCAGGAAGAAATTGTTTGCATGCTTATTATCACAAGTTAATTACAGTAGATGTTGATGCATTTTGTACTCCTTTATTGAATATCTTAGTCACTGAAGTTTAAGGAATTTATGCTTTATTCAGCAACATGTGTCTTAAAGGGGGTCTCACTCTCAGATCAAATGTCTCTCTCTCCCCCTCCTCTCTCCTCTGTTCTGCAGGAGTCCATAGCTGCACTTTAACTGGTCAATAGTTCAAAGCTTCATTGCATTTCCTTTTTTTAGGTCGAGTCTGTTACCTTTGTGGAAAAAGCTCATATATAATTGGGTCAGCTCAGATCTCAGAAAGTTTTGGACCACTCTGCAACACTAGAGAAAACTTAAGTTTTATTGTTCTTTGTTGAGTCTGCTCGGGTGTGGTTGGCCAAAGCTGTAAGGAGCCCCATTCTGCTCTCCAATTTTTCTCATATCTTTTTAAGGAGGGCCCAGAGCCTGTCATGCTCTGTGTAAATCCTGTTTCTTTTCTTTAAAATCCATTTTTTCTTATTTAACCTTCTTTTTCTTTAAATCACTGAGCAAGAAGATTTTGTTTAATTTTTTTAAAAACTTAAACCAACTCATTTAAACCACCAACATCGGAAGAAACGAGTTTGTGATGTAATTTGACTTTCTGATGGGACTTTGCACCGTAACCTAATTCCTTCTTCAGTACATCAGAGAGGACCTCGTCCAGCCTGCTGGAGACCAGCCGTTGTGATCCTGGGAGTTAGGCCATAAGTGGTAAGGAGCCTGTTTGCCAGCCTCCCCACAGACCCACGCTGGTCCCGTGAAAGAGAATCCGGTGGACCCGCCTGCTACCCACGGGGACGCAAAGTTTCTGCAGCTGACGGTCTGTTATGTAATTTACGCTTGTCTTCAGAATGTTCCTGGTATAAGTTCTTTGAACCTAATTTTATGCAAACACCCATCAGAGTCTCAAAATGCACTTTGTCATTCGTTAATCTACATTCTTTTTCAGAGTAAAAAATTTTCATTTTTTTTTTATAAAGTTAATTATCATTTTCTTCATAAAATCACATCCACTTTTCTCAACCAATGCTATTTTATGTTTTCCAATTTCCAGTATACTGACAAATTAAACTATGCTTCATGTGGTTCCACTGCCTCATTCCTTGGGACCTGCCATGCTGCTGTTCAGCACACCATCTCTCCGTGCTCGTCGGTCTGCTCCCAACAGCTTTTAACACCACTGCAGCTGCCATCGTTGCCCCGAACACTCCAGCCCCCTGTGGCCAAACTCCGGGGAGACCTGAAGCCTGCTTGTTGGTGCTGCTCACTGCCTCGGGTGCCTCACCATAACACTCAGCAGCCTCATCCAGGGCGCTCCGCTGTGCTGCCTCCATGTCCAGCCGCCACTACTCTCCCCCGGGGCCCTCAGCGTCACTCTCGTCGGCATCACTCCCCGACCCGGGCGTTTCGTCGCTGCTCTCGGTACCCTCATTCCAGGTGCTCCGCTGCGTCGTCTCCATGTCCGGCTGTCGCTGTTCTTCCCCGGGGCTCTCAGCCTCCATGGTCCCGCTCACTCGCTGCCTAGCCTCCAGCTGCAGGGATGACTCCTGCTGCTCTCCCTCTCCACTGTCGTTGCACACCACGCCGTCCAACTCAACAGCGCTATGCTCCTGTACCATACTGAGCTCCTTGACTGGCCCCCCGTCTTCAGTGACTGGGGACTCCTCCACTGTTGGCCCCGGTTCTACCTCGAAGTCTAGCTGGTAGCTCGTAGCTTGGTTTTGGCGTGAAGTTAGCTTAGCAGCTAACCTGTCCATAGGCACCAAATGGGCCATTAGCTTCTCCAAGCTAACTAGCTTAGCCTTTCCTGGCACCAACAGCTCCATTACCCACAGCTTCGTGGTCCTCATCTGCTTGTCGAAGTACTCAGCCAGCTGCTCGACAGCATCCTCATAGTACTCCATTTCACCCAACATACTGAGAATTCTTCGGCCTTCTGCGCCGAGATAGTGGGCCAGAAGTGCTCGCCGTCGTCTCCCGTCGAGTCTACTTAAGCCCAGCTCCCCGATGTAATCCTCGAATATGGCCCTCCACTGTGGCCACAGGCTCACAGGCTCATGTATAGTTTATTTCTCTTATCTTATCATGTTTAATGTTGCAGCATTGTACCGAGACAAATTCCTAGTTTGTGTACTACATGAACAATGGCAATAAACCTGATTCTGATTCTGATTCATCGGCTCTCCCGTGTACTCTAGAAATGGTGATAGTGGTGGAGGTAGCCCTTACGCTCCCATAATTTTTCTTCTCGTCGCCAAATGTTATGTATGAGGAATGAGGTACTGGAGTCTCCTCTGTCATGCAGCAAATCCACTCTTTATTATGAGAACACAACTATTTTTACACGAGGGCCGTGCCAGCCTGATGTCACACCAGGGGCGGGTACGGCAGTACGCACACACCACACTCACTACACCACACAGAGCTGTTGAGCTAGCTCTTCAATTGGAGGCTGCAGACAAGCTAGCTTCGGAGTTAAACTGGCGCCAGTCACAGTGGCCACCAGAGCCTCCTGCCACAGCAAATGTTCCGGACCCGGATAGCGAGGATAGCTTAGACGATACTATGGAAGCCAATGCTGCCAGCTGAAGGTTTGCCCCGGGAAAATCCCTTTGCAAGGGTTGTGGGTCCGCAACGCACCACAATAAGGCTAAGGACTGCCTGGCTAGAGGGAAGCATTGTAGCAGATGTAGAAGCTTGAACCATTATGCTAGAGTGTGCTGTGTATCTGAGCTGGAGAGCCCACAGAAGAAATCAATCCGCCCACCGTTGACAGCCATCCATACGGTGTCCCCCAGTACCAACGGGTACACGTTCTGCATAGTGGAACTGGACGGCGTGGAGGTGCCGCTGCTGCTCGACACGGGGGCGGAGGGGTCGTTACTGAATTGGGCCACAGTGAGGAAGTTTTTTCCTCACTGTTGGGGAAGTTGGGGAAGAATTGTCGGGTTGCGGCCAGTGGAACCCTCCAGTTCCGGTGGTTGATGAGGACGTTGTGTGGGGCAAAGAGCTAACGGACACCACGGCGGTCAAGCAGGACCAGCCTCACTCAGGTTCGGCACAACCTGAGTGAGGCTATCGGGTATCGAGCGTGGTGGCAAGGCACCTGTGCTGGTGAGTGACACCAATGTGCTAGCCCCAGATGCTTCCAGAGCTTGGCTGCAGAGGGATGAAGGGTCTACAGCTACGATGGTGACCGCTACGACAACTTCAGAAGAGGTTGTGGCCAGATCGATGAGCATGCTCCGATGAGCATGAAACCGCATGCTCAGCAGCACCATATCAGGCCGAGTCAAGCCCCACTGAGGGTTAGAGACTTGGTTCAGGTTCGGGGTGAAGAATGTCCATGGCGAAGATGGGCCAGATGACAGGCAGCGAAACATCACGAGTGTCTGCGCAGTGTGTGCGTGAGTGAGTGCGCTAGTGTCTAAGCTAGGCGCAGCATACTTCAAGCTGTCCGATGGTTTGGCGAAGCTTGTCAATCGGCTTCGGTGTGTCCGGGAAGAAGCTTCAGGTGACGGGGCTGGACGAGAGCGAGGGTCAGTGGTGAAGAGAAGAGGTGCTTTCGTCCGGAAGATCAGCCATCGTCCCAAGGGTCTGCTGCTTCTAGGGGCGCGCTTGCTGAGGGGCTGCCCTGGGCCCCCCATGTTGGTTCTACTCCTCCTACCAAAGGAACAGTGCTGTAAATATGTGTTAATAGTTCTGATGTTCATGTATATACTTTATGTATGTGGTAAAATGGGATTGTTTTGTGTATTATTGTTTAGTTTAGGAACACGGCAGTGATTTTAGTTTAATAATGGACTCTTTTTCTTTAGTTTATCTGGTGACAGACTAATCCACTGTGCCGTGTGGGCTGTACGGTAGTCCACCCATCAGCCCTATTTTAGGTTTTGTTGTGTGAATGTGTTAGGCCATTTCAGTACATTAGTTTTTGTTATGTTAGTGTATGATTCGGGTCCTAAATTGGGGAGGGTTTCAATTATGTGTGTGGTTTTGGACTTTTCTAAGGGGGGAGAAAATGTGATGTTGTGATTCAGCACCTTATTGTGAATTGCAGTGTAGTGGCAGGCACTTCCTGTTCCTCCACTGCACCGCCCTATAAATACCAGAGGGCATCCATATAGCGGCCTCTTCGACCGGTGCCCTCTGCCTGGTGCCTACCGTGTTACCGCTGTTCTACATTGTTCAGTAAAGCTGTGTTCATCCAACTATCTTGCCTCATCCTTTACCCAAGGTATTTTACCATACATAACAGTTTGGTCTGCTTGAATTTTTGCCTGTGTGAAAGGGGACCGAACCAAGGAGAAAATGATACAAATTAACAAACTTGTCAACTGATTCGGACCAAATTAAACAAATTTAGGTGTGAAAGCACCCTTGAGCCGGATTCATGCTGCACCTCCGCTGTCCACATACATGCAGCCGGAAACCTTGTGTGACAAAATTTACATCATCATGTCCAGTCCGCTAGTGTCCGCAGGGCTCTACTGCGGATGACCGCGTACAGCCCAAATTTTATGACGGCGCGGCCTGCCCATGACCTGAACGCGTTGACAGCGCATGAGCAAGACTGAACGTCCCATTCATGAGGTGGCGCTACCAACACAGGATACAAAGACAAAGTAGACGAGGAAGACGAGGAAGAAAAAGATGAGAATAAACATACATGAATCCTTTTGCAGCAGCAGCATCTTGAGCAGAGAAGAGCACTGGAAAACGGTAGTTCTGTGGCGTAACATTATTCCTTGGCATATTCCTTGGCAGAGACCCAGACATGAGGGAACTTTGAGCTCACAGTGTGTATTGACATCACGCCCCAAATGGACATTGAGTCTGGACCCCCTGCGGACTAGAGGGGAAGTGAGAAGATCTGAGAGTGAACCCGAAGAGACTGTCTGACTTCTAGGGTCAGACAGAGAAGCCGAGAGGACAATAGAAGGATTAGTTATGAATGGAATTCTGTGTTTGATGTGAATGTGATTTGTGTCTGTTGTAACAGTATAAAGGTATGTGGTTTATCTCAGCTCACCCTCTTCATTCCCTGACTGAGAGAGGAGCTGTAGGACTTGAGATGGAATAAACCAATACTGAAAAATCATTCAGTCTCTTCATTTCGAGTTTCCTACAGTTCCTCCTTTTCCTTGAAACAACGCCATTGTTGTTGCCACAAAAAAAAAAATGTGCGTCACTCTCGTGTTTATAGCCGATGAACCAACTAGCATGTAAGTACATTTGCACAACCCATAGGGCTGGGGCGAAACTACAAATAACAGTTGTGCACATGTGTCAACCGCTTGGCCAGGTAGATGAAAAAAGTGAGCATGTACAACACCGCATGCGGGTGAGGTTCATCCATAGTGCACACGGACCAAAGCGGACCAGAGGGGAAATGCAGCATGAATAAGGCTTTAGACTCTCTACCAATTTAAAATGTAAAACAAATGTTAAAAAAAACTTGACTCCAGTTGACCTGACTGAACCTTCATCAAAGTATTTTTTTTTACCTCCGCCAAGGAGGTTATGTTTTCATCAGCGTTGGTTTGTCTGTCTGTCTGTCTGTTTGTTTGTTAGCAAGATAACTCAAAAAGTTATGGACGGATTTTCATGAAATTTTCAGAGATTGTCACAAATGGGGTATCCTACAGATGATTAGATTTTGGTGGTGATCCGTCAGAACACTTGGAAAACAAACCAATGCTGATGAAAACATCATCGGCTCTGAGAGTGATCCGTCGCTGCCAGAAATCCACGGAGCTGCTCATCCGTAAGCTGCCCGTCCAGTGCCTGGTGAGGGAGATCGCTCAGGACTTCAAGACCGTCCTGCATTTCCTGAGCTTCGCCGTCATGGCTCTGCAGGAGACCAGCGAGGCCCACCTGGTGGGTCTCTTCTTCGCTAAGGGGTCACCATCATGCCCAAAGACTTCCAGCTGGCCCGCCGCATCCGCGGAGAGAGAGCTTAGACTTTCTGCTGCACATTCACCAACCAACCATAATGCTCTGCACTGTGTGTCTATATATATACATTTATAGTAATATGGACATATGTTTACTAGATGTTGTTTTTTCTTGCCTTCTGATTGTTGCTCTGAGTGTTGCTATCCCTGTGCTGTTGCAATCCTGGAATTTCCCCATTGTGGGACTAATAAAGGCTTATCTTATCTTATCTTATCTTATCTTAACATAACCTCCTTGGCGGAGGTAAAAAAACAAAACAAAACAAGCATCACAGTATAGCTAATATATGCCATTTGCCTATGGCATTTTTTTCATGGTCAAGGAATCTATAAAGTTAGACAAAATAAATGTAGGATTAATATTTATGATGTTAAACACTGTATGGGGGGAACTGTGGCGCTTGGCGGAGGTCTGCGCTCTCCGAGTGCTTTTCTAGTTTCACCATGATATTTTTTGAAGAATATGAAGATTTTAATTCTGCACCTTTCTAAGCACTTTATTGGTATATTAAAATATTTGTTTTCATGAAAACACTATCTAGTACACCTTTAAAGTTAAACCTTTATTTAATTTCCTGAAAGAAGCAGGTTTATTGAAAAAAATTTAGTCTTTTTTTATTTTTTCTTTACCTGTCTTGGCCACACTCCCGCATAGTAAGTGGCGGTAATGCATCTAAATCGCTAGTTGCCAGCCGCCATTAATTAAAAGAAGAAGACGAAGAAGAATGCATTTTACCGCAAAGGTTGGAATATGTGGGCACCACAAATTTAGGGGTTTGACCACTGACTCCAAACTACGGCTGGTCTGGTCGCAGTCAGCTACTACAGCTGGAGGATGACTTTAAAAGCGCCCTGCAGCGGTAGCTACTGAGGAAATTTCTGGGTGCTTTGAGTTTGGTTTGTTGACGTTTTTGTTTAAACAGTGGCGTTTTAAAAGAATATGCTTTTGAAGTGAAGTTTTCCATTTGAGGACATGTTCGATTCCGCTTTTAGGCAACAGTCAAACCTAAAAGTTGGCATCTTGGCTGTATTTTTATCCGCTTGGACCACGACCGAGTTGTGATGTTTTTTCATCTTTGCATTGTGCGCAGAAAAGATGAATTCCACAGCAAGTCTCTGAAGACAGACCGATCGGAGCCTGGACGGGCTGTGCGGACAGCTGAAGACAACTTTTAACTCGCCTGTGGAGGTGAGATCCGTTGGCTCGGCCGAAGACCACATCAGTTTTTCTGCGTTAATCTCAGCGGGGATCGGAGCCTTGCCATCACCTGAGTGCGACATCCCTTTGTGAACTGAATAGACCAGCTGATAATTTTTTCGATGTGCTGTGGACAAGCTGGAGAAACGGAATCGCATAACTTCAAAAATAACAAACAACCCGTGAACGGATATATATATATATTTTTTTTAACTGAAGGCGTGAGTGCGTCCGATGCTTTAAATGGGGAATATACACGTTTATTTCCTTTCTAACTCTATTTTCAGCCTATTTGAAAATTGAATACCCTGGTAGAGAAGATGAACATGTCTATGACCTGCCTTTTCTTCGTTTTGGAGGTAGCCACGGTGGCCCTGTGCTTGTCTACATGCAGCACCCTGGACATGGAACAGTTTAGGAAGATGCGTATCGAGGCCATCCGAGGGCAGATTCTGAGCAAGCTCAAACTCAGTGCAGCCCCAGAGGACTTCCCAGAGCCCGAGGAGGTCTCCCAGGACATTGTCGCTATCTACAACAGCACCAGAGACCTCCTGCAAGAAAAGGCCAATGAACGGGCTGCGACGTGCGAGCGACAGCGCAGCGAGGAGGAGTATTATGCCAAAGAGGTTCACAAGATTGGGATGCAGCCCTATTACCCGTCAGAGAGTAAGTGTCTGGGAGTGTGCCACTTCCAAATGTGTCTGACAGGGGTCACCAACTAAAAGTGCAAGAGGTCCGATATGTCACTACTCCAACCCCAGCTGAGGTCCAGATTAGGGCTGGAGACCTTTAGGCACCTCATCATACAATTATGATTCAGGGTCTCTGATTTGATTCTAAAATGATTTTCGATGCATTTTTTGCAGGATTTTTTTCCCCCTTACACTGTGTGACAGCTTGGTGCTTTTAAAGCCAAGTGTTTGCAGTGACCCATGAATTTACTTCAGACGTCTTTTAATAGAAGAATTGGAAGAGAAATGTGACAAGTCACATGGACAAATTTATCTGAAAATGTGCTTCTAAGAACTGTCATCTTTTCATGGACATTTTTTAAGACAACCACAGCTGTCTCCAGCAGGCCAATATCATTTGCTTTTACACATTATTTTATTAAGCAGATGTTTTAGCTGCTTTTAGTTCTGTATTATTTTTTTAAAACAAAAAATTCAAAGAAATTCTTTGCTCAATTTCAAATAAAACATGTAATAGCTTAATCATGATACAGGGGAACACTGAATGTGTTTTTGACTCCAAATAAATAGCTCTAAAATTCTAAAATCTACAACTTAATTCCTAAAAATTGAAAGTTTTACAGGAGAACACAAGCTAGATTACATACATTTAAAAAAGATTAATATAAAAAAAAAAACTCACAAAAAGTCCGCCTCTATACTATATTTTCAGTATTTAAAAAAAGTTTCAAACTGTAAGCCTAAAAAAGGGACAGAAAGTATAATTAATTCCACCCTACAGAATTCCTTTGGAGGTTTTTTTTTTTTTATATCAGCAATGTTTTTATCTTTTTAACCTGGTCTGGGCAGAGCAAATTATTGTTTTGACATGATACCAGAGGGTCACGAAAATTACCTCCATCAACAACGTCGTGCAGCCCAACAGGGATGCTGTCCTAGGAAGGTGTGGAGGAGCTGCAGGGACCTTACGTCAACAGACCCCCGGGTGGACCCATACCATTGCAGGCAGCCAGAGTGGCGGTGGACACAATTTCACCGCAGCATTTCATTCCGTGGGTTACACTGGGAAAGAAGTGTGGCTGTCCGCCCACTGTATCCCACGGAGAACGTCTAAAGTCCCACGCCATAAAATGTTCAGGCGGCCACCACAGATACAGCACTTGAGTTCCTCTTTTTCATTCAGTTAAAACGGTATAATTTTTCCCAAAATTGTATTAAAAAGCTTTGGAGTCTGGATGGAGGACTCTCGAGGTCCAGATCTGGACCAGAGTCCGCCAGTTGGTGACCCCTGGTGTCTGAGAACAGCAGGAGTTCTGCATGTGTCAGGATGTAGCCTACACACTTTTCCCACAGAGGTTTGGTCGTGTGTTTGTGATTGTGGGGCATAATTCTTCCCAGCATGCTCTGCTGGATGGGTAGGGCAAACATCAGAGTTGTGGGAGTTGGAGCTAGTGATGGAATCTACAGTTCACGAAAATGTAGTAGTATACTTCAGTTCGTTCACTTGAAAAATTCATTCAACATATTGGTTCAACGAATCACTCAGTGCCGTACCGGAGCTCCAACTGGCTACCACTCACTGAACTGAAAAACATGGCTGAATGGCACGTGCGGGGTTTGTTCATAGTGTACTAGTACTTTCACTGAACTGAGAGGCAGCTGAGGAGTGGGCGGGGTTCGTTCAGTGTGCAGTACGTTTACTGAACTGAAAAAAAATGCTGCTCCACAGAGCAGAGAGGTACTAGTACATAGTATGTATCTACTGATTTGCGGTTTGTCTGCTCCGCTTCCAATTCATTGTCTATGTGAAACGCTTCTCTGTGCATTATTATGAGCATATCGTGGCGTGAGTATTGTTTTTATGATTGCTACTGGATTGAACAAACTAATAACTTGAATAACTTAAATGAGCAGGTGTGTGTCAAATAAAAACTAATTCAACAACTAAATGACATATTTCCCACCTCAAATGTTTTCAGACTTGCTTTCCGCTACTTCCTTTTCAAGATATTGGAGAAGATTTACTGTCGAGGCAGAGCTATGTTGGTTCTGTTTGGCATCCTGTAGTACTCGCCTTCCAGTAGACGAGTCAGCTATGAGTTTGTGTGGCTGCAGAAGGTTGTAGATATTCTAGGAGAGCTGTCAATCATTGAAGTGTAGGAGATTCAGGTGCTGTGGATTCAGCACGCTGTTGGATCCACATTTTCATAAGTGATTCAGTACAAAACGTTCACCCATAAGTACAAGTACATTTGAACGAATCGTTCACAACTTTATATCATTGATGTGGAGCTCAGCTGCACTTCTCAGATTTCGGCTGCTTTATGGCTTTTACTTTCAGCAGAGCTGCCTGACAGCTGTGTGCTCAGTTTAATATTCAATTTGATACACCTCCAGCTATGTTAGCTTTGTGTTAAAGGTACAGTGAGTAAAAAAACAAAGATGATTACGAAAAATAAAGATATTAAACTATGTTTCCGTTACTGCCTATTCACTTTAAGTGAATTATGTTTGTAATCTCTTAGAATGAGCCTTTTATATCTGTGTTGTGACAAGTATATGCACTAAAGTAGGGGCAGGTGCTGTGAGCTAAAATTACCATGGCAGTTTTCACTTTTTAGATGGTGGTGGTATTATATCAGGGAAGCACAAGCCAGTGTACTCTCTGTGCCAGTCCCAAGCCCGGATAGATGGGCAGGGTTGCATCAGGAAGGGCATGTGGCATAAAAATCCTTGCTAAATTGACAGGCAAATCATTGTGATATGAGGTGATCGTTCTTTGTGGTGACCCCGAAAGGGACCAGCCGAAAGACAAAAAAAGAAAAATTATATTGTGGTATTACTTTTTCCAAGTTTCAGAAGAGTAACATGTCCTGTCCGTAAATAAAAATATTTTTGATAATATATTAAATAGGGTTGGGTATTATGGCTACATTTGTTAAGTGGACTAAATGATGAGTTTTCACTTTTCAGATATGGTTTTTAACTTACACTATCAAAATTATAAATACTTACAGGGCATAACCATAATGCAGCATGCAAATTATATATATATATATATATATATATATATATATATATATATATATATATATATATATATCCTTCTGAGACCCAGGAAAAAAGTTTTTTTTTTTCCTTTTTAAATTTTTATTTTTCTAATAAGTGAATTGTTGGGGTGGTAAAGAACATGTTCCAAAGAAAAAAAATTAAAAACTTGTTTTTATTTAAAAAAAAAAGTTACAGCATGTCCACTGTAGTGGACAGTGGGACTTTGTTGTTCTCAATCAGGAAAAAAAAATAATCTAAAAGCTGACTATACACAGTCTGTAAAACCTCTTTTCATGGTCAATATAGTTTGACTTTTTTTTATCAAGAATTTTAAAAAATAAAGTGAAATAACATAACGCTCTTTAATGTCAAAACAAAAATCAATTCCTACAAAGTAATGTCAACTAAATAAACATATGTGATGTAAAATAAGTGCATTAATAATTGCATTAAGTTCATGCAATTAATATTTCACCACTTTTAAATCAGTATTTAGTAGATGCGCCTTTGGTCACAATCACAGCTCTGAGTCTGTGTGGATAGATCTCACTTCAACTTCATTCCATTCTTTGTAAAAATGGTAAAACTGTATTAGATTGTACAGCAGTCACATGTGCACAACCCTTTTGAAATTACTAACTAACTAACTAACCTGCACTTATATAGCGCTTTTCTCCAGCCATAAATTTTCTTTTGGACTGAGGTCTGGGTTTTCTCTGGGCCACTCCAGAACATTCACCTGATTGTCTTTGAACCCTTTCTGTGGAATTAAATCTTCTCTCAAGTTGTAGTTCTCTTGCAAACTGAGTCTTTAGGATTTCCTACATATTTTACTGCATTCATTTACCTTTAATAAGCCTTCCAGGACCTGCTGTAGAGAAACAGGACCACAGCATGATGCTGCCACTACCATGTTTCATGATGGGATAGAGTGTTTGTAGTGATGTCCTGTGCTTGGTGTGTGCCAAATATAGCAACATTAGATTTAGGTGTGGGCTCTGGCTGAGCCATTCCAAAACTTTAGTTTTTTTCTGCTGAAGCCATTCTTTTGCTGTATTGGATGTATGCTTAGGGTAATTGTGCTGAAAGCTTTCTATCAGAAACCTGAAGGTTTTGGGCCAAAGTTAAGTGTTTCAAACTGTTCATAATTCTCTCCATTTTGACGAAAGCCCCAGGTCCAGTTAAAGAAAAACAATCCCAAATCATGATGCTGCCACTGCCACCCTTCACTGTGGGTATGGTGTTCTTTTGGTGATACTTAGTGTTTTTGTGCCAATATCATCTTTTGGAATTGTGGTAAATAAGTTCAACCTTGGTTTCATAAGACCACAACAGATTTTCCCACCTGCTTTTGGGAGACTTGATGTATTTTTTTTTATTCTTTGTAAGAAAAGGCTTCTGTTTTGCAGTCCTACTCTATAGTCCATACATGCAGAATACAGGATTGTTGTCACATGTCACACACAATCAGTATCTGAGTTTGGAAATGATTTTATCATGTTCTCATTTTTTTACAGCACATAACCTGACTTTTTAACAGGGTTGTGTAAACTTTTTCCACTGTATATCCAATTAAAAGAGAATTGAATGTTTGTCACATTTCCTCGTCTTTAAGAATAGATAGAGTAGGAGTAGATACTGCAAGATACAATGTGGCAACATGCTAATGAAAAAATTAAAATAGAAGTTAATTGTTTAAAGGTGATTATAGATAATACTGTTATCTCTTGGTCAGTAGGTGTCATACTCACTCTTGCCCCATAATATTTCACTTGTCAGGTTCAGACAAATATCCACAAGTCATCGGTATTTAGCACAGTTCACACAGTATCTGGCAATCCCTGACCTTACTGTTAAACGATGATGACATGTAAATTGCTGTTTTTAAGGACAGTGCAAGTTGGTGAACATTGATATCATTCAGTGTAAACTTGCCAGATTGTAGCCAGTGGCTAATTTCCATCTGTTGTCCATTTTCCTTCCCTCATTCTATTATGCTGAGCACCAAGCTAGAGGGCGGGAAGTACCATTTTTATATTGTCTTTGGTATGACCCGGCTGGGGTTTGAACCCATGACTTTCCAGCTGAGGAGCGGGTGCTCTACCACTTGGCCACCACTCCGGACATGTGATACTAGAGGGCACGCAGAGAGTGTATACCTCTGCCAAGGCTCCGGCCCTCCCTCCCCTTTAGTCTATTCATTTGTCCATCTTTCCATCAGTTTGTCAGTCCATCCCTTCGTCCGTTGCTAAGTATGCATTCATGGATCACCTACAAAATGTAATGGGTTCATCTGTAGCTCAAGGGCCATCATCATAATCCATCCAGTAGTTTTCGTGTAGTCCTGCTAACAGGCAGACAGTCAAACCACCTAGATTAGATTACCTCCTTAGCGGTGGTAATAATCCAAGTTATGCTGTTGACTTTGAGATCCTTAGTGGCTGCCATAGTTCTTGTCAGATAACTACTCAAAGGTAAATATAATGTTTGTTTTGGAAATGTAAATTTTTTTTGTAATTTTCTCAAGAAACTGTAGACTTTCATTCTGCACCTTTCTAAAAGTTTTGTGGGTTTTTTTTTTTTTTAGAAATGTTTTTGTTTTGATGAAAATGACTTAAGTATGACCTTAAAAAAGTTGTAATAATTTGATCATGAGAACCCTCAATTTTTTCTGCTTTTGCAGTTGGTTAAACAAATTGTAATTACTGTTTTTTTCCTCCTTCACAAAACCTCCAAATGTAGTGTAAAAATAAATAGAGCAAGTAAGCGGCCTCCTGCTGTTTATATTCAAGTGCTTTGCACACATTGAAGATACTTGGGTGTAATTGGTATAGAATGCTGCTACAAGCATAATTTGCCTCTTAATTTTTTCACAAGTTGGCAAGAACAGTGGCAATAAAAAGTGGGGCGCTTTCCTGTGGTAGATGGGCTGCATCTGCTGGTTAGTGTCAGGCTGCTTTTCTGTTAGTGCGGTGATGGTTCAGCTTCATATACTCGGTCGCTCTTTTCGCGGTTGGGAGTGCTTCAGTTCTGCCAGCTCTTGCAGCGGTTGGCAGCAGTGTTATTATGTTTAGTCAGTTTGAAGTGGAGTGAGGTGTTCATCACAAACTGTAGGCTGGGACAGTGGAGCCTATTGGAGAAAAGGTTGTTGCTCTGAATTTGTTATATTATTTAATCAGTGCTTAATTTAAAGTGACACTTCACTAAAAATCAAGTTTTTTTTTCTTGTTAACATGTCTGTAACATGGTTTTTATGACTTACGAGACATACAGCCGTGGACAAAATTGTTGGTACCCCTCTGTTAATTAAAGAAAAACCCACAATGGTCACAGAAATAACTTGAATCTGACAAAAGTGGTAATAAATAAAAAGTCTATGAAAATTAACCAATGAAAATCAGACAATGCTTTTGAATTGTGGTTCAACAGAATTACTTTAAAAACAAACTCATGAAACAGGCCTGGACAAAAATGATGGTACCCCTAGAAAAGACATGGACCAGAGGAAGCAAAGGAGAGAGTTGTCTCAGGAGATTAGAAAGAAAATTATAGACAAGCATGTTAAAGGTAAAGGCTATAAGACCATCTCCAAGCAGCTTGATGTTCCTGTGACTACAGTTGCACATATTATTCAGAAATTTAAGATCCACAGGACTGTAGCCAACCTCCCTGGACGTGGCCGCAGGAGGAGACAGATAATACGAATGGTAACAAAAGAGCCCAGAACAACCTCTAAATCCATTCATGGTGAACTCCAAGGTCAAGGTACATCAGTGTCAGATCGCATCATCCGTCGTTGTTTGAGCCAAAGTGGACTTCATGGGAGACAACCAAGGAGGACACCACTGTTGAAAACAAATCATAAAAAAGCCAGACTGGAATTTGCCAAACTGCATGTTGACAAGCCACAAAGCTTCTGGGAGAATGTCCTATGGACAGACGAGACAAATCTGGAACTTTTTGGCAAGGCACATCAGCTCTTATGTTCACAGACGCAAAAATGAAGCATACCAAGAAAAGAACACTGTCCCTACTGTGAAACATGGAGGAGGTTCTGTTATGTTCTGGGGCTGCTTTGCTGCATCTGGTACAGGGTGTCTTGAATCTGTGCAGGGTACAATGAAATCTCAAGACTATCAAGGTATTCTAGACAGAAATGTGCTGCCCAGTGTCAGACAGCTTGGTCTCAGTCACAGGACATGGGTCTTGCAACAGGATAACGACCCAAAACACACAGCTAAAAACACCCAAGAATGGCTAAGAGTGAAACATTGGACTATTCTAAAGTGGCCTTCTATGAGTCCTGATCTAAATCCTATTGAACATCTGTGGAAGGAGCTGAAACATGGCGTCTGGAGAAGGCACCCTTCAAACCTGAGACAACTGGGGCAGTTTGCTCATGAGGAGTGGGCCAAAATACCTGCTGAGAGGTGCAGAAGTCTCATTGACAGTTACAGAAATTGTTCGATTGCAGTGATTGCCTCAAAAGGTTGTGCAACAAAATATTGTTAAGGGTACCATCATTTTTGTCCAGGCCTGTCTCATGAGTTTGTTTTTTAAAATAATTCTGTTGAACCACAATTCAAAAGCATTGTCTGATTTTCATTGGTTAATTCTCATAGAATTTTTATTTATTACCACTTTTGTCAGATTCAAGTTATTTCTGTGACCATTGTGGGTTTTTCTTTCATTAACAGAGGGGTCCCAACAATTTTGTCCACAGCTGTATCAAGAGCAAAATCGCTCAAATGTCTCATGTCTCTGTTTTTTTTGCTGTAAAGTTTCACTTAAGCCCCGCCCCATGCAAAAAGCGAGTTGAGACGGAACGTTTTTGGTGATGTAATTATTCATGGTGCTGGCACGTGGGTAGTGTTGAGCCTATCAATACACTCTGGCCCAACTGACGTTATCCTCCAGGCTAGTTAGCATTTTTTAACAAGCTACTTTGAAGCTACTTTGAAAACTTGACCCAAATTAAGATAGGTTTTACCATTAAACTGCTTTTAAGGACTGATGCAGTTTCAGTCATTGTCCTGAGCCACCGTGCGTACAACTGGGCATGTCCTTCAGCTGGTAAGTCTTTTTATCAAAGGATTTATGCTGATAATGCAGTGCTAGCTACTATTAGCCTTATGATATGTGGTTGGGCCTAGTAATCACAGATTCTGGTGTTTGGAGTGGGGGGGGGGGGTAAAAAGTGAAAAGACACGAAATTGTAAGACAATGAAAGAGGTTTTTTTTTTTGTTTTTTTTAAGAAAAAAGGGCATAAGATATCATTTCAGTCAATATAGATTTGTTTTTATAGGGGATTTATATCTACTGGAGTGCATCTTTCAGAAAGCGTGAGTGGTGTTATGGATGTTGAAAATGACAGGTAGATGAGATTCTGTACTCGCTTTTGCACTACTGTCACATTTTTTTTAAAGAGCTAAATATTGTCTGAAGCACACAAATTGCAGGGGCATAAACTGACATAGAAGACTATACACAATATCACTAGCTTTAGTAGACACAATTTTAGCACATACCAAAAACATGCAAGTTAGGTTAATTGGCATCAGACTGGGGATTCTAAATTGTCCTTAGGTATGACTGTGAGAGTGAATGGTTGTCTGTCTCTCTGTGTTGGCCCTGCGATGGACTGGCAATCTGTCCAGGGTGTACCCTGCCTCTCGCCCAAAAGATGCTGGGATAGGCTTCAGCCCCCCCGCGATCCGAAAAGGATTAAGCGGAAGAAGATGAATGAATGAATGAATGAATGTTATACCAATGAATTCTGGAAATAGCCTAAGTTCTGGTGTGGATTTTAATAGGCAGTTTGCCATGTGTTGACTGAGGTTTGTGAGTCAAGATTATTGTGTTGGTTGTGGCGATAGATGCAGGGTGGTAAGCAGAATATGAGTTAGAAAGCAAGAAGAAAGAAAACTTTATTGTCCTTCAGTCTGTGCACGGCAAAGGAGGTGCTGTTGTGTCCATAGTTATTAGAATGAGGAGCAGGGCAGAAGGCAGTTTATATCTTTATAACACACCAGTCAAATAGCAGTGGGCTACAGTGCTCTAGGTCCAGGCGTCTACAATGAAAGAGGACTACCCCTTCCGCCCCTGGCCTTTTATATCCCGGCCAGCGTCACCACCGGAAGTGTGGCTCGGCAGCCCCCTCTAATCCCCCGTAAATCCCAGGCCGCTACATTACTGCTGATTTACGGATGTAACATTTCAGCCCCCTTCAAAAAAAAAATTGCAGCCACACAATTAGCCCACCCAACTTTATTACCTGACTCACTCACTAACAGGGGAGAACAACATATACAAAAATAAACAAATAATCTATCCAGTCATACAATTCAGGCTGGGGGGCCGGGTAGACTACCGACACCCCCTACACAGCCAAGCAGATTATTCTGCCGCTTTCTTATCAGTCCAGAACATAAAATAAGCTGTGTTTCTAATAAAAGAAAACCCCAGAACCAGCATTAAACACACCTATACACTGAACTCTAAACAATGAACACATGTATCCTTCACCAAACCTTACTCCACTGGCGGCCTCCCACCCCCAGCACATCCCACACAAAAGTACACACACACACACACACACACACACACACACACACACACACACACACACACACACACACACACACACACAAACAAACAGTGTTGAGGTAGCCAATTTAGCACAATATATTTTCACATTAACGCACACCAGGTCGAGCCTCAGAGCACCTATCACCCTTATTCCAGTTATTAAACAGGTTTTATCTCAGTGTATGTTACGGTGCTGAAATCATAAACCAATACTCCTCAGAAAAAAAAAAACCTCAAAGCCAAATCCAGTAATTTCATCTCTTCTCTTTTGTGTTCGCCTCCCTTTTTTTTTATATAATCTCCCCAAATACAGTCAATTAAACACTCAAGTCAATCTATTAAATGTAAAGCTATTAAATGCAAGCTATTAAATGTAAAGGTTGTGTAGAGCACAACCCAGCAGAGTTAACTTATAAACAACCTGACCTGAGAGGCAAACATTGAACATTTTCTTCCAAACAAACAATTCACAGTCATTTCACACAACTCGTGGAATGACGCCCCCCCCCTTCCCCCCAGGATTACCATCCCGTGGTTCCCAGCCAGAGCATTGCCACCTTTTAGTCTCTGGGGAAGGGCTACGTCGTCTCTTCTCCACCTTCACTTGACGCAGCTTGCTGGGGTGCCTCCATGTTCCGTCCGACAGGCCCAAGTAGCCGTCACTCTGGGTGGCCTCCACTTGTAGCCACCCCTGGTCATCATACAATCCATGGCGTTTATGGGATCCCCTCGACCGAGCTTCTACCCCAGGGCGAATCGTATCACCAACCCCCAGGGGAGCTCTAACAAGTCTCTCCAGATCTCTCCACATTGGGGGGGCTTCCCATTTGGAACCGGTATTCTTTCCGGTCCGGCCTGAAGTTCTTTTCAAGGGCCGTCTTCTGGTGCGTTTCAAGTGCGCACCTGTTGGTCTAGCCCCGGTGCTGTTCAGCGCTGATGTCCCGGTCCCGCCAACCAATCCGGGGGCCCGCCGTGCCGCCCAGCTCCCACACCCAGGGTAACTTGGGCTCTGGCATCGGGTCCATCCCGGGGAGGTGCCCCGTGACGGTCCTCCTCGTTGTCCTCTACCAGTTCGGGCCAATCGGCGTCCCAGAGCACATCGTCATCCACCTCTGGCAGGGGTTGGTTCCACAAACCTCCACCCGACCACTCCTCTCCAGTGTCACTGGCGATGGAGAAACCCAAGCTATAGAACATATCGTATACCAAAATGTTAAATCCTGTGGCTGTCACCAGCACCTGGACAATCACCATGCTTCTCGACTTATAACGTGCCATCACCTCGATGTACCCCAATACGGCAATCCTACTTCTGCCATAGCAGTAAAGTAGGACCACCATTTTCTGGATGTGGTACCGGGGGAACAAGCTCTTCACCATCTGCAGATTTAAAATTGAAGCCACTGCACCTGTATCCACTAGCATCAGCACCTCGACTCCGTCCAGAGATACCGTGCAATAGATACGGCCACCGGATTCAGGTACAACCATATGCACAACAGTGGGAGTCTTCGTGGAGGAGCCCCCTCCATTTCCATGTTCCCCACGCTCAAAAGTTCTTGCAGGCTCGTGCGAAATGGTGTAGCAGGCCACATTTCCCACAACACTTTCCATTCGCCGGACACTCTCTGGGCTTATGTCTATGTCTAGCAGATCCGCAGCCATAACATCTCAGCATTCCTGGGGCAGACCTTATTCTGACGACGGAGGTGTACTCCCCTTCCTCCTCAACATCATCTTTACCTACTGGGTCCGTTGTCAGTGCCTTTAGCCGAGGTTCATTTGAGGATGAGGATGACTCGCCGCTGAGGTATCTCGGTATAGTTTCAGCCGCCTCGAACTGCTGGACAATATCAATGGCGGTGGTCAATGTCAGTTCACCCAAATGGGTCAGGAGGCATGACTGGGCAGCTGAACACCTAACATGTTCTGCCAGCTGGTCCTAAATCATTTCGTTCTGTAGAGCTCCAAAGTTGCATTCCGCTGCCAGCTGACGCAGGTCTGCCACAAACCTTTTAACCGGCTCTCCTGGCCACTGGTGGTGCTGTCGAAATTGGATACATTGGACGATGTCGTTGTCCGACGCGCGAAAATATCACGCCATTAGCTCTACAACCTCTTCAAAAGTTTCAGCTCCGCCTAATGTCTCCATGAGCCTTTGCCCTTCCATGCCCAAATTATGGACTAAAATTGCTCTTGCTCACAATTTCTTCAACTCACCGAGGTTGAGGGCCACCAGGTAGTTGCTAAATGCCGTAAACCACCTAGGCCACGACATGGGAGGCTCACCAGGGGCCTCCAGAAACAGCCGAAAACTCTTTGCAGTACACTCCATAACCGCATTCTCCTCATCGCCAAATGTTGTGTCCATAATTAGTAGAATGAGGAGCAGGGCGGAAGGCAGTTTATATCTTTATTAATAACTTATAAATAACACACCAGTCAAACAGCAGTGGGCTACAGCGCTCTAGGTCAAGGCATCTACAATGAAAGAGGACTACCCCTTCCCCCACTGGCCTTTTATACCCCGGCCAGAGTCACCACCAGAAGTGTGGTTTGCCAGCCCCCTCTAATCCCCGGTAAATCCCAGGCCGCCATATTACTGCTGATTTACGGATGTTTTACGGATGTAACAGGTGCAGTCAAACATAATTGTGTTTATCCTAACTACAATCTTAATCACACCTAGAATTGGAAGGCGCTGCCATAAGCATGTCATTCTTAAGACAAAGAGTGATCCAATAGACTCCCATGATGAATAAACAATCAAGGATTCAGTGCATCCCGCCTGGTATGGGGTTACCGGGGCTCCACCCTGGAACCAGGCCTGGGGAAGGGGCTCAATGGCTAGCGTCTGGTGGCTGGGTTTCTGCCCATGGGACTCGGTCGGGCTCAGCACGAAGGAGTTACATGGGACACCCTCCAGTGGGCTCACCACTTGCAGGAGGGACCATGGGGTCCGGTGCAATGGATCAGGTGACGGCCGAAGGCAGAGACATTGGTGGTCTGATCCCTGGCTTTCGAAACTGGCTTTAAGGACGTGGAACGTCACCTCTCTGACGAGAAAGGAGCCTGAGCTGATGCACGAGGTTGAGAGATACTGGCTAGATATACAGTGGGGTAAAAAAGTATTTAGTCAGCCACCAATTGTGCAAGTTCTCCCACTGTAAAAGATGAGAGAGGTCTCCAATTTTCATCATAGGTATACCTCAACTATGAGAGACAAAATGAGAAGAAAAAAAATCCAGCAAATCACATTGTCTGATTTTTAAAGAATTTATTTGCAAATTATGGTGGAAAATAAGTATTTGGTCAATAACAAAAGTTCATCTCAATACGTTTTCTGTAAGTCTTCACAAGGTTTTCACACACTGTTGCTGGTATTTTGGCCCGCTCCTCCATGCAGATCTCCTCTAGAGCAGTGATGTTTTGGGGCTGTCGCTGGGCAACACAGACTTTCAACTCCCTCCAAAGATTTTCTATGGTGTTGAGATCTGGAGACTGGCTAGGCCACTCCAGGACCTTGAAATGCTTCTTACGAAGCCACTCCTTCGTTGCCCGGGCGGTGTGTTTGGGATCAATGTCATGCTGAAAGACCCAGCCACGTTTCATCTTCAATGCCCTTGCTGATGGAAGGAGGTTTTCACTCAAAATCTCACGATACATGGCCCCATTCATTCTTTCCTTTACACGGATCAGTCGTCCTGGTCCCTTTGCAGAAAAACAGCCCCAAAGCATGATGTTTCCACCCCCATGCTTCACAGTAGGTATGGTGTTCTTTGGATGCAACTCAGCATTCTTTCTCCTCCAAACATGACAAGTTGAGTTTTGATCAAAAAGTTCTATTTTGGTTTCATCTGACCATATGACATTCTCCCAATCCTCTTCTGGATCATTCAAATGCTCTCTAGCAAAATTCAGACGGGCCTGGACATGTACTGGCTTAAGCAGGGGGACACATCTGGCACTGCAGGATTTGAGTCCCTGGCGGTGTAGTGTGTTACCGATGGTAGCCTTTGTTACTTTGGTCCCAGCTCTCTGCAGGTCATTCACTAGGTCCCCCCATGTGGTTCTGGGATTTTTGCTCACCGTTCTCGTGATAATTTTGACCCCACGGGGTGAGATCTTGCGTGGAGCCCCAGATCGAGGGAGATTATCAGTGGTCTTGTATGTCTTCCATTTTCTAATAATTGCTCCCACATTTGATTTCTTCACACCAAGCTACTTACTTATTGCAGATTCAGTCTTCCCAGCCTGGTGCAGGTCTGCAATTTTGTTTCTGGTGTCCTTTGACAGCTCTTTGGTCTTGGCCATAGTGGAGTTTGGAGTCTGACTGTTTGAGGTTGTGGACAGGTGTCTTTTATACTGATAACAAGTTCAAACAGGTGCCATTAATACAGGTAACAAGTGGAGGACAGAGGAGCCTCTTAAAGAAGAAGTTACAGGTCTGTGAGAGCCAGAAATCTTGCTTGTTTGTAGGTGACCAAATACTTATTTTACCGAGGAATTTACCAATTAATTCATTAAAAATCCTTCAATGTGATTTTCTGGATTTTTTTTTTCTCATTTTGTCTCTCATAGTTGAGGTATACCTATGATGAAAATTGGAGACCTCTCTCATCTTTTAAGTGGGAGAACTTGCACAATTGGTGGCTGACTAAATACTTTTTTGCCCCACTGTAGTTGGGCTCACCTCAATGCACAGCTCCATTTCTGGAACCAGTTTCCTGGAGAGGGGCTAGAGCTTGGCCTACTCTGGAGTTGCCCCAGGTGAGAGGCAACTAGCAGGGGTGGGTATTTCTTTTTATCTTCCCACCTTGCTGCCTCGACATTAGAGTTTTCCCTGGTGGACAAAAGGGTAGTTTCTCTGTGCCTTCGGGTTGGGAAACGGATCCTGACCGTCATTTGTGCCTACGCACCAAATGATGGTTCAGAGCACCCACCCTTTTTGGAGACTTTGACTGGGCTTCTGGAGAGTGCTCCTCTTGGAGACTCCATTGTCCTACTGAGGGACTTCAGTGCACATGTGGGCAACGACAGTGAAACCTGGAGGGGCATGATTGGGAGGAATGGCCTGCCCGATCTGAACCCGAGTGGTGTTCAGTTATTGGACTTCTGTGCCAACCACAGTTTGTCCATAACAAACACCATGTTCAAGCATAAGGGTGTCCATAAAGTATACAAAATCAAATCAAATCAAATATGTACACCTGGCACCAGGACACCCTTGGTTGCAGGTCAATGATCGATTTTGTTATTGTGTCATCAGACCTGCAACCATACGTGTTGGACACTAGGGTAAGGAGAGGCACAGAGCTGTCAAATGATCACCACCTGGTGATGAGTCGGATCTCATGGCGGGATGAATGCCACTCAGACCTGGTAGACCTAAATGTATAGAACATTTGGCTGAGGCCCCTGTCCGAGAGGTCTTCAACTCCCACCTCCGGAAGAACTTCAACCACATTCCAAGGGAGTCTGGAGACATGGAGTCTGAATGGGCCATGCTCTCCCCCTCCATTGTTGAAGCAGCTGCCCAGAGCTGAAGGCACAAGGTTGTTAGTGCATCTCGTGGTGACAACCCCCGAATCAAGTGGTGGACACCATTGGTGAGGGGGGCCATCAAGCTGAAGAAGTAGTCCTATCAAGCTTGGGTTGCTTGTGGGACTCCCGAAGCGGCTGAGGTGTTTTAGCGGGCCAAGCGTAGTGCAGCTCGGGTGGTTGCTGATGCAAAAACTCGGGTGTGGGAGAAGTTCGGTGAGGCCATGAAACAAGACTTTCAGTCGGCCTCGAAGAGATTCTGGCAAACTGTCCAATTGCTCAAGAGGAGGAAGCAGCTCCCTGTCCACACTGTGTATGGTGCAGGTGGGGCACTGTTGACTAAGACTTTCGATGGATGACACTTCTCAGCCTCCCTGGGAAGGTCTATACCAGGGTACTGGAGAGGAGAGTCCGACTGCTGGTCGAACCTTGGATTCAGGACGAGCAATGTGGTTTTCATCCTGGCCGTGGCACATCGGACCAACTCTTTAGCCTCTCGAGAAACCCCGAGAGTTCGTGGGAGTTTGCCCAACCAGTCCACATGTGTTTTGTGGACTTGGAGAAAGCATTCAACTTCGTCTGTTGTAGGGGTTACTGTGGGGGTATGGAGTATCGGGCTTGTTGTTACGAGCTATCTGGTCTCTATACAACCGTTGCAAGAATTTGGTTCGTATTGCCAACACCCAGACAAACTCATTTCCAGCGAGAGTTGGGCTCTGCCAGGACTGCCCTTTGTCACCGATTCTTTTCATAATTTTTATGGACAGGATTTCTAGATGCAGCCAAGGAATGGAGGGTGTCATGTTCGCTGACCACAGGATCTCATCTCTTCTGTTTGCAGATGATGTTGTCCTGTTGGCTTCATCGAGCAGTGACTTTCAGGTCTTGCTGGGATGGTTTGCTACTGAGTGTGAAGTGGCTGGGATGAGAATCAGCACCTCCAAGTCCGAGTCCATGGTCCTCAGCCGGAAAAGGTGGATTGTCCTCTCCGGGTTGGGGACAAGCTCCTGCCCCAAGTGGAGGAGTTTAAGTATCTCGGGGTCTCATTCACGAGTGAGGGGAAAAGGGAATAGGATAGAGTAGGCTTCATTGTCATTATACAGCTGTACAATACAACAGAATTGTGGGTGCTCCACCAGGCTATTGTGCAATAAATTAAGAGAGAAGGATTAGATAAAAATGCAGTTACAGAACACAAGATTAAACACATGACTGAAATAAAAATAGCCCACGATTCTGGAAATATGCAAAGGTATGGTAGTGGCTTCATGGATGGAACTATGTACATCAGAGTGCAGAGTGCAGAACATAGAATTGAGGAAAATAAGATAAGATAAGATAAGATAAGCCTTTATTAGTCCCACAACGGGGAAATTCCAGGATTGCAACAGCACAGGGATAGCAACACTCAGAGCAACAATCAGAAGGCAAGAAAACAAAAACAAGCGAGCAAGAGCAGCTAATATACATATGTACATATTACTATAAGATATATATATACACACACACACACAGACACACAGTGCAGAGCATTGTAGCTGGATGGAATAAATATATAAATATATGAACACACAGTGCAGAGCATTGTAGCTAGATGGAATAAATATGTAAATATATAAACACCCACAGTACGGAGCATTGCAGCTAGGTGGAATAAATATGCAAGTATATAAACACACACAGTGCGGAGCAATGTAGCTAGATGGAATAATATGTATATATATAAAAACACAGTGCGGAGCATTGTAGCTAGATGGAATAAATGTATAGATATATAAATATAAACACACCCAGTGCTGAGCATTGTAGCTAGATGGAATAAATATGTAAATATATAAACACACACAGTGCAGAGCATTGTTGCTAGATGGGATGAAACAGCATAACCGACTACTTAGTTATCCTACATGGTATGATTATGTGCCCATACATATTCTCACCCTCCATAGCGACCGGTATGTTCCTAGTTGTATGCCGGAGAGGACCATTGTGTAAGTCTATTGCATCTTTTGCATTCAAAAAACTATTAGTTTGTTACGTCTTTTTGCTATCTCTGCGAGCAGCCCTGCTTAGGTTGTACAGTCTGACAGCCGTTGGTAGGAAGGACCTACGAAACCTCTCGGTTGTGCACCTGGGATGATGTAGTCTGCTGCTAAATGAGCTCCTCAGTGCATCCAGTATGTCCTGCATAGGGTGGAACTCGGACTCCAGCAGAGATGACAGTTTAGCCACCGTCCTTCTCTCTCCTATCTCCTCCATCGGATCAAGGCGCTGCCCCAGGACAGAGCTAGCTTTCTTAATCAGTTTGTTCAGTCTCTTCCTATCAAACCTATAAAACTATTATTATTATTATTAAAACTATTATTATTATTGGACCTATAAAATGGTCCAATAATAACAATGCTCTGCACTGTGTGTCTATATATATACATTTATAGTAATATGGACATATGTTTACTAGATGTTGTTTTTTTCTTGCCTTCTGATTGTTGCTCTGAGTGTTACTATCCCTGTGCTGTTGCAATCCTGGAATTTCCCCATTGTGGGACTAATAAAGGCTTATCTTATCTTATCTTATAATTATGGAAAATATACATAGTAGTGGTTTCACGGATGGGTCAATATACAGACGTGGACAAAATTGTTGGTACCCCTCTGTTAATGAAAGAAAAACCCACAATGGTCACAGAAATAACTTGAATCTGACAAAAGTGGTAATAAATAAAAAGTCTATGAAAATTAACCAATGAAAATCAGACAATGCTTTTGAATTTTGGTTCAACAGAATTATTTTAAAAAACAAACTCATGAAACAGGCCTGGACAAAAATGATGGTACCCTTAACAATATTTTGTTGCACAACCTTTTGAGGCAATCACTGCAATCAAACGATTTCTGTAACTGTCAATGAGACTTCTTCACCTCTCAGCAGGTATTTTGGCCCACTTCTCATGAGCAAACTGCCCCAGTTGTCTCAGGTTTGAAGGGTGCCTTCTCCAGACGGCATGTTTCAGCTCCTTCTACAGATGTTCAATAGGATTTAGATCACAGCTCATAGAAGGCCACTTTAGAATAGTCCAATATTTGGCTCTTAGCCATTCTTGGGTGTTTTTAGCTGTGTGTTTTGGGTCGTTATCCTGTTGCAAGACCCATGACCTGTGACTGAGACCAAGCTGTCTGACACTGGGCAGCACGTTTCTCTCTAGAGTACCTTGATAGTCTTGAGATTTCATTGTACCCTGTATGGCTGTGTAGTTGTGCATGTACATGTTGGACATATGCATATGTGATTTAACTAGTTGTGCATGTATATGTTGGACATATGCATATGTGATTTAACCTCACGATGAAGGAGCCGTAGAGTCTGAGCCCCCTGCAGAGGACAGCGAGAGAAGACATAGGTGTGGACAGAAGACGGAAGTGGTCCCGCTTGCACAACCTCTTAGGCTGCCAGCCAAGTTTTTACCAGAGCACCCGGAGCCCCCACCTCTCCCTGCTCTGGGACCGTTAGTTGGCACGGGAGCAGACACGCTTCCGGGTCCGGTTCATCACGCTTTTCCACGAGTTTTCGTCCCCAAGGCTTTGAAAAATGCCGAGTTCGTTTTTGTCAGGTGCGAAGCCCTAAAAGCAACACTCAAGCCACCTTACGAAGGGCCATTTCGAGTGCTGGAGGCAGGTGATAAGCAATTTGTGCTAGATTTTGGAGACAGAAAAGAGACAGTCAGTATTGACAGACTAAAACCTGCTTTTGTCATGAAGGACGGGTCTGTACCGGTCGCAGTGGCGCCTCGACGAGGCAGGCCCCCGCAGGGGGCAAATAATCACTCTCTCCCTCAGTCAACAGAGCCGGAGCAGAAAGGTGCCGCAGGCAAGGCGGGGCCAACTCACAGCAGATTCGGCAGACGGTTGAAGCCCAGGCGGCGCACAGACTGAATGTTGATGTTGATTATACAGTAGTCAGTAAGATGTTATTGAATTTTAGGGAATAGTCCGTTCTTCATCGTTTGGGGGGGTTATATGGCTGTGTAGCTGTGCATGTACATGTTGGACATATGCATATGTGATTTAACTAGTTGTGCATGTATATGTTGGACATATGCATATGTGATTTAACCTCACGATGAAGGAGCCGTAAAGTCTGAGCCCCCTGCGGAGGACAGCGAGAGAAGACATAGGTGTGGACAGAAGACTTCCTGACCTCTGAGGCTCGAGAGGAGAGAGGGGGGAGTAATGTAAATAAAGGGATGATGAATGTGAATAAAGGGATTATGATGGAGATGTGTGACCTCCCCTGCGAGGGAGATTCCTTTATGTGAGAATGTTTAAAGGTGAGGACTTTGGTGTGTTTCCTCCTCTTTGTTCGCTGCTCAAGAATGAGAGCAGACTGTGGGAAAGATTGCTTGAAATAAACTTGAATTAAATGCAATTCAGTTTCGTTATTCAAGGCTCCCCACAATTGGTGACCGACGACGTTGAGAATGACCGGAGAAGGTCTCAGGGTCCCGGACTCACAGAGTTCAGTTCTGGCGAGTGCAGTGGCCGTCAAGCTGCCTGATTTCTGGCAGGATAACCCACGGTCGTGGTTCCTGCAAGCGGAGTCGCAGTTCGCGCTCGCAGGAGTAACGGTGGATGACACTAAGTTCCACCATGTCATCGCTAAACTGGATAACAGCACAGCTCGGTGTGTGCAGAGCTTGGTGGAGCAGCCACCCGCGACCGGCAGGTACGACAAGCTGAAATCCACCCTCATTAAGTTTTTCACCCCCTCGGCCGAAGTGAGGGCGAGGAGGATCCTGTCTTTGCTAGACCAAGGAGGACACAGGCCGAGCACCCTGATGGAGGAGATGATACAGCTGAGAGGGTCGGACAACGATGATTTCCTTTTCCAGTTCATCTTCCTCTCCAACCTCCCGAAGCATGCGAGAAGCACGCTGGCCGGCAAGAAGTGTCACACCCTGGAGGAGTTCCGGGAGCTGGCCCAGGAAGCAGATGGGATTCTGGACGCCTGCGGCGGGCAAGCAACCACAGCAGCGACCCAAGACAGCGGGGAGCCAGAGGCGGCAGACCCAGGCTGGCCGACGACGGCGGCAGCACGGCCGCGACGAGGTGGAGCCAATGGTCCGGTGGCAGAGGCGCGACCCCGACACAGCGGAGGAGAGGATCTCTGCTTTTACCATCGGAGGTTCGCTGATAGGGCACGCAGGTGTGTGCCGCCCTGCAACTTCAAGAGTTCGGGAAACGGCAAGACCGGGGGTCGCTAGCAGCTTCGACTCTCGGAGAAGGCAACAAGCTGCTCTACATCACGGATGCGAGCTCCGGACGAGAGTTCCTCATAGACACCGGAGCCCAAGTGAGCTTCATCACCCCAACATATGCGGACCGGGTGGCTGGACCCCGCAGTAGCGGAGCTACAGCGGCAAATGGCTCGAGCATCAACACCTACGGGAAAAGGACCTTGCCTTTATGCTTACATGGCCGCACATATGAATGGACTTTTGTAATAGCGGCGGTGAGTTTCAACATGTTGGGCGCGGATTTTTTGTGCTCACACAATCTGTTAGTTGATCTTGCTAATAGACGGCTGGTAAATGCACTCTCTTTTTACTCTCTCCCCTGTGCAGCTCGAGTGTCCCCACCACCAGTACAGACCCACGTCGCTACAGCAGGTGGTAAGTTTCACACACTCCTCACCCAATTTCCAGCGCTCACTGTGTCCACTTTTTCAGCGACAGTCGCGAAACACGGGGTGAAACATTTTATCCCTACATCTGGTCCTCCCGTGTTTGCAAAAGCTCGGCGTTTGGATGCAGTTAAGCTCGCCATTGCGCGCGAGGAGTTCGCCAGCCTAGAGAGGCTGGGCATCGTTCGTAGGTCAAAAAGCCCGTGGGCTTCGCCGCTGCACATGGTACCGAAAGCCGATGGCTCCTGGAGACCGTGTGGTGATTACCGCAGGCTAAACAATGCTACGGCGCACGATCGTTATCCCATCCCGCACATTCAGGATTTTTCGGTGCACCTGGCGGGGGCGCACATTTTTTCAAAGATTGATCTGGTTCGCGGCTATCACCAAGTCCCAGTCCAACCGGAGGACATTCCTAAAACAGCGGTAATAACCCCATTCGGACTTTTCGAATTTTTACGCATGCCGTTTGGTCTCAAAGGGGCGGCGCAAACGTTTCAGCGGATGATGGATGCCGTGTTACGCGATCTCCCTTTCGTGTTTGTGCACCTCGACGACATTTTGGTCGCGAGTACTTCAGAGGACGAACACGAAACGCACCTCACAGCAGTTTTTAGGAGGCTGGGAGAGCACGGCTTAATAATTAACCCAACCAAGTGCCAGTTCGGCGTCGAGCAGATCGATTTTTTGGGTCACCGCGTCTCCCCAGAGGGAGCGGTTCCATTACCAGATAAAGTACGCGCGGTAGCGGATTTTCCCCGGCCACAAACGGTCAAATCACTGCAGGAATTCTTGGGGATGGTGAATTTTTATAACCGATTCCTGTCCCACGCAGCTCAAATCATGCAACCGTTATATGCCGCGCTCAAAAAGCAAAAACCAACCCAGGCGGTCGAATGGTCCCCGGAGCGGGAGCGCACGTTCACAGAGGTTAAAAAAGCCTTGGCTGACGCTGCGCTCCTGGCCCACCCAGACCCGGCAGCGCGTATCGCGCTGACGACAGACGCTTCAGATTTAGCCATAGGGGCCGTTATTGAGCAACAGGTCGCCGGGGTTTGGCAGCCATTGGCTTTCTTTAGCAAATCCTTAAGCGCGGCTGAGCAAAAATACAGCACATTCGACAGAGAACTGTTGGCGCTGCATTTGGCTATTCGTCATTTCCAGTTCTGGCTGGAAGGACGGTGCTTCACCGCTTATGTGGACCACAAGCCGCTCACATACGCCATGGCCAAAATTTCAGACCCGTGGTCAGGCAGGCAGCAGAGGCAGCTGGCCGCGATCTCGGAATTTACCACTGCCATTAGGCACGTTGCGGGCAAATTCAGTGTAGTAGCAGATTGTCTCTCGCGCGCGGTCACGACTCCACCACGCGCAGAGGCAGAACGGGCCACCGTGACCACGCCGCTCTGCGCGCGCAGCCCCGGTGCACGTGGGTATAGATTACGCAGCCATGGCAGCGGACCAGGGGGCGGACGCAGATGTGCGCGCGCTCCAGTCTGGACCAACAAGGTTGAGGCTGGAGAGCAAGTGTTTACAAACTGGTATGCCCCCCCCCGATCTGCGACGTGTCGACGGGGCGCCCACGTCCGGTGGTTCCGGCCGCGTGGCGCCGCCGTGTTTTTGACTCGGTCCACTCACTGGCGCACCTGGGGGTGCGCACGTCGGTGAAAATGGTAGCGGAAAAGTTTGTTTGGCCGTGCCTGCGCAAGCACGTGAAGGAATGGGCAAAAACCTGCATTTCCTGTCAACGGACCAAAATTCACAAGCACACAAGAGCCCCGTTAGAACCGTTTCGCATTCCAGCCAGAAGGTTCGACCACGTGCACGTCGACCTCGTGGGCCCCCTACCGGCATCACAGGGGTTCACGCATCTTTTGACAATGGTGGACTGAACCACACGTTGGCCGGAAGTGGTCCCGCTTGCGACGACCATGGCCGCGGAGGTGGCTCGCGTTTTTTTAATGGCTTGGGTGGCGCGCTTCGGGGTTCCGTCGGACATCACGTCCAATAGAGGACCTCAATTCATCTCTGAGCTGTGGTCAGCGATGGCCAACGGCTTGGGAGCCAAAATTCACCGCACTACGGCTTACCACCCTCAGGCTAATGGTTTATGCGAGCGTTTTCATAGGTCTTTGAAGGCAGCACTCAGAGCGTCGCTCACGGATGCAGATTGGGTAAATAAACTACCATGGGTTTTATTAGGGTTGCGTTCTGCGCCCAAAGAGGACTTAGACGCCTCCCCAGCGGAGCTGGTATTCGCACAACCTCTTAGGCTGCCAGCCAAGTTTTTACCAGAGCACCCGGAGCCCCCACCTCTCCCTGCTCTGGGACCGTTAGTTGGCACGGGAGCAGACACGCTTCCGGGTCCGGTTCATCACGCTTTTCCACGAGTTTTCGTCCCCAAGGCTTTGAAAAATGCCGAGTTCGTTTTTGTCAGGCGCGAAGCCCTAAAAGCAACACTCAAGCCACCTTACGAAGGGCCATTTCGAGTGCTGGAGGCAGGTGATAAGCAATTTGTGCTAGATTTTGGAGACAGAAAAGAGACAGTCAGTATTGACAGACTAAAACCTGCTTTTGTCATGAAGGACGGGTCTGTACCGGTCGCAGTGGCGCCTCGACGAGGCAGGCCCCCGCAGGGGGCAAATAATCACTCTCTCCCTCAGTCAACAGAGCCGGAGCAGAAAGGTGCCGCAGGCAAGGCGGGGCCAACTCACAGCAGATTCGGCAGACGGTTGAAGCCCAGGCGGCGCACAGACTGAATGTTGATGTTGATTATACAGTAGTCAGTAAGATGTTATTGAATTTTAGGGAATAGTCCGTTCTTCATCGTTTGGGGGGGTTATATGGCTGTGTAGCTGTGCATGTACATGTTGGACATATGCATATGTGATTTAACTAGTTGTGCATGTATATGTTGGACATATGCATATGTGATTTAACCTCACGATGAAGGAGCCGTAAAGTCTGAGCCCCCTGCGGAGGACAGCGAGAGAAGACATAGGTGTGGACAGAAGACTTCCTGACCTCTGAGGCTCGAGAGGAGAGAGGGGGGAGTAATGTAAATAAAGGGATGATGAATGTGAATAAAGGGATTATGATGGAGATGTGTGACCTCCCCTGCGAGGGAGATTCCTTTATGTGAGAATGTTTAAAGGTGAGGACTTTGGTGTGTTTCCTCCTCTTTGTTCGCTGCTCAAGAATGAGAGCAGACTGTGGGAAAGATTGCTTGAAATAAACTTGAATTAAATGCAATTCAGTTTCGTTATTCAAGGCTCCCCACACCCTGCGCAGATTCAAGACACCCTGTGCCAGATGCAGCAAAGCAGCCCCAGAACATAACAGAACCTCCTCCATGTTTCACAGTAGGGACAGTGTTCTTTTCTTGGTATGCTTCATTTTTGCATCTGTGAACATAGAGCTGATGTGCCTTGCCAGAAAGTTCCAGTTTTGTCTCGTCTGTCCGTAGGACATTCTCCCAGAAGCTTTGTGGCTTGTCAACATGCAGTTTGGCAAATTCCAGTCTGGCTTTTTTTATGATTTGTTTTCAACAGTGGTGTCCTCCTTGGTCGTCTCCCATGAAGTCCACTTTGGCTCAAACAACGACGGATGGTGCGATCTGACACTGATGTACCTTGACCTTGGAGTTCACCATGAATGTGTTTAGAGGTTGTTCTGGGCTCTTTTGTTACCATTCGTATTAACCGTCTCCTCCTGCGGCCATGTCCAGGGAGGTTGGCAACAGTCCCGTGGATCTTAAATTTCTGAATATGTGCAACTGTAGTCACAGGAACATCATGCTGCTTGGAGATGGTCTTATAGCCTTTACCTTTAACATGCTTGTCTATAATTTTCTTTCTATTCTCCTGAGACAACTCTCTCCTTTGCTTCCTCTGGTCCATGTTTAGTGTGGTACACACCATGTCAACAAACAGCACAGTGACTACTTGTCACCCTTTATATAGGGTGACTGACTAATTACATTGGTCCATGTCTTTTCTAGGGGTACCATCATTTTTGTCCAGGCCTGTTTCATGAGTTTGTTTTTTTAAAATAATTGTGTTGAACCACAATTCAAAAGCATTGTCTGATTTTCAATGGTTAATTTTCATAGACTTTTTATTTATTACCACTTTTGTCAGATTCAAGTTATTTTTGTGACCATTGTGGGTTTTTCTTTCATTAACAGAGGGGTACCAACAATTTTGTCCACATCTGTATATGAAAGTGCGGAGTGCAAAGACAGGTGTGTTATTGTGATAATTAAAAAGGTCTTCAGTTCTGTGCATGTGAGTGTGTGGAGGGAGACGGTGGGGCCTTTGACTGGTTACAATCCGGATGGCCTAGGGCACAGGTGTCAAACTCATTCCATGGAGGGCCAAGACCCTGCAGGTTTTACCTCCACCCAGTGGCTTCAACAGGTGTTTTCTCTGAATTTCTTCCCACTGATTGCTGATCAGTGAAAACACCTGCTGAAGAGACTCGGTGGAAGTAAAACCTGCAGGGTCTTGGCCCTCCATGGAATGAGTTTGACACCCCTGGCCTAGGGGAAGAAACTGTTTGTCAATCTGGAGTGTCATAACCTTGGACTCAGGGAACACACGCACAAGGGCTCGGGAAGATTTAACGCTTTTATTGACTACCAAAGGTGTATGAGTGCGTGAGTGGGAATGGAGATGTGGTGTCGGAAGACATCGTGCATAGTGGGCGGAACAGCTCGCCGTTCGACCAGGTAACCCTGAGGGGAGAGCAGAGCAGGAGGTTAGTTGTAGCTGACCACTCCGTGGGAATAATTTATTACGTTTGCTCACGTGCAGATGGACGAGTGGCTGGCGTTGGCTTGACAGCTGTGTCCTGGAAGACAGCGCGGCTGTGCGCCCTTGACACGTCGGAGCCATGCAGGCGGAGATGAGGCGTGGAGAGGGAAAAGCCGCCGCCTGGGAATCCACCTGTGCACAGGGGAAGGACTGGAGAGAAGGTAAGGGTTTGGAGAGTTGCTTACGTGCAGTATGCGCTGTCGGTAGAGACCGGATCAGTCGCCGTGTTGAGGAGTAGATGCGAAGACGACTCCAAGCCGAAGCAGAGGGCAGAGGGGTAGATATAGCTCATCGCCGATGAGGCGCAGGTGTGCGCGCAGCTGGTAATGATGACCGGCGAGAGCGAGGTGTAACAGTACTCCCCCCCCCCCCCCGAGCAGCGCCTCCTGGCGCTGGCTTACCTGGGTGCGTCCGATGGAACTCCGTGATGAGACTGTTGTCCAGCACCCAGGACAGCGGCACCCAGGACCTGTGCTCCTGGCCATATCCCTCCCAGTCCACCAGGTACTGGAGACCGCGGCCACGGCGGCGGGCATCCAGGATGACCGTGACACTCCAAGCAGGATCTCCATCGAGCAACCTGGGGGGAGGAGGGGTCTTGGGAGGAGGACAGAGAGAGTCAGACAGCACAGGTTTAACACGAGACACATGGAAGGTAGGATGGACCCGGAGGGAGGGGGGGAGAGCCAAGCGCACAGCCACCGGGTTAACGATCTTGGTGATGGTATACGGCCCGATGAAACGTTGCGCCAGCTTCTTCTTCTCCGCCTTCAACTTGATGTCTTTGGTTGACAGCCAAACGCGCTGACCCACCAGGTATTCGGGAGCGGCCCTCCTGTGGCGATTGGCGAAGCGAGAGTTGCGCTCCGCCGTGCGTAACAGAGCCTGATGCGTACTAGTCCAAATGCGCCGGCAGCGCCTTACATGAGCCTGGACCGATGGAACCGCCACCTCCTTCTCTTCCTCCGGGAACAGCGGTGGATCGTACCCCAAGGACGCCCGGAAAGGGGACATGCCGGTGGCTGAGGAAAGGGTGGAGTTGTGGGCGTACTCGACCCAGGATGGGCAGGTGCTCCAGGAGGATGGATTGGACGAGGTGACGCAGCACAGGATTGTCTCCAACTCCTGGATTGGGCGCTCACACTGGCCGTTGGTCTGGGGGATGGTGACCAGAGGACATGCTCACCGTAGCCCCCAGCGCATTGCAGAAGGTACCCCACACCTTGGAAACAAACTGGGGTCCCCGATCCGAGACCACGTCCAACGGGATCTCATGCAGCCTAACCACATGCTGAGTCAGCAGCTCGGCCGTCTCCCGCGCCGAGGGGAGCCCACGGAGAGGCACAAAGTGGGCCGCCTTGGAGAACCAGTCGACAATGGTCAAGATGGTGTCGTAAGAATTAGACTTAGGAAGGCCGGTAACAAAATCCAGGGCCACATGGGACCACGGTCTGCCGGGAACCGGTAACAGGTGGAGGAGACCCGCTGGAGGGGAAGTGGAGGTCTTACCCACAGCGCACTGGGGACAGGCACGGACATAGTTGGAGACGTCACCTCTGAGCCCTGGCCACCAGAAAGACCGCTGAATAAGCTCCACCAGCCGAGAGGTACCAGGATGGCAAGCGAACTTGGACGTGTGGGCCCAATGGATGACGTCGCCCCGAACCGACGACGGGACGAACAACCTCCCGACTGGACCGCCGCCAGGATCAGGCTCCGCCTCCTGTGCCCTTCGGACCTTGGCCTTTATTCCCCAAGCAACAGCCCCCACAACACACGAGGATGGAAGGATGGTATGTTCACGGTCCGCCGGTTCCTCTGGGTCAAACTGCCTGGAGAGCGCGTCAGGTTTGCTGTTCTTGGATCCAGGCCGGTAGGTGATGGTGAACCTGAAGCGACCAAAAAACAGCGACCAATGCGCCTGGCGGGCATTCAGGCGCTTGGCCGTCCTCAGGTACTCCAGGTTTTTGTGGTCGGTCCAGACCACGAACGGCTGAGAAGCCCCCTCCAGCCAATGGCGCCACTCCTGAAGAGCCAGCTTCACCGCTAGGAGCTCCCGATCCCCGATGTCATAGTTCCGTTCAGCTGGGGAGAGGCGACGAGAGAAGAAGGCGCAGGGGCGTACCTGCCCATCCGCTGGCGAGCACTGGGAAAGCACTGCTCCCACCCCTGTGTCGGATGCGTCCACCTCGACCAAGCACTGGAGGGTGGGGTCCACCTGGGTGAGGACCCGGGAGGATGCGAACTCTGTCTTCAGGGCCCTGAAGGCCGAGGCAGCCTCTTCGTTCCACCTGAACGGCGCCTTGGGGGAGGTGAGGCAGGTCACGGGGCCGGAGATGGCGCTGTACTTGGGTACAAAGCGGCGGTAGAAGTTAGCAAAGCCTAGGAACTGTTGCACCTGCTTCTTGGACGAGGGGGTAGGCCACTCCACCACCGCTTTGACCTTAGCTGGGTCAGGGAGGACCTGATTATGAGCAATCACAAACCCCAAAAAGGAAGTCTGGTTGGTGAAAAATTCACACTTCTCCGCCTTTACATACAGTCTGTTCTCCAGGAGACGCTGAAGGACCCGCCTCACGTAGACCTGGTGTTCTTCTCTGGACCGGGAGAAGATCAGAATGTCATCCAGGTACACGAACACGAAGATCCCCAGGAAATCCCAAAGAACGTCGTTGATTAGCCGTTGGAAGATGGCCGGCGCGTTGGTAAGCCCAAACGGCATAACCAGGTATTCGAAATGGCCGCTGGGTGTCCGGAACCCCGTCTTCCATTCGTCGCCCTCCTGGATCCGTACAAGGTGGTAGGCACTGCGCAGGTCGAGCTTGGTGAACCAGGTGGCCCCCTGGAGGGAGTCGAAGGCCGAGTCCATCAGGGGCAGCGTGTACTTGTCTCTGATGGTGATGTCATTCAGTGCCCGGAAGTCGATACACGGGCGCAGGGACCAGTCCTTCTTCCCCACAAAGAAGAACCCAGCTCCAACTGGGGACGAGGATGGTCAAATAATGCCTGCGCTGAGTGACTCCTTGATGTAAACGTCCATGGCCTCACGCTCCGGGGCAGACAAGCTGTAGAGGCGGCCAGATGGTAACGGCGCCCCCGGGCGGAGGTTTATGGCGCAGTCGTAGGGACGGTGGGGGGGGGGGGGGAGAGACAGTGCTTTCGACTTACTGAACACCTGTCCGAGATCATGGAACTCAGGAGGCACCATGGATAGGTCCGGGGGCGGTGAGTCAGGCGTCGGGTGCGGCACCGAGGGAGCACAGGCGGCAGACTGGAGACAGGAGCTCATACAGAAGGTGCTCCAGGAGAGGACACTGCCGGACTGCCAGTCAAGGACGGGGTTGTGGAGCCGCAGCCAGGGATAACCCAAGATGACAGGAGAGGACGAGGTGGGTAGCACGATCAGGCTGAGGTCCTCCCTGTGATTGCCGGAGATGATCACCGGGACCAGTTTAGTCTTGTGGGTAGCAATCACTAAAGGCGAGTGAGCAAGGGTGACTAATTTCAAGGGGAATGGCAGGGCTTGGCAAGGAATGCCCAAACGGGTTACCAGGCCTTGTGAAATAAAATTTTGTTCCGCCCCTGAGTCCACCAGTGCGTGTGTGACGTGCGCAGTGGAGTTGTGACAAAACCTAACCGGGAGGATGCATTTGGTGAGGGGACTAGAACGGGAGGCGTCCGCGAGGCCCCCTAGAGCGACTCGCGGACGTTCCCCTTTTGGCCAAACCGGACAACTCCCCACTGAGTGCTGATCCCCTCCACAATACATGCAGAGGGAAAGCTCCCGGCGGCGCAGTCGTTCCGCAGACGAAAGCCTGGCCCAACCCACCTGCATTGCCCCCGAGGCATCGGTGGACCCAGGAGTGGGTAACGCCAGGGGGCGAGACTGAGGAACCCGGGCGGAAGCCCCGCTTGAGCAACCGGAAGTCCGGCGCTCGGCGGCCCGCTCCCTCAGCCTATTACAACATTAATAACTAAAGTTATCAAATCAGTTAATTTATCCGGCTGCTCCCGGGAAGCCAGCTCATCCCACAGGGAGGAGTTTAGGCTGCGAGCGAAGATGCCACTGAGCTCCGCTTCGCCCCAACCGACCTCCGCTGCTGCCACCCGGAAGTCGACAGCGTAGTCGGCGGCAGACCGGCTACCCTGACGAAGATTTAACAACCGGGCGGCGTGAATGTTATCGCGAGCGGAATGGTCAAACACCTCCTTGAATTGGTGCACGAACTGGGCATAGGTCAGGCTCACGTAGCTGGGTCTCACCATGATGGCATAGGCCCAAGCTAACGCTCGCCCTCCCAGAAGGTTAGCAACGTACCCAATTCGGCTGTGATCGGACGGGAAGTCTCCGGGAACGCACTCAAACACCGACTCACACTGCAGGAGGAACCCCCTTGCTTCACCGAGTCGCCCGGTGAAGCGCGCCGGGGTTGGGATGGGTGTGAGTTGGGTCAGCGAACCCGAGCTACTGAGACTTACTGAGGGGGAAACGGAGGCTGACCCACCGGGAGGTGCCGGAGGAGACAAGCGGCTCAGTCGCTGGACAGTTTGGGTAAGCTGATTGACAACTGTCTGTTGCTGATGAGCAATTAAATCAACCCAAGCCTGTAAGTTGGAAAAGCGGCGTGCTAGCCCGCCGTCCGCTGAGTCGCTTTGCTGGAGTCGTACTATCATAACCTTGGACTCAGGGAACACATGCACACGGGCTCGGGAAGATTTAATGCTTTTATTGACTACCAAAGGTGTATGAGTGCGTGAGTGGGAATGGAGATGTGGTGTCAGAAGACATCGTGCATAGTGGGCGGAACAGCTCGCCGTTCGACCAGGTAACCCTGAGGGGAGAGCAGAGCAGGAGGTTAGTTGTAGCCGACCACTCCGTGGGAATAATTTATTACGTTTGCTCACGTGCAGATGGACGAGTGGCTGGCGTTGGCTTGACAGCTGTGTCCTGGAAGACAGCGCGGCTGTGCGCCCTTGACGCATCGGAGCCATGCAGGCGGAGATGAGGCGTGGAGAGGGAAAAGCCGCCGCCTGGGAATCCACCTGTGCACAGGGGAAGGAGAGGAGAGAAAGTAAGGGTTTGGAGAGTTGCTTACGTGCAGTATGCGCTGTCGGTAGAGACCGGATCAGTCGCCGTGTTGAGGAGTAGATGCGAAGACGACTCCAGGCCGAAGCAGAGGGCAGAGGGGTAGATATAGCTCATCGCCGATGAGGCGCAGGTGTGCGCGCAGGTGGTAATGATGACCGGTGAGAGTGAGGTGTAATATGGAGGGGTGGAACCTGATTGATCTGAACCGTTGCCCAGAGGGAAGCAGGTCAAACAGGTGGTGGGCGGGATGTGAGGGGTCTTCTGTGATGTTCCTGATCCTTCTGAGAAAAGAGGATCTGGAGATGTCCTCCAGGGAGGGCAGAGGGCCGCCGATGATTTTTTTGGGGCAGTGTTGATGACTCTCTGCACAGCCTTCCTGTTCTCGGCCATGGAGCCAGTGTACCACACACCCAGACAGTAGGTGAGCACACTCTCCACTGACAGACAGCTGTTGGTGTGGGTAAAGAATTGACTTTATTCAGTCAATCAACTTTATTTATATAACACATTTAAAATAACTTGATGTTGAGCAAACTGCTTTAAAAAGTACAGATTGTACAACAAGAGAAAGAGCATGGAGAAACAAAATAAATCAGATAGTTCTAAAACAGTGGAACACATAAAATGCTAATTATTTATTTTTGTTATATTATTATCGTAACAAAATGTTATCTAGTTATAGTATAAGATATACAAAATAAAAAAATGCACTTCATATTTCTCAGTAATTTAATGTACCATTTGTACGGCACAGACACTGGCATTTCATTGTAGTATGTCAAATTCAGCATAGAAAATTAAAAAAACGTACATACTGTATGTATATACTCATAATTTAATTTCAGAAACTAAAACCATAATCAAAGCTATATCACAATTGCTTGAAATATTTCACTGCGCTTATAATGAATACTGAATAAATGAAAGTTTATTTATATTGCAAAAAAAAAGCACTTTTCCATAAAATTTTAATTTACTGACAAGAACTAGTTGGCTACTTAAATGGGAAAATAAATTGTCCACCGGCTCATCTGTTGAATGTGAAACATTAGCAGCATAACAAAATAACCATGAGTAGAAAAATGTATACGTAGGGTTGGCCAACATAATAGTAAACCTTTGTAAAATTTTATATAAACTATAACACAGTATTAATCTAGAAGGCGACTTAACATGAAAATGTGAAACATTAGCAGCATTTATAGTTCTCCTTGAAGGGAGAAAGGCAACGGTATAATTACTCGGACAGTTAACTTAAAGTGATACTCTGGCAAAAATCAAGTTTTTTTTTTCCTTGTTAACATGTATATAACATGTTTTTATTACTTATCAGACATATCAAGAGCTAAATCACTCTTATGTGTCATGTCTCTGTTTTTTTGCTGTGAAAGTTCAGTAAAGCTCCTCACCTTGGAAAAAGGCGTTTAGACAAAGCGTTTTTGGTGATGTCACGATAACAGGTATGTAGTGCTGAGCCAATCAGGCGTCCTGGTGGGCGGGATGTGGGTGGGCCTAATTAGATCCTGGTGTTGGAAGGAGGAGAAAAAAGGGCAAAAATTTTTACGAGCAGTTGTAAGACAATTAAAGGATTTTTTTGTGGGTAAAAAAAGGGCACAAGGTATCGTTTTAGAGAATGTAAATTTGTTTTTAAGGGAGTTTTCTATCCGCTGGAGTGCATCTTTAAAATTTAGACTGAAAATAACTAAAAACATCATTGAGAAAGGTGACAGTAAAATTAGACGATCTACCCTAAAACAGTCAACTTAATTATAGGCTACCTGACCTGAAACTAAAACATCTCTGTCCAAATATCTCTTCATTAGGCTCCTCATAGCATAGACGGTCCTACACCCATACAGTTTTGTTCAAGAATACTAGTACATACCCGTGCATGCCCGCAGAAACCAAGTGTAAGCAAGTACGTCTGCATGCCCGTAGAAAGCAGGTGTAAGCAAGGGTGTAAGCAAGGACCTCAACATTCGTTCAGTGATGCCTGCCTTTGATCTTTAATGGCGTCATAGTGAGTCCTGTGATCTTTGATGATGTCATAGCGAGTCCAGTGATCGTGTCATGCCTGCATTTGTTCTTTGAAGATGTCATAGTGAGTCCTATGATTTTTGATGATGCCACAGCGAGTCCTGTGATGCCTGCATTTGATCTTTGATGATGTCATAGTGAGTCCTATTATCGTGAGTGATGCCTATATAGACATCATCACATGGTCTATGTGACATCATAAAGACACATTTGTGTCCTATGATGCCTGAGATCATAGGACATCCTATGATGTTCAGGCAGAGATCAGAAGACACAGACACATGGTCTATGTGACATAAAGACACATTTGTGTCCTATGATGCCTGAAATCATTTTGTCTATGTGTCCTATGATGTCTGAGATGATAGGGCATCCTATGATGTTCAGGCAGAGATCAGAAGACACAGACACATGGTCTGTGTGACATCAAAAGACATATGGTCTATGTGACATCATAAAGACACATTTGCTATGTGACATCATAAAGGCACATTTGTGTCCTATGATGCCTGAGATCATAGGACGTCCTATGATGTTCAGACAGAGATCATAGGCTGTCCTATGATGTCCTATGAAGCGTGACACACACACACACACACACACACACAGACAGACACACAGAGACAGACACACAGAGATTTCTTGCTTTTATAGAGTGATAAACACATTTACATAGTCAGGAGTGAGACATGTGCACAGTCTGTTTACAGTGAGGCCAGCTGAAGAGAATATACTTTCAGATGAGACTGGCATGCCTGGTATGCTCCTTGGGTATTATTGTGCCAAGTTCACCAGCCTCGGAAACCTTCCTCCATTAACTTTCCAGTTGTATGGGACTAGAATCAAAAATTTGTGGGGAATACCTCAGAAGCTATCCACTTCTTTTTCTGTGACATTGTCAGTGTGAAATGGTTATCACCCAGGAGTCGAACCACTACAGAACTTAGTCTCTGAAGTACATTTTGTGATTTGCATTACCAGTGGCATCCACTCTATAAACCAGCAGGCCATGTATTATAGGCATTTTATATTATTCCACGGACCAAGTATAATTGCACCAGGGACCACAGGCCTAGAGTTAGACATGCAATGAACCTCTTGCCACAACTAAACTGACCTCTGCCAAATCCAGCCAGTGCAGGTGTGTAGTGGCACGTTTCCTAAAGAAAGTAAAACATGAACACAAATGCACACTGAAAGGCTGGTTTATTAGCTAATAATGCAACAGTGTGGCATCCATCTATTCATCTATCCACATTTCACAAGAATTGCTACTCCTCCTAGGCGGTTGTCCTGATGCTCACCAAACTCGCATGCAATGACCCTCAAGCTGGCTTTATGCTTTGGATGTCTGCTTGAGACTGAGGCATGTGCGCAGGTATGTGGTGGAGGTGGGGGTGGGGGTGGGTTGTGTCAGGAAGGGCATCCGATGTAAAACCTTTGCCAGATCAAACATGTGGATCATGACGAATGAGACTTTCATACCAGATTGGTTGAGGCCTAGGTTAATCACCACCACCGGTTCTGTTAACTGACAGGGTGCCGGTGGAAATTGGGCTACTGTTGGTCGAAGATCGAGGAGGAGGAGAGGGGGAAGGCGTGTTAGGAGGGAGAGAGAGAAAAGGAAAAGTGGAAGTGTGGAGGTGAGAGTAGGGGCATTAAATGTAGGGACTATGACTGGTAAAGGCAGAGAGTTGGCTGATATGATGGAGAGAAGAAAGGTAGATGTACTGTGTGTTCAAGAAACCAGATGGAAGGGAAGCAAAGCTAGGAGCATTGGGGCTGGGTTTAAACTGTTCTCCCATGGTGTAGCTAGAAAGAGAAATGGAGTAGAAGTAATCTTGAAGGAAGAGTATGTGAAGAGTAGGGCTGTGCGATATGACGATATAAAAAGGTCTGTCATTTCATAGAATATGCTATTGTTTATTCAATTCAATTCAATTCAACTTTATTTATATAGCGCCATTTCACAACAACAGTCATCTCATAGCACTTTCAACTGTAGGGGAAACCCCCACAATTGCAGAAGGACCCCAGCAATCAGGCTGTGAGGAAGCACTTGGCGACAGTGGAAGGGAAAAACTCCCTTTTAACGGGAAGAAACCTCTAGCAGAACCAGGGTCAGGGAGGGGCAGTCATCTGCTGCAACTGGCTGGGGGATGAGGGGATAGAGAAGAAGAAGAAAAGAACAGACATGTAGAGAGCAAACAGCATGATGGGGACGCAATCTATGGGAATTGTTTATATAGTTATTTAAAATACCCATACCCCCATTTATTCAGTAAAGCTCCTACCTCACCACTACTTGTCAGCTCCCCGTCTCTTCCCTGCAGTGCACCACTGCGTGCAGCGAAATAGGTGTGGTGGGTGGCTGACTAGGCTTCAGTCCAGTGGATGCTAATGCTAACTCCAAGCTACCGGTTCAGATAGCTGCTACTCATGTTTGCCAGGGATGTGGGACTGTTTTTCATCGTGCTGCATCAGAGAGGATAGTTCGCTAACCTCGTTTTAATAGGCGATAAGTAACGTTAACACCATGTCTAATTATAAAATGCTAAATGGTCGACATGTAAGCTAAGTTGTGCTCACTAGAAAAGTAGCAGACTATTGGGTGTTTTTTTGTTTTTTTTGTAAATTACTGCTGAGTTTCTTAGTTTTGTCTGAAAAAAAATTATTAAAGCTGCAAAAGTGCATGATGGTGGCACATACACACAAAATAATCAATAAATTAAAATGGGTCGGAGGAGGAAGTTGGCTCTTAATGTAATTTATTGATTTCTAATCATTTTAATTAGTCAAGTAGTGATAATGAATAAAGTTAAAGTCATCACATGTATTTTATTACATTACCTTTTGTGTCTTTGATTTTCAGATCATGACCAATTTGAAATATTTTTACTAAGAAGCAAACGGGTTAAATTGGGCTGGAATGGCAGTCTTTAGGCTGCAGGTTTACATTTAAATTTTCGTTGATTTAAACTAATAGATAATTTATATCTGTAGGTGACAGCCATGGGTAATTTTCTCATTTTAAGACATTTTTTTAATGTGTTTTTTTTTTCTATGCTATTCTCCTCTGGCTCAGGAAATATTTAAAGGCCAAATGTCACATAATTTTTTTTTCTAAATGACAACGAATTTAGATAAAATACACATAGCTTAAACCAAATATTCATACCAGAGACCATATCACCCACCTGTATTTACATAATTGCACAAAATACACCAGGTGAAGGCCCCACCTTGCTTGCTGGCTTGTGACAGCCAGTCCAGACCACGCCCATGTTTTTGACATCACCAGTTGTACCCTGGCTGCCCTGCCTATCCACATTCACACTTATCAACATTGGACAATCATGACGGAAAGTGACAGCGATTGTGAACAAATTAGTTTAGTTTTGTCTTTTTTTTTGTCTTTTTTTTTTGTCAGTGGTTCAGACAGTGACAGAGGCATAGAACCTTACAGGTTCGAGCCGTCCGAGACGGAATCAGATGCTTTGTCTGATGACAACAGTTCCAACGATGACCAGAGAGCAGAACCAGTGGAAAATGTCATTGAACTGGACATTAATCGCCTCCAGAATTGCGAAGCCGGAGGGGGTCTGTCGAGGGCGCCCCATAAATATTGATTTTTCGGAAGCCATTATTATTACAGTGGAGGAGAGCCGCTGCTGTCAAGAAATTGGCCAGATCAATATGAAAATGGAGGCGCATACCTGTCAAGGGAGACGTTTTCGCCGTATTTTGGTGCCAAGCGCGGCTGTGGGAGACGGCAGAGTGGTTTGGGACACTTTTCTGGGAAATGTTTTAAATGTAGTTCGTGTTGTTATTGTCAAATATTTTAAGGAAAATACGGGGAAAATGCAATTTTAGCAAAAACGGGCGTATTGCCATTTCTGTACGCCTAAAAGAAAAAATATACTGGAAAAAAAACTGAGTGTCTTGAGGAGCACTCCTGTGTGTGATCACTCACAGCTGGGGCGGGCTGATCGCTCAGTGTCAGCTATTCTCACTACTGTTCGAAGTGTGGAGTCACTCATTAGTTTAATTGTCTGGGCGGGCTGATCGCTCAGCGGGAGCTATTCTCACTACCATGAGAAGTCATTAGGACAATGGTTTAACACGTTGAGCTGTGCAGCGGTTGCGGAACAGACAGAGATCCCAGAGAGGTGTGCCTTGTTGCTCCGCCGTTCCTTATAGCCGCTTTTTACGGTGTTGAAGTACGGCGAAAACGTCTCACTTGACAGGTATGAAAACATTTCCCAGAGAAGTGTCCCTTATTACCCAGCTGTTCCTGATAGTCCCGTTTTAAGGTATGGGTGAAATATCCAATTTTTTCTTTCTTGTTGCTCACTTCAACCTTCCAGTCTCCATATAAACAATCAATTGAAATACCCCAAGCATCAAACTAGGGTACAATCGATTTCGTCACTTCCGCCTTCTTCCCCAGGCGATTCCAGGGGCCGTGTCAGGCCAAGCGCGGCAGTTTTAAATTAACGAATATTCCGTTGTTACTGAAGCATATGCACCAAGACCCGAACGGATCGGTTCCCTTTTATATCTAGTTTCAAGATATTTAAAGTACCCTGTTACGTGACATTTGGCCTTTAACTTATTGATGCTGTTAGGTTATTTTTCAGCATAATTAATCTGAGTCAAAAACCGGGCAGAATATTTAAAGAGCCTATATCATGCAAAATCAACTTTTTTGAGCTTTTAAGCATGTTATAATGTTAATTCCTCACCAAAAACACCCCCAAAGTGGTATTTTGCTCCATTCACGCATCTCTTGAGTATTCCTCCTCAACCCTGCTCTCTGAGCTGCTGCTCCGCCCTGTCCCTGATAATGACTGGGTCCCCACATTCATACGTATGAACGTGGGTGAGCCGCCCACTCCAGGAAGTGCCTGTGCTGCCAGCACCGCCCCCAGGCTAACGCACACACCCACTTTCTCCGCGCAGCTAACGGAGTGGTGATCGGCAAAACTCTTTCACTTTAGCATTGACGCTGTGAAGAAGTAGTTCCTCTCGTACCTAATCTGCTCAGTGACAGTTTACAGTTTACTGTAGATGTTGTTTTCATGGGCGGAACCCAGCGACACGCTGCAGCAGCCGGCTCAGGGGTTACGTCATGAAATGGACGGCAGCCACAAGAAGGAGAGGCGGAGCCTCAGAGATTGAGGCATCTTACTTCCGGGTTGGAAAAGTAGCTCGCGAAAATAACTCGTATTTCATAAGAAATTCATTCTCCAGTGTACCAAAGGTAATATACTATCACATACATGCATGTAGTTTACTCTGAAAGGCTTAAAATAGCATGACATAGGCCCTTTAAATGTAAGTAGATTTATTCCTCTTGGCTATGAGGAAGAAATACAGAGGCAGCCCCAAGTCTGACCATCCATACCTCTAAAAAAATCACACACTGGTCAAGCTTTTAAAGCTGTCTTATCCATAGGGAGGGAGAGATTGTCCAGAAAAGATGTACAGCTTTGTCCTTGAGTCCACGAAGTGCTCATCCTTATCAAATGTCCACGAAGCGCACAGTCCTTATCTTCTTTTACTCACAGGAAACGGGGAGATAAATATACTGTCAAGTCACACAGAACTGGACATGATGAATTGAAAACAGCTGCAGTCATTACAAATAACTTATCACACTCACACCACACTCAGTCACAGACTGGACATTCTTAACAGAAGGTATTATTACAGCTGTGTGATTTATAATTGCTATCTCAGGCATACACACACATAGACTGGGGCTGCTCAAGGCCATACATAAAACGCACATCATCTCAGCATCATTTCCCCCTTGATGCTTAATAAAGCATCACAATTAAAAGAAAAACCACAAAAGAAATAATCAAAAAGAAAAGTAAATTGAATAATAATGAATAGTGATAAAAGGATAGGTATATGTACAGTGGGGCAAAAAAGTATTTAGTCAGCCACCAATTTTGCAAGTTCTCCCACTTAAAAGATAAGAGAGGTCTCCAATTTTCATCATAGGTATACCTCAACTATGAGAGACAAAATGAGAAAAAGAAATCCAGAAAATCACATTGAAGGATTTTTAATGAATTAATTGGTAAATTCCTCGGTTAAATAAGTATTTGGTCACCTACAAACAAGCAAGATTTCAGGCTCTCACAGACCTGTAACTTCTTCTTTAAGAGGCTCCTCTGTCTTCCACTCGTTACCTGTATTAACGGCACCTGTTTGAACTCTTTATCAGTATAAAAGACACCTGTCCACAACCTCAAACAGTCAGACTACAAACTCCACTATGGCTAAGACCAAAGAGCTGTCAAAGGACACCAGAAACAAAATTGTAGACCTGCACCAGGCTGGGAAGACTGAATCTGCAATAGGTAAGCAGCTTGGTGTGAAGAAATCAACTGTGGGAGCAATTATTAGAAAATGGAAGACATACAAAACCACTGACAATCTCCCTCGATCTGTGGCTCCATGCAAGGTCTCACCCCTTGGGGTCAAAATTATCACGAGAACGGTGAGCAAAAATCCCAGAACCACATGGGGGCACCTAGTGAATGACCTGCAGAGAGCTGGGACCAAAGTAACAAAGGCTACATCAGTAACACACTACGCCGCCAGGGACTCAAATACTGCAGTGCCAGACGTGTCCCCCTGCTTAAGCCAGTACATGTCCAGGCCCGTCTGAAGTTTGCTAGAGAGCATCTGGATGATCCAGAAGAGGATTGGGAGAATGTCATATGGTCAGATGAAACCAAAATAGAACTTTTTGGTAAAAACTCAACTTGTCGTGTTTGGAGGCGAAAGAACACCATACCTACTGTGAAGCATGGGGGTGGAAACATCATCCTTTGGGGCTGTTTTTCTGCAAAGGGACCAGGACGACTGATCCGTGTAAAGGAAAGAATGAATAGGGCCATGAATCGTGAGATTTTGAGTGAAAACCTCCTTCCATCAGCAAGGGCATTGAAGATGAAACGTGGCTGGGTCTTTCAGCATACCAATGATCCCAAACACACCGCCCGGGCAATGAAGGAGTGGCTTCGTAAGAAGCATTTCAAGGTCCTGGAGTGGCCTAGCCAGTCTCCAGATCTCAACCCCATAGAAAATCTTTGGAGGGAGTTGAAAGTCCGTGTTGCCCAGCGACAGCCCCAAAACATCACTGCTCTAGAGGAGATCTGCATGGAGGAATGGGCCAAAATACCAGCAACAGTGTGTGAAAACCTTGTGAAAACTTACAGAAAACGTTTGACCTCTGTCATTGCCAAAAAAGGGCATATAACAAAGTATTGAGATGAACTTTTGTTATTGACCAAAGACTTATTTTACCGAGGAATTTACCAATTAATTCATTAAAAATCCTTCAATGTGATTTTCTGGATTTTTGTTTTCTTATTTTGTCTCTCATAGTTGAGGTATACCTATGATGAAAACTGGAGACCTCTCTCATCTTTTAAGTGGGAGAACTTGCACAATTGGTGGCTGACTAAATACTTTTTTACCCCACTGTATGTGATATTATGTGTCTTTGCAGACTAGCAGCAATTTTGTGAGGTAGTTTTAACTACAACAAAGCTATGATGAAATGTGTAGCAATAAAAGTGAATATGTGTAATGATAAGTATAAAATATGATCAAAAACAATTCATTCATTCATTCATTCATTCATCTTCTTCCGCTTAATCCTTTTCGGGTCGCGGGGGGCTGGAGCCTATCCCAGCATCTTTTGGGCGAGAGGCAGGGCACACCCCGGACAGATCGCCAGTCCATCGCAGGGCCAACACAGAGAGACAGACAACCATTCACTCTCACAGTCATACCTAAGGACAATTTAGAATCCCCAGTTTTGATGCCAATTAACCTAATGTGCATGTTTTTGGCATGTGGGAGGAAACCGGAGAAATCCTGGAGTAAACCCACGCAGACACGGGGAGAACATGCAAACTCCACACAGATCACTGTTGGTCGGGGGCTGGGATCGATCCCAGGTTCCCCTGGCCAAGAGTGAGTTGCTGTGCTGCCACAGTGCTAACCACTCCGCCACCGCGCTGCCCTCAAAAACAATTAAACTGTGTAAAATAAGAATGTAGCGATTATAACAATAAGTGTAATGTGATAGAAACAGTAATGTGAAAATGATATGGAAAAACTCAAAACAGATTAAGACAATATTGCAAACTTCACACGCTTTAGGCTAGTATCGCCCCTTTACCATCCTCATCATCTCCAACAATTGCATCATGACATATCACTAATGGCCCTTTTCCACTAGTACCCAGTCGGCCTTACACTACACTACTCGGTTCGGCTCGGTTGTGTTTCCATTACAGCTGGGTACGCCTGGGGTGGGTGGGATTTTTTTACAGCAAAGCAGCGCTACACTCCCGTGACGTAAAATACACAACCCAAGCGAAACATAACATTGCGGCTGTACAAGGCGACTCCTTTTTTGTCACCGTAAAGGCCAAAAAAGGACCACCAGAGAAGGGTACAGGCAGCGAGACGAAAGACTCTGGAAAAGTACTGGAGCATCTGGGAAACCATAGAGCCGAAGACATGAGGATATGAACTAGATCAGATATGAAGGTAAGCTAATGATTGCTAATGCTAGTTTGCTTTAAATACATCATACTACACTGTCGTGTCTGCAAGTTATCACTGTTAGGTACTAAAATATGTATGCTGTGTGTGTGTGTGTTTCAGATGGCTCTGTTGTGGGAAAATTACCGTTTCAAACCATGGGTCTGGGCGTTCAAGACAGCCTCTCGCTGATGTCACCCCAGCTTCACAAACGATCAGTGGTTATAGAGCTTAAGAATGTCTGTAGAAACGTTTAGCTTCCTGTACAACAAATTACTTTGATCTGAGTGAAAATCATGGAGAGACTGTTGAGACATCATGGGATGTACCTGCTCCAGCAGCACTGAGTCTGTGGTGGTGTCATAGCAAAAAGTGATCAGCTGACACAACTTAAGATAAGATAAGCCTTTATTAGTCCCACAATGGGGAAATTCCAGGATTGCAACAGCACAGGGATAGCAACACTCAGAGCAATAATTAAGAAGATACGGAAGATATAAATAAGAGCAGTGGATATACATACATACACATAAATATATAAATATATATACAAAGTGCGGAGCATTGTAGCAAGATGGAATAAACAGCATAACCGTCTACTTAGTTATCCTACATAGTATGAATATGTACCCATACATATTGTCACCCTCTGTAGCGACCGATATTGTCCTAGTTGTATATACTGGAGGGGACCATTGTGTAAGTCTATTGCGTCTTTTGCATTCAATACTATTAGGTCGTCACGTTTTTTTGCTATCTCTGCGAGCAGCCCTGCTTGATCGCCAGGTTGTAGTTATATTAGCCACAAAATATACAGTGGGGCAAAAAAGTATTTAGTCAGCCACCTTTCTCTTCCTGCCCTTCAGAGAGAGCAGTCGCTTCTCTTTTCTCTCCTGCTCCCTCCTCCTTCCTCCCCAACTGACTGAATCCCAGCTTGCTATTGTCTGTGTCTGTGTCGCTCTCGCTCTACTTCTGCTGAATTGACCCGAATGGAAACTATGGAAATTGGATTGTGGCTTAATGCTATTGTCACCACTTCTCAACAAGAACCGGACCAGGGGGGAGCCCAAGAATTGGAACTTGCGTGATTCGACTGAGGATTGGCATGAGCACAGGATTCTGTTTGGTCTTGGAGTTCCTGGTGTATCAAAATTATTTGGGAGAGCTAATCAATGCGGACCCCGGCGTAGCTCCCCCAACAACAATTTCCAGCTGGGGGGAGCATGGATAGCGGCAAATGGGATTAACGTGGAATTTACCATCTGGCATGCATTGAAGAGAGAATGGACTCTCTTGGACATGTTACCTATGTTTCGGTAGGTGGATAACATCTGGATTCGCTGAGTGCTTTCCAGAGAATGACTTAAAGCCTGTAAATTGTGATGCACAATTGCTGAGAGATGAAATTTTTTACTCTAAGTGAACTGTGCCTTTTGACCTTGATTCGGCGCCCTTGAAGACTTCACTCATTCCTCCTGGGAAGATAAGGCTGAAGGGAGTTAACCCAAACATTCGACAATTGTTGTTGTTTCAGCAGTCCGAGCTCCCGGACAGCGTTACCATGTGTCTGGACTAAAGAACACATGACTGAATAACATCTATCCGTTGCCAGAGGGTGCCCTCTGCTGTTCACCAACAATGACACACCTACACTACACTTTGCATACAACATTACATGACTGATACATGTAAACTGACACAAATATACATACACTGACTCTCTCAACCAGAGAGAGTTAATGTGTGATCTATTGTCTGCTAACTGTGCATAGAGGGTTTTTTTCTGTGTAATCAAAATTTGGCTCATTGAGCTTTATATGAGCTTATACGAGCGTTATTCTGATAACTATGTTTTTTCTCTCTGCCTATTGTGTTTTCCTCCCCCCCATTCCCCTCTTTACCCTCACTGCATGACAGGCGCCTTCATGGCTGCCGCGTCATTGGATGCGCCTAACGTGCGCGCCCAATGTCAAGTCAAATTCCTCGTATGTTTACTTGTAAATATACTTGGCAATAAAGCTGATTCTGATTCAATTGTGCAAGTTCTCCCACTTAAAAGATGAGAGAGGTCTCCAATTTTCATCATGGGTATACCTCAACTATGAGAGTCAAAATGAGAAAAGAAAAATCCAGAAAATCACATTGAAGGATTTTTAATGAATTAATTGGTAAATTCCTCAGTAAAATAAGTATTTGGTCACCTACAAACAAGCAAGATTTCTGGCTCTCACAGACCTGTAACTTCTTCTTGAAGAGGCTCCTCTGTCCTCCACTCGTTACCTGTATTAATGGCACCTGTTTGAACTCGTTATCAGTATAAAAGACACCTGTCCACAACCTCAAACAGTCAGACTCCAAACTCCACTATGGCCAAGACCAAAGAGCTGTCAAAGGACACCAGAAACAAAATTGTAGACCTGCACCAAGCTGGGAAGACTGAATCTGCAATAGGTAAGCAGCTTGGTGTGAAGAAATCAACTGTGGGAGCAATTATTAGAAAATGGAAGACATACAAGACCACTGATAATCTCCCTCGATCTGGGGCTCCATGCAAGATCTCACCCCGTGGGGTCAAAATTATCACGAGAACGGTGAGCAAAAATCCCAGAACCACACAGGTGGACCTAGTTAATGACCTGCAGAGAGCTGGGACCAAAGTAACAAAGGCTACATCAGTAACACACTACGCCGCCAGGGACTCAAATCCTGCAGTGCCAGACGTGTCCCCCTGCTTAAGCCAGTACATGTCCAGGCCCGTCTGAAGTTTGCTAGAGAGCATTTGGATGATCCAGAAGAGGACTGGGAGAATGTCATATGGTCAGATGAAACCAAAATAGAACTTTTTGGTAAAAACTCAACTTGTCGTGTTTGGAGGCGAAAGAACACCATACCTACTGTGAAGCATGGGGGTGGAAACATCATACTTTGGGGCTGTTTTTCTGCAAAGGGACCAGGACGACTGATCCGTGTAAAGGAAAGAATGAATGGGGCCATGTATCGTGAGATTTTGAGTGAAAACCTCCTTCCACCAGCAAGGGCATTGAAGATGAAACGTGGCTGGGTCTTTCAGCATGACAATGATCCCAAACACACCGCCTGGGCAACGAAGGAGTGGCTTCGTAAGAAGCATTTCAAGGTCCTGGAGTGGCCTAGCCAGTCTCCAGATCTCAACCCCATAGAAAATCTTTGGAGGGAGTTGAAAGTCTGTGTTGCCCAGCAACAGCCCCAAAACATCACTGCTCTAGAGGAGATCTGCATGGAGGAATGGGCCAAAATACCAGCAACAGTGTGTGAAAACCTTGTGAAAACTTACAGAAAACGTTTGACCTCTGTCATTGCCAACAAAGTGTATATAACAAAGTATTGAGATGAACTTTTGTTATTGACCAAATACTTATTTTACGAAATACTTATTTATTTTTATTTGGTTCCAAGGTTGTCATAGACAGGAGCGGCACTGGGGTTAAGCTCCCAGTGCTCATAAAATGCTCCTTATGGCGTGCGTCTCGAAAAGCCTCTGACAACTAAGTCCAACTCCTAGCCTGCCCGTGTGGTTTAGTCTCTAAGCCCGGCGGAACTGCTTTTACTAATAGGAGAAGGGGCGAGGGCGAATCTCTGGCGCCTTAAAACCAGATGCTTCGGGTAGATGGTGGCTCGTCAACCTGGGAAGGTAGCCCATCTAGGGGAAGGTAAACCCTGATTTCAAACCTCCGCTGCCTTGCAGCACACCCGGTCACGGAAAAGGATTCGGGAGTCAACCCTGAGGAAATCCGGAGTCGGAGCCCCTAAGGCAGTTCTATGTTGTGCTCAACATCATTCTAGCAGCTCCTGCAACGGCACTGGTGCCAAACTGTAGCAGCCCTGCTGTTCCTTTGGATTCATCAGTGACGTGGAGAGGGGGGACATGCTGCATGGGCAACATCTTATCCTCCATATCTTCCTGCCCAGGCTTGAATCCTACCAACGCCCAACGCTGGAAGGTAGAACACCGGATCACTGGAGAGGACACTCCAGCTTCGCCTTTGGCATAGACAAAACACGGGGAATGACAGTTACCGGTTATAAGCCACCGCTCAATTGGCGTAGAGCGTGGCGCCAGGGGTTGTTCCCAATGGTGGGAGGGATCATCGGATCTCACTGGACAGCTACTGCCCGCCTCAAGCTGGGCAGCCCCCAGCCAATAAGGTGTTGTCCCGCCACAGCTTGCTTTCCTCATTGGGTGCATGGGGATGAGGAGAAGTCTGAACAGCAGGCTGAGAACCTTCGCACCAGGCAAGACAATAAAACAAAAGAGACCAACTCTAAAACTGGGAACTTGGAATGTCCGCACTATGATGACAGGACTCGCTGCTAACCTCAAGGACATCAACGACACCAGGAAGACTGCCATCATCAATAATGAGCTGAAGAGACTGGGAGTGGATATCGCCACTCTCCAGGAAACACGGTTGGCTGACGCAGGCACACTGAGAGAGAAGGACTACACGTTCTACTGGCAGGGAAAGGGCAGTGACGAACACAGGGAACACGGAGTGGGCTTCGCAGTGAAGAACACCTTGCTGAAGATGGTGGAACCGGGTAGCACTGGCTCTGCACGACTCCTCACCCTCCACCTGAACACCACTCAAGGCCCAGTCACCCTCGTCAGTGTGTATGCCCCAACACTGACAGCCACACCAGAGGCAAAAGACGAGTTCTACGAGAATCTCGCAACAACTGTCAGGATCATCCCCAACTCTGAACAACTCATTCTCCTTGGAGACTTCAATGCCAGAGTGGGTGCTGACCATGACTCCTGGCCCTCCTGTCTTGGACCTTTTGGCGTGGGCAGAATGAACGACAATGGACAGCGGCTGCTCGAGTTCTGCACATATCACGATCTGTGCATCACAAACTCGTTCTTCAAGACCAAGCCCCAACACAAGGTTTCCTGGCAACATCTGCACTCAAAGCACTGGCACCAGCTGGACTTGATCTTGACCAGGCGCACCTCACTGAAGAACGTGCTAATCACCCGTTCGTTCCAGAGTGCAGATTGCGACACAGACCATTCATTGGTGTGTTGCAAGGTCAAGCTGCAGTTGAAGAAATTCCATCGTGCTAGACACCCTGGAAAGGCACGGATCGACACCAGCAAGATGGCTCAACCAGAACTTGTTGAGCAGTTTGCCTCCACCTTTGAGAAGGAACTTGGTGTACCACAAGAAGGAGAATCCGCAAAGCAGAAGTGGGAAGCGCTGCAAAACACCATCCACCGCACAGCCTTGGCTACCTTTGGGAGGAAGACCTCGAAGTCACAGGACTGGTTTGATGCCAAGTTGACCGAGATGACCCCCGTCATTGAAGCCAAGTGCTCAGCACTTGCTGAGTACAAGAAGTACCCAAACGAGAAGAATCTTCAGATTCTCAGGGCTGCGAGAAGTAAAGTTCAGCAGACTGCTCGGCGCTGTGCCAACGAGTACTGGACTCAGCTCAGCCAAGACATTCAAACCGCTGCCATAACAGGGAACATCCGTGGTATGTACGATGGCATCAAGAAAGCACTTGGTCCGGCTCAGAGCAAGACGGCCCCCCTCAAATCCTCCACTGGGGAGATGATCACAGAAAAGAACAAGCAGATGGAGAGATGGGTGGAACACTGCTCCGACCTCTACTCCAGACAGAACACCGTGACACCGTCAGCCCTTGATGCCATCGACTGCCTGCCATCCATGGACGAACTTGACGCCGAGCCAACCATCAACGAACTCAGCAAGGCCATTGATAGCTTGGCCGCTGGCAAGGCACCCGGCAACGACGGCATACCCCCTGACCTGATCAAGCACTGCAAGACCGCCCTACTGCTGCCATTGCATGACGTCCTCTGCCAGTGTTGGAAGGAAGGTGCCGTACCACAGGACATGAGGGACGCCAAGATCATCACCCTCTACAAAAACAAAGGGGAGAGAAGCGACTGCAACAACTACAGGGGCATCTCCCTCCTCAGCGTTGTTGGCAAGGTCTACGCACGAGTTGTTCTCGTTCGTCTACAGAAGCTTGCCGAACGTGTCTACCCCGAGTCTCAGTGTGGCTTCCGCGCTGAGCGATCGACGGTAGACATGATATTCTCCATCCGCCAACTCCAGGAGAAATGCAGAGAACAGAACATGCCCCTGTACGTCGCCTTCATCGACCTCACCAAAGCGTTCGATCTGGTCAGCAGAGAGGGCCTTTTCAAGATCCTGCCAAAGATAGGATGCCCACCAAAGTTGCAAAGCCTCATCGAATCGTTTCACACCAACATGCAGGGGATAGTGCAGCACGATGGCAACGTCTCAGAGCCTTTCAACATATGCAGCGGAGTGAAACAGGGCTGTGTACTTGCGCCAACCCTCTTTGGGATTTTCTTTGCTATGCTCCTGAGGCATGCCTTCAGCACAGGAACAGAGGGAATCTACCTGCACACAAGATCTGACGGCAGGCTTTTCAACCTCGCCCGCCTGAAAGCCAGAACCAAAGTACGCGAGGCTCTAATCAGAGACATGCTGTTCGCAGACGACGCTGCAGTCGCAACCCACACACAGCAGGAGCTTCAGACCCTGATGGACCGCTTCTCCCAGGCATGCAAGGACTTCGGGCTTACCATCAGCCTGAAGAAGACTAACGTCTTGGCGCAAGGCACGGAAGCACCACCATCCATCACCATCGACGACTACGAGCTGGAGGTCGTGAATCAGTTCACGTACCTGGGGTCCACGATCAGCAACAACCTCTCCCTTAATACAGAGATCGACAAGAGGATTGGAAAATCAGCCTTCACACTCGCTCGCCTCACCACACGAATGTGGGAGAATCCCAAACTCTCTGTCAAGACGAAGATGGCAGTGTACAACGCCTGCGTCATCAGCACACTGCTCTATGGGAGTGAGACGTGGACAACATACGCCCGGCAGGAAAAGAGACTGAACTCCTTCCACTTGCGCTGCATTCGCCACATCCTGGACATATCCTGGCAGGACAAAGTGCCCAACACACTGTCCCGCGCCGGCCTTCCCTCCATGTTCACTCTACTCAGGCAGCGCAGGCTCCGCTGGCTAGGCCACGTTCACCGTATGGAGGATGGCAGAATCCCCAAAGATGTCCTCTACGGAGAACTGGCGACTGGCAGGAGAGACGTTGGCCGCCCACAGCTGCGCTTTAGAGACATCTGCAAGAGAGACATGAAGGCCCTGGAGATCAACACAGAGCGCTGGGAGGACCTTGCAACGGACCGCTCCAAATGGAGAAGCACCCTGACCAGGCAGCTCAAGGCGGGTGAAGAGAGACTGACTGCTGCAGCAGATGAAAAAAGGACCCGCAGGAAGAACCGCCACAGACCCAGCAGCACGGAGACCACCCACAAGTGCGACCTGTGTGACAGGGACTGCCATTCGCGCATCGGCCTGTTCAGCCACAGGCGGTGCTGTTCCAGCAGAATAGACGTTTAGGATTCTCTTCCATGGTCATCATAGACCGACGGAGGCCGACGATGACTTATTTTACCGAGGAATTTACCAATTAATTCATTAAAAATCCTTCAATGTGATTTTCTGGATTTCTTTTTTCTTATTTTGTCTCTCATAGTTGGGGTATACCTATGATGAAAATTGGAGACCTCGCTCATCTTTTAAGTGGGAGAACTTGCACAATTGGTGGCTGACTAAATACGTTTTTACCCCACTGTATATTCAAAAGGTAAACAGTACTGAGTTAGGTATAATAAGATATATTTGACAATTATGATGCATTTTAGGCCAAAACAAACTTGATCTAGGATTAAAAGCAGTTAAAATAATGCAGTCACAAGGTTACATGGAAAATACTTGATTTACTAGATACATACTGTACATGTACTGTAGAAATACACTACCGTTCAAAAGTTTGGGGTCACCCAGACAATTATTTTGTGTTTTCCATGAAAAGTCACACTTACGTACCACCATGAGTTGTAAAATGAATAGAAAATATAGTCAAAACATTGACAAGGTTAGAAATAATGATTTGTATTTGAAATAATAATTTTTTCCTTCAAACTTTGCTTTCGTCAAAGAATCCTCCATTTGCAGCAATTACAGCATTGCAGACCTAACATGATTGCACAAGGGTTTTCTAATCATCCATTAGCCTTCTGACGCAATGAGCAAACACATTGTACCATTAGAACACTGGAGTGATAGTTGCTGGAAATGGGCCTCTATACACCTATCTAGATATTGCACCAAAAACCAGACATTTGCAGCTAGAATAGTCATTTACCACATTAGCAATGTATAGAGTGTATTTCTGATTAGTTTAAAGTTATCTTCATTGAAAAAAAGTGCTTTTCTTTCAAAAATAAGGAAATTTCTTAAGTGACCCCAAACTTTTGAACGGTAGTGTATATATTCTGTGCATCAACAATGTACTATACATGTATTCATGTAGTATTGCACCGACAATAAACCTTTGAAATTTTTGCAGATGTGTCTCTTGTTTTATATGTGAGGGTTACCACCAAGTGACATAAATTAAATACTAACAGATTGGAAAAGCTGTCTAAGAACAATCCAGCAGTTTGAGAAATCACTTTTGGTTTGGTGTAAGTCTGCCAACAGAATTATGAACCATAAAGCAGTTTGTGTTAAAATGTTAAATCCCATTAAACCCTAACCTAGGGGTGTCCAATGATGTGCCATGGAGGGCCAAGACCCTGCAGGTTCTCTCTTCTATCCAGTCTCTTCAGCAGGCGTTTTCACTGATCAGCAATCAGTGGGAAGAAATTCAGTGGAATCTGCTGTTGAAGACACTGTTTGGAGGTAAAGTCTGCAGGGTCTTGGCCCTCCATAGCACATGATTGGACACCCCCGCCCAAACCCATTATGATAAAGTACAGATGCTAATATGGCCCAGAATTCCTCCATGTACTGGTACTGTCACTAAAGTGTGCAGGGTCTTCTGCGGTGGCACATCCAACAATACAGTCTTCAGTAAATAAAATAATTGTTTTGGTTACTTTTTCTTAAAAATTAGCCATTTTTTTCAGAGTCACTGATAAATGGTTTGTTCTGTTGACTCTTTTCCCACCGGTGCCTTAACAGGCAAAATAGAAAATCATGATGCAAACACATAAGTCACTAAATTGTTTATTACAATCAGCAGCAAATTCCAGATTATTCAGAATGTGCAAAATTCAAACTAAAAAAAAAAAAAAAAAAACTTAGAATGGTCACACACGCTGGCCACGCTGCCTCACTGAGAAGCAGCTGGGATGTGCCGCTCAAGCTGGTCCCAGTTCAACAGATCTTCAGCCTGCATCTCTGTAAATAGTGAGGCAAGGTCCAGTTTGGGGTGGATCGTTTCCCTCTTGCCTAGACAAAAGACAGAAATGGGTGGTGGTTAATTAATGTAAGTTTAAAACATATTTGGGAAATACACTTGTTGCTAAATGCCAGTGGTGGAATGTGACAAAAAAGTACTTTGTTGTTGTATTGAACCACAGTTTTCATGTTGCTGCGCTTCAGTAAAGTAGATTTTACAAGGGCTGGGTTATGTTTAAAATCATTTGTTTTTACAGTGGCCTCAGCAATCAGAAGGAATTAATACATTCACTTGAATGGAATCTAGTACTTTAACTGAGGGTGTGCATCACCGAGTATGGAGTCGCTCAGTCAAAATATGGAATTTTTATCGATAAAAGTTTAGCCACCGCTCTGTCACCGCTGTGTCTCTTCTTGCCCTGGCTTCAAGTGTGGGCAGTGTTTTGTACTTGCATTGCTGAAATATAAAAGGATGCACTACAGTGGGTCTCAAATATTTGTAATGTGTCCTGCTATTATAATACTGCATTAGTTTATTGATGATAGACTAAAATACACATATAAACTAAATTATATTGATGACTGAACAACTCCCATTCCCCAAAGTGCAACATGCAGTTATGAACGTAACTCACAAAGGATCACACAAGTGATCTGACAAAAAAAATAAATACATTAACAAGTGGTTTATTTTACAGTTGATGTGCCATTCATTTTCAATTATTCTGTAATTAATATTCACACAATCAAATAAATCTCAGTTCAGTCCTGCCAAAAACATGCAAGTTAGGTTAATTGGTTATCTGTCTCTCTGTGTTGACCCTGCGATGGACTGGTGATATGTTCAGGGTGTACCCTGCCTCTCACCCAAAGATGCTGGGATAGGCCCCAGCCCCCCCACGAAAGGATTAAGCGGAAGAAGATGGATGGATGGATGGAAGGAAATTGTGCTACTTTGGTTTTGGCACTTTACCTACAAAAGCAAAGGATTTCAGTACTTTCCACAGTGGCAAGGTCCATTGTGGGGTGGCTGCTTTTCCTTTCCTCTTGCGTAGACCAAAGACAGAACTGGATGGTGGTTAGTTAATGCAAGTTTAAAACATATTTGGGAAATACACTTGTTGCTAAAAGCCAGTGGTGGAATGTGACAAAAAAGTGTTTTATTGTTGGATTTAACCACAATTTTCATGTAGCTGCGCTTCAGTAGATTTTACAAGGGCTGGGTTACATTTAAAATCATTTGTTTTTACTGTGGCCTCAGCAATCAGAATGAATTAATACATTCACTTGAATGGAATATAGTACATTAACTGAGGGTGTGCATCACCGAGAATGGAGTCGCTCAGTCAAAATATGGAATTTTTATCAATAAAAGTTTAGCCACCGCTCTGTCACCGCTGTGTCGCCCTGGCTTCAAGTGTGGGCGGTGTTTTGTACTTGTATTGCTAAAATATAAAAGGATGCACTACAATGGGTCTCAAATATTTGCAATTTGTCCTGCTATTATAATACTGCATTAGTTTATTGATGATAGACTAAACTACACATATAAACTAAATTATATTGGTGACTGAACAACTCCCATTCCCCAAAGTGCAACATACAGTTATGAACATAACTCACAAAGGATCACACAAGTGATCTGACAAAAAAAATAAATACATTAATAAGTGGTTTGGTTTTTTTTACAGTTGATGTGCCGTTCATTTTCAATTATTCTGTAATTAATATTCACACAGTCAAATAAATCTTAGTTCAGTCCCTTTTATATTAAGTGGAAATTGTGTTACTTTGGTTTTGGCACTTTACCTATAAAAGCAAAGGATTTCAGTACTTTCCACAGTGGCAAGGTCCGTTGCAGGGTGGCTTCTTTTCCTTTCCTCTTGCCTAGACAAACAACAGAAATGGATGGTGGTTAGTTAAAGCAAGTTCAACACATATACAGGTACATCTCAAAAAATTAGAATATCATGAAAAAGTTCAATATTTTTGTCACTGTTTTTTTTATTTATTTAAATATTTTTTTTTATTTTTGTCACTCTATATGGGTTTCACTTCAGAAAGTGAAACCCATATATAGATTCATTACAGGGGCAGTGATATATTGCAAGTGTTTATTTTTATTTTGATGATTATGGCTACAGCCCATGTTAACCAACGTTTCAACGGCCAACATTTCTATTTAAAAACTATTTTTTAAAATTGATTTTATGTAATATTTAATTTTTTGCAAAACTGAATTTGGGGTTTTCAGGGGCTGTAAGCCATAATCATCAAAATTAAAATAAGTAAACACTTGAAATATATCACTGTCTGTGTAATGAATCTATATAATATATGGATTTCACTTTCTGAAATGAGTGACAAAAAATATTGAACTTTTTCATGATATTCTAATTTTTGAAGATGTACCTGTATTAGGGAAATACACTTGTGAAAGTCAGTGGTGGGATGTGACAAAAATGCTTTGTTTCCCTGACCAGTGAGCACCCCAGGATCCCCACTGTACATGTACAAGTACATTTTCAATCCAGGGATTTATGGTGAAACAGCACAACAACACTGTTCCAACACTTTTTTTGAAAAATCCACAGAATAGGTGTTTGGGTCTATTCTGACGCTTTAGAAAATTATATGAATCACTTTATAAATCACTGGTATGAAAATGCACTTGAATATGTTGAGATTTTGGATCCGGGGGTCCACTTGACCTGTAAAAACACAACACTCCCGAGGGCGGCTAACCCCTGGCATGTGGAAACAGATTCTAGAAAGAAATTACACACAACTTAATGCACAGCACCAAAGTGCAACACGTACACAAACCAGGACTTTAACCAGGATTAACATATTTCATTGTTTTGCTCTCACAAGCGAATACTTCGGACGAAGCAAGCGCGAATCAGCAGTTGGCTACTAGCTTGCTAGCTACTAGCTAACACTCGTTAGCCAGCACAGGACGGCATTGTATTGCTCAAAAGAAGTGAGCTTACCACCAACAGGATAAATAAGCAAAAAGATGCACAATATCACAGATCACTCACCATCAATGGTTCTCTCACTTTCATCTTCAGCTTGTCCATAGTCCGGTTCTATGCTGGGCTGCCATCTGTTTCGGTGCGGGTCACTCCATGTCACTCTGAATACTATCTGCCACTAAGCACAGAAAACTCCGCACCTCTTCGTTGGACCACGGTGTAGATTTCCGCGAAACCTACAACGCCATCTCTATTAATATCGTGTTTACTCAGTGACCGAGTTTACTCCGTGAACTTCTGCAAATGGCGGTTTGGAGATTCTTCAGAAGACGGACGCTTTCGTGACGTTACGCCCTGATCAATCAGTGACCTGCAGTCTGTTAACGTCACATTTTCGGCTCGACTCAGCACGGCTGTACCCTGGCCTTGAGTCGGTACTAAAATAGTACCTGGTACTAGGTACTAATGGAAAAGGCTACAAACCGGGCTGAGTAGAGCTGAGTAGGGCAGAGTGGGGACTAGTGGAAAAGGGCCATAAGTTTACATGAGCCAGTCTCATCATCATACTACGGACACAAGGAATGACACAGGAAAAGAAAGTGTTCTTGCCCATCCAACCCCAAGGAAACAGTAAATGAAGGACCCTTACTCCTGTGCTTTTCATCTGAAATTGCTCTGGTGTGCCCGTGCCCCAAATGGCATCATGTGGAAAAAGGGTAGCATCCTGTGGTAAGAAAGCATCTCTCTACACCCTGCCCACTTGGCCTGCCGACATAATGAGGGTACGATCAGTCGCCAAAATGGGGTACACAACCCTGTCCATTTCCTGGGCAGGTGCAAGTACGCCCAATGACCACATGACCATCATCCCTCTGTATTGACAATATAGATCTTCAGGATAACATTTGCCCGCTTCGTTGGTCAAGTAGGTAGGAGTACAGGGGAGAGACGCGCTGTAAGCCGTTGCACACTTAGAGAGTGTTAAGCTGCCCAGAGGGACATCACCGCTTCCCTTTGGACAAAAGGAGGAGTTCCCTGATGAAATTACCCTTGCCTTCACAGACTAAGGAGTGTCATCATGTGTCTGATCAGTGGAGTGATAAGTGTTTTGACAATTGTGATTCAAAGTAATGTTTGCTGTGTTATGTCTGTATATAGCCTCTCTTAGGAAATGGACAGCCTGTGGTAGCTGCATTATTTTAGCAGTAGCAGATAATTTGCCCAGCTGATAGTGGCATTATGGAACAAACATAGCAATTCAAGCAATTAGCTGATTTAGCTGTGTAATTAGCATATCTTCACCAGACATTGCCAGCATAAACATGGTCATGGTGACCTGGAGTTTCCAGCCAGCCATGGTGAGTGTAATGAATCCTGCTGTACGGTGTATAGGCTTTGGAGCAGCTAAGAAAAACCAAAACAAAAGTGTTACTATGAGAATGATGAGGATGAAAAGGCAACAATACCAACCGCATCCTTCAGTTACCAACCTTCTCTCTTTTGCATTTTTGCCCCCCCATGATAAACAAACAGTTGCTTCACCATACAAGTTGGTGCTGGACACCAAAGGGTACCGTCAGCCGACACTTGTATAGGGGTATAGGGAAACAGTTAAATAGTCATTTGCTGAGGATTTTTTTTTTATGAGTTTGCAGTGTGTATTAAACAGTCTCTTGCTGAGGGTTCTAAGTGGGGTAAAACATTAGATGCACGCAAGAGTCACGTCCTTTGCCTTTATTGATCCAGTTTTCCTCTTTTTGATGACCAGATCCCCTGGTTTGGCCAAAAGATGGGTGCACCTCCTACGGTTCCTTCATCATGTGGTCCCTCCTGGGAAGGCAGCATGGATAACATCTCTGTCAGTTGACATTCTTTGCATGTAATCAACCAAAAACCCTTCCTCATCACCTGAGTTAAATGGCTTTGATAGCAGGGTTTGCCATTTATTATTTTCCTATTTTCTTGTCACTATTTTCCTAAGCCATCTTTCATAATCCTACTTGTGCATTATGCTAATCCTATATATTGTGGATGGTAAGCTAAATGTTTTTTTAGGCAAATGTTAAGTACTGTACCTAGGTATGATATAATTTGATTTACATTCCATTAAATATATTCCATTATCTAAGTAAATCATTTCAGCTATTTCAAATCTTGATATTGTTTCAGTTAAGGGTTAAGCAAGGGAAGGCTTTTGTCTATTTGGTAAGGATGTCAATAATTACTAAACAACATTTTTGCCTTCACACTTATTTAACTCAATAAAATCCATGCAAAGGCTTTAAAAGGAATAAGTTTATGCGGGAAGGTCAAGATATTTTTGCTTTGAGCTCCCTTAAGCATTGTTTTCTTGTTACATAATTGAGTAAAAATCTGTTTTGTCTTTGCAGCAAATTTTAAATTGAGTCCCACAGTGAGCTTCATCAGCGTAAATTGGACTTTCCTTAGACATTTGGAACTTCTCCCATAAATTTGCATGGCTTTTCTGATTCCTTATTAGTTTACTTAAACATGATAGTTTCCTTCCTTTGTGTGTCCCCCCCCCTTTTTTTTTTACTGTATTTCTTATAAAGTCTTAGGACCTTTTTCCACAATAATCTGCAAATATTTTTTCATCGCATAATTTTCTTAAATACCTGCAAATTTATTGACGTAAATTTAACTTCTCCTATTGAATGTTGTGTCTCCATTACCAAGCTGTTTCACCTATATTTTTTCTTTCCTACATTATTGATCATTTATTGATCATTTTTGTTCATTATCTATTTTTACTAATTTTGCTAAGTGTTTACTTGTTCTTACATAATTAATTATTGCAGTACCCCCTTTTGATACATGGGGGTCCCCATGTATCAAAATGGTGACCTACTTAAACAGTGTGATAGTTTTTCCTTGTATCTTGTTAGAAGAAGGAAAAGTTTTGTTTGGCAAGTGTTTTCCTTGGAGATGTAGTATGGCACATTTGCATATGGTTAATTTAGATTAAATTTTTTGGACAGGGTAACAATTATGCCTCTTTTTGTGAGTGTCTTCCCTTGGCCTGATTTGCAAATTTCGGTTAGAACAATTAACCCAGTTGCTTGTGATTTAGCATTTATTGTAACCAAGTCTGAATTTTTCATTAAGCCCACATCTGCCCTTCGTGTTGACCACAGATTTGAATCTGTGAAAGTGCATATTTGTGAAAGTGTATGTCTCACTCCTTCTGTTAATGGAAAAGTGGACATATTGTTTTAATTTGAATTTGGACTTTCTTCTGCACAAGGAATGCTTTATTTCTTATTTTTCCTCCTAAATTTCCATCTGGCCTGCAGTCGCCGGGCCTGGCTCGGCTGAAAGCCAAGGACCGTGAACACAGGCCAGTTCCTTAGCACACCAAAATCATACAACACAATTATTCTTTATTCGTGTCACATTTGTGAAATGTGATACTATCATACCGTCCTCAGGTGAGAGGTGTCATTGCAATGTGTCAGACCTGCAATGTCACTTCAGGTAAACACTGCATTTTTAAAGTCAATGTCAGGTAAATTGATATGTGCTATGTCATTGTTAATGTTATTTGTTTTACTTAGCTTTGGGTCTGCTTGTCACATTTTGTGGTCCGCCTGTGAGGTCCTCCTCCTCCCCCACTCCGCCGCCGCCCCCAGCCAGTGGCCCTGATGTTCAGATTGATGACAAACGTCGTGCTCCCCTTGCCGCAGCCAGCCTGCCCCACACCTACCTCCATCCCCCCTCCACCACAGGCATCCAGTGTCAGTGCCACCCTGAAAAAATAAAATCGGGGGAAGCTTTGGGCTTCCCCCCTCCTTTGCGTCAGTAATCACACAAACAGGAGTTCAAATTTTTCTTCTCATAAATTTTTGTGTTACTTTTATAGTCATTCAACTTTGTCCTTTTAAGTTGTCACAGTGCTTATTGTAATGTTGATGAAAATTTTTAGTGTAACTAATGGTTCAGGTGTAGCGGTTTGATTAAACCCCCCACAACACACAAACAGAACACAGAGACAGTCAGCTCGCACTCCTGGGGTTTGTTCCGCTGCACGCTGAGTTTACAGCCTTGAAGTTAAAGTGTTCATGCATTTTGCCCTTACTGTGACCTAGAGACTCAGATCAATATGTAGATGTGCTGGTTAGCCTCTTTGTCTGACACTTGGAGCGAGGTCTAGCTAATCTGCCCATTGTGATGTATGTCTTACAAATGCAAATACCTCCTGCCTGTTCTGTTGTCCCTTTGATCATTCTAAACTGTGGGGTACGTCTCTTTGATGTATTGTTATGATCAAGTATTTAAGGTGCAACTCTGTAACGCAATCTCTTTCTTCTCTCACTCTGATCCTGCAACTGGTAGACACACACGTGTCCGCCTCTCCTTCTCTGAGAGCTTAGGGATCCCGCTCCGGGCTGCTCCACTATGCACCGGAGAGGGGATCCCGTGAAGGCGACATGATATAATAAAACCTGCTTAAAACCACAGCATCACTGCTTATTTTCTCATGCCGCATCACTGGTGACCCCTCGAACACGCACACGTTTTGTGCGAAAGCAACCTTCCGAGCTGGACAGCCACACAGCTGCATTGGTGGCCCCTTGAAGACGCACACGTTTTGTGCAACGCAGCCTTCTGTTTTGGATGGCCACGCTGGCGAACCGACGCTAAAAAAAACGAGCGGCCAGCGAACGCAACACCCGGGCATGAATGCTCCGTCGCCTGAGATCTGCACAACCACGCTGGACCGGCCGCTCTCACTGAGAGCGCACGCACCTCGTCCTCTCTCCACGACGGCAACCTCCAGGGCCGACGGGGAGCGCAGCGCGTGGAACTGAACGCACCATGGCCGCACGAGCGACAACGATCGTCTCCTCCCTCTCACCGCTCCAACGCGCCTCCACGAGCCCGAGGGACGGAGATCGTCTACTTCCTCACACCGCTCCAACGCAGCTGCATGAGCCTGAGGAACAAAAGATCGTCTATTCCCTCCCGCCGCTCCAACGCCTCTGCACGGGCCTGAGGGACTAAAGATCGTCTATTTCCTCTCAACGCTCCAACGCACCATGGCCAAATCTACAGCAACAGCTCAACCTGGATTTTATTGGCGCCGTCTGCGCTGATCTCCGCCAAGTTTCTGCACCCTGACTCACCACTCCAGCGGCCCACCCACGCACTGAACCCCCGCGCACGCATCGGGGAGTTACAAGGACGGCGCATCACGCATGGGACAAGTAACGGCTCCACAGACTGCTTTCCTCCTTCGCCGCTGCCTTTCAGGGCTGCTCGCTCACCTGAGGCACGCATGCAGCATACTGGAAGGATTTGTTAACAGTCTCAGCCACGCCACAGACCGCCATCGTCCTCCGCCGCCGCCCACAGAACCTTCAGGGTTGCTCGTTCACCTGAAGCAAGCACGCAGCTCGCCACTGGATTTTTTAATGGTCTTAGCCACGGCACAACGGGATTTCAGCCGTCAGCTGTTCCCAGGAGCTTTGGGGTTGCTTCAGCACCCAAAGCCAACAGTCCCTATGCTTTGTTTACTTTTTCTCTTACAGCCGCTCCTGCTTTTCTTCATGGCCACGAGAGGAGTCAGAGACTAATTTTTCTTCTTGTGGACCGCTGCACGTTCAACGGGACCAGCCCTTCGACATTGCGGACCCACAAGCAATTTTTGCGCGGCTCAGGACGATTTCACAGCTCCTGCCGGCACTTACTACCCCTCCCCTCCCTCCCCCTCCGCCTGCAGCGAGCTTCTCCCACAGCTCGCTCACACAGATGGATCATTGAGGTCGCGGCCCCCTACCGTTTCCCTCTTGGGGGGGAGCGTGTGTGGCGGTTCGTTTTAACCCCACAACAGACTAAGGACACTCAGCCCTCTTTTCTCTGTTTTCCTGCTACACTACTGAGATGCAATGTGCCATTCATGTATTTGTGATGCAAACATGCATGTATTGTGATGTAATGCGCCATTCGGTATAGTGTGCATATGGCTTGTCCTTACTGTGCTTTTTCTGAGCATCTTACATATGTAGATGTGCTTTGGTGTATTAATGTCTACAGGTAGACGAGTTTCTTCTGTCTCTCCTATGTGATGTTAATCGTTGCCTTTCATGCATGGTATTCACATCGCGGAGCAGCAAACACTTTTGGTGCGACTACCCCCCCCCCTCCTGCACAGAGCTTTTCCCTGCTCGCTGCCCAGACTGCAACATCGAGGTCACGGTCCCCTACCGTTTCCCTCTTGGGGGGGAGCAGTGTAGCGGTTTGATTAAACCCCCCACAACACACAAACAGAACACAGAGACAGTCAGCTCGCACTCCTGGGGTTTGTTCCGCTGCACGCTGAGTTTACAGCCTTGAAGTTAAAGTGTTCATGCATTTTGCCCTTACTGTGACCTAGAGACTCAGATCAATATGTAGATGTGCTGGTTAGCCTCTTTGTCTGACACTTGGAGCGAGGTCTAGCTAATCTGCCCATTGTGATGTATGTCTTACAAATGCAAATACCTCCTGCCTGTTCTGTTGTCCCTTTGATCATTCTAAACTGTGGGGTACGTCTCTTTGATGTATTGTTATGATCAAGTATTTAAGGTGCAACTCTGTAACGCAATCTCTTTCTTCTCTCACTCTGATCCTGCAACTGGTAGACACACACGTGTCCGCCTCTCCTTCTCTGAGAGCTTAGGGATCCCGCTCCGGGCTGCTCCACTATGCACCGGAGAGGGGATCCCGTGAAGGCGACATGATATAATAAAACCTGCTTAAAACCACAGCATCACTGCTTATTTTTTCATGCCGCCTCACAGGTGTATTTTCTTTCCTGTACATCTAGAAAATGACCCAAGCTTATTTTCTAATGTTTTTGCTGGAATGGGAGAGATCTTTTCTCTCCCCATTTTAAATGGTATGAACTCTTCCCAATTATCTGCAGAAGAGATCATGGTGATATGCCAACCGGGCAGCAGTCCATCTTTTCTTCTTAGACTGCTGTCCCTGTGACTGAATAAGTGGTAAAGGACTGATGGATGGAATTCGAGGGCTTAAATGCCACAAGGTGCTTCCCATGCACTATGTCATTCTAGAAAATGTTGTAGTGCAACGATTGTTATCCCCTGTCGAGCCCTTAAGCCTATTACATTTCATTAAAGGAAAAAGTTTCACAGAATATATTGTTTAAATGGGAAACTCAGACTGGAACTTTCTGAGTTCCTTTTCTAGATTTAAAATTTAAGTGAAAAATGACCATGAACTTATGTTCTTTGCATTATTTAATGCAAAAACCCATCAAAAGCAATATGAGATGAGATGAGATGAGATTCAACTTTATTGTCATTACACATGTATGTGTATCTTTTTGGTGTTGGATATTTGTCTTGTCTTCTAAGTGAACACCGTAAATGATATTTTTTTATTTTTAATTTTGGTGATTTATTTTCAGTCAGTTAGAGAATAAATAAAATGTTTCCTTTTACTCAAGCACACCCATATAAATAGTGAAACAGAAAAAATGGTGATTTTAAAGTATCCCAGTAGTGATTTGCATATTTGTCTGTCCTCATAAAGTCCCTTAACCGATACACTGTGTATTACAATGTCAACTTTCACACAGGCTGTCATTTATTTAAATTTACAAGACAGTAAACCAACCAACTGGTCTTTTTTAATGTCAACAGAATCAAATCTAATCAGAGAATTTTTCCTCTTTTTTTTCAATCTTGCAATCCTTCGAAATTTTGCCGTTTTGTCATGAACAGTAAAAGGATAGAAAGTTTTCAAATCACAATCATTCATTATGAGTAACTTTCCTATTTAGAAGAGAACAATATTATGGTAAAGAAGCATTAAAACCTTTGTTTGATAATTAGCAGCCTCAGGTAAGTCATAGGCGTAAACATAGTCATCATCTGGTTTGTGGTTTGAATCATATTATATAAGCTGTGTTTAAAACTTTTAATCATTGGGTATTATTTGGTGACAGCATTATTCCATAATCTTCAGTTTAATTCATCATATTGATGATGGTCGCAGTGATTGATATGCGTGCACTTTTTACTTAACTCATTGGGGTCTGACATGGCCTGGTGTGGACAGGAGGGGTGGGGGTGAGCAGAGGCGAGGTGACGTCATTCGCTGGACTCCTGGGGCAGGGCCATGGCTGAGCAGCAGAAGGGCGAGGAGGAGGGGGAGGGACCAAAGTACGAACCTCGTTGTCACGTCAGACCATTAATCTATCGCCCTTTTTCCCTGTAAAGCTCACTGTTGTCCCTCGGTCAGAGAGATAATGCAACTGTGAGCTAACAAAAAGTTACACTGACACTTCAAAAAAAATTGAATAAAATAAGCCAATGCTGTTTACCTGCCCTCAGGTGTCCCAAAAGATTAAAGTAAAAACCCAATTTTTTTTCCCCCTGCCCTGCTAGTGGGCAATTTAACCCAAAATAAGGAAGAAAAATTCTGGCAATTCTGGCAAAAATTCTGGCAATTGAGAATGTTGGCTCAAAAAATTTGAGAATATTTACCAATTGTGCAACATTAGGTTGGCCACCAAAAACCCATGAAAAACAAAAGAAATTACTGTCAAAAACTCCCTTGAAATAAAAGCAAGCTTTGCAAAAATACCCATATATATATATTTTTTTCTCTTTCTCTGTTTCTCCTTCACTCAGATCACACGTTAATCTGCAGTAATTTCAGACACACGAGCCCACAACACACATACACACACACACGCAGCTCTTTCACACTCCCTGATCCACTCCAAGGTCACTCAGACAGTCTGTTTTCACACAGTTGTAAGCTTCAGATTAACACACACACATTTGTTAGTAGAACAGTTTTGAAAACTCTTAAAACAAGCTAATATGGCAACCTCAACCGGAAAAAAAGCAAATTTGGCAACCTCACACTATACTATGCACCCTTTTTTTCTCTTCACCGCTGTGAGAACACAATTGGTTTTCTCCCCAAATTTATTCCTTGCAAGCTCCCATAGACTGATTCACCACTTTATACACAATTTTATCATCACCCTGTGAAACAATAATCACATAACCATCCCTTTACACTTCACAATAACCAGAAAAACAATAGACAACCACGGCTTCAAACAGTTTGTAGCGCTTCTACTTCCGCCTCCACGGAAACTCCCTCTCTTGCCAGGACAAACCGCGTAACACACAACAACCAGACAAACTGCAGTAATTTTTTTATATTGTGGAAAGTGTGGAAATGATGAAGCCAAGTTACGATCAGACGAAGTTTATTCACTCTCTCACAACATCATACACAGAAAGCACTGAATAGCCAAACCAGGTTTCATCCCTTAAAACCCCACAGATCATCTCACAAATGCATGACATTTCACCTCCACCATACATTCTCCTTAAACCCCCAGCTCTCTCTTCCTGCCAACTCCCCATGAGGTCCTTGCCTAATGTTCTCTTGTGTCTAACCACTGCCTCCTGACTGAGACGCTGTCTGCTGACACAACCACAATATACACTACCGTTCAAAAGTTTGGGGTCACCCAGACAATTATTTTGTGTTTTCCATGAAAAGTCACACTTACGTACCACCATGAGTTGTAAAATGAATAGAAAATATAGTCAAGACATTGACAATGTTAGAAATAATGATTTGTATTTGTAATAATATTTTTTCCTTCAAACTTTGCTTTCGTCAAAGAATCCTCCATCTGCAGCAATTACAGCATTGCAGACCTAACATGATTGCACAAGGGTTTTCTAATCATCCATTAGCCTTCTGACGCAATGAGCAAACACATTGTACCATTAGAACACCAGAGTGATAGTTGCTGGAAATGGGCCTCTATACACCTATCTAGATATTGCACCAAAAACCAGACATTTGCAGCTATAATAGTCATTTACCACATTAGCAATGTATAGAGTGTATTTCTGATTAGTTTAAAGTTATCTTCATTGAAAAAAAGTGCTTTTTTTTCAAAAATAAGGAAATTTCTAAGTGACCCCAAACTTTTGAACGGTAGTGTACATTGCTATATCACCAATATGCATCGCCATAATATCAGCGCTATATAATATCAGCGCCCCCAGACAGAGTTTCAGTCGGCACGTCTTTTGGGCTTCAGTCTCCTCCCATATCTGCTGTAACGGGGGTCTCTGTGCCGGCGGGGGGGCTGCTGGACGTGTGTCTGACTGCGGGTGGGACGGGGGGGGGGGATTTGCTCTGCCCGTGTGGCTGTCCTGGTGAATCGTTTGCCTGGGGAGCTCTCAGTGGGGGTCTTCCATGCCGAGGGGTCCGAGCCAGCAGCACTTGCCCGTCCGCCACTACAAAGGCGGGCTTAAGTCTGTCTATGCATATTTTCTCCCGACGCCCCCCCCAAGTCTAACAAAAAATGCTTGTCGCCTGTTTCCAGCACTCTGAACGGGCCATCATAGGATGGGCACAATGGCGGGCAGTGGGCATCGTGTCTGACGAACACGAACGCCGCATTCTTCAAAGTTTTTGGCACAAAAGCACGTGGGAAACAGTGGTGGGCCGGACCGGGCAGCGTGCCTGTGTCTGCACTACGCTGCAAACGCTGGGACGTGCAGCTGTCCGGCACGGGATTATCTGGCAAAAATTCCCCGGGCAGCCGCAGTGGCTGAGAAAAAACAAGCTCAGCCGGGGAATCCTCCAAATCCTCTTTTGGTGCGGAACGCAACCCCAATAAAACCCACGGTAACCGGTCAACCCAATTTGCAACTGTCAACGAAGCCCTGAGTGCTGCTTTCAGTGACCTGTGAAAACGCTCACATAACCCATTTGCCTGTGGATTGTACGCGGTTGTGCGGTGTATTGCAACACCCAGGCTGCGGGCCATCGCGGACCAAAGTTCGGAAACAAACTGAGGGCCCCTATCGGACGTGATGTCCGACGGGATTCCAAAACGCGCCACCCATGCTGTCAAAAAAGCGCGCGCCACGTCCGCGGACGTGGTTGCCGCCAGCGGGACTGCTTCTGGCCAGCGTGTGGTGCGGTCCACCACTGTCAGAAGATGCGTGCACCCCTGCGACGGCGGGAGGGGGCCCACGAGGTCCACGGGAACATGGTCGAATCTTTTAGCCGGTATCCTAAACGGCTCCAAAGGAGCCTTGGTGTGTCTGTGCACTTTGGCTCGTTGGCACCCTACGCAGGCTGCAGCCCACTCTTTCACTTGTTTGTGCGGGCCTTGCCACATGAATTTCACTCCCACCATTTTGACTGACGCGCACACTCCTGGGTGCGCCAAAGCGTGAACTGACTCAAACACGCGTCGCCCGCGCCCGGTGGTCCCGGTCGCGGGCGTCCCGTGGAGACATCGCAGATTAGGGGAGGTCTGCTGTCTTGCAGCACTCTGCTCTCCAGCCTTAACCCTGTTGGTCCAGACTGGAGCGCACGCACGTCCGTATTGTTAATCTGCTCTGCCGCCATGGCTGTATAATCTATCCCTACACAGACCGGGGCCACTGCCGCGCGCGAGAGGCAGTCCGCCACCACATTCAGTTTACCCGACACATGCTTAATATCGGTCATAAACTCCGAGATCGCGGCCAGCTGTCTCTGCTGCTGGCCCGACCATGGTTCCGAAACCTTGGCCATCGCGAACGTCAGCGGCTTGTGGTCCATGAATGCGGTGAAGTTGCGCCCTTCCAACCAGAACTGGAAATGGCGTATGGCCAGGTGGAGAGCCAGCAACTCTCTGTCGAACGCGCTGTATTTACGCTCACTGTCGCACAAAGCCCTGCTGAAAAAATCAAGTGGCTGCCAAGAACCGGCGACACGTTGCTCCACAACGGCCCCTATGGCCACGTCCGAGGTGTCGGTAGTGAGCGCTATCTGGGCTGCTGGGTCTGGGTGCGCCAACAGTGCGGCGTTTGCCAGAGCTGCTTTCACCTCAGAGAGCGCCCGCTCTCACTCCGGAGTCCATTCGACTCCATCCGCGGGTTTCCGTCTCTTGAGCGCGGCGTACAGTGGCTGCATGAGCTGAGCTGCGCAGGGGAGGAAACGGTTATAAAAATTAACCATCCCCAAAAATTCCTGCAGCGCCCTGACCGTCTGAGGCTGGGGGAAGTTCGCCACAGCGCGCACTTTGTCGGGCAAGGGTATCGCTCTCTCCGGTGAGACGCGGTGCCCCAAAAAATCAATCCCCGTCACGCCGAACTGGCACTTCGCCGGGTTGATTATTAACCCGTGTTCCTCCAACCTCTGGAAAACCGTCCTGAAGTGGGTTACGTGTTCGTCTTCGGACGCGCTGGCTACCAGGATATCATCCAGGTAGACGAACACAAACGGGAGATCGCGCAGCACCACGTCCATCATGCGCTGGAATGTCTGTGCCGCTCCTTTTAATCCGAAAGGCATGCGCAGAAACTCGAACAAGCCGAACGGAGTTATTACCGCTCTTTTGGGTATGTCCTCCTCGCACACTGGGACCTGGTGGTAACTGCGGACCAGGTCTATTTTAGAAAAAATGCGTGCTCCGGCGAGGTGAACGGAAAAATACTGAATGTGGGGAATCGGGTAGCGGTCGTGTGCTGTGGCGTTATTCAACCTGCGGAAATCGTCGCACGGTCGCCACGATCCCTCAGCCTTAGGGGCCATGTGTAGAGGGGATGCCCTTGGGCTGTTCGATCGCCTGATGATGCCCAGCCTTTCCAGGTTGGCAAACTACTCGCGCAGTATGGCCAGTTTAGCTGTGTCCAAGCGCCGAGGTCGTGCAAAAACAGGCGGCCCGGTGGTGGTGATAAAGTGCTCCACCCCGTGTTTAGCGATGGCCGCTGAAAACGTCGGGACCATGAGTGCTGGGAACTGAGTGAGCAGTGTGTGGAACTTACCGCCTGGAGCTGTGACGTTGGCTTGTGTTACTGGCCCGGCCCCTCGAGCTGTACAGGGGAGAGAGTCAAAAGACAGTGCATTAACCAGGCGCCTGTTAGCAACATCAACTAATAAACCATGCGCACACAGAAAATCAGCTCCCAGGATCGGGAAACTCAGTGCTGCTATGACAAAAGTCCACTCATATGTGCGGCCATGTAGAGATAAAGCCAGTGTTCTCTCACCAAAGGTCTTAATGTCCGAGCCGTTTACTGCTACCAGCCCGGGGCCACTGGGTCCTGCCAGCCGGTCAGCGTAGGTCGGCAGGATGATGCTCTTCTGGGCTCCGGTGTCTACCAGGAAACGCCTCCCTGAGCCGAGTCCGTCACGTAGAGCAGCTTGTTCTCTTTGCCGGCGGTCGCAGCTGCTACAGACTGCCGGCTCTGGCATTTCCCTAGCGCTTGAATTGGCATGGTGGCGTACATCTGTGTGCGTTCCCTCCAAAACGGCGGTGGTAGAAGCAGAGCGTGTCTCCCTGGCACTCCTTGGCCCCCGCTGCCGCTACCGCCGGTGGCTCCTCGCCTCCTCTGGTCGTCTCGCTGGGTTCCGACGCCGCTGCATTCACCGTGAGCGCTCTGGTGGTGAGGATGATCCGGTCTGCCTCCTGGGCTAGCGCACGGTAGTCACGTGCAGCCAGCAGCAGCGAATTGGCCAGGACCGCTCTCACCTCTGTTGGAAGGTTCCGGAGGAAGAGGTGGGCAAACAGAAAATGCCCGTCGTCCGTGCCCATTAACACCAACATCTTCTCCATCAGATCGACGGCCGAACCATCTCCTAACTCGGAACGCCTCAGGAGCCTCTCTGCTCTCTCACAGTCCGAGAGCGTGTAGCGCCGAATCAGCGCAACTTTGAGAGCCTCATATCTGCCGTGGGCTGGGGGCTGGTCGAGCAGGCTCGCTACCTGCTGAGCTGTGCGAGCGTCCAGCGCTGCAAAAACTTGGTGTCGTCTGTCGTTATTCCCCGGAGGATGAACTGGGCCTCGGTGTGGTGGAACCAAGAGCGCGGGTTGTGCTGCCAAAAAGTCCGGTAGCTTGACTGCAACAGCACACGCGTTGCTGGAGGTTCCCGTCCGGGCCGTCTGTGGGATGCCTGCCGCGTTGCTGGGGCTTCCCGTCCGGGCCGACTCTGGGGTTCTAGCCTCGTGTTCCATAATACGTCCAGGGTCACCAGTGTGGAGAGTGTGGAAATGATGAGGCCAAGTTATGATCAGACGAAGTTTATTCACACTCTCACAACATCATACACAGAAAGCACTGAATAGCCAAACCAGGTTTCATCCCTTAAAACCCCACAGATCATCTCACAAATGCATGACATTTCACCTCCATCATACATTCTCCTTAAACTCCCAGCTCTCTCTTCCTGCCAACTCCCCTGCCTGTTGTTCTCTTGTGTCTAACCACTGCCTCCTGACTGAGACGCTGTCTGCTGACACAACCACAATATACATTGCTATATCACCAATATGCATCGCCATAATATCAGCGCTATTTCAAAGGTTAGCCCTCCTTATACCGGTTCACTTCAATCAGTGCTCACTACATTGGAATTGGAGACTCTCATACTGATTTCATCAACGCTCACTGCGACCATATGGAGACTCTTATGTTGATGTTCCGCACGTTAACAATACCTGGTCCACTTATGCTGGGACGATGCCCACCCCCGTTGCGGCCTGTACCGGGACCTTCCTGAGTCTGTACCCCCTCCGAACCTGATCTGCTCGAGCCACTCTGGTCCGAACTGACTCCGAATTCGTGGTACCAGATGCTCAGTGTTTACCTTTCCTGAGCCTCTACCTCATCGAACCAAACTGTTTCGGACCGCCCCGAACCGAACCTCGTTCGGGCTGCGGCAAACAGAAACGCTCAGACTTTATCAAGCACAACAACACTTTTTCACAACACAAACATACGCGTAGTTAACCCCTCTGGGACTGAAAACCCAGGGTCCATAAGCTTAACAACACATAAAAGTACTCACATTCAATCCCGCCTGTAGAGTTCTAGACCCGTCACCCGGTCTGCTCCAGCGCCTCGGTTCCAAATGCCTTCACTGCAGTAATACTGAGCCTTTGGGTTCAGCCTGGGGAGGTCCTTCGTCAGCTGTTCACTTGCTGAAATCGGGCGGAGGCGCCGGAAGCAGGACGGAGTTATCTGGTTCCCTTGTTCGGCGCACCAAATGTTAGGTTATTTTTCAGCATAATTAATCTGAGTCAACAACCAGGCAGAATTTTTAAATGTAAGTAGTTTTATTCCTCTTGGCTATGAGGGAGAAATACAGAGGCAGCCCCAAGTCTGACCACCCATACCTCTAAAAAAAATCACACACTGGTCAAGCTTTTAAAGCTGTCTTATCCATAGGGAGGGAGAGATTGTCCAGAAAAGACATACAGCTTTGTCCTTGAGTCCACGAAGTGCTCATCCTTATCAAATGTCCACGAAGTGCACAGTCCTTATCTTCTTTTACTCACTGGAAACAGGGAGATAAATATACTCTCAATGATGAATTGAAAACAGCTGCAGTCATTACAAATAACTAATCACACTCACACCACACTCACTCACAGGCTGGACATTCTTAACAGAAGGTATTATTACAGCTGTGTGATTTATAATTGCTAACTCAAGCATACCGGAGTGGTGGCTCAGTTGGTAGAGCATCCGCCCCACACCCGGGAGGCAGGGGTTCAAATCCCAGCCGGGTCATGCCGAAGACCATATAAAAGCGGAACTTCCTGCCGTCCAGCTTGGTGCTCAGCAATAATGGAATGGAGGAGGGAAATCTGTGGCGGCGCCTTGCATGGCAGCGGCCCTTCTGATTCTACACATGGGGTGTGTGTGATTGACACTGTAGATAGGATAAAGCACAATTTCGTTCTACTGTACATGATTGGTTGTATGGTTGAATGACAGTAAAGGGTGATTTAATTTAATACACACACATAGACTGGGACTACTCAAGGCCATACATAAAACGCACATATAAGCATCAGACATGAAAATATAAAACAGTATTATAGAATAATATGGATTTTTTTCTATCAGATGTTTACTTTTTAGTCATATAAGATTTAGAAGAAAAAACTGAAATTTATAAGATAAGATAAGCCTTTATTAGTCCCACAACGGGGAAATTCCAGGATTGCAACAGTACAGGGATAGCAACACTCAGAGCAACAATCAGAAGGCAAGAAAAAAACAAGCAAGCAAGAGCAGCTAATATACATATGTACATATTACTATAAAATATATATATACACACACACACACAGACACACAGTGCAGAGCATTGTAGCTGGATGGAATAAATATATGAATATATAAACACAGTGCAGAGCATTGTAGCTAGATGGAATAAATATGTAAATATATAAACACCCACAGTACGGAGCATTGCAGCTAGGTGGAATAAATATGCAAGTATATAAACACACACAGTGCGGAGCAATGTAGCCAGATGGAATAATATGTAGATATATAAAAACACAGTGCGGAGCATTGTAGCTAGATGGAATAAATATATAGATATATAAATATAAACACACCCAGTGCTGAACATTGTAGCTAGATGGAATAAATATGTAAATATATAAACACACACAGTGCAGAGCATTGTTGCTAGATGGGATGAAACAGCATAACCGTCTACTTAGTTATCCTACATGGTATGATTATGTGCCCATACATATTCTCACCCTCCATAGTGACCGGTATTTTCCTAGTTGTATGCCGGAGGGGACCATTGTGTAAGTCTATTGCATCTTTTGCATTCAAAAAACTATTAGTTTGTTACGTCTTTTTGCTATCTCTGCGAGCAGCCCTGCTTAGGTTGTACAGTCTGACAGCCGTTGGTAGGAAGGACCTACGAAACCTCTCGGTTGTGCACCTGGGATGATGTAGTCTGCTGCTAAATGAGCTCCTCAGTGCATTCAGTATGTCCTGCATAGGGTGGAACTCGGACTCCAGCAGAGATGACAGTTTAGCCATTATGAGAATCAAGTCTCAAGTGAACATTACAAAACTATTTTATAACACTGCAAAATTATGAGGGAAAACGGTACATGTAATAAAAAAAAGAGATGGTCTATTTTATATGATTATCTAAACTGTAGAATTTACAGAAAATGTATATCATGATATAAGATGACTTATATTGTGATATGAATTTTTTGCCATATCGCACAGCCCTAGTGAAGAGTGTTCAGAAGGTAAAGGGAGTCAGACAGAATCATTAGTTTGAAGCTAGAAGTCAAAGGTGTGATGTTGAATGTTGTCAGTGCATATGCCCCACAAGTTGGATGTCAGGTAGAAAGAGGAACTCTGGAATAAGTTGGATGAAGTGGTAGAGAGTGTTCCCAGGGAGGAGAGAGTGGTGATTGGAGCAGACTTTAATGGACATGTAGGTGAAGAGAACAGAGGTGATGAGGAGGTTCTGAGTAGGTATGGTTTTAAGGAGAGGAAATGTGGAAGGAGAGATGGTTGTGGATTTTGCTAAAAGGATGTAAATGGCTGTGGTGAACTTGCTTCAAGAAGAGAGGAACATAGGGTGACTTACAAGAGGGGAGGAAGGTATGCACAGGTGGACTACATCTTATGCAGAAGAAAGCCTGCAAGATGGTGGCAGGGGAGAGTGTAGCTAGACAGCATCGGATAATAATCTGTAGGATGACTTTGGAAAGCAAGAAGAGGAAGAGTGAAGGCAGAGCCAAAGATTAAGTGGGGGAAGTTACAGAAGGAAGAAGGTCACACAGAGTTCAGGAAGGAGCTGATACAGGCTCTGGGTGGTAGGGAAGAATTACCAGATGACTGGGAAAGTACAGCAAAAGTATTGAAGGAAACGGGTAGAAAGGTCTGTGGTGTATCCAGTGGACAGAGGGAGGAAGACAAGGAGAGTTGGTGGTGGAATGAGGAGGTACAGGAAAGTATTCAAAGGAAGAGGTTAGCAAAGAAAAGTGTGATAGTCAGGGAGATAAAGAAAGTAGACAGGAGTATTTGGAATCTAGGCATATGGCAAGGAGAAAGGTGGCAAAGGAAAAGGCATGTAGTGAGTTGTATGAGAGGCTGGACACTAAGGAAGGAGAAAAGGACTTGCATTGATTGGCTAGACAGAGAGATCGAGCTGGAAAGGATGTACAGCAGGTTAGGTTGTTTAACGACAGAAATGGTAATGTACAAACAAATGACAAGAGTGTCTTGAGATGGTGGAAGGAGTACTTTGAGGAGCTGATGAATAAAGAAAATGAGAGAGAGAGGAGGATGGATGAAGGAAAGATGGTGAACAAGAAAGTCCCGAGGATTAAGAAGGCAGAAGTGAGGGCAGCTTTGAAGAGGATGAAAAATGGAAAGGCGGTTGGTCCAGATGACATACCTGTGGAGGTATGGAGATGTTTAGGAGAGATGGCAGTGGACTTTTTAACCAGATTGTTTAACACAATCTTGACGAGTGAGAGGATGCCTGACGGGTGGAGAAGATGTGTTTTGGTAACAGTTTTCAAGAACAAAGGTGATGCTCAGAGCTGTAGTAACTACAGAGGCATAAAGTTGATCAGTCACACTATGAAGATATGGGAAAGAGTTGTTGAAGCCAGGTTAAGAGGAGAGGTGACAATCAGTGAGCAGCAGTACAGTTTCATGCCAAGAAAGAGTACTACAGATGCAATGTTTGCTTTAAGAGTCTTGATGGAGAAGTGTAGAGAAGGTCAGAAGGAGTTGCACAGTGTCTTTGTGGATCTAGAGAAAGAATATGACAGGGTGCCAGGAGAGGAAGTGTGGTACTGTATGAGAAAGTCAGGAGTGGCAGGACATGTATGAGGACAGCGAGACGGTGGTGAGGTGTACTGTAGGAGTGACAGATAGGTTCAAGGTGGGGGTGGGGTTACATCAGGGATTGGCTCTGAGCCTCTTCTTGTTTGTCATGGTGATGGACAAGCCGACAGATGAGGTCAGGCAGGAGTCTCTGTGGACCATGAGCTTTGCAGAAGACATTGTGATCTATAGTGAGAGTACGGAGCAGGAGGAAGAGGAAGAGAACCTGGCGAGGTGGAGGTATGCTCTGGAGAGAAGAGGAATGAAAGTCAGTAGAAGCAAGACAGAATGCATGAGTGTGAATGAGAGGGAGGCAGGTGCAATGGTGAAGATGGAAGGAGGAGAGGTAGTGAAAGTAGATGAGTTTAAATACCTGGGGTCAACCATCCAAAGCAGTGGAAAATGCACAAGAGAGGTGAAGAAGAGAGTGCAGGCAGGGTGGAGTGGGTGGAGACGAGTGTCCAAGTGATGCAAGGGATAGAGTGAGATGGAGGCAGATAATCCGCTGTGGCAACCCCTAGAGCAGCCGAAAGAGGAAGATTCAATTTTCTCACCAGTTAGTGTGTGGCCTAGTTGATAGCGCAGCTGCCCCACGACCAGGGAGTTGGGGGTTCAAGTCCTGGCCGGGTCATACCAAAGACCTTATAAAAATGGTACTTCCCACCTTCTAGCTTGGTGCTCAGCGTAATAGAATTGGGGAAGGAGAAGTTGTTTGTGGCAGTGTCTTGCATGGTAGCGGCCCCTCTGATTCTACATGTGATTAACATTGTAGATAGGAGAAATGTAATTTTGTTCTACTGTACATGATTGGCTGCATGGACTGAATGATGATAGAGATGGCTTCTTCTTTTTACTTGTAAACGTTTTCTTGATAAATGTATTACTTTTGTGATAAATTTATTACCCCTTTTCCTATAAATTTGCTATGTTAGGATTCAAAATTCAAATTCAAATGTTTTGTGATAAACTTGCTACATTTTCCCCCTACATAAATTTACAATAATGTACTCATAAATTTGCTAATGTTTTCTATAAAATTTGCAACTTTTCCCTCAGTTTTTCATGATATTTCTTGTACATTTGCTACTATCCTGACAGTCTGTATGGGGATGGGGGGTGGCAGGTTAAAAGAGGGGAGGATTTTGGATCATTTTGCTGATAAGGGGACAGTTCGCTAGGCTCAGCAGGGTCCTCCATGACTGAGGGCATGCAGGCCAAATTTTGTGACTGTGCTGACTACACATGCGCAAGACCCAACCTCCTGTTCAAAAGGTGGCACCACTGACACAGCATACAGACAAAGAAGAAGACAAATTAAAAAGAAATGTGACAAAATGAGACCCAAGAAAGAAAAAGTAAGACGATTGACTGTAAAAGTAGTAAACACAGGAGTTCCCCTCCTCACCTACATACAGTTGCCATTGTCATTGCTAAAATGGGCATGAGTCTTGTTTTTCTTCTCTTTTATATAGCCAGCGAACAAACTGGCATATCAGTGCATTTGTGCTGCAGATGATGTTTATGGGCATGTGTCAAGCGCTTGCTCCGAAAGTAAATGCAAATGAACCATACTGTTACGACCCGAGCGCTGGGTTCTGTCCACGCTCGGGCTACGCACAGCTCGCTGCCGGCCTTGACAGCTGTGGGTTGTATTCTGGCCTCACCGGGCTCTTATTGTGAAGGCGCTCGGTGGGGCTTCCGCCTGTCAAGGTTGGTCAGCTGTCTGTCATTACTGCTCGTTAGTGTTCGCCTTTATAAGGCGGGCACTGACGGCAGATCGCAGGAGTATCGTCAGATATCGTCAAACAATCCTTGTGAGGCCTCGTTAGACCTTCATGTCAGGTTCGTGTTCTTTTGGTCTTGTCATAGTTTAGCTCGTAGTGGCTGGGGTTAGCCCTACGAGCCCTTGTATCGCTTAGTGTGTGTTTTTGCCCTTAGCGGCTCATAGCCTTGTGTCTTGTCTTGTTTTATTTATAAATTACCATCATTGCAAACTCACCGGTGGACTCTTGGCGTCTTATGGTGATCCGCGAGGGTCACCGCATGACAGTATACTCCTGCCAGATGTCTAAACTGAGACGCCACTCCGAGATGCCTCTTTCACCGTGAGTGTTGCCATTGTGTGGAGTTTTTTCCTGTAGTTGGACTTGGTAGGGAGATGCCCGCCAGCGAGTGTGATTTTTGCCCGGAGTGGCTGGAGGAGATTGACGGCTATCTGGCGGAAGCTGCCCGTCTCATGGCCACCCAAGCGGCTGGTTATCACTTAGACCTCGCCCAGCGGGCTGTGCACCGTTATCATCTAGCCTATATTCCGGAAGGAGAAAAGAGGTTAGCGTGGATTGTTGCACAACGCACATTAAGGGAGAAGGCGCTCCTGGGAACCCTTCCACCTTCAGCAAGTACAGCGTCCCTGGCGAGAGTGGAGTTTCGTCGGCTGGAGGGGAAGCCCGGCAGGGGACCTGTGGATAGGACTCCAGTGCCTGCCGCCCGCCCAGTCCCAGCGTCATGTGTTCCTGGGCCCTTCGCCACTCCATCGGCCAGTAGGCCCCATAGCCGTGCTCCTACCAAGCCCCAACGAGAATCCTGTCCAGATCCAGCTCCGGGTCGTCGGAGGAACCCAGCCTCCCTGTTGGCCGCATCATATACGTCACGACAGAAGGGAATCCCCGCAGTCACCGCCCATGGGTCATCTGTTCCAGCTGCGCTGTCAGCTCCTCGTGCCCGCGTCGCCCCGACTGTCATATCCTCTTCGGTGACGTCACCCCCCACGGCTGGGAATGCTGTGAGTCGTGCTTCGGCGAGGCCTGTCAGCAAACCACCTCGAGCGGCTCCTTCTCATGGCCCTGTGGAGCCTGCCGTTTTCTCCCGGAGGGATGAAAGGAGAACTCCACCTGCTGCAGCAGGCATCACCTTCTCTCCAGGAGACAGGCAAGTGCAAATTGTTTCTTCCCATCTTGGTTATGATCTGCCTTGTCTGACTCCTGGGGCCGGAGTTCGGGGTCCGCAGCCCCCCGAGCTTCCGCCACCTGCTGTAACTATTATTCCTAAACCTGCTGCCTCTGTGTTCCCCCCTGTTGAGCGGTCTGCGATGCCAGGCCAACGTCGTCGGCTGAAGAGGGGGCCTGCAGTGCTGGAAAGTCTGAACCCGGCCCTGCAGCCACGTCGTGGACGGAGGAGAAGAGCGGACTGCGGCCCGGAGCCTGAGCCGACGATGAAGCGTCCCCGGGTCTCCTCGCCGGAGCAGTCCGAGCCAGTGGGTCAAGAGTCCTCTGCCCCCACGCCATACGGGTCATCGGTGTGGACAGCAGCACGGGAGGAACCTCAGGCTGCAGACGACATCTTGCCAGCTGCGGAGCCCGACACAGCTGAGTTGGAGCCTGCTGACGAGAGTCGCCGCCCTGAACCTGGATCGTCGAAGTCCTGGGTGGCAACAGAACCCGAGTGCAGGCAAGTGCTCCCTCTTGTGTCTCTGTCCCCTGTTTTGGAGCATTTTTGCCTGCCTCTCGGGGAGGCGAATGAGGAGCAGCCGTCTGCTGCGCCTGAGCTCATCTCGCTGGCTTCTGTTGCTACCGGTGATTCTGATCCCGGTTTTCTTGTTGTTTGTGAGCCTCGTTGCAGTGTCGCCGGCATGGAACCAGTCGGAGTCACTGGGTTGGAGGTCCCAGGTTCGGGGGTGGAGATTGTCGGCGGAGCTGCACCGACCCAGTCGGGTTCCATCGCGGGAGCTACTTTGGCCCAATCGGGGTCCGACGTGGGTGCGCCAGAGGCCCAATCGGGGTCCACCGCAGGTGTGGTTCTGGCCCAATCAGGGTCCGACGTGGGTGCGCCAGAGGCTCAATCGGGGTCCACCGAAGGTGCGGTTCTGGCCCAATTGGGGCCCGACGTGGGTGCAGCTGGGACCCAATCGGGGTCCAGCGGAGGTGCAGCGCCGGTGTGGTCCGCGGACATGGGAGGAGCTGCAGACCTTTCGCCATCGGACGGATTACGGGCTCATCCTTGCCTTCTTTCCCCTCCACTGAGTCACCGCCCCTGCGCATCATCGCAGGGGGCCGTGGGGGTTCCTGTTCGCTCGCTCCGGCTCTCCCGAGTTTTGTCCTCGTCAGGGAGGCCGCCGCGGGCTGTTTTTCCCCGGGACTGGTGGCTGAGGGACACGGGTCGGCCGCCTGAGGAACTGCTTCGCCAGTTCGGCACCCCGGGTCGGCCACCCGACGTGTTGTGTGTTTCGTTGGGCGACCTGGTTCAGCCGCCAGAGGAGCGGACGTGCTGGGCGTTGGACTGTGGTGAGCCGCCTGGTCATGTTCCGCCTCCCATGACCACCCGCCGGCCATTGGACGCGGGGAGACCACCTGAACTGTTCCTATGGCGCCTGGTCTCCGCCGGTCAGCATAAACTGTCGGGGGGGTAGTGGTTATTTTCTGGTGATGATCTGTCCCAGTGATTGTTCTGTTTTTTTTCCCCTTGCTATCCTGTGTGCTTTGTGTTATGGCCATTTGGGTGTCTGCGGGTATTTGTTATGTCTTGCAGTTGCCCTAGTTTGTTTTGTGTGTAGTTAGGTATGAGCCAGTAATTGCTCTGTTTTTTTGTATTTGGTTATTTGAAAATTCACATGAGAATTCACACAGGTGGGAAGTCATTTTCTTGTGTAACGTGGGCCAAGATTTAATTTTCTCGTGCTGTCCTGTGTTTTCTGTAACTGTTATTTGGGGATCCTTGGCAATTTGTGTTATGTCCTACTGTTGCCTTATTTTCCTCCATGTGTATTTTATTTGATTTGAATATTCGATATTTTGTCATTGTCCTGTATTTAGTTTTTCTGACCCAGTAATTCTGGGTTTTTTTGTTTTCTCCATGTTATCCTGTGCAATTTTTTGTGATCGTTAGTTGAACATTTGATTTAATCTGAGTAGTTGGTATTCTTGTCATTGTCCTGTATTTAGTTGTTCTTGCCGGGTTTTGATTGTTTCTGGGTTTGGTCTCTCTCCCTCCGCACCTACCCCCAGCCACCCACCCTGGGGGGTGGGGGGCAGGGTGGTCCGTGGGCGTTCTGAGCCCGCCCTTGGAGGGAGGGTACTGTTACGACCCGAGCGCTGGGTTCTGTCCGCGCTCGGGCTACGCACAGCTCGCTGCCGGCCTTGACAGCTGTGGGTTGTATTCTGGCCTCACCGGGCTCTTATTGTGAAGGCGCTCGGTGGGGCTTCCGCCTGTCAAGGTTGGTCAGCTGTCTGTCATTACTGCTCGTTAGTGTTCGCCTTTATAAGGCGGGCACTGACGGCAGTTAGATCGCAGGAGTATTGTCAGATATCGTCAAACAATCCTCGTGAGGCCTCGTTAGACCTTCATGTCAGGTTCGTGTTCTTCTTGTCTTGTCATAGTTTAGCTCGTAGTGGCTGGGGTTAGCCCTACAAGCCCTTGTATCGCTTAGTGTGTGTTTTTGCCCTTAGCGGCTCATAGCCTTGTGTCTTGTCTTGTTTTATTAATAAATTACCATCATTGCAAACTCACCGGTGGACTCTTGGCGTCTTATGGTGATCCGCGAGGGTCACTGCATGACACATACCTATATACAGCCACATACACACCAGCCTTGTCCAAAGCGTAGGTGCATTATAGACGTGCAAAGCATAAAGCCAGCTTCAGGTCAGTCTGCATTCAGATTGCGCTCAAGGTCAAAGATTAGGAGATCTTGAATCTTTGGTGAATAAAAAAATTGATCCTAGATAATTGCCTGATGGTCACAAAACTCACACACAGTGATCCTCAGGTGGGTCTGAGCTACTCTGTCATTGACAGTCTGGTTTTAGTTTGTTAGTTTAGTAGGCATCCGTTGATCCCGTTGAATCATGGGGTAGTGCCCTGTATATCTGAGTGAGTACAGCATCTGCTGTGACTGTAGAGTCCGATGCAGGAACAACAGTCCCGCCACAGTACACGCAAATGAACATTGAGGCGGGTCTGTCCACTGGTGGCTGTCTTTCTCTGGAGTGTCTTCTTTTCCCCCTGCCACGTCAGTTTGTTAGTTTACAGTCAGACAAACTTGGACACAGATGTGTAACACTTAGGTTTAAAGAAACTTGATTTAAAACATCAATTCTTTGAGTTGTATCAGTAACAAGGACATAGGACATGCCAATATTGTCCTAGACAAGACTGTGTTTTAACAATCCAAACACACTGCCTGGAAGCAGACCATTACTGCATTTCATTTCAGCAGCAGTGTCCAGCTGTGATGCCTGGATTGTTGTTGTTTTTTCTCAATTTGAATGATTAGAGAGAGAAAGACGGCAACTGCAGAAAGCCCCTCAGGATATTTGCCAGAGAAACGGATCTCACCACAGGGTTGTTGTTATGAGGCCACTTCTGTTCACTTACGCAAGACCTGTTTGCTGCTGCCATTTGAACTACTCAGTCTCTGTGGCCAGCATTGCATAAAGCAAAGGGGAAAAGGGAGTGATTGAGTTAGAGAGCTAAAGAATAGCAAGTTTTTCTCCAGTAATAGAGGGTTTAAAAGTTTAAAAAATACTGCTCCTGTGTAAGATGATACAAGTGCTTCAGGAAGAGGAAGTGGGCCGGCAGTAGTAGTGGGCAGGGGTTGGTGTGGGCCATCCAAATTTGGGTCTTTCCGACTCAGTCAAAACTTTTATTTATTTCTTTTCAGCCAATAGAAAAACAAACTCAAAAATACAGCACAGTTTCAGTCTTCTGTTTGGCTGAGCAGCCTACAGCCCACCTCCAAAGTTACCCACTGCCCACCCCTCCTCTCATTGCATGCTGGTCTCATGTACAGTTACTGATTGCAGATAGAACAATCAGACCCATCCACTGAGAGGAGAAGGATTTGTCTGAAAGATCCCTACCCAGAGTCTGCCCAGGATGTGCCAAATAGGTTTTTCATCTCTTGTGTCACCCTACTTTTAGGCCACCACGTTCTGGGCAGGATTAGCCAGGTGGACCTTCAATGGCAACTGTGGCCCGAGGAAATGAAGAGAAATCACCCTGAGCTGTCTGTGGCATTAATGAGACTCACCAGTTAATGTAGCTCTGTGCTGACTAAACTTCAGCTTTAACTGGAGCTGATTGTTGATTCAGTTTTGTTTGTTTTTTTTTAAATTGTGTGAACAAGTGAATAAGCAAAAACTACTTGGTGTCCAGTTTTCCGTTTAGTTTTGGATACTGTATGGCTTTAGGTCAAGTTGTACTGTGATGGTTATTTGTCATTTTCTTGTGCTATACACTGCTTGATATATAATCACTGGCATGAGTAAAAATGAATTTGTTCTAACCCAGGATTTCCACTGACTCCGGTTGTGGTCCGTTACAGCTGCGATCCACAGCACTTTCCATTCTAGTTAATGTTCTGCTCCCCACCTGGTCTGGCTCATTGTGGAGCTGTGTTCAGATTGTTAAAAATACGCACTGACTATTTTTGACAGATGCTGGATCCGGTCTGCAAGAAAATGCCCCAGTATCTACTGTATTTAGTAGCTGTTTGTTCATTAAAACTATTTAAGGATCACCCGTTATTTTCTGAGATCTTCTCCTCCACCACTGTGCCAGAGAAGATGAAGACTTTGACATAACATACAAACACTTCACAGAATTAATATTATCGGGCTACTTACACATTATTAGAGCACAGAAATCCAGGTGGAGAGCCTTTACATCACGCTTCCTTGTTATCACGTGATCGCAGTCAGTCCTCCTCAGTCTGTCTCGGGTCTTTCTCCATCTCTCGGGTTATTTTATATACAGTGGTGTGAAAAAGTGTTTGCCTCCTTCCTGATTTCTCATTTTTTTGTATGTTTGTCACACTTAAATGTATCAGATCATCAAACAAATTTAAATATTCGACAAAGATAACACACGTAAACACAAAGTGCAGTTTTTAAATGAAGGTGTTTATTATTAAGGGGAAAAATATCCAAACCTACATGACCCTGTGTGAACAAATGATTTCCCCCTAAACCTAATAACTGGTTGGGCCACCCTTAGCAGCAACAACTGCAATCAAGCATTTGCGATAACTGGCACTGAGTCTTTTACAGTGCTGTGGAGGATTTTTGGCCCACTTATCTCTGCAGATTTTGTTGTAATTCAGCCACATTGGAGGGTTTTCGAGCATGAACTGCCTTTTTAAGGTCATGCCACAGCATCTCGATCGGATTCAGATCAGGACTTTGACTAGGCCACTCCAAAGTCTTCATTTTGTTTTTCTTAAGCCATTCAGAGGTGGACTTGCTGGTGTGTTTTGGATCATTGTCCTGCTGCAGAACCCAAGTGCGCTTCAGCTTGAGGTCACAAACAGGTGGCCGGATATTCTCCTTCAGGATTTTTTGGTAGACAGTAGAATTTATGGTTCCATTTATCACAGCAAGTCTTCCATGTCCTGAAGCAGCAAAACAGCCCCAGACCATCACACTACCACCACCATATTTTACTGTTGGTATGATGTTCCTTTTCTGAAATGCTGTGTTACTTTTACGCCAGATGTAATGGGACACACACCTTCCAAAAAGGTTTAACTTTTGTCTTGTCAGTCCATAGAGTATTTTCCCAAAAGTCTTAGGGATTATCAAGATGTTTTCTAGCAAAACTGAGACGAGCCTTTATGTTCTTTTTGCTCAGCAGTGGTTTTCGTCTTGGAACTCTTCCATGCAGGCCATTTTTGCCCAGTCTCTTTCTTATGGTGGAGTCATGAACACTGACCTTAACTGAGGCAAGTGACGCCTGCAGTTCTTTGGATGTTGTTGTGGGGTCTTTTGTGACCTCTTGGATGAGTCGTCGCTGCGCTCTTGGGGTAATTTTGGTCGGCCGGCCGCTCCTGGGAAGGTTCACCACTGTTCTATGTTTTCGCCATTTGTGGATAATAGCTCTCACTGTGGTTCGCTGGAGTCCCAAAGCTTTAGAAATGTCTTTATAACCTTTTCCAGACTGATAGATATCAATTACTTTGTTTCTCAATTGGTCACTGAATTTCTCTGGATCGCAGCGTGATGTCGAGCTTTTTGAGGATCTTTTGGTCTACTTCACTTTGTCAGGCAGGTCCTGCTTAAGTGATTTCTTGATTGAGAACAGGTGTGGCAGTAATCAGGCCTGGGTGTGGCTGGAGAAATTGAACTCACCTTTACAAAGATGTGATAAACCACAGTTAATTTATGTTTTAACTGGGGGGGGGGGGTCACTTTTTCACACAGAGCCATGTAGGTTTGGATTTTTTTTTTACCCTAAATAATAAACACCTTCATTTAAAAACTGCACTTTGTGTTTACTTGTGTTATCTTTGTCTAATATTTAAATTTGTTTGGTGATCTGAAATATTTAAGTGTGACAAACATACAAAAAAATGAGGAATCAGGAAGGAGGCAAGCACTTTTTCACACCACTGTAATTCTCACATGGTCTTGTAGTTCGAACACTGTTCTTATCTGTGCTGCTTCAAAACACAAACGGAGCCAGTAGAGATGGCTGCAAGACTCAAATCGTATTGTTGATTTAACAGACTGCATCCGGAGTCAGCGGAAATCCTGGGTGACACTTGTAAAATCCACAGATTTAAGAGGGCTTAAATTTCACAAGATGCTCCACAATATCACAACTAGAGGGCACTCAGAGAGCGCACATCTCCACCAAAGCCCTATCTTGAAAATATTAAAGAAAGTGAAAAGGTGATCCAGAGTCTACATCCCTAACCGGATCACTTCTAAAATGTACTGGGTTCATTCATAGCCCATGGACCGCCTCTGATGGAAAGTTTCGTCAAAATCTGTCCTTTTGTTTTTATCCAGCGCTGGTTGAAGACCAAAGAAAACCCAAGGCGAATTATGTTATGGGGCAGTCTGTCTGTCCTTCTGTCCCACGTTTGTGAAATCAACTCTTCCTACAGTTTTGTTCTGATTGTTTTGAAATGTGGTATCAGAGTTTGATATACACTGATGCACATATTGCAATTTGACTCTGATCAGATGATTTTTGCAGGAATTATAGACCTTGAGGTCAAAGTCGGAGGTCAGTTTTTCCGTAATGGGCCATCCACATAGAGCACGATAAAGATAACTTTTTTCCTCATCTCTAGATGACCAAAGCATTTTACAGATCCTGCTGTCCACCCTCTCACACACTGATGGCAATGGAGCCACCAGGTACCGGCGCTGGCCTGACCTACCAGGAGCAACTGGGAGTTCAGTGTCTTGCTCAAGGACACATCAACACACAGACTGCAGACAGAGCGGGAATCGACCCACTGATCCTCTGATCAGTAGTCGGCCACACTATACCTGCGCCACAGCCGCCCCACTACACCGATAACCATAACGAAAATGGCAGACAATATCAGTGGGATCACTTTCAGAGTGATTTAATGAACGATAAAAACACTTTCAATTAATCAGAAAACATCCGACTGGTGCTGTCACCTGTTTTGACAGCAGGGCTGAAATAAATGACAAGGAATGTTTATCTCAGGGGTGCCCAACCTGGGGCTCCTGTAGCATTCAGGTTTCTGTGGGAAATTTTCAAATTTCACTTCTTAATTGGTCCAAAGATTTGCAAGTAATTTGTCATTGTTGTGCATGTATTCTGTAGGGACCCTTGCACCCATGCACACCAACAGCAAATTATTTGCAAATCTTTGGACCAATTAAGAAGTGAAATGATAAAATTTCCCACAGAAACCTGAACGTTCCAGGAGCCCCAGGTTGGGCACCCCTGGTTTATCTACTGCTTTTATCAGGATCTGAGAGTGCAGTAGGAGGAGGAGTGAGAAATAATTAGATGCATAAAGCAGACAAACATATATAAAGTGGTGTGAAGCCGGTGTGGAGTGTGCAGCTCATGTTAAGCTCTGCTGTTAGAGCAGTATTGTTAATCAGTGTGGAAGTTTACTTAGAATGATTTTTAAAACTATAACTTTATAGTTATCGTGCTTGGTGTGGACAGCCCTTAAATCTGGTAAGTATGATAACCCTTGAAGGAAATGATGTAGGCTTTTGAAATTGATACCATAGTTGTCTCTAAGACAAATCTTGGATGGCTTACACCCTCGCATGACTATGGGTTTGGGGTCAAAAGGGCAACGGTCACTGTTGACATTCTATTTGCACTATTAGTATGGAACAAGTAAAGTTAAGGTCATCAAACCTGGTACACATGTTCACCCTGTGACCCTGAACTGTGACTGTAGGTCTGGGGGGGAAAGGTCAAGGTTGCCTTTCCCTATGCCCTATTACCATACAACGAGTAAAGCTAGGCTCACCAAACTTTGTACACAGGTTTACCCTGTGATGCTGAAGTGTGACTGTTTTTTTTATTGCAGAGTCAAAGGTCAATATCAAAATGGCATGTAAACTATATCTCAACAACAAAGAAAGCTAGGGTCACCAAACTGGGTGCACAAGTTCATGACCTCTGACTCTGAGATGAGGAATGAATTTGCTTGAGGTTAGCTGAAAGAAAACGGGGTGGAAAAAGATGAAAAGACATGCTAAAATGATGGAGATAAAGGGAAGTGAAATAAAGGTTTTGGGTCAAAGGAAGGAAACAGAGGTTTGAGGTCAAAGGTCAAGATTAGCATGCCCTATGCCCTCTTACTATAGAATGCGTAAAGCTCTCTAGGGTTACCAAACTTGCTACACAGGTTCACCTCAGGATCCCGACCTACAACTATGGGTTATCATCATCATCATCATAGCAGTCTGTCAGGGGCAACAATGACTGTTTCATTTAGGTCTAATCCAATTCCTCCACGCAGCTCTGTCCTTTGCCTTCCGCTGCCAGGAACTCCTGACCTTGTTAACCCGGGCAACGTCCGAGCCGATATGAGTTGCTTTCTGACTGGCCATTTCATGAAACTGCTTGCAAAGTATTTTAGCTTTTGCTGGACTAGCGACACATTCTTGGCAGATAGAGGTATTATCAGTGGCAAGGACAGGCCAAGACTGGGTTATAAACAGCTATTTTTATTGCATATTCATGGATGATAGGCTTATCATAATTTGGTTCTGCCCCAATAATTATATGAAAAAGTTGAAAACTGCTCTCCTTCAGTAAAATATTGGGATCTTCAAAGAAAATGGAGCCGGGGAATATTGTACTCACCTCAGAGAGCTCTTGTTAATCCTGCTAAAAGGCCGACAAACAAATTGACAGACAAACAAACCACCATGAAAACATTACCTCCTTGGTGGAGGTAATAAATTTGCATGAATTGTTTTTAGCTTATTCCAACAAAGCCAAAAGGAGCTAATGAGATGACGCATTGTCTGCCTGTCCATCTGTTCACATTTCCTGAGAATCATTGCTCCTAGGCGTTTGCCCTGATGGTCACCACACTCAGTCATAATGATCCTCAGGTGGGTCTGCATCCAGGTCAAGGTCATTGTCAAAGGTCAGCAGATCTGGGCATTTATGATTTCATAAAAGAATGTTACTCCTCCTAGGCCAGGGATGGGCAACTGGTGGCCCCCAATGTCGTCCACTGCAACCTGCCAGTCCATTTCCAAAAATCAATTATTTATTTATATCCCGTTTAAATGTATTTGGAACCGCATTCTTAAATGCAGTTATAGAGTCCGCCAGCAGAGGGAGCGCTAATCGAAACCTAAGTGCCGCTCTGTGAGTGGTTGAGCAAGAGTGAGGGAGCCACAGATAGAAAGTGGGCCCCAGAGTACGTCTTTTAAGGTATGTATGTGTTGCATGCTGAGACTGCATTAATAGGATGTGAACAGCTTAAATGTACAGAGTAGGCTGCTTGTAATTAACAACAATAAATGTTACAGCTCCTCACTGAGGAGTCTTTACAGTAACAAGTTTCAAACTGAAAGGCAAATTTATATAAGAAATGGCAAATTTACTACAGAAAAACACTTAATTTTAAAAAAAAAAACAGTACAACTAAAAAGCTATAAATTTTTAAATAAAATTATGCAAATTTATCAGTAGAAGCTTGCACATCTAATACCGTAATAATAGATTTGCAAAAAAAAAGGCTAATTTAAACCAAAAATGTAGCATATTTATCAGTAGAACTATTTTTTACTTTGGTCATATTCTTCCAATATTTTAAAAACATTTTTCTTCATCGTCATAGTTCCTTTTCTTCTTGGCTTTTTTGTTAATTACCATCCGGAATTTCTCTTTGCTCATCATTTTGATGGAGAGAGTTTTAAAAAATTAGGTCATGATATAATTTTAACAGTAATTTTAATACTAATATGATAAAACACTGAGTAGATTTTATTTTCATTTGCATTTTCAGTTTTAATTGTGAAACTTTTGACTTTGAAGAAAATACCACCCCCCCTCCAGGTTTATATGTAAATCTGGCCCTCTGGAAGTGAGGAAAAACATTTGTGGCCCTCACTACCATCAAAGTTGCCCATCCCTGTCCTAGGCCATTGACCTTGACTTTATGCATATCCTAGATGGGTCTGCATCTAGGCTGTGCTTAAGGTCAGGGTCAGCGGTCAGCAGATCTGAGCACTCCTGAGGTGATTTTTTCAGGCCAGAATGAGCTACTCAATCATGGTCTGGTTTCGTCTACATTTTCAGGCTCCAATGTCTTTATCTCCGCTAAGGAGGTTATGTAATCGGGGTGGTTTGACTGTTTGTCCGTCCGTTTGTTTGCCTGTTAGCAGGATTACGCAAAAACTACTGGATGGATTTTGGTGACATTTTCACTCTTGGGCCAAGGATGAACCCATTAAATTTTGGTGCTGATCTGAGAGTGCATACCTCTACCAAGGACCTTGTTTGTATTTGTGCAGCAGGATTACACAAAATCTACTGCATGGACTTGGATGAAACTTTCACCAGAGGTGATCCTTGGGCTAGAGAGCAACCCATAACATTTTGGTGATGATCCGAGAACGCATACTTCCATCAAGGCTCTTATCTTTTCACACTGTGTTAGCAAGAATCCTCCAAAACAAACCCATTACATTTTGGAGGTGATCCATGAGGAACAGAAGGAGCCTTGGTGGAGGTATGCACTCTCTGAGTGCTTTTCTAGTTCAGATCTGTGGTTTTCAACTTTTTTTTTTCATGGAACCAAATTCAAGCACCAAAAATTCTGTCAAACTTGAGGGACACTTCTGAATGTCCGTATTGCTGAAGCCATTGTCACAGATGTTTTCCCTATAAGTCTTAGCCAGTTACCTTCAGTAGATATACAAGTGCATCTCAATAAATTAGAATATCATTGAAAAGTTGATTTATTTCAGTAATTCAGTTTTAAAAAAATGACATCATATATAAAAGAGAGATAGGAAAAAGAGGGGAATTTCACTTTACAACTGGAAATATGGGAAAAGCTAAATAAACAACAATGGAAAAGTACTTCATCCCTGCAGTGGAGAGAATTTGGATGGAAAAATTTGGTAAGATTTTTCAGAACACCTGCACAAAACAAATTTACTCGTAAAGGGTTGAATTGTTGGCGCTTGTGTGGTGAAGAGACTGCAAATCATTTTCATGTGTTTTGGTCATGCCCAGTTATCCACCAATATTGGACCAATGTACAGACAATATTGGGGAAAATATTCAAAATAACAGTTCCCTTTTCTTTTGTAACTTTGTATTTGGGTTTACTACCGGACTCACTGGAAAGACGAGGAGAAAAATACTTATTCACTGTTTTAATATTGGCAAGTAAAAAAGCTCTAACAAAAAAATGGATGTTGAAGGATTGTCCTACACCTGAAGATTGGATTATCTAATGATCTAATCTTTGAAAATACCATTTCAATAATGGCACCTCTCTTTGTTCCAACGCTACTCAGATACTCTTTTATTTTTATTTTTTTTTTTGCTCTTTTGTTTTGTTTTTGTTTTTTACCTCCGCCAAAGGGGGAGGTTATGTGATCATCGGCGTTGGTTTGTCTGTCTGTTTGTCTGTTTGTTTGTTAGCAAGATAACTCAAAAAGTTATGGACGGATTTTCATGAAATTTTCACAGATTGTCACAAATGGGGTATCCTACAGATGATTAGATTTTGGTGGTGATCCGGATCACCGTCTACAAGAAAACCGCCATTATGCAAAATGCCATTTTCGTGAATAACTACTAAACCACTAATCCTATCATTGTCAATCCAATTGCTTGTCATATGTTTTCATGGTCAAGGAATCTGAAAACGTACACACAAACACTGTATGGGAGGAACTGTGGCGCTAAACCGCCATTACGGAAAATCCCATTTTCGTCAAGAACTACTGAACCACTAATCCTATCATTGTGAATCCAATTGCTAGTCATATGTTTTCATGGTCAAGGAATCGGAAAACGTACACACAGACACTGTATGGGGGGAACTGTGGCGCTAAACCGCCATTACGGAAAATGCAATTTTCGTCAATAACTACTGAACCACTAATCCTATCATTGTGAATCCAATTGCTAGTCATATGTTTTCATGGTCAAGGAATCTGAAAACGTACACACAAACACTGTATGGGGGGAACTGTGGTGCTCGGTGGAGGTCTGTGCTCTCCGAGTGCTTTTCTAGTTTTTTCTTGGTTTTTTTTTTTTTTGTTCTTTCTTTAACCACTTGCGCTCCGTTGTTCCGCGGGCGGGCAAGTCTCTGCGTCCTATGACGCACGAGGGCGCACGAGAGCGCGCTTGTGCGCCCTCGTGCGCATGACGCATGATGGTGGTGATGGTGATGTAGTAGCGTCCAAGCGCCACTCAAAAAAAAACTGCAGAGACAGCTGCGAACAGATTAGTTCATCTGATTGACCTCTCATTCGACTAATAAGAGCCTTGAATTGGGTTTCTGAAACCTTGAAGAACCAATGAATGAAAATCTAGGAAGGAGGACCCGCCTACTGTGAACGCAGGAGCCAATTGAAGCACAGAAATTCTGGCTGGGTGAAGAGAGATTTACTGTTGCAACAGATGAAAACAAAGGACGCTGTACGAATCTACTGCAGACCCAGGCTCACCCAGCAGCATGGAGAACACCCACAAGTGGGACCTGCACTCATTCCAGCAGAATAGATGGAGGCCGACGACAAAAGTCGTAAATCATTTGCCAAAACGGCAATAATGGAATTATGTTGATCGGGATCCACGAGCGGAGTAGCGTCGCATTCGTCTGACAATGGGGGAAGAGCTGTTCGCCGCGACTCTGCTGCTTTGAAGAGGTAAGGTGTTATAAGCTAAATTATTATTTATCCCTGAAAACTGTAATGCAAAAATGACTTTTGACCGATCGGTAAATTACAACTGTACTGCGCACGAAGTACGTGCGCCGCGATAAACGGTTCATTTGCCGTGTTCGGACCGTGAACACCCCCCCCCCCCCGCTGCAGAAGAGGAGCGGGGGGGGGCCACGGTCCGAACGCTCCCCGGTCCGCGGGAGGAAGCATATCAGTCTATTCCATCATGTAGAGATGGCCCTCTTCTGTAGCGGGGGGGGGGGGGCGTTCACGGTCCGTTCACGGTTCCCCCCCCACACACACACACACAGTAGCGAGGGGGGGGGGGGAGCCGCTGTGAAAGCATGCAAGGAGTGTATTCCGTCATGTAGAGGGCCGAATTTGGTCCTTGGTAGCGGGGGGGGGGGAACGACCCCCCGCCCACACACACACACACAGACACAGCCCTGAGTGTGACCTTTCATTAGAGCCTAAAATGAAGCTTCTACATTGAATTATTCAAAAGTTACAGACGTTTTTCCAAACTGTGCCATTTGGCACAATTTGGCACAGTTCCAAAACGCCTGGGAACAGCCTGAGAACAAAGCTGTGTAAAATATTCATTTTTTGTGGTATTGTTACCAAATTTGGATCTCAGCTGGATAACACTTGGTTCTACATTTCTGTTGCATTTTCCAGCCGGATCGGACAGCTGTGTGTTATTTACAAGCATTTGTATCCAAAAAAACACTGTGTCCAATTTTTTTTTCTTCAAGTTCAGTATGTTTAGATGACTGTAACTCAGTGGCCGGAGCACGTAGAGAGATTATGTTTTTTTTGCCAAAAAATTCAAAGTGTTTTCTTTTAAATGAGACCAACCCCATGAAGATGCTGCAAAGGGTTGAATAACAGCTTTCGATTTACTTTGGGCACGTTATTTTTGGGCATTTTTAGGAAAATTGCCCAGAGTGCAAGTGGTTAATTTCTCTTTTTCTTTCACTTAAAAAAAGGGTGTTGTAATAATTATTTTTCCAATGTTGTCAAAAAACAAAAAAAGGGAACGTGATGAAAATGTAAACTATGCAATGCTGTAATGACATGTACTGTATACCCTTTACAAAAACTTAAATTAAAAAAAAAATGAAAGTTATATGTACTGTAGATTCATTATACATTACACATTTCAAGTGTTTATTTCTTTTAATTTTGATGACTATATTGTGGCTTACAGCTCATGAAAACCCCAAATTCATTTTTTGTCAAAAAATTAGAATATTACATAAAACAAAATTTTTAAAAACTGATTTTTAATAGAAATGTTGGCCAGCTGAAAAGTACATCCAATTATGTAATACTTGGTCAGGGCTCCTTTTACATGAATTACTGCATCAATACAGTGTGGCATGGAAGTGATTAGCCTGTGGTACTGCTGAGGTGTTATGGAGGCCCAGGTTGCTTTGATAGCAGTCTTCAGCTCATCTGCATTGTTGAGTCTGGTGTCTCTCATCTTCCTCTTGACAATACTCTACAGATTCTCTATGGGGTTTAGGTCAGGAGAGTTTGCTGGCCAATCAAGCACAGTAATACCATGGTCATTATTAGGGCTGGGAACGATCCCTAATTTCCAGAATCGATTCGATTCCGATTCTTGAGATTCTGAATCGATTCAATTCAATTCCGATTCAATCCCAATTCGATCTGGGGAATTACCATTTTAATAGCCATTTTACTTCCCATGAAACAAAAATCTTCGAGACCTAATGCTGCAAATTGTACCAAGAATCTTCTAACTTTGTTAATTCATAAATTATCACATATAGAACTGACCCAAAATCAGTTACAATAATGCACTTTTTATTATTTAACTTATCATTTGATAAAGTGCTCACAGGTGCTTTCTTTAGTGCAAAGGGTGTGTCGTGTCAAGTTAACCACCCAGAGTAAGTAAACAAATTCAATGCATGAACCATGCAGACATAATCTCACTGTATTTCAGTCCCTCCAGGATTTTGTCAGTTGTTTTTGTGATTGTTGTGGCCCAAAAAGCCTGGATTTGTGGGAGCTTTTCCAAAAAGTTATGGCACTTTTAGAGTTTTTTTGCACTCAAAGTTGTGTGAGGAAGTACAGATTTTAAAGCAGCTGCTTTTTCCATAGTTTACAGTGATGCTGTTCTATGTAACACCACAAGAAAAGCACAGGATTGCCAAAAATTTCTTGTTAAACAGTGATTTATTTAGAATTAAATGCTCAGTAAAATTGTAAAAAAAAAAAAAAAAAAAAAAAATTACCAATATTGTGTTCTTGCTGAGAACTTTAAAAAAAGAAATAAAAGAATTTGTCATTACAACAACTAAATTGCATTGAATGCATGTTAGTGTGGAGAAAGTGATGGCAGCACCTCCTTGAATCTTGAAGGTCTTCTTCTGTGCTGAAATCCACATGAAGCAGGGATGCTCCTCCACTGACGACCTCTGACCTTCAGAAGGTCTCAGTGAGGATGAAGCTTCCAGTCTTCACACATCTGAAGGCAGATAAAAAGAATAGATTTCACAGTAAAATTAACATTCATATTTTTAGATCGCCACACCACAGTAGGGTTTAATAATTTAGGTTTTTTTATATTTTAACTACAAATTAACTTTCAATGTTGGAAAAGGGTTTCAGTTCATTTCCTGAGAAGGTTTGTTCATTTCAATTTAGTTCTACTGAGTAACAATAGCTTGTTGTACTGCAGCCTTTATTAATTTTATTGTGATTTATTCTCTTCACATCGCTTAAGTGGCAGAAGTCCATAATCTCATAAAATATACCTTAATTCTGCATTTATTCACGGCGCTTAACCAACAGTTCTCTCTGTGTCCATAGTTTGTAAAAGAAACCACCATCATGCCAGATAAATTATTAATTGACGACATAAACGTTAAAACAAACAAATATTATACTTACAGTCTCAGCAGCTCCAAGTCTCCCTCTGCTTCACGGGTTTCAGCCTCCGGGCATTTTCCCTTTATCAGTCGTCAACTTGATGTTCCAACATAGCGCTGCATGGAGTAAAAGTCCGTTTATCCCCGCTTTATGAAAAATATTCAGAAGCTGTTGAGGACAGTCTTTACGGTGACTTTTGCTGCTAAATTAAGAGACGCACGTTATTAACTCCGCGTCATGTAAACACAAAAGACGTGTGCACGCGCCGCAGGGAACACAGAAGTTTTATTTATGAAAAATATTCAGAAGCTGTTGAAGACAATCTTTACGGTGACTTTTGTTGCTAAATTAAGAGACGCACGTTAATATCGCCACTCGTGTAAACACGAAAGAGCACGCGCGGCAGGAAACTCTTGCCGGATGACAACCGTTTTAACACCACAGAAGAAGAACTAGCATATCCGTTAGCTTGCTAGCTCCGTTAGCGCGTCAGTTGTTTATGGTTCTCGGCCGTTGTTCCTGGCTGACTGACCCGGTTTCGACCCGATTATACTCAGCAGATGTTCACAAACGTAAAAATATTATATTAAAACATATTAATATTAAAAGATCGATCCGCGGATTTTGTGGATCGATATCGGCTCAGTCAAACATGTATCGATACATATCGATACATTGATCTTTTGAACCCACCCCTAGTCATTATGCCAGGTTTTGGTACTTTTGGCAGTGTGGGCGGGTGCCAAGTCCTGCTGGAAAATGAAATCAGCATCTCCATAAAGCTTGTCAGCAGAGGGAAGCATGAAGTGCTCTAAAATTTCCTGGCAGATGGCTGTGCTGACTTTGGACTTGTTTTTCTTTTTTACCTACGCCAAAGGGGGAGGTTATGTGATCATCGGCGTTGGTTTGTCTGTCTGTTTGTCTGTTTGTTTGTTAGCAAGATAACTCAAAAAGTTATGGACGGATTTTCATGAAATTTTCACAGATTATCACAAATGGGGTATCCTACAGATGATTAGATTTTGGTGGTGATCCGGATCACCGTCCACAAGAAAACCGCCATTACGCAAAATGCCATTTTCGTGAATAACTACTAAACCACTAATCCTATCATTGTCAATCCAATTGCTTGTCATATGTTTTCATGGTCAAGGAATCAAGGGAGAGGTTATGTGATCATTGGCGTTGGTTTGTCTGTCTGTCTGTCTGTTTGTCTGTTTGTTTGTTAGCAAGATAACTCAAAAAGTTATGGACGGATTTTCATGAAATTTTCACAGATTGTCACAAATAGGGTATCCTACAGATGATTAGATTTTGGTGGTGATCCGGATCACCGTCCACAAGAAAACCACCATTACGCAAAATGCCATTTTCGTGAATAACTGCTAAACCACTAATCCTATCATTGTCAATCCAATTGCTTGTCATATGTTTTCATGGTCAAGGAATCAAGGGAGAGGTTATGTGATCATCGGCGTTGGTTTGTCTGTCTGTTTGTCTGTTTGTTTGTTAGCAAGATAACTCAAAAAGTTATGGACGGATTTTCATGAAATTTTCACAGATTGTCACAAATGGGGTATCCTACAGATGATTAGATTTTGGTGGTGATCCGGATCACCATCCACAAGAAAGCCGCCATTACGCAAAATGCCATTTTCGTGAATAACTACTAAACCACTAATCCTATCATTGTCAATCCAATTGCTTTTCATATGTTTTCATGGTCAAGAAATCGGAAAACGTACACACAAACACTGTATGGGGGGAACTGTGGCGCTAAACCGCCATTACGGAAAATCCCATTTTCATCAATAACTACTGAACCACTAATCCTATCATTGTGAATCCAATTGCTAGTCATATGTTTTCATGGTCAAGGAATCTGAAAACGTACACACAAACACTGTATGGGGGGAACTGTGGTGCTTGGCGGAGGTCTGCGCTCTCCGAGTGCTTTTCTAGTCTTTTACTTTGTCTTGACTGCAGGATTTAGTGGCTATGTATGTTGTGTGGGCATGTTGTATATGTTTTGAATTTTGTTGGTTGGAAGGCAGTAGGGATGACATCTTCTGGATGTGGTGGGTGTCTGTACTGTGCATTTTGAACCAGGACACCACTTCAGCCAGGTGGAGGTTTCTGATTGGTCGACTTTTTCATAAGAACCCTCCCTTTCCTTTGAGATCTGTTTGACTCCCTGATGAAGGCTTAATGCTGAAACACATAGGAACCTTTTAATTCTTTTTTTTTTTTAAAGTTTTTGTAAAGGGTATACACGTCATTACAGCGTTGCATTGTTTACATATTCATCACATGTTCCCTTATTTTTTGTTATTTGACAACATTGGAAGAATAATTATTACAGCACCCCCTTTTTAAGTGAAAGAAAAAGTGAAATTAAAGAGAACAAAAAAAGAGCAAAAAACAAACAAACAAACAAAAAAAATAAAAATAAAAGAGCATCTGAGTAGCGTTGGAACAAAGAACGGTGCCATTATTGAAATGGTATTTGTCAAAGATTAGATCTAATGGAAGACACATATGCGATCCAGGGTTGCCAAAAGTTCAAGAACCCATCCATGTCCTGTCTCAGTGCGAATGTCAACTTTTCCATCGAGTAAATGTCTTGAATCATGTTAATCCAATCTTCAGGTGTAGGACAGTCCTTCAACATCCATTTTTTAGTTAGGGCTTTTTTTACTTGTCAATATTAAAACAGTGAATAAGTATTTTTCTCCTCGTCTTTCCACTGAATCCGGTAGTAAACTCAAATATAAAGTTACAGAAGAAAAGGGGACTGTTATTTTGAATATTTTCCCCAATATTGTCTGTACATTGGTCCAATATTGGTGGATAACTGGGCATGACCAAAACACATGAAAATGATTTGCAGTCTCTTCACCACACAAGCGCCAACAATTCAACCCCTTATGAGTAAATTTGTTTTGTGCAGGTGTTCTGAAAAATCTTACCAAATTTTTCCATCCAAATTCTCTCCACTGCAAGGATGAGGTACTTTTCCATTGCTGTTTATTTAGCTTTTCCCATATTTCCAGTTGTAAAGTGAAATTCCCCTCTTTTTCCCATCTCTCTTTTATATATGATGTGTTGTCTCCTTTTAAGTCTTGAAGACCTTGGTATATTTTAGAGATGTATCTGATCCCTGGGATCCCTTTATATGCCATTAAGAAGACCTTCAGAACACCTGATTGGCCCCTTTCCAAATCCTCCTTTTTAAGTATATTGTTTATGTGATGTCTAAGCTGAAAGAACCTGTAGAGGTCTTGATTTATTAGACCTTGTTTTTTCAAATCTTCAAAACTTCTTAAAATTTGCCCTTTAAAAAAATCGTAATATTTTATCAGTCCGTTCTCTTTCCACTTTTTAAATCTAGTGTCTGTTTTATTAGGAGTGAAGTCTTGATCATAGGCAATCCATTGCAGAAATCGATAGGGCTCTTTAGTTTGATTCTCTCTGACTATCTTAAACCAAATTTTTAGCGGGGTCTCTATCCATGGGTTAGTGTTATTCAAAAGTTCAGGTAAGGCATTGTTCCCTATTATCGCCTGTAGGGGGATGTCACTTGTTATTTGGCATTCCATCTCCTTCCATTGTGCAGTGTAGATAGGGTTACATATCTCTACTAAAGTTTTAATTTGTGCAGCTTTAAAATAGTCCCTGATATTTGGCAGCGCGAGTCCACCTTTGTCTTTGTTTAGCTGTAGGGTTCTATATCTGATTCTAGGTCTCTTGCCCTGCCATATGAATCTTGAGATCCTTCTGTCCAGTTCTTGCCATGTTTTTTTGGGAGGTTCTACCGGTATTATTTGGAAAAGGTATAGAAGACGTGGAAGTATATTCATTTTGACTGCTTCAATTCTTTGTGCAGTACCCAAGAATGGTATCATATTCCATCCTGCTAGATCAGATTTTATTTTTGCCACCAGTGGATCATAGTTTAGTGTTATAATTTTGTTGAGTTGTTTCGGGATATTGACCCCCAGATATTTCATAGATTCCATCTCCCAGTTAGTTTTGAGTTTGCTTAGTAAATATTGATTTGGGTCATAGTTGAATGTTAAAACTTGGGTTTTATGCATGTTTAGTTCATACCCCGATAAATCTCTGTACTCTGAAAAAACTGAGATTAGTTCTGGAAAAGAGGTGTCCTGCTGCCCCAGGTATATTAAAATGTCATCAGCAAAGAGTGCTATTTTATGTTCCTTCTGACCAAGTGTAATACCTTGAATTTTTTGATTCTGTCTTATCCATTGGCTCAGAGGTTCTATGAAGATTGCAAAGAGCAGTGGAGACAAGGGGCAGCCCTGACGACATCCTCTTTCCAGCTCAAAAGATGATGATAAATTACCGTTAATCCTTATTTTAGCTGTTGGTTTTTTTATATAGTGCCTGGATAGTTCTAATGAAGTTGTTATGAAAATTGAAACTGGATAATATTCTATATAGGAAAGACCAGTCAACCGAATCGAATGCTTTTTCAGCATCTAATCCCAATATGACTGCATTTAAGTTATATTTTTTTTTATGATGAATTATGTGTAAAGTGCGTCTAATGTTGTCTTGTGTCTGTCTTTGTCTTATAAAACCTGTTTGGTCTAAATGAATTAAGTCTGTCAGTATATTTTCTAACCTTTTGGCAAGGATAGTGGTGAAAAGCTTATAGTCCTGATTTAATACACTAATTGGTCTGTAGTTGGAGCATTCTAGTTTATCCTTTTCAGGTTTAGGTATGACTGCAATGACTCCTTCTCTCCAGGAGGGGGGATTTCCCCTGTATGGAGGACATAGTTAAATGTTTTCAGGAGGAGAGGAGATAGTTGCTGTTTAAAGGTTTTGTACCACTCTGCTGTATAGCCATCTGCTCCTGGGGATTTGTTAGCTTTAAGTTTCATAATTGCTTTTCCTAATTCTTTAGGTTGTATTTCTGACAGTAGTGTTTTATTTTGAGACTCAGTAAGTTGGGGAAGGTTTAATGTGTTTAGGAATGCTTCGGATGCGTTTTTATGTTTTTTGAGGGAGTACAAGTTCTTATAGTAGTTCTCGAAGCTTTTAAGAATATCCTGAATTCTGAATTTTATTTCCTTTGATACTGGGTCTCTGATTTTGTAGATTGCTCTTTCCGTTTGTTGTTTCCTCAATTTATAGGCTAGTAATTTTGCCGATTTGCTGCCTGCTTCATAGTATTTTTGTTTCAGAAATGTAAGTTTCTTCTGGATTTCTATTGTGTAGATCTCATTTATTTGTTTTTTAATTTCCTTAATTTTGAGCGAGTCATTAGAATGAGTGTTGCCTTTGTGTTCTTTTTCTAGGTTCTTAAGTTCTGACTCTAATGTGGTTAGTTTTTCTTGTCTCAGTTTCTTTTGGATTGCCAGTTTTGCAATAATCTTTCCCCTTATTACAGCTTTGCATGCATCCCACAGTATTAAAGGGGATACTTCTCCATTATCATTTTCTTCCAAATATCTGAGAATATCTGATTCCAATTCATCTTTCAGTGGTCCTTTCAGGACATTTGAGTTCAACCTCCAAGAAAATGTATTATTTGTGTATTTTGGGGTACTTAAGTCCATATAGATCGGACTGTGGTCAGAGAGATCCATCAGTCCTATTTTACATGTTTTTACTCTTCCAATGGCTCTATTAAACATAAAAAATAATCAATCCTTGAGTATGATGAATGTGGCGCTGAGTAAAATGTATAATCTTTTACACTGGGGTTGAATTCCCTCCACACATCACAGATTCCCATTTCTTTTAGTAGCATCCGAGTTTTACTACCTTGAGTGTTATTTTGATGTGGAGAATTACCTGATGCATCACAGTATGGATTCAGTCTTAGATTGAAGTCTCCACCACATATCACTAAACCTTGGGCTTTAGTTATCATTAGGTCAAATACGTTTTTATAAAATTTCCAGTTAGCCCCTGGAGGTGCATATACATTCAGCAGGGTGATATCTTCTCCCCCTAGCAGCCCAATTACCAAACTGTATCTCCCTTCTTTATCTTTGTGTTCTGATTTTTTTTCAAATGTAATTTTGGTTGAGATCAATGTCGCTACTCCCCTCCTCCTCCCTGACTTATATGAAGATGAAGAGATCATTTTAAACCCTTGTCTACTGAGTTTAGTGTGCTCCACGTCTGTTAGGTGGGTTTCTTGTAAAAATATTATTCCTGCTTTGTCTTTTTTCATTTTGCCTAGAATCTTGGATCTTTTAACTGGATTCAGGATCCCTTTTACATTATATGAGATTATTTTGGTTACACCCTGTTTCTCCATTGTATTGTCTTATTTAGTATAACAGTGTGGTGGCCCTCTTTTATGCTACTCAGAAACTGAAAGAACATTAAGAACATAAAAAAACATTAAGAACATAGTGTATAAAACTTTAAAACAAAAAACTGACAAAAGAACTTGCTGAGCTGAGGTCTTTTTAGAGACCCTGGAAGAGCCTTGATGGAGTGTAGGCTCTGAGGGAAATTCCTCAAACTCTGTTACGTGTTACCCCTGTAAGTTGTCCCATGTTTTTAACGTGAATTTCAGATCCCAATCCGAACTTGTAATGATTTTTTTTTTTCATGCCTATACCCTATGAAATTGTGTGCACCCTCCCACCACCATCACAGCAAACGTTCACGATAATACAGTATTTGTTAGTGTGGGGAGAACATGTGGATCATTGTCACATTTCTATTTTAACCAGTTTTTTTTTTTTAAAGACTTATTTGTTTCTAATATTATGACTGTTCCATGAAATGTTTTACCACATGCTGATTCTGCATCTCCTTTAATGTTTGTTACCTTGTAGGAGGGGGGTTGGATGTGCAGATTGACTAAAAAAATTGTTATTCCCTCCTGTAAACGGCCAGATTTTTCCTTGTAGCTCGGGCACTGGGTTTCCCGCTGCTGGCCCGTGGATTTTGAGGGCCTCTGTGTGGACCACGTTTGAGCCTTGATTCTTTCGCTCGGGTCTGCTGCGGGTTTAAACACCGTTACCGGGAGCCCTCTTCTCGCCATGTCAGCGGTTGCTTCTTCCGCCAAATTATAGAGACATGTCTCTTCACCATAGCAGACTCTTAGCTTCGCCGGAAATGGCGTCTGGAAGCGCAGTTTTTTCCCTCGTAGCACCTTTTTAGCGTCGTTGTATTCCCGGCGCTTTTTAAGGACCTCCGGGGCGTAATCGTGTTCCACGAAAACTTTTCTCTCTTGGTGCATAAATCCTTTTTTCTGCCAAGCCAGTCTTACAACCTCTTGTTTTACTTTGAAGTTGGAGAACCTCACCACCACCGATCTTGGTGGCGCTTCCGCCGCCGGCCTAGGGGCTAATGTACGGTGGGCCCTTTCTATCTTCAAGTCGGTGGATTGGGGAATATCCAACTTCTCTCTCAGTAAGGATTCCACGCATGCCGTCATTGTGGTAAAACCATCCTCGACTGCTTCTTTCAGACCATGAATTCTTATGTTGTCTCTTCTCAGTCTTCCTTCTTGGTCGGTTAGCTTAGCCTCTAGTCTTGACTGCCTTTTGTGTAGATCCAGCACGGAATCTTCCAGCGCTTTTATTCTTTCCTCTGCTTCCAAGATTCGGTTCTCGGCCTGGTCCACTCTGCTGTTTGTCCTTTTTAATTCTTCTTTGAATTCACGAAATTCGGCCCAACACTCTCGGCGAAATCGTCTTAATTCTTTAAATACCATTTTCAAGCTAACCTTTTTGTTAGCTTCATTCAGCTCCTCGTCTTCTGAATGGAAATCCTCCGGATCAGATTCTCCGGCCGATGCATGTCCTGGCCTGGTAAATGTCAGTTTCTTCTGTTTTCCTTTAGGCATGATGACTTTGTCCTTTGATTTTCACTCTTCCAAAAATCCGTTAAATCTGATTTTCAAGGTATTTTACTGGATTGGGTCTGGGAGCTTCAGCGTTAAGCAGCAATCACCATGGTGTCCAGACCGGAAGTCTTACGGAACCTTTTAATTCTTTTTAACAGGTTTATATGACCATAGCCATTACAATAAAGGCTTTTTACCTCCGCCAAGGAGGTTATGTTTTCATCGGCGTTGGTTTGTCTGTCTGTCTTGTTTGTCAGTCTGTCTGTTTGTTTGTTTGTTTGTTTGTTTGTTTGTTTGTTTGTTTGTTAGCAAGATAACTCAAAAAGTTATGGACGGATTTTCATGAAATTTTCACAGATTGTCACAAATGGGGTATCCTACAGATGATTAGATTTTGGTGGTGATCCGGATCACCGTCTGGAAGAAAACCGCGATTATGCGAAATGCGATTTTCCTGAATAACTACTGAACCACTAATCCTATCCATGTGAATCCAATTGCTACTCATATCTTTTCATGGTCAAGCAATCTGAAAACATACACACAATAAATCTAGGATTAATATTTATGATGTAAAACACTGTATGGGGGGAACTGTTGCGCTTGGCGGAGGTCTGCGCTCTCCGAGTGCTTTTCTAGTTTACTTTTGTGAAATGAGAGTGCCTTGGAGTTTCTTTTGACTGTTTGCATGAAGTACCCCATCCAAAGAACACTTCAGAGAACCTAAAGTTTGTTCTCAAGTCCAGAAAGCGCCCCTCTTCAGACTTTCAGTACTTTAAAAATGCTGCTCAAAGAGGCCTGAAAATGCCCCTGACTTCATTATGTCAGGGGCATGCTGCTTCTTACAGCATAAGCTCTAAAAGGAGCTGCTTCTGCCCTTCAGAGAGAACAGACGCCTTTTTCTTTGCTCCCTTTTACCCTCCTTCCCTCCCTAACTGAGAATCCCAGCTTGCTGTCTTGTCTGCGTCGCTGTCATCTGGCTGAATCTTGAACCAAACGAAAAGAATGGATTTGGTGAGCGGCTTTAATAAGATTAACAACATTTTATATAAATTCGGGCCAGGGGGAGCCCCTATGGAGAGACCCATGGATTGGAATGCATGTGTCTGCATGATTCGACTGAGGATGTGGAAACATCTACCTGGTTTGGCTAGGATCACAGGATTTTCTGCTGATTGGCTCTGGAGTTTTTCCTGATGTATCGAAAAATTAACTGGAAGAGCTAATTAAAAGCGGTCCCGGCATAGCTGCTTCTCAACAATTCGACTAGACGGGGGAGTGCACTAACTATCGGTAATGATAACATGGAAATTACCATCTGCATGCACTGTAGAGGGATGGACTCTACCGGACATGTTTACCCATGTTCTAGAAGGGAAACATCTGGAGTCGTCTTTGGTGCCTCCAAGGAATGGATTTAAAGCCTATGTATGGAAATTATGAACACAGGATTGCTGGAGATGTAAAATTCTATGCTCTGAGTGATCTGTGTCTATCAGACCTTGAATTCGCCCTGTTGTCTATTTTCCTCCTGGATTAAGACAAAACAGAAGATTGTGCTTCTCTTTCATAAACATACTGGGACTGCATCTGAACTCTCATTGACATGTGACTGGCTCAGGAAATTTCCATCTGCCATGCCTCAAGGACATGCTTCCGAGTTTCAGACACTAAGACATAACATCTCGGCTGGGAGAGATTTTGCTGCCTCCAGTAACTGATAAACACCCACCTGCATTCAACATACACGAACACACTGATTCATAATACTGAATTACACCCATCCATCCACTGATTCTCTCTGACTTTTGGTCTTTTGTTTTTTTGTGGTTGATTGTTGCTCTGTGCTATTGAGAGATTTTTTTTTCATTGTAATCATAATCTGCTTAAATATAAGCTGTATTCTGATAACGAAGTTTTTTTTCTCTCCTCCCCCCTTGTGTCGTTCCCTCCCCTCCCCTCCCTTTCTTATCTATCTCTGTTTGATGAGGCGCCTATTATGGCTGCCGTGTCGTTGTGTCGCGCGCATGCGCACCAATGTCAAGTCAAGTTCCTCGTGTGTTTTTTTACATGCTTGGCAATAAAGTTTATTCTGATTCTGATTCTGATTCTGAAAATGTGTTTATGAGAAAACTAATGTTGGTAGACAGCTAAAATTCTCCATTTTTAATAAGTGTGTGAAGCCATCAGAATTTTTTCAGACAAATCCAAGATGGTTGAGCAGCAGTCATTTGATCAGTTGAAATCGAATTTTAATACAATGATAGCTGTATTCCTTCCTCTTATCACCACAGCTGCAGTCATCATAACTGTAATATAAAGTCACATTATATTTTAGTCACTCTACATTACATGCAGTTGTGATTGAGGAAATATTCTCTGGGGGACAAACAACAGGAAACTTAAACTAGAGAATGTGCATGATGTGTAAAATTACCTACGATGCTGAAAAATTTTTTGAACATAGATAGATGTACTTTATTGCTCCCAAACTGGGAAATTGCAGTGTAACAGCAGCATGACAGTAGACAACCAAACGACAGAAACACACGCATGACAGACAAAGGGATTACCCATGGAAAGTAAAACTAACACTACTATAAAAAAAAAAGTCTATCTACATCATAGCTGACTAGATGGCGACCAGTATAAAACACATGAATCATACCCGCTGCACAAGGCAGGACTATCAGGAGCAGAGTGAGATGTGAGGTACCAATTAGACTGTAAGGTGCTGTATGGCAGCATTGTTATGACAGTAATACAATGTCAGAGTGAGTTATTGTACAGTGAAATGGCATGCTGCAGGAAAGATTTCCTGTACCTAACCATTCGACAGCGAAGCTGTAGCAGACTGCTGGAGAAAGTGCTCCTCTCTCTGTCCAGTATGTGATGGAGCGGGTGATCAGGATTGTCCATGATGGATCACAGTTTATTTAGTGTTCACCTCTCCACCATTGTCTCAAAGGTCTCCAGCCTGAGACCAATTACAGAGCCAGCCCTCTTGATAATCTTGTCAAGTCTGTTGGTGTTGCTGGCTCTGATACTGCTACCCCAACAAACAGCAACAAAGAAGATGGCACTGACAGAAAAGCTCCAGCATCCTGCTGCACACGTTGCAGGATCTCAGCTTCCTCAGGAAGTAGAGTCTGCTCATCCCCTTCTTGTGTGCAGCATCGGTGTTGGATCTCCAGTCCAGCCCGTTGCTGATCCTGACACCCAGATATTTGTAGTCCTCAACCACCCCCACATCCTCCCCCCAATCTGCAATGGCTGAGAAGGCATCCTCTTCTTCCTGAAGTCAATCACCATCTCTCTGGTCTTGCTGACATTCAGCCTCAGGTGATTCTGCTCTGTCCACTCCACAAATCTGTCTACCAGTGCCCTGTACTTCCCCTCCTCTCCCCCTCGTATACACCCAACAACAGCTGAGTTGTCAGAGAATTTCCTGCAGGTGGCGTGACTCAGTGTTGTGCTGAAAGTCAGTGGTGTATAAGGTGAAGAAAAAAGGAGAGAGCACAGTCCCCTGTGGAGCTCCCATATCACTAACCACCATGCCAGACAAGACACTGCCCAGCCGGACAAACTGTGGCCTTCCTGTCAGGTAGTGATCCAGGAGATCACAGAGCTGTCAACCCCCACCACTCGCAGCTTCTCACCCAGCAGCAATGGCTGGATGGTGTTAAAGGCACTGGAGAAATCAAAAAATGTGATTGTCACAGTGTGTCCTCCACCATCCAGGTGCAGATGTGCTCGTTGCAGCAGATAGATGGCAGTGTCTTCAATTCTTAAGTGGGGCTGATATGCAAATTGCATAAACTGAACATGTTCAAAATTCTACGACAGCATTTTCTGATGCACAACAGGTAAATTTTGTGTGTCACACTCATGACTGCCCCATGAATTTGTCCAAGTTTCCACTGTGGATGTGTTGTGTACCTGTTGTACTACGTATGTGAAAAGGGGCTTTTTGTCCTTTAAAAAAATGCTCTTTAACAACCATCTTTCACTTTTCTTCATATGTCTTTACATGCAGATCTCTCACCCACACACACAGGATCTCCTATCACATGATGCACCTGCTACTCCTGTGTAAAAGGGGGATCCAGCAGCATGTTGGCAGCTTTTACAGGCATCTTTAGCTCATTCTGGCGAAGCCAAAATGAGCTAGTGCAATGACATGGTGTCTGTCCATCCTGGAGGTCAGGCTCAAAGTTCAGGAGATCTCAGCAGTTATGTGGTTTTATAAAAATTGACACTCCTTCCAGGCAATTGTCCTAATTCTCAACAAACTTGCATGAAATGATCCTCACGTTTGTCTGCATCCATGTTTAGCTCAAGGTCAAGGTCATTGTCAAAGGTCAGGAGATCTGTGCGTTTATGATTTCATGAAAATCGTTAGTCCTCTCTGGGGATCAATAAAGTAGACAAAATCAAATCAAATCAAATCAATTGCCCCAATGTTCGACAAAGTCATGTGCAACCCTGTGACACTTACTTGTCTCGCCAAATTTTGTAACAATATACCACTGTAATACAATGGGTAATTGGGGGTAACAGGGTAACACCCACTAACACCTGCGCTCGCCAGATTTTTGTGTGTAACCCTTACTAACACCCTCTCACCCTACTCACTTTAGGCGTAGTACCTTTTTTTGGTAGTATTGTGTTATGGCAATGTAATTACCTTAACTTTTCTACCTGGGCAGAGGGTTAATTGGGCCAGGTCAGACCGACACTGGGTTCGTAGGAGCCTGGGAGGTGCAACAACAGACTACACATACACAGCCGTATATGGAACTTGCAACTATGTATATTATTTACAATTATGTACACAAAAATAAATACATAGCGCGATAAAAGAAAATACAAAATCCATACACTCCAACTTATATTTACAAAATTCACAGTTCTTGTTTGTCCTTTCCAGGTGACTAGTGGAGTCACCTTTAGCAGTTCATAGGGTTTGGGCTTCGGCTCGCCATCCAGATCTGGAGATCCACGCTCTGGTCAAACCAGTCCAAAGGAAAAAAAAAATAAGAAAAGAACCTGAGAACCTGACCATGCTATGTGGCTTGTGCTTCAATGGGGTTCCCGCGCTCAACGTGAGTTCACAGCCTTTGGATCCCAATCAATTTCAAGGGTTTTATCCAGGCAAAGGCTGCTACCAGCACGCTAGCGTCGCCATATCACCAAGGACCGTCTCTCTCTCTGGTCTGTGTCTTTCGTCGTCTGGTATGACTGAGCCAAAAATGCAAGTCATCCCAGACCCAGGGAGAGAGCGCTTAACCCATTGGGTGGCGTGACCCAGCAACGACACAGCCATTGGTTACTCGAAATATCATCACACAATACTAGGAACTTTATCAGAACCTTCTAGAAAATGTTCCTACTATTTATGAATATATATTTATTTAAATATTCATATTCAAATTATGTATTCCCATTGTGAAATGGGTGTTTTTCTTTTCTTAAAAGTGGTATCAATATTTATAATTTAATTCACGTTAAACTATCTACTCCCATTGTGAAATGAATGTCCCCCCTTCTTCTTAAAGCCTTCTTCTTACTGCTGTTGTGGAAGGATTCAACGTCCAGCAATGAAGGATTAAGTACTGAATCTGTAAGAGGATATAAAGTTTCTTTCTCTGGGATCAGTACTATTCGACTAATCTGACTCCCCTCACACAAGTCCTCCAGATTATCTGCAGTTTTTTGTTTTCAAAACATTTGAGCTTCACGGCCTTCACGGACAGCCAGCTGCATGGCCCAAGGACAATGCCAGCAGCTAGACAAAACATCTCCTGCCAAGGAGACCTTGTTGTTCTTAACTGATACAAACACCTACACTCAACACTACACCCACACTGACTCAAAAAACTGATGAAAAAGATCACTCACTCACTGCTCTCTTTGTGTCCTTGTGTACTTTTTTGTCTGCTAACTGTGCATTGAGGGCTTTTTTTCTTGTAATCATAATATTGATCATATATGACCAGTATTCTGACAATCAATGGTTTTTTGCTCCTTCCTATTGTATTATCCTTTTCTTCCCTATGCATCCTGTACCCATCTGATGACAGGCGCGTTCACAGATGCTGCCGTGTCACCGGAAATGCAGGTCGTTTTCTGTGTCAAGTCAAATCCCTTGTATGTTATCAGTTTTCATATCTGTTAATGTACTTGGCAATAAATCCTTTCTGAGTTCAGTTTGGCCAAATACAGTTTGGCACAGTTTGGGCTATCTAACAAGATAGCCCTGAGTGTCGCCTTTCATTAGAGCCCAAGATGAAGCTTCTATGTTGAAGCATTCAAAAGTTCTAGACGTTTTGCCAAACTGTGCCAAACTGTGCCATTTGGCACAGTTTGGGCTATCTAACAAGAGAGCCCTGAGTGTCACCTTTCATTAGAGCCCAAGATGAAGCTTCTACTGTACGTTGAAGCATTCAAAAGTTCTAGACGTTTTTCCAAACTGTGCCAAACTGTGCCAAATGGCACAGTTTGGCACAGTTTGGGCTATCTGAGTGTCACCTTTCATTAGAGCCCAAGACGAACCTTCTATGTTTAAGTATTCAAAAGTTCTAGACGTTTTTCCAAACAGTTTGGCACAGTTCAAAAACGCCTGGGAACAACCTGAGAAAAAAGCTGTGTAATATATTCATTTTTTGTGGTATTGTTACCAAATTTGGATCTCAGCTTGATAACACTTGGTTCTACATTTCTGTTGCATTTTCCAGCCGGATCGGACAGCTGTGTGTTATTTGCAAGCATTTGTATCCAAAAAAACACCCAGGCCAAATTTATTTTCTTCAAGTTCAGTATGTTTAGATGACTGTAACTCAGTGGCCGGAGCACGAAGAGAGGTTATGGGTTTTTTTGCCAAAAAATTCAAAGTGTTTTCTTTTAAATGAGACCAACCCCATGAAGATGCTGCAAAGGGTTGAAGAACAGCTTTCGATTTACTTTGGGCACGTTATTTTTTGGCGTTTTTAGGAAAATTGACCGGAGTGCAAGGGGTTAACGGGTGTTCTAACAAGACAGATTTTTCACTGTTGCCGGCTGACACAGCTACAGCGCCATCTAGAACAACTGTTTGGCCTGCAGGAACTAACTGTGGCTCTTTGCTGTGCATGGTCACTAAACCAAGGCTAGTGTCTTTGGACTGTCTGTGCCGTAGCTCAAGGACTTTTAACACTGCCTTATAACCAAGTGACATGGTTGGCTGCAGTTCAGAACATGCATCAGAGTACAGCTCGTAAAGTACATCTAATGTGTTTGTCCCTATTAACACTAAGGACTGATAAGCTGCATGTACATCAGGAACCACTAAGGCAAGTGTTGGCACTTCGGCTTCAATACCAAGAAAGTCTTATGGGAAAGTGACATGCATTTCAATGTAGCCTAAGTAAGGTACACTCTGACCGTTAGCTCCCTCCACTTCTAACAGCTCAAAAAGTGGCTTAATCTCATGGTTGGATAAGTACTGTCTGTAATAGGACTCAGGGACAGTAGTCACCTGGGAACCTGTATCTAACAAACAGCTCACAGTACAGCCATTCACTTTCACTTGTGCTGTACTTTTTGTACCAATTAGGCCATTAGGAAAGTTAAAGGGGTCTGTTTTGTAGTGTGACTTCAGTTTAGCACGTGTCTTGAATGAAGCTTTTGGTTTGGGATGGGTCATCTCTGAACTAGCCTCTGTTTGTCCCGCAACAGGGGTAGACTTCAGTTGTAAAGAAGATGTGGGGTTCTGACTGTCCCAAATCTGTCTTTTTACTCTTAGTTCTTTGCGTTTTGCAGCTACAAGTGCAGGGTTTGGCTCTGACTCACAAGTGGCTACAATATGCCCATCTTGGCCACAGCGGAAGCAATACCATGGTTTGGGCCTAGTACTGGGACGGCTGGACGAAGGTAAGTGTTCAGGTTTGGCATGGTCAGGTTTTTTATTTCCAGACTTCTTAGTTGGGTCTTTCTTCGGTGGTGTTTGTTTCCTTTGTTTCACGACAGCTGCTAAATGGCTTTTTAGATCAGCGACTTGCTTTTTCAGTACTTTCAGACTGTCCGACTCCACTTCACTGTTTGTACTTGTTTCGGTGACTGTTTGTTCGTAGGAGGCTGCTTTTGGTTTTGTGGCACCCAAGTGTTTTTTCATGCGGGTGTTTTTAACTTCTTGTCTGTTTTCAACAGTGTGAAGGTGAAGCAATAATTCTGCATACTCAGGTGGATGTTTATCTTTTAGTTCCAGCTGTAGCTCCTTTAGCAGATTTTCATCCCAACAGCCTCTTGTTAAACTGCTTGAGAAGCTGTTTGTTCGCTTCCTGGGACTCCAGACCGCCTCTACGCACTGTGAGATTGAGCGCCACCTGCAAACGATGCAGATATGCAGAGGGTTTTTCTCCATAATCTTGAAAAGTGTTCATGAATTGCACAAGCAGTTCCTCACCGTCTTCAACAGTCCCGAAAGCTGAGTCCAAAAGCTTAAGATAGTCGGCTTCAGGCCCAAGAGAGCGAATAATATCACACGCAGGAGCAAGAAGACTTTCAAAGATCTTGTGAGATTTTTCCAAGTGAGACAAAGAAGTATCTTCCATCATCAGGTCAACATGTGAACGCCATGTTTCATAATCAGCTTCAGTATACGGTCTTGGCGTTTTGCCAGAGAAAGCTCTGAGTCTCCAAGAGGAATGGGCGTTTGACGGCTTCTCTGCATTTTTAATGACATGCTCGACTATGATTTTCTGAACCTCTGGTGGGTTAAAATCATCTGGGCTCAACATTTGAGGTGTCAAGTTTGGTCTAAGAGGGCTTTGGAAGAGTGCTTGAGTGATTTTAGGGGTGCGAGGCACTTCAACTTGAAGTGGAGGAGAGACTCCACTTTGTGTGGGTTCTACAGTAGGGAAAGCAGGATCATCGTCAGCAGAGGCCGTTTCAGCTGTCTCAGCAGCTTCAGTAGACTTCCCTATTGTGGACATAACCTCCCACAACACCTCTTCAAAACCTTTTCCACTTAGCTTAGCTAAACCCCTCAGGCTGCTAAGATAAGCCTCAGTAACACTGCCCCCTACAGTTTTAGTGTAGACATCAGAGTTTGAATGCAGTACTTAACCTCAGGATTGTCAGTGGATGGAAAGGAGCACGGCAACGTAGGTGCTAACGCTTCAATGCTTAATCCAGACTCGAACTCTACAATATGACTTTTGTCAAAGTCAGATGAGTTATCAGAATCAGAATCAGAATCAGATTTATTGCCATTGTTCATGTAGTACACAAACTAGGAATTTGTCTCGGTGCCATGCTGCAACATTAAAAACATGATGAGATAAAGAGATAAACTAAAAAACTAAAAGACTAAAGACATGCAATAAGTGTAGAATAATAGGTAATAATAATAATAATGATAATAATAATAATGAGTAATACTAGTCAAGGCAGTTTTAAATAAATTAGCAAGTAGCAGATAATATGGGGTACCACAGTACAGTCGATAATGCAACAGAAAAACAGTGATGAATGACATGAGTCTGGTTGAGCTGCTGTATATAGTGCACGAGAGTCAATAAGTCACTTAATGTTCAGCAGTCTGATGGCAGAGGGGAAAAAGCTGTTCATGTGCCGGGAGGTTTTAGTCTGAATGGACCGAAGTCTTCTACCTGAGGGGAGGGGGGCAAACAGTACATGACCAGGGTGTGAAGGATCGGCTATGATCCGGCCTGCACGCCTCCGGGTCCTGGAGATGTACAGGTCCTGGAGAGATGGGAGCTTGCAGCCGATCACCTTCTCAGCAGTGCGCACGACGCGCTGCAGCCTTAGTCTGTCCCTGGCAGTGGCTCCTGCGTACCACACGGTTATGGAGGAGGTGAGGATGGACTCGATGATGGCCGTGTAGAACTGCACTAACATCTTGGTGGGTAGCTTGAGCTTCCTCAGCTGTCGCAGAAAGAACGTCGTCCTCTGCTGGGCCTTTTTGATGAGGGAGCTGATGGTTGGCTCCCATTTGAGGTCCCGGGTGATAGTGGTGCCCAAGAAGTGGAAGGAATCTTCAATGGTGATGGGAGAGCCTGTGATGGTGAGGGGGGGCAGGGGGGTTGTGACTTTCCTGAAGTCCACGATCATCTCCGCTGTCTTCAGAGCGTTCAGCTGCAGGTTGTTGTGGCTGCACCAGGACACCAGCTGGGCCACCTCTTTCCTGTAGACGGACTCGTCGCCGTTGGAGATGAGCCCGATGAGGGTGGTGTCGTCCGCGAACTTGATCAGCTTAACAGACTGGTGGGAGGAGGTGCAGGAGTTGGTATAAAGAGAGAAGAGTAGGGGGGAAAGTACACAGCCCTGGGGTGATCCGATGCTGATGCTAACAGAGTCCGAGACAGACTTCCCCAGCCGCACATGCTGCCTCCGGTCCGTCAGGAAGTCGGTGATCCACCTGCAGAGGGAGTCAGGCACGCCGAGCAGGGACAGCTTGTCCTGGAGCAGAGCGGGGCGGATGGTGTTGAATGCAGAGCTGAAGTCCACAAACAGGATCCTGGCGTAGGTTCCCAGGGAGTCCAGGTGCTGCAGGATGGAGTGGAGGGCCAGGTTGACTGCGTCGTCCACAGACCTGTTGGCATGGTAGGCAAACTGCAGCGGGTCCAGGAGGGGAGTGGTGATGGACGTGAAGTGAGACAGGACCAGGCGCTCAAAGGACTTCATGACTACAGAGGTGAGCGCTACATTAATACTATCATTAAAATCAATACTATCATTAAAACTATCATTAATACTAAGCACCCTACGAATAGTGCCATGTTGCTCTAGAAACTCAAAAACGTCTTTGTCTTTTTCTTTGTCAGCAAAACCACTGACAATGACTGCATTAGGGATTTTAACACCATGTTTTTCCACAAAATCCATTTTGGCCGTATATCAACTGTTTTGTCAGGGGTCAAATCAGAATTCACATCTGTTGTGCAACGCTCCAGGCTCCTGGCTGTGCTCGCCAATTTTTGTGTAACCCTGTGACACTTACTTGTCTCCCCAAATTTTGTAACAATATACCACTGTAATACAATGGGTAATTGGGGGTAACAGGGTAACACCCACTAACACCTGCGCTCGCCAGATTTTTGTGTGTAACCCTTACTAACACCCACTCACCCTACTCACTTTAGGTGTAGTACCTTTTTTTGGTAGTATTGTGTTATGGCAATGTAGTTACCTTAACTTTTCTTCCTGGGCAGAGGGTTAATTGGGCCAGGTCAGACCGACTCTGGGTTCGTAGGAGCCTGGGAGGTGCAACAACAGACTACACATACACAGCCGTATATGGAACTTGCAACTATGTATATTATTTACAATTATGTACACAAAAATAAATACATAGCGCGATAAAAGAAAATACAAAATCCATACACTCCAACTTATATTTACAAAATTCACAGTTCTTGTTTGTCCTTTCCAGGTGACTAGTGGAGTCACCTTTAGCAGTTCATAGGGTTCGGGCTTCGGCTCGCCATCCAGATCTGGAGATCCATGCTCTGGTCAAACCAGTCCAAAGGAAAAAAAAAAAAGAAAAGAACCTGAGAACCTGACCATGCTATGTGGCTCGTGCTTCAATGGGGTTCCCGCACTCAACGTGAGTTCACAGCCTTTGGATCCCAATCAGTTTCAAGGGTTTTATCCAGACAAAGGCTGCTACCAGCACGCTAGCGTCGCCATATCACCAAGGACCGTCTCTCTCTCTGGTCTGTGTCTTTCGTCGTCTGGCGTGACTGAGCCAAAAATGCAAGTCATCCCAGACCCAGGGAGAGAGCGCTTAACCCATTGGGTGGCGTGACCCAGCAATGACGCAGCCATTGGTTACTCGAAATATCATCACACAATACTAGGAGCTTTATCAGAACCTTCTAGAAAATGTTCCTACTATTTATGAATATATATTTATTTAAATATTCATATTCAAATTATGTATTCCCATTGTGAAATGGGTGTTTTTCTTTTCTAAAAGTAGTATCAATATTTATAATTTAATTCACGTTAAACTATCTACTCCCATTGTGAAATGAATGTCCCCCCTTCTTCTTAAAGCGGTATCGACATTCATAATTCCATCCACTTTTTTAACACTGGGTTACACATGCACAATGATCCTCGGATGGGCCTGCAGGCTGTGCTTAAGGTCAAGGTCAGGAGACCTGAGCACTCTTGTTGCGATTTCATCAGGCCAGGATGAGCTACTCTGCCATTGACAGTTTAGTTTCAAATAGATAAATTATATTTTGATTCCTCCCTTTCCACTAAATGATGCCATAATAGGAGTGATACCAATAGTGAATATTGGACTGGCAGATGACTAGCTATGATCAAAGCAATCTTATATCATTCCAGCCCACTAGTGAATACTTTGTCCACCAGGACTAGTAGATGCTTGTAAATGAATTCATAATAGCAATTCCCAGCCTGTGGCAGTAGCTTTGCTCAATGTATCCAGTGTTGTGTTCAGTCACAGTGGACTCATTCATGCGGCCTTCCAGCAGTTTGTGTTAACAGTTTGCTTTCAACTGGTCTTCCAGGAGCTGGAGGTGTGACTGTTGACGAAGGGGGTGGAAACCCGAAAGAACATTGCTAGTCTTGGCTCATCTGTCTCAGCTGCTTCCACTGCTCATACAATAAACTGTACTATGTAATGCCACTGATAGTATTAACTTACACACCTATGGAAATATGTATCTCCTATTTTGTAAGTGTGTTTGTTGCCAAATAGGTTTCTTCTCTTTCATCTGTTTGTATGAATAACATACATACGAAGTCATAAAACCTAGGTCTGTAATGAGAAGCTACTGCTGGTATCTGGTAGGCCATGGTGTCAGTCAGCTGTGGCCTTCATGCATGTCCTTGGGTTTATTTTACAGTTTCTTTTCCTTACTGACACTGTTTAATAAGGGCAGAAGCATATTATGGCAAGAGGCATTTTGTTATGTTTCTTCTAACTGAAATACTGTACAGTTAAGCTGGATTCATGCTGCACCTCTGCTGTCCACGTACGTGCAACTGGAAACCTCTTGTGACGAAATTTACATCATCGTCTTCAGTCCGCTAGTGTCCGCAGGACTCTTGTGCAGACGATCGCATGCAGCCCAAATTTTATGACCACGCAGCCTGCCCACGACCTGAACGCGTTGACGGCACATGTGCAAGACTGAATGTCCCATTCACGAGGTGGCACTACCAACACAGCATACAAAGACAAAGTAGACAAGGAAGACAACAAGGACATGGAAGATGAGAATAAACATACATGAATCCATTTGCAGCAGCAGCAGCTTGAGTGGAGAAGAGCACTGGAAAATGGTAATTTCTCCTTTTCCTTGAAACGATGCCATTGTTGTTGCTATAAAAAAAATGTGTGTCACTCTCGTGTTCATAGCAGGTGAACAAACTGGCGTGTTAGCACATTTGTGCTACCCATAGGGCTGGGGCAAAACTACAAATAACAGTTGTGCGCATGCATCGACCTCTTGGCCTGGTAGAGGAAAAAAAGTGAGCATGTACAATGGACCAAAGCGGACCAGAGGGGAAATGCAGCATGACTAAAGCTGGATTCATGCTGCACCTCTGCTGTCCACGGAAATGTTGTTGTCATTCAACAATTTTCCTCATTACCTACAGGGTGCCTTTTTATACGCCTGTCAAAACACAGGATGTATTATGGTATGATGATGTCCGTATGTACACAAGTTTGTACGGCAAACTCCTCACACAGTTAGCTAGGACTTTTTTTATTTCACACAGTGTTTGTACATGTATTGAAGATGTGCATATTGTAGGGGGTTAAATAATTTTTAATTTTATCTATTTTATCTAAATTTGTTCCACTTTGAGGGGCGGCACGGTGGCGCAGTGGTTAGCTCTGCGGCAGCACAGCAACTCACCCTTGGCCGGGGGATCCTGGGTTCAATCCCAGCCCCCGACCAACAGTGATCTGTGTGGAGTTTGCATGTTCTCCCCGTGTTTGTGTGGGTTTACTCCGGAATTTCTCAGGTTTCCTACCACATGCCAAATACATGCAGGTTAGGTTAATTGGCATCAAAACTGGGGATTCTAAATTGTCCTTAGGTATGACTGTGAGAGTGAATGGTTGTCTGTCTCTCTGTGTTGGCCCTGCGATGGACTGGCGATCTGTCCAGGGTGTACCCTGCCTCTCGCCCAAAGATGCTGGGATAGGCTCCAGCCCCCCAGGGACCCGAAAAGGATTAAGCGGAAGAAGATGAATGAATGAATGAATGAATGTTCGACTTTGAATTGTAGATTGTTTGCTTTGCTTAAAGTCCTTGCAATTACATGATTATTAGTTTTATTACCGATCAAGAATGTTTGAATTTTGAATTTATAATTGATTTTCCGGTTATTGGTGTGCTAGCTATACAGTACTGATAATGGCTGTGGACGGGCGTGTAATGTACCATGTGTGGTGCTCTTGCTATGTAAAGTACATCCTCACTAAAATGCTTTTTCCCATGTCATATACCAGCTGTGATGTATGTAAAATACACCTTATCATTGCATATCTTGTTCTCTGACAGAAAACATATTGGTTCCAAAAATAGAATAGAATAGAACAGAATAGAATAGGCTTTATTATCATTGTACAGTTGTACAGCACAATGGAATTGTGGGTGCTCCACCAGGCTACCGCGCAATAAAGTAAGAGAGAAGAATTTGAAATAAAACAGTTACAGAACACACGATTAACTATACGACTGAAGTAAAGGTAAAAGTAAAAATAACAAATAGCACATAGGTATATACATAGGTATGGTAGTGGCTTCACGGGTGGAACTATGTACATAAGAGTGCGGAGTGCAGAACACATAATAGAGTAAAATGGCCCAAGAATTATGGAGAATATGTACAGTAGTGATTTCACGGATGGGTCAATATACATGAAAGTGAGGAGTGCAAAGACAGGTGAGTTATAGTGATAACACAGGGTTACAAAAATAATTTTTTTGTAAGTTGTCTGTATTTTTTCAACTGATTTAAGACAATTTTGCACCACTGAATGCGAAAGTGACATCCTTTTCTCTCGATCAGGTGCTAAGTAAAAACCTGTACTTTCTTAGTACTTACTTAATACTGTGCATGTACTTACCTTTATATAAAGGTAAGTACATTACTTTATATAAGTAAGTACTTTATATAAAGGTAAGTACATGTGAATTTAATGTTACATCATCATTGTTCAAAATTCAGAGAATTTCAAGACATAAAAAAGAATTTTGCATCATATAAAGTGAAAATACCCGTATGTGTAAACAAAAATGTATAAAACAACATGTGGCCATAATTCAAAAAGTTGACCTGATTAAGCAAAACCAATGTGATTTTTGGATTCAACACGTCAAAATTGTCCTAAATCAGCTAAAAAAACTTAGACAATAAATTTGGTGTTGGCCATTGTAATTAAAAGGTCCTCAGTTCTGTGCATGTGACCGTTCAGAGGGAGGGGGTGGGGCCTCTGACTGTTGGCAGTTCGGATGGCCCAGGGGAAGAAACTATTGGTCAGTTTGTAGGTGAGGAGTAGTGGGGGCCAAGTCTGACTGTTTGTGGGCGGTTGGTGAGAAAGTTCTTTAACATATTTGGACATATGGATATTTAATATCAATGTTAAAAATACTGGGAGATTCATTTAATACAACTAAACAATTAAAAATGAATTAAAGACTTTTTTCAAATTTCTGTGAAATGTAATTCTAAACAAATAGTGTGGAATAAATTAGGACACCCCCCATCTTTTTTAGGACACTCCCACATTTATTCCCACTTAAAATGGATAAAATAAATGTTAAAAAATGCAAATATTAATAAAACAAAAACAAAGTTAGACACAGATATGTGAACATTTCTTAATAAAGAACTGAACATTTAAAGGGTTTTCCTATAAAAATATAATAAAAATATTAGTGTTTCAGGTTCTCAAGCAGAAGATTTGCCACCTATTTTGCATTTCAACTTTATTTTATTTTATTTTTGTGCTGTTTGTTTGACAAACAGACATTTGTGGAGGTCACTTTGAGTACTGGTATGTTGTGATGGACTTTTTTTTTTACTTTTTTAAAAAAATATTTTATAGATGATGATTACTTGACTAATCAAAAAACTCATTTTAGTTGTAGCCCTAATCACATGTAGTGTATCTGGGAATGATGCCTTTGAATGCTGAGCTAAAATCAATAAAGTGTTTTTTACATTGGGTCACAGGTTCTCCAGATGATCCAGGGGAGAGGAAACATTCTGTAACTTTAACCATGGGAATCTAAGCACAACTGGGTTACTTGTTGCAGAGAATATCTCAGGGAAAAAGTCAACATAGGTACTCACAGTGGATAATGGTCACCAGCAGAACCGTTTGGTGCATGACAGACAGATCATTAGGTATAGGCAGTTACATATAGAGGCAGAGGCAAAGACTTCAAGGACTCAAAGGCTTTATTATCATGCAACATTTCCTGAGCAATGAAATTCTTACTCTACTGTCCGCAACGAATGCCAAGGTAATAAATACACATCAATACTAATACTAATAAAGGTAATAAACACACCTTAATACTAAATACTAATACTAATAAATACTAATAAGTACACATTAAAAGGGCAGCGCGGTGGCACAGTGGTTAGCACTGCGGCAGCACAGCAACTCACCCTTGGCCGGGGGATCCTGGGTTCGATCCCAGCCCCCGACCAACAGTGATCTGTGTGGAGGTTGCATGTTCTCCCCGTGTCTGCGTGGGTTTACTCCAGGATTTCTCCGGTTTCCTCCCACATGCCAAAAACATGCAAGTTAGGTTAATTGGCATCAAAACTGGGGATTCTAAATTGTCCTTAGGTATGACTGCGAGAGTGAATGGTTGTCTGTCTCTCTGTGTTGGCCCTGTGATGGACTGGCGACCTGTCCAGGGTGTGCCCTGCCTCTCACCCAAAGATGCTGGGATAGGCTCCAGCCCCCCCGCAACCTGAAAAGGATTAAGCGGAAGAAGATGAATGAATGAGTGAAAGTACACATTAAAAGCAATTAAGACAGTTAAAGCAGTTAAAACTAGAGGAAACGAGAAGAATGAAAATTCACTGGGTGACTAAAACCTGTCCCTGAGTAAAATAAAAATTCACTGAAAGAGTATGACTTCTTTCTGATAATACCCAATAGACTGTACATTGGTAATTTTAATTTCAGAGATGATAAGAACGTGAGATGGCATGAGACTACGTACAATGTACAAATTAGCATCCATTGTAAGAATTCCTCTGTATAAATCCGTGTGCCCTGATAATACCCAGTAGACTGTACAATGATAATTTAGCAGTGGAGATGATATGGACGTGAGACAGGGTGAGACTATGTACAATGTGCAAATGAACAATGTGCAAATTTAGCATCCATTGTGTGAATTCTGATTGCAAAGCTGTGTCCGGAATTGTGTTATTTGTTCAGGAGTCTGATGGCAGTGGGAAAGAAGGCATTTTTTAGTCTGGATGTCCTGCATTTCACACTTTTGCACCTCCAGTCTGAGGGTAGAAGTGTGAATATTCTGTGCTGGGGGTGGGAGAGGTCCTGAAGGATGGAGGCAGCTCTCCTTTGGACTCTGCGGTGATAGATCCTCTGCAGAGAGGGGAGTGGAGTCCTGATGATCTTCTCAGCTGTCTTCACCACTCTCTGCAGGCATTTGCAGTCCAAAGCAGTAGTTCTGCTGTACCACGTAGTGATGCAGTTGGTCAAGATGCTCTCGATGATGCAGCTGTAGAAGTTGTTGAGGATCTTGGGGGACATGCCAAACTTCCTCAGCCTCCTCAGAAAGTACAGCCGCTGTTGAGCTCTCTTGACCAGCTCTGTGGTGTTAAGTGCCCACATGAGGTCCACGCTGATGTGGATGCCCAGGTATTTAAAGTTGCTCACCCTCTCCACCTCAAGCTCCCAGATGAACCGCGGCCGATGAGGTCTCCTCTCCTTCCTTATGTCCACTATCATCTCCTTCGTCTTGTCTGTGTTGAGGGTGAGGTTGTTGTCCTCACACCATGACACCAGGCTGGCCACCTCCCTCCCATAGAATGCTTCATCGCTCACCAATGATGCATCCTATCACTGCTGTGTCATCTGCAAACTTTAAGATGACATTGTCCTTGTGGGAGGCAACACAGTCATGGGTGAAGAGGCTATAGAGGGTGGGGCTGAGAACACAATCCTGTGGGACACCTGTGTTTGTGATGATGCTGGCTGAGGTCCTGTTACCCATTCTGACAGACTGAGGCCTGCCAGTTAGAAAGTCCAGTAGCCAGTCGCAGAGGGTGGGGTGCAGGCCAAGTGAAGACAGTTTGTAGGTCGACAAAGAACATTCTGATGTAAGAGTCTTTATTTTCCAGGTGGGAGAGAGAATAATGGAGTGCAGCAGCAATGGTGTCTGAGGTGGACCTGTTGGGCCAGTAGGTGTACTGCAGGGGGTCCAGGCTATCCGGCATGGTGTCCTGAATGAGGGCCAGCACCACTCTGTCGAAGCACTTCATGATGATTGGAGTGAGTGCTATCGGCCTGTAATCATTTAGACAGGTCCACGGGCTCTTTTTGGGGAAGGGGACCATGGTTGTGGTTTTGAAGCAGAAGGGTCCTATGTTCTGGTTGAGGGAGAGGTTAAAGATGGTTGCGAGAAGGTGGTTGTCCACTGATGGAGATTTAACACGTAAATGGAGTGGAAAGAAACTAATAAAGGAGAGCATTACAACATTAATTACCTCACCTTACCTTCATAACCCTTTCAAAAGAATAAAGTTTCTGTGTCGTTCAGCTCGTTGCCTCGCCTGCTTCCTTTCTCCACAAGACTCTTGTTTACACTGCTGACCGAGCCTCCATTTTTCTAGTGCCCTCCTATAGATTATGTGCCCTCCCCTTGAAACTTTTGGCCCAGCTTTGTTGCTTTGCAACGTGACATCAACTAACCGTCATTGCGCAGCTAGTGCGTAGTTTACTTAAGGTGTTATTAAACATTTATCCATTCCAAATAACACTGCAAGGGCTCTAATGAACCTATGTATCATAATGAAACATAGATTGTACTCCCAGTTATCATTTTACTTATTTTATTATCAGCTTATGTGCATAGTGTCCCATGGCTAATGTTGTTAGCACACTTAGCCTAGCTCAATCATCATGCTGTTTCTGTCATTTAACATTCCAAATAACAATGCATGGGCTTCAAGAAACCTGCAAAACAAAGAAGCATATGTCTTAGTCCCAGTGGTTATGTGGCTTATTTTTTTAACGTGTTTCTACAGCATCCAATGGTTATTGTTAGCTTTCACTCCCTGATAGCAGCTTGTGTGCGCCTGAGGAGGTTCTGTTGCCAGCAATGTGGCTTACTTTTTTCGGGCCAATGAAGTGTCTTGTTTTCAGCCCACTGGTTTCTCGAGGTTCCTTTCCAACATCTGTCGCTCACAGGCCCGTGGGAGTGGGAACCAGCCTCTGCACCACAACAAGGCCAGGCCCAACCAGTGCTTGTAAAGGATAGTACTTATTGCACTTCAGTTGATCAGATCAATAACAGTGAATTACTGGTTTAAAATCAGGTGATCAGATTCACCCGTCACCCCACCTCTGCATGCCAGTTTTGGATTTTGGCAAATATATTGATAGGACTGTGTGCATTCTATGTATTGTCTTATAAATAAGTTCCCAGATTAGGTTATTGCTACAGTTTTAATATATGACTGATTAGACCTTGGCAGAAAAGGAATCTATCTATATTTCACATTATATTACATGTCATGAGATCATACACTGTATGCCTCTCACCAGTTGCCAAGTTTTAAACCATCACCTTAACTCTATTTTTTTTTTTTGTAGATGTTATTGCCCCTACGTACTTAAATCCTTACTTCAGGCGGGTGGCCTTTGATGTGTCTTCTTTAGAGAAGAATGCCTCCAACCTGGTGAAGGCAGAGCTCAGGATATTCCGTCTTCCAAACCCCAGGGCCCGTGTCCCTGAGCAACGCATTGAGCTTTACCAGGTAAATATTCTTTCTTCTTGAGTAACATCCAGAGATGTCAGTGTTTCCTGAATATGGCTCAGTAGTTACTTGTATTTGTGTGTGTGCAGCATGTGTGAGAAAGAGCACAGGAGATTTTAAAAATCTTACATTGATGACAATTATAAATTTAAGAAAGAAATCTACCAAGATGATTTTCCCTTAAATGTTGTAATCTGTAACAGTACAGATTATCTCCTCATAACATCATGGACAAACATATTCCTCCAGATTGTACATGGTTTTGTGAAACTTGAAGTGCTCTATTGTGCACTTTTTCCGTATGTTGACACAGTTTCCCGAGGTATTAATGAAATGTCTGTCATGCTTAAGTCAAAACGAGTTTAATTATTGCAGTAACATTTTTCACACAGGCAAGACTGCCTCCCTACGCTGCAGGATGCATCCACCACATCCTATCTGACTGTGGGTATGAGAAAGCTTTGGGACAAAGAAGGATCTGCTGAATAATTTAGTGCACCCACACATCTCTCTGCTTTTCTTCTTTTTTTTTCTGTTTGCAGCATAAAACAGCAATAGGTTTAGTGCAAAAAGAAATCAATTTAGGGGCTCTGACTGCTCCAAGCAGCGCAGCACAGACGTCTCATGTCGGTGAATTTGGTCCATCATCTTGCCAAAAACAAGGGGTGAACAGTCGAAATTAAACTATCATTTGTGCTTTTACAGTTTTTGACATATTTATATTTTCATTTAAATTGTTGCAAAAATGGAATGATCTGTAAAACGTTTTACGAGATATTTAATGTTCAAACTGATAAGCTTTATTGTTTTGTTGCAAATATTCACTTATTTTGAATTTGATGTCTGTAACATGTTCCAAAAAAGCTAAAACGGCACAAGCAAAGACTGGAAAAGTTGACGAATGCTCAAAAAACACTTTTTTGGAACATTCCACAGGTGAACAGGTTAATTGGAAGCATGTGAGTGTCATGACAGAGTATAAAAGGAGCATCCCCAAAAGGCTCAGTTGTGAACAACTGTGTGGGCAAATAGTCCAACAGTTTAAGAACAACGTTTCTCAATGTACAGTTGCAAGGAATTTAGGGATTTCATCATCTACAGCCCATAATATCATCAAAAGATTGAGAGAATCTGGAGGAATTTCTGTACGTAAGCAGCAAGGCCAAAAACCAACATTGAATGCCTGTGACCTTCAATCTCTAAATATTGACCGTGTTTACATGGTCACGAGTAAACCGATTATAATCAGCTTTCTGGAGTTACCTGATTATTCAAACTGTCATGTAAACAGAGTAATCCAATTACCTTTATCAGTTAAAGGCTATTATCCGTTTATGAGGAAACGGATTAACACACATAGTTTATTTGCCCAATAAAATGTGTACTTGGTGCATGTAAACACCATAAGCCATCCATCCATCTTCTTCCGCTTAATCCTTTTTGGGTCGCCGGGGGACTGGAGCCTATCCCAACATCTTTGGGCAAGAGGCAGGGTACACCCTGGACAGATCGCCAGTCCATCGCAGGGTCAACACAGAAAGACAGACAACCATTCACTCTCACATTCATACGTAAGGACAATTTAGAATCCCCAGTTTGATACCAGTTAACCTAACTTGCATGTTTTTGGCTTGTGGGAGGAAACTGGAGAAATCCCGGAGTAAACCCACGCAGACACAGGGAGAACATGCAAACTCCACACAGATCACTGTTGGTCGGGGGCTGGGATTGAACCCAGGATCCCCTGGCCAAGGGTGAGTTGCTGTGCTGCCACAGTGCTAACCACTCCTCCACCGCGCTGCCCACCGTAAGCCATTTATTACCTTTATCGGTTTACTCCAGTAATCAGTTTACTCATGAGCATGTAAACAGGGTCAGTGACATCATTCTTTAAAGGATTTTATGGCGTGGGCTCAGGAACACTTTGGAAAACCATTCACACAGTTCATCACTACGTGCAAGTTAAAACTCTACCATGCAAAACGAAAGCCATATATCGACAACACCCAAAAATGCCGCTGGTTGCTCTGGGCCCAAGCCCATCTGAGATGGACTGACTCAAAGTGGAAAAGTGTGCTGTGGTCTGACTTTTCCACATTTCAAATTATTTTTGGAAATCATGGACATTGTGTCCTCCAGATTAAAGAGGAAAATGACGATCCAGATTGTTTTCAGCGTTAAGTTCAAAAACCAGCATCTGTGATGTATGGGGGTGTGTTAGTGCCCATGGCTTGGATAACCTGCACATCTGTGAAGGGACCATTAATTCTGAACGGTGCATACAGGTTTATGAGCAACATATGGTGCCATCCAAGCAGTGTCTTTTCAGGGATGTCCCTGTTTATTTCAGCAAGACAATGCCAAGCCACATTCTGCACAACTTACAACAGCGTGGCTTTGTAGTAAAAGAGTGCAGGTAATAGACCGAGCTGCCTGCAGTTCCGTCTCCCATTGAAAATGTGTGGTGCATTACGAAGCGCAAAATATGACAGTGGAGACCCCGGACTGTTGAGCAACTGAAGTTGTACATCAAGCAAGAATGGGAAAGAATTCCAGCTACAAAGCTTCAACAATTAGTATCCTCAGTTCCTAAATGCTTTCTGAGTGTTGTTAGAAGGAAAAGGTGATGTAGCACAGAGGTAAACATGCACCTGTCCCAGCTTTTTTGGAACGTGTTGCAAACATCAAATTCAAAATGAGTGAATATTTAAAAAAAAAAAAAAAAAAGCTTTTCAGTTTGAACATTAAATATTTTGTCTTTGTAGTTTATTCAATTGAATACACTCTAGGTTTAAAGGGATTTTTAAATCATTATGTTTTGTTTTCATTTACGTTTTACACAATGTCCCACTTCCTTGGAATTAGGGTTGTAAATTTACATGTACCATTCACAATCAGTTGATAAGTACTAAAACAAATCAATTATGCTTTATTGTATATCAGGGTGAATGGAAGCCTTTTCTAACAATTCTCTATTAAAGCATGCTTTTTGTGCTTAGAAAGTTCCATTACTTATTGACATAATGCACGGCTCAGGAGACACACACGCAGGCTCAGAGTAGCTCAAATAGCTTTATTAACAACAAGTGTGTATGGATGTGTGTCTGCGAGATGTGGATGTATTGGTGGTGGCGTCTGCGTCGGGCACGGAGGCAGGAGACCGTACAGCCGGACAACCCTATGGGAGAAGCACAAGGAGAAGGGTGACGGGCACACACCAACACAGGAGATGATAAAATAGAGATGAGCTTACTTGGAGTTAGCAGGTGGCTGGCACAGCAAGGACGGAGTCCGGTAGACAGCGACCTGGAGAGCCCGGTGCAGCAGCGAGGGAGTGGAGACGGAGAGGAATGGTCCGCCGCCGGGAAATCCACCTGTGCACAGGGGAGCAGACTTGAAGAGGAAAAGGTAAGGGCTTCTTACCGATATAATTGCTGAAGAGGTAGAGGTTACTCACAGCAGTAGTGACGAGCGAAGTCTGACGGCTTCAGGCCGAAGCCCAGGGCGAGGCGGCTTAAATCCCTCGCCGCTGATGATGTGCAGGTGTGCGTGCAGCTGGCGCCGCAGATGAGCGGCGAGGCGTGACAGTACTCCCCCCTCTAGCAGCGCCTCCTGGCGATGGTTTCTCCGGGTGCGCTCGGTGGAACTCAGTAATGAGGGATGGGTCCAACACAAACGACGAGGGTACCCACTGCCGATGTTCAGGCCCATAACCTTCCCAGTCCACCAAGTACTGCAACCCACGACCCCGGCGCCGGGAGTCCAGGATGGAGGAGACAGGCCAGGCCGGATGGCCATCAATCATCCGGGGCGCGGGTTGCGCAGCAGGAGGAGGGCAAAGGGGGTCGGAGACTGCCAGCTTCACCTTGGATACGTGGAAGGTGGGATGGATGCGGAGGGAGGGGGGAATAGCTACACGCACAGCCACCGGGTTGATAATCCTGGTGATGGGGTATGGGCCCATAAAACGCTATGCCAGCTTCCTCCTCTCGCCCTTTAAAATTACATCCTGGGTTGACACATAGACATGCTGACCCACCTGGTACACTGGGGCAGGTCTTCTGTGCCGGTCCGCCGTGGTTCTGTTGCGCTCCGCCGTGCGTAAGAGCGCACTGCGCGCTGACGCCCAGATGGAGCGGAACTGTCTGAGGTGCGCCCGAACTGAGGGGACCGTTACCTCACTCTCCTGTGCTGGAAAAAGAGGGGGGTCGTAACCCAGGGACGCCTTAAAGGGAGACATCCCTGTAGCAGAAGAGCGGGCGGTGTTGTGGGCGTACTCAACCCAGGCGAGATGGTTACTCCAGGACGTAGGTTTGGACGCAGTGACGCAGCGGAGCGCAGCCTCCAGCTCCTGGTTGGTCCGCTCGCACTGCCCGTTGGTTTGGGGGTGATGGCCGGAGGAGAGGCTCACCTTGGCTCCCAGGGCGTTGCAGAATGACCTCCAAACCTCAGAGGAAAATTGGGGCCCCCGGTCCGAGACCACGTCCACCGGAATCCCGTGCAGCCTGACCACGTGCTGGACTAGGAGGTCCACCGTCTCCAGGGCGGATGGAAGACCCCGTAGTGGGATGAAGTGTGCCGCTTTGGAGAAGCGGTCCACGATGGTCAGGACGGTGTCGAAGGTGTTTGAGACTGGGAGTCCGGTGACGAAATCCAGGGCGATATGCGACCAGGGCCTGCCAGGGACGGGCAAAGGCTGGAGCAAACCCGCTGGAGGGGCATTACCTGACTTGCTGGTGGCACATACTGGGCAGGCCCGGGCGTAGCGGGCAGCGTCCCTCCGCAGGCCCGGCCACCAGTAGGACCGTTGAAGGAGGTCGATCATCCGGGAGGAACCAGGGTGGCAGGTGAGCTTGGACGTATGCAACCAGTGGATGACCTCCCCCCGAACCATGGATGGCACGAACAGCCTCCCCTCCGGTCCGCCGCCAGGGTCAGGTTCCACTTCCTGCGCCTTCCGGATCTTGCTTTCAATGTCCCAGGTGACGGCTCCCACGACGCACGACCTGGGTAGGATGGTGTGGACCGTGTCCTCAGACTCCTCAGGGGCAAATTGCCTAGAGAGGGCGTCGGGCAGGCCGTTCTTGGAGCCAGGCCTGAAGGTGATGTTAAAGCGGAACCTGGCAAAGAACAAGGACCAGCGCGCCTGGCGGGCGTTCAGACGCTTGGCAGATCTCAGGTACTCCAAGTTCTTGTGGTCCGTCAGGACCACGAACGGCAGGTCCGCCCCCTCTAGCCGGTGACGCCACTCCTGCAGCGCGAGCTTGATGGCGAGGAGCTCTCTGTCCCCCATGTCATAATTCCGCTCCGCCGGGGACAAGCGCCGAGAGAAGAAGGCGCAGGGCCGTTTGACTCCATCACCTGGTGACCGCTGGGATAGAACCGCCCCCACTCCTGTGTCTGAAGCGTCCACCTCCACGATGCACTGCAGCGCCGGGTTGACTTGGCTAAGGACCCGGGAGGAGGAGAACTCCGCCTTCAGCGCCTGAAAAGCAGCCGCGGCCTCTTCGGTCCACCAGAACGGGACCTTAGGAGACATGAGGTGGGTCAGCGGGCCGACGATGGTGCCAAAATTAGGGACGAAGCGGCGGTAGAAATTTGCAAACCCGATGAATTGTTGCACCTGTTTTCTCGATGCAGGTGTAGGCCATTCCACCACCGCCTTCACCTTCACTGGGTCCGGAAGCACCTGGTCGTGGGAGATGATGAACCCGAGGAAGGATGTTGTCTTAGCGTAGAATTCGCATTTTTCAGCCTTCACATACAACCGGTTCTCCAGCAGTCTTTGGAGGACCCGCCTCACTTGGACCTGGTGCTCGTCCCTGGATTTGGAGAAGATGAGGATGTCATCCAGGTAGACGAACACAAAAAGGCCAATGAAATCCCGGAGGACGTCATTAATTAGGCGCTGAAAGACGGCTGGAGCGTTGGTCAACCCGAACGGCATCACCAGGTACTCGAAGTGGCCGTTCGGGGTACGGAAGGCTGTCTTCCACTCATCTCCCTCCCGGATCCGGACGAGGTGGTATGCGCTGCGTAGATCCAGCTTGGTGAACCAAGTCGCCCCCTGGAGGGAGTGGAAGGCGGTGTCCATCAGGGGCAGGGTGTAGCGATCCTTCTCCGTGATATCATTTAGGGTGCGATAGTCGATGCAAGGACGGAGGGAACCGTCCTTCTTGCCCACGAAGAAGAATCCTGCCCCCAATGGTGATAACGAGGGACGGATAATTCCAGCACTCAGCGATTCCTTGAGATAGGCATTCATGGTCTCCTTCTCCGGCGCCGACAGGCTGTAGAGTCCCCCAGAGGGTAAGGGTGCCCCCTGGCGGATGTTTATTGCACAGTCGTAGGGTCTGTGTGGAGGAAGAGACATCGCCTTGGACTTGCTGAATACCATACCCAGGTCATGAAATTCCGATGGCACCAGGGAGAGGTCCGGGGGCGCAGCGTCCGTAGGTGTTGGGGAAGAGGACGGAGAGCAGGCAGCGGACTGTAAGCAGGTGCTCATACAGAATGTGCTCCATGCCGACACCCTGGCAGACTTCCAATCCAAGATGGGGTTGTGGAGGCGTAGCCAGGGGTATCCCAGGATGACGGGCGACACAGAGTCGGGGAGGACATAGAAGGTTATTTCCTCCCGGTGGTTCCCAGAGATGATAACGGGAACAGGGACGGTCTGATGTGTTACTCTCCCCAGGGAGACACGGGAGAGGTTGACCAGGGAGAGAGGAGTTCTCAGTGCTTGGCAGCGGATGCCCAATCGGGTTGCCAGGCTTTGTGAAATAAAACTGCCCTCCGCGCCCGAATCCACCAGTGCATGAGTGAGATGCCCAGTGGAGTTGTGACAAAATCGGACGGGCAGCTTCAATTGGGTGAGGGGACTTAACCGATTGATGTCCGCGAGGCCCCCTACAGTGACTCGCGGACCCCGCCGTTTGGCTTCTGTGGGCAAAGCTCCACCGTGTGTTGGCTGTCTCCGCAATACATGCAGAGATTCAACTCACGGCGGCGTTGTCTCTCCGCAGGGGGGAGCTTTGTCCAGCCCGTCACCATCGGCTCCGACTCCTCGGGGCGCGATGGTGGCGGCGTCGCCAGGGGGCGAGCTTGGAACTGGCGCGACGAGGCTCCACGAGGGCGAGAAGAAGACGACTTCCGCCCCGAGGAGCGCTCGCGCAGCCTGTTATCCAAACTGATAGCTAGGGACGTTAGCTCCGCTAGAGTCTCTGGGATGTCCCGCCCAGCCAGTTCATCCTTCAGATCATCATTGAGACTGCGGAGGAAAAGGCCGCAGAATAAACGTTCATCCCAGCCCAATTCCTCCGCCGCTACCCGGAAGTCGATCGCATAGTCCGCTGCCGACCGGCTTCCGTGCTGGAGACTGAGAAGCTGATCGACCTGGACTGTCTCGGTACGAGAATGATCAAAGACCTCCAGGAATTGTCTCACGAATTGGTCATAGGTAAGGGTGGCGTAACTGGGCCTCGCCATTACGGCGTAAGTCCAAGTTAGGGCTCGCCCCTCTAGGAGATTCCCAATGTAGCCAATTCGGCTATGATCTGAAGGAAAGTCTCCGGGCACACGGTGAAACATGGACTCACACTGCATTATGAACCCCCGCGCACCGCCGAGCTTACCGCTAAAGCGGGCGGGGGTCGGAATGGGCGTGAGCCGAGCCGGTGCTACCGGAGCCTGCTGGACGGCCGCTGGAGCAGCAGGAGCCGCGCCACCCTGACGAGCCGGGGGGAACGGCTGTTGGGGGTCCAAGCGGTCCAATCGGTTAGTAATACTGATCAATTGGTTAAGAATCACCTGTTGCTGGTAAGCTATTTGGTCCACTCGAGCCTCGAGAGTGGTAAGTCGGCGTGTGAGCCCGCCGTCTGCCGAGCCGCTCTGCTGAAGCCGTACTGACATAATGCACGGCTCAGGAGACACACACGCAGGCTCAGAGTAGCTCAAATAGCTTTATTAACAACAAGTGTGTATGGATGTGTGTCTGCGAGATGTGGATGTATTGGTGGTGGCGTCTGCGTCGGGCACGGAGGCAGGAGACCGTACAGCCGGACAACCCTATGGGAGAAGCACAAGGAGAAGGGTGACGGGCACACACCAACACAGGAGATGATAAAATAGAGATGAGCTTACTTGGAGTTAGCAGGTGGCTGGCACAGCAAGGACGGAGTCCGGTAGACAGCGACCTGGAGAGCCCGGTGCAGCAGCGAGGGAGTGGAGACGGAGAGGAATGGTCCGCCGCCGGGAAATCCACCTGTGCACAGGGGAGCAGACTTGAAGAGGAAAAGGTAAGGGCTTCTTACCGATATAATTGCTGAAGAGGTAGAGGTTACTCACAGCAGTAGTGACGAGCGAAGTCTGACGGCTTCAGGCCGAAGCCCAGGGCGAGGCGGCTTAAATCCCTCGCCGCTGATGATGTGCAGGTGTGCGTGCAGCTGGCGCCGCAGATGAGCGGCGAGGCGTGACACTTATATATATTTCACACTGACTGTAGCAAATCAGCAGGGAAAATAAGTATTGAACACGTCAACATTTTTCTCATTAAACATATTTCTTATGAAGCCATGGACCTGAGCTTTTCACCAGATATCAGAAACAACCCAAGTAATCCATACATACAAAGAAATCAAGGCAACTGTGTTGACAAAACAAGTTATATTTAATAAAGTGGAATGACACAGGGAATAAGTATTGAACGCATTGATATGTCGGAAATCAGAGTCTGGAGTCTGTCTTATGCCATGCAGCGAACTCTCTCTTTGTTGAACACACGCAGAATATATACAGGTGCCGCAGCCTACCTGACATCACTCCCAGGGAGGGTACGGCAAGCCCCACAGGCCACACACACCACACAACATTCCCCTCCCCCTTACAAACGTCCAAAACACATACACACAATTCAGGCCCACCCCAATTTAGAACCCGAATCATGCACTATGAAAATAACGGGGAACAGTAAAGTATAATGGCCTAACACATTCACCCAAAAACAAATAAAAACTATGGGAGGACAGGTGGACTGCCGTCCCATCCCCACACGGCAAGACGTATTATTCTGCCGTCTGTACTTAATAAAACAGCCCATCCATCCATCTTCTACCGCTTTTCCGGAGGTCCGGGTCGCGGAGGCAGCAGTTCAAGCAGAGAAGCCCAGACTTCCCTCTCCCCAACCACCTGCTCCAGCTCTTCAGAGAGGATACCAAGGTGTTGCCAGACCAGCTGGGAGACATAGTCTCTCCACCGAGTCCTGGGTCTGCCCCGGGGTATCCTCCCAGTGGGACGTGCCCAAAACACCTCAAGTGGGAGGCGTCCAGGAGGCATCTTAATCAGATGCCCATACCACCTCAACTGACTCCTTTCAGTGTGGAGGAGCAGCGGTTCTACTCTGAGCCTCTCCCGGATGACTGAGCAACTCACCCTATCTCTGAGGGTGAGTCCAGCAATCCTACGGAGAAAGCTCATTTCAGCCGCTTGTATCCGCGATCTCGTTCTTTCGGTCATTACCCAAAGCTCGTGACCATAGGTGAGAGTAGGAACGTAGATTGACTGGTAAATCGACAGCTTTGCCTTAGAACTCAGCTCCCTCTTCACCACAACGGACCAGTACAACATCCGCATCACTGCAGATGCTGCTCCGATCCGTCTGTCAGTCTCTCGCTCCATTCTCCCCTCACTCATGAATAAGACTTCAAGATACTTAAACTCTTCCACTTGGGGCAGGAGCCTGTCCCCAACCCGGTGAGGACAATCCACCTTTTTCCGGCTGAGGACCATGGACTCGGACTTGGAGGTGCTGATTCTCATCCCAGCCGCTTCACACTTAGCGGCAAACCGTCCCAGCAAGAACTGTAGGTCATTGCTGGATGAAGCCAACAGGACAACATCATCTGCAAACAACAGAGATGAGCTCCTGTAGTCGCCAAGCATGACACCTTCCATTCCCTGGCTGCGCCTAGAAATCCTGTCCATAAAAATTATGAACAGGATCGGTGACAAAGGGCAGCCCTGGCGAAGTCCATCTCTCACTGGGAATGAGTCCGACCGAGTGTTGGCAATACGAACCAAACTCTCACAACAGTCCCAAATAGCTGGTCACAACAGAGACCAAATAGCTTGTAACAACAAGCCCGATACCCCATACTCCCAAAGCACGCCCCACAAAAAACCACGAGGGACACAGTCGAATGCCTTCTCCAAGTCCACAAAACACATGTAAACTGGTTGGGCAAACTCCCACGAACCCTCGAGAATTCTCAAGAGGGTAAAGAGCTGGTCCGATGTGTCACGGCCAGGACAAAAACCACACTGCTCCTCCTGAATCCGAGGTTCAACCAACGGCTGGACTCTCCTCTCCAGTACCTTGGCATAGACCTTCCCAGGGAGGCTGAGGAGTGTGATCCCTCTAAAGCTGGAGCACACCCTCCGGTCCCCTTTTTTGAAAAGAGGAACCACCACCCTGGTTTGCCATGCCAAAGGCACTGCCCCCAACCTCCACGCAATGTTGCAGAGGCGTGTCAACCACGACAGCCCTACAACATCCAGGGCCTTGAGGTACTCAGGGCGAATCTCGTCCACCCCCGGGGCTCAGCCACCAAGGAGAGTTTTAACCACCTTGGCGACCTCAGACCCTGTGATAGGCGAGTCATCCCCCTCGTCCACAAGCCCTGCTTCCTCTGTGGAAGGCGTATCAGTGGGATTGAGGAGATCCTCAAAGTATTCCTTCCACTGCCCAATGATATCCCCAGTCGAAGTCAACAGCGCCCCATCCGCACCATACACAGTGTGGACAGGGAGCTGCTTTCCCCTTCTGAGCCGCCGGACAGTTTGCCAGAATCTCTTCGAGGCCGACCGAAAGTCTTGTTCCATGGCCTCACCAAACTCCTCCCATACCCAAGTTTTTGCTTCAGCAACCACCCGAGCTGCGCTCCGCTTGGCCTGCCGGTACACCTCAGCTGCTTTGGGAGTCCCACAAGCCAACCAAGCCTGATAGGACTCCTTCTTCAGCTTAACGGCCCCCCCTCACCACTGGTGTCCACCACTTGGTTCGGGGGTTGCCACCACAAGCTGCACCAACCACTTTGCGGCCGCAGCTCTGGGCCGCCGCTTCAACAACAGAGGTGGAGAACATAGCCCATTCAGACTCCATGTCTCCAGACTCCTTTGGAATGTGGTTGAAGTTCTTCCGGAGGTGGGAGTTGAAGACCTCCCGGACAGGGGCCTCAGCCAGACGTTCCCAGCATACCCTCACTATACGTTTGGGTCTACCAGGTCTGAATGGCATCCTGTCATGCCATCGGATCCAACTCACCACCAGGTGGTGATCAGTTGACAGCTCTGCACCTCTCTTTACCCGAGTGTCCAAGACATACGGTCGTATGTCTGATGACACGATAACAAAATCGATCATCGACCTGCAACTTAGGGTGTCCTGGTGCCAGGTGCACATATGGACACCCTTATGCTTGAACATGGTGTTCATTATGGACAAACTGTGGTTAGCACAAAAGTCCAATAACTGAACACCACTTGGGTTCAGATCGGGCAGGCCATTCCTCCCAATCACCCCCTTCCAGGTTTCACTGTCGTTGCCCACATGCGCATTGAAGTCCCCCAGTAGGACAATGGAGTCTCCAAGAGGAGCACCCTCCAGCACCCCAGTTAGAGACTCCAAAAAGGGTGGGTACTCTGAAACATCATTTGGTGCATAGGCACAAATGATGGTCAGGACCCATCTCCCAACCCAAAGGCACAGGTAAGCAACCCTTTCGTCCACCGGGGAAAACGCCAATATAGAGGCAGCAAGGTGGGGGGATACCAGAATACCCACCCCTCCTCATCGCCTCTCGCCCAGGGCAACTCCAGAAAAGGCCAAGCTCCAGCCCCTCTCCAGGAGACTGGTTCCGGAACCGGAGCTGTATGTTGAGGTGAGGCTGACTATATCTAGCTGATATCTCTCAACCTCATACACCAGCTCAGGCTCCTTCCCCACCAGAGAGGTGACATTCCGCATACCAAAAGTCAATTTAGAAAAAAACAGTCCATTTATAACTAAAAAAAAATAACTGCTGTGTTTCCTAACTAAACACAGTACATAAAATAATCCCTCAACAACACATATTCACATGCACACCAAACTCACATCCAACATTATTTTTTAACATATATACATGCACAAACATAGCTATTATTAAACACCATATAAACATATTTACATTAGAGTCTTCAGGTTATACCACAGTCCACGGGCAGCCAAAGAAAAGCTGGCTCAGAGGCCCAGGGCAGCCTCACGGCATGCGCGTCCCTGGAAGCCGCCTGCCTCCTTGGTCGAAGCTGACCTCCCGAGCGACAATGTCTCCTCTCACCGCCACCACTGGACCTGCCATCTGACACCTCCTCTTGGGAACACCGTAGCCCGCCGGCACACCTCCTCATGCCGTCTGATCTGCAGTGCTGCTGCATAGCATGCAGTCCCTCCGTGCCTGTCGGTTCGCCCCCGACTGCCTTCAACACCGCTGCACCTGTCGCCGTTGCAGCTCCAGACACTCCGGCTCCCTGTGGCCGAGCTCTGGGGAAAACCAAAGCTCACTCATCGACGTCACTCGTTGACTCGGGCGCCTTGCTACTATGCCCAGCACCCTCGTCCAAGGTGCTCCACTGCACTGCCTCTGCGTCCAGCTGCTGCTGTTGCTTCCCGGGGCTTTCAGCATGCTCGCTCCCGTCCTCCCGCTGCCCCGACTCCAGCTGCGGGGAAGACAGTTGAGTCCGGTTGCTGCTCTCCCTCCATGCTGCCTTTGCTCACCGCACCGCCTTCACCACCAGCGCTACGGTCACACACCATGCTGAGCTCCTCTACTGGCTTGCCGTTGTCGGTGACCGGGGGCTCCCCCACTCGTGGCTCCAGTCCCCCCTCAAAACCTAGCTGGTAGCTTGTAGCTTGGTTTTGCCACGCACCTTGCTTCGTGGCTAACCTCACCGTTGCCACAGCCTGAGCCCCTAGCTTCTCTGAGCTAGCTAGCTTAGCTTCCCTTGGCGCCAACAGCCTCACTACCCACTGCTTCGTGTCCCTTGTACATTCGGCAAAATCTCCAGCCAGCCGCCCGACAGCATTCACATAAGCCTCTGTCTCTCTCAACATGCAGAGAATTATCCGACCCGCCACGCCGAGACGACAGACCAGGAGCACCCGCCCTCAGTCTCCGTCGAGTCTACCCATGCCCAGCCCAGCGATGTATCCCCCAATCATGGCCATCCAGTCTGGCCACAGGATCGCTGGCTCTCCCGGACACTCCAGAAATGACGGCAGAAGTGGAGGTAGCTCACATACCTCCATAGTTTATCCTCATCGCCAAAATGCTATGTTGATAATCAGAGTCTGGAGTCTGTCTTATGCCATGCAGCGAATTCTATTGAACACACATAGAATAGACACAGGTGCCGCAGCCCACCTGATGTAACTCCCAGAGTGGGTACAGCAAGCCCCATGGACCACACACCACACAACACACATGAAGAAAAAGAGGTGTAAAAAGGCATAGAAAGCCAAGAAACCAGCTGAAATCCATCAGAATTTAGGAAGACATCCCATCCCCCATCAGTGCAAATGAATTTCAGCTGGTTAAGTCCTGACTGATAGCCTTCTAAAAGGTCTGTGAGTATCAGATTATCACACCATAAAGAACTTGTGATGGGTAGAAGCAAAGAGCTCTCTCTAGACCTTCACAACCTTATTGTTGCAAAACATAATGATGGCATTGGTTATAGGCACATTTCTAAACTGCTGAATGTTCCAGTGAGCACTGTTGGGAGACATCATTCACAAGTGGAAAGAACATCATTTTACCATAAACCGGACACGACCAGGAGGTCCTCACAAGATTTCTGACAGAGGAGTCAAAAGAATTATCAGAAGAGTTATTCAAGAGTCAAAGACCTCTCGTGGAGAGCTCCAGAAAGACCTGGAGTTAGCAGGTACTGCTGTTTCAAAAAAACAATAAGTAATGCACTCAACCAACATGGGCTCTATGCCCACTCGTCTCGCAAGATTCCATTGCTGAAGAAAAAGCATGTTGAAGCTCATTTAAAGTTTGCTGCACATTTGGGCAAGCAAGTAAAATCCTGGGAGAATATAGTCTGGTCAGATGAGACCAAAATTGAACTTTTTGGATGCCACAACACACAGCATGTTTGAAGGAGAAATGGCACTGCACATCCCATCATGGTGTGGGGGTGTTTTTCAGCACATGGTACAGGCAGACTTCATGTAATTGAAGGAAAGATGAATGGACAAATGTACAGAGACATTCTTTATAAGAACCTCTTACCATCTGCCAAGATGCTGAAGATTAAACAAGAGTGAACATTTCAGCAAGACAATGCTTACAAACACAGAGCCAAGGAAATGCTCAACTGGCTCCAGAGAAGGAAAATAAAGCTGCTAGAATGGTCACCTGATCTGAATCCAATTGAAAATCTATGGAACGAACTGACGATCAGAGTTCATAGAAGACACCCACAGAACCTTTGACAGTTTGTGTGGAGGAATGGGCTAAAATCACTCCTGAGCAATGCCTGTGCCTAGTTTCTCCATACAGGAGGCATCTGGAAGCTGTTATTACCAACAAAGACTTTTCTACTAAATATTAAATGAATTTCACCAAGCATGTTCAATACTTATTCCCTGTGTCATTTCACTTTATGAAATATAACTTGTTTTGTGAACATAATTGCCTTGATTTCTTTCTGTGTATGGATTACTTGGGTTGTGACTGATATCTGGTGAAATTCTGAGGTCAATGGCTCCATCAGAAATATGTTTAATGAGGAAAAATGTTGACGTGTTCAATACTTATTTTCCTTGCTGTATATTTTTAAACAACGTTTTGAAATCACTCCCAGCCAGTCCCCCTTCCCAGGCCTGCTGGAGGTTTCTTCCTGCTAAAATTCAGGAAGAAACCCTCGGCCACCTAGAAACCCTAGGCCACCCCCCTAGGCCACCACTCCTGCCCCAGAGTGGTGGCCTAGGGGTAGAGCATCCGCCCCACAACCGGGAGATCGGGGTTCAAGTCCCAGCCGGGTCATGCCAAAAAATATATAAAAGTGGAACTTCCTGCCGTCCAGCTTGGTACTCAGCAAAAATGGAACGGAGGAGGGAAATGTGGGTGGCAGTGGCTCAGGAGGTAGAGTGGGTCATCCGATAACCAGAGTGTTGACGGTTCAAATCCTGCTTTCCCCAGCCATCTTGCTGTTGTGTCCCTGGGCAGGACACTTTACCCAGCTTGCCTCCAGTGTCCATGACACTGAGTATGAATGTGTATAAATGTTTGGTCGTGGTCAGAGAGGCCATTGGCATGGATTGGCAGTCACGTTTCCGTCAGTCTGCCCCAGGATAGCTGTGGCTACAGTAGTAGCTTACCGCTACCATTGTCTGTCTGTGGAGTGAATGAATAATGGATTTTCATTGTAAAGCACTTTGGGTTTCTTGAAAGGTGCTATATAAATGCAAACCATTATTATTATTATTATTATTATTATTAAGAGACGTTTTCCTCCCCACAGTCATCAAGTGCTTGCTCACAGAAAGCTTGGCAGTTTGAATTGCCTGGTTAACTGGGGCATTTCTATGTAAAATTTGCATGTTCTTCCTGTACCACCATAAGGTTATTTTGCATTCTCTGGGGCCTCATTTACAACCCAACTCATTCACTTTACTGTAAATTTCCCAAAAGACCTGGCTTGTGTAAAAAGACAAACCATCCATCCAGTTCTTTAATTCTTACATAGATATACAGTAAGCAGCAATTTCTAAAGAGGCATCAAGGCAACGCAAGGCAAGTTTATTTGTATCGCACATTTCATGTACAAGACAATTCAAAGTGCTTTACATAAAACATTAAAGCATTACAGCAAGTTGTAAAAGGAATGCATAAGAATTTAAAAGCAAACTATAAAGTAAATTAAAGAGAAACAAAAACAAGATGACAGAGATAAAATAAGGGTTTTCTGCAGGTTTCTCACCAATTTTTAATAACTGACAGAATTAGGGTACTTCCAAGGATGAAGTGGAAATTGTCCCAGCCCAACTAATTGCTTTCTTCAGGCCTTGGAGGATCCATTTCATTGAACAGGTATCCTTTGTATTCTCTGGATTGTAGCAATGAATCTGTAATCAAGTTGTCTTAGCCGACTTAATAAGCATGTTCATAGTCAGGGAGAAGAGGGTACCTAAAGTGATGCAACCTGTGATGATCTCCTTCTCCAACTGCTTGGATGTAATAGACCCCATAGTAAACCTTTGAATAAAGCTTATAGTGATCTATAATGAGGTTCCTTTTTATGCTCAGAACATGGTGGTGTACCAATGTTGTCTCCACTTTCTGTGGTACTGAGCTATGTGTTTTAGAAAAATCTTGTTGTGTTACCGCTCCACTATTCGAGGCATCCTGGGACACCCATGATCCCTCTCTTTAGATATATTGATACTTTTGTAGATACTTTGTGAGGGTAGGATTTTAAGTAGGGTAAAATCTTGTGAAATATCATTCCCTCAATACTGAGTAGTGAGATGGTCCTGCTCAGTTCTCATCCTTGGAACCCCATGTACCTTCTGTGAATCTCTTTTTAATGAACTTCCAACCCTCCCAGATGACCCTCCAGGTGCACTCAGACCAAGTGCAAAGCAAATTTTTTTACACGGCGGGATTACATACTGCATAAAGTAAATGTGAACACAGGAATACACGCAAATTCGTGTCCAAGCAAGTTGGTTGTGATAGCTAATCAGCCTTGAGATTCCACCATCACCAGAGTGAGTATCAACGCTTTAGATAGATAGATAGATAGATAGATAGATAGATAGTTTATTTCGAACACAAAAATATAACAAATACAAGCAAATGGCAAATGCAATAAAGTAACAGTATACACTGTTCGAAAGGGAGAAGGAAGAAGTGAACACTTATTAATTCCATCTCCTCTTTTCCATAGATATACCCATGTGAATTTTATACAAATTACCACCTTTAAGACCCCAAGTAAACAATTTACTGTATTTTTTACAAATCAACATTAACACCCATCCATTCTAACATACAGTGATGTCCATACAGCAAAACCAGCCTCAAACAACACAGATATACACAGTGCTGTCCCACCCACCATTCCATAGTGTCCCATAATATCTCAGAGTGAACATAATGAATCGTACATATAACTACTACCCTTCTAACATATACCCTTTCAGCAAATGGTGCTTATACCTCTTTTTGAATTGATTTCTGTTTGTACATAGTTTCAGTTCCGGCTCCAGACTGTTCCACAAATCCACCCCACAGACAGATATGCACATACTTTTCTTGGTTGTACGTATCTTGGGTTTTGTAAAGTTTAAGTCTCCCCTCAAATTATGATCATTGTCTCTTTTTTAAAATATTTTTTGTATATTAGTTGGTAGTTGATTATTAATTGCCCTGTACATTACTTGTGCTGTCTTAAATGTAACTAAATCGATGAACTTTATGACATGTGACTTTAAGAACAACGCATTGGTATGGTCTCTGTACCCTGCATTGTTTATTATCCTTATAGCTCTTTTTTTTAATGTGCATATTGACTGTAGGTTGGTCTTGTAGGTGTTTCCCCAGACTTCTACACAGTAGTTAAGATAAGGTAAAAACAGTGAATTGTACAATAAGACCAATGATTTATAGTCCAAGAAGTGTCTTGTCTTCCCCAGTATGCCTATACATTTTGCTAATTTGGCCCGGATGTGACTGATGTGAGGTTTCCAGCAGATTTTATTGTCTAGCGTCACCCCCAGAAACTTATTTTCCTGTACTGTTTCTATTCTGGTATCATCTATCGTTACCATTATTTCATGATTTATTTTATAATTTCCAAACAACATAATCTTTGTTTTTTTAGATTTAGAGATAATTTATTTTTGTTGAACCACTGCGTTAATTTTTCCATTTCAGTTGTGACCACCTCTAAAACCTGCTGCAAATTCTCACCAGTGCAAAGGATATTTGTGTCATCCGCAAACAAAATAAATTTCAGAATTTCTGATACTTGGCATATGTCATTTATATACAAAATAAAGAGTTTGGGTCCCAAAACTGACCCCTGGGGCACACCACAAGTGATGTCCATGAAGGGTGATTTGTGCTCTCCAATTTGTACAAATTGTTGTCTGTTACTTAAATAACTTTCCACCAAACTCAGTCCAACCCCTCTTATCCCATACCTTTCCAGTTTCCTTAGTAGTATTCTGTGGTCAATGGTGTCAAAAGCTTTCTTTAAATCTATAAATACTCCTACAGCAACCTTTTTTTTATCTAAACAACTAGTAATTTCTTCTATAAGTTCGATCAGTGCCAAAGATGTAGATTTATCTGCTCTAAAACCATACTGGCTATCTGTAAGGAGGTTGTGTTTTTCAGTGAAATCATCCAGTCTCTTAGTGAAGATTTTTTCAAGTATTTTGGAGAATTGTGAGAGTAAAGAGACTGGCCTGTAATTTGTGAAGTGATGACTGTCTCCTGTTTTGTATAGAGGTATTACTTTTGCTATTTTCATTTTGTCTGGAAATGTACCAGTTTGAAATGACAGGTTACAGATGTGGATGAGTGGCTTAACAATTCCCTCAATTACTTTTTTCACTATTGTCATGTCAGTTTCATTCCAGTCCGTTGATTTTTTGTTCTTAAATTTACTCACAGTCTCGATAATTTCCTTTTCAGTAACTGCACCCAAAAAGATTGTGTTTGGATTTCTATCTTCTATTTCATTCACAGAACCACTGTAGTTTGTTTCTGGTGTCACTACTGATTTTGCTAATTCAGGACCAACGTTTACAAAAAATTTATTGAAACCACTGACCACATCTTCCATATTATTTATTAAATTGCCATTTTTGATAAAATATTCTGGATAATTTGCATTCTTAGGACGATTACTAATAATCCCATTGAGTACTTGCCATATTCCTTTTATGTTATTTTTGTTATCCTCTAGTATTCTGTTGTAATATTCTTTCTTACAGGTCCTCATTATAGTAGTAAGCTTATTTTTGTATCTTTTATATTTGATCTCAGCTTCCACCATTCTGCATTTAATGAATTGTTTATATAATGTATTCTTCTTTTTACATGCATTTATTAACCCCTTGGTGACCCAAGAAATATTTTTTTGTTGTTGTCTGTCACTGTATTGTTTTATAGGACAGTATTTATTGTACAATGATTGAAATATTTGTAAAAATTTATCATATGCTCTATGCATATGCTTTAGAGTAAACTAGTTTGAAAATGAAACTGCCACTAACCTGCAGACAGATGGACCGGAGCTCTGCCGCTGAGACGGAGCGTCTGTAGTTTGTATCCACCAATGTATTCCTGCTACTTATGTGTTAACAAGGGCTAGCAGGTCCTGAAACAGGATCCCAGACAGATTCAGTTTAGTGTTGTAAACAACCATCATCCAGGTGCAGTTTCTGGAGGAGGAAGTGACTTTTTTTCAGCTGTGTGTCCCACTGGATAACATTATAAACCTTCCTCTGCCCTTCCTCCTGGAGCGGGTGCCTGGCTGTCATGGGACTGGGTGGCTTCAGGGCACTTGTGCGGTGTGGGGGCTGCGGACAGCCCTGGGGATAGGGCCAGTGTCCTGCTTACCTGCAGTTCTGGGTTTGCTGTGGGCTTCTACTTTCCTGTTTCCATGTGTTTCCTAACAAACCATACACACATGCAGGTGGGGGTCAAAAAACCCTCTACACAGAACATATTGCAAAAATACTTGCAAAAGCAACAGGAATGCGCCTGGAGCCAGCTGAAATCCGGCAGGTGGCCGCAGACAGAAAATTGGAGGAAATTGGTTATAGCCGTCTGCTGGAGCTATTCTTCATAGCAAACCGCAGCAGACACAAGAAGAAGCACGCACACACACACACACACACACACACACACACATATCTGTCGGTTCTCTTTCAGGTGCAGATACCCAGCTTGTCCTGAGATCTACTCAGAAGCAGCAATTGTTTCTTGTTTTCTTTCGCTTTGCCCCCCCCCCCCACACACACACACTTGACCACTTCATATCCCTTCAGCTCCCCCCCCCATTAGGTCCAGCATAAACAAGACAATTTAAATAAAGTATTAAAGTTATTATACAACAAGTGGAGTCTATAAATGCTATTTATATATTAACTATGAGCAGAGCTCCTTTCGGCAGAGTAAATGTGTTTGGCACAACAAGGTAATTAGATATGGTGTAGAGATTGAAAGGGTATCTGAAACTAAATTTCTTGGAGTAATAATTGATAATAAACTGTGTTGGAAGTCACATATTAATTATATTAAAGGTAAAATATCTAAATCAATTGCAATACTACACAGAGTGAAATATTTGCTGAATCGACCCACATTATATACTTTGTATCATTCATTAATACTCCCATACATGACATATTGTACTGAAGTATGGGGAAATACATATAAAACAAACATATATCCAGTCTTTATGCTTCAGAAGAGAGCTATTAGAATAATAAACAAAGCTGCTTACAGAGAACCAACAAACCCAATTTTTCTTAAATTAAAAGCTCTCAAGTTGAAAGATCTGGTTGACTTTAAAACTGCAGTAATAATGTTTAAAGTGAAGAATCTATCACTGCCTGCAAATATCCAAAAGTTGTTCCAAATAAGGGAGAAACAATATCATTTCAGAGGAACATGTATATTTCAAAAACCTTCAGTGAGAACTACCGCCAAGCAACACTGTGTTTCAGTGCAAGGAGTCAGATTATGGAACGATTTTGGACCTGAGTTAAAATCATGTACAACGCTTGGACAATTTAAAAAAAAAAGCTAAAGGAAGAAATACTCCAAACATATATACAAGATGACATATAAAATCACATAAGGATTGTCATATCCAGTCTGCGTTGTGTTGTTGCTTATTTTTTTTTGTCACATTTTGTCTTAGCTTTGTTCTGAATTGTAATCGCTCTTGTTTTGTTTTTCTTTTGAAATCTTGGATGGAATATGGGTGGGCAATATAAGCTGCGGCTTCAGCCATCACCCATTTTGGATAACTTATGTTGAACTGTATAACCAGAGGAGTTATTGTCTAATTTGACCTTGTTGGATTTTCTTTCCCCCTTTGTTATATTATTCTGTTTCTTTTTAATCTCTACTTTTAATCTATCCGAAATAAATAAAGATTCATTCATTCATTTACATAAGGATTGTCATATCCAGTCTGTGTTGTGTTGTTGCTTAGTTTTTTTGTCACGTTTTGTCTTAGCTTTGTTCTGAATTGTAATCGCTCTTGTTTTGTTTTTCTTTTGAATTCTTGGATGGAATATGGGTGGGCAATATAAGCTGCGGCTTCAGCCATCACCCATTTCGGATAACTTACACTACCGTTCAAAAGTTTGGGGTCACTTAGAAATTTCCTTATTTTTGAAAGAAAAGCTTTTTTCAATGAAGATAACTTTAAACTAATCAGAAATACACTCTATACATTGCTAATGTGGTAAATGACTATTCTAGCTGCAAATGTCTGGTTTTTGGTGCAATATCTACATAGGTGTCTAGAGGCCCATTTCCAGCAACTATCACTCCAGTGTTCTAATGGTACATTGTGTTTGCTCATTGCGTCAGAATTCTCCATATTACCTCAACAAATCAACAGCTAGAATGCCAAAGGTCTGCAATGCTGTAATTGCTGCAAATGGAGGATTCTTTGACGAAAGCAAAGTTTGAAGGAAAAAATTATTATTTCAAATACAAATCATTATTTCTAACCTTGTCAATGTCTTGACTATATTTTCTATTCATTTTACAACTCATAGTGGTAAATAAAAGTGTGACTTTTCATGGAAAACACAAAATTGTCTGGGTGACCCCAAACTTTTGAACGGTAGTGTATGTTGAACTGTATAATCAGAGGAGTTAGTGTTTAATTTGACCTTGTTGGATTTTTTTTTCCTCTTTGTTATATTGTTCTGTTTCTTTTTTTTAATCTTTACTTTTAATCTATCCGAAATAAAAGATTCATTCATTCATATCTGTTCTGCTTGCCAAGATGCTGGACAGGAGAGGTAAAAAGAAAAAAAATAACTCTTTCCAGTAGGTTTCATTGATGTTTATCTCAGTAGTTGGCCCAGGGGGGTTGATCAAAACTCTGCACTCTTCTAGTTCTAGTTCTTCCATTTGGACTGCATCACTGTAGACCTTCTGAATTCACATTAATATAATTTCTTTTTTTCCTCTCTTTTTGCATATAATTTGCCTACAGATTTTAGGACACAAAGATCAAGCATCACCAACACAACGGTATATTGACAGCAAGGTGGTACAAACACAAATGGAAGGAGAGTGGCTTTCATTTGATGTGACAGAAGCAGTAAGTGAATGGCTGAACCACAGAGGTGAGTTTGTGTTCCTCTCATCATCATACAGTGTTTCCCCGAGATTTTTTTAGGCCTGGGGGCAAGAGCTCATAGTGAAAATGCATGCATATCAAATTTTTTGTTTTTCATTTTTGATATGATGCCAGTGGTGTTTGATCATTTCCGTGTAAAAGACAACAGAAATGATCAAATGGTGAGGTTAATTAAATTAACCCCTTGAATAATAAACAAACTGTGCAGTGGTTTTTGCACATCATCTCTCTTTTCTTTTTTTGTTTTTGCCTGTTGTGGGGGTGTCATTGGTCTGGTGGCCCACCAGGCATGCACAGTGGTAGGGGAAACACTGTTGTAAGGAGACTCAACATTATTTTTGCCCATTTTTAAACTATCACATCACTTCTGTTATTTTTTTTTTCTACAGACAGAAACAATGGGTTCAAGATCAGTCTGCATTGTCCATGCTGTACTTGTGTGCCATCAAATAACTACATAGTTCCTAACAAGAGCGAGGAGCTGGAGGCACGCTTTGCAGGTTATTTATTTTAAATAAAGTTTGTTAGGAAATCTTAAAGGTATCTTAAAATGCCAAAGAACCATCTTCAAAGTTCACTTAAAAGTGGGTAGGAACATTTAAAAAGTAGTTGGCATGTGATTTAATGCATTGTCTGTCACTGGTTATCATTTGTAAGTCAGTCAGTTTAATCATCACACTGCTATCGGTGAAACCGCATGGCAGATTTGTATGGTTGGTGAAGCTAATCAAAGGAAAATGCTTTTCTATCCCTGAATACTTTTAATAATCTTTTGATTTAATGGAAACTATGCATACCTCTATAGCAGCTGTCCTTGTTTCCAGCTGTGGTCTGTGGTTTAGTTCAGTTAAGCTTTGAAGCTCAATTTCAACAGGAAGAACTTTTGAGAAGCACAAGACTCAGAATGTCCTGTAAAAGGTTTTGCAGTCAAATGATCCCCCCAAAGAATTAATAAATAAATTACAAAAGAACAATAAACAACAAAATATCTAGGATTCAGTTTCTACAGTTGTGCAAAGGGATAAAACATGCTGATGAATATACATTCATTGATGTCTTGTTACTTTGTACAGCCTACACTCTTTGAAACTAGACTTCCTACATTAATTTATCTGATTCACATAGCACTGTGTTGTTGGCAGTAGACTTACAAGACTGCTAAAATTGCACAGTGTGTAGGAGGCTCATAGTTGGAGCAGGTATGCAGTAATATTAGCAGCTTAAAGCAAGGATTTTTGGCCTGGCGTGAAGCAGCAATAGCTGAAAAGACAGCCGAGGCATTTGCAGTCCACCGTCAGTCCCACTCTAGTCCCATGACTGCCTCCAACATCAGTCAGATGTGATCCTTCTGCTTGTCTTCTGCTGGTGGATTATCCACCAAAAATATTAGAATCCTGTTTGTTTGTCCCCTCGGACTCTCATCTGCCTAACTGGTAGTTTTAGTAGTTTTCCCAGCATTACATAGGTGTGAAAGGGCTCGTCTCCTGCTGTTTTGTCACTGAGGACAACTTAAATTTGATATGGATTTTTTTGAATCTTAATCATTGGTAATTGTGTAAATGGAAATGATGACTGTTTTATAATTGAAATTGTTAGAATGTGTCTCATACTTTATATCTGTTTCTCTCAAATTCAAAGAGGTACTGGAAGCATCCTTAAATTGCTAGACCAAGTGGGTTGTTTAAGACGGTTAATGGATTTAACTTGTTGATTGTCTATAAATGCATTTTTTTTTATCTTACTATGAACAGTCGAAACAATGTGAAGCTTGTTGATAATTCTGTTTTCAGGTATTGATGACAGCTTAATCCACGGTGGGGAGCTGAAGGTGTTTAGGAGGCGGCAGCTCAGTGCTCTCGCACCACACCTTCTTCTCATGCTGCTGCCTTCATACCGGCTACAGTCCCAGTCCCAGCACAAGAACTACAGAGCAAAGAGAGCGCTGGATGCAATCTACTGCTCCAGGTACCTTAAATCCAACAAAAGGCAAAATTTTCCCTCTACAACTTCTTTCTGGTTATACAGGGAATCTATGGCAAGTGTGAGCGATTTTGCATGCTCCAGCTGAACTAGGAATTCAATTCAGTTCAATTCAGCCTTATTTATAATGCGCCACATCACAACAAAAGCCGTCTCGTGGCGCCACAGTGCAGAAAAAACCCCACACAGTCACAGAAAGACCCAGCAATCAGACGATCCCCTATGAGCAAGAACTAAGCGACAGTGGAGAGGAAAAACTCCCATTTGGAAGGAAGAAACCTCTAGCAGAACCAGGCTCAGGGAGGGGCAGTCGTCTGCTGCGACTGGCTGGGGATGAGGGGATAGGGAGGATGGAAAGGACAGACATAAAGAACATAGCAGTAAGATGCCAAGTACAATATTGGAGGTCAACCAGCAGTATGGATCACATAACAGTAGAACAAGAGCGGGGTTAAAAGACACAAAAACCCTCCTTAAACGAAAGCTATATTAAAAAGGAAGGATTTTACCCTGTTCTTAAAAACAGAGACCGAGTCTGACTCCCGGACCCAGAGTGGTAACTGGTTCCAGAGAGAAGGAGCTTGGTAGCAGAAGGCTCTGCCTCCCATCATACTTTTGGAGATTCTGGGCACCACAAGTAAGCCAGCATTTTGGGAGCGTAATGCTCTATTAGGATGGTAAGGTAATATCAGATCTTTTATGTATTGGGGGGCCAGATTGTTAAGAGCTTTGAAAGTAAAAAGAAGGATTTTAAACTTGATTCTGAATTCAATGGGAAGCCAATGGAGGGAGGACAGAACCGGGGAAATATGATCTCTTTTTCTAGAACCAGTTAAAACTCTAGCAGCAGCATTTTGAATCAACTGAAGATTTTTCAAAGATACTTTAGGACAACCAGTTAGTAGCAAATTACAATAATCTAATCGCAAACTGACAAAGGCGTGAATCAGTTTCTCATGATGAATGTGGATAGTTGTTGATCTAATATCCTTCCATCCATCTTCCACCGCTTATTCAGGGGTCTGGATCCTGGGAGCAGCACTCTATGCAGAAAAGTCCAGACTGCCGCCCAGTCCACATAGCACCCATGATCCCAATGATCACTCCTGGAGGTGCTGAACCCACTGGAGGGTGGACCCATGTGGCTCATTTGGGATGAGCTGGCAAGGCCTCACACGGGGGACCACTGGACTGCTCCTGGTCTGGCCCCTCATTCAGGACCAGTTTGCCTTGGGGGACCCTACCAGGAGTAAGTTGTCCCCAACAAAATAGCTTATGGGATCATTAGGGAACACAAACCCCCCTACCACAATAAGGTATCGATCCCTGGAGCAGTGTTCATCAAATAATACCCACTTTCTTAAGGCAGCTCTATATAACTTTCCTGTTCCTGGTAGGAACATTGAAGATTACAATGGACACAATTTATGGCTGGAGACTCAATAGTCAGTCACATTTTATAATAATTGTGCAGATCAGAATCAGAATCAGAATCAGAATCAGCTTTATTGGCCAAGTATGCACAACACATACAAGGAATTTGACTTTGGCTAAAAACTTGCTCTCGTTGTTCAGGTGAAGGATTTAAATAAGGATTCAATGACAACCAGAGTATGTACAGTAAATTACAGTCTGTCCACGTTTCTATAAAAGGATGCAAATATATACAGGAATATATGCAGTTATTTACTCGGACTAACCACACTTTGCAGAAATATATGAAAAAATATACAATCACACAGTATTTCAATGTGGACTCAGATTCAGTGATATAATGTGAATGAAGTAAAAAGCAGTGTGAGAGTTATGTGCAATGTAATAATGGATGAAAAGTCATGAGTACAGCAACGGGTAGGACTAGGTGAATGTTAGGAGTTCATCAGAGTGATGGCTTGAGGAAAGAAACTGTTCCTGTGACGGGTGGTAGCTGATGTAGCTGAAGTTATGCTCCATCATCAGCACATTGAGAAAGTCTGCTGTCCTACTAAACTGCTCAACTAACTGTTGCATAAAAGTATCTGGAAAAGAATCAAGCTCATGCCAGGCTTTTATTCATAGACTTCTCTGCATTTAATATGATGCAGCTTGTTTGTGAGTTTAATTCATCTTTTTAATCTGTCCCATTAGCTGGTTTGGGGTATTGGACTTTAATTAATAGTGAGCAGAGAGTTTTTATTTACCTTGTCTCTCACTATGGTTGCCCTCATCCCTGGATCACCACAGGAGTCAGCTAAATGCATGTTATAGCCCACAGCCTACAGCTCACCATCTCCCTGCAACTCTGTCACTTTCCCTGAAGACTCCCCTAACCATGCTTCTTCAGTCCACTGTCAGTGCTCCATCTTCATCGGCCTGACCACACCTACCAAGTTGGTCAGCCTCTGGAATGCCATCCACATTAGTTTTATCTTGGCGTGTCAAAGTTTCATCTGAATTATAGCTAGCTGTCAAGTTCTGCCATGGGTGAGAGGCTGGCAAAGAAAAAGTGGGATAGTCAGGGAGATGAAGAGAGTAGACAGGAGTATTTGGAATCTAGGCGGATGGCAAAGAGAGAGAAGGCAAAGGAAAAGGCATATAGTGAGTTGTATGAGAGGCTGGACACTAAAGGTGGATTCACACTACAACGTTTGGACTGACTTTTACTGACATTTTGGCAAACACCTGGCTCTGCTGGCAAAAGTTAATGATTGCTGGTGTTTGTTGGCAAACGCTGGAGAAAGTTGTGTTCTTTGAAAATTTTCAGCCTGCTGAAAATTTACCAACATTTGGAAATACACGTTGGTGAAAGCTGTGCTCATTTTGTAAAAGTTCCTGAGCGCTGGGCTAAGTTATGCACAGTTTACCCAAGTCAGCCTAAGTTAAAGCTGGGTTCACACTATAGTGTTTGGACTGATTTTTACAGACGTTTTGAAAAATCAGAGAAATACTCGGCGCAGTTCAGCTGACATCAGCGTCAGGTGACACATTTAAAGATCAGTGTTTGTGGAGGCTTCCTGCCATTCTGGACCTGCTTCTGGAGTGAACACATCTCCTTTGGGCATACATTTCAGTATTTAGTTTCTGTCATGGTCTGAGCGCTGATATCGTCTGCGCTCGGGTCATGCGGTATTTTCCTCCCGTTCTGGAGTAGTTTTCCTTATGGGCCTCTCCGAGCTTTTATTCTGACAGCGTCTCGGAGGGGCTTCCGGCTGTCAGTGCCGAGCTCAGCAGTGACAGCTGAATTACATTCAGCTGATGACATTCTCATCAGCTGATTAATCCTCTTGCCCTATTTAAAAGGAACTCTGATTATATTGGCATGTTAGCTCTATATGCTTTATTTTTATGTTAGTAACATAACTATAATATAATTTTTTTGAAAATAATTCCCAGTTTTATATATTTTTAAAAAACGTTATTACGATGTAAATTGCCATTTTTGTTTACGTCGCAATGCATTCTGGGTAGTGACGTAGAATGGTTGCAGCCGTTTTTTCTGTCTTATACAAGCCAAGAAGCGAAGCTACTAACTACTGCCATTTGTCAGTGAAAATGCCACATTGCGCGGCTTTTGGATGTAATTTCCAATCAAAGGGAAATAAAGAGAGCGGGGTGAGCCTCCATAGCTTTCCTAAAGAGGGAAAGTGGAGGAAAAAGTGGGGCGGCAGCAGCTCAGCAGGTAGAGCAGGTCATTTAATAACCCGATGGTTGGCGGTTCACATCACGCTCTCCCCAGATATCCTGCCGTTGTGTCCCTGGGCAAGACACTTCACCCGCATTGCCTCCAGTGCCCATAACACTGGGTATGAATGTGTAAAAATATTTAAATGCTCGGTGGTGGCCGGAGAGGCCGTTGGCGCCGATTGGCAGCCACATTTCCCTCACTCTGAGTGTCTGTGATCACGTGCTACAGCGCACGCTTGATAAAGCTGACATGTATATTAATCACGCTGTGATAAAGCACGATATCACTCAAAGCGCGCGCATGAGACATGTCTGTGATCACGCGCTATAGCGCACGCCTGATAAAGCTGAGATATGTATTAATCACGCTATGATAAAGCACGATATCGCTCAGAGCGCTCAAGCGAATCACAGTTCGAATTTTGTCACGCATACCTGTCAAGTGATACGGTTTCGCCGTATTTTAATATGGGGAAAATGCAATTTTAGCAAATATGGGCGTATTGCCATTTCTGTACGCCAAAAAGAAAAATATACAGGAAAAAAAATTATTGAGAGTGTGGAGGAACACCTTGTGTGTGACCCCCACAGCGTACGGGGCTGGCAGAGCGCTCAGCGTGAGAGGTATGGACTGATCATTATGCAGATGCGCCTCGCATCCTCTTCTGTCCTGCACCTCCGGAACAGAGAGGAATTTTTTTTTTTTTTTCCCGGCGCCAGTAATCCTGCGGCTGATATGTGTGACTCTAATGCAAATGTCCATGCTTTCCTGCTGTATACTGTGATGCTAATGTGCCATGCATGCATTGTCTGAGCTGGGTGTATAAGTTGACTGCATATCTCTTGCTCTCTCTCTTTCTGATCACTGGCATTGTTTGTTGCTGACTTTGAGACGCAGGGCTCGCTCCAGCACACAGTGCTGAGCGAGCCTCGTGGAGGATGAATAAAGCACCCTTTTAAACTTCAGTTCGCCGTGTCCGCCTGCACTTATTTTGTTCCTCCACAAGAGAACCTAAAATCAACTGAACAGTAATTCGATGCCTGGCGAAATTGAGCGCACCTAACCAAGTTCATCCAAATGCATTAGTGTAACAAAGCTGACAATTAAAAACTCTTTAATTCCAAGTGTATATATCTAGCTGACAATTAAGAACTATATTCAGAATTATTCTTATTGTGTACTTTCAAATTAAGCAATCTACCTTGTGCTAATGTAAATTTGAAAAATATTGTTTTTTTATTTAGCACGATATCGCTCAAAGCGCGCGCATGAGACATGTCTATGATCACGCGCTATAGTGCACGCCTGATAAAGCTGACATATGTATTAATCACGCTATGATAAAGCACGATATCGCTCCAGCGTGTGGCACCGGGATTCCTCTCTGTTCCGGAGGTGCAGGACAGAAGAGGGTGCGAGGCGCATCTGCATAATGATCAGTCCACACCTCTCACTGTTCTGATCATTGCTCACACTGAGCGCTCTGCCAGCCCCGTACGCTGTGGGGTCACACACGAGGTGTTCCTCCACACTCTCAATAATTTTTTTTCCCGTATATTTTTCTTTTTGGCGTACAGAAATAGCAATACGCCCGTATTTGCTAAAATTGCATTTTCCCCGTATTAAAATACGGCAAAACCGTATCACTTGACAGGTATGCGTGACAAAATTCGAACCGTGATTCGCTTGAGCGCACGCTCTGAGCGATATCGTGCTTTATCATAGCGTGATTAATATACATGTCAGCTTTATCAAGCGTGCGCTGTAGCGCGTGATCACAGACACTCAGAGTGAGGGAAATGTGGCTGCCAATCGGCGCCAACGGCCTCTCCGGCCACCACCGAGCATTTAAATATTTTTACACATTCATACCCAGTGTTATGGGCACTGGAGGCAATGCGGGTGAAGTGTCTTGCCCAGGGACACAACGGCAGGATATCTGGGGAGAGCGTGATGCGAACCGCCAACCATTGGGTTATTAGACGACCTGCTCTACCTGCTGAGCCGCTGCCGCCCCACTTTTTCCTCCACTTTCCCTCTTTAGGAAAGCTATGGAGGCTTACCCCGCTCTCTTTATTTCCCTTTGATTGGAAATTATATCCAAAAGCCACGCAATGTGGCATTTTCACTGACAAATGGCAGTAGTTAGTAGCTTCGCCTCTTGGCTTGTATAAGACAGAAAAAACGGCTGCAACCATTCTACGTCACTACCCAGAATGCATTGCGACGTAAACAAAAATGGCGATTTACATCGTAATAAAGTTTTTTAAAAATATATAAAACTGGGAATTATTTTCAAAAAAATTATATTATAGTTATGTTACTAACATAAAAATAAAGCATATAGAGCTAACATGCCAATATAATCGGAGTTCCTTTTAAGACAGATGTTAACAAGCCTTCCACTAGAAAGAATAACATACATACTGAAATCAAAGGAAAATGTGTTTGAGAATATATGGAGACCTTTCATTGATTATGTAAAGAAATTAAACATAACTTCTGAAGAAGAAGGTGAATGATGTGTGTGGACCTTGTAAATTCCAAATTGGTGAATGTATAATATGTATACTTATGTAATGGATTACCTAGACTAAACAGAGGAGCATTGTTGAAGACTTGCTTTTGTTAGTGGTTGTTTGTGTTTTGAGTACTTTTTTTTATTATTATTTTCAAATTACTTTAGTGTTAGTGTTTGATTGTTTGTGTCATGTTTGTTAAAAAAAAAGGTTCAATAAAAAATATTGTGGAAAAAAAACTTGAAGTCTCATTCATGAGTGAGGGTAGAATGGAGCGAGAGACTGACAGACGGATCGGAGCAGCATCTGCAGTGATGCGGATGTTGTACCAGTCTGTTGTGGTGAAGAGGGAGCTAAGCTCTAAGGCAAAACTGTCGATTTACCAGTCAATCTACGTTCCTACCCTCACCTATGGTCATGAGCTTTGGGTAATGACTGAAAGAACGAGATCGCGGATACAAGCGGTTGGAAATGAGCTTTCTTCGTAGGATTGCTGGACTCACCCTCAGAGATAGGGTGAGGAGCTCAGTCATCCAGGAGAGGCTCAGAGTAGAACCACTGCTCCTCCACGTTGAAATTAGCCAGCTGAGGTGGTTTGGGCATCTGATCAGGATGCCTCCTGGACGCCTCCCACTTGAGGTGTTTCAGGCACGTCCCTCTGGGAGGAGACCCTGGGGCAGACCCAGGACTCGCTGGACAGACTGTGTCTCCCAGCTGCTCTGGGAACACCTTGGTATCCTCTCTGAAGAGCTGGAGCAGGTGGCTGGGGAGAGGGAAGTCTGGGCTTCTCTGCTTGAACTGCTGCCTCCACAACCCAGACCTCCGGAAAAGCGGTAGAAGATGGATGGATTTTTTTTTTTTTCACATTTTAGATTTTTTATATTATGAATTTGTGACTTTTTTTCCCCTCAATTTACAACTTTTTGTGATAAATTTTCAACATTTTTAATATGTATATTTGTGACTTTTTCATGAAACTTTTCACTCACAATTTTGTCCTAATTTTTTAAATAATCTTTTCACTTTTTTGAAATTCCTCAATGGTGGTGACTTGGCAACTTTAGGGGAACCGATCCGCTATTCTTCCATTGCATAATCGCTGATATAAGCATACAGGTTTTTGTTTTTGTTTTTGTCTAATGGAGTGAACTCATTACAGAACAATTCATTTTTTACCTCCAAAGAATCTTTTCTATCAGTTTTTACCTTGAGAGTGGGAGTATGGTTAGCCCTGCAGTCACCCTCTTCATGTCCTATTGTCCACTGTCTTCACTTCTTTGCTGTGCTCCACTCTTGTCCTGTCTTATCCTTGTCTCACTACACAAGACGTTTGGTCCATTTAGGAAATGATGTCATTCAGATTACAAAAAAAATGTTCTCTACAGTAAGCATGGGCCTGTTCCAATATGATACTGCAACTCATAATTGTCTCCTTTATCTCTTTGTAGAAATGTCCAAGACAACTGTTGTTTAAGGTCGCTTTACATTGACTTTAAGAGGGACCTAGGCTGGAGGTGGATCCATGAGCCCAAAATCTATGAGGCCAACTTCTGTGCGGGGGCCTGTCCATATCTATGGAGTGCTGACACCCAGCATTCCAAGGTACTGTGATAAATGTTGTCAGTCAAAAGTAACTTGCCCTAGATGATTAGCAGCACAAACCGTTATATCCTTAATGCATGACTTTAATTCTCATTTTTCAGGTGTTGGGTCTATACAACACAATTAATCCTGAAGCTTCAGCATCTCCCTGCTGTGTCTCTCAAGATCTGGAGCCCCTAACCATCCTTTATTACATTGGAAAGACCCCCAAAATAGAACACCTCTCTAATATGAAGGTTAGGTCTTGCAAGTGCAGCTAGAAGTTCTAACATGATACAAAAGTCTGTTTCATTTATGCAAACATGCAAAGAGTAGCTGCAATTGTGCTTTCCTCTTCACTGTTATGTGCAGTATTACCAGTCAGTCATGGACAGGAGCGGTGTGTGTGGTGTGGACAGAAAAGAGTTGCCAGCTAATGCTAGTTCAGTCCAAACCCAACACACAGGACATTACAGTCACAATAACAGAAAATTGGACTTTACTTTTTATACATGAACTTTAGTAGAATCAGGAAGGATATTTTTCAAAGATTGTTTTTTTTTTTTATTGCAGTGTAATGCCAGAATTATTCCTACTGATATTAATACTGTCTGGATATAGTGTGCAGGAGGTATCATGGCTCACTCACTGCCAGAAAACTACAGATGCAATCAAAATCTTTCAACCCCCTTTGCATTTTAGGTTCACTGGCAAAATTTAAAGATTTTCAGACATTTGCAATAGACAAATTACACAAGAAGAGTTTAAATAGTTAAATAAAACTAATATTCCAAGGATTTTATCCAAATTCAACACTAAATTCTACTTTCAACAACTCCTGCAGTCTCAAAATTATTCTACCTCCTGAAGAGAATTCCTCATAAGAGCACACATTTGTAAATCAGCTGTGCTCTCAAGCACACCTGATGCAACCAATCAAGGGTTTCATTAGTTACATTGGGTTTACTTGGACTGTTGATGGTAACGTTTGATTGCATGTTTGAAATATGACTAAGGCAAGAGAGCTGTCAAAAAAGTTCAGAGAAGAGATCATCACCTTGTATAAACAAGGAACAGGATACAAAAACATAGTAAAGATGCAGAATGTTCCTAAAGATACAGTTGGAAGAATAGTTTGCAAGTTTAAAGTTAAAGGAACAGTGGTGACTGTACCTGGACGTGGCAGAAAGAGGAAGCTATCAACGGCTGCCTGAGAAGGCAGGTGGTCAGAAACCCTTGACTGATTGCAAAAGACCTGCAGCAAGACTTGGTGGCAGCAGGCACTGAGGTTTCAGTTTCCACTAACTGAAGGGCTCCATGCCCCCAACTCCAAGACATACATACACCGCTACTTCTTCACTTCCTCTGGCACTAAAAAACTGCAGCATGTGGAGGGCAAGATAGATTCATTCAAGTATCAGGAAATCCAGGAGAAGATGTCATGCCATCTATGAAGAAGCTGAAGCTTTGGCATCATTGGACCTTCCAACAGGACAATGACCTCAAGCTTACCTCAAAGTCCACCAAGGTTTGGGTCCAGAAGTAGTCCTAGAAGATACTAGAGTGGCCATCACAGTTGCCTGACTTGAACCCCATTGAAAATCTTTGGTGGGATTTGAATAAGGAGGTTGCAGCACGCAAACCCAAGAATATTAGTGAACTGGAGGTCTTTGCCCATGAGGAATGGGCTAAGATTCCTCAGAATGCTGCCAGACGTTGGTGTCTGGCTATGCATCACATTTACAGCAGGTCATAACAGCAAAAGGGTGCTCCAAGTACTAACAATGCTTGTCATGAAAGGGTTGAATAATACTGAAACTGCAGGAATCATTAAAAATGGCATTTTGTGTTGAATTTGGAGAAACCACTTGTACCACCACTTGTGGTTGTGTTGAGCTATTTAAACTGTTCTTGTTTGATTTGTTTATGGCAAACAGCTGCTAGTTTTTGCTTTCTTTTTTTTTTTTTTGCATTTTGCCAATAAACCTAATTTGCAGTGCGGGTTGAATAATTTTGATTGCAACCGTAGCTAACACAATGGTACATTTAGAAAATCACAAGGGCTGTGTAATACATAGTTATAGCTAGTTAAAGGCTAACTAATGGCCAATCCAGCTCTTCTCACATGCTCATCTATCAGTAAGAATTTGAGTATACATACTGATTCACAAACAGCATTAGGTAGGGACAATTTTACTGATTTTAATATTTGTAACCCACGCAACACAATTCACAAATGTGTTGCATGATCCACCAAGATTTCACCATCCACAAATTTGTATTTTTGTACATGTACTGTGTGAAATAATAACCACAAAACTAGGGTGATTCGCAAGTATGCATAACTTGCTCTGGAAACAGATATGTACAGTTGTGCTCATAAGTTTACATGCCCTGGCGGAATTTGTGATTTTTTTTTTTTTTTGGCCATTTTTCAGAGAATATGAATGATGATACAAAAACTTTTCTTTCACTCATAGTTAGTGGGTGGATGAAGCCATTTATTATCAAACAATTGTATTTGCTCTTTTTAAATCATAATGGCAACAGAAACTTCCCAAATGACCCTGATCAAAAGTTTACATACCCTGGAAGTTTTGGATACACACAAGTTGACACACACAGGTTTAAATGGCTACAAAAGGTAACCATCCTTACCTGTGATCTGTTTACTTGTTAGTGTGTGTATAAAAAGTCAGAGAGTTTCTGGGCTCCTGACAGACCCCTGAATGTTTCATCCATTGCTGCACTGACATTGCTGGATTCTGAGCCACGGGGGAAGCAAAAGAATTATTAAAGGACCTGCGGGAGAAGATATGAACTTAATAAAACAGGAAAAGGATAAAAAAAAAGATATCCAAGGAATTTAGAATGTCAATCAGCAGTGTTCACACTCTAATTAAGAAGTGGAAAATGAGGGATTCTGTTGAAACCAAGCCACGGTCAGGTAGACCAACAAAAATTTCAGCCACAACTGCAAGGAAAATTGTTCAGGAGGCAAAGAAAAACCCTCATATAACTTCAGCTGACATGGGTGCAAGGGTGCCTACAGAACACATGCACAAAAATGACAAATTATTTGCAAATCTTTGGACCAATTAAGATGTGAAAATTTCCCACAGAAACCTGAAGGTTCCAGGAGCCCCAGGTTGGAGACCCCTGCTTTAGACCTACGCAATCACGGCAACTTTATGGTATAATTTTTTAAGCATTAAATCTTCAGTATTATCTTTTTCTAGTCAAGTTTGTCGCTTTTCACTTCCTTGTTTTGTTCAGTGAGCACTGTGGTGACTGACTGGTCGTGATGCCACATATTATTCAATCAGCATGGAGTCAATCCGAAACCCCGCTCACACTTCCTGAAGCCAGGGCATGAGACAGAGCGGTGACTAAACTTTTCTTGATTAAAAATTACATATTTTGACTGAACAACTCCAAACTCAGGGATGCACACCCTTGTAACCTCAGCAAAGCACTTATAAAATCTGACATCAGTCTGACGAACGGTTCGAGAGATATGCAAGGAACACACACACACACAGACAGAGATTCCTTGCATTTATAAATAAATATTCTCTGAAAAATAGCCAAAAAAAATCACAAATTCCACCAGGGTATATAAACTTAGGTGCACAACTGTATTTGTGCATGCACTTTCACACATGGTCTTTGCACATTTGTGAATTGCTTGTGGATTGCATGCTCTGGTTTCCTACCACCAGTCATGCATGATAAGTTGAGCGGTGATTCTGCATTGGTCCTATCTGTCTCTGTTAAGTCGATAGAGCACAATCCACAGCTCTTCAGGCCCTCTGCAGTGGCTCACTGTAGCACTGTCCGGCTGGCTGCCACCCCCGGGGACCTGGGTGCCCAGGGATGCTGCGGACATAAGTTGGGCTCTAATGGCCTGATATACATAAATTAATAATAAAATAAACCAGATGCAACATGGAGTAAGATATATGCTTTGGTGTGATTCACAGGATTGGTACAGCCTATGCAGTGTTATCTGAAAAGGGTAAATGTTTAATAAATATAATAAACAACACACTAGCTATCGATATGGCGGCTGGCTCCTATAAGCCTCTGTGGCGCACCTGACGCCATGTTGTCAAGCATCAGAGGTGGGCCAGAGGTTGGAAGTCAGATGAATTTTCATTTATTTTAATACAGATAAAATGTTGTTCAGAGCACCTTCTTTTTTTTTTTTTTTTTTCCACGGTGGACATTGTTTTCATGGGCAACACCTTGTGATGTTTGCAGAAATAAAAGTGGGCTTCTTATTTATTTTCCACAAATATGTGAAGAACTCAAAGGCCTGCATAGATTTTACTTCAAAGGTCCACACGATTGTATTTTTTTCCTTTTCATAAGACTGTGTTTCTTTGTCGTAACATGAGAAAACAAATAAAATGTTAACAGTTGTCATAATGTTACATGAACTGCCACTTTTAGCTTATTCCGGCGAAGCCAAAAGGAACTAATGATGTGGTGTTCTGTCCATCCGTCCACGTTTCACGGGAATCACTACTCCTCCTAGACATTGGCCCCAGTGCTCACCAAACTCACTCACAATGAATATCTGGTGGGTCTGCATCCAGGTTGTGCTCAAGGTCAAAGGTCGGAAGATCTTTGGTACTTATGTAACTTCAGAAAAATTGCTAGTCCTCCTACAAAATTGCCTTAATAGTCGCCAAACTTACAATGTATCTAGGCTGTACTTAAGGTCACCAGTCAGGAGATCTGAGTACTCCGGGGGCAATTTTGTCAGGCCAGAATGAGCTACTCTGTCATTGACAGTCTGGTTATATAGAAGTATATCAACAAGTTTAAAAGCTGTAATCTTTATTTTAAAGGTGAAATAGATAAATGTTTTGACGGTAAAGGCTGTAAAGTTACTAGTTAAGGACTTTGGCTGATCACTGAGATTAGAAAAAGTTCTGTATACAGTGGCCGGCAAAAGTATTCACCCCCTCAGCATTTTTCCCCATTTTGTTTTGTTGCAGCCTGATGCTAATTAATATTTTTCCTTAATCTACACTCAGAAGCCAAAATTACAAAGTGAAAACAGAATTTTAGATTTTTTTGGTAACCTTAGTACAAATAAAAAAACTGAACTATCACATGTACAAGTATTAAGACACTTTGGAGAAACACTTAAAATTTAGCTCAGGTGCCTCAGATTTCTCTTGATCATTGCTGAGATGTTTCTAAACTGACTGGAGTCCACCTGTGGTCAACTAAATCGATTGAGCATAAAGTAGGCCTCACAGCTGATAATGCATATCAGAGCAAAAACCAAGCCATGAGGTCAAAGAAACTGCCTACAGAGCTCAGAGACAGGGTTGCTGCAATGCACAGATGTGGGGAAGCCTAAGAAAGAAAAAAAAATCTGCTGCACTGAAGGTTCCTAAGAGCACAGTGGCCTCCATAGTTCTCAAATGGAACAAGTTTGGCATAAACAGGATTCTTCCAAAAGCTGGTCACCCAGCCAGACTGATGCAAGTAAGGGAGAAAAGCCTTAGTGACAGAGGTGACCGAGAACCTGATGGTCGCTCAGACTGAGCTCCAGAGATCCTGTGTGGAGATGGGACTAAGTTCCGGAAGGACAACAGTCACTGCAACCCTCCGCAGATCTGGACTTTATGGCAGAGTGGCTAGATGGACACCTGTCCTCAGTGCAAGACACATGAAAGCCTGCTTTAGTCCTTTGGGTGCTTTTTTGCAAACTCCACATGGGTTTCTTGAAGATAGAACTATGGTATCAATGTGAAACGTACATTATTTCCTTTGTAAGTTATGTTTACAGTGTTCCATCCATCCATTTTCTACCGCTTTTCCGTAGGTCCAGGTCACGGAGGCAGAAGCTCAAGCAGAGAAGCCCAGACTTCCCTCTCCCCAGCTACCTGCTCCAGCTCTTCAGAGGGGATACCAAGACGTTCCCAGACCAGCTGGGAGACATAGTCTTTCCAGTGTGTCCTGGGTCTGCCCTGGGGTCTCCTCCCAGTGGGACGTGTCCAGGAGGCATCCTGATCAGATGCCCAAACCACCTCAACTGGCTCCTTTCGATGTGGAGGAGCAGCGGTTCTACTCTGAGCCTCTCCCAGATGACTGAGCTCCTCACTCTATCTCTAAGGGTGAGTCCAGCAATCCTACAGAGAAAGCTCATTTCAGCTGCTTGTATCCACAATCTCATTCTTTTGGTCATTACCCAAAGCTCATGACCATAGGTGAGGGTAGGAACATAAATTGACCAGTAAATCAACAGCTTTGCCTTAGAGCTCAGCTCCCTCTTCACCACAACAGACTGGTACAACATCTGCATCACTGCAGATGCTGCTCCAATCTGTCTGTCAATCTCTCACTGCATTCTGCCCTCATTTGTGAATGAGACCCCAAGATACTTAAACTCCTCCACTTGGGGCAGGAGCTTGTCCCCAACCCGGAGAGGGCCATAGACTCAGACTTGGAGGTGCTGATTCTCATCCCAGCCGATTCAGACTCAGTAGCAAACCGTCCCAGCAAGGCCTGTAGGTCATTGGTTGATGAAGCCAACAGGACGACATCATCTGCAAACAGCAGAGATGAGATCCTGTGATCACAGAGCATGACACCCTCCGATCCTTGGCTGTGCCTAGAAATCCTGTCCATAAAAATTATGAACAGGATCTGTGACAAAGGGCAAAAACCTTGATTTTTTTTTTTTTACCTCAAACCCACAGTTCGAGATCAGGATCCCAAGGTGAACCTGTGCACAGTTTGGCGACCCTAGCTTTCTTTGTCCTTGAGATATAATTTGTGACATTTTGACCTTGACCTCAAGGTCAGAGGTCACCCAGTATGGCAGAGTAGTCTTTTAAACCCCTTTCCAACTGAATTTTGCTGAGGAATATATTTATTTATAGTTGGCTGTTACTGCTAAATGAGACGGAGGTGCATGTGAACAACTGACAGAGAACAGACCAAAGATGACAGTGTTGTAGTCAAGATCAGACCAAGACCACTGTGTATGTAGGTCTCGGTAGCATCTTGACTATAACACTAACAGCTTGGCCAAAGCTAATATGAACACCAGAAATAAAGTGACTACAACAGTAATTGGTGCAGTTGGGTCTTGAGGGGCATATATTCTTTTTATGAAGTCTTGCAAGACACCCATCTGTGACAATACAGAAACAAATATAATGTGAATTGTAAGTAAAACAGTGATCCACAATAGAAAATGGGGGGGGAGGGGCAAAGCTGATACCACAGCGCAGGGAACACAAACAGGAAATGAGGACATGGTGTAGCGGTAATGTTGAAGGAAGAGGATTCAGGAGGTGGAGAGGCAAGGCTGAGATGGTTTAGACATGTGCAGAGGAGGGATAGTGGCTATACTGGACAAAGGATGTTGAAGATGGCGCTGCCAGGCAGGAGGAAAAGGAAGACCACAGAGAAGATTCATGGATGTAGTGAAGGAGGACATGGAGACGGTTGGTGTAAATGGCACTCACTTATATAGCGCTTTTATTCTCATCTCTTGATGACCAAAGCGCTTTACAGATCCTGCTATCCACCCATTCACACACACATTCACACGCTGATGGTGGCATGCTGCCTAACATGGTGCTTCCAGACCCACCAGGAGCAATTGGGGTGAAGTGTCTTGCCCAGGGACACAACGGCAGGATATCTGGGGAGAGCGGGATTCGAACCGCCAACCATGTGGTTATTGGACGACCTGCTCTACCTCCTGAGCCACTGCCATCCCCATCCCCGGTGTGAGAGAAGAGGATGGAAGGGATGGGTAAGATGAAGATTATTGCTGTGGAGATCCCTAAAGGGAGCAGCTAAAATTGAAATTGGCACTAACCATGCATCCATTACACTCCACTACAGCCTTGACTCTGGTCAGCTCATTCTTTAAAAGGAGAGCAGGTGGACCACCAGCTAGTGTGACTACTCAGTATTTCACTTAACTCCACTTCAAAACCACTGACTTGTCCTTTTAAAAAGCACTACATGTTTAGACAAACGAGAAGCTATAGTCCCCCAACTGATTTTATGAAGGACATCACTATGAAAGAGTCGCTTCCCTTTACAGCTCTGACTAATCAAAGAACTCATCAGCATCATCTGAGATAATTTACTTAAAAGATTTAGCATTATTTAAGATCCTACACTACCTTATCATTAACACAGCACTGTGCTCTCAAAATGCAGGATTACTTGTAAAACCTAGAATTTCTCAAAGTACAACGGCTGGCAGAGCTTTCAGTTATCAGGCTCCTCCCCTATGGGACTAACTACCAGTTTGTGTTCTGGAGACAGGCCCTTTTTTTCTTTTTTTAAGAATAGGCTTAAAACTTTCCTTTTTGACAAAGCGTGTAGTTAGGGTTGGATGAGGTGACCTTGAACCTTCCCTTTCCTTGCTAGACAGCCGGGGGACATCCCATGATGCATTGGGCTTCTTTATCCACTTTCAATACATGTAAGAACTTTGCTGTTTATTAACATCTGTCTGCTCTCTCCCATAGACTGAATCGCCGATGTGTTGTTTGCTCTCTACATGTCTGCTCTTTTCTTCTTCTCCTCTATCCCCTCACCCCCCAGCCAGTCACAGCAGATGGCTGCCCCTCCTTGAGCCTGGTTCTGCTGGAGGTTTCTTCCTGTTAAAAGGGCGTTCTTCCTCTCCACTGTGCACCATGTGCTTGCTCACAGGGGATTGCCAGATTGTTGGCGTCTTTGCCCTAGAGTTGAAAATGCCGAGACGACTGTTGTAAATTGGTGCTATATGAATAAAGTTGAATGGAATTTTCTACAAAGTTCATCTTTGGTCAATACACAGTGTGTTCTCAGCTGTAGCAATGCACCACATTTTTTGAAATTTATTTATCCCCCTGAAAACTTCTTCACCAACACTGAACTGTACTTTCCAAGTTATCAAAGCATATATTGCCTCCTGCTGGATAAAACGTGCAACTACTCTAAATGACAGGTTGGGTAGGACAAAGTTTAATGTGGGTTACACGGGTTTATATTTAACAGCGGGCACTTCTCTCATTCTAGCAACCAAAAGTAGGTTTGGTGGTGATGAAGTTATTGTTCAGGATTGTGATGCTGCATCTTGCCACAGAGCAAAGAGGATCAAAACTTTTCTTCAGTACAGACAGACCAACTCAATGCCATGGCTAGCAAACAGTCCAGATGCTAATCTGATTTAATGTTATGGTGGGAAATGAAGAAAATGATACATGACAAGACTACATCCAGCAAAGCTGATCTGTCAACTGCTATATGAGAAAGATGGAACTTTTTATTGAAGCCAAGAGGTGTATAGTAGTAGTTTCCTCACGATTGAATGGGTATCATTTTTTCCTCCTCCTTGATCAGAAAATTAAAAAAAAAAAAAAAAGCATTCAACACAGCCATTTCATTTATTGTAAGTTATATTTTATGGATCCATAATGTGCAGCTGTTGAATAAAAATAGCTTTGTGTCAGCTGAATGATCGTCCTTCAAACACATTTACAAAACCTTGAGTGCCTCTTCGACCAAGGTATCCTTATGATAAACTTAATTTTGAAGCCACAGTTTATAATCAAACATTTCATAACTCAATTTTATTTAAGTGCAGGTGCATCTCATGAAAGTACATCAACAACATGTAATTTAACAAGCTATATGCAGTCATTTGAAAAAACACTTGAAATATTAACCTTTGCATGTGCTGAAAATAGAATATAGTGTACACCTTTTGGAGTTAAAATTATGAAAAAAAGGGAATTTCTCACAAATGGTAATTTTTGTGAACTGCATCCATATAGAGGACCTGTCTATCATCTCTTAATTCATTAAGGATACACAATTATGTTTTGCTCCTACTCCTCCTATAGTGTTTAGGCTGTATCAAGGGTGTGCCTGTTAGACTGTGCACAGATCAAGCCTGAGTCACTGTCATCTGAGCCCCAGTGGGTGCCATCATCCTGTAGACCAATTAATGCCATGTCCGGCTGAATGTCCTCTTCATCTGGCTGCACAACTGGCTCATCATTCTCCTCTTCCTCCTCTTTCTTTGTTGGAGGGTCTTGGTTCAAAGATTCAGAGGAGCACGTGGTTAGGTCTGGACCTGTTGGAGAACATAAATATTTGGCGATAACAGTTAGCTGGTTAACTAAAGCTTCACTATGAATGAACTATCACAGGCTAGCTGCAAGATTCAATTTAAAACCTTTCTTCACAACTTGTAAAGAGCTATCGGGGTGTCCAATCATGTGCCATGGAGGTTTTACCTCCAACCAGTGTCTTCAACAGTAGATTTAACTGAATTTCTTCCCACTGATTGCTGATGAGTGAAAACACCTGCTGAAGAGAAAGCCTGCAGGGTCTTGGCCCTCCATGGCACATGACTGGACACCCCTGAGCTAAATGATCAGACCCCCTGTTACAGGCTTAAAACTTTCCTTTTTGACAAAGCCTATAGTTCGGGTTGGATCAGGTGACCCTCAACCTTCCCTTAGCCATGCTGCTATAGGTTCAGACAGCTGGGTGACCTCCCATGATGCACTGGACTTTCATTTCCTTTTTCACTCTCAATGGACCTTTTCGCAAATGCATGCTGGCTGCTGTTCCTGACGTGCACCGCAAAGTACCCTGGGATTTTTTGGGTGCAAGGTGGGGCCACATCAATGCACTATTTTTTTATTTTAATATGCAAATTCTGATAGCAGGTTAAGAATTATTGTACTGTACAATATACTAGTATCCATCAGCACCATCAGTGGACAATGAACCCAGCTATGCATTACCATGACTACAGATTTACATACAGCCTAAGATTATAACTTGAAAACAATGGTCCGAATTTATCTGACAGAAAAGTGGCCTTACACCAATTCAATGCAAAGTTCAGTATTTAGCAGTCTGAATGTGTTCATATGGCGTGCTCAAATCTCGTGACAGGTCTGTCAGACTCAGTGCAGCACAGAATTATTTGATCATATCAGGATATATTGAGCAGCGCATCCTTTCAGGTGATCAATTTGCCTTGTGTTAGATTTAGATTATATATGGATAAAGGTTTAGATGTTTTAATGATTTATTTTAAAAGACTAAAGAGGCAGCTTTTAGTAATGATAAACGTTCCACACGCTTTTATATCACTGCAGCCAAAACAGCAGATTTAAAAAGAAACTAAAATCAAACTGATCAGATGTAGAAACTTGAATTACACTTAATTTCTGAAATGGTATATGATTGGGCTCAGAGTGTTTCAGAAATGCAATTTTCATCTTTTTTTACACACTGGAGTGCAGAAAGTCACCGGATCCAGTGTCAGTCCTGTGGTAAGTTAATTCTAATGCAAACTGTGGTAAATTATGCTAAGAAGACATTTCTTTGACTAAGTCTGATGTTAATAACTGGTATCCATCATGGATTATCTGGTTAACTCCACTGGTAAACTGATGGTTTAGGTTCATTGGTACAGAGCTCAGAGCACAGCTGCGGTGACTGCATACTGTCACCATATTGGGGTTAAATAAATAGATACATTTACGGGTATGAATGCTAAAGTGTATGCCAGAGAAAGTCTATGAAGTTATTTTTACATCTGCTCTGAATAATGTCAGTGGAGAACTGTGCTGAACAGCTGTGGGCACATCTAAGCGCAGGTAGGGGGAAACATTACATCATTTCTACAGTTCAAATATAAATTCTTATGTTTGACATGTATACCTTTAAAATTACCAGGCAACTAACATTTAATCAGTTTATCCACTTATCTCACAGATGCCCGTAATAGAACCAATGAGCTCATTTACATCATGGCAATATAAATTTAAATTATTTCCGTCAGCCCGAGTTCACCCCACTGCTGCCCATCATGGGTTTCATTCCAGCCTTGTGTCTACCTTCAAGGACAGTTTTAACGTCACTACACACTACGTTATTATTTTATTATTACTAGTGCGTGCCCGTAAAATGCAAGTCTTCCTGTCTGAAACAGATAGCCCACTCAGGCTTTACAGGCCAAAATGTAGGCTGTGTTTGAAAGTGGAATACAGAGGTGTAGCCTATATGTAAGCAATCACACGTTAGACTGACAAAGTCTAAAGACAAGTACAAAACACCCAACATTATTATACACAGCAGAATGACCCGTTTGGCTGCAACTGTTGCATCAGTGTTGTCCATTTGTCTGTAAATATTTAAATAAAAATGATTTATTTTGTTATTTGGGCATTTTTGTGTCTTGTCGTTGTTTAGTCAACGCGTGCATATGTGTCCGCATATGATATGCAATTGATCTGGCCATTCCGCTCCACAATCATGGCAGTATTATTAAGTTCTTAATTTGTAGATACTCGCGGTCCTGCAAAGGACAGTGGTACCAAACAGGTGAAGCAGCAGTCGGGACTCCCATCTACTGCTGACTGGGCAAGTAGAGCGCGCCTCCCCGCGAAGGATCGTGGTCCACCTGGTCAGACACTGGTGTTCGAGAAGTAGCAGCTGAACCGGCGGATCACAGTCCTTCACAGGGAGCCAAGCCCAGCCTGTCCGGTAAACGGGAGTTTTGGCTGCTGCTTCACCATCGTGTGCCATCACTGAACTTTGTGGCACCCTGGGTTCCCGTGGGCGCCCCCCCTCCCAGCGCACCTCGTGTTCTCCACATATGCCAAATTATCCTTTAGACCTACGCAATTACGGCAACTTTATGGTATAATTTTTTAAGCATTGAATTTTCAGTATCATCTTTTTCTAGTCAAATTTTGTCGCTTTTGGCTTCCTTGTTTTGCTCATGGAGCGCTGTGGTTAGTGGTGGGTGGATCCTTCCAAACATCGATACCGTTGGTATTGTAACTGATCAATACCAGTGTAATGAGATCGATATTCTAAGTGCTGCTCGCGTCACAACACAGAGCAGGCACACTTGGCTCCTCTTCTTTTTGTGGTTTTACGGCAGTTGGCAACCAGCATTTAGATGCATTACTGCTAACGCCACCTACTCCTTACTTCCTCTTCCTCCCTCTGGTGTTTTTATGTTTTACCATCACGTGACTCAGCAGCGCCAGATAAACAAGCCGGCAGAACGCACGCACACACCCACATGAGTAGCACAAAGCAGAAGAATGGCGAGCTGGAGCACAAGAGGAGCACCGTGTGGCTATATTTTCAAATGAAGGGAGACATCCATCTATAAATGCAAAGAATCTGTGTGTCTGTCTCCCTCTGTGTCTGTTCCAGGCATTTCTCTTGAACCGTTCATCAGACTGACCTAAGATTTTGAACGTGCTTTGCTCAGGCTACGAGGGTGTGCATCCTGGAATATGGAGTCACTCAGTCAAAATATGTGATTTTTGTCACAAAGTTTAGCCACTTGTCAGTCACCGCTCTGTGTCTCTTCATGCCCTGGCTTCAAGAAGTGTGGGCGGGGTTTCGGATTGACTCCGTGCTGACTGGATAATACACGGCACCACGAGCTGTCAGTCACCACAGTGCTCCTTGGACAAAACAAGGAAGTGAAAATGACAAATTTGATTAGAAAAACATAATACTGACGATTTAATGCTTTAAAAAATTATACCATAAAGTTGCCGTGATTGCGTAGGTCTAAAGGATAATTTGGCATATGTGCAGAATACGAGGTGCGCGAGCAGACTGGGCAGAGTGTCAGCGGGGACCTGGTTTGACAAATCAACACAGAACATGCTGGAAGAAGCAGCAGCCAGACACAACCTGGTTCAAAGGCACGCTAACTGATGGCAATTAAAAAAAAAAGTTATTTTCAATAAAGTGGGAAAAAAGATACAGTGGGGTAAAAAAGTATTTAATCAGCCACCAATTGTGCAAGTTCTCCCACTTAAAAGATGAGAGAGGTCTCCAGTTTTCATCATAGGTATACCTCAACTATGAGAGACAAAATGAGAAAAAAAAAAATCCAGAAAATCACATTGAAGGATTTTTAATGAATTTATTTGCAAATTATGGTGGAAAATAAGTATTTGGTCAATAACAAAAGTTCATCTCAATACTTTGTTATATACCCTTTGTTGGCAATGACAGAGGTCAAACGTTTTCTCTAAGTCTTCACAAAGTTTTCACACACTGTTGCTGGTATTTTGGCCCATTCCCCCATGCAGATCTCCTCTAGAGCAGTGATGTTTTGGGGCTGTCGCTGGGCAACACGGACTTTCAACTCCCTCCAAAGATTTTCTATTGGGTTGAGATCTGGAGACTGGCTAGGCCACTCCAGGATCTTGAAATGCTTCTTACGAAGCCACTCCTTCGTTGCCCGGGAGGTGTGTTTGGAATCATTGTCATACTGAAAGACCCAGCCACGTTTCATCTTCAATGCCCTTGCTGATGGAAGGAGGTTTTCACTCAAAATCTCACGATACATGGCCCCATTCATTCTTTCCTTTACACGGATCAGTCGTCCTGGTCCCTTTGCAGAAAAACAGCCCCAAAGCATGATGTTTCCACCCCCATGCTTCACAGTAGGTATGGTGTTCTTTGGATGCAACTCAGCATTCTTTCTCCTCCAAACACGACAAATTGAGTTTTTACCAAAAATTTCTATTTTGGTTTCATCTGACCATATGACATTCTCCCAGTCCTCTTCTGGATCATCCAAATGCTCTCTAGCAAACTTCAGACGGGCCTGGACATGTACTGGCTTAAGCAGGGGGACACGTTTGACACTGCAGGATTTGAGTCGCTGGCGGCATAGTGTGTTACTGATGGTAACCTTTGTTACTTTGGTCCCAGCTCTCTGCAGGTCATTCACTAGGTCCCCCTGTGTGGTTCTGGGATTTTTGCTCACCGTTCTCGTGATCATTTTGACCCCACGGGGTGAGATCTTGCATGGAGCCCCAGATGGAGGGAGATTATCAGTGGTCTTGTATGTCTTCCACTTTCTAATAATTGCTCCCACAGTTGATTTCTTCACACCAAGCTGCTTACCTATTGCAGATTCAGTCTTCCCAGCCTGGTGCAGCTCTACAATTTTGTTTCTGGTGTCCTTTGACAGCTCTTTGGTCTTGGCCATAGTGGAGTTTGGAGTCTGACTGTTTGAGGTTGTGGACAGGTGTCTTTTATACTGATAACGAGTTCAAACAGGTGCCATTAATACAGCTAACGAGTGGAGGACAGAGGAGCCTCTTGAAGAAGTTACAGGTCTGTGAGAGCCAGAAATCTTGCTTGTTTGTAGGTGACCAAATACTTATTTTCCACCATAATTTGCAAATAAATTCTTTAAAAATCCTTCAATGTGATTTTCGGGATTTTTTTTTTTTCCTCATTTTGTCTCTCATAGTTGAGGTATACCTATGATGAAAATTGGAGACCTCTCTCATCTTTTAAGTGGGAGAACGTGCAAAATTGGTGGCTGACTAAATACTTTTTTGCCCCACTGTAATACATGGAGTGTACTTTTGCCCCGAGGCCGATTTTGGCATATACATATATCAGAACAGCACTGGACAGCTGATATACGTGCAGGACATACAGGACAATTGAAATGGCGTTTCTCTCTCTCTTCAGTGGTGTGTGCAATATAAAAAAACAAAAGGAATAAGGCTGTAAAAACAACAACAGCAGTCCATGTACAGTAATGCTACCTGTAGTACAAATAGCGACAAAAGATAGACTTAAGGTTTAATGCTTAAAGAATTATACCATAAAGTTGTTGTGATTGCGTAGGTCTAAAGGATAATTCGACATGAAGAACACGAGGTGCGGGGTGGGGAGGGAAGCTGCCAGGAAGCAGCAGCTGAACTGGTGGATCGCAGTCCTTCGGAGGCACACGGGTAAAGCAGCAGCCAATGGGTCTCAAATATTTGTAAACATGTCCTGTTACAGTACTGTACGAGTTTACTGACGATAGAAGAAATTCAATATTACACTGAACTCATTCACTGAACAGTGATATAAACTAAAATAATTATAATGGTGTCTGAACAACTCCCATTCCCCAAAGTACAAGATACACTATTATCTTGAATAAGTGATAAAAGTTCAGACAAATAAATGATCTGACAAACAAATAAACAAGGGATCTGAAACAGTCGCTAATACTGGATGTCCATTCATTTTCACTATTGAGGTATTCTGTAATTAATATTCACACAGTCAAATACATCTTAGTGCCATTTACTCCCTTTTATATTTCTCAAAGTCTAACATGTGATTGCCTATATATATATACTGTATATACACACACACACACATATATAGGCTACACCTCTTTGTATTCCACTTTCAAACAGAGCCTACGTTTGGGCCTGGAAAGCCTGATTGGGATACCTGTTTCAGACAAGAATACCTGCGTTCTACAGGCAATACACTAGTTTCATTTAATTTTTGTATTGTAGTTGCTGAACACTGTACCTCAAAAAAGAATTTGTTTTAATTTGTTCTTTAGTGATAGTTTTGTGCAGTTTGTTTATCTAAGCAAATTATCCAGACATGGCAATATATGGGGAAAAACTGTTTTCTTACTGTTTTATTGTTTATTGAACAAAAAGTTTGATTATGACAATAAAGTATTTTCTATTTACCTATAAACTTTGCCCAAATTCTGTCCTGGGTTTTAACCAATTAATAACCCAAAGGGAAAAAAAAAAATCACAAAACACTTAAAGGTCACAAAAATTCATTCAGATTTAGTAATTTCATGATGCATCCACCTAAATTATTGAAAAGTATTTGTATCGTATCGGTATGGCCCTCTTGCAGTATCGCACACCACTAGCTGTGGTTACTGATGCCGCGTATTATCCAATCAGTACGGAGTCAGTCCGAAGCCCCACCCACACTTCTAGAAGCCAGAGCATGAGGAGAGAGCATGACTAAACTTTTATTGATAAAAATTACATATTTTGACTGAACAACTCCACACTCGGGGATGCACACCCTCATAACTTCAGCAAAGCACTCATAAAATCTGAGGTCAGTTTGAGGAACGGTTTGAGAGATATGTGAGGAACACACAGATAAAGACACAGATATGCTGCATGATCAGCTGGTCAAACTGTGTTGTGCATCACCTGACTCCTCAAAATGTGGTTCTTTTGCACTGAATGTGACTAGAGCAGGACCGGAGTGGGACCAGTTTTCAGCCCAAGAGTTTCATGCCCAAGACTGGCCCACTTTTTTTTTGGAAGGGGATGGGGGGGGGGGGTTGATAAATAAAAACAAAGTTCAATATCTCTCCTGTAGTTTTCTTTATTATTATTAATATTAAGACATGTTTAATATAGAATTTATAGATTGCTCTTCATTAAACTATAACTCAAAAAAGACAAATTAAAAGAAAATTGACAAACTGAAAAAACAAATCCCCCCCTTCACTCTGCACTGAAAATGGTTAAAGCAACGCTATGTAAATTTTTTCCATCCATCCATCGTCGACCGATTTTCTGGAGGTCCGGGTCACGGAGGTAGCAGTTCAAGCAGAGAAGCCTAGACTCCCTCTCCCCAGCCACCTGCTCCAGCTCTTCACAGAGGATACCAAGGCGTTCCCAGACCAGCTGGGAGTCATAGACTCTACAGCAAGTCCTGGGTCTGCCCCAGGGTCTCTTCCCAGTGAGACGTTCCTGAAACACCTCAAGTGGGAGGCGTCCAGGAGGCATCCCGATCAGATGCCCAAACCACCTCAACTGACTCTTTTCGATGTGGAGGAGCAGCGGTTCTACTCTGAGCCTCTTCCGGATGACTGAGCTCCTCACCCTATCTCTAAGGGTGAGTCCAGCAATCCTACGAAGAAAGCTCATTTCAGCCGCTTGTATCCGTGATCTCATTATTTCAGCCATTACCCAAAGCTCATGACCATAGGTGAGGGTAGGAACGTAGATTGACCAGTAAATTGACAGCTTTGCTTTACAGCTCAGCTCCCTCTTCACCACAACGGACCACTACAACATCTGCAGATGCTGCTCCAATTTGTCTGTCAATCCCTTGCTCATTCTTCTTTACCCTCTCGATATTCTCGAGAGGGTAAAGAGTTGGTCTGATGTGCCACAGCCAGGACGAAAAACACATTGCTCCTCCTGAATCCAAGGTTCTACCAATGGCCAGACTCTCCTCTCCAGTACCTTGGCATAGACCTTCCCAGGGAGGCTGAGGAGTGTGATCCCCTAAAGTTGGAGCACACCCTCCGATCCCCTTTCTTGAAGAGAGGAACCACCACCCTGGTTTGCCATGCCAAAGGCACTGTCCACGACTTCCACGCAATGTTGCAGAGGCACGTCAACCATGACAGCCCTACAACATCCAGGGCCTTGAGATACTCAGGGCAGATCTCGTCCACCCCCAGGGCCCAGCCACCGAAGAGTTTTTTAACTACTTTGGCGAACTCAGCCCCTGTAATGGGCGAGTCGTCCCCCTCGTCCTCAAGCCCTGCTTCCTCTGTGAAAGGTGTGTCGGTGGGATTGAGGAGATCCTCGAAGTATTCCCTCCACCGCCCAACGATATCCCCAGTCGAAGTCAGCAGCACCCTGTCCACACCATACACAGCGTGGACAGGGAGCTGCTTCCCCCTCCTGAGTCGCTGGACAGTTTGCCAGAATCTCTTCGAGGCTGACTCAAAGTCTTGTTCCATGGCCTCACCAAACTCCTCCCACACCCGAGTTTTTGCTTCAGCAACCACTTGAGCTGAAGCAAAGTCTGATCCCAAGCTTCCTAAACTGGCTACCTTAAAATAATGTTTCCAAAATTATTTTGGTGATACAGCAACCTTTGATTGGGTGAATGTGACGTTGCCACAGCCTGAGTGGGTCCACAATGCTTATAACAGCTCTGCTCTTAGTAGGAAGACTGAAAAGACTACAACTATATGGCAACTATTATCTTAGTCATAACAGCCAATCACAGGGTTCTTTGTTGTTGTTGCACTGCTTAGGTGCTACTTTTAGTCCTACAGCATCAGCAGTGGCCTAAGCAGTGAACTGGTTTCTGCTACTTTGTTGATCACCGTCTCATCGTCTATAGATATGAGAATTTCTTTACTGCTGTTCATAAGCAAGAAAGCCTCTAAATGCTCCTGAGTCAGTGAGCTTCTCAGAAGAAGACGCCATCTCTATTGTCATTCAGTCCATACAGCCAATCATGTACAGTAGAACGAAATTACGTTTCTCCTATCTACAATGTTAATCACATCTAGAATCAGAGGGGCTGCTGCCATGCAAGGTGCTGCCACAAACAACTTTTCCTTCCCCCATTCTATTATGCTGAGCACCAAGCTAGAAGGCAGGAAGTACCGTTTTTATATGGTCTTTGGTATGACCCAGCTGGGACTTGAACCCCCAACCGGTTGTGGGGCGGATGCTCTGTCAACTAGGCCACCACTCTGGTTCAGCCTGTTCTTCACAAACTTCAGAGTAGAAAAACTTCGCTCACATGCAACTTCTTATATATTTACATAGCTTTTATTCTAAATATGCAACTCTTCTTTGTAAATTTAGTTTTCCATTATTTTTTTTTCCACAATATTTTTATTGAAGCTTTTTTTTTTTTTTTTACAAACATAACACAAACAATCAAACACTAAAAAAAATGTACCAAAAACACCAACAACCACTAAAAGACAGGTCTTCAACAATGCTCCTCTGTTTAGTCTAGGCAATCCATTACATAAGTATACATATTATACATTCACCAGTTTGGAATTTACAAGGTCCACACACATCATTCACCTTCTTCTTCAAAAGTTATGTTTAAATTCTTTACATAATCAATGAAAGGTCTCCATATATTCTCAAACACATTTTCCTTTGATTTCAGTATGTATGTTATTCTTTCTAGTGGAAGGTTTGTTAACATCTGTTTTAACCACTGAGTCACATCTGGTCTATGAGTCTTTTTCCACAATAGTGCAATACATTTTTTGGCATTAAGCAAACTGAGGTCTATGAATGCTCTTTCACTTTTATTAAATTTATGCTTTTCTGGGTACAGACAATTTAGGATTCAATATGATTTGTTGTGAAATTATTTTTTCAATTGTTACCCTCACCTCTTCCCAAAATATTCTAATTTTCCTACATTCCCATACACAATGAAATAGGGTTCCTTTACTTTCCATACATTTTGTGCACGTATCTGGTATGTTTTTGTTATATCTATTTAATTCCACCGGTGTAACATACATCTGCATTAACCATTTAAAATGTATCAATTTAAGACGTACATTTATTGATTTGGTTTGAGCTTCTGTACAAGCCAATTCCCATTGTTCCTCTGAAATTTCAGTTTGCAGGTCTTCTTTCCAATAATTCAATCTTTTCGGTGAGTTTTCACTTGAGGATAGTGTCAATGAGTTATAAAACTCTGAAATAATACCCTTTCTCTTACTATCTTTCGTCAAAATTTTTTTCAAGGATGAATAAATAGGTCGAGTGAGAGCATTATTTTGATTTGATCGAATAAAGTTCCTAAGCTGAAGATATTTTAAAAAAATGTGTTCTATTAAGATTAAATTTGATCCTCAGCTCTTCAAAAGACATTATGTTATCTGAACATGACAGATATAAATCTTGAATCTTTTGAATCCCTTTTAAATTCCATACTTTAAATACAGCATCCGCTCTCCCTGGTTTAAAATATTGATTACCCCATATTGGGCTAAATTGTGACAATAAGTGTGGTTCTTTTAAATATTTTTTAGTTTCACACCATATTTTGATCATATGCGTTACAAATGGATTTTTAACTTGTTTCTGTAATTTTTTTGCCAAGTCTGAGTATATGAATATGGGAAGAGGTGAAGGTAAATTGTATGATTCCATTTCAGTCCAGTGAGGGAGATCATTTGATGAAAATGATCTCGGTTCCGGTTCCGCTGGACCGGTGGCGCCACACGAGTAGGCTGCCCGTTGCAACAGCCTTTTTTTTTTTTTTTTTTTTAATCTTCCTTCTTCTTTCTACACCTTTCACTCTGTATATATATCACGGACGCACGGATCGCCCCGGGGGTCTCCCGGGTCGGCGGACGGAGCCACGGTTTGCAGCGGGAGACGCTACAGCGGGGAGGAGCTAGTGCTAGCTAGCACTTGGCCGCCGCCCGGTGCTAAAGGGAAACTCGACATACCGGGAGCTGTAGCGAAAACGACGCGGGTGCCGGGCTGGAGTTTAGACGGCGTGCAAGAAATATAAGACAGAATAATAAAGAGCGATGGCAAGAACCAAGCAGACCGCCCGTAAAATCTACTGGAGGAAGAAGCCCCCCAGGAGGCAGCTAGCCACCAGGGCTGCTCGGAGAGGCGCTCCGGCCACCGGCAGAGTGAAGAGGCCTCGCCGTCACAGGCCCGTGGCTCTGAGAGAGATCCGTCGCTGCCAGAAATCCACGGAGCTGCTCATCCGTAAGCTGCCCGTCCAGCGCCTGGTGAGGGAGATCGCTCAGGACTTCAAGACCGTCCTGCGTTTCCTGAGCTTCGCCGTCATGGCTCTGCAGGAGACCAGCGAGGTCCACCTGGTGGTCTCTTCTTCGCTAAGGGGGTCACCATCATGCCCAAAGACTTCCAGCTGGCCCGCCGCATCCGCGGAGAGAGAGCTTAGACTTTCTGCTGCACATTCACCAACCAATTCAATTCAATTCAATTCAACTTTATTTATATAGCGCCATTTCACAACAACAGTCATCTCATAGCACTATCAACTGTAGGGAGGACCCCCACAGTTGCAGAAAGACCCCAGCAATCAGGCGATCCCCTGTGAGCAAGCACTTGGCGACGGTGGAGAGGAAAAACTCCCTTTTAACAGGAAGAAACCTCCAGCAGAACCAGGCTCAGGGAGGGGCAGTCATCTGCTGCGACTGGCTGGGGGGTGAGGGGATAGAGAAGAAGAAAAGAACAGACATGTAGAGAGCAAACAGCACGATGGGGACTCAATCTATGGGAGAGAACAAACAAATGTTAATGACCAGCAAAAAAAAAAATATTTCATAGAGAGTGAGGAAAGGAGTGAGGCCCAGTGCATTACTGGAGGTCCCTCCGGCTGACTAAACCTATTAGCAGCATAACTAAGGGAGGGTTCAGAAAACACATGATCCCTCCCTAATTGTAGGCTATATCAAAAAGGTAGGTTTTAGCCCTATTCTTAAAAACAGAGATCGAGTCTGACTCCCGAATCCAGATTGGCAGCTGATTCCACAGGAGAGGAGCTTGATAACTGAAGGCTCTGCCTCCCATTGTACTTTTGGAGATTCTAGGTATTACAAGTAAACCTGCATTTTGGAAGCGTAGTGCTCTGTTAGGATGATACGGTAGTATCAGATCTTTTAAATAAAAAGGAGCCTGATTGTTTAGAGCTTTGTAAGTAAGAAGAAGGATTTTAAACTTAATTCTAAACTCTATGGGAAGCCAATGAAGGGAGGCCAGAACCGGAGAGATATGATCTCTCTTTCTAGTACCTGTTAAAACTCTTGCTGCAGCATTTTGGATCAGCTGAAGACTTTTTAAAGATGTTTTAGGACAGCCTGATAATAAAGAATTACAATAATCTAATCTCGAGCTAACAAAAGCGTGGATCAGCTTCTCAGCATCACTCTGAGACAAGATGCTCCTAATCTTGGCAATATTACGCAAATGATAGAAGGCAGTCTTAGAAACAAATTTAATATGTGAATTGAAGGACAAATCCTGATCAAAAATAACTCCAAGGTTCCTCACAGAGCTATTAAGAGAAAGAGTAACTGCATCCAAACTGAAAGTTTGATTTGGAAAGGAATTTCTAAGGTTTTTTGGACCAACAAGAATGACTTCAGTCTTATCTGAATTTAATAGCAGGAAATTACAAGTCATCCAAACTTTGATTTCCTTAAGACAGGCTTCTAACTTGGCTAATTGATTAGTATCATCTGGCTTCATTGACAGGTATAATTGTGTGTCATCTGCATAACAGTGAAAATGTATACAGTGCTTTCTAATAATGTTGCCTAACGGAAGCATATATAAACTAAAAAGAGTAGGGCCAAGCACAGATCCCTGTGGAACTCCATGACTAAGCTTTGAGCTGAGAGAAAACTCATCATTTACATGAACAAACTGGAACCTATCAGATAAATAAGATCTAAACCACTGCAACGAAGTTCCATTAAGTCCAACATAGTGTTCTAATCTATCAAGTAGAATATTATGATCAATAGTATCAAAAGCTGCACTAAGATCTAAAAGGACAAGTACAGAAACTAGTCCATTATCAGATGCAATGAGGAGGTCGTTAGTGACCTTCACTAAGGCTGTTTCAGTGCTATGATGGATTCTAAACCCAGATTGAAACTCCTCAAATAAACCATTTCCCTGCAGGTGGTCAAATAATTGCGTAGCAACAACTCTTTCTAAGATTTTTGAAATGAAAGGGAGATTAGAGATTGGTCTATAGTTAGCTAAAGCTCCTGGATCTAGCGTTGGCTTTTTGAGTAAGGGTTTAATTACAGCCGTTTTAAAAGCCTGCGGTACATGGCCTAAAGTTAATGAAGAATTGATTATATGAAGAATAAAGCTACCAATAAGTGGGAAGACTTCTTTAAATAACCTGGTAGGAATAGGGTCTAAAAGACAAGTTGAAGGTTTGGATGAAGAAACTATTTTGTCTAACTCACAAAGGTCGATTGGAGTAAACTCATCAAGACAGACATCAATAGAAGGAGTTGTAGTAGTTACAGTATTTAAGTTAACTGTGGGAAGAATCTGATTGATTTTATCTCTGATGGATGAAATTTTATTATTGAAAAAGTTCATAAAGTCCTGACTAGTAAGCTCTAAGGGGATGCTAGGATGGACAGAGTCCTGACTCTTTGTCAACCTGGCTACAGTACTGAAAAGAAACCTGGGATTATTCTTGTTCTCTTCTATTAATGCAGAGTAATAACTCGTTCTAGCTTTTCTAAGAGATTTTTTATAAATTAAAAGATGATTTCTCCAAGCTAAATAGATTTCATCTAAATTAGTAGAGCGCCATTTTCTTTCTAATTGACGAGTCTTCTGTTTTAAGCTACGAGTTTCTGTGTTGAACCAAGGAGTTAAAAATCTCTGATTAGACTTTTTCTTTTTTAAGGGGGCCACCAAGTCTAGAGCCTGATGCAGAGAAGCTGAAACACTATCCACCATGTTATCAATTACAGAAGGAGCAAGCTGTCTATAGCTTATTTCCGTTGTGTTGACACATGGCATAGAGGAAACAATCTGCATAAATTTGGAAACAGCATCATCTGAGAGGCATCTACTGTGATAATATTTTTCTTTAGGAGCCAAATAGTCAGAAATAGTAAAATCAAAGGTTAACAGACAATGGTCTGACAGTACAGGGTTATGAGGAGACACTACAAGATTTTCTATTTCTATGCCATATGTCAGAACAAGGTCCAATGTATGGTGGAGGTAATGAGTAGAATTTCCTACTTTCTGAGAAAACCCAATCGAGTCTAATATTGAATTAAAAGCCACATTAAGGCAGTCACTATCTACATCCACATGTATATTAAAGTCCCCTACTATAATTATTCTATCAGATTTCAGCACTAAATCAGCTAAGAAATCAGGAAATTCGGATAAAAATTCTGAATAGGTTGATGGGGGACGATAAACTATGGCAAATAAAATTGGGTTTAACCTGGAATTGCTAAAGTGCCCAACACTGAGGACCAGGCCCTCAAAGGAATTATAACATGTTTTTTGCTTTACATTAACTAGTAATTTGGAATGGTAAATTGATGCTACTCCTCCTCCACGACCAGAACTTCTGGGATTTTGACAGTTTAAATAACCAGAGGGAGTTGATTCATTTAAACCAACATAATCCTCTTGTCCTAACCAAGTCTCTGTAAGGGAAATTAAATCAATCTGATGATCAATTAACAGATCATGGACTAACAGAGACTTGGGAGTTAGAGACCTAATATTTAATAAACCACATTTAATTTTTAAATTATGAGGAGGAACAGAGGCCAAATCATTCAATTTAGAGGCTTTATGTTTAATTTGAGTTTTACCAATATTTTGCTTTATCACTTTGGGATGCTTATACATTATATTTTTATTTACTTTGGAGGGAGCAGACAACAATTCTCTGATGGGGAAGTCAGGGGCTAAGCTGAGGGGTGGCGGATGAAGAGGTGCTGCAGAGAGGCGTGTAAGACTGCGACTCTGCTTCCTGGTCCCAACTCTGAGTAGTCAGGGTTTTGGAAATTTGGATAAAAAAGATGCCAGATTGTTAGATAAATGAGAAGCACCATCCAAAGTGGGATGAATGCTGTCTCGTCTCATAAGACCAGGTTTTCCCCAAAAAGAGCTCCAATTGTCAATGTAGCCCACGTCATTTTTAGGACACCACACAGACAGCCAGCGGTTCAAGGATGACGAGCGACTAAACATGTCATCACTGGTCAGATTGGGGAGGGGCCCAGAGAATACTACAGTGGCAGACATCGTTTTTGCAAACTCACACACCGATTCTACATTAAGTTTCGTGACTTCCGACTGCCGGAGACGGATGTCATTAATGCCGGCATGAATAACAATTGTGGAATATTTACAGTTACTTTTAGCCAGCATTTTCAAATTTGACTCGATGTCGCCTGCTCTGGCCCCAGGAATGCATGTGACTATGGCCGCTGGAGTCTCTAGGTTCACGTTTCTGACTACAGAGTCGCCATACCAACCAACCATAATGCTCTGCACTGTGTGTCTATATATATATACATTTATAGTAATATGGACATATGTTTACTAGATGATGTTTTTTCTTGCCTTCTGATTGTTGCTCTGAGTGTTGCTATCCCTGTGCTGTTGCAATCCTGGAATTTCCCCATTGTGGGACTAATAAAGGCTTATCTTATCTTATCTTATCTTAAAAATAATATGTCATAGACCTCAGTTGTGCCGACCAGTAATACAACATAAAGTTTGGACATTTCAGACCTCCACGATCAAATGGTAAATATAGTAAGGACAGACGTAATCTAGCCTTCCTGTTGTTCCATATAAATTCCACTAACTTTTTTTTTTAATTCTTGAGAATAGATCTGAAGGTGGTGGTAAAGGAATGTATTGAAATAAATAAAGTATTTTAGGTAAGATATTACTTTTAAGTATATTGATTCTCCCTATCATCGACATTGGTAGTGACATCCATCTCTGAATTAATTCATTAATGTCTGTCATTAAGGCTTCATAGTTGGCATTGGCGACTAATTCTAGCTTAGGCACAATTTGAATTCCTAAATATTTAAACTGATTTACAACATTGAATTGATTTACCTCAGGAGCTGGGTGATTTCTCTGGGTCTCATTTAGCATTAATATTGAAGATTTAGTTTTATTTATTTTATATCCTGATATTTCCCCAAAATTCTTTATTAAATTCAACAAGGTCGGAATTGATTTTTTAAGATTTTAAGATTTTTTAAGATTCGACATAAACAAAATTATGTCATCGGCATACAGGGAGATTTTATGTTCTGTTGGTCCAACTTTAATTCCATATATTTGTGAATGTAAACGTACTGCCATCGCTAAAGGTTCAATTGCCATAGTAAACAGTAAAGGTGAAAGTGGACAGCCTTGTCGACATCCTCTATTGATTTTTATTGATTTTGAGATATTGCTATTTGTTAGGATTTCTGCTGTAGCATTATTATATATTATCTGAACCCATTTTATGAAATTATTTCCAAGTCCAAACCTTTGTAAGATTTCAAAAAGAAAGGGCCATTCGACCCTATCAAAGGCCTTTTCGGCGTCCAATGATAGGACAGCTGTATCCGGTGCTTCTTTATTAGAATAAATAATATTAAGTAGTCTTCTTACATTATGGAAGCCTTGTCTTCCCTTTATAAAGCCATTCTGATCTCGGTTAATATATATATATATATTTGGTAATATTTCTTGTATTCGTCTTGCTAAAATTTTACAGATTATCTTAAGGTCACCATTTAATAGGCTTATTGGTCTCATATTATCACATTTATTAGAGGGTTTACCTGGTTTTGGCAACAGTATAATTAAGGCATTATTCATGTATGGTGGTAAATTACTATTTTGAAATGCTTCTAAAACCATTTCCAAAAAAGGTTTTATTAATTTATTCTTAAATTTTTTATAAAGGTCAACTGGAAGACCATCTGGTCCTGCACTTTTTCCTGATTTCATATTATCAATGGCTAGCCCAGCTTCTTGACTAATTTTAGACTCCAGTATCTCCCTGTTTTCATTTGGAATACAGGGTATAGATAGTCCATCCAAAAACCCATTTAGTTTTGTTAAGTCAGTTTCATTTTTTGTATCATATAATTTTTCATAGTAATCTCTAAAGGCTCTATTAATTTCTAAAGGATCTACAACTACCTGTCCGTTACTTATAATACTGGTAATTGGTGTTTTAAATTCTAATTGTTTAATCTGCCATGCCAACAATTTTACTGATTTTTCACCTTGTTCATAAAAAGATTGCTTCAATCTTAGAAGACTCGAGGCAGCTCTATTCGCTGATTTTTTGTCATATTCAGCTCTCTTAAGTTTGCGGACGACACCACCCTCATCGGGCTCATCTCCAACGGTGACGAGTCCGCCTACAGGGAAGAGGTGGCCCAGCTGGTGTCCTGGTGCAGCCACAACAACCTGCAGCTGAATGCTCTGAAGACAGCGGAGATGATTGTGGACTTCAGGAAAGTCACATCCCCCCTGCCCCCCCTCACCATCACAGGCTCTCCCATCACCTTTGCAGATTCCTTCCGCTTCTTGGGCACCACCATCACCCGAGACCTCAAATGGGAGCCAACCATCAGCTCCCTCATCAAAAAGGCCCAGCAGAGGATGTTCTTTCTGCGGCAGCTGAGGAAGCTCAAGCTACCCACCAAGATGTTAGTGCAGTTCTACACGGCCATCATCGAGTCCATCCTCACCTCCTCCATAACTGTGTGGTACGCAGGAGCCACTGCCAGGGACAGACTAAGGCTGCAGCGCGTCGTGCGCACTGCTGAGAAGGTGATAGGCTGCAAGCTCCCATCTCTCCAGGACCTGTACATCTCCAGGACCCAGAGGCGTGCTGGCCGGATCATAGCCGATCCTTCACATCCTGGTCACGTGCTGTTTGCCCCCCTCCCCTCAGGTAGAAGGCTTCGGTCCATTCGGACTAAAACCTCTCGGCACATGAACAGCTTTTTCCCCTCTGCCATCAGACTGCTGAACACTAAGTGACTTTTGACTCTCGTGCACTATGTACAGCAGCTCAACCAGACTCATGTCATTCATCACTGTTTTTCTGTTGCATTATTGACTGCACTATGTGGTACTTCACATTATCTGCTACATGCTAATTTTTTAAACTGCCTTGACTAGTACTACTCGTTATTACTAGTATTATTATTATTATTACTTATTACTACTTATTTTTCTACACTTATTGCACGTTTCTAGTCCTTTAGTTTTTTAGTTTATCCCTTTTTCTCATTATGTTTTTAATGTTGCAGCATGGCACCGAGACAAATTCCTAGTTTGTGTATCACATGAACAATGGCAATAAACCTGATTCTGATTCTGATTCTGATTCTCAGAATCAGTAATTCGTTCTCTAACTTTGGGTCACTTCCTGCATACACTTTTTCTTGAAGAATTTTTAGTTTATGTTCCAATTGGACTCTCCTCTCGAGTCTTCTTAGATTTTGAACCTGTATAACTAATAATATGCCCCCTAATAAAAGCTTTGAAAGCCTCCCACTTTATACATGCTGATGTTTGTGTAGTATTGATATCAAAGAACTCATCTATCTGTTTTTCTATGTACTTAACAAATTCCTCATCCTGAAGCCATTTATGCTGAAATTGCCACCTACCTGGTTCCTTTGTCAATTTCTTATCTACATATATGAGACAACAGGGTGCATGATCAGAGATCACAATATTATCATAAAAGCAGTTTTGAATCTTGGACCTTAATTCTGTGGAGATCAAAAAAATAGTCAATACGTGAGAATGTCTTGTAGGTATTAGAATAACAAGAGTAGGCTTTAACTTGTGGTTTCATTTCTCTCCATATATCTAGCAGTCTCAGTTCTTTCATAAAATGATTAATGATCATCCTGCATCCATTGTGCGTACAGTCCAGTCCTGTTGATCTATCTATACCAGGATTCAATGTACAATTAAAATCCCCTGCTATTATATGTTGTCCTGTAAGTGATGATAAGATAAGAAATAAATTAGCAAAGAATTTTTGATCATCTATATTGGGACCGTATAAGTTCACCAGATTTATATTTTCTAATAGCAAAGATCCTTGAATGATTAGATATCTTCCAAATTTGTCTCCAATTACATTTTTCACTTGAAATGGGACTGATTTATGTATGAGAGTCATAACTCCCCTGGCTCCGGATGAAAATGATGAGGTGAATACACTTCCTTGCCATCTACTCCTAATTCTTTTTACATCCTCCTCTATTAGATGAGTTTCTTGTAAAAACACAATTTTTGAACCTATGTCTTTTATTTTATTCATAACTTGTTTAAGTTTTTTTTAAGATAAGATAAGATAAGATAAGCCTTTATTAGTCCCACAACGGGGAAATTCCAGGATTGCAACAGCACAGGGATAGCAACACTCAGAGCAACAATCAGAAGGCAAGAAAAAAACAAGCAAGCAAGAGCAGCTAATATACATATGTACGTATTACTATAAAATATATATATATACACACACACACAGACACACAGTGCAGAGCATTGTAGCTGGATGGAATAAAATATATGAATATATGAACACACAGTGCAGAGCATTGTAGCTAGATGGAATAAATATGTAAATATATAAACACCCACAGTACGGAGCATTGCAGCTAGGTGGAATAAATATGCAAGTATATAAACACACACAGTGCGGAGCAATGTAGCTAGATGGAATAATATGTAGATATATGAATATATAAACACACCCAGTGCTGAGCATTGTAGCTAGATGGAATAAATATGTAAATATATAAACACACACAGTGCAGAGCATTGTTGCTAGATGGAATGAAACAGCATAACCGTCTACTTAGTTATCCTACATGGTATGATTATGTGCCCATACATATTCTCACCCTCCATAGCGACCGGTATGTTCCTAGTTGTATGCCGGAGGGGACCATTGTGTAAGTCTATTGCATCTTTTGCATTCAAAAAACTATTAGTTTGTTACGTCTTTTTGCTATCTCTGCGAGCAGCCCTGCTTAGGTTGTACAGTCTGACAGCCGTTGGTAGGAAGGACCTACGAAACCTCTCGGTTGTGCACCTGGGATGATGTAGTCTGCTGCTAAATGAGCTCCTCAGTGCATTCAGTATGTCCTGCATAGGGTGGAACTCGGACTCCAGCAGAGATGACAGTTTAGCCACCGTCCTTCTCTCTCCTATCTCCTCCATCGGATCAAGGCGCCGCCCCAGGACAGAGCTAGCTTTCTTAATCAGTTTGTTCAGTCTCTTCCTATCGGCTGCAGTAATGCCACTGCCCCAGCAGACCACTCCAAAAGTGATGGCTGATGCCACCACCGTGTCATAGAATGACTTCAGCAGCGCCCCTTGTACACCAAAAGACCTGAGTCTCCTCAGCAGGAACAGCCTGCGCTGTCCCTTCTTGTAGAGTGCATCAGTATTGTGTGACCAGTCTAGTTTATTGTTCAGATGAATACCCAGGTACTTATAGGATGTCACCATCTCGATGTCTGTTCCCTGTATATTTACTGGTACTGTGAGGGGCTGCCCATGCCTGCGGCAGTCCACCACCAGCTCCTTAGTTTTCCTCGCGTTGATCTGGAGGCAGTTCCGATGGCACCAGTCCACGAAGTCCTGGATAAGCCCTCTGTACTCAGCTTCATCTCCACTGGAGATGAGGCCAACGATCGCAGAGTCATCAGAGAACTTCTGTAGATGGCAGTGTGTTGTGTTGTGTGAGAAGTCCGCAGTATAAAGAGTGAACAGGAAGGGAGCCAGCACCGTTCCCTGGGGGGCCCCCGTGCTACTGATGATCGTGTCGGACACACAGTCCCGGGTTCTCACAAACTGAGGCCGGTTCGTGAGGTAGTCCAGGATCCATGATGACAGGTGCTGGTCCACCCCTGCGCGCAGCAGCTTGTCCTTCAGGATCATCGGTTGGATGGTGTTGAAAGCACTGGAGAAGTCAAAGAACATGATCCTCACCATATTCCCGGGCTTCTCCAGGTGGGACAGAGAACGGTGAAGGAGGAAGATCACCGCATCCTCCACCCCAATGCCATGCTGGTAGGCGAACTGGAGTGGATCCATCGCTGGTTCCACCAGGGGGCGTAGGTGAGCAAGGAGCAGTCTCTCCAGGGTCTTCATCAAGTGGGACGTCAAGGCCACCGGTCTGTAGCTGTTCAGGTCTTTGGGGTGGGAAGTTTTTGGTACAGGTACCACACAAGATGTTTTCCACAGCTGTGGTACCCTCCCCAGTTTCAGGCTCATGTTGAAGATATACGTCACAATCCCACACAGCTGGTCTGCACAGGACTTGAGGAGCTTTGCGCTGATGCCGTCCGGTCCCGGCGCCTTCCTCGCCTTGATCTTCCTCAGCTCCGTCCTCACCTGGGTCCTGGTCAGGGTCAGGATGGGGGGCTGTGTGTTGGGAGTGGGGGGGTGTTGGTGGAGTGGGGAGTGGGCAGCAGGACTTGATTTCTTTAGAGGCAGCAGTGGTTGTTGTGCAGTCAGGGGGGAGGGCGGTTGGTCAAATCTATTGAAAAACAGATTCAGGTTGTTCGCCCACTCCCTGCCCCCTGTGGCCTGGGGGGAGGTATTCTGGAGCCCCGAGATGGTTTTGAGGTTTCTCCAGACCCCGCTGATGTCGCTCTGTTGCAGCTTGTCCTCCATCTTCTTCCTGAAGCTGTCCTTGCCTTCTCTGATCTTTCTCCTCAGCTCCCTCTGTACGGACTTCAGCATCTCCCTGTTCCCTGACCTGAAGATCCTCTTCTTCTCTCTCAGAAGTGTTTTTATCTCAGGGTTGATCCAGGGTTTGTTGTTTGAGTGACGCCGTATGGTCTTGGTGGGAACGGATTTGTCCACACAGAAGCTGAGGTAGCCCGTGAAGGTGTGAATGAGGCCATCGATGTCCTCACCATGTGGATCGCAGAGCTGCTTCCAGGCGGTGGCTTCAAAACAGCCCTTTAGGGTGTCCATTGTCTCCTCAGACCATAACTCCACAGTGTGCATGGCCGGAGGTTGTCTGTGCACTAGGGGTTTGTACACCGGCCGGAGATGAACCAAGTTGTGATCCGATCTCCCGAGTGGGGGGAGTTGTGATGAGGTGTACGCCTCCTTAGTGTTTGCGTAGAATAAATCCAGTGTTTTATTGTCTCTAGTGTGGCATGTGACATACTGGGTGAACGTGGGTAGAATGGGAGACAGTGAAACATGGTTGAAATCGCCTGAGATGAGGAGAAGAGCATCTGGGTGTTCTGTCTGCAGCCTGCTGGTTACTGAATGGATGACGTCACGCGCTGTCCCAGCGTTCGCCGTCGGATTTGCATAAACAACAATGCAGATCACGTGTGAGTGTTCTCTCGGGAGATATGTAGGCCTCATGCTAACAGCTAGCAACTCAATGTCTTTGCTGCAGTGTCGTTGTTTAACAGTGATATGTCCCGGTCTGCACCAGTTGTTGTTAACATACATTATCACTCCACCGCCCCTAGCCTTGCCACTGTCTGGTGTTCGGTCAGCTCGTATCATGTGAAAACCCTCCAGCTCAATGTTAGCATCTGCTGCTAGTTCAGTTAGCCACGTCTCAGTAAACAAAAGGAGAGAGCACTCCCGGTAAGTGCTATCATAACGGGAGATAGCCGCTAGCTCATCTAACTTTCCCAGTATCGACCGTACATTTCCCATGACAACAGATGGAAGGGAGGGTCTGTACCTTATATTTTTTGTCCTCCGCCTTACTCCAGCCCGGCAGCCGCGGCGTTTTCGCCTCAGTTCTCTCGGTATGTCGAGTTTTTCCAATGGGACCGGGTGGCGGTTGAATGCTAGCAGCTGTTCTCTGTTGTATCGTATCCTGCTATAAACAGTGGCTCCGTCCACCGGCTCAGGAGACATTTAGGACGATCTGTGTGTCCGTGATATAAGTGGGGTGAAAAAAAAAGACGGATCAAAAGAGAGAGGAAGGGAAAAAGACTCGGAATCGAGCCGCTGTTGCAAAAGGCAGCCTACTCGTGTGGCGCCGAGAGAAAAAAAAAAAAAAAAAAAAAATTTTGTAGACCTCTGCAATTCCATGAAGTTAAATTAAGATCAACGCTTTGGTCTATGATCAATAGGGAGTTTGGGATTACCTCGCAATATAAACATGCTCATACAGAGAAGCAAAAACATGAGTGGTTGAACATTCATCCTACAAACTACACACAAACAAATTCCCCCTTCCCACGTTTGTGGTAATCCCCCCAAAATCAAAAAAAAAAATTCCATCTCCCGATATAGCCATCGACCGCTCCACACCCACGAGGATCAGCCAAAGCCACTCCTTCATCCTCCCAATCACCCTAACTCTACTGCTTTTAATGACGTAACATTAACTCTCTTCTGTACTTTTCCAACTTAACTCCAAAATTTTATAGCAACTTTGTACATCATAGGTTTTTTTTTTTTTAATATGTAATACAATCTATATTTTGTAAACTTGCTATATGCTTCAGATCAGTTAGATGCCTGTGCAAATGCTTAAATATTCTACCTTATATTTTGTTCATGCTTAGCTCCCACCAGTCTCTTCTTGGATCTTCTTGATGAACTCCTGCGCCTCCTCAGGGGTCTTGAAGATGTGTGTTCTGCCCTTATACGTGACCAACAGTCTTGCAGGGTGAATCACTCCATGACGAATCCCAAGGTTGCGCAGCTCTTTACGGATGGGGTCAAACTGTTTCCTTAATTGTTGGATTCCTGTGGCCAAATCTGGGTAGAACCGCACCTGTTGATCCTGGTATTTAATTTCTCCTTTGGCTCGCGCCGCGTTGGAGATAGTCATCCTGTCTCTGTAGCTGAGGAACTTCATAATTAACGTCCTCGGTGGTCCCTTATTATCTCTCAGTGGGCCAATTCGGTGGGCGCTTTCTAAAACGACTGATGATTGCAGCTCCGCGTTGTTCAGCGCTTCTGGAATCCACTTTTCCAAAAAGGAACATGGGTCCCGACCCTCGGTTCCCTCCGGTAGACCCACCAGCCTCAGGTTGTTCCGTCTCGACCAGGACTCCAAGTCCAGGACGTTATCTTTCAGACATTTATTTTTTTTTTTTTTTCCAAAGTGCGCACCTTTAATTGAAGGCTGGTGACATCATCCTCAGCACTGGAGATTCGAAGCTCCACCTGCGCCACTCGTTCCACACAATCACCCAATTCCTTTCTCATTCCCTCTATCGCTGCTATAATCCCATCAAATTTAGCGGAAAAGTCTGCTCTCATTGAGCTAATGGCAGCGAGCACCGCACCTGTGCTGTCGCCAGCAGTCACCGCACTACCGCTAGCTTCCTCCGCCATATCTGGAGCTTTTTCTGCTGCGTCACAGACGTGAAAGTCCGTTAATTTGGACTGTTTCGGCGGTTCAATTTTTCCTCCACCTGATTTCCCAGCCTTAGGCTTCACCGGCATATCCTCGCCCAAACGCTGGGATAGGTTCTGTTCCAAATAAGAGAGTTATTTGCCGACTTTTTATCTCTAGGAGCAGAGCAGAGTGAGACGTGTCCTCCTACATAGCCGCCATAACCGGAAGTCCCAGTTTTCCATTAATTTTGGTGCATTTCTTGTAAATTTTATGACTTTTTGTCTCAAATTTGTAATGTGTTGGTAGCTTTCATGTTTTTTTCATACACTGCAAATTTAGTCATGTAAGTTTGTGACCATTTAGGCAAAATTTGGACTTTATCATCAAGTTGCTGTTTTTTCTCTTGTAGACTTGTGACCTTTTCTCCTAAATTTGTATTTTTATAAATGTGGAATTAAAATCAGAATTTTTTTTTTTTTTTTTTTGGGGGGGGGGGTACATATTTGAACACTGCATTTGAAACCTAAATACCAATTTAATGAATGAATATTCAGATAATCAGATATCTGGCACAGCCCTAACTGATAGACCTTTATTTTCATATTAATCCACAATGTAAACAACATTCTACTGCATTTCAAAACATGAGAATATCATGATTCATAAATTCTAAGAACTAAGTCAAATAATCACACTTTAAAATAAATGCTTCAAATAGCTCTATTCGCATGATAAATGTAGGAAATTATAAAGTTTTAAACAGAATTATTAAAATATAACAGTTTCACAGTATTCTATTTTTTAAAATGTACTAGTATAGTTCAGAACATCTAGTTTTTATACAGTAGAACATCTATCATTTTATGTCTTTTCTACTGCAATAATACTTAATTAAAGAGATATCACTAAACTACTTTGCTTTAATTTACAAAGCCTATATAATTTATGCTGCATGTTCTCTACCTGTCCTCTGTCCAGCTGGCCTCCTCCTGGTCATGGCTAATTGCTGGCTCTTCATCTGAGTAAGGGGTTGGGTTTTTTGCTGCCCAGATGCTACAAAAACATTTAGTAAAGCTGTTATTTTACTGCAAACACAGGCCATACATTAACATTTTCTAAGTAAAATTCTGTGATATGTTTTTCTGGGCCAAACATTATTTCATTTCACTTGACATTTTTCTTGGTAATAGCTGGCCACATGATAATTAGGTCTACAGCTGAGGTCTACAGCTTCAGCCATCCTCTGTCTTTACCTTTAGTCACCACCTCAGTGCCTTTTGAAAATAAATCTGTTAGTTTAGCACATTTTGCGGCATCATTATCCAAAGTCCTCTTTTTTGAAAAAAAAAAAAAAAATCTAGCCTTTTCTGCTCCTCCTCAGTTCATGCAAGACAGGAGTTGCAGCACTGCTGCTGAACTGTAGGGACTTACCGGCTACGGTAGGGAGGGGGGAATTTCCACAGGGGAAGGAACATCTATTTCATCCATTTTCATGCATCCAGAGACTGTGGTGCAGTGTCTCCGCTGTCTCCACCGGAGTAGTGGTCTAGAGGTAGAGCATCCGCCTCACAACTGGGAGGTCGGGGCTCAAGTCCTGGCCGGGTCATGCCAAAGACCATATAAAAACGGAACTTCCTGCCGTCCAGCTTGGTGCTCAGCAAAAATGGAACGGAGGAGGGAAATGTGGGCAGCAGTGGCTCTGGAGGTACAGCGGGTCATCCAATAACCAGAGGGTTGGTGGATCGAATCCCGTTCTCCCCAGCCATCCTGCCGTTGTGTCCCTGGCAAGACACTTTACCCACCTTGCCTCCAGTGTCCATGACATTGGGTGTGAATGTGTATAAATGTTCGGTAGTGGTTGGAGAGGCCTTTGGCGCGGATTGGCAGACACGTTTCCGTCAGTCTGCCCCAGGGTAGCTGTGGCTACAGTAGTAGCTTACCACTACCATTGTCTGGAGTGAATGAATAATGGTCTCACTGTAAGCACTTTAAGATGTCACTTGACATGTAAAGCGCTATATAAATCTAATCCACTATTATTAGTATCATTAGAATGTGAAACGTCGTGTGCTTTTACCACACATTATCAGATTAAATTGACAGTCGTTTTTTTTTTTCCCCTCACTGGAACACCGGCCCAGTAGTGGACCGGCCCACTTGGAATTCTCCCAACTCTCCCTATGGGCCACTCCGAGCCTGCTTTAGAGGTTGCCACACAAAACTAAATCATTTTTTTTCCTTCTCTTATACCTCCGCCACCCATCTGCAACAATCAGAGTCCTCTTGTCCACTGGAAATGCCTAAATATTCACAAATAATATCTGACAAGGAAATATCCACTACAAACAAGCACAAGCCAACTTCCCATGCCCCCAAACAATCCCATACTCTTTTGCGCGCATCAAAGATGGTGGCATTTGCGAAAAGGTCCACATGTAAGAATTTTACTGTTCATCAACATCTGGATGCTTTCCCCCATAGACTGAGTCTCCATCATGTCATTCATTCTCTCCCCATCTGTCTTCTTCATCTTTGTCATCATCTTCTCTATTCTCTATTGCAGTACAAGGTTCAACCTTGATGGATTTGTGCAATTTCTGGCTCTTATTATTATTATTCCCTTGTGGTTGTACGGGGATTTACCTGATGTCAGTGATGATTCAGTCGAGACATCCTCACTAGTGGAGTTGAGGAAGTCATCCAAAGCCTCCTGGTCTGACAGGTTAGTAACAGTCATCTGATCCAGAAGACGCACATCCACATCCACTCCTGCAGGCTCTGCAAAGTTCAAACATTCTGTTCAAACAGAACAGATGTGTGTCCATCCAGAACCTAAAAAGCTTAACATACAAATAAGTCTTGTGTAGGTACAGTGGATAAAAGTCTACACATCCCTGTTCAAATGTCAGATTTTTGTGATGTAAAAAAATGAGACCAAGATAAATCATTTCAAAACTTTTTGAACCATTAATGTAACCTATAACCTGTACAACTGAATTGAAAAACAAACTGAAATCTTTTAAGGGGAAAAATAAAAAACTTACAATAACCTGTCTGCATAAATATGCACACCCTGTTATAACTAGGGATGTGGCTGTGTTCACAATTAACCAATTACATTCAAACTCAAGTTAAATGGGAGTCAGCACACACCTGCCACCACCTGGAATTTCCCCATTGTGGGACTAATAAAGGCTTATCTTATTTAAAGTGCCAATGATTAACCCCAAATAAAGTTCAGCTGTTCTAGTAGGCTTTTCCTGACATTTTTGTAGTCACGTCTTACAGCACAAGCCATGGTCCACAGAGAGCTTCCAAAGCATCAGAGGGATCTCATTGTTCAAAGGTATCAGTCAGGAGAAGGGTACAAAAGAATTTCCAAGGTATTAAAAATACCATGAAACACAGTGAAGACAGCCATCATCAAGTGGAGAAAATACGGCACAACAGTGTCATTACCAAGAACTGGACGTCCCTCCAAAATTGATGAAAAGATGAAAAGAAAGCTGGTCAGAGAGGCTGCCAAGAGGCCGACAGCAACACTGAAGGAGCTGCAGGAATTTCTGGCAAGTACTGGCTGTTTAGTACATGTGACAACAATCTCCCATCTTCTTCATATGTCTGAGCTATGGGGTAGGGTGGCAAGATGGAAGCCTTATCTTACAAAGAAAAACATCCAAGCTATTTGAAATCTCCCAAATGCATGTGGGAAAATGTGTTATCGTCTGATGAAATCAAGGTTGAACTTTTTGGCCGTAATTCCAAAATGTATATTTGGCGCAAACACAACACTGCTCATCACCAAAAGAACACCATACCTACAGTGAAGCATGGTTGTGGCACCATCATGCTTTACGGCTGTTTTTCTTCAGCTGGAACTGGGGCCTTAGTCAAGGTGGAGGGAATTATGAACAGTTCCAAATACCAGTCAGTGTTGGCACAAAACCTTCAAGCTTCTGCTAGAAAACTGAAGATGAAGAGGAACTTCATCTTTCAGCATGACAATGACCCAAAGCACACATCCAAATCAACAAAAGAAAGGCTTCACCAGAAGAAGATTAAGGTCTTGGAATGGCCCAGCCAGAGTCCAGACCAGAATCCAATCGAACATCTGTGGGGTGATCTGAAGAGGGTTGTGCATAGGAGATGCCCTCGCAATGTGACAGATTTGGAGCGTTTTTGCAAAGAAGAGTGGGCAAATATTGCCACATCAAGATGTGCCATGCTGACAGACTCCTACTCAAAAAGACTGAGCGCTGTAATAAAAGCCAAAGGTGCTGCAACAAAGTATTAGTTATTATTTATTTATTTAGCGAATGCAAAGTCCTTAAGCCAAGCAGTTGCCTCCTGGTTTGCTGTATGGAGGGTGTGTAATCCTCCTTCCAGTCTTTGGAGCGGGCAAGCCTCTATGATGTGTTCCATTGTTTGCTCCTCTCCACATGCGCACAGTGGGCTAGGGCTACTGCCCCATCTGTGAAGGCTGGCCAAGCAGGGGCCATGTCCAGTCCTGAAGCGATTGAGTGTAGACCACTGTCTCCTTGGGAGGTTGGTGCCCGGGACCTGTTGGTTGGGGTTTATCACCAGCTGTTTGTTTGAGACCTCCTTGGTCTCCCATTCCTCTTGCCAAGCTGTCTGGACGGTAAAGTCAGCTGGGGGAGGGTTTTTCCAAATCGGCCGTCTGGATGAAAGTCGGGCAGTGTGTGGGGTGTAGATATCTGCATGGATTGGTAAGTGAGGAGAATCTTTAACTTTTTGGAGCATCCTTTGAGTTAATGCTGCTCGCCGGATGTGTGGAGGGGCTATGTTTGACAGTACAGAGAGCCAGGGGAGTGGTGTTGAGCGGATTGTTCCAGTTATAGTTCTCATGGTTGTGTTGAGCTGGGTGTCTACATGGTGTGTGTAAGATGACCTGGACCAGACAGGGGCACAATATTCTGCTACAGAGTATGAAAGGGCCAGTGCTGAGGTGTGCAGGGTGGAGACTGCCGCCCCCCATTTTGCACCAGCGAGCTTGCAGAGCAGGTTGTTTCGTACCTTCACCTTAGCAGCCGTCCCCTTTAGATGTTCCTTGAAGGATAAGGTCCTATCAAGGGTCACTCCAAGATAAGTTGGATTTGGGGCATGCTTAAGCTTGAGTCCGCTCAGGTGGATGTTTAGTTCTCTGGCAGCTTTTGCATTGTGGAGATGGAATACACTGGAGACGGTTTTTGCTGGGCTTGGTTTTAGGCACCAGATTTTGCAGAACTGGTCCAGTTTGGCAAGATCTTCCGTGAGCACCCGTTCCAGTGGTTCAAAGTCTGGTGCTTGGAATGCCAAACAGATGTCGTCTGCATAGATGAATTTGCGGGATTTTGTAGTAGGCAGGTCGTTTATGTAGAGGTTGAACAGAGTTGGAGCTAGAACTGAGCCTTGTGGGAGTCCGTTTTTCTGCATTCTCCATGCACTTGTGTTCTGACTGAGGTGGACTCTGAACCTTCGGTTGGTCAGCAGGGTTTTTATAATTGCTGTTGCCCAAGCAGGGATCGCCTTTATAAGTTTCAGGAGGAGGCCTTTGTGCCAGACCGTATCATAGGCGGCTGTAAGATCGAGAAACACAGCCCCTGTCTTCAGTCTGCTCTCAAAGCCATTTTCGATGAAGGTGGTTAGGGCCAGTACTTGTTCTCCTGTACTGCGGTCCTTGCGGAAACCTGCTTGATCCACACTTAGAATATCCTCTATTTCTGGGGAAATGCGTTGCAGTATTAGGCGCGCCATGATTTTGTAAGGAACGCTGAGTAGGGAGATTGGGCGGTAGCTTGCTGGTAGTTTGTGGTCTTTGCCAGGTTTTGGGATGGCAATGACCTTTGCTGTCCGCCATTTCTTTGGGATCGAGTTTGTTTGTGTGATCCTTGTGTAGAATTGTGTCAACCAGGTTAGGGCTCGGGGGCCAAGATTTTTCATGAATTCTGGGAAGATGTTATCGTATCCTGCTGCCTTTCCACATTTCAGGCCCTGTAGGACTTTCTCCAGTTCAGCAGTCTCGAAGGGTTCAGGGTTCGTTTCCTCTACAGGCATTTTTTGGTGTTTTTTTAGCTCAGTTGTAACTGCTCTTCTGGTGTCTTTGTCTTGGGGTGCTTTGGCGATAGTCAGTAGGTGGGATGCAACTTGGTTGGGTGTGACGGATGCTCGGCTTTGGCTAGGGGGCTTCTGTGCAGCTCCTAGGTGACGGATGAGGCTCCAACATTTCCTGCTAGAGTGGGTAAAGCTCTAAAAGTATTAGTTTAAGCGTGTGCATATTTATGCAAAGAGGTTATTGTAAGGTTTTTTTTTCCCCCTTCAAAGATTTCAGTTTGTTTTTCGATTGGGTTGTACAGGTTATAGGTCACATTAATGGTGGAAAAAGTTTTGAAATGATTTATCTTGGTCTCATTTTTTACATCACAAAAACCTGGCATTTGAACAGGGGTGTGTAGACTTTTTATGTCCACTGTAATGATAGCATTTATTCATTTCCTTCAGTCATTAAAGGACCTAAGAGAGTTGTTCAATAAAGATTTCCCCTGACTCATTTCTCATGGACTGAGGAATCAAACTTGACACAGTTATTAGTCTCTCTCTACATAAGTACCACCAAGGGTCACACACTTCCTATCTCTTTGTGCAGCTGTGGAGACCTTACCTGTAGAAGTCTGCAGATTGTGTCAGAAGCCATGATTTGACCTCGGAAATCAGTGTTTGGTTTGGCATACTTTATTTAACCCAGAGGGAAATTCAAGGGCTGAATGAGGCAGCCACAGTGCTGTGCCAATCCCTTCACCATTCACACACACAAATTCACACCTAGGGCCACTTTAGCATCTCCATTAACATAACACATGTTTTTGGAATGTGGAATGTTGGATCTGAACCCACAACCTTCTTACTGTGAGGCAATAGTGCTAACCACTACACCACCATGCTGCCTATGTGGTGTAATTTTGGAAATGCTCACCCTTCAAAAATGACTTCATGGTTGGAAAGAGGTGGAAGCCAAATGGTGCGAGGTCGTGGGAGTAAGGGGGTTAAGGAAGGATTTCATAGCTGCAGGACTGTGCTTCCGTCTGGGCAACATGCTAGTTGTAAATCGGGTGGTTGTCTTGCAAGCAAGGGACACTGTTGGTAAGCATGCCACGCCTTTCAGTTTTTATGACATTCTACAATTTGTGCAGCAGTAAAGTGTAAGTCCCGGTAAATGTATACTTTATTGATCCCCAGAGGGGAAATTGAGGACATCCACCTGGATGGATGAAGCAGCCACGGTACGGCGCTATCCCTTTACCATTCACACATACATTCACACCTAGGGCCACTTTTAGAGTCTCCAATTAACCTAACCTGCATGTTTTTGGCCTGTGGGAGGAAACTGGAGAATTCCCGGAGTAAACCCACACAGACACGGGGAGAACATGCAAACTCCACACAGATCACTGTTGCATGCCGCAGTGCTAACCGCTGCACCACCGCACCGCCGTGGTACCCTTTGTCAAGACATTCATCATCAATACTCCATGCTGATCCCAAAAGACCGTGAGCAGGACCTTACCCACCAAGGGTTGAGCGCATGCCTTCTTCAGAGGTGGTAAGTCAAAGTGCTTCCATTGCTTCGACTAGGCTTTTTTCTCTCGATCAGTGATGGACCCATGTTTCATCCTGCATGATTAGTCTGTCGAAGAAGTCCTCCTGGTTTTCTTGGCACATGGCCAAAAGAGGCTGGGAGCACATGACTCAATCTTGCCTCTGGAAAGGTGTGAGCAATCTAGGAATCCATCGTGCAAACAACTTTTGCATGTGCAAATGGACATGGATGATTTTTTTTTTCCACAGACCCCGCACTGATCTTGACATCTTGGGCTAGTTGGCGTATGGTTACACGGTGATCCTCCAAAATGGTGGCCTCCTTGCTTGATGGTGTATTCATCAATGCAACCAAGCCAATCTAAGCAAATCATGCATACTAAACTTAAACTAATACAAAATTCTGCAACCTGACTTCAAACAAGAACCAAAAGACTTGATCATAAAACTCCTGTTTAATTTTCACTTCACAGGCTCCCTGTTAAACAGAGAATTGATTTTAAAATACTGCTTACTGTTTTTAAAGCAATGAATAGCCTTGCCCCACCATATATTTCTGACATGCTCTCTGAATACCTACCAGACAGAAACCTCACGTCATCTACTAAAGGTCTCCTTCCTAGCCAAAGAAATTGCTCTAGGTCAGCTCTTGGTGCCTTCAGTCAGTGCGGTCCCACTTTATGAAATTCACAACCAAAGGACCTACAGTAGGGTCTGCTTCATCTGTGTCTTTGTTTGAAAACAGATTAAAAACTTACCTCTTTTCAATAGCATTTGGTTAAGTGCATTCTGGTTAACATTTCTATTAACTGAATAGACTTTTGTAAATACAATTTTTGTGTATATCTATATTTTATATATGCTACTTTTGCTGATCTAATGCCCTAAAGCACAACAAGTCTATGTACGTCGTACGAAATTTGCAATAGAAATAAAACTGATTTAACGTGAATGCCACACTGTGGTCACCTGGGGATGGGTGCTATTTCCACCATGTCCAACAACACTTGAACTGTAAATGCCAGTGCCTGATGATACGATGAGGCATCCTGCCCGTAAGTCTCTTTCATCTCATCAAGCATCTCCCGTGGTGTGTGTGGCCTCAAGTACAGGAAACTGATGACCGCTCTGCATTCAACAGGCTCGATTATCACACCCTACCCCACCCTAACAGGTTTGAAAGACAAACTCTTAGTAGTTCAGAGCTACAAATTACCATGTGACTAATGATATATGTATTGTACACATGTGCACTTTCAGCCTCCTACAATAACAGGAAGTGGGTCAGGGGAAATCTTTAATGAACAGCCCTCGTAACCCAGCCACAGGTGTGTGTGTGCGTGTGTGTGTATGTGGGGGGGGGGCATGAGCCAGTGTCCCCTAATGCAGGTTCCAAGCCCAGAAAAACGGAGGGTTGCATAATGAAGGGGATCCAGCATAAAATCTTTGCCACATCAAACATGTTGATCATCATGAAGAAAATTTCCATATCAGATTGGTCAAGACCCTGTGCTGAGTAGACAGCTACTTTTTCTTTAGCAACTGTATTGCAGTAAATACTGTTTTGGTGACTCGTGACTTACCTCTGTGCTGAAGGTGTCCAGTGGACAGGTACTGCACCATGTCTTGGTTAAAGGCTTCTTCATAGACTTTTTGTCGTGCTTTCTGTTTTTGTTGCATGGCCTGTTCCAGAGCCGCCACCTTCTGAGCATGTTCACTGTTCAGTTCCACTTCAAAAGGGAAGACAATTTTATTCATTTGAATGCCACATTTATCAAATGATACTATAAAAAGTAGTGTCTTTATTTGACAATGCTCAGAACACGGGCGAGGACAGCCCCTTTTTAGGGGTGCTGCAACACCCCTAAATTTAAACTCAGCACCCCTAAAAAATGCAGGAAGAAAAGCTTTTACTTTAAAATGTTAGTTCATCTTTGACAAGTTGAAATAACACCCAAAACATGGTCAGTAGTTTGTGGTTTAAACTTTTTAAGAATAAAAATTAAAACACCCCACCTCGCACATGCCATCTCTCACCTGTGCCTGCACCACTCTGCAGCCAGCGTGACACTCACGCACATGCACAGACTGAGGTGCAGTGGATCCAGTAAGTAGCTCAAAGGATGTGTCTCACACTGCTTTACTTTTACCCATCATTACAAACACTTCATTATTATTACTAGTCCTCATTTTGCTGCACCATACCACAGATTACTTTTCATCAGAAAGGAGTTAGTCAAGATAGCTAGTAGCTGACGTTTTTCTTTAATGTTATGTTGTCAATCAACCACTGTGACCTGTCTGAATGTGAGACAAAGAGGCTATTGTTGTTTTGGTATGAGCAAAAATATTAACGCTAAGGTGTCACTGTTTTTGGATGCAAAAGTGAGCAGAATAGTATATAGAGAGATTTGAACTTACTTTCTAGCAATTCCACCTCCTTCCTGTGACAAGACAGAAAATACCATTAATAACAAAAAATCTTTAGAATCAAGGTATGAGTCAGCATTATATGATGGTATTTTGGAAAAAAATGTGTTAACTATGGAAATCCAGCGGAAGGTGTTCTCTTTTTAGTGGCATAAAAACAATGTCATATAGGTCTTCATGCTTAATTGGTCTGCTATAATTAATTTACAACACGTAATGTGGTTGAGTAACCTCCTGAGCTGATTTCTTTGCCTGTTGAGGTCCAATACTTTGATCCTTCTGAAACAGTGCAACATATTTTCCATGACCACAGAATACGTCTCCAGACATGGTGGTTCAAGAAACAGAGAAACTACTCACTGCAGCTGGCAACAAGTTATTTAACCTTAACTGGTTCAGTGAATAGCTTCTTTTTTCTCAAACTGTGTTGTCAAACTCATGCCATTTAGGGCCAAGACCCTGCAGCCAGACAATAACGCAGGTGACGTCACTGATCAGCAATCGGTGAGAAGGAATTCAGGGGAATCGACCGCTGAACTGACTGGCTGAAAAGAAATCCTGCAGGGTCTTGGTCCTCCATGGCACGGGTTTGACATCCCTGTCCTTAACAGCCATGTTAGATGACATATTTCATCATCGTGCATCATCAGTCATTATCAGCTCTCCCATGATCAACACATCTTGGCAACCAGACCGACAATGATGAAGTAGCTCATTCCAGCCTGATGAAATCACCCTGGAAGTGCTCAGATCTTCTGACTGTTGACCTTAAGTTCAGCCTAGATACAGACCCATCTAGGATGTGCTTAATGCCTAGGAAAGTACTTTTTTTTTTTTGTGAAATCATAAATGTCCAGATCTCTTGACCTTTGGCAATGGCCTTAACTTGGATACAGACCTCCCCGCAGCTCATTGTGTGTAAATTTGGTGAGAATCGATATAACTGCCTAGAAGGAGTAGTGATTTTCCTAAAAATCACGTAGGTCCTCAGATCTCCTGACCTTTGACATTGTCCTTGAACACAACTTGGAAGCAGACCCTCCTGGGGATCCTTGTGAGTTTGGTGACCACTGGGGAAATTAACTAGAAGGAGTAGCAATTTTAATGAAATCACCTAAATGCCCAGATCTCCTGACCTTTGACCTTGACCTCAGCTTGGATGCAGACCTACCTGAGGATCATTGTGAGTGACTTTGGTAAGCATCAGGGCAAATGCCTAGGAGTAGCAGCAATTCCCATGAAATGTTGACAGACGGGCAGATGGCCAACGCCATGTCATTGCATTAGTTCCATTCGGCTTCATCAGAATGAGCTAAAAAACTGATGCAACTCTTGATGGAAATAAATACTGTGACACTGCATACGCTTACTGAAAGATGCCACAGAGAATGCATGTCATCAAAGTTACAGCCCAAACTGATACAAATTTTTTTGACCCACAGTGTAGTCTGAAAAGTCTAACCGTTGGCCACTAAACCAGCAATGTATTTCATCCTGCAATGCATACAAAAATGGATGAGGGAAGGGAGCCTTGCACCACAACAATAACCATCTCAAACTCATTCATCTTCAACTGCTTAATCCTTTTTGGATTGCGGGGGCGGGGGGGGGGGGGGGGGGGGTTGGAGTGGGCGACAAGCAGGGTACACCCTGGACAGATCGCCAGTCCATCACAGGGCCATCTATCTCACACTATTTACATTTATTAATATGATAAAGCAGACTTGAAATAATGTTTAGTACAAAAGACAACCTTGTTAATTTGTCACTGTTGCATAGTAATGATGCAATTAACAATACCAAATAGGGTGAGCAGTGCCCAATTTTTTTTTTAGTTTTTTTTTTTTTTTAGTTTTCTAATGAGTTCACTACAATCCTCTACATTTGAAATCACTATATAATGAGTGGGTGGAAGTGAATGGTGAATGAATGATTTCAGACAACCTCATTTCACCAGTAATTGTGGACTTAAAGGGGTCATTATCGCACTTTTTCCCCCCACATTTTAATAGCTCACACGTCTTAATGAAAGTTTATCCTATCTTGTTCAAATTTTCTTTAATGATTTAATTATTGCAGCAATTGTTTTCCAGCCTTTCTGAAAACACTTCATTTTAATGCTGTCACTCAATGCTGCCCTTCCTCTTATGTCACTTAGCCATTAGCTGGCTAGCTCCTAGCCATTAGTTTGGCTCAGCGGAGCTGGCTTGATTGTATCTTGAGCCAAATACAAGTCAAGTCGGTCCCTGACTGAATCATCTCCCAAAGTCAGCCCTGGGATCTTTAAGCAGAATGTGAACGTTTGTCTTAAAGAATGAAATAATGCATCACAGGTGGACAAGAGCAGTTCTAGTGGTCGATAGGATACAACTGACCCTGGAGTACAGTAAGCACAGAAACATATGTGAATGAGTGAGTCAACTCCCAGCTTCAGCTAGCCACCTCAAATCCTGGTTTGAGAAAATACAACTTTTAACTACATAAAAACAATGTGTAAAAATGAAATACAGACGTGGACAAAATTGTTGGTACCCCTCTGTTAATGAAAGAAAACCCCACAATGGTCACAGAAATAACTTGAATCTGACAAAAGTGGTAATAAATAAAAATTCTATGAAAATTAACCAATGAAAATCAGACAATGCTTTTGAATTGTGGTTCAACAGAATTATTTTAAAAAACAAACTCATGAAACAGGCCTGGACAAAAATGATGGTACCCTTAACTTAATATTTTGTTGCACAACCTTTTTTTTTTTTTTTGTTACTTATTTGTACCCGTAGGTAGACTTGGTTTGCAGTCTGGTGACAAGCCACCGGCTGCTGGTCGCTGCGTGCGCGAGCGCCCTAAACCTACATGTTTTTGGTATGCGGGAGGAAACCGGAGAAATCCCGGAGTAAACCCACGCAACACGGGGAGAACATGCAAACTCCACACAGCTCACTGTTGGTCAGGGGCTGGGATCGAACCCACGATCTCATGATCCCCGCGGTCCCCCGGCCGAGGGTAAAACTGTGCTGCCACAGTGCTAAACCACTGCGCCACCGTGCAGCCCAAAACAACCTTTTGAGGCAATCACTGTAATCAAACGATTTCTGTAACTGTCAATGAGACTTCTGCACCTCTCAGCAGGTATTTTGGCCCACTCCTCATGAGCAAACTGCTCCAGTTGTCTCAGGTTTGAAGGGTGCCTTCTCCAGACGGCATGTTTCAGCTCCTTCCACAGATGTTCAATAGGATTTTGATCAGGGCTCATAGAAAGCCACTTTAGAATAGTCCAATGTTTCGCTCTTAGCCATTCTTGGGTGTTTTTAGCTGTGTGTTTTGGGTCATTATCCTGTTGCAAGACCCATGACCTGCGACTGAGACCAAGCTGTCTGACACTGGGCAGCACATTTCTCTCTCGAATACCTTGATAGTCTTGAGATTTCATTGTGCCCTGCACAGATTCAAGACACCCTGTGCCAGATGCAGCAAAGCAACCCCAGAACATAACAGAAACTCCTCCATGTTTCACAGTAGGGACAGTGTTCTTTTCTTGGTATGCTTCATTTTTGCGTCTGCGAACATAGAGCTAATGTGCCTTGCCAAAAAGTTCGTTTTGTCTCGTCTGTCCATAGGACATTCTCCCAGAAGCTTTGTGGCTTCGTCTCCCATGAAGTCCACTTTGGCTCAAACAACGACGGATGGTGCGATCTGACACTGATGTACCTTGACCTTGGAGCTCACCATGAATGTGTTTAGAGGTTGTTCTGGGCTCTTTTGTTACCATTCGTATTATCCGTCTCTTCCATTTTTCATCAAGTTTCCTCCTGCGGCCACGTCCAGGGAGGTTGGCTACAGTCCCGTGGGTCTCAAATTTCTGAATAATATGTGCAACTGTAGTCACAGGAACATCAAGCTGCTTGGAGATGGTCTTATAGCCTTTACCTTTAACATGCTTGTCTATAATTTTCTTTCTAATCTCCTGAGACAACTCTCTCCTTTGCTTCCTCTGGTCCATGTTTAGTGTGATACACACCATGTCACCAAACAGCACAGTGACTACTTGTCACCCTTTAAATAGGCCGACTGACTGATTACAAGTTTGCAGACACCTGTGATGTTAATTAGAGGACACATCTTGGTTGAACATGTCCCTATGGTCACATTATTTTCAATCTTTTCTAGGGGTACCATCATTTTTGTCCAGGCCTTTTTCATGAGTTTGTTTTTTAAAATAATTGTGTTGAACCACAATTCAAAAGCATTGTCTGATTTTCACTGGTTAATTTTCATAGAATTTTTATTTATTACCACTTTTGTCAGATTCAAGTTATTTCTGTGACCATTGTGGGTTTTTCTTTCATTAACAGAGGGGTACCAACAATTTTGTCCACGTCTGTATATGATCAAATGTTGTTAGATGAACAAGGATTCCAGTGGGCGTGAATAGGATTTATAGAAAATAGCAATTAAAACCAGACAGATCCCGGCAGCCTGTCCATCACCTCCTCCCCACCAAAGTAAGCTGTGCCCCAGTTACGCTGATTAACGCAGACCACCTAGCACTCTACTGCTAACAGTTCTTTGTAGAATCATTGTGAAATTATTAAAAAATAAGACAGAATGACGAGCGCTATATTATCAGCTGTGGATTAGTGAACCAGGTGGAATCATGGATGTATATTAGGGTGACTGAAATCTAAGCCGCACTTGGTGAGAGTTTCCTAGTACCCCCATTAGCTCAGGGGCTAATGCCTTTAGCTCCCCTTCCATCTACATGACAGACAGCTATGCTGGCCAATAATAGAGCAGTGGGCGGGTATAAAGGATGACGCTGGGCTGGGTTTACCATTTCTTGACATAGAGGAAAAACTCTGGAAGAGTCAAAATGGCTTCTTGGAGAGAAAAATAAGATAAAGGCTGTGTTGTGAAAAGCCACTCTCAGTAGTTTTCCCTCAGACTGAAGAGATGGCAGATCAAAGGTGCTAGGAGACAGGGGGAATTGTCATGGGTGGTTGATATGTAAATACAGCACCTCAGGTAGCGGAGGAGGGTTAATATAAAAGAGTGCCTGCAACCTGTGTGGCTAATGTTTTGGATTCTGGTGGATGTGAGAGGAAGAGAATAAAGTTTCATCTGCTCTGAACGCTCAGCCTGGTTATTCCTCTCCTCACACTGGTGACCCTTGACGCACAATGGAATGCGAGGCAAACACCCCGGAGACAACCCGAACGGGAAGTGCCAGCAACACATGCGCCATTTCGGTCAAACTCCCAGACTTTTGGCTACACGACCCAAAGTCTTGGTTCCTTCACACCGAGGCCCAGTTCGCGTTCTGGGGAATAACGGCAGATGACACCAGATACTACGACATGGTTGCAGCACTGGACGCACGCACAACCCAGCAGGTGGCGAGCCTGCTCCAACAGCCCCCAGCTTGCGACAAATACGGTGCTCTCAAAACCGCGCTGACCCGGCGCTACACACTCTCGGACTGTGAGAGAGCGGAGAGGCTCCTGACGCGCTCCGACTTGGGAGACGGGTCGGCGGTCGAATTGATGAAGGAGATGTTGGCGTTGATGGGCACAGATGACAGGCATTTCCTCTTTGCTCACCTTTTCCTCCGGAACCTCCCAACAGCAGCCAGAGTGGTCCTTGCCAATTCGCCGCTGCTGCCCGCGCGCAACTACCGGGCTATAGCCCAAGAAGCAGATCGGATCATCCTCACCACCAGAGCCCTCACAGTGAATGCAGCAGCGTCAGAACCCAGCGAGACGGCCAGCGGAAGTGAGGAGCCAGTGACGGTGGCTGCAGCGGAGGCCAAGAAGCACCAGAGAGACACGCTCTGCTTCTACCGTCGCCATTTTGGAGAGGATGCACGCCGATGCGTGCCACCGTGCCAATTCAAGTGCTCAGGAAATGCCAGGGCCGGCAGTCAGTAGCAGCTGCGACCGCCAGTGAAGCAAGCAAGCTGCTCTATGTGACAGACTCCCACTCGGAGAGACGGTTCCTCGTGGACTCCGGCTCCCAAAAGAGCCTCATCCTGTCATCCTACGCAGACCAGCTGGCGAGAAGTAGCGGCCCCGAGCTGGCGGCTGCAAACGGCTCAGACATTAAGACTTTTAGTGAGAGGACACTGACTATACCCTTGCTCGGCCGTACATACCAATGGACATTCGTCATAGCGGCATGTAACGTCCCCATTTTGGGTGCAGATTTTTTGTGTGCACACGGACTATTAGTCGATGTAGCTAACAGACGCCTGATTAACGCTATGTCTTTTGATTCTCTACCCTGTACAGCTAGAGGAGCCGGGTCCACAACACTAGCCAACGTCACAGCTCCAGGGGGTAAGTTCCACACACTACTCACCCAGTTCCCAGCACTCACAGTCCCGACGTTTTCGGCGACCGTCACTAAACATGGGGTGGAGCACTTCATTACCACCACGGGGCCGTCCGTTTTCGCACGACCTCGGCGCCTGGATGCAGCTAAACTGGCCATAGCGTGCGAGGAGTTTGCCAACTTGGAAAAGTTGGGCATCATCAGACGCTCAAACAGCCCATGGGCATCCCCGCTACATATGGTTCCTAAGGCCGAGGGATCGTGGCAACCTTGCGGTGATTTCCGCAGATTAAATAACGCCACAGCGCACGACCGCTACCCCATCCTGCATATTCAGGATTTTTCCGTTCACCTCACCGAGGCACGCACCAGGTCCCGGTGTATGCTGAGGACATACCTAAAACGGCAGTAATAACCCCGTTTGGTCTGTTTTTTTGTTTTTTTTACGCATGCCTTTTGGGATAAAGGGCGCGACGCAGACATTCCAACGCATGATGGATGCGGTGTTGCGCAATCTGCCGTTTGTGTTAGTCTACCTGGACGACATCCTGGTGGCCAGCGCGTCCGAGGACGAACACATAGCCCACCTCAGGACAGTTTTCCAGAGGTTGGAGGAGCACGGGTTAATAATCAACCCAGCGAAGTGCCAGTTCGGGGTGACGGGAATCAATTTTTTGAGCCACCGCATCTCACCGGAAGGGGTGATACCTTTGCCGGACAAGGTGCGCGCAGTGGCGAATTTTCCCCGGCCTCAGACGGTCAGGGTGCTGCAGGAGTTTTTGGAGATAGTTAACTTTTACAACCGTTTCCTCCCCCACGCAGCCCAGCTCATGCAGCCGTTGTACGCCACGTTCAAGAAATGGAAACCGGCGGACAGAGTCGACTGGACTCCTGAACGAGAGCAGGCGTTTTCCGAGGTTAAAACAGCCCTGGCTAACGCCGCACTGCTGGCGCACCCGGACCCGGCGGCTTGGATAGCGCTCACTACTGACGCCTCAGACGTGGCCATAGGGGCCATCGTGGAGCAGCACGTCGCCGGTTCTTGGCAACCTCTCGCCTTTTTTAGCAGGTCTCTGCGCGACAGTAAGCGTAAATACAGCACATTTGACAGGGAGTTACTGGCTCTCCACCTGGCCATACGCCACTTCCAGTTCTGGCTGGAAGAAGGGCGCGCCTTCACTGCGTTCGTGGACCACAAGCCGCTAATGTACGCGATGGCCAAGGTTTTGGAACCATGGTCGGGCTGGCAGCAGAGACAGCTGGCCGCAATCTCAGAGTTTATGACCGACATGCAGCATGTGGCCGGTAAACTCAACGTGGTGGCGGACTGCCTCTCGCGCGCATAAGTGGCCCCAGTCTACGTGGGGATAGATTACACGGCTATGGCCGCTGAGCAGATCGGTGATGCTGACATTTGCACGCTCCAGTCTGGACCAACAGGGTTAAGGCTGGAGAGCAGAGTACTGCAGGATGCGGGGCCCCCCCAATCTGTGACGTCTCCACGGGCCGCCTGCGCCCGGTGGTCCCACGCACTTGGCGCCGCCGCATTTTTGAGTTGGTTCACTCCCTGTCGCACCCAGGAATGCGCGCGTCAGTCAAAATGGTGGGAGCAAAGTTCATCTGGCCGAGCCTGCGCAAACAGGTGAAACAGTGGGCGGCAGCCTGCGTAGCATGCCAACGAGCCAAAGTGTACAGGCACACAAAGGCCACTTTGGAGCCGTTCCATATCCCGGCTAAGCGGTTTGACCACGTTTACGTGGACCTCGTGGGCCCCCTCCCACCATCGCAGGGGTTCACGCACCTCCTGACAGTGGTGGACCGCATCACGCACTGGCCTGAAGCAGTCCCGCTAACTTCCACTGCATCCGCAGAAGTTGCACACGCTTTTTTGACGATATGGGTGGCATGTTTCAGCGCCCCTTCAGACATCACGTCCGATCGGGGCCCGCAGTTTGTTTCCGACCTCTGGTCCACCATGGCCCGGAGCCTGGGCATCACAATTCATCGCACGACCGCGTACAACTCCCAGGCCAATGGATTATGCAAGCGTTTCCATAGATCGTTTAAAGCAGCGCTCAGGGCTTCGCTTACGGATGCAAATTGGGTGGACCGGTTGCCGTGGGTTCTATTAGGGTTGCATTCAGCACCGAAGGAGGATTTGGCGGCCTCCCCAGCAGAGCTGTTTTTTTCCCAGCCGCTGGAGCTCCCAGGGGAATTTTTGCCGGATAATCCCACGCCGAACACCAATCCGTCCCCGCGTTCACGGCATAGCGCAGGGGCAGGGACGCTATCTGGCCCGGCCCACCACTGTTTTCCCCACGCTTTTGTGCCAAAGACCTTGAAGGACGCGTCATTCGTATTTGTCAGGCACGATGCCCACCGGACCCCATTGCGCCCGCCCTACGATGGCCCGTTAAGAGTGCTGGAACCCGTGGACAAACATTTTGTGTTAGACTTGGGGGGTCGCCGGGAGACAATCTGTATAGACAGGTTTAAGCCCGCCTTTGTTTTAGCAGACGAACAGGTGGTGTTGGCCCGAGCTCCTCGGCGCGGAAGACCCCCACTGAGAACTCCCCAGGTAAATGACTCGTCAGATCAGTCACACGAGCATGCTGAAGGTGTCCCCCCGCCATTGTCCCCCCACACACGGACGCACCCCCAGGAACCCCTCATCGGCACAGCAGCGCCTTGGAGCCGAAGATCCCCCGTGACAGCAGCTATGGACGGAGGCTGAAGCCCAAAGGACATGAGGGTTAAGCAGTGTGGGAAGACACTCTCAGTAGTTTTCCCTCAGACTGAAGAGATGGCAGATCAAAGGTGCTAGGGGACAAAGGGAATTGTCATGGGGGGTTGATATGTAAATACAGCACCTCAAGTAGCGGAGGAGGGTTAATATAAAAGAGAGTGCCTGCAACCTGTGTGGCTAATGTTTTGGATTCTGGTGGATGTGAGAGGAAGAGAATAAAGTTTCATCTGCTCTGAACGCTCGGCCTGATTATTCATCTCTCCACAGTGTGTTTTTTTGAAGGTAAGTGAGTGTTTTGATATTTCTTCGATAATCACGACCAGACATTTCAGTTAATTGAAACCTACAAACAGACCATTTTTCAGTCAATGAGCCCTTTAAATCACAAGTGTGAATTTAGAATAAAGTCTTCAAAAACAAAGGAGATTGAGCAATAAAAGGTGAAATATTGAGTGTCAGATAAGGGCAAGAGCCTGTCAACCGTGCCTTAGTGAACCAAGTGGAAACAACTGGTTCACTAAGCATTTTTCTAATGACAAAGACTACTCAAAGCGCTTAACTAGTAACCACAGTAACCCTCTGCCCTTTGGGCTTATCAGAGTACCTAGAATACCTAGGGCTAATTTAGAATTACCAAATGATGTAATATGCACGTCTTTGGGTTATGGGAGGAAACCGGAGTACCCGGAGTAAACTCCCACAGGCCCTGGGAGAACGTGCAAACTCCACACAGAAAAGCTCCGAGCCCCACCAGCCTGGGGATTTGAGCCTGGAACCTTGTTTTTTAATCAACTAGTGCATTGCCCACAGAACCAAGTATTCCTGTCTGATACAGGTATCCCAATCAAGTTTTACAGGCCCAAATGTAGGCTGTGTTTGAAAGTGGAATACAGAGGTGTAGCCTATATGTACGCAATCACGTTAGACTTTGACAAATATAAAAGGGACTAAATGGCACTAAGATTTATTTGACTGTGTGAATATTAATTACAGAATACCTAACTATTGAAAATGAATGGGACATCCAATATTAGCGACTATTTCAGATCCCTTGTTTATTTGTTTGTCAGATCACTTATTTGTCTGATCTTTTATCACTTATATTCATAACAGTGGATCTTGTACTTTGGGGAATGGGAGTTGTTCAGTCACCATTATAATTATTTTAGTTTATATTACTGTTCAGTGATGGAGTTCAGTGGAATATTGAATTTCTTCTGTGTATCATCAATAAACCCATGCAGTACTATAACAGGACATGTTTAAAAATATTTGAGACCCATCGTAGTGCATCATTTTATATTTTAGCAATATTTTGTTATAAAAAGGTTTTTTTAAAACTGGGTGTTGGGTGTTTTTGTGTCCTGCGTTTGGTCATTAAGTCATTCTGGCCCTTACGCTCCACAATGACAGGACACGTTTACAAATATTTGTGCACGGTGGCGCAGTGGTTTAGCACTGTGGCAGCACAGTTTTACCCTCGGCCGGGGGACCGTGGGGATCATGAGATCGTGGGTTCGATCCCAGCCCCCGACCAACAGTGAGCTGTGTGGAGTTTGCATGTTCTCCCCGTGTTGCGCAGGTTTACTCCGGGATTTCTCCGGTTTCCTCCCGCATACCAAAAACATGTAGGTTTAGGGCGCTTGCGCACGCAGCGACCAGCAGCCGGTGGCTTGTCACCAGACTGCAAACCAAATCTACCTACGGGTACAAATAAGTAACAAAAAAAAAAAAAAATAAATAAATATTTGAGACCCATTGCAGTGCATCATTTTATATTTTAGCAATATTTTGTTATTAAAAGTTTTTTGAAAACTGTAATCAACCAAATTTGATTACAATTTTATATTTTAGCAATATTTTAATTTTTTTAAACTGTAATCAACTGAATTAACTACAAAAACACCCAACATCAATAAAGTACATCTATCTATTATTATTCACAGCAGAAGGACCCATCTGACTGCAACCGTTGCATCAGTATTGCCCATTTGTCAGTAAATCTTGAACTAAAAATGATTTATTTCGTTATTTGGGTGTTTTTGTGTCCTGCGTTTGGTCATTAAGTCATTCCAGCCATTCCGCTCCACAATCATGGCGGTATTAAGTTTTTTAATTTTTTAGGGACGCGTAGTCCTGCAAAGTACAGTGGTACCACACAGGTGACGCAGAAGCCGGTACTCCCGTCTACTACTGACTGGACAGGCTGGGTGTGCCTCCCCGCCAAGGACCGTGGTCCGCCCGGTTAGGCTGCTGCTTCTCCCGGCATGTTGTGTTGATACACCGGTATTCTTTGTCAGACCCAGGTCCCCACTGATGCTCCGCCAAGTCTGCTTGCACACCTCATGTTCTCCACACATACCGAATTATCCTTTAGATCTACGCAATCACGGCAACTTTATAGTATAATTTTTTTTTGATGCATTAAATCTTCAGTATTATCTTTTTCTAGTCAAATTTGTCATTTTTTCACTTCCTTGTTTTGTCAGGGAACAGTGTGGTGACTGACAGGTTTGTGACACCACAGTTCCCCGGCAGCGCCCCCACCCCCACCTCGTGTTCTCTATGCCGAATATATCCATTAGATCTACACAATCACAGCAACTTTATGGTTTATATTTTGACTGAGCGGCTCCATACTGGATGCACACCTCAGCAGCAAAGCACTTCTAAAATCTTTGTTTGCGAAGCATTGTGGTGACTGACAGACAGGTTGTGATGCTGTGTTATCCAATCAGCATGGCTGTGATGCGACATATTCTCCAATGCGCACAGCGTCAATCCAAAACCCCGCCCATACTTCTTGAAGCCAGGGAATGAAGACAGTGCGGTCACAGCGGTGGCTAAACTTTTATTGATAAAAATTACATATTTTGACTGTGATTTCATATTCGGGGATGCACACCCTCGTAGCTTCAGCAAAGCACATTTAATATCTTAGGTCAGTGTGACGAACGGTTTGAGAGATATCTGAGGAACACACACACAGACAGACAGAGATGTCTTGAATTTATAGATAGATGCACAGCTCTAGTTTAGACCTACAGTGTAGCATTGCTGGGAGATTCTAGTATGACTGGAGGATCCCTGCTGTTATGTAGGAGCTAAAATGACTCCTGTAAAGGGAATTTGGGGGCTGACAGTTTAGGACTACACCCCTAGACTACCACAAGATAATCCCTTGTACTCTGAATGTTCTTGCAGTGGGAGTTCAGCTCAAGATCCACATTAAATGAAAACATGGCAATTTGGGGAAGTTCAAAGTGATCCATTTAAGAAAAAAATAAATGAAGCAGCTAACAAAAAATATGACTAAGCACCAAAGGTAAGACAGAGATTCCATACCATTTCTTTTTTTTATAGATTTCAAGCTGGTTGATGTGTTGCTGTTTGACTGACTGTTGTTCACAATGACAGCACAGGCTCTCCAGAAATACCAGTCTGCTCTCCATCTCCTCAAAGTCACCTTCCAAATGAGCTGGCAAACAAACACACACAAACAATTATGTCTGATACATCGATTTTTCATACACCACCACTCAAAAGTTTGGACACGCCTACACATTCATTTTCAATGGGTAGATGGGCCCAACCTTTTGACTGGTAGTGTAGACCTGTTTTTGTTTTAAATCAGATTTTATACAACCATCCCAAAAATATGGTCAAAATACATTTTTTCAGACTTAAAACTTGTGCTTAGTTGAGTTTTCAATAATCACCAGGGGTATCTAAATTTAAAAAAAAAAAAAGTTTACATTGAGGAATTTGTACAATGGGGAAAACAAGTGTTGAACACGTCAACATTTTTCCTCATTAAACACATTTCTGATGGAGCCATTGACCTGAGATTTTCACCAGATATCAGTAACAACCCAAGTAATCCATACATACAAAGAAATCAAGGCAACTGTGTTCATAAAGCAAGTTGTATTTAATAAAGTGGAATGACACAGGGAATAAGTATTGAACACGCTTGGGGAAATTCATTTAATATTTAGTAGAAAAGCCTTTGTTGTAATAACAGCTTCCAGATGCCTCCTGTATGGAGAAACTAGACGCAGGCATCGCTCAGGAGGGATTTTAGCCCATTCTTCCATACAAACTGTCTTCAAATCTTGAAGGTTCCATGGGTGTCTTCTGTGAACACTGATCTTCAGTTCGTCCCATAGATTTTCAATTGGATTCAGGTCAGCTTTATTTTCCTTTATTCCTTTATTTTCCTTCTCTGAGCCAGCTGAGTTTCCTTGGCTGTGTGTTTGGGATCACTGTCTTGCTGAAATGTCCACCCTTGTTTCATCTTCAGCATCTTGGCAGGTGGCTACAGGTTCTTATCAAGGATGTCTCTGTACATTTGTCCATTCACCTTTCCTTCAATTATATGAAGTCTTCCTGTACCTTGTGCTGAAAAACATCCCCACACCTTGATGCTCCCACCTCCAAACTTCACTGTTGGTATTGTCACGCTCTGTATTTGCTTCGTCTCCCTGCCTCTCTCTCCCTCTCATTAGACTCATTCCCTGCAGCCTTGTACATCACCTGTGGTTTATCAGGTATTTATGGAGGCCTTTAAATAGGACACTCTCCCTTCACCCTGCCTGGTGATGTTGACCTACACATAATCTAATCTGATCTGAGCTCGGTTTCATTCTGCTTTGCCGTATTTTGTGATTTTCGCTTGCCCTAGACCCTGAGACTGCCTGCCCATTTGGAATTGCCTGCCTGCCTGAGTTCTTGCCTTACGTGCCTCAACCCCAGCCTGGCTCTGGATACTGGAAATAGCCTCTTGGACTGGACTTGGAATATCTTGGATTGTACACTTCCCCAATTCCCCACGTAAGTCGACTTACCACCGTTATCCCTTCTGCTCTTCACTCTCATTCCCCAGCATGCAAGCCTGGCCAGCCTATCTACAGCATCCCCTGGAGACTTCACTGCAGCACCCCAGCATGCTTCTCCCTGGCAGCCTGTTTCACCAGTGTGGAGGACCTTCCTCTGCTCCCAGCTGCTCACCCCAGCTGAAGCGTAAGCATAACAGATTAACTTTAACAAACCCACTTAACTGCTTCAGTTTAACTAACCTGTCCCTCTGCTCTCCCCCCATAGGGTTGCCAGACTCTCGCATCTCCACTTTGCACATTTCCCTGCACAATCCTTGTAATAAAGTTTATCATTTACTTCTATTATATCTTTCTCAGCTTTTGGGTCACACACACCCACCTTAACAGTACGTCACCAGCAGACTGACAAAGCGGACAAGGGATGGAAGCGATAAAAGATCAGCTCCAGCAACGGCTAGGTCAGGCCGAGTATCAGAACCAGGTCCTGTTAAGTGAAATAAACAGACTCACTGAACATCTGACCCAGCTGGAGACCACCATTCAGGGCCTCGTCACAGCTATCTCCACCGTCGCCCCCACTGCTTCTGCTAGCCCCTCTGCCCGGTCGGGCCGTTCCGTCTCCACACCTCCGCACTATAATGGTCGGTTAGGGGGTTTCTCTTACAGTGCCAGCTTGTCTTTGATCAAGTCCCGGACGATTTCCCCTTTGACCGCAGTTGGATAGCTTATATTACAGGGTTTCTTGATGAGCGCACCCTCTCATGGGCCCAAGCTATTATCCAGGGACCGAATTTTGACTCCTACACTTACAACCATTTTTCGGAAGAATTTACCCAGGTGTTTGAGCATTCCGAGTGGGAATGGACAGCGGCCTCCCGACTAATGACCATTCGCCACAGGGCTAGATCAAATCCACTTAACTGCTTCAGTTTAACTAACCTGTCCCTCTGCTCTCCCCCCATAGGGCTGCCAGACTCTCGCATCTCCACTTTGCACATTTCCCTGCACAATCCTTGTAATAAAGATAATCCTTCACTTCTATTTTCGCTTTCTCCTGAATCTGCTTTTGGGTCACACACACACACACACACTCAGACACACACACACACACACACCATAACAGGCATTTTTGGACTGATGTGCAGTGCCATTTCTCTTCCAAACATGCTGTGTGTTGTGAAATCCAAAAAGTTCAATTTTGAGCTCATCTGGCCGCCGGACCGGTGGCGCCACACGAGTAGGCTGCCCGTTGCATTTTTTTTTTGTTTGTTTTTTTTTTTTTTTTTTTTTAATCTTCCTTCTTCTTTCTACACCTTTCACTCTGTGTATATATATCACGGACGCACGGATCGCCCCGGGGGTCTCCCGGGTCGGCGGACGGAGCCACGGTTTGCAGCGGGAGACGCTACAGCGGGGAGGAGCTAGTGCTAGCTAGCACTTGGCCGCTGCCCGGTGCTAATGGGAAACTCGACATACCGGGAGCTGTAGCGAAAACGACGCGGGTGCCGGGCTGGAGTTTAGGCGGCGTGCAAGAAATATAAGACAGAATAATAAAGAGCGATGGCAAGAACCAAGCAGACCGCCCGTAAAATCTACTGGAGGAAGAAGCCCCCCAGGAGACAGCTAGCCACCAGGGCTGCTCGGAGAGGCGCTCCGGCCACCGGCAGAGTGAAGAGGCCTCGCCGTCACAGGCCCATGGCTCTGAGAGAGATCCGTCGCTGCCAGAAATCCACGGAGCTGCTCATCCGTAAGCTGCCCGTCCAGCGCCTGGTGAGGGAGATCGCTCAGGACTTCAAGACCGTCCTGCGTTTCCTGAGCTTCGCCGTCACGGCTCTGCAGGAGACCAGCGAGGCCCACCTGGTGGTCTCTTCTTCGCTAAGGGGGTCACCATCATGCCCAAAGACTTCCAGCTGGCCCGCCGCATCCGCGGAGAGAGAGCTTAGACTTTCTGCTGCACATTCACCAACCAACCATAATGCTCTGCACTGTGTGTCTATATATATATACATTTATAGTAATATGGACATATGTTTACTAGATGTTTTTTCTTGCCTTCTGATTGTTGCTCTGAGTGTTGCTATCCCTGTGCTGTTGCAATCCTGGAATTTCCCCATTGTGGGACTAATAAAGGCTTATCTTATCTTATCTTATATTCTCCCAGTATTTTACTGGCTTGCTCAAGTGTTGTGTAGCAAACTTTAAATGAGCTTCAACATGCTTTTTCTTCAGCAATGGAGTCTTGCGAGGTGAGCAGACATAAAGTCCATGTCGGTTGAGTGCATTACTTATTGTTTTCTTTGAAACAGCAGTACCTGCTAACTCCAGGTCTTTCTGGAGCCCTCCATGAGTTGTCTTTGACTCTTGGATAACTCTTCTGATAATTCTTTTGACTCTTCTGTCAGAAATCTTGAGGTGCTCCTGGTCGTAGCCGGTTTATGATAAAATTATGTTCTTTCCACTGCCAAATGATGTCTCCAACAGTGCACTGTTGGAGACATCATTCGGTCAACAACAGTTCAGTAGTTTAGACATGCACCTGTAAGCAATGCCATCATTATGTTTTGTAACAATAAGGTTGCAAAGGTCTAGAGAGAGCTCTTTGCTTCTACCCGTCATGAGTTCTTTGTGGTGTGACAATCTGATATTCACGGACCTTTTTAAAGGCTATCAGTCAGGACTTAACCAGCTGAAATTAATTTGCACTGATGGGGGATGGGATGGCTTCCTAAATTCTGATGGATTTCAGCTGGTTTCTTGGCTTTCTATGCCTTTTTGCACCTCTTTTTCTTTATGTGTTTATACTTATTCTCTGTGTCATTTCACTTTATTAAATATAACTTGTTTTGTGAACACAGTTGCCTTGATTTCTTTGTATGTATGGATTACTTGGGTTGTTACCAATATCTGGTGAAAATCTCAGGTCAATGGCTCCATCAGAAATATGTTTAAATGTTACTTTCCCTGCTGTATTTCTCTATTTTTTTCCCCATTAATGATTGTAGTTTTCTCATTTAAACAGGATTTTCAGGGTTTCTGTCTGGTGTGCAGGTCACTGACATGCAGTCTAAAGGCAGAGGCCTTGGTAGGATACTCTTCAGCTTCTGTGTGAAATTGAGTGATACAAAATACAGCTGGGCCCATCACAGTGTAAATATGCTTGTATACTAGGGTTCTGGAACTAATGTCCGACAGAGCAACTGGAATCTTTTCCACTCTGGAGTAACCATCCAATTTTTGTGAATACTTTAGGAATAAACTCCTCTGCAGTAACACAAAGATCATGCAGCAGTTTTACTGGTCTGACAGATCAAATCTGGTTATGTGTGCCAAAGAAGTCGAAGTTTCAACACCTCTGAAGTGAAAAATGTAAGAAACATCGTTCTTTATTATGACAAAAAAAGAGTAGATGAACAAAATACATGTAATCATTTTGAAATAAATACATTAATGTGTTACAACCCCAACAGATGTGAAGGTGGTATAAAGTCTGGTTAAAAACTGAATGCAATGACTTGCAAATCTCAAACTACTACGTCCTTTGTTGTCGACTTGGCTGTATCTGACCAGTACTCTGTGTGTGTGTTTTAACATGGCTGGTTTTACGCAAGACCAAGGAGACCAAGGTCAGAACTGTGAGGAAATGTCATCTGACTCCAGAAGTGGCTCCTCCAGTTATTTTATCTGCTTCCTGTGATTTTATTGTTGATCATTTTGATAGCAAAGTAAAGTTCTACCCTCGACAGAGTTGCTTCAATAATCACAAGAGCACTCTGAGGTGAGTGCAATATCCCATGCCTCTATTTTCTTTCCATCCATCCATCTTCTACCGCTTTTCCGGAGGTCCGGGTCGCGGAGGCAGCAGCTCAAGCAGAGAAGCCCAGACTTCCCTCTCCCCAGCCACCTGCTCCAGCTCCTCAGTGAGGATACAAGGTGTTCCCAGACCAGCTGGGAAACAGTCTCTCCAGCGAGTCCTGGGTCTGCCCCGGGGTCTCCTCCCAGAGGGACGTGCCCGAAACACCTCAAGTGGGAGGTGTCCAGGAGGCATCCTGATCAGATGTCCATACCACCTCAACTGGCTCCTTTCAGTGTGGAGGAGCAGCGGTTCTACTCTGAGCCTCTCCCAAATGACTGAGCTCCCCACCCTCTCTCTGAAAGTGAGTCCAGCGACCCTACGAAAAAAGCTCATTTCAGCCACTTGTATATCTGTGATCTCATTCTTTCGGTCATTACCCAAAGCTTGTGACCATAGGTGAGGGTAGGAACATAGATTGACTGGTAAATCGACAGCTTTGCCTTACAGCTCAGCTCCTTCACCACAACAGACCGGTACAACGTCCGCATCACTGCAGATGCTGCTCCGATCAGTCTGTCAATCTCTCGCTCCATTCTCCCCTCACTCGTGAATAAGACCCCAAGATACTTAAACTCCTCCACATGGGGCAGGAGCCTGTCCCCAACCCGGAGAGGACAATCCACCTTTTTCCAGCTGAGGACCATGGACTCGGACTTGGAGGTACTGATTCTCATTCCAGCCGCTTCACACTCAGCGGCAAACCGTCCCAGTAAGAACTGTAAGTCATTGCTGGATGAAGCCAGCAGGACAACATCATCTGCAAACAATAGAGATGAGATTCTATGGTCACCAAGCATGACACCCTCCATTCCCTGGCTGCGCCTAGAAATCCTGTTCATAAAAATTATGAACAGGATCGGTGACAAAGGGCAGCCCAGGTGGAGTCCAACTCTCACTGGGAATGAGTCCAATCGAGTGTTGGCAATACGAACCATACTCTCACAATGGTCGTACACAGACCAAATAGCTCGTAACAACAAGCCCGATACCCCATACTCCCGAAGCACCCCCCACAAAAAACCACGAGGGACGCAGTCGAATGCCTTCTCCAAGTCCACAAAACACATGTAAAATGGTTAGGCAAACTACCACGAACCCTTGAGGATTCTCGAGAGGGTAAAGAGCTGGTCCGATGTGCCACGGCCAGGACAAAAACCACATTGCTCCTGAATCCAAGGTTCGACCCACGGCCAGACTCTCCTCTCCAGTACCTTGGTATAGACCTTCCCAGGGAGACTGAGGAGTGTGATCCCTCAAAAGTTGGAGCACACCCTCAGGTCCCCTTTTTTGAAGAGAGGAACCACCACCCTGGTTTGCCATGCCAAAGGCACTACCCCCGTCCTCCACGCAATGTTGCAGAGGCATGTCAACCATGACAGCCCTACAACATCCAGGGCCTTGAGGTACTCAGGGTGAATCTCGTCCACCCCCAGGGCCCAGCCACCAAAGAGATTTTTAACCACCATGGCGACCTCAGCCCCTGTGACAGGTGAGTTGTCCCCCTCGTCCACAAGCCCTGCTTGCTCTGTGGAGGGCATGTGAGTGGGATTGAGGAGATCCTCGAAGTATTCCTTCCACCGCCCAAAGATATCCCCAGTCGAAGTCAGCAGCGCCCCATCCGCACCATACACAGTGTGGACAGAGAGCTGCTTCCCCCTCCTGAGCCACCGGACAGTTTGCCAGAATCTCTTCGAGGCCGACCGAAAGTCTTGTTCCATGGCCTCACCGAACTCTTCCCATACCCGAGTTTTTGCTTCAGCAACCACCCAAACTGCACTCCGCTTGGCCTGCCAGTACAACTCAGCTGCTTCGGGAGTCCCACAAGCCAACCAAGCTTGATAGGACTCCTTCAGCTTAATGGCCCCCCTCACCACTGGTGTCCACCACTTGGTTCGGGGGTTGCCACCACAAGATGCCCCGACGACCTTGCAGCCGCAGCTTTGGGCCGCCGCTTCAACAATGAAGGTGAAGAACATGGCTCATTCAGACTCCATGTCTCCAGACTCCCTTGGAATGTGGTTCAAGTTCTTCCAGAGGTGGGAGTTGAAGACCTCCTGGACAGGGGCCTCAGCCAGACATTCCCAGCACACCCTCACTATACGTTTGGGTCTACCAGGTCTGAATGGCATCCTCCCCTGCCATTGGATCCAACTCACCACCAGGTGGTGATCAGTTGACAGCTCTGCAACTCTTTTTACCCGAGTGTCCAAGACATACGGTCGCAGGTCTGATGACCTGATAACAAAATCGATCATCGACCTGCAACCTAGGGTGTCCTGGTGACGAGTGCATACAGTGGGGCAAAAAAGTATTTAGTCAGCCACCAATTGTGCAAGTTCTCCCACTTAAAAGATGAGAGAGGTCTCCAATTTTCATCATAGGTATACCTCAACTATGAGAGACAAAATGAGAAAAAAAAAAATCCAGAAAATCACATTGAAGGATTTTTAATGAATTAATTGGTAAATTCCTCAGTAAAATAAGTATTTGGTCAATAACAAAAGTTCATCTCAATACTTTGTTATGTACCCTTCGTTGGCAATGACAGAGGTCAAACATTTTCTGTAAGTCTTCACAAGGTTTTCACACACCGTTGCTGGTATTTTGGCCCATTTCTCCATGCAGATCTCCTCTAGAGCAGTGATGTTTTGGGGCTGTCGCTGGGCAACACGGACTTTCAACTCCCTCCAAAGATTTTCTAGGGGGTTGAGATCTGGAGACTGGCTAGGCCACTCCAGGACCTTGAAATGCTTCTTACGAAGCCACTCCTTCGTTGCCCGGCCGGTGTGTTTGGGATCATTGTCATGCTGAAAGATCCAGCCACGTTTCATCTTCAATGCCCTTGCTGATGGAAGGAGGTTTTCACTCAAAATCTCACGATACATGGCCCCATTCATTCTTTCCTTTACACGGATCAGTCGTCCTGGTCCCTTTGCAGAAAAACAGCCCCAAAGGATAATGTTTCCACCCCCATGCTTCACAGTAGGTATGGTGTTCTTTCTCCTCCAAACACGACAAGTTGAGTTTTTACCAAAAAGTTCTATTTTGGTTTCATCTGACCATATGACATTCTCCCAATCCTCTTCTGGATTATCCAAATGCTCTCTAGCAAACTTCAGATGGGCCTGGACATGTACTGGCTTAAGCAGGGGGACACGTCTGGCACTGCAGGATATGAGTCCCTGGCGGCGTAGTGCGTTACTGATGGTAGCCTTTGTTACTTTGGTCCCAGCTCTCTGCAGGTCATTCACTAGGTCCCCCCATGTGGTTCTGGGATTTTTGCTCACCGTTCTCATGATCATTTTGACCCCACGGGGTGAGATCTTGCGTGGAGCCCCAGATCGAGGGAGATTATCAGTGGTCTTGTATGTCTTCCATTTTCTAATAATTGCTCCCACAGTTGATTTCTTCACACCAAGCTGCTTACCTATTGCAGATTCAGTCTTCCCAGCCTGGTGCAGGTATACAATTTTGTTTCTGGTGTCCTTTGACAGCTCTTTGGTCTTGGCCATAGTGGAGTTTGAAGTCTGACTGTTTGAGGTTGTGGACAGGTGTCTTTTATACTGATAACGAGTTCAAACAGGTGCCATTAATACAGGTAACGAGTGGAGGACAGAGAAGCCTCTTAAAGAAGAAGTTACAGGTCTGTGAGAGCCAGAAATCTTGCTTGTTTGTAGGTGACCAAATACTTATTTTACCAAGGAATTTACCAATTAATTCATTAAAAATCCTTCAATGTGATTTTCTGGATTTTTTTTTCCTCATTTTGTCTCTCATAGTTGAGGTATACCTATGATGAAAATTGGAGACCTCTCTCATCTTTTAAGTGGGAGAACTTGCACAATTGGTGGATGACTAAATACTTTTTTGCCCCACTGTATATGGACACCCTTATGCTTGAACATGGTGTTTGTTATGGACAAACTGTGGTTAGAACTCAAGTCCAATAACTGAACACCACCTGGGTTCAGATCGGGCAGACCGTTCCTCCCAATCACCCCCTTCCAGGTTTCACTGTCGTTGCCCATGTGCGCATTGAAGTCCCCCAGTAGGACAATGGAGTCTCTAAGAGGAGTACCCTCCAGCACCCCAGTCAGAGACTCCAAAAAGGGTGGGTACTCTGAACCATCATTTGGTGCATAGGCACAAATGATGGTCAGGACCGGTTTCCCGACCCGAAGGCGCAGGGAAACAACCCTTTCGTCCACCGGGGAAAACTCCAATATAGAAGCAGCAAGGTGGGGGGATACAAGAATAGCCACCCCTGCTTGTCACCTCTCGCCCGGGGCAACTCCAGAGTAGGCCAAGCTCCAGCCCCTCTCCAGGAGACTGGTTCCAGAACCAGAGCTGTGTGTTGAGGTGAGGCCGACTATATCTAGCCGGTATTTCTCAACCTCATGCACCAGCTCAGGTTCCTTCTCCACCAGAGAGATGACATTTCATGTCCCAAAAGCCAGTTTAGGAAGCTTGGGATCAGACCGCCATGGTCTCCGCCTTTGACCGCCACCTGATCCACATAGCACCAGACCCCCATGATCCCTCCTGCAGGTGGTGAGCCCACTGGAGGGTGGACCCATGTAACTCCTTTGGGCTGAGCCCGGCCGGGTCCCATGGGCGGAAACCCAGCCACCAGACGCTAGCCATCGAGCCCCTCCCCCAGGCCTGGCTCCAGGGTGGGACCCCAGTAACCCCATACCGGGCGGGGTACACTCCATTTTCTTTTAAGATCCCAATATGCAACTCAAGAAGAGCAGTTTTCAACTTTTCCATATAATCATTGAAGCAAAACCAAATTATGATAAGCCTATCATCCATGAATATGCAACAAAAATGGTTGTATACAACCATTAGTTGTAGGGGAAGATCCCAAGGTGAACCTGTGTAGCAAATTTAATGACCCTAGCTTTACTCAGTCTATAATAATGGGGCATAGGGAATGCTAACCTTGACATTTGCCCTTTTGACCCCAAACCCATAGTCACAAGTCATAGGCTCAGGGTGAACCTGTGTACCAGTGTTGGTGACCTTAACTTCACTCGTTCTATAGAAATAGTGTAAAGGGAATGTTAATGTTGACCTTTGACTTTATGACTTCAAACCCACAGATGTAGGTCAGGGTCCCAAGGTACCTGTGTACCGTCTGGTGACCCTAGTTTTACTCATTCTATAGTAATAGTGCAAAGGGAATGTTAACTTTGACCTTTTGACCCCAATCCTATAGTCAGGTCAGGGTGGAAGCGGTCCAAGATTGGTCCTTAGATACAACTTCTGTATCGATTTGAAAAGCCTACACATCATTTCTTTCAGTAGTTATTGCATTTACAAGATTTAGGGAAAAACTGACCTCTTACACCTTGATCTCAAGGTCATCCGATCAGAGGAAAATTGCAATATGCACATCAGTGTACATCAAACCCTGCTACCAAGTTTCAAAACATTTGGAACAAAACTGTAGGAGTTGATTTCACAAGACAATTACTGTCTATTAACTGAGGTGAAATACAGCCTCATAAATCTGGGCTACAACTCTGATCAGAACCAAACTGCAATATGCGCATCATCAGTATATATCAAACCAGGGCTGTAACGACTAGTCGATGGCAAAATTCGTCGACAATTAATTTAGTAGACGGCGCGTCATTAGTGACGTCATCGTGTGTATCCCACGGCATGCAATGCCACACTAAACAATGTTTCACCGTAGCCAATTGAAGTAGCTCAGAGTGAGACATCATGCTTTTCCCAGCTCTTTGGTGCGCTGACAGAGCATGTGCACTAGTGACCGGGAACAGAGCAGGGGAACCAGCACCATGATGGAGGCTGAAGCAGAGCTCACACGAAACAAATGTTCCAAAGTTTGGGAACATTTTGTACACGACTCAGCCAACAAAACTGTTCAATGCAAGCTGTGTAAAGTAAGCCTTGCACACCATGGGGCCACTACGGCGATGCACAAACATTTGAAGAGGAAACATGTTTTGGAAGAGTCAGACGCCCCTCGGTAAGATAATTAGCTCCCATGCTAGTAGCGAGCCTATTACTGTAGGTGCATGTGAAGGATTTTTTTAAAATTTTTATTTTGTATACTTTATTAATCTTAGAGGGAAATTCAGGGCATCCACATGGATGGATGAGGCTGCCACGGTGCGGCGCCAATCCCTTCACCATTCACACCTAGGGCCACTTTAGCGTCTCCAATTAACCTAACTTGCATGTTTTTGGCCTATGGGAGGAAACTGGAGTACCCGGGGTAAACCCACGCAGACACGGAGAGAACATGCAAACTCCACACAGAAGGGTCACTGATGGTCAGGGGGTGGGCTCAAACCCACGACCTTCTTACTGTGCTGCCACAGTGCTAACCACTGCACCACCAAGCTGCCCGTTTTTAAAGCCTTTTTTTAAACCTGTTTTACATTGTTTTTAGCTCCATTTGGTGTTACATATTCTCATCTCCTCTTATTCTGATGTATTTTAGCTCTGCAAGTATGGGTTTTTAGTTCCTCTTGTTTAAAGTGTTCTTAGCTTCTGTATTTTATGCGTTTTAGCACCAGCGTTTTCCTCGGGGAACGGGGGGGGGGGGGGGGCATGCCGGAAGCTGCCTGGCCCATCTGCAGGAGTGTTGGTCTTTAGGGTCACTCTGGCCTGGGTGGGTGGAGGCTCTATGCCATTGCCTTGCGGCTGTGCTGGGGACCCTGGTTTGTCCTGGTCGAGGTGGACTCCGTGGTGCACCCTGTGGTCATGGGCTGTGGGGGGCTCCACAGGATGGTGTTCCTTCACATGGTGCCTCAGTGCCAAGCCATATCCCCTCTAATACGTGAGTGAGTGAGTGAGTGAGTGAGTGAGTGAGTAAGGGGTGGATCATGTAAATACTGTATATGATTTCATTTTGTCTCCTGTTTTTATCTATGTAAAGCACTTTGTGCAGCATCCAATGTTTGAAAAGTGCTACACAAATAAAGATTGAGTTGATATTCAAAGCAGAACATAGTAAACATATCAAATGTTGAAAGTGAGATGTTTCACCATTTGATAAAAATATTAGCCTGTCTTGAATTTTATGACAACAGCACATCTCAGAAGAGTTGGGACAGGGCCATGTTTACCACTGTGTAGCGTCCCCCCCCCCCCAACAAGAGCTGAGGACACCAGCTGCTGGATCTTTGAGAGAGGAATGGTGTCTGATACACCATTCCAGCAACTCCCTTACGATCAGAGATGCAGGCTTTTACACAGAGTGCTGATAACAGGCCGGACGGTCCTGTTCCTATTCAGTCTGGAGGAAATGATGTTCGCGATTTCCAAAAAAAACCCTCAAATGTTAAATCATCTGACCGACTGTTTTCCACTTTTCACCAGTCCCTTTAAATGAGCTTTGACCCAGCATTTTTGGATCACGTTCACATGATTTCTTCCATCCTTGATAGAGACTTAACTTACATTTGTGGACGGCACAGCAAACTGTGTTCACAGACGATGATTTATTGAAGTGTTCCTGAGCCCATGCACTAATTTAAATAACAGAATCATGCCGAGGGCCCAAAGATCATGGGCACTGAAAATGCTGATTTTCAGCCTTTTCCCTTGTGGACAAAGATATTTCCAGATTCTCTGAATTTTTTTTATGATAATGCGTACCATAGATCAGTGTTTTTCAACCATGGTTCCATGGAACGTTGAGGTTTCTGTGGGAAATTTTCTCATTTCACTTCTTAATTGGTCCAAAAACATTTCAAATAATTTGCCATTGTTGGTCATGGGTGCATACAGAACCCAATTAAGAAGTGAAATTAGAAAATTTCCCCACAGAAACCTCAGCGTTCCACGGAACCCTGGTTGAAAAACTCTGCTATAGATAATGGAATATTTAAAGTCTTCACAATATTATTTTAAGGAACATTATTCTGAAATTGCTCCATAATTTGTAAAGACACATTTTTTTGCAGATTGTTGAACCTCTGCCCTTCCCTACTTCTGAGACCCTCCCTCTCTAAGGTGCTACTGGCCTTTTACTCATTAACTTAAATAATTGCAACATGTTCCTCCAGACGATTGTTCTGTTTTTTTTAACTACTATTTACTTTTCTGTCATTCTCCTGCAGCTCTTTTGAGATGCATTGTTGCCAATTCCACCAGATTCAAGATGAGCTAATGTTAGCCCCGTCTTCCCCAACAGAGAATCATTGTCTGCTCCCTCCAAAGTTAATAAAAATATAATGTATAAGCATCCCAGAATGATTAAACAGTTGGTAAAACTCAAATTAAACACCAAGTCTGTTCCTCCTCATAATTTAAAAATTAAATGTGGTTTGTTAAATATTAGGTCTCTAACTCCCAAGTCTCTGCTAGTCCATGATCTGTTAATTGATCATCAGACTGACTTAATATCCCTTACCGAGACTTTGTTAGGGCAAGAGGACTATGCTCGTTTAAATGAATCAACTCCCTCTGGTTATTTAAACTATCAAAATCCCAGAAGTTCTGGTCATGGAGGAGGAGTAGCAACAATTTACGATTCTAAATTACTAGTTAATGTAAAGCAAAAAACATGTTTTAATTCCTTTGAGGGCCTGGTTCTCAGTATTGGGCATGTTAGCAATCTTAGGTAAAACCCAATTTTCCTTACCATAGTTTATCATCCTCCTTCAGCCTACTCAGAGTTTTTATCCGAATTTGCCAAATTCTTAGCTGATTTAGTACTGGAATCAGAATAATTATAGTAGGGGATTTTAATATACATGTAGATGTAGATAGTGACTGTCTTAATAAGGCATTTAATTCAATATTAGACTCGATGGGGTTTTCTCAGAAAGTAGAAAATTCTACCCATTATCTCCACCACACATTGGACCTTGTTCTGACATATGGCATAGAAATAGAAAATCTGGTAGTGTCTCCTCATAATCCTGTATTGTCAGACCACTGTCCGTTAACTTTTGATTTCACTACTCCTATTTGATTCCTAAAGAAAAATATTACTACAGTAGATGCCTCTCAGATGATGTTGTTACCAAATTTATGCAGACTGTCTCCTCTATGCCATGTGTCAACACAACGGAAATAAGCTATGGAGAGCTTGCTCCTTCTGTAATTGACAGCATGGTAGATAGTGCGACAGCTTCTCTGCATCAGACTCTAGACTTGGTGGCCCCTTTAAAAAAGAAAAAGTCCAGAGATTTCTAATCCCTTGGTTTAACACAGAAACTCGTAGCTTAAAACAGAAGACTCATCAATTAGAAAGAAAATGGCATTCCACTAATGTAGATGAAAACTATTCAGCTTGGCGAAATCATCTTTTAATTTATAAAGAAAATCTCTTAGAAAAGCTAGAACAAGTTATTACTCTGCATTAATAGAAGAGAACAAGAATAATCCCAAGTTTCTTTTCAGCACTGTAGCCAGGCAGACAAAGAGCCAGGACTCTGTCAATCCTTGCATTCCCTTAGAGCTTACTAGTCAGGACTTTATGAACTTTTTCAATCATAAAATTTCATCTATTAGAGATAAAATCAGTCAGATTCTTCCCACAGTTAACTTAAATACAGCATCTACTACAGCTCCTTCAATTGATATCTGTTCGGATAAGTTTACTCCAATTGACCTTTTAGAGTTAGATAAAATAATCTCCTCATCCAAGCCTTCAACTTGTCTTTTAGACCCTATTCCTACCAGGTTATTTAAAAAAAGTCTTCCCATTTATTGGCAGCCGTATTCTTCAAATAATCAATTCTTCTTTAACATTAGGCCATGTACCGCAGGCTTTTAAAACTGCTGTAATTAAACCCATACTCAAAAAGCCAGTGCTCAATCCAGGAGTTTTAGTTAACTATCGACCAATCTCTAATCTGCCTTTCATTTCAAAAATCTTAGAGTTGTTGCTACGCAATTATTTGATCACTTGCAGGGAAATGGTTTATTTGAAGAGTTTCAATCTGGGTTTAGAATCCATCATAGTACTGAAACGGCCTTAGTGAAGGTCACTAATGACCTCCTTATCGCATCTGATAATGGACTTGTTTCTGTACTTGTCCTTTTAGACCTTAGTGCAGCCTTTGACACCATCGACCATAATATTCTACTCAACAGAATAGAACACCATGTTGAACTTAATGGGACTTCGCTGCAGTGGTTTAGATCTTATTTGTCTGATAGGTTTCAGTTTGTTCATGTCAGTAATGAGTTTTCTTCCAACTCAAAGCTCAGTCATGGAGTTCCACAACGATCTGTGCTAGGCCCTACTCTTTTTACTTTTTAGTTTAAACATGCTTCCGTTAGGCAACATCATTAGAAAGCACTGTATACATTTTCATTGTTATGCAGATGACACACAATTATACCTGTCAATGAAGCCAGATGATAGTAATCAATTAGACAAGTTAGAAGCCTGTCTTAAGGAAATCAAAGCTTGGTTGACTTGTAATTTCCTGCTATTAAATTCATATAAGACTGAAGTCATTCTTGTTGGTCCAAAAAAACCTTTGAAATACCTTTCCCAATCAAACTCTTAGCTTGGATGCGGTTACTCTCTCTCTTAATAGTTCTGTGAGGAACCTTGGAGTTATTTTTGATCAAGATCTGTTTTTCAATTCACATATTAAATTTGTTTCTAAGGCTGCCTTCTCTCATTTGCGTAATATTGCCAAGATTAGGAGCATCTTGTCTCAGAGTGATGCTGAGAAACTGATCCACACTTTTGTTAGCTCTACATTAGATTATTGTAACTCTTTATTATCAGGTTGTCCTAAAATATCTTTAAAAAGTCTTCAGTTGATCCAAAATGCTGCTGCAAGAGTTTTAACAGGTACTAGAAAGAGAGATCATATCTCTCCGGTTTTGGCCTCCCTTCATTGGCTTCCCATAGAGTTCAGAATTAAGTTTAAAATCCTTCTCCTCACTTACAAAGCTCTTAACAATCAGGCCCCTTTTTATTTAAAAGATCTGATACTACCCCATCATCCTGATAAAGCATTACGCTCCCAGAATGCTGGATTACTTGTAATACCTAGAATCTCCAAAAGTACAACGGGAGGCAGAGCCTTCAGTTATCAAGCTCCTTTCCTGTGGAACCAGTTACCAATCTGGATTTGGGAGTCAGACTCGATCTCTATTTTTAAGAATAGGGTAAAAACCTTCCTTTTCAATATAGCTTACAATTAGGGAGGGATCATGTGTCTCTAAACCCTCCCTTAGTTATGCTGCTAATAGATTTAGACAGCCGGGGGACATCCAATAATGTACTGGGCTTCTCCCATTTAATGTTTGCTCTCTACATGTCTGTTCTTCTCATCTTCTCTATCCCCTCACCCCCCAGCCAGTCGCAGCAGATGACTGCCCCTCCCTGAGCCTGGTTCTGCTACAGGTTTCTTCTTGTTAAAAGGGAGTTTTTCCTCTCCACCGTCGCCAAGCACTTGCTCACAGGGGATCGCCTGATTGCTGGGGTCTTCCTGCAATTGTGGAGGTTTCCCCTACATTTGAAAGTGCTATGAGATGACTGTTGTTGTGAAATGGTGCTATATAAATAACGTTGAATTGTTTTTCATGAACTAATAAAATATCCCACTTTCAGCATTTGTTTTCAGTGTTCTATTGAGAATGAGGCCATGACTTATGAGATGTGCAAATGATTGCCTTCTGTTTATATTTAGATTTTTCAGTTTCCTAACCGTTTTATTCATTTTTACTGCTCTTTCCTTAATTGACTATGTATAGCACTGTAACTGGTCTTCTAACAGGGAAGAGGTCACAAACTAAAACTGCAAATACTTAAGTCCACGACCAGATTATCATCTTGATTTAACAGATAGCAATAAAAATGCATACCTATGCTAGCAGTGATGGCATCAAGTTCAGCAGTAAAAGCAGGCAAACTTTGCAGCTGCTCCTGTAACTGTGTTAGAGCTGTTCTTCTTCTCTCCCAGTGTGCCGAGAGCATCACAATATCTCCATCTACTGCCTAAAACACGAACATGTGAAAGTAAGATACAACAGAAGAGGAATTTCTCCTGGAAAACAGCCTGAAAGAGTAAAAATTGATTGACTTGTCTAAACAGGGTTGGATTTACTGAGTACTGGATAAATCTAACCTGGCTACCAGCAGGATAGAAAATTTAGAGATCAATTCACGTTGAGTTGAAATCAAAGTATTGTGATGTTACACATATAATAAAAACTAAACAAGACACATGCCTGACTATTTTTGTTGTTGTTATTATTATCCTCATTCAAGTTTCTGTGGCTGTCTAGCTTTTTTAAAAGCTGCGAGTGCCAGGTCCAGTCCCTGTTCTTGTGGCACAGGTGGCTGATGTTCCTAGTTGATCGACAGTACCATCCAAAGCAGCTGCACAGTTCCTACAAGAGTAATCATTTGGAGCACTCTGATGTTGGCCAAGCCTGGGATTTTGTCAGTGGACTTTTCCAATCCTTCCATGGCACCCAATACACCAATGACTGGCACCATTTCCATGTTCATCTGCCACATGCAACTTATTCATAGATTTTCATATTTGGAAAGTTTTTCTGTCACCTTGGTTGATATATTACTGTCTGCTGGAACTGACATGACTGTTAGCAAGCAATGTTTCTCTTTATGGTCTTTTATGATGATGTCTGGCTTATTATCATCAACATCATCATCATTATTCAATAATTCCCTTGACTGGGAAATCAAAAAGAAATGCAGATCGTAATTTTCACTGGTGCGCTGCAGATTCAATAAGCGACTTTCGCATCTCGGCTCGCACAAAGCATCATGGGAACGTGGCTACCAAACATGCTCTATCAATACATTTAATTTATGGAAAGTTCCTGATCTACAAGCATATTGTATGCATAGGGGTCTTCCCGGTTGTACCCACAAACGCAAGGATGAACTAGTTAAGTTTACATTCGCGGCCACGTTGCAGAAATTGGCCAAAATGGCCCCCCTGTATGTACGCTGACATAGCAGATTTTTTGTTGTCAAAAGACCAGGCACCCTTACTTGCGAGACTCCGAAACGACTACAAAGAAGGTAAGCGAGTGGTTTGACAGCTCAACTTTGGTTTTGTCATTTTGAGTACGGTAAATTTCACTACAAGACATAGCCTGCTTACTTAAATCTATAGGTCTATACTACTATAGTTTAAATACCACACGTTTTCAATGATTTGCAATTTTATTTTATACCAGCCTACTTATCAATGGCCTTAATTACATGTGTGTGCAGATCAAGCTTCATTACCAATATACAAAGAACTATATCCTAGATCCAGGCCTGCCTGTCCGTACCTACTACTTCAGGGTTTAGACTTGTGTCAATTAGGGTAGACCTTGAACAATACACAACACTATTTAATTATGTTATAATATAGACTTACTGCTTTAATCCAACAATTACGTCCGTCCGGATCCTTCAGCTCCGTGGGGAATGTATATAATGTGAATGGTGGCGGACATGCGCACACGCTGATCCCGAAGTTACACGCATGTATGCTGCAAGTTTGCTTTTTCCACCGCTCTAGATGATACATGCCGTTCCACACTTCACTACGGCACAATGTGCACCTGGCATAACAGATATTTAAAGCCTGAAGCAGACTTTAAACAGCAATTGTTCAGGTGTGACAGTCCTGTCTCTATACAAAAGCAAGGCAGCTACCGGAATGTTTGGTAGTCGTGAACTTTGAACTCACATAGTCCGCACATGCACACTCGTAATGCAAAAGTCGCTTATATTCAGTTAAAGGGGTCATTGCACTTTTTCCACATTTTAACAGCTCACACGTCTTAATGAAATGTCGGTGACATATTTTGGTAAAACTTTAGTTACTGCAGCAAAATTGTTCACCATCTTTTGCAGTCTTTCTGAGAATGGCTGGTTTCAGTCCATGCCTGTTTCAACAAACATAAATTTGTCTTAAAGAATGAGTGAAATAATGCATCAGTGATGGGCACGGGGGTGTAGTTTCAGTGGTCGATAGGATGTGACTAGTCCCTGGAGTACAGCAAGCACAGAAACATTCACGAATGAGTGGCTAAACTGCTAGCTTCTGCTAGCCATCTTGGTGATGTTAATGGTGCTAATGATGCAGCATGATGGTGAAAATATAACAAACTAAGCCAGAATCATGAGAAATATATTATCTACTGTGGCTTAGGGAATCAGGTGGAAACTGGGATGTCTATTAGGGTGACTGAAATCTAAAGAAAAAAACAATATAAAAGCCAGCTTCCTAGTACCACTGTTAGCTCTGAAGCTAACACCTCTGGCTCCCATCTACATGACAGACAGCTAGGCTGACCAGTAATGGAGCAGCAGGTAGGCATCAAGGCTGGTGATGTTTCCCTTTTCTTGACGTACAGGAATAATACCCGGAAGAGTCAAAAACGTTTCTTGGAGAGAAAAACGAGATAAAAGCTGTGTGTGGGGGTTTTAAGAAAAGTGAGTATTTTGATATTTTTCAATAATCACGTGACCAAAAAACACATTTCAGAAGGTTAAAACCTACCAAAAAAAAAAAAAAACAAACACAATTTTTCAGTCAATGACCCCTGTAATGTAACTTATGTAACGATGTTATCAATATGTTTTTTAAAACGTCTCATTTCTGCTAAACTGCCCACATATTATAAAACCTAAAAACAATCTCAAGAAGTAGATAACAGTGAACTGAGAAATGTTTCCCACCTCTGCAGCCTCGGAACATTCTTTAGTTCGCTTATGGAGCAGAAACCAACTCTCTTCATACCTGGGGGAGAAAAATACACATCAATAAATAAATCAACCGACCAGACATTTATATTAGCGTCTGTGTGTGTACAGAGACCTGTGTAGGATTTCCAGTGCAGTACTAAAATGAGGAAGTGTTTCTTCAAACCTGCAAAACAGACAAGATGCGACACGGTGATGCGACACAGAGTTAAGCCCCTGTCACACCTTGACGATTTAGGCAGCGCATGCCAACGTTGAAAAAATTTCACAAATACGCTGTGTAAGTCAAATAAGTTATGGGTACGTTTTGTATAAGTTAAGAGCACACTGAAGCACGCTGGTATACGTTGAAGTATGGCATGGTCATCTAAAAATTTGGTGCATACACAAAAGTTTTTGACGTATCCAGCGTATGGCTCATATGTCCTGCATACGTGGGCCATACATTGTAGGTAGGTTATGTAATCATGTATGCACATTACTTGTACGTTACTCATAAGCTGAAATACACTGAGATAATGTAAATAATGTATAATGTACCCCAAACTTATTTCTAACCAATGAGTAATGTGCTTTGAACCTATGTGTAACTTACTGAACAGGTTTCTAACAGCTACCGTGTAATGGCATATTGGCAGCGTTGGTTTACAGCAGGAACCAGTCAGTACTCCATGGTGAGCAGATGTCCATGTCACTGGTCTTGTTCTTCTATTCAGACAAAGTAAAGAGGTGTTTCATACCTCGACATGTTTCCACTGTCATCTGATGTTCGTGCCATGTCACATCAGCTGTTTTATCCTTTCCATAGGCGTGACCGACCTGACAGATCTGCCAGGTGCGATGGTCTTTGGAGGAGAAAGTCATCTTGGTTCAACCAAGATGATGGAGCCTTCATGCTCTCGCACACCTAGGATTCATGGATCAGGAGGCGACGGCAGTTTGGCATGACCACGCTATGCCTAAGTTATGCCTAAGTTATGCATAAGTTAGACTATCATTGGGCATAAGTTATGAAAGCTGGCAACATGCCAAGCACTCATTGGTATAAGTTATTTGTAAGTTATTGAAACATTCTATATAAGTTACTAATACGTTATATATACATCCAACTCGTTATGGATATGTGATACACACGCCCAAAATTGTAAATTGTGGCTGCATGCCAGCATTTCAGAGAAATTTTGATAAGTCGGTATGCGCTGCTTAAATCATCAAGGTGTGACAGGGGCTCTACCAAAAAAGGATCATTTAAAACAAAAAAAACCAAAAAAAAAATATCAATGCTTTGTTGCCTATGAATGTTCAAGAAGTGGTAACTGCCTTCCAATATTCTCTTTTGTTCAAAATGCTAACAGTGTAATATGGTTCATAATGTGTAATAAGGACAATAACATAAAATCTACAGAAATCTAAACATTCAGTTAGGTCCATATACAGTATATTGGGACACTGGCACAAGTTTTGTTATTTTAGCCATTTACCAAAACATATTCCAGATACAGTTATATAACCAATATGGGCTTAAAGTGCAGACTCTCAGCTTTAATTTGAGGGTTTTCACAACCAAATTGGAGTTAACAGTTTTGGAATTAGAATCATCTTTATACAAAATCTCTTCATTTCAGGGGCTCAAAAGTAATTGGACAAATCAACATTACCATAAATAAAACATTCACTTTTAATACTGTGTTGAGAATCCTTTGCAGTTGATGGCTGCCTGAAGTCTGGAACCCATGGACATCACCAAACACTGGGTTTCCTCCTCTGTGATGCTTTGACAGGCCTTTACTCTTTCTTTCAAAGGTCTTTTTATTATTATTAATTGAAGTATCAATACAATACAAAGTATTAGAAATTTTCATTTTTGTTTCAACCAAACAGTAAAAAACTAGAACTTAAAGCCAACAAATGTAAATGCTTCAAAGCACAAAAACCTTTAAATAAACAATAAAAAAAAAAAAAAAAAAAAATACAAAGAAAAATTATGTGTGTGAAATGGGGTTGGGGTAAAGGGGATATGAGCTACTCAGAAACTATAATCGTGGGTCTTTCAAAGAAATCAAGAAACGGGCGCCATAATTTATAGAATTTGTTTTCAGAGCCACAGACTGTATATCTGATTTTTTCTAAATCCAAACAGGACATTATATCTTTTATCCACTGTAAATGTGAAGGGGGTGAAGAGTCTTTCCACTTCAGTAATACAGCACGTCTGGCCAATAATAATGAAAATTTGAATACTTTTAATTTGGAACTTGGCAAGACAAGTTCTGGAGCCACACCAAAAATGGCGCATAATGGATCAGGTTTAATTTGATATTGCAGGACTTCAGACATAGTGATAAAAACAGAATGCCAAAAATTCATCAATGCCGGGCAGGACCAATACATGTGAAGCAAAGTGCCAGGAGCGCTACCACACTTTTCACAAGTTGGGTCTATATCCGAGTAAATACGTGCTAACTTAACCTTGGACAGGTGCATCCGGTGTACAATCTTAAATTGAATAAGAGCGTGACGAGCACACATTGATACAGTGTGAACCTGGCCAAGAATAGAGTCCCACAGTTCATCAGTAAAAGTAAAATTAAGATCTTGTTCCCAGTTCAATTTGATAGCGGCCAGAGAAGAAGATTGTAAATTTGAAATTAAATTATATAAAACTGACATTACCCCCTTAGAAGTTGGTTTAACTAATAAAAAATCATCTAGAGGATTATCAGAAGGTTTTTGAGGGAATTGTTTTGTCATGGTTTGCACATAATGTCTGACCTGGAGGAAGCGGAAAAAGTGTGTAGAAGTGATGTCGAATTTGGTGGAAAGTTGAGAAAAACTTGCAAATTGACCATCAAAATATAAATCCGCAAAAGATTTTAAACCTTTTCTGTGCCATATATGAAATGCACTATCAATAGTTGATGGGGTAAATAAATGATTTGCGGCAATTGGACTTCTAATGGAAAAAAACTGAAGACCGAAATTTTTCCTGAATTGAGACCAAATTCTAAGAGACTGACGAACTACTTTATTATTACCCAGTGTAGACAAAGCAAGGGGAAGTGGTGAACCTAAAATTGCCGGTAGGGAAGTTTGATTGTCCACATGTGACTCCATAAGGATCCAAATAGGTGATTTGGGTTCCAGATAAAAATGTTTCCAATATAACATGCACCTGATATTTGCTGCCCAGTAGTAATATTGAAAGTTAGGCAGAGCCATGCCACCTACTGATTTGGGTCTTTGAAGAAAAACTTTCCTCAATCTCGGATGTTTACCATTCCAAATAAATGAGGTAATCAGAGAGTCCAAAGACTTAAAAAAGGATTTAGGAATAAAAATGGGGAGACATTGAAACAAATATAAAAACTTTGGAAGTAACATCATTTTTACAGAATTGATTCTACCAATTAAAGACAAGGATAATGGGGACCATTTGGAAAGTATTAACTTGCACTGGTCAAGTAAGGGGAGAAAATTATTTTTAAACAAGTAATTAAATTGTTTAGTGACACATATCCCAAGATAATTAAAATGATCAATAACAACCTTGAAAGGAAAATTTTCAAAATCCTGAACTTGAATCTTTTCATTAATCAGAAACAGTTCACTCTTATTAAGATTAATTTTATAACCAGAAAACCTACTAAAACTATCCAAAATATTAAGTATAGCAGGTAATGAAGTAAGTGGGTTGGAGAGAAATAATAAAAGATCGTCAGCATAGAGTGAAACCCTATGCTCAATGCCACCCCTACGAATGCCTAGAAAGTCCCGGCTCCCACGGATTGCAATAGCTAACGGCTCAACTGCCAAGGCAAAGAGCAACGGGCTCAAAGGACAGCCTTGCCTCGTACCACGGTAAAGTCTAAAATAGTCAGAATAGCGACAATTAGTTAACACTGAAGCTAAAGGACTAGCATAGAGAAGTTTAATCCAGGAACAGAAGGAAGGACCAAAACCGAACCTCTCCAAAGTAAAAAACAAATACTCCCACTCAACCCTATCGAATGCCTTTTCAGCGTCCAAACTAATAAGACATTCAGGTATGTTGTGGTGAGGAGTATAAATAATATTAAACAACCGCCGCAAGTTAAAAAAAGAATGGCGATTTTTAATGAAACCGGTTTGGTCCTGTGAAATTATAAAAGGAAGAATCTTTTCCAACCTTGAAGCCAACAACTTTGACAAAATTTTAACATCGGTATTTAACAAGGAAATAGGCCTGTAAGAAGCACAATCAACAGGATCCTTATCCTTTTTAAGCAACACAGTGATACAGGCCTGATAGCATGAAGGAGGAAGTGTACCAGAGTCAAGCGACTCTGTAAAAACTTGACAAAGGAAAGGGGCGAGGTCATCAGAGAATTTTTTGAAAAAATCAGCGGAAAACCCATCAGGTCCTGGAGATTTTCCTGATTGCATGGATGATATTGCCAGCTGAATTTCTTCTTTTGTAATGGGAGCTTCTAAAATTTGCCGAGATTCTGAAGAAATCAAAGGAATATCAATAGAATCAAAAAAAATTTCCAAATCCTTTAAGTTTGTTGTATATTCTGAGGTATATAATTTGGAATAAAATGACCTGAAAATATCATTAATCGCTTGTTGGTCAGATGTCACCTCTCCTTTATCTGTCCTAACTCCAGTAATAATTTGCTTAGCTCTAATACCACGTAGTTGATTAGCTAGAAGTTTACTGGTTTTTTCGCCATGTTCATAAAATTCACTCTTGTTCCTTATTAAACAACCTTCAATTTGTCGAGTAGAAAGTAAATTAAATTTAGTTTGTAATGTCATACGTTCCTTGTACAGAGCGGGTGATGGAGATTGAGCATATTGTCTGTCAATGTCCAGGATTTGATCTAAAATAACCTTCTGTTCCTGTATTAAGGATCGTCTTTTAAATGCTGCCAATGAAATAAATTCCCCCCTAAGAAATGCCTTCATGGCCTCCCATATCGTTTTGTTTGACATACCAGGAGTTTTATTTTCTTTCAAAAAAAAATTAATTTTAGAAGAAATATTCGCAACCAATTTTTCATCTGTAAGTAATAATGGATCCAATCTCCAATGCTTTCTCATGGAGTCACATCCATGGAGGATCATTTTAAGTACAAGAGGGGCATGATCAGAAACCGAGATGCTATCATAACTGCAAGAGCAAAGGTTATTAATTAATAAATTGTCAACAAAAAAATAATCTATTCTGGTATAAGTATGGTGTACGTGAGAGAAAAAAGAATAGTCCCTGCCGTTAGGATGTAAAAAACGCCAAGGATCTGTAAGGCTATATTCCTCAAGAAAAGACTTAACATAAGTTGCAGATTTATTAAGACTAGCAGGTTTTGAAGATGAGCGATCTAAGATCGGATCCATATACAAATTAAAGTCACCCCCAAGAATTAGAGAATGAGTATTTAAATCTAGAAGTTGCGAAAAAAGGTTGCGAAAAAAGTGCACATCATCAAAATTCGGTGCATACAGATTAGCCAAAGTGACATGTTTATCGCCAAGTTTACCTGATACTATTACAAATCGTCCATTTTTATCTGATACAACATTAGAGGGAATAAATGGGATATTTCGATCAATAAGAATAGCAGCGCCCCTGGCCTTAGCTTTAAAATTTGAATGAAAAAATTGTCCTGACCAACATTTTGACAAACGCAAGTGGTCGGAATCCTGCAAATGGGTTTCCTGCAAAAACAATACCCCAGGCTTAAACTGCTTTAGACGTGACATGACTCTCTTTCGTTTAATTGGATGGTTCAACCCCTTCACATTCCAGCTTACCAAAGTAAGATTACTATTCATTCAAAGAGTAAAATTTATATATTATGTTGTGTAGCCCAAAGAAGAATAAAGTGAGATACGGGTAAAAAAAAAAAAAAAGGAAGGGGTAAGGGGGGTGTAAATAAAACCATAACAAAAAAACAAAACAAAAGAAAAATAAATAAAAAAATTAAAATTAAAAAAAATAAATAAATAAAAAAATCCAACAACCAAACCTATAACAACACTCCAGCCGGTTGCAAAAAAACAGCAACCGCTCCATCTCCTGCTCTATTTTCATCCTAACAGAATGCTCCCAATACAACTGGCTTCAATCCTGCATAATATGAACGTTTTACCCTAAAAAAAAAAAATAAATAAATAAGATAAAATTAAAAAAAAGAATTAAGTAAACAACAACGTATAGGGAGCCAATTTTACCTTGTTTTTAAACATCTGAAAATGCATCAATGTCCAGTCAGTGCAGCTTCAATGAAGTAACAAGCAGCCCAGCGCGGCAGCTGGTCAACCCAGAAATGTCCAGTTCAAGGCGAAAATTGCTGGTTTCTCTTCATAGTTTGCATGAAGCGGGTGGCCTCTGAGACGGACGCCAGCCACTGGTTTTTGCCGTCTGGAAGAGTTATCCGGAGCCTGGCGGGGAAAAGAAGAGAAGGACGAAAACCTCTCTTGTACAACTCGGACATAACCTCCTTATATTCGGCTCGCTGCCTCTGAACGTCGGCGTTATAATCCTCGTAGAACTGAAGTTTATGCCCACGATATTCCAAAGTCCCACGGCGTCTCCGCGCTTCTCTCATCACCAAGTCTTTGGTCCGAAACCGGTGGAAACAAATAATGACAGCGCGCGGCTTCCCATTCGGACCCGGCTTGGACCTGAGGCTGCGGTGGGCTCTATCCAGCTCTGGGGGAGATGGCAAAGTTTGTGCGCCAAAGACGTCCACCAACAGCTGAGAAAAAAATTCAGATGGCCGTGGACCCACATCAAAGGACTCCGGCAGACCCACCAGACGAATATTCAGCCTCCTGCTTCTTCCCTCCAGGTCAGAAAGTTTGTTTTTCAAAAGTTTGTTCTCCTCCTGTATTGACTCGCATGTAACTTCAAGCGCCGCTAGGCGCTGGCTGACGTCCTCCGCGTTGTTTTCAAGGTCGCCAATGCGTTGCTCCTGGTTCGCCACATCTGCTTGAATTTTGTCCAGCTTACCATTAATAAGTTCAAATGAAGCTTTGAAGTCAGCAGCTATGGACATTCTGTGTTGCTCTAGCAAGGCAACAAGTGCAGGGTTAAGGCTGATACTAGCATCCTCAGCTAAGCTGGTGTTAATATTGTTCCCTGCTGCCTCCTTTTCAGTCTGCTTTCTTGTTTTGGACATATTTCAAAACAGATTCTGCATGTATTAAATGTCCAAAACATTAACAGCTTACAGCAAAATAGGGTTTAAAAAGTAAAGAAAAAAAAAAATATAGCAGGAGCCAGCAACACACACACCTACTCCATTGCCAGCACACCTGAAGCCAATCCCGACAGGCCTTTACTGCAGCGGTCTTCAGTTGTTGGGCGTTTGTGGGTCTTTCTGCCTTAAGTTTTGTCTTAAGCAACTGAAATGCATGCTCAACTGGGTTGAGATCTGGTGACTGATTCAGTCACTGCAGAATATTCCATTTCTTTGGCTTAAAAAAACCTCCTGGGTTGCTTTCACAGTATGTTTTGGGTCACCGTTTATCTGTACTGTGAAGCATCGTCCAATCAGCTTTGCTGCATTTGCCTGAATCTGAGCAGACAGTATATTCCTATACACTTCAGAATCCATCCAGCTGCTTCTGTCACATCATCAATAAACTCTAGTGACCCAGTGCCATTGGAAGCCATGCATCACACTGCCTCCACCATGTTTTACAGAAGATGTAGCGTGCTTTGGATCATGAGGTGTTCCAAGCCTTCTCATCATTCTGGTACAGGTTGATCTTGGTTTCATCTGTCCACAGAAGGCTGTTCCAGAACTGGGCTGGCTTCTTCGGATTTTTTTTTTTTTTTGCAAAGTCTAATCTGGCCTTTCTGTTTTTGAGGCTGATTAATGGTTTGCACCTTGTGGTGAACCCTCTGCTTTTGTGAATTCTTCTCTTTATGGTAAACTTAGATACTGATGCACCTTTCTGCAGAGTGTTCTTCACTTGGGTGGATGTTGTGAAGGATTTTTTCTTCACCATGGAAATGATCCTGCAATCATCCACCACTGTTGTCTTCTGTGGATATCCAAGCCTTTCTGAGTTCCGCAGCTCCCCAGTGCACTCTTTTTTCTTAGAATGTACCAAACTGTTGATTTGACCACTCCTAACATTACCATTATCTCGCCGATGGGTTTCTTCTCTTTTTCAGCCTAAGGATGTCTGTGACAGTGGTGTCAACACGCTTCAATGTGCATCATTCCACCATCAGCCAGTTGAGAAGTCAATTCAGAGAGACTGGCAGCACTGTGAATCGTCCACATGCCTGTAGGGATGGGAATTGAGAACCGGATCCTGTTGGGAACTGAGTTTTGAAGTGGATACCAATGAAGAGGACGGTGAAGAGTGATTTAGCAGACAGCGATAATGATGACGGAGATTTGGGAGATTTTGACCCTGAAGCCAACGACGAAAACCGGCCTAGCGCTACCTGCAGCTTACCTGCATGAACAGGGTCCAAGACAACCAGATGGTGAGTTCCTCTTTAATCCGTCCCAGAGGGTTTTTTTTTTCCACCATCCAGCTGCTCCCTGTTAGCCATTAGTTCCGGTCCTCCTGCCCGGGTGCTCCTCCCTCATCGTCCCACAGTGGTCAATGGCTGAAGTGGCTTTTTAAACTTCCACCAAACCGATGTCCAAGTCCACCGGTGGTCCCTACTTCAGCTCCGAGCACCGGAGATATGAGCCCCACGGCGACCGGTCGGTCCTGTGTGAGCCGCTGGGTCAGAGTGGAGCAACCCGATTCGGTGCACCTCCCTCCGGGCAGAACCTCCGTGATGATGAGCCGAGGAGAAATGAAGACGAGTCGAGGCTCAACCCTAGCAACATTGTGAACCAGTACATGTAAATGTATTTATTCATGTTTCTTGTCTTACTTTAATCCATCCAGATGCTGGGGAGGCTGGAGCCTCTCCCAGCATCTTTGGGTGAGAGGCAGGGTACACCCTGGACAGATCACCAGTCCATCGCAGGGCCAATACAGAGAGAGACAACGTTCACTCTCACAGTTATACCTAATATTAAAGAAAATTTAGAAATCCACTTTGTGATTGTTTTTTCTCTAAATTAAAAAAAAAAATATATGTGTAAAAGTTAGCCCTAAGTGATCGCCAACTCAGCTGAAATTATTCATCAGATTTTAGAGAAACTAGAGTGTTTCTTACTAGAGTGTTTCTAGAGTGAGAACCAGCACTGTAGAAACACAGTGAGAACCATACCACCCAGGCCTGTATTTGTGTGCTACTTCAGTATCAGACAAACACATGAAAAGACAAATGGACAACCAAACACTGAGGCAGCCACTGTGGGTTGGATCCACTGGAGCCATTGAGCTTTTAATTTGTTCAACATGCAGCGTCACCAAAACCAGTCGGCAAATACGGAAGTCAGAGCCTCGACGTAGGTGCACAGAATGAATGGAAAAAATTCAATTTCTTTTCTTTCTAACCAAAATTAAGGCTGCAAAAGTACTATATTCATGTTTAATATGTTCTCAGCTTTCGGTAGAGGTATAATATGCTTATTTTACGATTCTCAATGAGTATTCCCTTTAAATGCTAGTTAATTATGGAACTTGGCTATTATAATGTCGCAATACACCATTTTCAGGAGATATGGTGCAAACCTCATCACAAACACGCATTAATATCACATACAACACTCAAAACAGTTGTCTGCTCACCTGGGTCGCCTCTTCACTTTGTCGTCTCTTGATTTTTCTCCCAGTGTTTTGAAGCTGGAGGGGATAAAAACAGGAAAACAATAAAGTTACCATTATCAGTAAGAATGTAAAAGCGACTTCCGGTTATGGCGGCCGCCTAGAAGGACACGTATCACTCTGCTCTGCCCCTGGAAATAAAAATTCGGCAAATAACTCTCTCATTTGGAACAGAACTTTTCCCAGCGTTTGGGTGAGGATATGCCGGTGAAGACTAAGGCTGGGAAATCAGGAGGGGGAAAAATGGAATCGCCGAAGCAGTCCAAATTAACGGACTTTAAAGTTTGTGGCGCAGTAGAAAAAGCTGCGGATATGGCGGATGAAACTAGCGGTGGTGCGGTAACTGCTGCTGCTGACGATGGCGGCACAGGTGCAGTGCTGGCTGCCATTAGCTCAATGAGAGCAGACTTTTCCGCTAAACTTGATGGGATTATGGCAGCGTTGGATGCAATGAGAAAGGAGTTGGGTGACTGCGTGGAGCGAGTGACGCAGGCGGAGCTTCATGTTTCAAATGCGGAGGATGAAATCAGCGGACTTCAAATAAAGGTGCGCACTTTGGAAAAAAAAAATAAAGATCTGGAAAATAGCGTTCTGGACTTGGAATCTCGGTCCAGAAGGAACAACCTGAGGCTGGTGGGTTTACCGGAGGGAGCCGAAGGTCGTGATTCATGCTCCTTTTTGGAGGGGTGGATCCCGGAGGCGCTGAACAACGCGGAGCTAAAATCATCAGTCGTCTTGGAAAGCTCCCACCGAATTGGCCCACCGAGAGGTAACAAGGCAGCACCGAGGACGCTAATTATGAAGTTTCTCAGCTACAGAGACAGGATGACGATCTCCAACGCGGTGCGGGCCAAAGGAGAAATTAAATACCAAGATCAGCAGGTGCGGTTCTACCCAGATTTGGCCTCAGGAATCCAACAATTAAGGAAGCAGTTTGACCCCATCCGCAAAGAACTGCGCAACCTTGAGATTCGTCATGGAGTGATTCACCCTGCAAGACTTCTGGTCACATATGAGGGCAGAACACGCATCTTCAAGACCCCCGAGGAGGCGCAGGAGCTCATCAAGAAGATCCAGGAAGAGACTGGTGGGAGCTAAGCATGAACAGAATATAGGGTAGAATATTTGAGCATTTAACTGATTAGAAGCATATAACAAGATTACAAAATATAGAATGTATTACATATTAAAAAAAAAAAAAAGTACAAAATTGCTAAAAAAATTTTGGAGTTAAATTGGAAAATTACAGAAGAGAGTTAATGTTACGTTATTAAAAGCAGTAGAGTTAGGGTGATTGGGAGGATGAAGAAGGAGTGGCTTTGGCTGATCCTCGTGGGTGTGGAACGGTCGATGGCTATATCGGGAGACGGAATTTTTCTTTTGCTTTTGGGGGGATTGCCACAAATGTGGGAAGGGGGAATTTGTTTGTGTGTAGTTTGCAGGGTGAATGTTCAACCACTCATTTTTTTGCTTTTCTGTTTGAGCATGTTTACACTGCAAGGTAATCCCAAACTCCCTATTGATTATAAATCAAAGCGTTAATCTTAATTTAACTTCATGGAATTGCAGAGGTCTACAAAATTTAAAAAAACTTAAACAAGTTATGAATAAAATAAAAGACATGGGTTCAAAAATTGTGTTTTTACAAGAAACTCATCTAATAGAGGAAGATCAGAATCAGAATCAGAATCAGAATCAGGTTTATTGCCATTGTTCATGTAGTACACAAACTAGGAATTTGTCTCGGTACAGTGCTGCAACATTAAACATGATAAGATAAGAGAAATAAACTATACATGTAATAAAGTGTAGGATAAGATTAAGTGATACTGGTCAACAGTTAAAATATATATTAGCCAGCAGCAGATACTGTGGAGAACTATATAGTGCAGTCGGTAATGCAGGAAGAAAACAGTGATGATTAACATGAGTCTGGTTGAGCTGCTGTACATGGTGCACGAGAGTCACTTGATGTAAGATGTAAAAAGAATTAGGAGTAGATGGCAAGGAAATGTTTTCACCTCATCATTTTCATCCCGAGCCAGGGGAGTTATGACTCTCATACATAAATCAGTCCCATTTCAAGTGAAAAATGTAATTGGAGACAAATTTGGAAGATATGTAATCATTCAAGGATTTTTGCTATTAGAAAACATAAATTTGGTGAACCTATATGGTCCCAATATAGATGATCAAAAGTTCTTTGCCAATTTATTTCTTATCTTATCATCACTTACAGGGCAACATATAATAGCAGGGGATTTTAATTGTACATTGAATCCCAGTATAGATAGATCAACAGGACTGGACTGTACGCACAATGGATGTAGGATGACCATTAATCATTTTATGAAAGAATTGAAATTGATAGATATATGGAGAGAAATGAAACCACAAGTTAAAGCATACTCTTGTTATTCCAATACCTACAAGACATTCTCACGTATAGATTATTTTTTGATCTCCACAGAATTAAGGTCCAAGATTCAAAACTGTTTTTATGATAACATCGTGATCTCTGATCATGCACCCTGCTGTCTAATGTATGTAGATAAGAAATTGACAAAGGAACCAGGTAGATGGCAATTTCAGCATAAATGGCTTCAGGATGAGGAATTTGTTAAGTATATAGAAAAACAGATAGATGAGTTCTTTGATATCAATACTACACAAACATCAGCATGTGTAAAGTGGGAGGCTTTCAAAGCTTTTATTAGGGGACATATTATTAGTTATACAGGTTCAAAATCTAAGAAGACTCGAGAGGAGAGAGTCCAATTGGAACATAAAATAAAAATTCTTCAAGAAAGAGTATATGCAGGAAGAGATCCAAGGTTGGAGAATGAATTACTGATTTTGAGAGCTGAATATGACAAAAAATCAGCGAATAGAGCTGCCTCGAGTCTTCTAAGATTGAAACAATCTTTTTATGAACAAGGTGAAAAATCAGGAAAGTTATTGGCATGGCAGATTAAACAATTAGAATCTAAAACACCAATTACCAGTATTATAAGTAACGGACAGGTAGTTATAGATCCTTCAGAAATTAATAGAGCCTTTAGAGAATACTATGAAAAATTATATGATACCAAAAATGAATCTGACTTAACAAAACTACATGGGTTTTTGAATGAACTATTTATACCGTGTATTCCAAATGAAAATAGGGAGATACTGGAGTCTAAAATTAGTCAAGAAGAAGTTGGACTAGCCATTGATAATATGAAATCAGGAAAAAGTGCAGGACCAGATGGTCTTCCAGTTGACCTTTATAAAAAATTTAAGAATAAATTAACAAAACCTTTTTTGGAAATGGTTTTAGAAGCATTTCAAAATAGTAATTTACCATCATATATGAATAATGCCTTAATTATACTGTTGCCAAAACCAGGTAAGCCCTCTAATAAATGTGAAAATATGAGACCAATAAGCCTATTAAATGCCGACCTTAAGATAATTTGTAAAATTTTAGCAAGACGAATACAAGAAATTTTACCAAATATTATTAATCGAGATCAGAATGGCTTTATAAAGGGAAGACAAGGCTTCCATAATGTAAGAAGACTATTTAATATTATTTATTCTAATAAAGAAGCACCGGATACAGCTCTCTTATCACTGGATGCCGAAAAAGCCTTTGATAGAGTTGAATGGCCCTTTCTTTTTGAAGTCTTACAAAGGTTTGGACTTGGAAATAATTTCATAAAATGGGTTCAGATAATATATAATAATGCTACTGCAGAAATTCTAACAACAATATTTCAAAATCAATAAAAATCAATACAGGATGTCGACAAGGCTGTCCACTTTCACCTTTACTGTTTACTATGGCAATTGAACCTTTAGCGATGGCGATACGTCTACAGTCACAAATATATGGAATTAAAGTTGGACCAACAGAACATAAAATCTCCCTGTATGCCGATGACATAATTTTGTTTATGTCGAATCTTAAAAAATCAATTCCGACCTTGTTGAATTTAATAAAGAATTTCGGGGAAATATCAGGATATAAAATAAATAAAACTAAATCTTCAATATTAATGCTAAATGAGACCCAGAGAAATTACCCAGACCCTGAGGTAAATCAATTCAATGTTGTAAATCAGTTCAAATATTTAGGAATCCAAATTGTGCCTAAGCTAGAATCAGTCGCCAGTGTCAATTATGAAGCCTTAATGACAGATATTGATGAGTTACTTCAGAGATGGATGTCACTACCAATGTCGATGATCGGGAGAATTAATATACTTAAAAGTAATATCTTACCTAAAATACTTTATTTCAATACATTCCCTTACCACCACCTTTAGATTTATTCTCAAGAATTAAAAAAAAGTTAGTGGAATTTATATGGAACAACAGGAGGGCTAGATTACGTCTGTCTTTATTATATTTACCATTTGATCGTGGAGGTCTGAAATGTCCAAATTTTATGTTGTATTATTGGTCGGCACAACTGAGGTCTATGACATATTATTTTTCATCAAATGATCTCCCTCACTGGACTGAAATGGAATCATACAATTTACCTTTACCTCTTCCCATATTCATATACTCAGATTCGGCAAAAAAATTACAAAAACAAGTTAAAAATCCATTTGTAAAGCATATGATCAAAATATGGTGTGAAGCTAAAAACTATTTAAAAGAACCACAGTTATTGTCACAATTTAGTCCAATATGGGGTAATCAATATTTTAAACCAGGGAGAGCGGACGCTGTATTTAAAGTATGGAATTTAAAAGGGATACAAAAGATTCAGGATTTATATTTGCCATGTGCAGAAAACATAATGTCTTTTGAAGAGTTGAGGATCAAATTTAATCTCAATAGAACACATTTTTTTAAATATCTTCAACTTAGAAACTTTATTCGATCAAATCAAAATAAAGCTCTCACTCGACCTATCTATTCATCCTTGGAAAAAATGTTGATGAAAGATAGTAAAAGAAAGGGTATTATTTCAGAGTTTTATAACTCATTGACACTATTTTCAAGTGAAAATTCACTGAAAAGATTAAACTACTGGAAAGAAGATCTGCAAACTGAAATTTCAGAGGAACAATGGGAATTGGCTTGTACAGAAGCTCAAACCAAATCAATAAATGTACGCCTTAAATTGATACATTTCAAATGGTTAATGCGGATGTATGTTACACCGGAGGAGTTAAATAGATATAACAAAAATATACCAGATACGTGCACAAAATGTATGGAAAGTAAAGGAACTCTATTTCATTGTGTATGGGAATGTAGATTAATAAGAATGTTTTGGGAAAAGGTGAGGGTAACAATTGAAAAAATAATCTCAAAACAAATCATATTGAATCCCAAACTGTTTTTGTTGGGTCTGTACCCAGAAAAGCATAATTTTAATAAAAGTGAAAGAACATTCATAGACCTCAGTTTGCTTAATGCCAAAAAATGTATTGCACTATTATGGAAAAAGACTCATAGACCAGATGTGACTCAGTGGTTAAGACAGATGTTAACAAACCTTCCATTAGAAAGAATAACATATATACTGAAATCAAAGGAAATTGTGTTTGAGAATATATGGAGACCTTTTATTGATTATGTAAAAAATTTAAACATAACTCTTGAAGAAGAAGGTGAATGATATGTGTGGACCTTGTAAATTCCAAACTGGTGAACATAATATGTATACTTATGTGTTGGATTGTCTAGACTAAACAGAGGAGCATTGTTGAAGATTTGATTTTGTTGGTGGTTGTTGGTGTTTTTTAGTGCATTTTTTTTTTTTGTAGTACTTTAGTGTTAGTGTTTGATTGTTTGTATCATGTTTGTTTAAAAAAAAAAAAAGGTTCAATAAAGATATTGTGGAAAAAAAAAAAGAATGTAAAAGCAATACATACCATGAAGCATTAGAACAGTAAATCAAAGTATACTATAGAACAAGATTTAGCAGCAAAGCATACAAGGTCTGCACAATTACATGAAGCACGTCAATCCATGTCAGTCATTGCAATTACATAAGCACACAAAATGCAGAGATTTGATTTAATTAATATACAGTAAAGTATATTTTCTACACAATATTGTACAAATTTGCATTTTTACATTTTTATGCAACTTCATACGCAAACATTTCAATATAATCAATTTACCCTGTATTTTCTGTGATAGTAAAGCAAATTGACTCATGAAACCATTTGCTTTAAAAAAAATTAAAATAAATCGCAAATTGCAATCACCCAATTTTATCAAGTCCTGCCACCCTAAAGCACACTGAGGCTAATCTGGGTCTATCAGAACATTAACCTCAGGGGTATTTCAGAAAGCAGATTATGTGAAAACTTTGAGTATTGTTAACCCAGAGATGAAGGGAAACTCAGGGTTATCGGTTTTAGAAAGAGGTCAGTCACCATGGTAACCGACACTATGAACATAACCTTTTCACTGGCAGGTTTTCTTTAAGAAAACTCGAGTTTCTACTTTTCTCCTTCCAGTCGAAGCAACCTGCCAATAGTGTTCCAACATCCATCCATCCATCTTCTACCGCTTAATCCTTTCTGGGTCACGGGAGGCTGGAGCCTATCCCAGCAGCTTTGGGCGAGAGGCAGGGTACGCCCTGGACTGATCGCCAGTCCATCGCAGGGCCAACACAGAGAGACAGACAACCATTCACTCTCACAGTCATACCCAAGGACAATTTAGAATCCCCAGTTGATGCCAATTAACCTAACCTGCATGTCTTTAGCCTGTGGGAGGAAACCAGAGTACCTGGAGAAAACCCACGCAGACACGGGGAGAAGATGCAAACTCCACACAGAAGGGTCACTAATGGTCAGGGGTGAGATCGAACCCATGACCTTCTTGCTGTGCTACTACAGTACTAACCACTGCTCCACCGAGCTGCCCATTGTTCCAACAATTAAACAATAATACTACATATCATGGCGGAAGTCTCATATCTTTAAAACAAACCAGCAAAAACTGTTTCTAACAACACTCCATGTGAGAAATACACATGTGGACAAAATTGTTGGTACCCCTCTGTTAATGAAAGAAAAACCCACAATGGTCACAGAAATAACTTGAATCTGACAAAAGTGGTAATAAATAAAAAGTCTATGAAAATTAACCAATGAAAATCAGACAATGCTTTTGAATTGTGGTTCAACAGAATTATTTTAAAAAACAAACTCATGAAACAGGCCTGGACAAAAATGATGGTACCCTTAACTTAATATTTTCTTGCACAACCTTTTGAGGCAATCACTGCAATCAAACGATTTCTGTAACTGTCAGTGAGACTTCTGCACCTCTCAGCAGGTATTTTGGCCCACTCCTCATGAGCAAACTGCTCCAGTTGTCTCAGGTTTGAAGGGTGCCTTCTCCAGACGGCATGTTTCAGCTCCTTCCACAGATGTTCAATAGGATTTAGATCAGGGCTCATAGAAGGCCACTTTAGAATAGTCCAATGTTTCGCTCTTAGCCATTCTTGGGTGTTTTTAAGCTGTGTGTTTTGGGTCATTATCCTGTTGTAAGACCCATGACCTGCGACTGAGACCAAGCTGTCTGACACTGGGCAGCACATTTCTCTCTAGAATACCTTGATAGTCTTGAGATTTCATTGTACCCTGCACAGATTCAAGACACCCTGTGCCAGATGCAGCAAAGCAGCCCCAGAACATAACAGAACCTCCTCCATGTTTCACAGTAGGGACAGTGTTCTTTTCTTGGTATGCTTCATTTTTGCGTCTGTGAACATAGAGCTGATGTGCCTTGCCAAAAAGTTCCAGTTTTGTCTCGTCTGTCCATAGGACATTCTCCCAGAAGCTTTGTGGCTTGTCAACATGCAGTTTGGCAAATTCCAGTCTGGCTTTTTTATGATTTATTTTCAACAGTGGTGTCCTCCTTGGTCGTCTCCCATGAAGTCCACTTTGGCTCAGACAACGACGGATGGTGCGATCTGACACTGATGTACCTTGATCTTGGAGTTCACCTTGAATGTGTTTAGAGGTTGTTCTGGGCTCTTTTGTTACCATTCGTATTATCCGTCTCTTCCATTTTTCATCAAGTTTCCTCCTGCGGCCACGTCCAGGGAGGTTGGCTACAGTCCCGTGGATCTTAAATTTCTGAATAATATGTGCAACTGTAGTCACAGGAACATCAAGCTGCTTGGAGATGGTCTTATAGCCTTTACCTTTAACCTCTTGCACTCCGGGATACCACCGGCGGTCACGTCTCTGCGTCCTAGTGCGCACTGAAAAAAAAAAAAAAAGCTGCATTTCCGTTCTTCCACTACAGACACAGCCGCGAACAGAAAGCCAAAGGAGTGCTTTGATTGGTTTAGATTTGATTGACCTCTCATTCAACTAATAAGAGCCTTGAATTGGGTTTCTGAAACCTTGAAGAACCAATGACTGAAAACCTAGCAAGAAGGACCCGCCTACCAACGGCTGCAAATACAATGAGCCAATTGAAGCAGAGAAGTTCGACGATTGAAAGCGTGCGTCCCGTGCATAAAATCTGTTTTGTGTAAGCCGCTGTGTGTAATGGTAGCATTCGCCAGTCTTTTTTTATTACTACTGTTCTTATTTGTTTTGAAAAATCGTTCGCCAAAACCGCAATCATGGAAGCGCAAAACCGCAATAATGGAATCATGGTTTGACCGGGTCGCGTCACCAGAACCACGAGTCGTAAAAAGCGGACCAGCATCATGTTCGTCTGACAATGAGGAACAGATGTTTGCCAGCGACACTGCTGTTGTGGACAGGTAAGTGTTATAAGTTAAATTATTCTTTATCACTGAAAATAGTAATCAAAATGACTTTTGACCGATCAGTAAATTACAACTGTGCTTCATCGCCACATGACGCTCCGCGGCACACGGTAATTTTTATTGCACTGTAGGTTATTTTTTCTTGTAAAAAAAGGCCACATATTTTTTACGTGGCATGCTTCTTTGTGTGTGGGGGGCTTGTTTGTACATTCATTCATTCATGAATGAATAAACAACCCCTCCCCACACACACAGCCCTGAGTGTCACCTTTCATTAGAGCCCAAGATCAAGCTTCTATATTGAATCATTCAAAAGTTATAGACGTTTTTCCAAACTTGGCACAGTTCAAAAACGTCTGGGAACAACCTGAGGAAAAAGCTGTGTAATGTATTCATTTTTGGTGGTATTGTTACAAAATTTTGACCTCAGCTGGATAACACTTGGTTCTACATTTCTGTTGCATTTTCCAGCCCGTATCTGACAGCTGTGTGTTATTTGCAAGCATTTGTATCCAAAAAAAAACACCCAGGCGAACTTTATTTTCTTCAAGTTCAGTATGTTTAGATGACTGTTACTCAGTGGCAGGAGCACTTCGAGAGATTATGACTGTTTTGCCAAAAAATTCAAAGTGTTTTCTTTTAAATGAAACCAACCCCATGAAGATGCTGCAAAGGGTTGAAGAACAGCTTTTGATTTACCTTGGGTACGTTATTTTTAGGCGTTTTTAGGGAAACTGACCAGAGTGCTTTGGTTCCAAGGTTGTCATAGCCAGGAGCGGCACTGGGGTTAAGCTACCAGTGCTCATAAAATGCTCCTTATGGCGTGCGTCTCAAAAAGCCTCCGACAACTAAGTCCAACTCCTAGCCTGCCCGTGTGGTTTAGTCTCTAAGCCCGGCGGAACTGCTTTTACTAATAGGAGAAGGGGCGAGGGCGGATCTCTGGCGCCTTAAAACCAGATGCTTCGGGTAGATGGTGGCTCGTCAACCTGGGAAGGTAGCCCATCTAGGGGAAGGTAAACCCTGATTTCAAACCTCCGCTGCCTTGCGGCACACTCGGTCACGGGAAAGGCTTCAGGAGTCAACCCTGAGGAAAAATCCGGAGTCGGAGCCCCTAAGGCAGTTCTCTGTTGTGCTCAACATCATTCTGGCAGCTCCTGCGACGGCGCTGGTGCCAAACTATAGCAGCCCTGCTGTTCCTTTGGATTCATCAGTGACGTGGAGTGGGGGGACATGCTGCATGGGTAACATCTTGCCCTCCATATCTTCCTGCCCAGGCTTGAATCCTACCAACGCCCAACGCTGGAAGGTAGAACACCGGTGCGCATCGGCCTGTTCAGCCACAGGCGGTGCTGTTCCAGCAGAGTAGACGTTTAGGATTCTCTTCCATGGTCATCATAGACCGACGGAGGCCGACGACCAGAGTGCAAGGGGTTAACATGCTTGTCTATAATTTTCTTTCTAATCTCCTGAGACAACTCTCTCCTTTGCTTCCTCTGGTCCATGTTTAGTGTGGTACACACCATGTCACCAAACAGCACAGTGACTACTTGTCACCCTTTAAATAGGCCGACTGACTGATTACAAGTTTGTAGACACCTGTGATGTTAATTAGAGGACACATCTTGGTTGAACATGTCCCTATGGTCACATTATTTTCAATCTTTTCTAGGGGTACCATCATTTTTGTCCAGGTCTGTTTCATTAGTTTGTTTTTTAAAGTAATTCTGTTGAACCACAATTCAAAAGCAAAACGTCCAGGATGACACTGCCGCAACCGATGCATGCGGGGTGCTGGACCTCATTTGCATGAAGTTAAAAAATTTCAACTTTATGCAAATGGGAATTACAGGCACCTCAACACACCACAGCCTAAATCTCACCACACCAAAGCCAAATGCTTTGCATTGCATTTCACACAGACACTAAACAGGAAGCAGAGGAACAACAGATCCAGTGGACACGTATCTATAAACTGGAGTGGCAGCTTTTTATTATTACCCCACTGGGAGCAGAGGAAAAAAAGCCCAACTGACAGAATCAAAGCAGGTCAGTCTCTAAGCACATCAAACAGGGGAGCCAAATAAAGATACATAAGAAACACTATGACTACTACAATATGCTTGCGGTGCAGTCGGCACTTTGCAGGTATGTAAATCATTCTAGTTTAGTGAGTGAAATTTAAAAATAAGCGCTCCTATCCAGTCTTGTAAACCTACAAAATGAGAGTGAGCAGCTTGCCAAATGAAAAACTGAACACAGACACATGAAAAACAAAAATAACAAATTATACTTCTGCCACTTATTAGACCGCCAAGTAATCATGTGTGGTAAACTGAAATATTTCTAACAATGTGGATAAACTCTACTTGTCCCGTCTTCATGTGAGTTTTGTTGAGCAATGGGAAAATAATATACTTTCATCAGTTACATATTATGAAGAGCTTTCTCTGAGGTAGGCTTTCATTTTTCACTTCTGGTTTCAACTGTATATACACCTGAAACCACAAGTTTATATACACTGTATAAAAAGACAATCTTTTTCTCACTGTGACATTAAATCAGACTAAACTTTTCCTGTTTTAGGTCAGTTAGGGTTACCAAAACTATTTCTATTTACTAAATAATTTTTTTAGAGAATTTCTTATTACTTTCTTCAAAGTCAGAAGTTTACATTTCCTTAGTATTTGGTAGCATTGCCTTTAAACTGTATGACTTGGGTCAAACGTTTTGGGTATCCTTCCACAAACTTCTCACAATAGTTTGCTGGAATTTTGGCCCATTCCTCCTGACAAAACCAGTGGAGCTGAGTCAGGTTTGTAGGCCGTCTTGCTCACACATCTTTTCAGCTCTGCCCACACATTTTCTAAGGGATTGAGATCAGGGCTTTGTGATGGCCACTCCAAAACACTGACTTTGTTGTCCTTAAGCCCCTTTGTAACTACTTTGGTGGTATGCTTAGTGTCACTAATCTACTACTACTACTACTGTCCATTTGGAAGACCCATTTGTGCCCAACCTTTAACTTCCTGGCTGATGCCCTGAGATGTTGCTTCAATATTTCCACATAATGTTCTTTCTTCATGATGCCATCTATTTTGTGAAGTGCACCAGTCCCTCCTGTAGCAAAACACCCCCACAACATGATGCTGCTACCCCTGCACTTCACAGTTGGGATGGTGTTCTCAGGCTTGCAGGCTTTTCAATTTTTACTCCAAATTTAATGATGGTCATTATGGCCAAACAGTTCAATTTTAGTTCAGACCACAGAGCTTATTTGCAAAAATTAAGGTCTTTGTGCCTGTGTGCATTTAAAAATTACACTCTGGCTTTTTTTATGTTGCTTTTGGAGTAAAGGCTTCTTCCTCACTGAGTTTCAGCCCATGTCGGTACAGGACTCATTTCACCGTGGCCGATGACACTCTTTTACCAGCTTTAACCAGCATCTTCACAAGGTCTTTTGCTTTTGTTCTTGGGTTGATACACACATGTCACACCAACGCACATTCATCTCTGAGACACAGAACCAGTCTCTTTCCTGAGTGGTATGATGGTTGGACATTCCCATGGTGTTTACACTTTCATATAAATTAGGCTGCATGTCCACCAAGCGTGTTTTTTTTTTTCCTGCTGTGGGTGACTATTTTCTCTTCATTCTCAGTGTAGTCCAGCATTTACAGCACTGAGTGCCCTCGATGCTAAATCGCTCTCAGCAGTGATTGTTTTTTGTTGTGGCGCTGAGGGCTGAAAAAAGTTTAACTTTTTAGAGTACAGCTGTACTCGTCCATGTTGAGCCTTTCTAAGCAGCCAATCAGAATTAAGGAAGGGCAGGACATAGGTTGCCGGTACAGGAAGAGGAGAACACTAGGATGGTGGAGGACAGCCTGAACTTTACAGCATCAAACAACCCTGTGTACACTAAAAGGATACCATGATCAAAATTTGAAAGCAGATGCTTGGAGAAATGCGCCACATCTGTTGGCATGCCAGGTGAGTGTTGATGCCTTTGTCATGGTCATATTTCTAACAAGGTTACTGTGGTAGATAATATGGATACTCTGCGAATTTGTACAGTTGATGACTGCAAAAAAAATGGAAATACCTCCAGTGTGAAATGTGATCATATACCGATAGCCATTTATGAGTTTAGGAAACTGTGTCGAGCATCTCTCAGCTGATTTACAAAAACAGATGTAAAAATAAACAAAATTTTGACCATAGACTATTCTACTCACCTCTGAAGGACATATGGGCTTTCTGTAATTAGTATGCATCCGAGAAATTATCGACCGGTTGACGTCTGTACCCAGACTTTTCTTTTTCGTCATCATATTTTGCATCCAGAGCTGCTACCAATGCCAGAATGCATTTCCTGTCCATCGTTATTTAGAGACTGCTATTAAAAATAAACATGGGAAAAGCAGACGTGCTGAGCTGTGAGTGACAAGCTGTTGCTAGGATACAGGACACAGACTTTTTTTCCAGAGCGCAGCGCACTAGCACTGTAAAAAAGAGGTTCGGGGTGGTCCAGCGACAAAAACAAAATGCATTTGGTGGACACGCAGCTAATCGTTTGAACAGATGAATGTGGCACTTTCAGGCATCTGGAAATTGTAACTAAGAGTGAACCAGACTTGTGCAAGTCCATAATTCTCTTCCAGATATCTTGGCTGATTTCTTTCGATTTTCCCATTTTGTCACACAAGGAAGCAGTGTGTTTGAGGTGTGCCTCCAATTAACTCAAATCTTGTCAACTAACCTATCAGAAGCTTCCAACGCCATGACATCATCATCTGGGCTTTCCCAAATTGTTTAAAGGCATAGCAATCTCAGTTTATGTAAACTTCTGACTTTGAAGAAAGCAATAAAAAATTATCTACACAATTATTTAAAAATTATTTAGCAAATAGAAATAATTTTAGTAATCTTAACTGACCTAAAACTGGAAAAGTTTAGTCTGATTTAATGTCACAGTGAGAAAAAAAAAGAGTTATGTCTTTTTATACAGTGCAAACTTATGGTTTCAACTGTACCTATAGAATGCAGCAACGGTGTGTGTGTGTACATACATGGGGGGGGGGGGGGCTGACTTTTCAGCCACCCCTCCGTACATACATACTTGAAAGTTAAGAGTATTTTTTCTGGCTTATTTTGTGATTTATCCTGCAAGAGAAAAATGCAAAGACGCAGTCTCTCCTGCAAATATTTTCCGTGTGATTTAACCAAACGGCAGAGCCACTACAGTGGGTGGTGAAAACATCAGGTCACATGATAATCCTGAGAGTAACCACCGGAAGTGAAGGCTGAAGAGAATCCGACTTTACAGAGACAAATTGGGAATTAATTTATTTACAGTCGACGTTGTTAAATATCCGCAGCAGGTTTAGCGGGCTGGCCTTCAGCTCCGTCTAACAGCGCCAGGACAGGAGGAAGGTGTCAGAGTAAACCCAGAGAGCACAGACATGATGGCTGACTGAGGGAAGACATAAAACACACCCACCCTGTGGTGAAGTCGTGCTGCACCAGCTGAAGTCTTTCTCTGAAGCTCTCAAACATCATTCCTGCTTTGGCTGTTTCGGATACTCGGCGTCTAATGACTGCGGTCGAGTTTAGTAGGGCAATGGGCTGCTGCTGCTTCTTATTTTTCTTCTTCTTCTTCTTCTCTCGGTTACTGGCAGATAGCAAACAACTGAAAGGTGCATACCGCCACCTACTGTACAAGAGTGTGTAACGTCATTTGAGCCTGTCCCCTAAATTCTGACTTAATCCTGTTTTGTTCTGTTTTTAAAGAGCCCTTCTCGTGATCCTCATCGCCTCTCCCATCTCCTTCTGTTCCCAGAATCCCAGTTAAATCCCATTCCCTACCTTCCTCTCAAACTTCATTTTCCATTCTCTCCCTTTCATTCCCATACTTGTGACAGTGCAATAAGATGTGCTCAACATTTTCTTTTACTCCACATTCTCTACATTTGTCACTATTGTTTTTCTCCATGACAAATAAAGTGCTGTTTAAACCTGTATGATCCAGTCTGGGTCTTGCCATAATGATGTCTTCCCTCCCGTTTGAGCTTTTATAATTCCATCCATCCATCTTCTACCGCTTTTCCGGAGGTCCGGGTCGTGGAGGCAGCAGTTCAAGCAGAGAAGCCCAGACTTCCCTCTCCCCAGCCACCTGCTCCAGCTCTTCAGAGAGGATACCAAGGCGTTCCCAGACCAGCTGGGAGATATAGTCTCTCCACCGAGTCCTGGGTCTGCCCCGGGGTCTCCTCCCAGTGGGACATGCCCGAAACACCTCAAGTGGGAGGCGTCCAGGAGGCATCCTAATCAGATGCCCATACCACCTCAACTGGCTCCTTTCAATGTGGAGGAGCAGCGGTTCTACTCTGAGCCTCTCCCAGATGACTGAGCTCCTCACCCTATCTCTGAGGGTGAGTCCAGCAATCCTACGGAGAAAGCTCATTTCAGCCGCTTGTATCCACGATCTTGTTCTTTCGGTCATTACCCAAAGCTGGTGACCATAGGTGAGAGTTGGAACGTAGATTGACTGGTAAATCGACAGCTTTGCCTTAGAACTCAGCTCCCTCTTCACCACAACAGACCGGTACAACGTCCGCATCACTGCAGATGCTGCTCCGATCCGTCTGTCGATCTCTCGCTCCATTCTCCCCTCACTCGTGAACAAGACCCCAAGATACTTAAACTCCTCCACTTGGAGCAGGAGCCTGTCCCCAACCCAGAGAGGACAATCTACCTTTTTCCGGCTGAGGACCATGGACTCGGACTTGGAGGTGCTGATTCTCATCCCAGCCGCTTCACACTCAGCAGCAAACCGTCCCAGCAAGAGCTGTAGGTCATTGCTGGATAAAGCCAACAGGACAACATCATCTGCAAACAACAGAGATGAGATCCTGTGGTCACCAAGCATGACACCCTCCATTCCCTGGCTGCGCCTAGAAATCCTGTCCCATACCCATCAAGTGATACGGTTTCACCATATTTTAATATGGGGAAAATGCAATTTTAGCAAATACGGGCGTATTGCCATTTCTGTACGCCAAAAAGAAAAATATACAGTGAAAAAAAAAAATTATTGAGAGAACCTAAAATCAACTGAACAGTAATTCGATGCCTGGCGAAATTGAGCGTGTGGTGACCCCCACAACCTACGGGGCTGGCAGAGCGCTCAGCGGGAGCAATTATCAGAACAGTGAGAGGTATGGACTGATCATTATGCAGATGCGCCTCGCACCCTCTTTTGTCCTGCAGCTCCGGAACAGAGAGGAATTCCGGCGCCAGTAATCCTGTGGCTGATATGTGTGACTCTAATGCAAATGTCCATGCTTTCCTGCTGTATACTGTGATGCTAATGTGCCATGCATGCATTGTCTGTAGCCGGGTATATAAGTTGACTGCATATCTCTTGCTCTCTCTCTTTTTGATCACTTGCATTGCTTGTTGCTGACTTTGAGACGCAGGGCTCGCTCCAGCGCGCTGCCACAGCGCTGGGCAAGCCTCGTGATGGAGGATGAATAAAGGCAGCACCCTTTTAAACTTCAGTTCGCCGTGTCCGCCTGCACTTATTTCGATCCTCCACAAGCGCACCTAAGCAGTCTTTTTTGTGATTTTCAAAATGGCTTCATGCAGCGCGCTGCCGGCGAAGAAAACAAAGCTTGAAGAAAAGGGAAATCGAGGGACTGGACGTCACTGAAAAGAATGGGAGAGTCCGAGCTTCGAGAAGGGAAAATACGCTGGATGGATAAAGGCTTCTCCAGAGGGCCCTACACACTCCTTCTGTGTTCCATGTAGGAAGAGCATAAAAGTGACTGCATCGGGGATTTTCAACCTGAAGTCGCACTTCGCTACACAGGGCCACAAAAACTGTGTAGCCAAATCAAAAACGTATCGATCGATGGATGAAGCTACTTGGAACTATAACAAGCAGCATCAGTGAACATTTTCTTGTTTCAAGTTCATCCAGGTGCATTAGTGTAACAAAGCTGACAATTAAAAACTCTTTAATTCCAAGTGTATATATCTAGCTGACAATTAAGAACTATATTCAGAATTATTCTTATTGTGTACTTTCAAATTAAGCAATCTACCTTGTGCTAATGTAAATTTGAAAAATATTGTTTTATTTATTTATTTTATTTATTTATTATTAATATTATCATTTTTTTTGTGCTACTTGGCTTATTATTTTCACATTACCAAAAAGTTATGGCTCAAGATTGTGTCCATATAAGTGTACATTTGAATAAATATGTTTGAAATAGTTCATGTTGCAATTGTTGTTGTTTGTTTGGTTTTTGTTTGTTTTGTTTTGTTTTTTTGCTTCAGTTTTCTTTCATCTGCCGATAAAAACAGTTTTTAGGTACTCAGTACAGGTGTGAAAGCCCCCCCAATAAGGGAGGCATGAGCTATGCCTTGACAGGTATGCTGTCCATAAAAATTATGAACAGGATTGGTGACAAAGGGCAGCCCTGGCGGAGTCCAACTCTCACTGCGAATGAGTCCGACCGAGTCCCAAGCTTTCTAAACTGGCTTTTATAATTCTTTATTGCAATAGATTCTTGTATTTTGTAATACGGTCTACCTTTGTGATCTTCATCCCATCTTTTTTGCCATAGCTCTGTTCCTTTTTTCTTAATCACCGTTTTCCCTTCTCCTTTTCTAAGTGACAATGGTATAGTTATTTCTTTCCCAAGTGCACTTTTCGCTAATTTGTCTGCAGTCATTCCCTTTCAACCCTTCGTGTGCAGGAACCCAAATCTTCCCTTGCAGTACGCGTTCACACGGCCACTGTTTGGTCCGGACTGAGGGACCAAAGTTGAGTATTCCGTGGATAGTTCGGTTCGTTTGGCGCCGTCTGAATGAACTCTGGTGTAGCACCAAACAAGCGAAATCTGGTCCCCCTGAAAAGGGGGGGGGGGGGTCTCAGTTCATTTGCAAACGCAGTCTGGTGCACTTTGTTCGCTGTGTGAATGCAAACGGAGAATCCAGCCACAGGGCGGACGGGCCCCTCTGCGTTTGTGTAACCATAGCAACACACCGAGGAGAAAGTGGTGTTTACTGTAAAGGTGCCTTCTGATCTAACACGAACGGGCGAGTTTTTCCACGCAGCACGATTACATTATAGCTCAATGTAAATACATGAAAAGACATTAATTCCCCATCTGGGTGAGATGCAGACAGACGAAGCTCCCACTCACCTGACAAAAGTTGTCCCTGTTGAAAACGATGTGCGTTTCCTGGCAGCACGTCCGTGGTAGGAATCCGTGGTGAGGACCAGGTTTCTCAGCTGCTTGTGGCTACACACAAGAATACCGATGTTTTTAAAACGTTTAGCGACATGATGGCGGCACGGGGGGGGGGGGGGGTTATACAGAGAGCGGAGCTTTTCATTTTTATTCGTTTGTGGCGCAAAAACACCTTACTGAAGGGAACAGTGTTATGCTGAGAATTGCTCGCTTGCCAAGAATTGTATCCCATCGTCGAATAAACATAATTTAAAGATATCTTACAAGAGGTAATAACAATTTTTACTTCTAAAAATGTATAATGGGTACTTCTAAAAATGCACAAATGGTTACAAGCCTGGCTGTAGTGTTTTATTTTATAGTTTTGGTGCATGTGATGCAATTCTTGGCATAACTCCGGTCCTGGCCAATCAATGAGCCGGATTTTTCTTCTTCCCTGAGTTTTTTTCTTCCTAGTCAGTGGTGGCTTCGGCTACAGCGCCACAAACGAGCAGCTGTTGTAACTGCGTGACGTTGTCCAAGCAGTTTGGTCCGCTTGAGTGAAGGGCTGTGGGAATGCAAACCGAACCAAACGAAGGGGTGAAAATTCTCGCCATCCCCCGCCGAGTCGAACCGAGACTCCCAGACTATCCTGGTGTGAAAGCACCCTAAAACACACGAAGAACTCAGATATTAAATAAAATAAATTACTGAATTAATAAAGTTAATGAGGGAAAGTTAATATTACTTTTGGTTAAATAAAAAAAGAGGCTGCACTTAGTGAATAAATATGCAAACTATAAATAATAACTGAACAAATAAAAATGCAGTTGTAGAGAATGTAGAAATGACGAAGCTGAGTTTATCTCACGAGTCAGGTTTATTCACATTCTCCAACATCATCCAACACAGAAAAGAGAATGAAACCCCCATACATTCGTCCTTTTATACCCCAGGACATCAAAGCACACAGTCACATTGTATTTTAATCCCAAGTCACAATGCATCTTCTTTCAGGTCTTATCATCTCCACCAAAAGCCACTGGCGGCCAGGAAATCCCCCAGGCCATCTCTTTGCATACCAAAGGCCACATCTCACATCCTCCTGTTATCTCTAGGAGGATTAGTCCTTTTGTTCATCTGAGACGTGAAGCATACAGTAATATACATATGAAGCATATGAAACCCACATATGTGCCCCACATGACCCCTCCAAACGTCTAAGATGGAACAATATAATAACAGTCTGCATGTCACGGTAAAATCACACACATCAGTCCACATGCTGCTTGGGTCTCAGTCTTCTCCCATATCTGCTGTAAGCGGGCTTTACCACCCCCGCGGCGCCCTCCTGCTGGGGAACTGCTGTCTGAGGATGAGAACTGTTAGTCAATCCCTGTGGGAGCTCTGGGGAATGCTCCCTAGGGGGTCTGCCGCGCCGAGGAGCCCTAGCCAACTACACATCTTCGTCAGCCACCACAAAAGCGGGTTTAAGCCTGTTTATGCCAATCATTTCCTTTCTGCCCCCCAAATCTAGCAAAAAGTGCTTATCTCCTGTCTCCAGCACTCTAAATGGTCCATCATAAGGTGGTCACAAAGGTGGGCAATGGGCGTCATGTCTGACAAAAACAAACTCCGCATTTTTTAAAGCCTTAGGCACAAAAACGCGCGGAAAACTGTGGTGAATGGGGCCAGGCAGCGTGCTCGCTTCCGTGCTACTCTGCAACCGCCGAGCTGGGGAGCACTCTGGCGCAGGATTATCTGGAAGAAATTCCCCGGGCAGTCGAAGTGGCTGTGCGAAAACTAGTTCAGCCGGGGAGGCTTCTAAATACTCTTTAGGTGCAGAACGCAACCCCAATAAAACCCATGGTAGCCTGTCCACCCAATTTGCATCCGTAAGCGACGCTCTGAGGGCCGCCTTCAATGACCTGTGAAAACGCTCGCATAACCCGTTAGCCTACGGGTTGTATGCGGTCATGCGGTGAATCGTTGCCCCCAGGCTGCGGGCCATCGCTGACCAAAGTTCGGAGACAAATTGAGGACCTCTGTCGGACGTAATGTCCAACGGAACTCCAAAACGCGCTACCCATGCCGTCAAAAACGCGCGCGCCACCTCCTTGGCTGTGGTTGATGACAGTGGGACCACTTCTGGCCAGCGCGTGGTGCCGTCAACCATTGTCAGAAGATGTGTGCACCCCTGTGAGGGCGGGAGGGGGCCTACGAGGTCCACGTGAACATGATCAAACCTCTTAGCCGGGATGTGAAAAGGCTCCAGGGGAGCTTTCGTGTGTCTGTGTACCTTGGTTCGTTGACAAGCCATGCAGGCTGCCGCCCACTCTCTAACTTGTTTGCGCAGGCTCGGCCATACAAATTTCTCTCCCACCATTTTGACCAACGCAAGAATGGATTGAGTCGCGTTTTCGACTCGATCCATTCTCTGGCACAATGGATCGAGTCGAAAACGCGGCGGCGCCACGCAACGGGAACCACAGGACGAGGTTGCCCAGTGGAGACATCGCAGATTAGGGGGGGCATACTGTCTTGCAGCACCCTGTTCTCCAGCCTTAACCTTGTTGGTCCAGACTGGAGTGCGCGCACGTCCGCGTCGCTAACCTGATCCGTGGCCATGGCTACATAATCTATCCCTACGCGGACTGGGGCCGCGCGCACTTCCGCGTCGCTAACCCGGTCCGCGGCCATGGCTGCAAAATCTACCCCTATGCGGGCCGGAGCCGCCACGGCACGCGAGAGGCAGTCTGCCACTACATTAAGTTTACCCGCCACATGCTGCATATCAGTGGTAAACTCCGAGATCGCAGCCAGCTGTCTTTGCTGCCGGCCCGACCACGGTTCAGAAACCTTGGCCATCGCGAAAGTCAGCGGTTTGTGGTCGACGAACGCGGTGAAACGGTGTCCCTCCAGCCAGAACTGGAAGTGGCGAATGGCCAAGTGGAGAGCTAACAACTCCCTGTCGAATGCGCTGTATTTTCGTTCACTATCGCACAAGGTCCTGCTGAAAAAGGCGAGCGGTTGCCAAGCTCCGGCTACATACTGCTCCACAACTGCTCCTATGGCCACATCTGACGCGTCAGTAGTGAGCGCTATGCGGGCCGTTGGGACCGGATGTGCTAATAACGCAGCGTTTGCCAGGGCTGTTTTGACTTCCGAGAATGCACGCTCCCGCTCCGGAGACCATTCGATTTTATTTGTGGGTTTTTGTTTTTTTAGTGCAGCATACAATGGTTGCATGAGCTGCGCTGCGCGGGGGAGGAAACGGTTATAAAAATTCACCATCCCCAAAAACTCCTGTAACGCTTTGACCGTTTGTGGCTAGGGAAAATTTGTTACTGCATGCACTTTGTCAGGCAGAGGAACCGCTCCTTCTGGAGAGACGCGATGCCCCAAAAAATCAATCTGCGTCGCCCCGAACTGACACTTCCCTGGGTTGATTATTAACCCGTGCTCTCCCAACCTCCGGAAAACTGCCGTGAGGCGTTTTTCGTGTTCGTCTTTGGAGGCGCTGGCTACCAATATGTCGTCCAGGTAGACGAACACGAAGGGGAGATCGCGCAACACCGCGTCCATCATGCGTTGGAATGTCTGCGCCGCGCCTTTAAGCCCAAACAGCATGCACAAAAACTCGAATAGCCCGAACGGAGTTATTACCGCTGTTTTAGGTATGTCCTCAGCGCGCACTGGGACCTGGTGGTAACCGCGTAGCAAGTCTATCTTAGAAAAAACGTGCGCCCCCGCCAAATGAATTGAAAAATCTTGGATGTGAGGGATTGGGTAGCGGTCGTGCGCCGTAGCGTTATTCAACCTGCGGAAATCACCGCAAGGTCGCCACGAGCCATCAGCTTTCGGGACCATGTGGAGCGGCGAAGCCCATGGGCTTTTCGAACGCCTGATGATGCCCAACTTTTCCAGGTTGGCGAACTCCTCAAGCGCTATGGTCAGTTTAGCTGGATCCAAGCGCCGAGCTTTTGCAAAAACGGGCGGTCCAGTGGTAGTAACAAAATGTTCCACCCCGTGTTTAGCCACGGTCGCCGAGAATGTTGGGACCGTGAGTGCTGGGAACTGAGTGAGTAGTGTGTGGAACTTACCACTTGCAGCTGTGATGTTGGCTTGTGCTGTTGGCAGGGCCACTCGAGCTGTACAGGGAATAGAATAAAAAGAGAGTGCATTAACCAGGCGCCTGTTAGCGAGATCAACCAACAAACCATGTGAGCACAGAAAATCAGCCCCTAACATATTGAAATTGACTGCAGCTATGACAAAAGTCCATTCAAATGTACGGCTGTGTAGGGACAGAAGCAGAGTCCTCTCACCGAAGGTCTTAATCGCCGAGCCGTTTGCTGCTGACACCCCGGGACCACCGGAAGGAGCCAGCCGGTCAGCGGAGGAAGGTGTGATGAAACTCAGCTGGGAGCCTGTGTCCACGAGGAAATGCCTCCCCGAGCGCGCATCCTTCAAGTAGAGCAGCTTGTTCTCCTCTCCGAGGGCCGCAGCTGCTACTGACCCCCGGTCTTGGCGTTTCCCGAACGCTTGAAATGGCACGATGGTATACATTTGCGTGCCTTCTCTGCAAAGCGACGATGGTAAAAACAGAGGGTGTCTCCACCGCGATCCCTGGCCCCCGCCGCCGCTGTCGTCGGTGGGTCTGCTACCGCCGTCTCTGGCACCTCGCCGTCTCCGGCCGTCACGCCGCACTCCATCGCTGCTGCGGTGGACGCACGCCGTTTGCTGGCATTGAGAATCCGGTGCGCCTACTGGGCCAGCGTGTGGAAGTCCCACTGGGCCAACAACGGCGAACCGGCCAGGGTCGCTCTCGTCTCTGACGGTAGGGTTCTCAGGAATATGTGGGTGAAGAGGAAGTCGTCGCTGTCTGAGCCCCTCAACCTCAGCATGTCCTCCATCAGGTCGACGGGCGTGCCGTCTCCCAAGTCGTTCAGAGCCAGTAGTCTCTCCACTCTCTCCAGAGCTGAGAGAGTAAAGCGCTGGATGAGCGCAGCATTCAAAGCGCCGTATTTGCCGTCAGCCGATGGCTTCAGCAAAAGGCTCTGCACATGTCGAGCCGTGCGGTTGTCGAGCTTGGCGATTACATGGTAGAATTTCATCTCATCTACCGTTATCCCCCGGAGGGCGAACAGTGCTTCGACCAAGAGGAACCAGGAGCACGGGTTGTCTCGCCAAAAGTCCGGTAGCTGGACGGTAGCGGCATACGCCTGGCTGGGAGCTCCTGTTTCGGGCTGGTTCGGGGGAATTTCTTCCACTCATGATACGTCTTAGGGTCACCAGTGTAGAGAATGTAGAAATGACGAAGCTGAATTTATCTCGCGAGTCAGGTTTATTCACATTCTCCAACATCATCAAACACAGAAAAGAGAATGAAACCCCCATACATTCGTCCTTTTATACCCCAGGACATCAAAGCACACAGTCACATTGTATTTTAATCCCAAGTCACAATGCATCTTCTTTCAGGTCTTATCATCTCCACCAAAAGCCACTGGCGGCCAGGAAATCCCCCAGGCCATCTCTTTGCATAACAAAGGCCACATCTCACATCCTCCTGTTATCTCGAGGAAGATCAGTCCTTTTGTTCATCTGAGACGTGAAGCATACAGTAATATACATATGAAGCATATGAAACCCACATATGTGCCCCACACAGTAACATATTTGGCCAATTTTCCCTCATCCCAGTTGAAGTCCATTACCTGCTGCTCAGTTGATGAATGCAACAGAGTTCAGACTGTGTGTGTCTTGGTCAGGCTGATATTTTTATGAGAGAAGTACAAATAAGCAACCTTGTGTAGCACAACAAGACCAAAATAGCACAACCAGCACCTTTTTACAAGTGGCTTATTGAAAAGCAATGCCAAAGTCACATGACTGAGATAAGCGGAACTGGCAACACCAGAGTTAGCAGACTGACCACAGTAAAGACTTTGCTGCCCTCCCCTGGTTAGTAGCCTGTGGCAGTGTTTGTCAGCAAAGTGAAGAATCACCACTCTTGTAGGATGTTGTAGAATGTGTAAATGATGAGGCAAGTTGGTCTCAAGCAGTTTATTACACATTCTCTCTCATGAGCATAGTAGAAAAGAGGGCATCTCACACAGAACTCTTCACTTATATACTCAGGTCCTTCTACATATCAAAAGGTCACATTGCATTCACATAAAAGATCACATTGCATGCACTTCCTTAATCCTTTAACATCCCCCTCACAGACTCTGGCACACAAAGCATCCTCCAAGCCGTCTCTGACATACAAAAGATCACATTTCACAGCTTCCTGTTATCTCCAAGGAAACTCTGCTCTTTGTTCTTATCAAGATGCTGCTCATTATTGTGACGTTTGCAGGGTTCACGCAAAGACAATGGAGCAGATGGCTGATCAACCTGATTTATTTTCACACACCCCGACCCCCAACCAGCAACTTAGTACACAGAGCAGGGGAGGTCATTCTCACAGACCTCTGTTTACATCACGGTTGCACACACATAACGTTTTCATCTGGCAAAGCATGCTGGGAAATTCACTTAACATGGCCCCAACGTTACACTGCCCCCCCCCCCCCGGACTGGTTTCTGTCCCCAGAAAAATTAAAGTCCAATTTAAAAGTCCAATACAAGGACTTCCAGTTATGGCTGCCACGTAGGACGGACGTGTCTCGCTCTGCTCTGCTCCTGGAGAAAAAAAATCGGCAAATAACTCTCTCATTTGGGACAGAACGTATCCCAGCATTTGGGCGAGGATATGTCGGCGAAGCCTAAGGCTGGAAAACCAGGAAAAGGAAAAAGCGAGCCGCCGAAACAGTCCAAATTAACGGACTTTCAGGTCTGTGACGCAGCAAACAAAACTCCATATATGGCGGAGGAAGCTGGCGGCGGTGCGATGTTTGCGGGGAATGGCGCAGATGCGCTGATGGCTGCCATGAGTTCAATGAGAGCGGACTTTTCCTCTAGATTTGATGGGATTATGACAGCGTTGGAAGGAATAAGAAAGGAATTGGGTGACTGTGTAGAACGAACGGCACAGATGGAGCTCCGTCTCGCTAGTGCTGAAGATGACGTCACCCGTCTTCAATTAAAGGTGCGCACTTTGGAAAAAAAAAATAAATCTCTGGAAGATAATATTTTGGATTTGGAATCTCGGTCGAGACAGAATAATTTGAGGCTGGTGGGTCTTCCAGAGGAATCAGAAGGTCGGGACGTATGTTCCTTTCTGGAAAAGTGGATTCCGGAGGTGCTGGGCAGCGAGGAGTCGCAATCAGCAGTGGTTCTGGAAAAAGCACATCGTATTGGCCCACGGAGAGATAAGGGACCGCCGAGGACCTTAATTATGAAGTTTCTTAGCAACAGAGACAGGATGAAGATCTTCAACGCTGCACGTGCTAAAGGAGAGATTAAACACCAGGACCAGCAGGTGCGGTTCTACCCAGATTTGGCCACAGGAATCCAGCAATTGAGGAAGCAGTTTGATCCCGTACGTAAGGAGCTGCGCAACCTTGGGATTCGTCATGGTGTAATCTATCCTGCGAGACTGCTGACCACGTATGAGGGCAGAACCCACATCTTCAAGACCCCAGAGGAGGCGCAGGAGTTCATCAAGAAGATCAAAGAAGAAGAAGAGACTGGTGGGAGCTAAGCATGAACAAAATATAAGGTAGAATAATTAAGCATTTGCACAGGCATCTGACTGACTTGAAGTAAATAGTAAGTTTACAAAATATAGATTGTATTATATATTAAAAAAACAAAACAAAAACAAAACAAACAAAAAAAAAACTATGATGTACAAAGTTGTTAAAATTTTTGGAGTTAAGTTGGAAAACTACAGAGGAGAGTTAATGTTACGTCATTAAAAGCAGTAGAGTTAGGGTGATTGGGAGGATGAAGAAGGAGTGGCTTAGGCTGTTCCCCGTGGGTGTGGAACAGTCGATGGCTATATCGGGAGACAGAATTTTTCTTTTGATTTTGGGGGGTTTGCCACAAGTGTGGGAAGGGGAAATTTGTTTGTGTGTAGTTTGTAGGATGAATGTTCAACCACTCATGTTTTTGCTTCTCTGTATGAGCATGTTTACACTGCAAGGTAATCCCAAACTCTCTATTGATCATGGACCAAAGTGTTAATCTTAATTTAACTTCATGGAATTGCAGAGGTCTACAAAATTTAAAAAAACTTAAACAAGTTATGAATAAAATAAAGGACATGGGTTCAAGAATTGTGTTTTTACAAGAAACTCATCTGATAGAGGAGGATGTTAAAAGAATTAGGAGTAGATGGCAGGGAAGTGTATTCACCTCTTCATTTTCATCCCGAGCCAGGGGAGTTATGACTCTCATACATAAATCAGTTCCTTTTCAGGTGAAAAATGTAATTGGAGACAAATTTGGAAGATATGTAATCATTCAAGGTTCTTTGCTATTAGAAAATATAAATCTTGTGAACTTATATGGTCCCAATATAGATGATCAGAAGTTCTTTGCTAATTTATTTCTCATCTTATCATCACTTACAGGGCAACATATAATAGCAGGGGATTTTAATTGTACATTGAATCCAGGTGTGGATAGATCAACAGGACTGGATTGTACGCACATTGGATGTAGGATGACTATTAATCATTTTATGAAAGAATTGAGATTGTTAGATATATGGAGAGAAATGAAACCACAAGTTAAAGCCTATTCTTGTTATTCCAGTACCTACAAGACATTCTCACGTATTGATTATTTTTTGATTTCCACAGAATTAAGGTCCAAGATTCAAAACTGCTTTTATGATAACATCGTGATTTCTGATCATGCACCCTGTTGTCTAATATATGTAGATAAAAAATTGACAAAGGAATCAGGTAGATGGCAATTTCAGCATAAATGGCTTCAGGATGAGGAATTTGTCAAGTATATAGAAAAACAGATAGACGAGTTCTTTGACATCAATACTACACAAACATCAGCATGTGTAAAGTGGGAGGCTTTCAAAGCTTTTATTAGGGGACATATTATTAGTTATACAGGATCAAAATCTAAGAAGACTCGAGAGGAGAGAGCTAAATTGGAACATAAAATAAAAAGTCTTCAGGAAAAAGTGTATGCAGGAAGTGACCCAAGGTTGGAGAATGAATTACTGATTTTGAGAGCTGAATACGACAAAAAATCAGCGAATAGAGCTGCCTCGAGTCTTCTAAGATTGAAACAATCTTTTTATGAACAAGGTGAAAAATCAGGAAAATTATTAGCATGGCAGATTAAACAATTGGAAATTAAAACACCAATTACCAGTATTATAAGTAACGGACAGGTAGTTATAGATCCTTTAGAAATTAATAGAGCCTTTAGAGATTACTATGAAAAATTATATGATACCAAAAATGAACCTGATTTAACAAAACTAAATGGGTTTTTGAACGAACTATCTATACCGTGTATTCCAAATGAAAACAGGGAGATATTGGAGTCTAAAATTAGTCAAGAAGAAGTTGGGCTAGCCATTGATAATATGAAATCAGGAAAAAGTGCAGGACCAGATGGTCTTCCAGTTGACCTTTATAAAAAATTTAAGAATAAATTAATAAAACCTTTTTTGGAAATGGTTTTAGAAGCATTTCAAAATAATAATTTACCATCATACATAAATAATGCCTTAATTATACTGTTGCCAAAACCAGGTAAGCCCTCTAATAAATGTGAAAATATGAGACCAATAAGCCTATTAAACGCCGACCTTAAGATAATCTGTAAAATTTTAGCAAGACGAATACAAGAAATTTTACCAAATATTATTAATCGAGATCAGAATGGCTTTATAAAGGGTAGACAAGGCTTCCATAATGTAAGAAGACTATTTAATATTATTTATTTTAATAAAGAAGCACCGGATACAGCTCTCCTATCATTGGACGCCGAAAAGGCCTTTGATAGAGTTGAATGGCCCTTTCTTTTTGAAGTCCTACAAAGGTTTGGACTTGGAAATAATTTCATAAAATGGGTTCAAATAATATACAATAATGCTACAGCAGAAATCCTAACAAATAACAATATTTCAAAACCAATAAAAATCAATAGAGGATGTCGACAAGGCTGTCCACTTTCACCTTTACTGTTTACTATGGCAATTGAACCTTTAGCGATAGCGATACGTTTACATTCACAAATATATGGAATTAAAGTTGGACCAACAGAACATAAAATCTCCCTGTACGCCGATGATATAATTTTGTTTATGTCGAATCTAAAAAAATCAATTCCAACCTTGTTGAATTTAATAAAGAATTTTGGGGAAATATCAGGATATAAAATAAATAAAACTAAATCTTCAATATTAATGCTAAATGAGACCCAGAGAAATTACCCAGCCCCTGAGGTAAATCAATTCAATGTTGTAAATCAGTTTAAATATTTAGGAATCCAAATTATGCCTAAGCTAGAATCAGTCGCCAGTGTCAACTATGAAGCCTTAATGTCAGATATCAATGAGTTAACTCAGAGATGGATGTCACTACCAATGTCGATGATCGGGAGAATCAATATACTTAAAAGTAATATTTTACCTAAAATACTTTATTTATTTCAATACATTCCCTTATCACCACCTTTAGATCTATTCTCAAGAATAAAAAAAAAGTTAGTGGAATTTATATGGAACAACAGGAGGGCTAGATTACGTTTGTCTTTATTATATTTACCATTTGATCGTGGAGGTCTGAAATGTCCAAATTTTATGTTGTATTATTGGTCGGCACAACTGAGGTCTATGACATATTATTTTTCATCAAATGATCTCCCTCACTGGACTGAAATGGAATCATACAATTTACCTTTACCTCTTCCCATATTCATATACTCAGATTCGGCAAAAAAATTACAAAAACAAGTTAAAAATCCATTTGTAAAGCATATGATCAAAATATGGTGTGAAGCTAAAAACTATTTAAAAGAACCACAGTTATTGTCACAATTTAGTCCAATATGGGGTAATCAATATTTTAAACCAGGGAGAGCGGACGCTGTATTTAAAGTATGGAATTTAAAAGGGATACAAAAGATTCAGGATTTATATTTGCCATGTGCAGACAACATAATGTCTTTTGAAGAGCTGAGGATCAAATTTAATCTCAATAGAACACATTTTTTTAAATATCTTCAACTTAGAAACTTTATTCGATCAAATCAAAATAAAGCTCTCACTCGACCTATTTATTCATCCTTGGAAAAAATGATGATGAAAGATAGTAAAAGAAAGGGTATTATTTCAGAGTTTTATAACTCATTGACACTATCTTCAAGTGAAAATTCACTGAAAAGATTAAACTACTGGAAAGAAGATCTGCAAATTGAAATTTCAGAGGAACAATGGGAATTGGCTTGTACAGAAGCTCAAACCAAATCAATAAATGCACGCCTTAAATTGATACATTTCAAATGGTTAATGCGGATGTATGTTACACCGGAGGAGTTAAATAGATATAACAAAAATATACCAGATACATGCACAAAATGCATGGAAAGTAAAGGAACCCTATTTCATTGTTTATGGGAATGTAGATTAATAAGAATGTTTTGGGAGGAGGTGAGGGTAACAATTGAAAAAATAATCTCAAAACAAATCATATTGAATCCTAAACTGTTTTTGTTGGGTCTGTACCCAGAAAAGCATAATTTCAATAAAAGTGAAAGAACATTCATAGACCTCAGTTTGCTTAATGCCAAAAAATGTATTGCACTATTATGGAAAAAGACTCATAGACCAGATGTGACTCAGTGGTTAAGACAGATGTTAACAAACCTTCCATTAGAAAGAATAACATATATACTGAAATCAAAGGAAATTGTGTTTGAGAATATATGGAGACCTTTTATTGATTATGTAAAAAATTTAAACATAACTCTTGAAGAAGAAGGTGAATGATGTGTGTGGACCTTGTAAATTCCAAACTGGTGAACATAATATGTATTCTAATGTATTGGATTGTCTAGACTAAACAGAGGAGCATTGCTGAAGACTTGATTTTGTTGGTGGTTGTTGGTGTTTTTAGGGTATTTTTTTTTTTTTGTAGTACTTTAGTGTTAGTGTTTGATTGTTTGTATCATGTTTGTTAAAAAAAAAAAAAGGTTCAATAAAGATATTGTGGAAAAAAAAAAGTCCAATACAAACTCATCCAGGTGTCGGGGCGGTCTTCGGCGCCGGTGGCCAACACGTACAGGCCCCCTAGTGTCCATCTGGGTCTCGGTCGGGGTATCGGGCCGGGATGGAAGCTCCGGTTCGTCCGCCAGCGGTGCAGATGGCCGATACGGGGCGAGACGGTCACGATGAAGGACCACAACCCGGTCCCTTTTTCTAAGCCTCACCCTGTACACCACATCTGACAGTCTCTCCAGGACCACGCATGGCCCCGACCACTGGCTCGCCAGCTTCGGTGATCGTCCTCTCTTCCTCTCAGGGCAGAAAACCCAGACTCGATCTCCCGGTGCAAAGTCCCTCCCCTGGCAGCGGGAGTCGTACGCTCGCTTCTGCCGACCCCCTGCCGCTGCCAGGGCCTCTCGAGCCAGCTCGTGCACCGTGTGGAGACATTCTTTCAAACAAAAAAAATAATCCAATCCGGGTTTTCCCTCCACCTCCGGCTCGGGGGGGCAACCGAATACCAAATCCACCGGTGTGCGCAGGTCGCGTCCAAACATGAGCGCCGCAGGGGTGCACCGGGTAGATTCCTGAGCAGCCGTCCGGTACGCCCACAAAACAAAAGGCAGGTGCAGGTCCCAGTCTCGCTGTCGCTGGTCCACTAGGATAGCAAGCTGGGTGGTGAGGGTCCGGTTGAATCGTTCGACCAGGCCGTCGCTCTGTGGATGCAGTGGGGTGGTCCGGGTCTTCCGGATGCCCAGCCATTTGCAGACCTCTCCGAAGACCTCCGCCTCGAAGTTCCGACCCTGATCGCTGTGCAGCTCCTCCGGTGTGCCAAACCGACAGAACATTTCATCCACCAGCTTTGATGCCGTCGTAGCGGCACTCTGATCCGGGACCACGTACGCCTCTGGCCACTTAGTGAAATAATCCATCGCGACCAGCACATAGCGGTTCCCCCGGTCCGTGGTCGGGAAAGGGCCCAGGATGTCCACTCCCACTCGCTCCATCGGTGCTCCCACCCGGTACTGCTGCAGGGGAGCGTGGGATCGCTGAGTTGGTCCCTTCTGAGCTGTGCATGTGTCGCAGCGATGAACGTGGAGCTCCACGTCCTGATGACAGCCGGGCCAGTAGAACCGGGCCCGAAGGCGCTGCAGTGTCTTTGTCACCCCAAAGTGGCCCGCTCCTACCGCCCCATGAACCAGCTGGAGTACTTTGGGCCGGAGTCAACGAGGAACCAGCAGCTGCCAAATGTGCCGCTGCCCAGCTGGAGTCTGCCACTGCCGATACACCACGCCCTCATGACAGCGGAGGTTGGCTCACTGGGAGTGTAGGGCCTTAGTCTCTGGGTCCAGCGGTGACACAACCTCCCAGGTGGGCCGCTGTCCTGCGTCCAGCCACTGCCGAACCCGCGAAATGACCGGGTCTCTGTCCTGCTCGCTCTGCAGCTGCTGCGTGCCAAGAACCTCTGTGACGTCATCGCTGGGGAGAACTGCCTGATCATCTGAGGAGGGGCTGTGCATCGCTGCGTGATTCCTGCTCGCAGCGGCTTGGAGAGCGGCAGCCCGTGGGGCGATTTGGTCCCGATCTTCAGCCTGTTGACAGTGACGACACTCCTCTGTCGCGCAGGGGCGCCGAGACAGCGCGTCAGCGTTGGCATGGAGGCGGCCTGCCCGATGCACAATCTGGAAATTATAATCCTGCAGTGCCTCCAGCCACCTCGCCAACTGTCCATCCGGTTCTTTGAAATTTAACAACCAGGTCAGGGAAGCGTGGTCCGTCCTGAGCTGGAACCTCCCCCCGTACACATACGGGCGGAAGTGACGCAGTCCTTGAATGACAGCCAGCAGCTCTCTGCGAGTCACACAGTAATTCCTCTCAGCTCTGCTGAGAGTGTGGCTGAAGTAAGCGACTGCCTGCTCTCCCTGCTCTCCCTCCTGGGATAACACCGCCCCGATGCCCTGGTTGCTGGCGTCCGTGTCCACAATGAAAGGGCGGCTCGGGTCAGGATACCGCAGGACGGGGGCTCTGATGAGCGCTGCGCGAAGCTGGCAGAAAGCAGCAGCACAGCTGTCACTCCACTGGAACGGGCGTCCTTTCTGCGTCAGCTGATGCAGCGGGCTGGCAATGGTGGCGAAGTCTTTCACAAACTTCCTATAATAGGAGGCCAATCCAAGAAAACTCCTCAGTTCTCCAACGTTCCGCGGCACTGGCCAGTCTCTCACTGTTGCCACTTTTTCCGGGTCGGTGGCGACCCCCGCTGCGCTGACGACGTGGCCCAAAAAGGTGGTCTCTCGCCGGAACAGGTGGCATTTCCTAGGGTGTAACCGTAGCCCCGCCTGCTGGATGGCTCCCAGCACCTCTCGGAGATTTGACAGGGCGCTGTCAAAATCAGCTGCATGCACCAGCAGGTCATCCAGGTAAACAACGCAGCGGCTCCGGGGCACGTGAGCCAGCACTCGCTCCATCAAGCGCTCAAAGGTGGCCGGAGCGTTGCAGAGTCCAAACGGCATCACTTTAAACTGGTACAGTCCCTGCCCGATGGAGAAGGCTGTTTTTTGGCGGGCCTCGGGTGACAGCTCTACCTGCCAATAGCCGCTGCGTAGATCCAGCGAGCTGAACCAGCTGGAGCCTGCGATGTGGTCCAGTGCGTCATTGATGCGGGGCAGGGGGTAGGAATCTTTCCTGGTGGCATCGTTCAGGCGTCGGTAATCCACACAGAACCGCCACGACCCGTCCTTCTTCTTGACCAGCACCACAGGCGCTGCCCAGGGGCTGCTGGAGGGCTCAATAACATCTGCCTCCAGCATTTCTCGCACTTTTTGCTCCGCCGCTGCCCGCCTTGAAAAGGGCAGCCGGCGTGGGTGGAGTCGAATCGGCCTGGCCTCACCGGTGTCGATCTCGTGCTGCACCAACCCGGTCCAGCCGCATTCCTCATCCTTCACAGCGAAAACACCCACGTAATAGTCCAATAGCTCCTGCAGCTGGCGTCTCTGTTCCGGGTCCAGCCCGCTGCAGCTCCGCTGAAATAATTCCTCCACCGCCTACTGCGTCTCTGCTGACACGTTGGCCCCTCCCCTTGCTGTCCCTGTGTGTGCTTGTGCTCCCTCTGTCCGCGCTGGTGACGTCATCGTGTCCAGTCCTCGCGGTGGCCTGCCTGGTCCGGTCTGTCTTGGCGATCCCTCGATTGTGCGTGCCCCCATGTCCCTTCTCTGGGTTCTGCTGTGGAGCGTGATGGTCCGGTTTCCCAGCTGGAGGGAAGGTCCCGCGGTGTCGATCTTGGCGTTCCAGGCTGTGAGCAGGTCTAGTCCAATAATACAGGGGTCTTGGATGTCAGCCAGCCAGAACGGGTGTCTTATGTTCTGACCGGCCACCCCCACCACCAAAACTCTCCGCCCCCCCAGTCTGGCGCGCTCACCGGTAGCCGTGGTGACGCAGCGCTTGGTGGGTTCCCACCCCCGTGGGGCCGTCTTGTTCGTGCCCGGCAGCACACCGGGTCGAACCAGGGAGATTGTAGAGCCGGTGTCAATCAGGGCCCGGATCGACGTCTTCCCCAAGCTGCACTGTAGATACATCCCTGGAGAGTGTCCAATTCGGCCCACGCGTGGTGCCGGCTCCTCGGGGGAAACATCTGCGGGAGGCGGCCTGTTCCCGTTCACGCCACCTCGCTCTAGTTTAACGCCGGCGAGGGGCGTTCTTCTCCGGGGACGCGCCGCCGTGGTCTGCCGTAATTCCTCCTCTTCCTCCTCGCTCTCCATCGTGGCCTGGAAGGTTCTCTGTCTGTGTGTTGGCACTTCAACTGTGCGATTCATCAGCGGCTCCACCCGCTCTGCTTCTGCCACTGCAGTCTCCCAGTCGCTCGCGGCGTGGATCCGTACGTGGCTCTGGAGCTGGGCCGGGCGGAGACCTTGGATGAAGCTCCGGAGGGCGAGCTTCTCTACCGCCTCCGGTGCGAAATCCGGGTAGCTGCGCCGGGTTAGCAGCCGTATGTCTGCAGCATAGGTTCCTAGGCTTTCCTGGTTGCTTCTATGGCGGCGAGTCAGCTGTTCCTGGGCGTGCTCAGCGTCCGCCGTTCTCCCAAATCGTCTCTGGAGCGCCCCTTGTAGCGCTGGCCAGCTGTAGCGCTCCTCAGGCAGGAGATCAGAGAGCGTACAGAGAGCTCTCCCTTCCAAGGCCAGTGAGACTTGCACGGCGGTTTCCTCTGGTGACCAGCCGTTCAGCGCAGCGGCCAGCTCGACCTGGGTCAGGTAGTCATCCAACGTGGCCTCGCCGTTGAAGCGGGGAATCTTGGCCCGCTGCCTAACAGATGGGATGGCCGCCTCCCGATCGATCGTCACTCTCGATCGCCGTGGGATCGCCAGCCCGTCCTGTCCTGAAAAGGGCGGAATGCGGGGCTGGTTTGCTCTGCTCTGCCCGCTCTGTCTTGACAAAGACAGAAGGCGGGGTGCGCTGGCCCCGTCAGGTCTGCCGCCGCTTCGTTCATCCCGGCTCCCGGCTCCCGGGGGTGGTGTCTCGGTCCCATCGTCCATCATCAGCTGAGCAATGGCCTGCTCCAGCTGCTGGATCTCCATTCTGATCCTAGCTTCCATTTGCTCCATGCCCACTTCTGACACCAGTGTGACGTTTGCAGGGTTCACACAAAGACAATGGAGCAGATGGCTGATCAACCTGATTTATTTTCACACACCCCGACCCCCAACCAGCAACTTAGTACACAGAGCAGGGGAGGTCATTCTCACAGACCTCTGTTTACATCACGGTTGCACACACAACGTTTTCATCTGGCAAAGCATGCTGGGAAATTCACTTAACATGGCCCCAACGTTACACTATGTTTTGGCCATGTGCGGCCACACCACCCCCCTCGAGCATATTGGATCGAACAAAAGAATAACTGTCTGTATGCAGAATCATTACACATCAATCCACATGCTGCTTGGGCTTCAGTCTTCTCCCGTATCTGCTGTAACCAGGATTCACCGCCTCCGCGGCGCTGTCATGCTGGGGAGCTGCTGTCTGGGGGTGAAAACTTTTTGTCTGTCCCTGTGGGTGTTCTGGGGATATTCTACTCTGGGAAGCCCCCCGTGGGGGTCTTCCGCGCCGAGGGGCCCTTGCCAACAGCACTTGCTCGTCCGCCACCACAAAAGCGGGTTTGAGTCTGTTTATGCCAACCTTTTCCCTCCTACCCCCCAAATCTAGCAAAAAATGCTTGTCCCCTGTTTCTAACACTCTGAAGGGTCCATCATAAGGTGGTCACAGTGGGGGGCGATGCGCGTCATGTCTGACAAAAACAAACGCCGCGTTTTTCAAAGTCTTAGGCACAAAAACGCGGAAAACTGTGATGAACGAGGCCCGGCAGCGTGCCTGTGTCAATGCTACGCTGCAACAGCTGAGACGGGGAGCTGCCTGGCGCCGGATTATCCGGGATAAACTCCCCGGGCAGCCGAAGTGGCTGCGCAAAAACGAGTTCAGCTGGGGAAGCTTCTAAGTCTTCTTTAGGTGCAGAACGCAACCCTAATAAAACCCACGGTAGCTTGTCTACCCAATTTGCATCCGTCAGTGACGCCCTGAGAGCCGCTTTCAATGACCTATGAAAACGCTCGCATAACCCATTAGCCTGAGGATTGTACGCGGTTGTGCGGTGAATTGTGACACCCAGGCTGCGGGCCATTGCTGACCAAAGTTCGGAAACAAATTGAGGGCCTCTGTCGGACGTCATGTCCGACTGGACTCCAAAACGCGCCACCCATGCTGTTAAAAACGCGCGCGCTACCTCCTCGGCTGTGGTTGACGCCAGTGGAACCACCTCCGGCCATCGCGTGGTGCGGTCCACCATTGTCAGAAGGTGCGTGCACCCCTGTGATGGCGGGAGGGGGCCCATGAGGTCCACGTGAACATGGTCAAACCTCTTAGCCGGGATGTGAAACGGCTCCAAGGGAGCCCTCGTGTGTCTGTGTACTTTGGCTCGTTGGCACGCCATGCAGGCTGCTGCCCACTCTTTCACCTGTTTGCGAAGACTCGGCCACACAAATTTCTCTCCTACCATTTTGATTGACGCGCGCACTCCCGGGTGCACTAAAGAATGAACCAAGTCAAAAACGCGGCGGCGCCATGCGGCCGGTACCACGGGACGCAGTCACCCCATGGAGACATCGCAGATTAGGGGGGGCATACTGTCTTGCAGCACCCTGCTCTCCAGCCTTAACCCTGTTGGTCCAGACTGGAGCGCGCGCACATCCGCGTCACTAACCTGCTCCGCGGCCATGGCTGCGTAATCTATCCCTACGCGGACCGGGGCCGCCACGGCGCGTGAGAGTCAGTCTGCCACTACATTCAGTTTACCCGAGACATGCTGAATATCGGTAGTAAACTCTGAGATCGCGGCCAGCTGTCTCTGCTGCCGGCCCGACCAAGGTTCTGAAACCTTGGCCACCGCGAATGTTAGTGGCTTGTGGTCAATGAACGCGGTGAAACAGCGCCCTTCCAGCCAGAACTGGAAGTGGCGAATAGCCAAGTGGAGAGCCAGCAACTCCCTGTCAAACGCGCTGTATTTATGTTCACTATCGCGCAAAGTCCTGCTGAAAAAGGCGAGCGGTTGCCAAGCGCCTGCTACATGCTGCTCCACGACCACCCCTATGGCCACATCTGACGCGTCAGTAGTGAGCGCTATGCGGGCCGTTGGGTCTGGATGTGCCAACAACGCAGCATTTGCCAGGGCTGCCTTGACTTCTGAGAACGCCCGCTCTCGCTCCGGGGACCATTCGATCTTATTCGCGGGTTTCTGCTTTTTGAGCGCGGCGTACAGTGGTTGCATGAGCTGCGCTGTGCGGGGGAGGAAACAGTTATAAAAATTCACCATTCCCAAAAACTCCTGTAACGCCCTGACCGTTTGTGGTTGGGGAAAATCTGCTACCGCGCACATTTTGTCAGGCAGCGGAACCGCTCCTTCGGGGGAGACGCGGTGCCCCAAAAAATCAATCTGCGTCACCCCAAACTGACACTTCGCTGGATTGATTATTAAACCGTGCTCTCCCAACCTCTGGAAAACCGCTGTGAGGTGGGTTTCGTGTTCGTCTTCGGACGCGCTGGCTACCAAAATATCGTCCAGGTAGACGAATACGAAAGGGAGATCGCGCAGCACCGCATCCATCATGCACTGGAACGTCTGTGCAGCCCCTTTAAGCCCGAATGGCATCCGCAAAAACTCGAATAGACCAAACGGAGTTATCACCGTTGTTTTGGGTATGTCCTCAGCGCGCACTGGGACTTGGTGGTAACCGCGGACCAAGTCTATTTTAGAAAAAACGCGCGCTCCTGCCAAATGAAAGGAAAAATCTTGGATGTGAGGGATTGGGTAGCGGTCGTGCGCTGTGGCGTTGTTCAACCTGAGGAGATCCCCGCAAGGTCGCCACGAACCGTCAGCTTTCGGGACCATGTGTAGCGGGGAAGCCCATGGGCTGTTTGAACGCCTGATGATGCCCAACCTCTCCAGGTTGGCGAACTCCTCGCGCGCTATGGCCAGTTTAGCTGCGTCCAAGCACTGAGGTTTTGCAAAAACGGGCGGCCCGGTGGTGGTAATAAAATGTTCCACCCCGTGTTTAGTGATGGCTGCCGAAAATGTCGGGACCGTGAGTGCTGGGAACTGAGTGAGCAGTGTGTGGAACTTACCGCTTGCAGCTGTGACGTTGGCTTGTGCTGTTGGCCGGGACGCTCGAGCTGTACAGGGAATAGAATCAAAAGACAGTGCATTAACCAGGCGCCTGTTAGCGACATCAACCAACAACCCATGTGAGCACAAAAAATCAGCCCCCAATATATTGAAATTCAATGCTGCTATGACAAAAGTCCACTCAAATGTACGGCCGTGTAGAGACAGAAGCAGAGTCCTCTCACCAAAGGTTTTAATGTCCGAGCCGTTTGCTGCTGCCATCTGGGGGCCGCTGGAACCTGCCAGCCGGTCGGCATAGGACGGCATGATGAATCTCAGCTGGGTGCCGGTGTCCACGAGGAAATGTCTCCCGGAACGTGCGTCCGTCAAGTAGAGCAGCTTGTTCTCCTCCCCGAGGGTCGCAGCTGCTACCGACCCCCGGTCTTGGTGTTTTCCTGAGCGCTTGAACTGGCACGGTGGTATACATTTGCGTGCCTTATCTGCAAAGCGGCGGTGATAGAAACAAAGGATGTCTCCTCCGCGTTCCTTGGCGCCCGCCGCCGCTGTTGTCGGTGGTTCTGCTACCGCCGTCGATGGCTCCTCGCCCTCTCCGGCCGTCGCACCGAGCTCAGTCACCGCCGCCGTGGTCGCGAACTCTCTGCTGGCCATGATGATCCGTTGTGCTTCCCGGGCCAGTGCACGGTAGTCCCGCTTGGCCAACAACGGCGAATTGGCCAGGGCCGCTCTCGTCGCTGACGGAAGGTTCCTGAGGAAGAGGTGGGTAAAGATGAAGTGGTCGTCGTCCGAGCCTTTCAGCCTCAGCATCCTCTCCATCAGGTCAATGGGCGTGCAATCTCCCAACCCGGTCCACACTAGGAGTCTCTCTGCTCTCTCCTCAACCGAGAGTGTGTAGTGCTGGATGAGTGCGGCCTTCAACGCGCCGTATTTGTCGCTGGCTGGTGGCTGCTCCAGAAGGCTCTCCACATGCTGAGCCGTGTGGTTGTCGAGCTTTGCGATCACATGGTAGAATTTCGTGTCATCTACCAATATCCCCCGGAGGGCGAACTGCGCCTCAACCAGGTGGAACCAGGAGCGCGGGTTGTGCTGCCAAAAGTCCGGTAGCTGGACTGTAACGGCATACGCTTGGCTGGGGGCTCCCAACGAGGCTGGCTCCAGGGAATTCTCCTCGTGTTGCATGCTTCGTCTTGGGTCACCAGTGTAGAATGTGTAAATGATGAGGCAAGTTGGTCTCAAGCAGTTTATTACACATTCTCTCTCATGAGCATAGTAGAAAAGAGGGCATCTCACACAGAACTCTTCACTTATATACTCAGGTCCTTCTACATATCAAAAGGTCACATTGCATTCACATAAAAGATCACATTGCATGCACTTTCTTAATCCTTTAACATCCCCCTCACAGACTCTGGCACACAAAGCATCCTCCAAGCCGTCTCTGACATACAAAAGATCACATTTCACAGCTTCCTGTTATCTCCAAGGAAACTCTGCCCTTTGTTCTTATCAAGATGCTGCTCATTATGTTTTGGCCATGTGCGGCCACAATGTTTATTTTTGTAGGGGAAAACAACCAGCTCACAGATGTAACGTAAAACTTCTTAATTTTAAATATAAATTTAAAAACTAGCGTTCCCTTCTACCACTCATACCACTAGAAAATTCTCGAGCCACCCCTCATTTCTTTGTGTTGGAAAAAGTTGAAAATCATAATTAAAAGTTACAATAGATCACCTCAGTGTAATCTGTCAAAATGATGGCTGGCCTTCAGGGCCTTGGTGCTAGACAGTGGTGGCCTAATGGTTAGGGATGTGGACTGGTGACCAGAGGGTTGCTGGTTCAATCCCCGAACCAGTAAGATCAGAAGTTTTTTCCCCACCCTCATTAACCCCACTGTGGTGCTCTTGAGCAAGGCCCTTAATCCTTGCTCAAGGTTTAAGGGCCTGCTCCAGAGGAGCTGCTCTGTGGTTGTACTGGGCAGCTTCGTGGTGTGAGTGTGAACAGGAAGCCCTTTGAAAAACAGAAGCTGCTTCTCAGTGGAACTCCCCTGTATAAATAAAATGTTGAATTTTAAAAAAAAAAAATGAATAGATCTATTCAGTGATGGGCAATATTAAGTGAATCCAATCTTTGTCACAGTGTGATGTGGTTGATGACTGAATTTCACTTGGTTTAAATTAACTTATGATATTGGTACCTTATTAACTAAAGTTTATGATGCTGTGAAGTTCAAGCTACTGAAATATTTAAGTTGTTTTTCAAGAAAATGTAATTTAATAAGTTGAAGAGCAGTCCATGATTCTGATGTTGACGGTTAACGGGGATCAGCCCCTCACTGTGCACCACACCATTAAAATCTGCAAAAGAGGAAGTACCACACCTCTGCAGAAACCACTGAATATTCACACTACACAGGCACATAACAGGAGCAGCAGGAGTGTGCCAGCCAGAGGCTTTTTCTCCTCTTCCTCTTCCTCTGTGTTCTTCTTTTTTGTCACTGCCAGATGGATAACTTTGCTTCATTTTGAAACAGCCATTCTCACATTTTTGTTTACATAAGACTCACACTGGTACTTGAGAGAGTGAGCGGTGGGTTCCCTTTAGGGAGTTCTGCGCCAACCTGCCACTGTCATTGCAACCTTTTCACATTGTCACTGCTGTAGTGATTTCAAGTTGGTCAGCCCTCAAGGCCCCCTTCTGGCCTAGGGCCCTAGGCATTTGCCTGCTGGCATGCAGCACCTCTGGTACCAGCATTTGCCTTCATTTGCATTCATGGACCCTCTGCAGTTTGCATATCAGCCCTATTTAGGAACTGAAGACACTGTCATCTACCTGCTGCATTGAGCCCATTTGTACCTGGATGGAGGAGGAAACACTGTGAGAATCACGTTCTTTGATTTCTCCAGTGCCTTTAATACCATCCAGCCACTGCTGCTGGGTGAGAAGCTGCGGGTGATGGGGGTTGACAGTGTGATGAAGGGTTTATTGTGAAATACGGTGTGATGATGCCACCTTCCGGGTGCGCCACCACACCGCCCTATAAATAGGGGCATTCACCATTTTGGGCTCTCTTTCCTGGAGGACCTCACACTGTGATGCACCTGCTGTACTGCAAGCTAAATGTTAATAAAGTCCCATTCTAGTGCAACTTCTCGTTTGTCTCCTTTCGTGCCAGGTTTACAGACATAACATTTTGGCAACTGAGGATTAACTAATGGAGGCATGTGTGACACCGCTGTGGCCTTTCTTGGAGCTTCCCGGGCAGCCACTTGTCCCGTGGCCCCGCTGGGTGGAGGATTTTGAAAACTACCTCACAGCATTCGACCGAGGGAAGCTGGATAAGGTCAGGACGCGAGCATTCCCGCCAAGAGGGAAGCAGTGCAGCAAGTGTGGGAGCATGAATCATTTTGCCAGAATGTGTCGATCCCCAGTATCGTGGAGCCTGCAAAGTGGACCAGTCCACCCGTCTACAGCACTAAAACTGATGGGTTTTCCAACTGCATGATGGAATTGGATGGTGTAGCTTTGCTATTGATACCCAACACGGTGGTAGTGCGGTCAGTGCTAAATTGGGCCACGGTAAAAAAGTTTTTCCTGCACTACAGGATTAGGAAGAACCCAGTGCCACTGTATGGCTATGGTGGTAATAGTCTGTATATTGTTGAGACTGTGGTGTTGACTGCCCGCTACAACACAGAGGCGGTGCGCGACTTCACGTTCCAGGTGGCATCGCATGGCAACAACATTATGGGGTGTGACTTGTTTTATGGACTGGGGTTCGCTATTAAGGACAGTGCTGGGTTTGAGTGGTCCGGATGTGGACAGTGGAGATCGCCAGACCCGGTGGAGAACGCGGAGCTGCAGGGACTGCAGCAGCACTCCAAACCGAGCAAGCAACCTCTCCGGGTCATGGACTGGGTTCGGGTCCGTGCTGAGGAGAGACCGGAGAGACAACTGGCTGGATTGCAGCCGGTGGGACATTGGGCGCCGCTGAGGATTGTGGCAAAAGTGGGAGCAGCGTGTTTCCGGCTGGCAGACGGCTCGATCCAACACGCAAACCAGCTGCGACATGTCCAGGTGGACGTTCCGAGTGACAGGGCTACGCAGGAGTTGGCAAAGGTGGTGGGAGACTCGAACTCTTGTGTTTTGAAGATCGGCCCTTGTCCTGGGGGCCTGCCGTGGGGCTGCCACAGGGCCCCCCCAAGAACCCCCCCACCCCCACCCCCAGCAGACCCTCCCTTGCCATGGGAAACTGTGAAAGAGAGACTATGGACACTTTAAGTAGGAGCACGGCCAGTATTACAGGTAGAAGTGGCAGAATAAACCATTTGGCCGTGCGGGTTGGGTGGCAGTTAACCCACTGGCCCTACTTCCTGAGTTTGTTGTTGTTTAATGTTTATTGGGGGTTTTGTTTACTAAATTTGGGTGGGTTTTACTTAGGTGTGTTTTTCAGCTTTATATGGGGGGGGGCAGAATGTGATGAAGGGTTTATTGTGAAATACGGTGTGATGACGCCACCTTCCGGGTGCGCCGCCACACCACCCTATAAATAGGGGCATTCACCATTTTGGCCTCTCTTGCCTGGAGGACCCCACACTGTGATGCACCTGCTGTACTGCAAGCTAAATATTAATAAAGTCCCGTTCTAGTGCAACCTCTGGTTTGTCTCCCTTCATGCCAGGTTTACAGACATAACAGACAGCTCTGTGATCTCCTGGATTACTGACTACCTGACAGACAGGCCACAGTTTGTCCAGCTGGGCAGTGTCTTGTCTGATGTGGTGGTTAGTGATATGGGAACTGCACAGGGACTGTGCTTTCTCCTTTTCTCTTCACCTTATACACCACTGACTTTCAGTACAACTCCGAGTCATGCTACCTGCAGAAATTCTCTGATGATTCAGCTGTTGTTGGGTGTATAAGAGAGGTAGAGGAGGGAGAGTACAGGGCACAGGTAGATAAATTTGTGGAGTAGACCAAACAGAATCACCTGAGGCTAAACGTCAGCAAGACCAGAGAGATGGTGGTGGACTGCCGCAGGCATGGGCAGCCCCTCACAGCACCAGTAAATATACAGGGAACAGACATCGAGATGGTGACATCCTATAAGTACCTGGGTGTTCATCTGAACAATAAACTAGACTGGTCACACAATACTGACGCACTCTACAAGAAGGGACAGCGCAGGCTGTTCCTGCTGAGGAGACTCAGGTCTTTTGGTGTACAAGGGGCGCTGCTGAAGACATTCTATGACACGGTGGTGGCATCAGCCATCACTTTTGGAGTGGTCTGCTGGGGCAGTGGCATTACTGCAGCCGATAGGAAGAGACTGAACAAACTGATTAAGAAAGCTAGCTCTGTCCTGGGGCAGCGCCTTGATCCGGTGGAGGAGATAGGAGAGAGAAGGACGGTGGCTAAACTGTCATCTCTGCTGGAGTCCGAGTTCCACCCTATGCAGGACGTACTGAATGCACTGAGGAGCTCATTTAGCAGCAGACTACATCATCCCAGGTGCACAACCGAGAGGTTTCGTAGGTCCTTCCTACCAACGGCTGTCAGACTGTACAACCTAAGCAGGGCTGCTCGCAGAGATAGCAAAAAGACGTAACAAACTAATAGTTTTTAAATGCAAAAGATGCAATAGACTTACACAATGGTCCCCTCCGGCATACAACTAGGAAAATACCGGTCGCTATGGAGGGTGAGAATATGTATGGGCACATAATCATACCATGTAGGATAACTAAGTAGAGGGTTATGCTGTTTCATCCCATCTAGCAACAATGCTCTGCACTGTGTGTGTTTATATATTTACATATTTATTCCATCTAGCTACAATGCTCAGCACTGGGTGTGTTCATATTTATATATCTATATATTTATTCCATCTAGCTACAATGCTCTGCACTGTGTGTTTATATATTCATATATTTATTCCATCCAGCTACAATGCTCTGCACTGTGTGTCTGTGTGTGTGTATATATATATTTTATAGTAATATGTACATATGTATATTAGCTGCTCTTGCTCGCTTGTTTTTGTTTTCTTGCCTTCTGATTGTTGCTCTGAGTGTTGCTATCCCTGTGCTGTTGCAATCCTGGAATTTCCCCGTTGTGGGACTAATAAAGGCTTATCTTATCTTATCTTATCTTATGGTGATTGACTTCAGGAAGAAGAGGACGCCTTCACAGCCATTGCAGATTAGAGGGGAGGATGTGGAGGACTACAAATACCTGGGTGTCATGATCAGCAATGGACTGGACTGGAAATCTAACACCAATGCAGCGTACAAGAAGGGCATGAGCAGACTTTACTTTCTGAGGAAGCCGAGATCCTTCAATGTGTGCAACAAGATGTTGGAGCTTTTCTACCAGACTGTTACTGCCAGCGCCATCTTCTCTGCTGCCGTTTGCTGGGGTTGCAGTATCAGAGCCAGCGACACCAACAGACTTGACAAGATTATGAAGAAAGCTGGCTCTGTAATTGGTCTCAAGCTGGAAACTTTTGAGACTGTGGTGGAGAAGACACTGAACAAACTGACATCCATCATGGAAAATCCTGATCATCCCCTCCACCACACACTGGACAGATAGCGGAGAACTTTCTCTAGCAGACTGCTACAGCTCCGCTGCTGAATGGTCAGGTACAGGAAATCTTTTCTGCCACATGCCATTTCACTGTACAGTAACTCACTCTAATGTTGAATCTTGATAAGATAAGATAAGATAAGATAAGATAAGCCTTTATTAGTCCCACAATGGGGAAATTCCAGGACTGCAACAGCACAGGGATAGCAACACTCAGAGCAACAATCAGAAGGCAAGAAAAAACAAGAACATCTAGTAAACATATGTACATATTACTATAAATATATATATATAGACACACAGTGCGGAGCATTATGGTTGGTGAATGTGCAGCAGAAAGTCTAAGCTCTCTCTCCGCAGATGCGGCGGGCCAGCTGGAAGTCTATGGGCATGATGGTGACCCTCTTAGCGAAGAACAGACCCACCAGGTAGGCCTCGCTGGCCTCCTGCAGAGCCATGACGGCGAAGCTCAGGAAGCGCATGTTGGTCTTGAAGTCCTGAGCGATCTCCCTCACCAGGCGCTGGATGGGCAGCTTACGGATGAGCAGCTCCGTGGATTTCTGTTAGCGACGGATCTCTCTCAGAGCCACGGGCCTGTAACGGTGAGGCTTCTTCACTCCGCCGGTGGCCGGAGCGCTTTTCCGTGCAGCCTTGGTGGCTAGCTGCTTCCTGGGGGGCTTTTTCCTCCAGTAGATTTTACGGGCGGTCTGCTTGGTTCTTGTCATCGCTCTTTATTATTCTTATATTTCTTGCACGCTGCCTAAATTCCAGCCCGGCACCCGCGTCGTTTTCGCTACAGTTCCTGGTATGTCGAGTTTCCCCATTAGCACCGGGCGGCGGCCAAGTGCTAGCTAGCACCAGCTCCTCCCTGCTGTAACGTCTCCCGCTGTAAACAGTGGCTCCGTCCGCCGACTCGGGAGACCCCTGGGGTGATCTGTGTGTCCGTGATATATATATATAGAGTGAAAGGTGTAGAAAGAAGAAGGAAGATAAAAAAGGCTGTTGCAACGGGCAGCCGACTCGTGTGGCGCCGCCGTTCCGGCGGCTAATGACTTATTGTGTTGATCATAACAATGCTGCCATACTGCAACTTACAGTCTAGACTAATTGGTACCTCACATTTCAGCCTGTGCCCGATAGTCCTGCATTGTACAGTGAGTACGATCCGTGTCTCTATACGGATTAACGACTGGACCAAATTTTTCGATTTTGCTCCTGGTCTTTCTCTTACTTTTCTTCCTCGGGGCAATGGAGAACAAAAGAAGTGGGGGCGAACACACTGTTTATTCACGCAACCAGCTGACTGCAATGGGGAGGACAGCGCTGCTGCCCGGGGCAAAGCCCCTTATCCTGGATGAGCTCAAGAGGAGACGCAGCGGGTGAAGGGCTGGAGCCAAGGTGAGGAGTAGGAGGAGGAAGCACAAGCTGACGGTATTGATGTTCATCATGGGTAATGTGAAGAAATCTTTCCTGCCACATGCCATTTCACTGTACAATAACTCACTCTAATGTTGAATTCTAGTCATAACGATGTTGCCATACTGCACCTTGCAGTCTAATTGGTACCTCACATTGCACCCTGTGCCTGATAGTCCTGCATTGTACAGTAAGTACGATTCATGTATCTATACGGGTCATCATGTATTCATCTGCAATGTATATAAAGTTATCTAGGCAGTTTTACTTTCCATGGGTAATTCATTTTTCTTTTATGCTGTGTGTGTTTCTGTTGTTTTGGTCGTCTACCATCATGCTGCTGTTACACTGTAATTTCCCAGTTTGGGATCAATATAGTACATCCATCCATCTACCTATCTACTGTTAAAAAAAAAAAAAACTCTAGTAAAAATGCATCTAAGACAGTGTTTTTCAACCAGGGTCCCATGAGAGATTGTTCAGGGTTTTGCAGGAAATTGTCTAATTTCACTTCTTCATTGGTCTTGTGGCGTAACATTATGTAGCTCACATATTCCTTGGCAGAGACCCAGACATGAGGGAACTTTGAGCTCGCAGTGTGTATTGACATCACGCCTCAAACGGACATTGAGTCTGGACCCCCTGCGGACTAGAGAAGAAGTGAGAAGATCTGAGAGTGGACCTGAAGAGACTGTCTGACTCCTAGGGTCAGACAGAGAAGCCGAGAGGACAATAGGAGGATTAGATATGAATGGAATTCTGTGTTGATGTGAATGTGATTTGTGTCTGATGTAACAGTATAAAAGTATGTGGTTTACCTCAGCTCGCCCTCTTCATTCCCTGACTGAGAGAGGAGCTGTAGGACTTGAGATGGAATAAACCAATACTGAAAAATCATTCAGTCTCTTCATTTCGAGTTTCCTACAGTCTAAAAAAATTACAAATAATTTGCCATTGGTGAGTATGGTTGCTTGTAGTGGCTGGTCCATGTCAGTAGGTGGCAGTATGAAGCAATGCTAATAATGGATTAGATTTACTGTATATGGCACTTTACATGTCAAGTAATAGTTCAAAGCACTTACAGTGGGTCCATTATTCATTCCCTCCAGACAGACAATGGTAGCGGTAAGCTACTACTGTAGCCACAGCTGCCCTGGGGCAGACTGACGGAAACGTGTCTGCCAATCTGTGCCAACAGCCTCTCCAGCCACTAATGAACATTTATACACATTCATGCCCAGTGTCATGGACACTGGAGGCAAGGTGGGTAAAGTGTCTTGCCCACGGACACAACGGCAGGATGGCTGGGGAGAGCGGGATTAAAACTGCCAACCTTCTGGTTATTGGATGACCCACTCTACCTCCCAAGCCACTGCCGCCCAACATTTCCCTCCTAAATTCCATTTTTGCTGAGCACCAAGCTGGATGGCAGGAAGTTCCATTTTTATATGGTCTTTAGTATGACCTGGCTGGGACTTGAACCCTGACCTCCCAGTTGTGGGGCGGATGCTCTACCTCTAGGCCACCATTCCTACCTACCATAGAAGCAATAACGGCTACCTTCTTCTTCTTCATGTGTTTTAAGGAGGTTAAAGATATGATAGAGGTGTGATTAGTGACTAGATGAAAAACAGCATTGGATAAATATTTGAAGAGGAAAGATTCAGACTCTGAATTGGGCCCTGGATGAGTGGTGGTCAAAAGAAAAGAAAGCAGTACAGCAAGTTACTTTTCTTTTGGCTTTACCTCCACTACGACCCCACTGAGCCAAGTCCGTTAAGCTTGGTGTGTGGAGAAAAGCTATCCAACAGTGGCATGGTCCCATGCAAGCTTAAACGTCATCTCAAAGTGAAACACTCGTCACTTCAAGATAAGAACACAGTGTGGCACATATGTTTGGTTCATATTTCCCACAAGAGTGTGGCACATATGTCTGGTTCATATCTCCCACAAATGTATGGCTTATGTGGATTGGGGCTTCACGTCTGGAGGAACAAAGAGTCTGGATCGACGGGGGCCGACAGGAGATGTCGAGGAGGTGTGAAGTCGGACCCTTGTCTCAGAGAGGAGGCCCTGGGGGGTTTCCCGGAACACCAGAGAATAAGAGACAATGGTGAATCTTCAGAGACTTGCATTGTGATTGAATGTTTGCAGAAGCACCATGTGACTTGAGTTCTTAATCCCCCGGAGGTATAAGAGTGTGATGTAACATGATTCTGCCTCTTCTTGCTTTTTGAGAATGTTAGATGATTGTGTTCTGCAATAAAGCCAAACCTGAGGAATACACTCAAGTCTCGTCATTGAACACAAGTGCCACACTGGTGACCCACGACAAAGAATGAGCAGAGAGAATTCTCCCGAGCGGAGCTCATCAGAGGCCAGCCTGATGGCTGCCTCCACGCTCCGGCTGCCCGATTTCTGGCAGCACAGCCCGCACTCCTGGTTTAGCGCGGTCGAGGCGCAGTTCAACCTCCGGAGAATCTCAAAGGATGAAACGAGGTTCTACCATGTGGTAGCAAAGCTGGACAGTCACACGGTCCAGAGGGTGGAAGACCTGGTTAACCACCCACCAGACACCGACAAGTACGGCGCATTGAAGGAGGCGCTGATCAGCCATTTCACCCCCTCGGTGCAACAGCGAGCAGAGGGGCTCCTAGAGTTGACGGAGTCGGAGAACGACAGACCGGCAGACCTGATGGTGAAGATGCTGAGACTGAAAGACTCCGAGGATGGCGAATTTATTTTCGCCCACCTTTTCCTCCGGACACTGCCGCCAGCAGTGAGAGTGACCCTTGCAGACTCACCCCGATTGGCCAAGCGGGACTACCATGGGCTCGGCAAGGAGGCGCAGCGACTCGTCGATGCCCACAAGCGGAGCGCGGTTTCGGCCGCGGCAGCTGAGCAGAGGATGGCGCCCGGAGATGGTTCGGAGCCAGTGGTGGCGGCGCCAGACGAACCGACGACGGTGGCGACAGGCGACGCGGAGCTGAAGACGGTCTGTGTTTCTACCACCGCCGTTTTGCGGAGAGGGCACACAGATGTCTCCCACCGTGCCGCTTCAAGTGTCAGGGAAACGCCAAGACAGGGGGCCGGTAGCAGCTGCGTCCCTCGGAGAAGAAAATAAGCTGCTTTACCTGACAGATGCACACTCGGGGAAACAATTCCTCGTGGACACGGGCTCCCAGCTGAGTTTTGTCACGCCTACCTACGCGGAACGGCTGATGCCGTCTAAAGCTCCCTGGGTGTCAGTATCAGCAGCGAATGGCTCAGCGATTAAGACCTTCGGTGAGAGGACCATGCTTCTGTCCTTACAGGGCTGTTCATTCGAGTGGACCTTTATTGTAGCGGCAGTCAGTTTTAACATGTTAGGGGCTGATTTTTTGTGCTCACATGGTTTATTGGTTGATCTTGCTAATAGACGTCTGGTTAATGCACTTTCTTTTCATTCTATCCCCTGCACAGCTCGGGTGGCTCCGCCGACTGCACACGCCAATGTCATAGCTGCGGGTAGTAAGTTTCATGCTCTGCTCACTCACTTTCCAGCACTCACAGTCCCAAAGTTTTCGGCGACAGTGGCCAAACACGGGGTGGAGCATTTTATCACCACCACTGGGCCGCCCGTTTTTGCAAAAGCCCGGCGCTTGGACTCAGCTAAACTGGCAATAGTGCGCGAGGATTTTGCCAACCTGGAAAAACTGGGCATAATTAGACGCTCGAACAGCCCCTGGGCTTCACCGTTACACATGGTCCCAAAGGCTGATGGCTCGTGATGACCTTGTGGCGATTTCCGCAGGTTGAACAACGTCTCAGCACACGACCGCTACCCGATTCCACACATCCAGGATTTCTCAGTTCATTTGGCGGGGGCGTGCATTTTTTCTAAAATAGACTTGGTGCGCGGCTACCATCAAGTCCCCGTGCGCACGCAGGATATTCCCAAAACCGCGGTAATAACTCCATTTGGGCTTTTTGAGTTTTTGCGCATGCCATTTGGGTTAAAGGGCACCGCGCAAACTTTCCGACGCATGATGGATGCTGTTTTACGCGACCTGCCTTTCGTGTTCATCTATTTAGACGACATATTGGTAGCCGGCACGTCCGAGGATGAACACGAAACCCACCTCACAGCGGTTTTTCGGAGACTGGCAGAGCACGGGTTGATAATTAACCCAGCGAAGTGCCAGTTCGGGGTGGCGCAAATCGATTTTTTGGGGCATCGCGTTTTGCCAGAAGGAGCGGTTCCCCTGCCTGAGAAAGTGTGCGCAATAACAGATTTCCCCCGACCTCAAACGATAAAAGCGCTGCAGGAGTTTCTAGGAATGGTTAATTTCTACAACCGGTTCCTTCCGAGCGCAGCGCGGCTCATGCAGCCACTGTACGCGGCACTAAAAAAACAAAAACCCACGAATAACGTCGAATGGTCTCCGGAGCGGGAACGCGCTTTCTCCCAGGTCAAATCAGCCCTTGCAAGCACCGTTTTGTTAGCGCACCCGGTTCCAACAGCCCGTTTGGCGCTCACCACCGACGCTTCGGACCTAGCGGTGGGGGGCAGTCATTGAACAGTGTGTGGCAGGGACCTGGCAGCCGCTCGCGTTCTTTAGCAAATCCTTGCGCGATAACGAGCGTAAAATACAGCGCGTTTGACAGGGAGCTTTTAGCCCTACACTTGGCCATCCACCATTTCCAGTTCTGGCTGGAAGGGCGTCGTTTCACCGCTTTCGTAGACCACAAACCGTTAACTTTTGCAATGGCCAAGATCTCAGAACCTTGGTCAGGCCGACAACAAAGACAGCTAGCCGCAATATCGGAGTTCACCACCGATATCCAGCATGTCACAGGCAAACACAATGTAGTGGCAGACTGTCTCTCACGTGCTGTGGCAACGCCAGGCCACGTGGGGGCAGACTCGGTGGCTGTGGGCCAGGGCAGTGACGCGGGAGCGCGCGCAGCCCCGGTCCACGTAGGTTTGGATTATGCAGACATGGCTGCGGAGCAGGTTGGTGACGCGGATGTGCGCGCGCTCCAGTCTGGACCAACAGGGTTAAGGCTGGAGCACAGGGTGCAGCAAATAGGTATGCCCCCCTTAATATGCGATGTCTCCACGGGTCGGCCTCGTCCCGTGGTTCCAGCCGCGTGGCGCCGCCGCATTCTTGACTCGGTCCATTCGCTGGCGCACCCGGGGGTGTGCGCATCGGTCAATATGGTGGGGGAGAAATTTGTCTGGCCGGGGTTGCGCAAACAGGTCAAGGAATGGGCAGCAGCTTGTGTAGCGTGCCAGAGGGCTAAGATACACAAGCACACGAGGGCCCCTTTGGAGCCTTTTCACATGCCGGCTAAGCGGTTCGATCATGTGCATGTTGATCTGGTGGGCCCGCTTCCCTCGTCTCAAGGGCACACACACCTTTTGACGATGGTGGACCGCACCACACGTTGGCCGGAAGCGGTACCTCTGGCGTCAACAACGGCGGAAGAGGTTGCGCGCGCGTTTTTAACAGCTTGGGTCGCGCGTTTTGGAGTTCCGTCAGACATAACGTCAGACAGAGGCCCTCAATTTGTTTCCGAAATGTGGCCGTCTATGGCCCGCAGCTTAGGGGTGAAGGTACACCGCACTACCGCGTATAACCCGCAGGCCAACGGTTTATGTGAACACGTTCATAGGTCATTGAAAGCAGCCCTCAGAGCATCGCTCACGGATACAAATTGGGTGGACAAACTGCCATGGGTTTTATTGGGGTTGCGTTCTGCACCTAAGTAGGATTTGCAGCCCTCCCCAGCGGAGTTAGTGTTCGCACAACCTCTCCGTTTGCCGGGGGAATTTCTTCCGGAAAATCCTGCGCCCAATTGCTCCCCCGCTCAGCTGTTGCAGAGCGGCACAAGATCAAACACGCTGCCTGGCCCAGTGCATCACAGTTTTCCACGCGTTTTTGTGCCAGAGGCTTTGAAAAACGCAGAGTTTGTTTTTGTTAGACATGATGCACAACGCCCAGGGCTGCGTCCGCCTTACAATGGACCGTTCAGGGTGCTGGAAAAAAATGAGAAGCATTTCTTGCTAGATTTGGGGGACAGAAGGGAGCTAATTTGCATAAACAGACTCAAGCCCGCTTTTGTCCTGGCTGATGAACACGTGCAGTTGGCGAAAGCCCCCCGCCGGGGCAGGCCGCCGAGAAGGCATGCTCCAGAGCTCCCACAGAGATGTGCTAACAAATCTAATCCCCAGGTGCGAGGAGACGCTGCAGACGCAGCGAAGCCGGCCTACAGCAGATTCGGCAGGAAGCTAAGACCTAAGAGATTGGGGGATTGATTGTTGGTTATGTGGTAATGTCTTTTATGTTATGCATTTACGAGTATGTTTGTCCCATGCAGACGTTTGGGGGGGGGTCATGTGGCACATATGTTTGGTTCATATTTCCCACAAGAGTGTGGCACATATGTCTGGTTCATATCTCCCACAAATGTATGGCTTATGTGGATTGGGGCTTCATGTCTGGAGGAACAAAGAGTCTGGATCGACGGGGGCCGACAGGAGATGTCGAGGAGGTGTGAAGTCGGACCCTTGTCTCAGAGAGGAGGCCCTGGGGGGTTTCCCGGAACACCAGAGAGTAAGAGACAATGGTGAATCTTCAGAGACTTGCATTGTGATTGAATGTTTGCAGAAGCACCATGTGACTTGAGTTCTTAATCCCCCGGAGGTATAAGAGTGTGATGTAACATGATTCTGCCTCTTCTTGCTTTTTGAGAATGTTAGATGATTGTGTTCTGCAATAAAGCCAAACCTGAGGAATACACTCAAGTCTCGTCATTGAACACAACTTCCACAACAGACTATTTTGTTAGTCTTTGTGAGCACGAGAAACCAGTAACTTCAATGAGGAAAAACCACAAAGGTGTCTGACAAAGCTCTCAAAGCTAGCTACTTCGAAGCCAAAACTCCTAGCCAAATCAAAAAAGCCACACACTGTTAGAGAAATTAATCTTACCTGAATGAAAAGCTATTGTGAATGAGATGGTCTCCTTCCATATCTTTTGCTGTTAACCCGTCCTTCCAGTAGTTGTCAGTGCAAATGTTCTCTTCTGATAATATTGAAAATAACACCAGTTTTCTTTATTTTCTTGTACCATCTTCATAACTCTGTTATTCATTATCTTCTGGGTTCATGGTATCTTTTATAATAATTTATAACATACCAACATCTCAATGGCTTGTAATTTCTTGATATTTGCTTGCAAGGTGGTCCATATGGAACATTTTAATATTCTATTTCTTGTTGCCAAACTGATGTTTGGATGTCAAAATATTTGCCATGTTATTAAAGGTTGTTCTGGCAATTAAGAATCTTCTCACAATTTCAGTGTCAGATCAGCTATTTCAATATTGCTCCTATTTTCCATGTGAGCTGAACTTTTCAAGCGTGATTACTACAAAAACAAGACAGAGCTGTGGATCAAGAGATTCATGTTTGCCTTTCTTCACATCCTGCCAGGATATCAGCTTTGTGTAGGGATGGGTATCATTGGGATTCTATCAATGCTGTTATTGGTCTCAATACTCTTATAACCTCCGCCAAGGGGTAGGGAGGAGGTAATGTTTTCAGTGGCACCTGTTGGTTTGTCCGTTACCAACATAACTCAAAAAGTTATTATTTTGATGAAATATTCAGGAAAGGTGTGTAATGGCATGGGGAACAGATGATTAGATTTTGGTGATGATCTGAGAGTGCATATCTCCACCAAGGGCTTTGTTTGTCTTTGTGCAGCAGGTTTACACAAAAATTACTGGATGGATTTGGATGAAATTTTCACCAGAGGTGGTTCTCGAGCTACAGATGAACCCATTACATTTTGGTGATGATCTGAGAATGCATATGTGAGGATAATTTTCAGCATAAATAATCCGAGTCAAAAACCAGGCAGAAGATTTAAATGTAAGTAGTGTAGGACCTTGGGGAAGTCAGATTATTTAGCACCTCAGACAGAGACAGTGAATAAGCATGGGAGAACAATGCCCAGGGAGTTCCTGGGCATATAGCAGGAAGGAAGGGGGTTGAAGGCAGTGTAATGTAAATGTCATGCTGTGTGATGAGAAACTTCCATGTAAATGTGTGAAGAGAGAGTTGGGTGAAAAGGAGAGCCCGTGTGGAAATGATTCAGTCCTTTCTGTGCTTGTGAGATGTGAGTGTGTAATAAATCGTCTGTCCATGAATCTGCCTCTTCATTTACACACTCCACACTGGTGACCCCAGACGAATTATGGAACACGAGGCAAGAACCCCGGAGCCAGCCCGGTCGGGAAGCCCCAGCGACGCAGCAGCCATCCCACAGACAGCCCAGACTGGAACCCCCAGCAACGCGTGCGTGGTTTCAGTCAAGCTACCGGACTTCTGGCAGCACAACCCGCGCTCTTGGTTCCACCACACCGAGGCCCAGTTCGCCCTCCGGGGAGTAGCGGCAGACAACACCAAATTCTACCATGTGGTAGCAGCGCTGGATGCCTGCACAGCCCAGCAGGTAGTGAGCCTGCTCAATCAGCCTCCAGCCCGCAACAAATACGAGGCGCTCAAGGCTGCGCTGACCCAGCGCTACACGCTCTCAGAATGCGAGAGAGCAGAGAGGCTCCTGGGGCGGACCGAGTTAGGAGATGGTTCGGCCATCAACCTGATGGAGAAGATGTTGGCGTTAATGGGCACGGACGATGGGCACTTTCTGTTTGCCCACCTTTTCCTCTGGAACCTTCCAACAGGGGTGAGAGTGGTTCTGGCCAGTTCGCCGTTGCTGGCTGCGCGTGACTACCGTACGCTAGCCCAGGAGGCAGACAGGATCATCCTCACCACCAGGGCGATCACAGTCAACGCAGCGGCGGCGGAGCCCAGCGAGACGACCAGAGGAGGTGAGGAGCCACCGACAGTAGCAGCAGTGGGGGCCAAGGAGCGCCAGAGAGACACGCTCTGCTTCTACCACCGCTGCTTCGGAGAGAATGCGCGCAGATGTGCACCACCGTGCCAGTTCACGCGCTCGGGAAATGCCAAAGCCGGCAGTCGGTAGCAGCTGCGACCGCCGGTGAAGAGAACAAGCTGCTCTACGTGACGGACTCGCGCTCGGGGAGATGCTTCCTCGTCGACACCGGAGCCCAGAAGACCATCATCCTGCCGTCCTATGCTGACCAGCTGGCAGGACCTAGCGGCCCCGGACTTGTGGCAGTAAACGGCTCGGAGATTAAGACGTTCGGTGAGAGAACACTGGCCTTATCTCTACATGGCCGCTCGTACGAGTGGACTTTTATCATAGCAGCACTGTGTTGCCCGATCCTGGGCGCTGATTTTCTGTGTGCGCATGGTTTACTTGTAGATGTTGCTAACAGGTGCCTGGTTAATGCACTGTCCTTTGAATCTCTCCCCTGTATAGCTCAAGGGACCCGGCCAACAGCAAAAGCCAACGTCACAGCTCCAGGCGGTAAGTTCCACGCAGTGCTCACTCAGTTCCCAGCACTCACAGTCCCGACGTTTTCGGCGGCCATCGCTAAACATGGGGTGGAGCACTTTATCACCACCAACGGGCCGCCCATTTTCGCACGACCTCAGCGCTTGGACGCAGCTAAACTGGCCCTATCACGCGAGGAGTTTGCCAACCTGGAAAGGTTGGGCATCATCAGGCGTTTGAACAGCCCATGGGCATCCCCGCTGCACATGGTCCCTAAGGCTGAGGGATCGTGGCAACCGTGCGGTGATTTCTGTAGGTTGAACAACGCCACAGCACACGACCGCTACCCGATTCCCCACATACAGGATTTTTCCATTCACCTTGCCGGAGCACGCATTTTTTCTAAAATAGACCTGGTCCACGGTTACCACCAGGTCCCAGTGCGTGCGGAGGACGTACCCAAAACAGTGGTAATAACTCTGTTCTGTTTATTCGAGTTCCTGCGCATGCCATTCGGGTTGAAAGGCGCGGCACAGACGTTCCAGCGCATGATGGATGCAGTGCTGCGCGATGTCCCGCTCGTGTTCGTCTACCTGGACGATATGCTGGTAGCCAGTGCATCCGAAGACGAACACGAAACCCACCTCAGGACGGTTTTCCGGAGGTTGGAGGAGCACGGGTTAATAATCAACCCGGCGAAATGCCAGTTCGGCGTGATGGAGATTGACTTTTTGGGGCACTGCGTCTCTCCGGAAGGAGCGATCCCGCTGCCCGACAAAGTGCGTGCCGTGGCGGATTTTCCCCGGCCTCAGATGGTCAGGGCGCTGCAAGAATTTTTGGGGATGGTGAACTTTTATAACCGTTTCCTTCCCCGCGCGGTGCGGCTCATGCAACCATTGTACACTGCGCTCAAGAGACAGAAACCTGCGGATGGGGTCGAATGGACCCTGGAGCGAGAGTGGGCGTTCACGGAGGTTAAAGCAGCCCTGGCAAATGCCGCACTGCTGGCGCATCCGGACCCGGCGGCCCGGATAGCGCTCACCACCGATGCTTCAGACGTGGCCATAGGGGCTGTCGTGGAGCAGCGCGTCGCCGGGGCTTGGCAGCCGCTCACCTTTTTCAGCAGAACTTTGCACAACAGCAAACGTAAATACAGCGCGTTCGACAGGGAGTTGCTGGCCCTTCACCTGGCCATACGCCACTTCCAGTTCTGGCTGGAAGGGCGCAGCTTCACCGCGTTCGTGGACCACAAGCCACTAACGTTCGCGATGGCCAAGGTTTCAGAACCGTGGTCGGGCCGGCAGCAGAGACAGCTGGCCGCGATCTCAGAGTTTACTGCCGATATTCAGCATGTGTCGGGTAAACTGAATGTGGTGGCAGACTGCCTCTCGCGCACCGTGGTGGCCCTGGTCTATGTGGGGATAGATTACGCAGCCATGGCCGCAGAGCAAATTAGCGATGCAGAAGTGCGCGCGCTCCAGTCTGGACCAACAGGCTGGAGAGCAAGGTGCTGCAAGACGGCATGCCCCCCCTAATCTGCGATGTCTCCACGGGACGCCCGCGTCCGGTGGTCCCAGTCGCGTGGCGCCGCCACGTGTTTGAGTTGGTTCACACTCTGGCGCACCCAGGAGTGCACGCGTCAGTCAAAATGGTGGGAGAGAAGTTCGTATGGCCGAGCCTACGCAAACAAGTAAAAGAGTGGGCTGCAGCCTGCGTAGCGTGCCAACGAGCCAAGGTACACAGACACACGAAGGCTCCCTTGGAGCCGTTTCGGGTACCGGCTAAGACATTTGACCATGTTCACATGGACCTCGTGGACCCCCTCCCGCCATCACAGGGGTGCACGCACCTCCTAACAGTGGTGGACCGCACCACGCACTGGCCAGAAGCGGTCCCGCTGGCGGCAACCACCTCCGCGGACGTGGTACGCGCTTTTTTAACAGCATGGGTGGCGCGTTTTGGAGTCCCATCAGACATTACGTCCGACAGGGGCCCTCAATTTGTTTCCAGCCTCTGGTCTGAGATGGCCTGCAGCCTGGGTGTTGCAATTCATCGCGCATCTGCGTACAACCCACAGGCCAATGGGTTATGCAAGCGTTTTCATAGATCACTGAAAGCAGCACTCAGGGCTTCACTGACGGATGCAAATTGGGTGGACAGGTTGCCGTGGGTTTTATTGGGGTTGTGCTCCGCGCCAAAAGAGGATTTGGAAGCTTCCCCGGCAGAGCTGGTTTTTGCGCAGCCCCTACGGCTGCCCGGGGAATTTCTGCCAGATAATCCCGCGCCGGACAGCTCCCCGTCTCAGCTTTTGCAGCGGAGCACAAACACAGGCACGCTGCCGGGCCGGGCCCACCACTGTTTTCCGCGTGCTTTCGTGCCTAAAACGTTGAAGAGCGTGGAGTTCGTGTTCGTCAGACACGATACCCACTGCCCTCCATTGCGCCCACCCTATGATGGACCGTTCAGAGTGTTGGAAACAGGGGATAAACATTTTTTGCTAGACTAGGGGGGTAGACGGGAGAAAATTGGCATAGACAGACTCAAACCCGCCTTTGTAGTGGTGGACGAGCAAGTGCTGTTGGCTAGGGCCCCTCGGCGTGGAAGACCCCCATGGAGAGCTCCCCAGGGAAACGATTCACCAGAGCAGCCACACGGACAGAGCGAAGTCCCCCCCCCCCCTCGCCACGGCTCACCCGCAGTCAGACACACTCCCAACAGCCCCCCACCGGCACAGCAGCGCCACAGAGGCGGTAAACCCCAGTTACAGCAGATATGGGAGGAGACTGAAGCCAAAAGAGCGTGTGGACTAATGTTCTGTCTAAGATGCTGGGGGGGGGGGGGGGTGTAGGACCTTGGGGAAGTCAGATTATTTAGCACCTCAGACAGAGACAGTGAATAAGCATGAGAGAACAATGCCCAGGGAGTTCCTGCACATATAGCAGGAAGGAAGGGGGTTGAAGGCAGTGTAATGTAAATGTCATGCTGTGTGATGAGAAACTTCCATGTAAATGTTTGAAGAGAGAATTGGGTGAAAAGGAGAGCCCATGTGAAAATGATTCAGTCCTTTCTGTGCTTGTGAGATGTGAGTGTGTAATAAATCGTCTGTCCATGAATCTGCCTCTTCATTTACACACTCCACAGTAGATTTATTTCCCCATGGCCGATGAGGGAGAGGTTACATTAGTGTAGCCCTCAGTCCACATACACCAAATCTCTGAGTTAGATCACATTTCAGTCAAACTTTTAAAGCTGTCTTATCTATGGGGAGTGAGAGAGAGATTGTCCAGAAGAGAACAGTCCTGTCCTTGAGTCCACGAAGCACACAATCCTTATCAGATGTTGTCAGGGAGTACGGAGCCAGTGTAAATCTCATTCCCACAGACAAACGGAACTGAACATGATGGATTGAAAACAGCTGTGTCTTAACGGATATCTGAACACATACCTCACTCACAAACTGGACATTCTTGTTACAACTATGTAACTGCTAGCTCATGCATACAGACTGGGGGCTACATAAGCATCAGACATGAAATAGAGAAAAGTCATGGAATAATATAAGAATAATATGGAATTTTTTCATCAGCATACCTCAGCCAAGGTATCTTCTCACAGTGTGTTAGCAACAGTACTCCAAAACTAATGGATAGATTTTGTTGCAGTTTTCACCACAAGTGGCTCTAGGCCTATACACAAACCCATTACATTTTGGAGGTGATCCATGAGACGGAAGGAGCCTTGGCAGAGGTATGCGCTCTCTGAGTGCTTTTCTAGTCGATAATACTCGCCATAATTTGGTGCAAAAAATAAAGACATTGCGGGGGAGCCAGACAATACGTTCGCTACTCAGACTGAATGGCACAGGAGGAGACGCTTAAAAGCTGTGAAGCAGATATGCAGGACAGACTGTGGTTTTCTCCATAAGACTGCATGATTATAAGCATTCTCCTCCGGGCTGCATAATAATGCGCCGACAGGCTGGGTGACAAAGGGAATTGTTATTGTGAATATATGCATTGTGATGTGAACCCCCCAGGTCATGAGGAGAGTTTGTATGGTATAAAAGAGAGACGCCAGCGACCTGGGTTAGTTTTCTTGTTGACTGATGATAGAGTAATAAAGTCTGCTCTGCTCCAGCTCACTGCCTCGCCTGCCAATTCCTCTCTCTACACTGGTGACCCTTGACGCATAATGGAACTCGACACAAACACCCGGAGATGACCCGGACTGGAGGCGCCAGCACCGCGTGCACCGTTTCAGTCAAACTCCCAGACTTTTGGCTACATGACCCAAAGTCTTGGTTCCTCCACACCGAGGCCCAGTTCACACTCCGCGGAGTGACACCAAATACTTCTACCTGGTTGCAGCGCTGGATGCACGCACAACACAGCAGGTGGCGAGCCTGCTCCAACAGCCCCCAGCCCACGACAAATATGACGCTCTCAAGACCGCGCTGCCCAGTGCTACACACTCTCGGACTGCGAGAGAGCGGAAAGGCTCCTGACACGCTTCGAGTTGGGAGACGGGTCGGCAGTCGAATTAATGGAGAAGATGTTGGCATTGATGGGCACAGATGACGGGCATTTCCTCTTTGCCCACCTTTTCCTCCGGAACCTCCCGACAGCGGCCAGAGTGGTCCTTGCCAATTCGCCGCTGCTGGCCATGTGCAACTACTGGGCGCTAGCACAAGAAGCAGATCGGATTATCCTGGCGACCAGAACCTTTGCTGTGAACGCAGCGGCATCGGAACCTAGAGAAATGGCCAGCGGGGGCGAGGAGCCAGCAGCAGAGGCCAAGACACACCCGAGGGACACGCTCTGCTTCTACCACCGCCGTGACAGAGAAGACACACACCGATGCATGCCACCATGCCAGTTCAAGCGCTCTGGAAATGCCAGGGCCGGCAATTGGCAGCAGCTGCGACCACTGGTGATACAAACAAGCTGCTCTATGTGACAGACTCACGCTCGGGGAGAGGGTTCCTTGTGGACTCCGGCTCCCAAAAGAGCCTCATCCTGCCATCCTACGCAGACCGGCTGGCGAGAAGTAGCAGCCCCGAGCTGGAGGCCGCAAATGGCTCAAACATTAAGACTTTTGGTGAGAGGACACTGACTATACCCTTGAACGGCCGTACATACCAATGGACATTTGTCATAGCAGCATGTAACGTCCCCATTTTGGGCGCAGATTTTTTGTGTGCACACGGACTATTAGTCGATGTAGCTAACAGACGTCTGATTAACGCTATGTCTTTTGATCTTCTGCCCTGTACAGCTAGAGGGGCCAGGTCCACAACACTAGCCAACATCACAGCTCCAGGGGGTAAGTTCCGCGCACTACTCACCCAGTTCCCAGCACTCACGGTTCCGATGTTTTCGGAGGCCGTCACTAAGCACGGGGTGGAGCACTTCATTACCCCCACGGGGCCACCCGTTTTCGCACAACCTCTGCGCCTGGACGCAGCTAAACTGGCCAGTGCGCGCAAGGAGTTTGCCAACTTGGAAAGGTTGGGCATCATCAGGTGCTCAAACAGCCCATGGGCATCCCTGCTACATATGGTGCCTAAAGCCGAGGGATTGTGGCGACCATGCGGAGATTTCCGTAGATTAAACAACGTCACAGTGCACGATCGCTACCCAATCCCCCATATTCAGGATTTTTCCATCCACCTCACCGGGGCACGCATTTTTTCCAAGGTGGACCTGGTCCGCGGTTACCACCAGGTCCCGGGGTGCACGAAAGACATACCCAAAACGACAGTAATAACCTCATTTGGTCTTTTTGAATTCTTATGCATGCCTTTCGGGTTAAAAGGCACGGCGCAGACATTCCAACGCATGATGGACGCAGTGCTGCGCGATCTTCCGTTTGTGTTTGTCTACCTGGATGACATTCTGGTGGCCAGCGCGTCTGAGGACGAACACGTAGCCCACCTTAGGACGGTTTTCTAGAGGTTGGAAGAGCACGGGTTAATAATCAATCCAGCGAAGTGCCAGTTCAGGGTTACGGTAATTGATTTTTTTGGGCCACCACATCTCACCGGACGGTGCGATACCCTTACCGGACAAAGTGCGCCCTGTGGCAGATTTTCCCCAGCCTCAGACAGTCAGGGTGCTGCAGGAGTTTTTGGGGATGGTTAACTTTTACAACCGTTTTGTCCCACGGGCAGCTCAGCTCATGCAGCCGTTGGTACGCCGCACTTAAGAAACGGAAACCGGCAAACAGAGTCGACTGGACTCCTGAGTGAGAGCAGGCGTTTTCCGAGACCAAAACAGCTCTAGCAAACGCCACACTACTGGCGCACCTGGACCCGGCAGCTTGGATAGCGCTCACTACGACACATCAGACGTGGCCATAGGGGCCGTCGTGGAGCAGTGCGTCACTGGTTCTTGGCAGCCGCTCGCCTTTTTTAGCAGGTCTTTGCGCGACAATGAGCGTAAATACAGCACATTTGACAGAGAGTTACTGGCTCTCCACCTGGCCGTACACCACTTCCAGTTCTGGCTGGAAGGGTGCAGCTTCACTGTGTTTGTGGACCACAAGCCGCTAACGTACGCTATGGCCAAGGTTTCAGAACCATGGTCGGCCCGGCAGCAGAGACAGCTGGCTGCGATCTCAGAGTTTACAACTGACAATTCAGCAGGTGGCCGGTAAACTCAATGTGGTGGCAGACTGCCTCTCGCGCGCACTAGTGGCCCCAGTCTATGTAGGGATAGATTACATGGCCATGGCCGCCGAGCAGATCGGCAAATGCGGATGTTTGGGTGCTCCAGTCTGGACCAACAGGGTTAAGGCTGGAGAGCAGAGTACTGCAAGACGAGGGGCCCCCCTAATCGGTGATGTCTCCACAGGCCGCCCGCGCCCGGTGGTCCCACGTGCTTGGCGCCGCTGCATTTTCGAGTCGTTCACTCCCTGGTGCACCCAGGAGTGTGCACATCAGTCAAAATGGTGGGAGCAAAGTTCGCCTGGCTGAGCCTGCGCAAACAGGTGAAAGAGTGGGTTGCAACCTGCGTAGCGTGCCAACAAGCCAAGGTGCACAGGCACACAAAGGCCCCCCTTGAGCCGTTCCATGTCCCAGCTAAGAGGTTTGACCACGTTCACGTGGACCTCGTGGGCCCCCTCCCACCATCGCAGGGGTTCACGCACCTCCTGACAGTGGTGGACCGCACCACGCGCTGGCCCGAGGCGGTACCGCTAGCTTCCACTGCGTCCGCAGAAGTTGCACGCACTTTTTTGACGACATGGGTGGCACGTTTTGGCGCCCCTTCGGATATCACGTCTGACCGGGGCCCGCCGTTTGTTTCCAACCTCTGGTCCACGATGGCCTGGAGCCTGGGCATCACAATTCATCGCACAACCGTGTACAACCCCCAGGCCAATGGTTTATGTGAGCGTTTCTATAGGTCGCTGAAAGCAGCGCTCAGGGCTTCGCTTACGGATGCAAATTGGGTGGACCGGTTGCCATGGATTCTATTAGGGTTGCATTCAGCACCGAAGGAGGATTTGGCTGCCTCCCCAGCAAAGCTTATTTTTTCCCAGCTGCTGCGGCTCCCTGGAGAATTTTTGCCTGACAACCCCATGCCGAACACCGATCCATCCCCTCCTTCACTACATAGCGCAGAGGCAGGGACGGTACTCAGCCCGTCCCACCACTGTTTTCCCTGTGCTTTCGTGCCAAGGACCTTGAAGGATGCGTCGTTCGTGTTTGGCAGGCACAATGCTCACCGGACCCCATTGTGCCCGCCCTACGACGGCCCGTTCAGAGTGTTGGAACCTGGGGATAAACATTTTGTGTTAGACTTGGGGGGACGCAGGGAAACAATCTGTATAGACAGGCTTAAGCCCGCCTTCATATTAGCAGACGAGCAAGTGGTGTTGGCCTGAGCTCCTCGGCGCGGACAACCCCCATTCAGAACTGCCAAGGTAAATGACCCCCCCCCAATGTCCCCCCACAGACGGACGCGCCTCTAGGAGTGCCCCACCGGCACAGCAGCGCCTTGGAGCCGGCGACCCCCCGTTACAGCCACTACGGACGACAGCTGAAGCCCACAAGACATGAGGGTTAAGGCCCAGTCTGAGTTTTTGGAGGGGCGGTGTGGGGGACCCAAACAATACGTTCTCTACTCAGACTGAATGGCACAAGAGGAGACGCTTAAAAGCTGTGAAGCAGATATGCAGGACAGACTGTGGTTTTCTCCATAAAACTGCATGATAATATGCATTCTCCTCCGGGCTGCATAATAATGCACCGACAGGCTGGGTGACAAAGGGAATTGTTATTGTAAATGTATGTACAGTGGTACCTCTACTTACGAAATTAATTGGTTCTGGAAGTAGTTTCGTAACCTGAAAATTCCGTAAGTAGAGACGCGTTTTCCATGTAAATGCCCTAATCCTTTCCAAGCCCCCCAAAATTCGGACATAAATTTTTTATAAATCATAAAAATGCATCAAAACATGTAACAAATACATGTTACAATTAGATTACTGCACAATAAACATAAAATGAGAGTTGTACATAATGTAAAACAAGTAACAACAACGAGTAACAACCTCTCCATCTCATCATTCACTGCCAACCTCCTCTTCGAAATGACAGAGAGGCCTTTGGAAGGAGTCGTAGCTTTTAGGGCTTCCTTTTGTTTTAATACCGTGCCGATCGTAGATGTATTACGGCCATATTCTTTGGCGAGATCAACCAAACGCATCCCTTTTTCATACTTTTCTATTATCTCTTTCTTTGTTTGTATGGACAAAAAAACTCTCTTCTTCTTTTCTTCTTTTCCACTTTTCTCCATCACTTTCTTGGGGTCCATAGTGAATAAAAGTTAATACACACACGTAAAACTGTCCGAACACTTCATGGCCAATGGGATGCCAGGAAGATGCTAGGCGATAGCCAATGGCAGAGCAGCTACAAGTATGTTTACGTTCGGTAAACTCTGGGAGCTGCAAGTAGCAGCGCGTACTGTATTTTTGCCTTTCGTATCCTGAAATTTCTTTCGTAACAAGAGGCAATATTTTCCCGTTGAGGCGTGTCGTAACCTGAAAATTCCGTATGTAGAGACGTTCGTAAGTAGAGGTACCACTGTATTGTGATGTGAACCCCCCAGGTCACAAGGCGAGTTTGTATGGTATAAACGAGAGATGCCAGTGACCTGGGTTAGTTCTTCTTGGTGACTGATGATAGAGAGAGTAATAAAGTCTGCTCTGCTCCAGCTCACTGCCTCGCCTGCTAATTCCTCTCTTTACAACATGACACGCTGCACTGCCTCAGATTTATAGAATGCTGTGTTTCATGAAGTTGCTGGTGTTACCCCCTTTATGTGCAACTGCCTTTTTACAGTGTTTCCTCTGGCTCAGAGATTTTGGTGTGGGGGCAATGTGGTTTGAGCATTGTGTGTTTGATCATTATGTGTGTTGGGGAATACATTTAAGACCTTTCATTCACAAAATAATTTTAAAAAATTATTAGTTTGTTGAACTACAGGTCTTACTGGAACAGTTTGCTACCGAGTGTGAAGCGGCTGGGATGAGAATCAGCACCTCCAAGTCCGAGTCCATGCTCCTCAGCCGGAAAAGTGTGGATTCCCTTCTCTGGGTTGGGGACAAGCTCCTTGCTCCAAGTGGAGGAGTTTAAGTATCTTGGGGTCTCATTCACGAGTGAGGGGAGAATAGAGCAAGAGATTGACAGACGGATTGGAGCAGCATCTGCAGTGATGCGGACGTTGTACCTGTCTGTTGTGGTGAAGAGGAAGCTGAGCTCTAAAGCAAAGTTGTCAATTTACCGGTCAATCTACGTTCCTATCCTCACCTATAGTCATGAGCTTTGGGTAATGACTGAAAGAATGAGATCGTAGATACAAGCAGCTGAAATGAGCTTTCTCTGTAGGATTACTGGACACCCTCAGAGATAGGATGAGGAGCTCAGTCATCTGGGAGAGGCTCGGAGTAGAACCGCTGCTCCCCCACATTGAAAGGAGCCAGTTGAGGTGGTGTGGGCATCTGATCAGTAGGTCTCCTGAACACCTCTCACTTGAGGTGTTTCAGGCAAGTCCCACTGGGAGGAGACCCCAGAGCAGACCCGGGACAAGCTGGAGAGACTACATCTCCCAGCTGGCCTGGGAACATTTTATTATCCTCTCTGAAGAGCTGGAGCAGGTGGCCAGGGAGAGGGAAGTCTGGGCTTCTCTGCTTGAACTGCCTCCGTGACCTGGATCTTCTGAAAAGCGGTAGAAGATGGGTGGATATTAGTTTTTTTGTTTTTCTTATTTCAGACAAGGATGAAAAGAAGATGGTTTAACTTTCCCTTGGCATGTTTCGACTGGTATCTGCAGTCTTCCAGAGAGTCTTTCAAGACTGCAGACACCAGTCGAAACACGTCATGGGAAAGTTAAACCATCTCCTTTTCGGCCTTGTCTGAAATAAGAAAAACAAAACTAATAATTGAAAAACAGAATGAACCTACTCAAATTTTTAAAAAGTATATGATCATATTACAAATTATGTGCTGAAAAATAAAGGCTATATCTGAATATCTAAGTTTTTAATTAGCATATTGATAAATGTTTCAAATCTGGTATCTCTTACTTTCGACAGTGATCACATAGTTTTACTTCCTGATATTTTAAGACACTACAGTTTAGATTCATTTAGAAAAAGTGTTAGAAAAATCCTTGAAGACAAAAACCAGGCTGGATCAGAGTTTCAGCAAATTTAATTACACTGGCCAGTGGAGAACAATACAATATAGAAACGGTCTCAAAGCCTGTCCGCTTATCATTCTGACTCAAACACACATTACACAGTTCTTTAAGCCCTCATTATCTGAGAGGTGGAGGGCCAAATTGTCCATCATGATTGGTCCAGTACATCTAGTAAAAACTTGGTGTACAGATTAGCTTTCCCAGGTCATTCTGTCCCAGTCCCACAGGAGCCATGCAGACCAGACTAAAAACAAGATAACTAGTGCAGCTGTAGCCTTGATATTTTTCACAACTCTAAATTAGACTCTGAGACCGAGCAAAACCAAATGAGAGACAAATGTGGAATTTTTCCTTTCATACCCCCGTTTGATGCCATAAAGGCATCATAGATAAAAAATGATCTTTGTTCCACCACTTCAATCATCTCGCCAGGTGACCAGCAAAAGAGTTCACTACTGATTGGTGGGCACTGCTGATGAGTCCTGGATTCGGGACCTTTGCGGCATGATTCCACACAGATAATCCGCTTTCCGTTGTATAGTCACATATGAATTATTACTCATTGAAATGAAGCCGTTTGCATCTTCACAATGTCCCCGCGATGGCAATCTGGGCCCCGCCTTATCTGCCTCAGTCTCCTCCTGCACTCCGCCTGAAAGGAAGGAAAAAAAGGGATGCAAGTCTCACTTGCAAAATCCAGTGGTGTTATGTTTTTATTTGTCGTACAATTACAATAATTCAAATCGATTAAAGCAGTAGCAGACAGGACTGCTTTTACAGTGGGGTAAAAAAGTATTTAGTCAGCCACCAATTGTGCAAGTTCTTTCACTTAAAAGATGAGAGAGGTCTCCAATTTTTATCATAGGTATACCTCAACTATGAGAGACAAAATGAGAAAAAAAAAATCCAGAAAATTACATTGGATTTTTTTTTTTAAGTTTTTGTAAAGGGTATACACGTCATTACAGCATTGCATTGTTTACATTTTCATCACGTTCCCTTTTTTTGTTTTTTGACAACATTGGAAGAATAATTATTACAACACCCTTTTTTTAAGTGAAAGAAAAAGTGAAATTAAAGAAAGAACAAAAAAACAAAAACAAAAGAGCAAAAAAGAAAAAAAAAGAAAAAAGAAAGAAAAATAAAATAAAAATAAATAAATAAAAATAAAAGAGCATCTGAGTAGCATTGGAACAAAGAGCGGTGCCATTATTGAAATGGTATTTGTCAAAGATTAGATCTAATGGAAGACACATATGCGATCCAGGGTTGCCAAAAGTTCAAGAACCCATCCATGTCCTGTCTCAGTGCGAATGTCAACTTTTCCATCAAGTAAATGTCTTGGATCACGTTAATCCAATCTTCAGGTGTAGGACAGTCCTTCAACATCCATTTTTTAGTTAGGGCTTTTTTACTTGACAATATTAAAACAGTGAATAAGTATTTTTCTCCTCGTCTTTCCAGTGAATCCGGTAGTAAACCCAAATACAAAGTTACAAAAGAAAAGGGGACTGTTATTTTGAATATTTTCCCCAATATTGTCTGTACCTTGGTCCAATATTGGTGGATAACTGGGCATGACCAAAACACATGAAAATGTTTTGCAGTCTCTTCACCACACAAGCGCCAACAGTTCAACCCCTTATGAGTAAATTTGTTTTGTGCAGGTGTTCTGAAAAATCTTACCAAATTTTTCCATCCAAATTCTCTCCACTGCAAGGATGAGGTACTTTTCCATTGTTGTTTATTTAGCTTTTCCCATATTTCCAGTTGTAAAGTGAAATTCCCCTCTTTTTCCCATTTCTCTTTTATATATGATGTGTTGTCTCCTTTTAAGTCTTGAAGACCTTGGTATATTTTAGAGATGTATCTGATCCCTGGGATCCCTTTACATGCCATTAAGAAGACCTTCAGAACACCTGACTGGGCCCTTTCCAAATCCTCCTTTTTAAGTATATTGTTTATGTGGTGTCTAAGCTGAAAGAACCTGTAAAGGTCTTGATTTATTAGACCTTGTTTTTTCAAATCTTCAAAACTTCTTAAAATTTGCCCTTTAAAAAAATCGTAATATTTTATCAGTCCGTTCTTTTTCCACTTTTTAAATCTAGTGTCTGTTTTATTAGGAGTAAAGTCTTGATCACAGGCAATCCATTGCAGAAATCGATAGGGTTCTTTAGTTTGATTCTCTCTGACTATCTTAAACCAAATTTTTAGCGGGGTCTCTATCCACGGGTTAGTGTTATTCAAAGGTTTAGGTAAGGCATTATTCCCTATTATCGCCTGTAGGGGGATGTCACTTGTTATTTGGCATTCCATCTCCTTCCATTGTGCAATGTAGACTGGGTTACATATCTCTACTAAAGTTTTAATTTGTGCGGCTTTAAAATAGTCCCTGATATTTGGCAGCGTGAGCCCACCTTTGTCTTTGTTTAGCTGTAGGGTTCTATATCTGATTCTAGGTCTCTTGCCCTGCCATATGAATCTTGAGATCCTTCTGTCCAGTTCTTGCCATGTTTTTTTGGGAGGTTCTACTGGTATTGTTTGGAAAAGGTATAGAAGACGTGGAAGTATATTCATTTTGACTGCTTCAATTCTTTGTGCAGTACTCAAGAATGGTATCATATTCCATCTTGCTAGATCAGATTTTATTTTTGCCACCAGTGGATCATAGTTTAGTGTTATAATTTTGTTGTTTCGAGATATTGACCCCCAGATATTTCATAGATTCCATCTCCCAGTTAGTTTTGAGTTTGCTTAGTAAATATTGGTTTGGGTCATAGTTGAATGTTAAAACTTGGGTTTTATGCATGTTTAGTTCGTACCCCGATAAATCTCCATACTCTGAAAAAACTGAGATTAGTTCTGGAAAAGAGGTGTCCGGCTGCCCCAGGTATATTAAAATGTCATCAGCAAAGAGTGCTATTTTATGTTCCTTCTGACCAAGTGTAATACCTTGAATTTTTTGATTCTGTCTTATCCATTGGCTCAGAGGTTCTATGAAGATTGCAAAGAGCAGTGGAGACAAGGGGCAGCCCTGACAACATCCTCTTTCTAGCTCAAAAGATGATGATAAATTACCGTTAATCCTTATTTTAGCTGTTGGTTTTTTATATAATGCCTGGATAGTTCTAATGAAGTTGTTATGAAAATTGAAACTGGATAAGATTCTATATAGGAAAGACCAGTCAACCGAATCAAATGCTTTTTCAGCATCTAAGCCCAGGCAGACGGCGGCAGGCGGTGGCGAATGACGGGGGTGATCTGCGGAGCTGAGCAGCGCTACTTGGCGGAGGAGCTGTGCAGGAGCTGTTGCGGTGAGTTCAGCAGCGGCCGGGCTAGTTGAGGCCTAGCCGGATTCTCTGTTTACTTCTATCTACAGGTCAGTAAGATGCCACCAAAGAAAGAGGAAATGGAAGAAATCAAAAAAGCTCTGAGCTTTATGTCAGAAGAATTGGCCAAATTGACTAGCCAACAGGACAAAATAATAGGCCTAATAGAACAGGTACAAGCCCTAAATTTAATAATTCAAGAAAAAGACAAAAAAATTATGGACCTGGAGCAACACGGGCGTCTTTTGGAGCAACGCGTCGAGGATCTTGAACAAGGTTCTCGTATTGATGACCTAGTTATAAGTGGACTAGACATCAGATATCAGTCATACGCCCATGCCACAGTAGGTCTGAGTGGTGAAGATGCACCCATGAGGGAGTCATTGTCCTTAGAAAATCAAGTGCTTCAGTTCCTTAATGATAAAGACATTAAGGTAGAAGCCAATGCAATCTCAGCCTGCTATGCTCTACCGAAGAAAGATAACAAAACAAAGAAATCAATTGTGATGCACTTTGTGAACAGAAGGGTAAAGAATAACATACTGAGGCAGGCCAAAAAGCTAAAGGAAACTCAAGTTTACATAAATGAACACCTGACAAAAAAAAACGCTGAATTAGCACGACAGGCACGGATGCTAAAAAAACAAGATAAGATACAAGCAACCTGGACAAGAAATTGTAGAATTTGGATTAAACTAAATGGATCACCTGAGCAAGCAAAGAGTATAATGATCAGAGATGCTACTGACTTAGATAAATACAGATGAACACTGATTAGAAAATTATGAGCCAATGATAATCCATATTCATACACACGATAAGAATAGTTCTTTTGATACACCATGCCAAAATACTTTAATAAAAATAACCAAAACAAACAAAAACTTATGACCGACTCAAGCAGACATCAATTATCCCCAGTTGGAGGAAGTCATTTGACACAGAATGAGGAAACTCAAACTCTGAAAACATACCATTATGCTGAACATAAACCACAAGAGATGGAGAATGATATTGATCCTGATAACCACTTTTTCAACAATATTCATAACCGCTGTGAATATTACACTGAAAAACAATTCAAAAGTCAAATGCAATTAGATGGTAAACTGTCAATAATACACTTCAATAGCAGAAGTCTTAACAAAAACTTTCCACAGATTCAGGACTATTTAAAACAGCTAGACAGAAAATTCACAGCTATTGCAGTCTCTGAAACTTGGCTTAACGAAGAGCAGGCTCCCCTGATGGCAATAGAGGGATATCAGATGTTTTATATTAACAGAACTCAAAAAAAGGGTGGTGGTGTTGCACTGTATATTGATGACCTGTACAGGTGTAAGCTTGTAAATGAAATGTCCTTAGCACTACCAGGGATTTTGGAATGTGTTACTGTTGAGATTGACCTAGACAAAACAAAAAATCTAATCATAAGCTGCATATATAGAACGCCGGGAACTTGCATTGAGACATTCAGAGATAAATTAGTCGAGCTGTACAATAATAATACTAGTAAGAAAATGGTAGCAATTTGTGGAGATTTCAATATTGACTTACTGAATCCTCATCAACAAAATGTAGTTACAGAGTTCATGAACTCTATGTACAGCATGAGTCTATATCCCACAATAACACATCCCAGTAGAATCACAGTTCACTCTGCTACACTTATTGACAACCTGTTTGTCAATGTTTTCGATAAGAAAATAGAAAGTGGATTATTGATAAATGATATAAGTGACCACTTGCCAACCTTTGCACTTATCCATGGCCACACGGGGCCCAACGCAGAAAAAACTTCAAAATCGTTCAGACACAAATCACCAAATGCAATCAGTTCTCTTAAAGAGGACTTGCTGAAGCAAGACTGGACAGAAGTCTATGTATCAGATGTAAATGAAGCCTATGACACATTTATAAACATTGTAACCACTCTTTATGAAAAAAAACTGCCCATTAGTAATAAAAAAGCTTAAACACAAATTTGCTAATAAGCCAGGGTTAACCAAAGGACTACAAAAGGCGTGTAAAAAGAAAAATTTATTATATAAAGCTTTCCTAAAGAAAAGAACAAAAGAAGCAGAGCAGCGGTATAAAACATACAAAAATAAGTTAACATATATAATAAGATGTAGTAAAAGAGACTATTACAGTAAAGAACTGGAGAAAAACAGAGACAATATTAAAAATACATGGACAATACTCAACAGTATCCTTGGAAATAAAAGCAGAAATACAAGCTACCCAACTAATATTCCAAAAAATAATAAAACGACTCAGAGTGTGAATATTGCTTCACCTGCAGATGAATTTAATAATTTTTTTGTTAACATTGGACCTAAACTGGCCCGAGAAATACCCACTACGGTGCCAACAGGTGATACAATATGCAATAACACTGCTGTAAAAGACTCCATCTTCATAAAGAACACAGACGAAAGAGAGGTCATTGAAATTGTTAAATCGTTCAGAAGTAAAACATCTACTGACTGTGATGGTATCGATATGCTACTAGTCAAAACTGTTATTGAATGCATAGTAAAACCACTGACGTATATCTGCAACCTGTCTCTCCAATCAGGTATATTTCCCAATGCAATGAAAATAGCTAAAGTAATTCCGATATACAAGACGGGCGACAGAGGGGAACTCTCAAACTATAGACCAATTTCACTATTACCGCAATTTTCCAAGATACTTGAAAAAATATTCTATGAGAGAATTGACAACTTCATACTGAAGAATGATTTATTATGTGAGCAGCAATATGGGTTCAGACACAAGAGGACAACTGCATATGCCCTAATGGAATTTACAGAAAAAATATCAACAGCCATTGAAAATAAAGAGTATTCAGTTGGAGTATTCCTAGATCTTAAAAAAGCATTTGATACAGTAGATCATAATTTATTGTTAAAGAAACTACAAAATTCTGGTATTAGAGGGGTAGCACTGTCCTGGTTAAGTAGTTACTTAAAGAATAGATATCAGTATGTATGTGTTAGCAACAAAAACTCAGAGTTGCTGAAGGTCACCTGTGGAGTCCCACAGGGTTCAGTTTTGGGACCATTATTATTCAATATGTATATAAACGATATATGTAAAGTCTCAGAAAAAATGGACTTAATATTGTTTGCCGATGACACTAATCTGCTATGCAGTGGAAACAATTTGGAACAACTTCTGGATACACTCGAGAAGGAATTAGGAAAGCTTAAACTGTGGTTTGATTCAAACAAATTAACGCTCAATTTAAGTAAGACAAAATTTATAGTCTTTAACAACCATCACAACAATCCAGTACCCAAACTCAGTGTAAATGGTGTAGAGATTGAAAGGGTATCTGAAACTAAATTCCTTGGAGTAATAATTGATAACAAACTGTGTTGGAAGTCACATATTAATTATATCAAAGGTAAAGTTTCCAAATCAATTGCAATATTACACAGAGTGAAATATTTGCTGAATCAACCCACACTATACACCTTGTATCATTCATTAATACTCCCATACATGACATATTGTAATGAAGTATGGGGAAATACATACAAAACAAACATATATCCACTCTTTATGCTTCAAAAGAGAGCTATTAGAATAATAAACAAAGCAGCTTACAGGGAACCAACAAACCCACTTTTTCTTAAACAAAAAACTCTCAAGTTGAAAGATCTGGTTGACTTTAAAACCGCAATAATAATGTTCAAAGTGAAGAATTTATCACTGCCCGCAAATATCCAAAAGTTGTTCCAAACAAGGGAGAAACGATATCACTTCAGAGGAACATGTATATTTCAAAAGCCTACAGTGAGAACAACCACCAAGCAACACTGTATTTCAGTGCAAGGAGTCAGATTATGGAACGATTATGGACCTGAATTAAAATCATGTACAACGCTTGGACAATTTAAACAAAAACTAAAGGAAGAAATACTCCAAACATATTTACAAGACGACATGTAAACTCACATAAGGATTGACATATCCAGCCTGTGTTGTGGCTTAGTTTTTTTTGTTTGTTTGTTTTTTTTCCTTCTCTCTGTGACATTCTGTCTTAGATTTGTCTTGAATAGTAACCGCTTAACTTAGCTTAGCTTTCTTTTTTTTTTTTTTCTCAGTCACACTTTGTCTTAGCTTTGTTCTAAATTGTAATCACTCTTGTCTTGTTTACTCTTTTTTCTTTGAATTCTTGGATGGAATATGGGTGGGCAATATAAGCTGCGGCTTCAGCCATCACCCATTTCGGATAACTCACGTGGAATTGTTTAGTAGAAGGAGTCTTTGTCTAATTTGACCTTGTTGTTATATTATACAGTTTCTTTTAACCTGTACTGTATTATCCGAAATAAATAAATTCATTCATTCATTCATTCATTCATTCATTCCAATATGGCTGCATTTTAAGTTATATTTTTTTTATATGATGAATTATGTGTAAAGTGCGTCTAATGTTGTCTTGTGTCTGTCTTTGTCTTATAAAACCTGTTTGGTCTAAATGAATTAAGTCTGTCAGTATATTTTCTAACCTTTTGGCAAGGATAGTGGTAAAAAGCTTATAGTCCTGATTTAATACATTGATTGATCTGTAGTTGGAGCAGTCTAGTTTATCCTTTTCAGGTTTAGGTATGACTGCAATGACCCCTTCTCTCCAGGAGGGGGGGATTTCCCCTGTGTGGAGGACGTAGTTAAATGTTTTCAGGAGGAGAAGAGATAGTTGCTGTTTAAAGGTTTTGTGCCACTCTGCTGTATAGCCATCTGCTCCTGGGGATTTGTTAGCTTTAAGTTTCATAATTGCTTTTTCTAATTCTTTAGGTTGTATTTCTGACAGTAGTGTTTTATTTTGAGACTCAGTAAGTTGGGGAAGGTTTAATGTGTTTAGGAATGCTTCGGATGCGTTTTTATGTTTTTTGAGGGAGTACAAGTTCTTATAGTAGTTCTCGAAGCTTTTAAGAATATCCTGAATTCTGAATTTTATTTCCTTTGATACTGGGTCTCTGATTTTGTAGATTGCTCTCTCCGTTTGTTGTTTCCTCAATTTATAGGCTAGTAATTTTGCCAATTTGCTGCCTGCTTCATAGTATTTTTGTTTCAGAAATGTAAGTTTCTTCTGGATTTCTATTGTGTAGATCTCATTTATTTGTTTTTTAATTTCCTTAATTTTGAGCAAGTCATTAGAATGAGTGTTGTCTTTGTGCTCTTTTTCTAGGTTCTTAAGTTCTGACTCTGTGGTTAGTTTTTCTTGTCTCAGTTTCTTTTGGATTGCCAGTTTTGCAATAATCTTTCCCCTTATTACAGCTTTGCATGCGTCCCACAGTATTAAAGGGGATACTTCTCCATTATCATTTTCTTCCAAATATCTGAGAATATCTGATTCCAATTCATCTTTCAGTGGTCCTTTCAGGACATTTGAATTTAACCTCCAAGAAAATGTATTATTTGTGTATTTTTGGATACTTAAGTCCATATAGATCGGACTGTGGTCAGAGAGATCCATCAGTCCTATTTTACATGTTTTTACTCTTCCAATGTCTCCATTAAACATAAAAAAATAGTCAATCCTTGAGTATGATGAATGTGGTACTGAGTAAAATGTATAATCTTTCACACTGGGGTTGAATTCCCTCCACACATCACAGATTCCCATTTCTTTTAGTAGCATCCGAGTTTTCCTACTTTGAGTGTTATTTTGATGCGGAGAATTACCTGATGCATCCCAGTATGGATTCAGTCTTAGATTGAAGTCTCCACCACATATCACTAAACCTTGGGCTTTAGTTATCATTAGGTCAAATACAATTTTATAAAATTTCCAGTTAGCCCCTGGAGGTGCATATACATTCAGCAGGGTGATATCTTCTCCCTCTGGCCGCCCAAGTACCAAACTGTATCTCCCTTCTTTATCTTTGTGTTGTGATTTTTTTTCAAATATAATTTTGGTTGAGATCAATGTCGCTACTCCCCTCCTCCTCTCTGACTTATATGAAGATGAAGAGCTCATTTTAAACCCTTGTCTATTGAGTTTAGTGTGCTCCACGTCTGTTAGGTGGGTTTCTTGTAAAAATATTATTCCTGCTTTGTCTTTTTTCATTTTGCCTAGAATCTTGGATCTTTTAACTGGATTCAGGATCCCTTTTACATTATATGAGATTATTTTGGTTACACCCTGTTTCTCCATTGTGTTGTCTTATTTAGTATAACAGTGTGGTGGCCCTCTTTTATGCTACTCAGAAACTGAAAGAACATTAAGAACATAAAAAAACATTAAGAACATAGTGTATAAAACTTTAAAACAAAAAACTGACAAAAGAACTTCCTGAGCTGAGGTCTTTTTAGTGACCCTAGAAGAGCCTTGATGGTGTGTAGGCTCTGAGGGAAATTCCTCAGATTCCGTTACGTGCTGAGGGCCCTCTCTTACCCCTGTAAGTTGTCCTTTGGTGACACATGGGGAGTGCATAATTGTATAGCATCTTTGACAAGAACAAAGAGCAGAGTTTCCCTGGGAGATAACAGGGAGGTGTGAAGGATGAATGCAGTGTGATCTTTTGTGTGTTAGAAACTTCTAAAAGGATGTTAAAGGATTAAGGAAGTGAATGCAATGTGACCTTTTGTGTGTTAAGAAGCTTCTAGAACACAGGTGTCAAACTCATTCCATGGAGGGCCAAGGCCCTGCAGGTTTTACCTCCACCCAGTGTCTTCAACAGGTGATTTCTCTGAATTTCTTCCTACTGATTGCTGATCAGTGAAAACACCTGCTGAAGAGACTGGGTGGAAGTAAAACCTGCAGGGTCTTGGCCCTCCATGGAATGAGTTTGACACCCCTGTTCTAGAAGAATGCCATGCTTTTTAAGAGGACAGTCTCTGCTGAGTATTCATTCTGACTATGCTTCTGTACGAGATGTGTAATAAACTGTCTGAGTCAAATCCGCCTCGTTATTTACACACTCCACACTGGTGACCCAAGACGAATCATGGAACACAACGAAAGCCCCACGGAGCCAATCTTGATGGGAACCCCCAGCCACGCATGTGCTTTTGCGATCAAGCTACCGGATTTCTGGCAGCACAACCCGCGCTCCTGGTTCCACCTAGTCGAGGCGCAGTTCGCCCTCCGGGGGATATCGGCGGATGACACAAAATTCCACTATGTGGTCACAGCGCTCGATGTCCGCATGGCTCAGCACGTGGAGAGCCTGCTTGATCAGCCACCAACCGACGACAAGTACGGTGCGCTGAAGGCTGCGCTCATCCAGCACTTCACACTCTCGGATGGCGAGAGAGCAGAGAGACTCCTGACTCGGACCGGGTTGGGAGATGGGTCGGCCATAGACCTGATGGAGAAGATGCTGAGGTTAAAGGGCACAGGCGACGACCATTTCATCTTTACCCACCTCTTCCTCCGGAACCTTCCGTCAGCGGCAAGAGCGACCCTGGCCAATTCGCCGTTGCTGGCCAAGTGGGACTATCGTGCGCTAGCCTGGGAGGCGAACCGGATCATCGTCACCAGCAGGGAGTTCATGACCATTGCGGCAGCGATGGAGCTTGGCGCGACGGCCGGAGGAGGCGAGGAGCCATCGACGGCAGCAACAGAGCCACCGACGGCAGCAGCAGCGGGGGCCAAGGAATGCGGGGGAGACACGCTTTGCTTCTACCACTGCCGCTTCGCAGAGAGGGCACGCAAATGTATACCACCGTGCCAACTGAAGCACTCGGGAAACGCCAAGACCGGGGGTCGGTAGCAGTCGCGACCCTCGGGGAGGAGAACAAGCTGCTCTACTTGACGGACGTGCGTTCGGGGAGGCAATTCCTCGTGGACACAGGCTCCCAAGTGAGTTTCATCACGCCTACCTCCGCTGACCGGCTGGCGGGTCCCGGAGGTCGCGGGGCGTCAGCAGCGAACGGCTCGGAGATTAAGACCTTTGGTGAGAGGGCTCTGCTTCTGTCCCTACACGGCCGTACATTTGAGTGGACTTTTGTTATAGCTGCAGTGAGTTTCAATATGTTGGGGGCTGATTTTCTGTGCTCACATGGTTTATTGGTTGATCTTGCTAACAGGCGCCTGGTTAATGCACTTTCCTTTTATTCTATTCCCTGTGCAGCCCGAGTGACCCCGCCCACAGCACAAGCCAACGTCGCAACGGCAAGCGGTAAGTTCCACACACTGCTCACTCAGTTCCCAGCATTCACTGTTCCCATATTTTCAGTAGCCGTCGCTAAACACGGAGTGGAACATTTTATTACTACCACCGGACCGCCCGTTTTTGCAAAAGCTCGGCGTTTGGATTCAGCTAAACTGACCATAGCGCGCGAGGAGTTCGCCAACCTGGAAAAGTTGGCCATCATCAGGCGTTCGAAAAGCCCATGGGCTTCCCCGCTGCACATGGTCCCGAAAGCTGATGGCTCGTGGCAACCTTGCGGAGATTTCTGCAGGTTGAACAACACCACAGTGCACGACCGCTACCCAATCCCGCATATCCAAGATTTTTCCGTTCATTTGGCGGGGGTGCGCGTTTTTTCTAAGATAGACTTGGTCCGCGGTTACCATCAAGTCCCAGTGCGCGCTGAGGACATACCCAAAACAGCGGTAATAACTCCGTTTGGCCTATTTGAGTTTTTGTGCATGCCGTTTGGGCTTAAGGGTGCTGCGCAGACGTTCCAACACATGATGGACGCGGTGTTGCGCGATCTCCCCTTCGTATTCGTCTACCTGGACGACATCTTAGTAGCCAGCGCGTCCGAAGACAAACACGAAAACCACCTCACAGCAGTTTTCCGGAGGTTGGGAGAGCACGGGTTAATAATCAACCCAGCGAAGCGTCAGTTCGGGGTGACGCAGATTGATTTTTTGGGGCATCGCGTCTCCCCAGAAGGAGCAGTTCCGCTGCCTGACAAAGTACGCGCGGTAACAAATTTTCCCCAGCCACAAACAGTCAAGGCGTTACAGGAGTTTTTGGGAATGGTGAATTTTTATAACCGTTTCCTCCCCCGCGCAGCGCAACTCATGCAACCATTGTATGCCGCACTAAAAAAACAAAACCCCACAAATAAGATCGAATGGTCTCCGGAGTGAGAGCGAGCATTCTCGGAGGTCAAAACAGCCCTGGCAAACGCTGCGTTGTTAGCACATCCAGACCCAACGGCCCGCATAGCGCTCACTACTGACGTGTCAGATGTGGCCATAGGGGCGGTCGTGGAGCAGCATGTAGCTGGGGCTTGGCAGCCGCTCGCATTTTTCAGCAGGACTTTGCGTGATAGCGAACGAAAATACAGCGCATTCGACAGGGAGTTGTTAGCGCTCCACTTGGCCATTCGCCACTTCCAGTTCTGGCTGGAGGGACGCCGTTTCACCGCGTTCATTGACCACAAGCCACTGACATTCGCAATGGCCAAGGTTTCAGAACCGTGGTCAGGCCGGCAGCAAAGACAGCTGGCCGCTATCTCAGAGTTTACTACCGATATTCAGCATGTGGCGGGTAAACTAAATGTAGTGGCAGACTGTCTCTCGCACGCCGTGGCGGCCCCAGTCCTTGTAGGGATAGATTATGCAGCCATGGCCGCAGATCAGGTTAGCGACGCGGATGTGAGCGCGCTCCAGTCTGGACCAACAGGGTTAAGGCTGGAGAACAGGGTGCTGCAAGACGGTATGCCCCCCCCTAATCTGCGATGTCTCCACTGGGCGACCGTGTCCTGTGGTACCGGCCGCGTGGCGCCGCGGCGTTTTTGACTCAATTCATTCTCTGGCGCACCCGGGAGTGCGCGCGTCGGTCAAAATGGTGGGAGAGAAATTTGTTTGGCCGAGCCTGCGCAAACAAGTTAGAGAGTGGGCAGCAGCCTGCATGGCTTGTCAACGAGCCAAGGTACACAGACACACGAGAACTCCCTTGGAGCCGTTCCACATCCCGGCTAAGAGGTTCGATCATGTTCACGTGGACCTCGTAGGCCCCCTACCGCCGTCACAGGGGTGCACACACCTTCTGACAATGGTAGACCGCACCACGCGCTGGCCGGAAGTGGTCCCACTGTCGTCAACCACAGCCGAGGAGGTGACGCGCGCGTTTTTAACAGCATGGGTAGTGCACTTTGGAGTCCCATCGGACATTACGTCCGATAGGGGTCCTCAATTTGTTTCCGAACTTTGGTCAGCAATGGCCCGCAGCCTGGGGGTAACGATCCACCGCACAATCGCGTACAACCCGCAGGCTAATGGGTTATGCAAACGTTTTCATAGGTCATTGAAAGCGGCTCTCAGAGCGTCGCTTACGGATGCAAATTGGGTGGACAGGCTACCGTGGGTTTTATTGGGGTTGCGTTCTGCACCTAAAGAGGATTTAGAAGCCTCCCCGGCTGAGCTGGTTTTTGCGCAGCCACTTCGGCTGCCCGGGGAATTTCTCCCAGATAATCCTGCGCCAGAATGCTCCCCGGCTCAGCGGTTACAGAGTGGCACGGAATCGGGCACGCTGCCTGGCCCCGTTCACCACAGTTTTCCGCGCGTTTTTGTGCCTAAGGCCTTAAAAAACGCGGACTTTGTTTTTGTCAGGCACGATGCCCATCGCCCACCATTGCGACCACCTTATGATGGACCATTTAGAGTGCTGGAAACAGGGGATAAGCATTTTTTGCTAGACCTGGGGGGCAGGAAAGAAAAGACTGGCATAAACAGGCTCAAACCCGCCTTTGTTGTGGCAGACGAGGATGTGCTGTGCGCCAGGGCTCCTCGGTGCGGCAGACCCCCTAGGGGACATTCCCCAGAACACCCACAGGGATTGACTAACAGTTCTCACCCTCCGGCAGCAGCTCCCCAGCAGGATGGCGCCGCGGAAGTGGTAAAGCCCGCTTACAGCAGCTACGGGAGGAGACTGAGGCCCAAGCAGCACGTGGACTGATGTGTAATGGTTTATCATGACATGCAGACTGTTATTCCGTTGTTCCATCTTAGACGTTTGGGGGGGGGGGGGGTTCATGTGGGACACATATATGTGCACTTGTGTATATCACTTCATGCTTCATATGTATACCACTTTAGGCTTCACATCTTAGATGTATGCAGAGAGACGGCCTGGGGGGATTTTCCTGGCCGCCAGAGGCTGGGGGTGGAGGTGTTAAGATCTGAAGGAAGATGTATTGTTATTTGGGATTAAATATAATATGACTGTGTGCTTTGAAGTCCTGAGGTATTTAAAGGACGAATGTCGGGGTTTCTTCCTTTTTCTCCTTTTGATGATGTTGGATGATGTGAATAAACCTGACTCGTGAGATGAACTCTGCCTCGTCATTTTCACCATTTTCACATTATCTACAAGGTTCTCTTTTATTTGATTGCTTTTCCTCATTGCTCCACGTTGTCGGTGGACGTTTATCGGGACACCGTGGGGTTTCTGCTTCGTTACCAGGGGGCACTGTTTAACAGAAAAAAAAAAAAAAAAAATCAGCAAAACAAAACATTTAAGACTGTAGTGACAATTGATGTAAAACTGAATAAAGCAATTATGAACCCATTAATTATTGTTCATTAATAACTTCAGTGTCATCACTGAAGGAATAAAAGGTACTTTTTCACCATTATTTAGACTTTTTCTTTGTAAATTGATGACTAAATTAATGACTTTTTCTCTATCATTTGGAAATTATTTTACTAGTTAATTAGTGACTTTTCCTGGTAAATTAGGAACTTTTTCCCTCATAAAACAGCAATTTTTCTACATTAATAATTGACTTTTTAATCCATAAATTATTTTAATGTAATTTAGTGAATAAATAAATGCAAATTTTTGCTTCGTGACTAAGTAACAATAGTTGTATAACTGCAAAAAAAGCAATAAAATTAGTGTCTCAATTTATGATGTAGAGGAAAGATTAAATGAAAATTATTTTACTACAAGAAAAATTACAGCATATTAAAAAAACTGAATTATAATTTTGGAAGCAGAAACTTCAAAAATTAACTTTTAAGTTTTACATTTTTTCTTGAATATTTGGGTCTTTTTCACCTCAAAGTAGCAACTGTTTTGCACTAAATTAGTCACTTATTTCACCCAAATTTATAAATTAGCTCATTTTCCCCCATGTGAATAAACAACTTTTTCTCTCAAATTAGGGGTGCCTGTATTTTGCTTAAGCATGCCGATAGTAAGGATCCTTCTAAACTAAGGTCTCAGTGTCTCAAAAAGTAAAAGCAAAAACATTGTTATTGTATCCAAGTGTCATACTTGTTATTGTGACATAATTTTATCCATCTTAAAAACTTGAAATACAGTCATTTATTAATCGTTTTCTTTTAAATATTTTGTATGTATGTGATCACATAGTTCAGATTTATCTTTGCTTTACAAGCCAAATTATAATTTACTTATTTCAATTTATGGCCATGTAGTCAAAATACTCTAATTACTTTTTAAACTTTGCAGTTTCTATTTTGTTGATCAACAGTTCATGAAATCAGTTAATCATACAGTTGACACGACTGCCTCCTCTGGATGCCAATTTTCAAGATTTTCTCCATAATCCATGCTCAAGTTTGTCCTGTAATGAGAAAAACTGTGGTATATATGACTCTTATATCCCATATCTACATATGTTAGAACAAGTGGAAATGTTTTGTGACAGCATATGTAAGGAACTTCACACCTGGAAAGGACAAAGGATCTCCCCCGCTGGGTTAAAGTCAATGGACCTCCCAAGACACGGCCCCAGAGATGGACTTGACACCTTTACCCCCTAAGGCGAGAGGAGGAGTTCCCATCACCTCCCAAGACAAGGAGAGGAGATAGCAGAACAATGGGGGGGGTTAAGATAACGTGGGGATGTCAGCTTTTTCAATGTGTGGCTCTGATGTCAGCTTTTTCAATGTGTGGCTCTATGTGTGCTTGTATTTAACCAGCGAGCGGAGCAGAGATCACTCTCTTGCCTTCTGCCAAGCTCTACACCTGATGAGACTCGATAGAAGAGCTATTCATTAAAAACCCTGTTTTTAATACAAAATCGCCTCATTATTTCAGCTCCTCTACAAAACAGTCATTTACTAAATTTATTTTGTAGTCACCTTTGAAGGCAGAAATCTGAGAAGGGTATGAGTAACATTCTTTATTTTCAGGCAATGGAAGAGCTCTTCTGTTTATTTTTATTCCCATTTTGATCTCAAAATACATTTATTCCACACATGGTTTAGATAAAACTTGTAGCAGTTATCATTTTGGAAACTCAAATATAAGTATATAGTTCTACACTTCCAAAGTATATTTAGATGTTAAAAGGTTAACCATTATCTCAAACTTGTTGGCTGCCATTTTAAATAATGTTGCACATAACTTTTGATTGAAATTTATCAACATCGGTGGTTTAAACACTTTTCTCTCTGGTTTGCAGCTTGTCAAGCATTTGTTCACTCATTCACTCATCTGTCTACTTCATTTCTGGTCTGTAATCTGTCCGGTGTGTAATCAATTAGGCGTGAGGGCATTATTAGTATTGTGGAGTGTGTAAATGAAGAGGCAGATTCATTTCAGACGATTTATTACACACTCACATCTCACAAGCAAAGAACAGACTGAACATTTCAGCAGGCACTCTCCTCTTAAGTTTCATGGCATTTCTCCACACACAACATGACATTTGCATCACACTGCATTCAACCCCCTACGTCCTTGACTCCTTCCTGCTATCTCACCAGGAACCTCCTGCGTATTGTTCTCCCCCATGTTTATCCACTGTCTCTTGTCTGAGATGCTAAATAATCTGGCTCCCCCAAGGTGCTAAACTCCCCCCCCCCCAGCATCTTAGATAGAACAATAAAATATCAGTCCACATGCTGCTTGGGCTTCCGTCTCCTCTCGTATCTGCTGTAACTGGGGTTTACCGCCTCCGTGGCGCTGCTGTGCCGGTGGGGGGCTGCTGGGAGTGTGTCTGACTGCGGGTGGGCTGTGACTGGGGGGGGGGGCACTTCGGTCTGCCCGTGTGGCTGCTCTGGTGAATCGTTTCCCTGGGGAGCTCTCCGTGGGGGTCTTCCACGCTGAGGGGCCCTAGCCAACAGCACTTGCTCGTCCGCCACAACGAAAGCGGGTTTGAGTCTGTCCATGCCAATTTTTTCCCTCCTACCCCCCAAGTCTAGCAAAAAATGCTTATTCCCTGTTTCCAACACTCTGAACGGTCCATCATAGGGTGGGCGCAATGGAGGGCGGTGGGCGTCATGTCTGACAAACACAAACTCCGCGCTCTTCAAAGTTTTAGGCACGAAAACACATGGAAAACTGTGGTGGGCAGGGCCCGGCAGCATGCCTGTGTTTGCGCTACGCTGCAAAAGCTGAGACGGGCAGCTGCCCGGTTCGGGATTATCTGGCAGAAATTTCCCGGGCAGCCGTAGTGGCTGCGCAAAAACGAGCTCTGCCGGGGAAGCTTCCAGATCCTCTTTCGGCGTGGAGCGCAACCCCAATAAAACCCACAACAGCCTGTCTACCCAATTTGCATCCGTCAATTAAGCCCTGAGTGCTGCTTTCAGTGATCTTCAGTGCTGCTTTCTATCTATTGGCGCCTGCCAAGCCCCGGCGACGCGCTGCTCCACAACAGCCCCTATGGCCACGTCTGAAGCGTCGGTGGTGAGCGCTATGCGAGCCGCCGGGTCCGGATGTGCCAGCAGTGCGGCGTTTGCCAGGGCTGCTTTAACTGCCGAGAACGCCTGCTCTCGCTCCGGGGTCCATTCGACCCTATCCGCGGGTTTCTGTTTCTTGAGCGCGGCGTACAATGGTTGCATGAGCTGCGCCGCGCGGGGAAGGAAATGGTTATAAAAATTCACCATCCCCAAAAATTCCTGCAGCGCCCTGACCGTCTGAGGCCGGGGAAAATCCGCCATGGCGCGCACCTTGTCGGACAGCGGGATTGCTCCTTCCAGAGAGACGCCGTGCCCCAAAAAAATCAATCTCCATCACGCCGAACTGGCATTTCACCGGGTTGATTATTAACCCGTGCTCTTCCAACCTCCGGAAAACCGTCGTGAGGTGGGTTTCGTGTTCGTCTTCGGACGCACTGGGTACCAGGATATCGTCCAGGTAGACGAACACGAACGGGAGATCGCGCAGCACTGCATCCATCATGCGCTGGAACGTCTGTGCCGCTCCTTTTAACCCGAATGGCATGCGCAGGAACTCGAATAGACTGAACGGAGTTATTACCGCTGTTTTGGGTATGTCCTCAGCACGTACTGGGACTTGGTGGTAACCGTGGACCAGGTCTATTTTGGAAAAAATGCGTGCTCCGGCAAGGTGAACTGAAAAATCCTGTATGTGGGGAATTGGGTAGCGGTCGTGCGCTGTGGCGTTGCTCAACCTGCGGAAACCCCCGCACGGTCGCCATGATCCCTCAGCCTTAGGGACCATGTGTAGCGGGGATGCCCATGGGCTGTTCGAGCGCCTGATGATGCCCAACCTTTCCAGGTTGGCGAACTCCTCGCGCACTATGGCCAGTTTAGCTGCGTCCAAGCGCCGAGGTCTTGCAAAAACGGGCGGCCCGGTGGTGGTGATAAAGTGCTCCACCCAGTGTTTAGCGATGACCACGGAAAACGTCGGGACCGTGAGTGCTGGGAACTGAGTGAGCAGTGTGTGGAACTTACCGCCTGTAGCTGTGACGTTGGCTTGTGCTGTTGGCTGGGTCACTCGAGCTATACAGGGGAGAGAGTCAAAGGACAGTGCATTAACTAGGCGCCTGTTAGCAACATCAACCAGTAAACCATGTGCACACAGAAAATCAGCCCCCAGGATATGGTAATTCAGTGCTGCTACAACAAAAGTCCACTCATATGTACGGCCGTGTAGAGATAAGAGCAGAGTCCTCTCACCAAAGGTCTTAATATCCGAGCCGTTTGCTGCCAACATCTCGGGGCCGCTAGGTGCTGCCAGCCGGTCAGCGTAGGTCGGCAGGATGAAACTCTTCTGGACTCCGGTGTCCACGAGGAAACACCTCCCCGAGCGTGCGTCCGTCAAGTAGAGCAGCTTGTTCTCTTCACCGAGGGTCGCAGCTGCTACCGACCCCCGGCCTTGGCGTTTCCCGAGCGCCTGAATTGGCACGGGGGCGGACATCTGCGTGCCTTCTCTCCGAAACGGCGGTGGTAGAAACAGAGCGTGTCTCTCTGGTGCTCCTTGGCACCCGCTGCTGCTACCGTCGGTGGCTCCTCGCCTCCTCTGGTCGTCTCGCTGGGCTCCGCCGCTGTCGCGTTGACTGTGATCGCCCTGGTGGCAAGGATGATCCGGTCTGCCTCCTGGGCTAGCGCACCGTAGTTGCGCGCGGCCAGCCACGGCGAATTGGCCAGAACTGCTCTCGCCTCTGTCGGAAGGTTCCGGAGGAAGAGGTGAGCAAACAGAAAGTGCCCGTCGTCCGTGCCCATTAACGCCAGCATCTTTTCCATCAGGTCTACGGCCGAACATCTCCTAACTCGGTCCGTGTCAGGAGCCTCTCCGCTTTCTCACAGTCCCAGAGCGTGTAGCGCTGGATGATCGCAGCCTTGAGCGCCTCATATTTGCTGCTGGCTGGTGGCTGATCGAGCAGGCTCGCTACCTGCTGAGCTGTGCGGGCGTCCAACGCTGTGACCACATGGTAGAATCTGGTGTCGTCTGCCGTTACTCCCCGGAGGGCGAACTGGGCCTCGGTGAGGTGGAACCAAGAGCGCGGGTTGTGCTGCCAGAAATCCGGTAGCTTGACTGAAACTGCACATGTGTGGCTGGAGGTTCCAGTCCGGGCCGTCTGTGGGATGGCTGCCGCCTCGCTGTAGCTTCCTGACCGGGCTGGCTCCGGGGATCTTGCCTTGTGTTCCATAATACGTCTTGGGTCACCAGTGTGGAGTGTGTAAATGAAGAGGCAGATTCATTTCAGACGATTTATTACATACTCACATCTCACAAGCAAAGAACAGACTGAACATTTCAGCAGGTACTCTCCTCTTAAGTTTCATGCCATTTCTTCACACACAACATGACATTTGCATCACACTGCATTCAACCCCCTACGTCCTTGACTCCTTCCCTCTATCTCACCAGGAACCTCCTGCGTATTGTTCTCTCCCATGTTTATCCACTGTCTCTTGTCTGAGATGCTAAATAATCTGGCTCCCCCAAGGTGCTAAAGTATCCTTATTATTCTTTTGTACTAGTAAAGGTGTGATTACTTAGGAAATACTTATTACCATATACTAGTGCATTTGTATACTCATAACTGCAAACTATATGCCAAATGTGTATGTACATTGTCTGACTATTGTCCTACGTATAAAAATATATCATGTTGACCGGTAAAACAAACAACAAAAATGAACAAACAAAAAAAAACTTGTTGGTGTAGGTGTGTTTTACCACAGTTTTTTTTTTTAATCCTATCAGTTGGGCTAGTTAACCATGGCAAACAGTGTCCATTCGTCCCTCTCTTCAGCACCCAGAGAATGTCCATCTTATCGTTGTCTTCGTCCATTCTTTGGCTCTCAGCTGTTATCTTCGGCACACACACAGAGCAGAGAATGTCAATGACCCACTTACAGAGGTGGGGTTATGTTACTTAGCAGTTCTTGGAGACAATTGCCCCAAACGAAACACACAGAGGTGGAGTCAGATTTGTCACTCAGAAGTTCTTGGTTACAGGCCATTTCCACAAGCAAAGCAATCCTGGCCTGTTATCTTCAGCCACCAACCGGTGACTTAGCAAAAGCGTTCTCAGTCCTGTTGTCTTCAGGAAGTGTGCATGCTGTAGTGCTGGTTGATGGATGGATTTGGTGATGATGTCGGTGTTGACCCTGGGTGATGACGCTGAGGTGAGGGGAGCAGTGAGACGATGAAGATAGCACTGGTCTGCCATGGTTCTAGGACTTAAATAAAATGTCAGTGTTTCTCCGTTTTGGGTGTCAATCTGTGAAGTTACTATCCTAATGCAATTGGAATATGCAATTCCTTGAAACTGATTAAAAAATGTGTAGCATTATAAGATTAAGTACAATGAAAAAGGGTAAATTAGGTCATAATACTGTATATAACTTGATAAATGATACCATTATGTTGTCAAATGCTACCCCCCTTCTTTTTTTTTTAAATTCAGGGGTAAATTGTGGGCAGCGTGGTGGTGGAGTGGTTAGCAATGCGGCAGCACAGCAGCTCACCCTTGGCCGGGGGATCCTGGGTTTGATCCCAGCCCCCAACCAATAGTGATCTGTGTGGAGTTTGCATGTTCTCCCCGGGTCTGTGTAGGTTTACTCCGGAATTTCTCCGGTTTCCTCCCACATGCCAAAAACATGCAAGTTAGGTCAACTGGCATCAAACTGGGGATTCGAAATTGTCCTTAGGTATGACCGTGAGAGTGAATGATTGTCTGTCTCTCTGTGTTGGCCCTGCGATGGACTGGCGATCTGTCCAGGGTGTACCCTGCCTCTCACCCAAAGATGCTGGGATAGGCTTCAGCCCCCTGCAACCCGAAAAGGATTAAGCGGAAGAAGATGGATGGATGGTAAATTGCAGCGTGTGGTGATGATTCCTGGGCGTTAGTGAGCATGTCATGTGATTGTTTTGTTAATGTCAAAAGAAGAGATGTTGAGGCATGATGTCCCGTGTGACCTTGTGCAAAAAAAAAAAAAAAAAAAAAATGTATTGACTGAGTGCTTTTCCCTGGCCTAATTTGCAAGCCTCAGTTAGAACAATTAATTCAGCTGCTTGTGCATAATGATGTGATGGGAGTTGTATTATTACTGAAAATTCAAAAACCGGCAAAGGTACGTTGAGAAAAGAAATAAAATCAAAAGAAGAAAACACATTAATTTAAAGAAAAATGCATTCATAGGGCCCTAGTTTATTTTTTTTCTCTAATATTTATTCATTTATTTTAAATCCTTCTAACTTTGCTCTAATACTTGGGGTCATACGAGCACTTTAATAGCCCACAGCTCTAATTGATTCAAACCAGATACTGTTGGCAAAATAAATTTCAACTATAGTTAGCCAACAGGCTTCTGTTTTCACTTTTATACCTGGTGTACAAATTCTCACACATTTTCATACAAACACATTCTCACACAATGTCCTATGAAGCTAATTTACTTTTCATGTACATCCATCCATCCATCTTCTACTGTTTCTCCCAGTCGCGGAGGCAGCAGTTCAAGCAGAGAAGCCCAGACTTCCCTCTCCCCAGCCACCTGCTCCAGCTCTTCAGAGAGGATACCAAGGCATTCCCAGACCAGCTTTTCATGTTCATGCCATAATTTATTTAGATGTAAGGTGCTCTCTTATCATGCATTCTTATTTTCTGCTTTTTCTCATCTAACTCACGATCCTCCATCTGGAAAACCCATTTCTGACCAGATAGGCACCAGCCAGACATTTTTATCACCATATTTTTTTTTTGCCTAATATATTTTTACATATGGGAATTGCTGTAAGGGCTCACACTCTTACTTTGAGACTTTTCCCATATTCCATCTGAAGCCACTGTTGCCCCTGCTTTTGGGCATCCCAAAAAATAAATAAATAAATAAAAATTTCTAAATAAAAATAAAAATTTCTTGCTCTGCTGACAGGTAATTTTACTTAAAATAAGAGAAAAAAATTTTAAACTTACTAACTTACTTAGATTAAACTGCTTAACACAAGTAAAAACTATCATAAAGCAAGCAAAATCCCACAGAAACCGCACAACAAAAGGAAATTACTGTTAAAATTCTTAAGATATCTAATACATTTCATCATATGAAAATCCCCAGTTCAGTGTGACACACGTTATTCCTCTCTCACATATACACATACCATAGCAAGCTCAAAATGAGCACACGTTCGTAAGCAATCCCCAAGCCACTTATAATAAACAGATCTGGCAACCCACAGTTCTCGTCATCAATCATCTGCAGTTCTGAAAACACATTCACGTTATCTCCCCCCCCCCCCCAAAGTAACCCGTAAAATATTAAAAACACACATGAACAAGCATGTGTACAACCGGACAAACTGCAGTTATTTACTTTGATGCATTTATTTTATTATAATTTGGGGTTATTTCATCGTGCATATATTTTTAAGGATTATTTTACTTTGTTTTAGGCCCGTTTTAAACTATGCCTTTGTGGTGAACACTCAATGGACCTGTTGGACCGGTTCTGTGACTCGCATTTTAGGTCAGAACAAAGGCTGGAAGCTTAGCCTTGTTATGCAAGGCTGGAGACTGTGGGGGGTCGATTAAAGGATGCGTGGGAAACAGTGGAAGTGATATCATGGAGGGAAATGCATTGTGACTGTTGTGGAAATGTGAAAGGACGAGGCAGAGTTCATCTCACGAGTCAGGTTTATTCCCATTCTCCAACATCAACAATACAGAAAGGGGACGAAACCAGACCTTCATCCCTTTTTTATACCCCAGGAGCTTCAAAGCTCCAGTCACAATGCATGATCAGCTTTCGGGACCATGTGAAGCGGTGAAGCCCATGGGCTTTTCGAACGCCTGATGATGCCCAACTTTTCCAGGTTGGCGAACTCCTCGCGCGCTATGGTCAGTTTAGCTGAATCCAAGCGCCGGGCTTTTGCAAAAGCGGGCGGTCCGGTGGTAGTAATAAAATGTTCCACCCTATGGCTGTGTTGTGAGACATGTATATGTTGGACACTGCATATGTGATTTAACCTCACGATGAAGGAGAGCCAGCCCCCTGCGGTGCGGAGCCACAGAGCCTGGACCCCCTGCGGAGGACAGGGGACAGAAGACTTCCTGACCGCTGAGGCTCGAGAGGAGAGAAGGGGGAGTTATGTAAATAAAAGGTTAATGAATGTGAATAAAGAGATTTTGATATAGATGTGTGATTTCCCCCGCGAGGGAAATGGTTTGATGTGAGAATGTTTAAAAGGGAGAACTTTGGTGTGTTCATCCTCTTTGTTCGCTGCTCAGGAATGACAGCAGACAGTGGAATGGTTACTTGAAATAAACTGAAATTAAAGGCAATTCGGTTTCGTTATTCAAGTCTCCCCACATTGGTGACTGACGACGTTGAGAATGAACGAAGAAATTCTCAGGGTCCCGGACTCTCAGCGCTCAGAGCTGGCGAGCGCAGTGGCCGTTAAGCTGCCTGATTTCTGGCAGGATAACCCACGGTCGTGGTTTCTGCAAGCAGAGTCGCAGTTCGCGCTCGCAGGAGTAACGGTAGATGACACTAAGTTCCACCATGTCATCGCTAAACTGGACAACAGCACAGCTCGGTGCGTGCAGAGCTTGGTGGAGCAGCCACCCGCGACCGACAGGTACGGCAAGCTGAAATCCACCCTCATCAAGTTTTTCACCCCCTCGGCTGAAGTGAGGGCGAGGAGGATCCTGTCTTTGCTAGACCAAGGTGGACACAGGCCGAGCGCCCTGATGGAGGAGATGATACAGCTGAGAGGGTTGGACAACGATGATTTCATTTTTCAGTTCATCTTCCTCTCCAACCTCCCGGCGCATGCGAGAAGCACGCTGGCCGGCAAAAAGTGTCACACCCTGGAGGAGTTCCGGGAGCTGGCCCAGGAGGCAGATGGGATCCTGGACGCCTGCGGCGGGCAAGCAACCACAGCGGCGACCCGAGACAGCGGGGAGCCAGAGGCGGCAGAACCAGACTGGCCGACGACGGCGGCAGCACGGCCGCGACGAGGTGGAACCAATAGCCCGGCGGCAGAGGCGCGGACACGACACAGCGGAGGAGAAGATCTCTGCTTTTACCATCGGAGGTTCGCAGAGAAGGCACGCAGGTGTGTGCCGCCCTGCATCTTCAGGAGTTCGGGAAACGGCAAGACCGGGGGTCGCTAGCAGCTTCGACCCTCGGAGAACGCAGCAAGCTGCTCTACATCACGGATGCGCGCTCCGGACGAGAGTTCCTCATCGACACCGGAGCACAAGTGAGCTTCATCACCCCAACATACGCGGACCGGGTGGCTGGACCCCACGGTAGCGGAGCTACAGCGGCAAATGGCTCGAACATCAACACCTACGGGAGAAGGACCTTGCCTTTGTGCTTACATGGCCGCACATATGAATGGACTTTTGTAATAGCGGCGGTGAGTTTCAACATGTTGGGCGCGGATTTTTTGTGTTCACACAATCTGTTAGTTGATCTTGCTAATAGACGGCTGGTAAATGCACTCTCTTTTTACTCTCTCCCCTGTTCAGCTCGAGTGTCCCCGCCACCAGTACAGACCCACGTCGCTACAGCAGGTGGTAAGTTTCACACACTCACCCAATTTCCAGCGCTCACTGTGCCCACTTTTACAGCGACGGTCGCGAAGCACGGGGTGAAACACTTTATCCCCACGTCTGGTCCTCCCGTGTTTGCAAAAGCTCGGCGCTTGGATGCAGTTAAGCTCGCCATTGCGCGCGAGGAGTTCGCCAGTCTGGAGAGGCTGGGCATCGTTCGTAGGTCGAAGAGCCCGTGGGCTTCGCCGCTGCACATGGTACCGAAAGCCGATGGCTCCTGGAGACCGTGCGGGGATTACCGCAGGCTAAACAACGCTACGGCGCACGATCGTTATCCCATCCCGCACATTCAGGATTTTTCGGTGCACCTGGCGGGGGCGCGCATTTTTTCAAAGATTGCTCTAGTTCGCGGCTATCACCAAGTCCCAGTCCAACCGGAGGACATTCCTAAAACAGCGGTAATAACCCCGTTTGGACTTTTCGAATTTTTACGCATGCCGTTTGGTCTCAAAGGGGCGGCGCAAACATTTCAGCGGATGATGGATGCCGTGTTACGCGATCTCCCTTTCGTGTTTGTGTACCTCGACGACATTTTGGTCGCGAGTACTTCAGAGGACGAACACGAAACGCACCTCACAGCAGTTTTTAGGAGGCTGGGAGAGCACGGCTTAATAGTTAACCCAGCCAAGTGCCAGTTCGGCGTCGAGCGGATCGATTTTTTGGGTCACCGCGTCTCCCCGGAGGGAGCGGTTCCGTTACCAGAGAAAGTACGCGTGGTAGCGGATTTTCCCCGTCCACAAACGGTCAAATCACTACAGGAATTCTTGGGGATGGTGAATTTTTATAACCGATTCCTGCCCCACGCAGCTCAAATCATGCAACTGTTATATGCCGCGCTCAAAAAACAAAAACCGACCCAGGCGGTCGAATGGTCCCCCGAGCGGGAGCGCGCGTTCACAGAGGTTAAAAAAGCCTTGGCTGACGCTGCGCTCCTGGCCCACCCAGACCCTGCAGCACGTATCGCGCTGACGACAGACGCTTCAGATTTAGCCATAGGGGCCGTTATTGAGCAACAGGTAGCCGGAGTTTGGCAACCTTTGGCTTTCTTTAGCAAATCTTTAAGCGCGGCTGAACGAAAATACAGCGCGTTCGACAGAGAACTGTTGGCGCTGCATTTGGCTATTCGTCATTTCCAGTTCTGGCTGGAAGGACGGTGCTTCACCGCTTATGTGGACCACAAGCCGCTCACATACGCCATGGCCAAAATTTCGGATCCGTGGTCCGGCAGGCAGCAGAGGCAGCTGGCCGCAATCTCGGAATTTACCACTGACATTAGGCACGTCGCGGGCAAATTCAATGTAGTAGCGGATTGTCTCTCGCGCGCGTTCACGACCCCAACACGCGCAGAGGCAGAACGGGCCACTGTGACCGCGCCGCAGGAGAGCGGCACGGTGGCGCGCGCAGCCCCGGTGCACGTGGGTATAGATTACGCAGCCATGGCAGTGAACCAGGGGGCGGACGCAGACGTGCGCGCGCTCCAGTCTGGACCAACAGGGTTGAGGCTGGAGAGCAAGTGTTTACAAACCGGTATGCCCCCCCCTGATCTGCGACATGTCGACGGTGCGCCCGCGTCCGGTGGTTCCGGCCACGTGGCGCCGCCGTGTTTTTGACTCGGTCCACTCACTGGCGCACCCGGGGGTGCGCGCGTCGGTGAAACTAGTGGCGGAAAAGTTTGTTTGGCCGTGCCTGCGCAAGCACGTGAAGGAATGGGCAAAAACCTGCATTTCCTGTCAACGGGCCAAAATTCACAGGCACACAAGAGCCCCGTTAGAACCGTTCCGCATTCCGGCCAGAAGGTTCGACCATGTGCACGTCGACCTTGTGGGCCCCCTACCGGCATCACAGGGGTTCACGTATCTTTTGACAATGGTGGACCGCACCACACGTTGGCCGGAAGTGGTCCCACTTGCGACGACCACGGCCGCGGAGGTGGCTCGCGTTTTTTTAACGGCTTGGGTGGCGCGCTTCGGGGTTCCGTCGGACATTACGTCCGATAGAGGACCGCAATTCATCTCTGAGCTGTGGTCAGCGATGGCCAACGGCTTAGGAGCCAAAATTCACCGCACTACGGCTTACCACCCTCAGGCCAATGGTTTATGCGAGCGTTTTCATAGGTCTTTGAAGGCAGCACTCAGAGCGTCGCTCACGGATGCAGATTGGGTAAATAAACTGCCATGGGTTTTATTAGGGTAGCGTTCTGCGCCTAAAGAGGACTTAGACGCCTCCCCAGCGGAGCTGGTATTCGCACAAACTCTGAGGCTGCCGGGCGAGTTTTTACCAGAGCACCCAGAGCCCCCACCTCTCTCTGCTCTGGGACCGTTAGTCGGCACGGGGGCAGACACGCTCCCGGGTCCGGTTCATCACGCTTTTCCACGAGTTTTCGTCCCCAAGGCTTTGAAAAATGCCGACTTCGTTTTTGTCAGGCGCGAAGCCCTAAAAGCAACGCTCAAACCACCTTACGAAGGGCCATTTCGAGTGCTGGAGGCAGGTGATAAGCAATTTGTGCTAGATTTTGGAGACAGAAAAGAGACAGTCAGTATTGACAGACTAAAACCTGCTTTTGTCATGAAGGACGTGTCTGTACCGGTCGCAGTGGCGCCTCGACGAGGCAGGCCCCCGCAAAGGGCAATTAATCACTCTCTTCCTCAGTCAACAGAGCCGAAGCAGAAAAGCGCCGCAGGCAAGGCGGGGCCAACTCACAGCAGATTCGGCAGACGGCTGAAGCCCAAGCAGCGCACAGACTGAATGTTGGTGTTGATTATTCAGTAGTGAGTAAGGTGCTATTAAATTTTAGGAATTAGTCTGTTCTTCATCGTTTGGGGGGGGTTATATGGCTGTGTTGTGAGACATGTATATGTTGGACACTGCATATGTGATTTAACCTCACGATGAAGGAGAGCCAGCCCCCTGCGGTGCGGAGCCACAGAGCCTGGACCCCCTGCGGAGGACAGGGGACAGAAGACTTCCTGACCGCTGAGGCTCGAGAGGAGAGAAGGGGGAGTTATGTAAATAAAAGGTTAATGAATGTGAATAAAGAGATTTTGATATAGATGTGTGATTTCCCCCGCGAGGGAAATGGTTTGATGTGAGAATGTTTAAAAGGGAGAACTTTGGTGTGTTCATCCTCTTTGTTCGCTGCTCAGGAATGACAGCAGACAGTGGAATGGTTACTTGAAATAAACTGAAATTAAAGGCAATTCGGTTTCGTTATTCAAGTCTCCCCACACACCCCGTGTTTAGCGACGGCCGCCGAAAATGTTGGGACCGTGAGTGCTGGGAACTGAGTGAGCAGTGTGTGGAACTTACCACTTGCAGCTGTGACGTTGGCTTGTGCTGTTGGCGGGGCCACTCGAGCTGTACAGGGAATAGAATAAAAAGAGAGTGCATTAACCAGGCGCCTGTTAGCAAGATCAACCAACAAACCATGTCAGCACAGAAAATCAGCCTCTAACATATTGAAATTCACTGCAGCTATGACGAAAGTCCACTCAAATGTGCGGCCGTGTAGGGACAGAAGCAGAGCCCTCTCACCAAAGGTCTTAATCGCCGAGCCGTTCGCTGCTGACACCCCGGGACCACTGGAAAGCGCCAGCCGGTCAGCGGAGGAAGGTGTGATGAAACTCAACTGGGAGCTTGTGTCCACGAGGAAATGCCTCCCCGAGCGCGCATCCTTCAAGTAGAGCAGCTTGTTCTCCTCCCCGAGGGCCGCAGCTGCTACGACCCCCGGTCTTCGCGTTTCCCGAGCGCTTGAAATGGCACAGTGGTATACATTTGCGTGCCTTCTCTGCAAAGCGGCGATGGTAGAAACAGAGGGTGTCTCCTCCGCGATCCTTGGCCCCCGCTGCCGCTGTCGTTGGTGGGTCTGCTACCGCCGTCTCTGGCCCCTCCCCATCTCCGGCCGTCGCGCCGTGCTCCGTCACTGCTGCGGTGGCCGCGCGCTGTTTGCTGGCGTTGAGAATCCGGTGCGCCTCCTGGGCCAGCGCGCGGAAGTCCCGCTGGGCCAACAACGGCGAACCGGCCAGGATCGCTCTCGTGGCCGACGGTAGGGTTCTCAGGAAAATGTGGGTGAAGAGGAAGTCGTCGCCGTCTGAGCCCCTCAACCTCAGCATGTCCTCCAACAGGTCAACGGGCGTGCCATCTCCCAAGTCGTTCAGAGCCAGGAGTCTCGCCGCTCTCTCCTGGACAGAGAGTGAAGCGCTGGATGAGTGCAGCCTTCAACGCGCCGTATTTGTCACCGGCCGGTTGCTTCACCAAAAGGCTCTGCACATGCCGAGCCGTGCGGTTGTCGAGCTTGGCAATTACATGGTAGAATTTCGTCTCATCTACCGTTATCCGCCGGAGGGCGAACTGTGCTTCGACCAAGAGGAACCAGGAGCACGGGTTGTCTCACCAAAAGTCCGGTAGCTGGACGGTAGTGGCATACGCCTGGCTGGGAGCTCCTGACCCGGCTGGTTCGGGGGAATTTCTTTCACTCATTGTCTTAGGGTCACCAGTGTGGAAATGTGAAAGGACGAGGCAGAGTTTATCTCACGAGTCAGGTTTATTCCCATTCTCCAACATCAACAATACAGAAAGAGGAAGAAACCAGACCTTCATCCCTTTTTTATACCCCAGGAGCTTCAAAGCTCCAGTCACAATGCATTTAATCCCCAGTAACAATGCATCCCTTTCGGATCTTATCACCCCCACCCCAAAGTCACTGGCAGCCAGGAAATCCCCCACGGCCAACTCTTTGCATACCATAGACCACATTTCACATCCTCCTGTTATCTCCGAGGAGGCTCAGTCCTTTGTTCATCTGAGACGTGCAGCATACAGTAAGCATACAGTGATATACATATGAAGCATAAGGTGATATACATTTGTGCATATGAAACCCACATATGTGTCCCACACTGTCTTTATTATGCCAGGTGGTGAAATGCATTGTGACTTTCTTTATTATGCAAGGTGGTCTGTGGGACATGTGATCTATGAGGTGTGAAGTCCCTGATATTTAAGGACGAGAGTTACTGTTTCATTCTCTCTTTTTTTCTGCTTTGAAATTATGGAGATGTGAATAAAGCTGACTCTGAGAAAGAACGCTGCCTCGTCATTTTCACATCTTCCACACTGGTGACCCCGAGATGTATCATGGAAGAAAGAAATTCCCCCGGGCCAGCCACGTCAGGAGCCCCCAGCCAAGCGAACGCCACTACAGTCCAGCTACCGGACTTCTGGCAGAACAATCCACGCTCCTGGTTCAACGCAGTTGAGGCGCAGTTCAACCTCCGGGGGATATCGGTAGAGGTCACGAAATTCTACCACGTAGTCGCAAAGCTGGACAACAACACAGCCCAGCATGTGGAGAGCCTGATCGACCAGCCGCCGGAGAGCGACAAATACGGCGCGTTGAAGGCTGCACTCATCCAGCAATTCACCCCCTCGGCGGAGGAGCGAGCAGAGAGGCTCCTGGCGCTGATGGAGGGGGAAAACGACATGCCCACGAGCCTGATGGAGAAGTTGTTGAGGTTGAAAGACTGACGATGATCACTTCATTTTCACCCACCTCTTCCTCAGGACTCTACCGTCAGCAGCGAGAGCGGTTCTGGCCAGTTCGCCACTGTTGGCCCGATGGGACTACCGCGCGCTGGGCCGAGAGGCGCAGTGGATTGTCAACGCCACCAAGCGGCGCGCAGCCACAGCCGCTGCAGCGGAACTCGGCGCGACAACCGCAGACGACAGGAGGCCAGAGACAGCGGTGCCAGACTCACCGACGACGGCGGCGGCAAGGGCCAGGGAGCGTGGACCGGACGTCTTTTGTTTCTACCATCACCGCTTCGCAGAGAGGGCACGCAAGTGTGTACTGCCGTGCCAGTTCGGGCGTTCGGGAAACGCCAAGACCGGGGGTCGGTAGCAACCGCGGCCCTCGGGGAAGAGAACAAGCTGCTCTACTTGTCGGACGCACGCTCCGGGAGGCAGTTCCTCCTCGACACAGGCTCCCAGTTGAGTTTCATCACTCCTTCCTACGCGGACAGACTGGCGGGTTCCAGAGGTCCCCTGGTGACAGCGGCGAACGGCTCGGAGATTAAGACCTTTGGTGAGAAGACTCTGCTTCTGTCTCTACACAGCTGTGCATATGAGTGGACTTTTGTTGTAGCAACAGTAAATTTCAACATGCTGGGGGCTGATTTTTTGTGATCACATGGGTTGTTGGTTGATCTCGCTAACAGACGCCTGGTTAATGCATTTTCTTTTGATTCTGTCCCCTGTGCAGCGCGAGTGGCCCCGCCTACAGCACAAGCCAATGTCACAACAGCAGGCGGTAAATTCCACACACTGCTCACTCAGTTCCCAGCACTCACAGTCCCCACATTTTCGGCAACAGTCGCTAAGCACGGGGTGGAGCATTTTATTACCACTACCGGACCGCCCGTTTTTGCAAAAGCTCGGCGCTTGGACGCAGCTAAACTGGCCATAGCGCGCGAGGAGTTCGCCAACCTGGAGAGGTTGGGCATTATCCAACGTTCAAACAGTCCGTGGGCTTCCCCCCTACATATGGTCCCGAAAGCTGACGGATCATGGCGCCCTTGCGGGGATTTTCGCAGGTTAAACAACGCTACAGCGCACGACTGCTACCCAATCCCACATATCCAAGATTTCTCGGTTCATTTGGCAGGGGCGCGCATTTTTTCTAAAATAGACTTGGTCCGCGGTTACCGCCAAGTTCCAGTGCGCGCTGAGGACATACCCAAAACAGCGGTAATAACGCCGTTTGGTTTATTCGAGTTTTTACGCATGCCATTCGGACTTAAAGGGGCTGCTCAGACATTCCAACGCATGATGGACGCGGTGCTTCGCGATCTCCCTTTCGTGTTCGTCTACCTGGACGATATTTTAGTAGCCAGCGCGTCCGAAGACGAACACGAAAAACACCTGGCCACAGTTTTCTGAAGGTTGGGAGATCACAGGTTAATAATCAACCCAGCAAAGTGTCAGTTGGGGTGGCGCAGATCGATTTTTTAGGACACCGCGTCTCCCCCGAAGGAGCAGTCCTGCTGCCTGACAAAGTGCACACTGTGGCAGATTTTCCCCGGCCGCAGACAGTCAGGGCGTTGCAGGAGTTTTTGGGAATGGTGAATTTTTATAACCGTTTTCTCCCCCACGCGGCGCAGCTCATGCAGCCGCTGTGTGCCGCGCTCAAAAAAAAGAAACCTGCGGATAAGATCGAGTGGTCCCCGGAGCGGGACCAAGCGTTCTCGGACGTGAAAGCAGCCTTGGCAAAGGCTGCGTTGTTGGCAAACCCAGACCCAACGGCCCGCATAGCGCTCACCACTGACGCGTCAGATGTTGCCATAGGGGCGGTCGTGGAGCAACATGTAGCCGGGGTTTGGCAGCCTCTCGCCTTTTTCAGCAGGACCTTGCGCGATAGCAAACGTAAATACAGCGCGTTCGACAGGGAGCTGCTCGCTCTCCATTTGGCCATCCGCCACTTTCAGTTCTGGCTGGAAGGACGCGCTTTCACCGCTTTCGTTGATCACAAACCACTAACATTCGCAATGGCCAAGGTCTCGGAACCGTGGTCAGGCCGGCAGCAGAGACAGCTGGCAGCGATATCAGAGTTTACCACCGATATTCAGCATGTGGCGGGCAAACTCAATGTAGTGGCAGATTGCCTCTCGCGCGCTGTGGCGGCCCCAGTCAGCGTAGGGTTAGATTATGCAGCCATGGCCGCAGAGCAGGTTAATGATGCGGACGTGCACGCGCTCCAGTCTGGACCAACAGGGTTAAGGCTGGAGAGCAGGGTGCTGCAAGACGGTATGCCCCCCCTAATCTGCGATGTCTCCACTGGACGGCCGTGTCCAGTAGTACTGGCCGCGTGGGGCTGCCGCATTTTTGACTCGGTTCATTCTTTGGCGCACCCTGGAGTGTGCGCGTCGGTCAAAATAGTGGGAGAGAAATTTGTTTGGCCGAGCCTCTGCAAACAGGTCAAAGAGTGGGCAGCAGCCTGCATGGCGTGTCAACGAGCCAAAGTACACAGGCACACGAGAGCTCCTTTGGAACCGTTTCACATTCCGGCCAAGAGGTTCGATCACATTCATGTGGACCTCATTGGACCCCTCCCGCTGTCACAGGGGTGCACACATCTTCTGACAATGGTGGACCGCACCACGCGCTGGCCTGAAGTGATCCCCCTGGCATCAACCACGGCCGAGGAAGTGGCGCGTGCGTTTTTAACAGCTTGGGTGGTGCGGTTCGGCGTTCCGTCGGACATTACGTCCGACAGAGGCCCTCAATTTGTTTCCGAGCTTTGGTCGACAATGGCCCGCAGCCTGGGTGTCACAATTCACCGCACAACCGCGTACAATCCGCAGGCTAACGGGTTATGCGAACGTTTTCATAGGTCACTGAAAGCGGCTCTCAGAGCGTCACTGACAGATACAAATTGGGTTGACAAGTTACCATGGGTGTTATTGAGGTTGCGTTCTGCACCTAAAGAGGATCTAGAAGCCTCCCCAGCGGAGCTCATATTTGCACAGCCACTCCGGCTGCCTGGGGAGTTTCTCCCAGATAACCCTGCGCCAAATGCCTCCCTGTCTCAGCTGTTGCGGAGTAACATAGAATCAAGCACGCTGCCCGGCCCCGCGCACCACAGTTTTCCGCATGTTTTTGTGCCTAAAACTTTGAAGAACGCAGAGTTTGTTTTTGTTAGACACGATGCGCATCGAACCCCGCTGCGACCGCCTTATGACGGACCATTCAGAGTGCTAGAAACAGGGGACAAGCAGTTTTTGCTAGATTTGGGGGGTAGGAAAGAGAAAATTGGCATAGACAGACTTAAACCCGCTTTTGTGGTGGCAGAGGAGGAAGTGCTGTTGGCCCTGCGGCGAGGTAGACCACCACGGAGGGTTTCACACAGTTGTGGCGGTTCGGTTAACCCCCACAACAGATTAAGGACACTCAGCAGTCTTCTCTTGGTTTTTTCCGCTGCACTACTGAGATGTAATGTGCCACGCATGTATTGTGATGCAATGTGCCACGCATGTATTGTGATGCAATGTGCCACGCATGTATTGTGATGCAATGTGCCACGCATGTATTGTGATGCAATGTGCCATTCATGTATAGTGTTCATGCGTCCTGTCCTTACTGTGACCTAGAGACAGTTCAATATGTAGATGTGCCTTGTAACCTCTTTGTCCTGCAAGCTGGAGCAGAGGCTGCATCTGCCTATTGTTATGTAGGTCTTACAAATGCAAATGTCTCATGCCTGTTCTGCAGTCCCTTTGATCAGACCAACTGCTGTGAATCTGCTTTGATGTATTGTTTGAGTTGGGTATAAATACTGCACAGGTTCTGTAACTCATGCTCTCAATCTCACTTCTGCATCTGCTGCTGCTGGACACAGACTCTTGTGTCCTCCTTCTCCGAGAGCCGTTTGGGCTCGCTTCCGGCGCGCATGCACGGCGCCGGGAGCGGAGCCCGTGACGGCAGTATGATTAATAAACTCTACTTAAAACCACAGCATTCGCTGCTTATATTTTATCATGCCGCCGCACTGGTGACCTGACGCTGAAAGAAACACGCTGCCGGCGAACGCAGCACCCGGCGGTGATGCTCCGACGACAAGCGAACGCAGCAGCTGCCTTCTGCTTCAGTGAACTCTCAGGACATCACCCACGACCGGGAAAGCCGCAGCAAACTCCATGGTGGGATCTGCACGCCTAGATCGGCACATCCACGCTGGGCCGGCCGCGCTCGCAGCTCCTCCACATGAGAGCGCAGGCACCTCGTCCCTTCTCCACGACAGCAACCTCCAGGGCCGGCGGAGGACGCAGCGCGTGGACCTAAACGCACCACGGCCGAGAGGGACAAAAGATCGTCTATTTCCCCTCACCGCTCCAACGCACCATGGCCAAACTGCAGCCACAGCTCAAACCTGGATTTTATCGGCGCCGTCTGCGCCGATCTCCACCAAGATTCTGCACCCTGGTTCTCCTCTCCAGCTGGCCCACCCACGCACGAGCCCCGGCGCAAGCACCGGGGAGTTACGAGGACGGCGCATCACGCACGGGACAAATAACGGCTCCAGAGACCGCCATCGTCCTCCACCGCTGCTCACAGAACCCTCAGGGCTGCTCGTTCACCTGAAGCAAGCACGCAGCTCGCCACTGGATTTTTTTTAATGGTCTCAGCCACGGCACATAAGGGATTTCAGCTGTCAGCTGTTCCCGGGGGGTTTTAGGGTTGCTCCTGCACCTAAAGCCAACAAGCCGAGTCCCTCTGCTTCTTTTTTTCTTACAGCCGCTACGCAGCCTCGCCGCTCCTGTTTTCTTCATGGCCACGAGAGGAGCCAGAGACTAATTTTTCTTCTTGTGGACCTCTGCACGTTCAACGGGACAGCCCTTCGACATCGCGGACCCACAAGCAATTTTTGCGCGGCTCGGACGAGTTCACCGTCCCCCTGCCGGCACTTACCCCCCTCCTCCCTCCCCCTCTGCCTGCAGTGAGCTTCTCCCACAGCTCGCTCCCATAGAGGGATTATCGAGGTCTCGGCCCCCTGCCGTGCCCTTTGGGGGTGGAGCGTGTGTGGCGGTTCGGTTAACCCCGACAACAGATTAAGGACACTCAGCTCTCTTCTCTTGGTTTTTTCCGCTGCACTACTGAGATGTAATGTGCCATTCATGTATTGTGATGCAATGTGCCACGCATGTATTGTGATGCAATGTGCCACGCATGTATTGTGATGTAATGTGCCATTCATGTATAGTGTTCATGCATCCTGTCCTTACTGTGACCTAGAGACAGTTCAATATGTAGATGTGCCTTGTAACCTCTTTGTCCTGCAAGCTGGAGCAGAGGCTGCATCTGCCTATTGTTATGTAGGTCTTACAAATGCAAATGTCTCATGCCTGTTCTGCAGTCCCTTTGATCAGACCAACTGCTGTGAATCTGCTTTGATGTATTGTTTGAGTTGGGTATAAATACTGCACAGGTTCTGTAACTCATGCTCTCAATCTCACTTCTGCATCTGCTGCTGCCGGACACAGACTCTTGTGTCCTCCTTCTCCGAGAGCCGTTTGGGCTCTCGGAGAAGCCTAGCGGCTAGCGGAGCCCGTGACGGCGGTATGATTAATAAACTCTACTTAAAACCACAGCATTCGCTGCTTATATTTTATCATGCCGCCGCACAGTAATGTTTCCCAAAGTAATGTTTCCCCAGAACACCCGCAGAGACTGAAAGGGTTTCCGCCCCCAGACGGCAAATCCCCAGCGGGACAGCGCCACAGAGACGGTGAACCCCAGCTACAGCAGATTCGGCAGGAGGCTGAAGCCTCTCCAGCATGTGGACTGATGTGTATTGATGCTATCACGGCATGCATGTGGTTATTTTCTTGTTGTTCTGTTTTTCTAAAATGCTGGGGGGGCTTGTGTGGTGAACACTCAATGGACCGGTTCTGTGACTCGCATTTTAGATCAGAACAAAGGCTGGAAGCTTAGCCTTGTTATGCAAGGCTGGAGACTGTGGGGGGTCGATTAAAGGATGTGTGGGAAACAGTGGAAGTGATATCATGGAGGGAAATGCATTGTGACTGTCTTTATCATGCCAGGTGGTGAAATGCATTGTGACTTTCTTTATTATGCAAGGTGGTCTGTGGGACATGTGATCTATGAGGTGTGAAGTCCCTGATATTTAAGGACGAGAGTTACTGTTTCATTCTCTCTTTTTTTCTGCTTTGAAATGATGGAGATGTGAATAAAGCGGACTCTGAGAAAGAACGCTGCCTCGTTATTTTCACATCTTCCACACCTTAAGGTATTTTGGTTCTTACCATCACATTAGAGTTTATCCTTGTGGTATTAACACCATTTGTCTGTATTTTTAGGATTAACCCTCACTATATCGATGCTCACTTGTGATGTTGATAAGATCTCACACAGTATTTCTTAATCAGTGTTCACTGTGATGTAATGAAGATCTTATATTGATTTTCCGCGCATCCATCAGGTCCACTTTAGCAGTGGAAATGCGCATTCCCGTTTGCGGACTCGAGCCGGGACCACCAAGCCTCTATCTCACCCAAAACCCAATTTAGACTTTGCAGTATCAAATGCTTGGTTTACTCTTTTTACGCGTATTCTCACCACGGACTCGAGCCCGGTGTCTATATACTAATTAAATTTACTCACTGATCTGCCTGGGGGTTAACACAGTCACTCTCCAGCTCCCAGCGTCCCAGGACTGTGCCTTCACTTCCACAAAAACCGGGTCGTTGGTCCCGGTCAGGGGAGGACTTTCCCCACAGCCATGCATAGCTGTCCGTGGTCCAAGAACGCCGTAAGCAAAGGAGAGCTATATGGGGTCCCTGTTTGGGCACCAAGTATGTTCGAAAAATCCTTGAAGACCTTCAGTCAAAAACCAGGCTGGATCAGAGTTTCAGCAAATTTAATTACACTGGCCAGTGGGGAACAACACAATACAGAAACTGTCACAAAGCCTGTCCGTGCATCATTCTGACTCAAACACACATTACAGTTCTTTAAGCCCTCGTTATCTGAGAGGTGGAGGGCCAAATTGTCCACCATGATTGGTCCAGTACATCTAGTCAAAACTTGATTAGCTTTCCCAGGTCATTCTGTCCCAGTCCCACAGGAGCCATGCAGACCAGACTAAAAACAAGATAACTAGTGCAGCTGTAGCCTTGATATTTTACACAACTCTAAATTAGACTGAGACCAAACAAAACCAAATGAGAGACAAATGTGGAATTTCTTTCAAAAAGCTATTTTCCATTCTTATCGTTTCCTCAAAATGCTCCTTATTCATATCTATTAATATAAATATACATCCTTCACTTGTTCTCTGGGCTTTTAAATATTTAATTTGGTAACTAGTGGATTGGTTGTCTAATGATAACTTTTGTCCACAGTATTAATTTTTATTTATTTTGGAATAAGAAAGAATACTAAACAACTTTCTGAACATTTTTTTAATTTACAAATTGTGAGAAAAACGGTCTGCTGTCTGTTGCCGTTTTCAGACACGTACAGTATAACCAGTTGATGGCATTTCACAATAAAAGCATATTACAGAAATACAACCATTCTAACTGAATCAGCAGAGGGATTTTATTTTGGATCTTTTCTCATTTTTAAGAATAATTAAAGCATTGACTTTGGATAATTACATTTTAGACTTTTTATGCAAACGCTTTCATCACACGGAGCAGCACGTCCCTCCCACTGAGGCAATTTAGCACCAACCATTTGAAAATGCCAGCCATGTTAGAATTAGTTAGTTACATAAATACCAATAGCACCATATGTCCAGGAGCTTATCAATATTTTGGTACTGACCAGTCAGGAAGCAGTAATTTAGTACCGGTTCTTGATACCCATCTCTAGCCTTGTGTTCATCTAAACAGGCCCACGTTTCACACTTACAGGAGTATAAACTAATTACAAGAGTAAATTGTCATTACATATGGTGTAATCGGCTACAGTGTGTCACTTTGTAACATTTTTGGTTGGTGGGGTGCCGTGAAAGTTTTTCAATGTAAAAATGATTCCCTAGCTTAAAAGGTCTAAGAGAGTGAGCAGTCAAAAATATGGCATCCTTTGTTCTTGCTAATGACACAAAGACATATCAGTACATCATATGTGCCACTTCAGGGGGCAGACGTGTTCATACTCACGTCCGCTAAAAACATTTATGAATGTCAACTGTCATGACATACAAAACCAATCCAACCCCTACCCCAATAAAAAAAAAAAAATCAGAACTGAACAACATGGCCTGTAATGTGAACGTACCATAAAACCAGCTAAAACCATCACAATGTGTCATCACAGATCAATACATTTCATTTTGCTGTACACAATTTTCTAATTATATTCAACATAAAATCTTAGTGTATATATATATATATATAAAAATCTTTTGTCGGGCTCAAACTTTGTATGCCTAAAACAGGAACTGTATTTTCTGAGTAATTTAGCAGTCATGAGATTTGTTTTTTCTAATGCTTATACTGGTTTGATATATTAGTTGAAAAAAAACCACACATTCAAAGACAAAGGATGACTAGAACAAACTCAAAAAAAAAATAAATAAAAAAAAATTACAGACTATATGAAGACAAAAGTTGTGTTCGGAATGTCCACTCCCTCCCTTACTCACTATATAATGAATTCAGATAGTAGCTAGTTGTCTACCATGAAGAGGCAGCGAAGCTGGGCCTTCAGGTGAGCTGGACGAAGACTAAGCTAATGCATGTCGGCGATGGACCGGACCCACCCCCATTACAGCTCGGGAATGATGCCGTTGAGTTTGTCAACTCCTTTGTGTATCTGGGCTCCACAGTGAACAACAACGGGGACATGAAACCAGAGATGAAACCAGAGATCAACCGCAGACGTGGCCTCGCTGCATCAGCCCTGCAGGCACTACGGAAACCTCTATGGTGCCATCATTCAATCTCCCGAAAGACGAAGCTCCACATATACAATGTGTCAGTCCTCTCCATTCTACTCTACGGGTCAGAGACATGGCCACTGAATAAGACTCTGGCCTCAAAAGGGTGGATGGGTTTGATAGTCGGGCCCTCAGAACCATCGGGAACATCAGGTGGCCCCAGCGCACTTTTAATGACGCGTTCTGAGCCCGCACACATCAGCCTACAGCATCCTACCTTATTACACAGTGATATATCTGCTGGTTTGGCCATGTGATCCGCCTCCCATCAGAACACCCGACAAAAACCATCTTCATGTTCGACCCCGGGGCCTCAGGGTGGAAAAGACCCCGGGGCAAACCACGCACCAGATGGCTTGATGTGGTGGAGCGAGACCTCCGACAGCTCAGAGTCGCTGTTGACTATGCAAAGGAGCTGGCCCAAAACCGGCAATGTTGGCATGCACTGGTTAACCTGACTGGCTCTACGCATGGCGATCGCCACCAGCCCTCACCCCACAGGAGTAGTAAGTAAGAAAGATATAGTGGACTATATAGTAGTCCCTTCAGGATTTCATGGGATTTTTTATTGTTTCTATTGTTACGATAAGTTGCGGGGCTCTCCTTGGGGATTGCCTGAATTGCGCACTGGCTCATGTCCAGCCTGGAGAGTCCCAACTTTAAAACTCACTGACAAGATGTAGTAGTGACTTTTACATCTAAAGACGTATAAACTGTTACAACACTTGCTGTAATATTAGATTCACTTGTTTTTTTGAGTGGTTTTATGGCATGTCTGGGCACATGCGCTACCGAGACGGAGGTGCTTTCAGGCAGGCGGACAGTTTTCAACACAAACCCAGCACTTCATACACGCGGTCATTACATAAACTCGAGGAGACGTTTGCCGGCGGAGACAGATGAAGGAACAATGTAGGAAAACTTGCAGGTGAGTGTTTTTTTTTTAAATCACACACTGTTTTTTGCTGATGTGTTTGGTATACTCTCACTGTAAACACAGAAGTGAGTGCAGTGCCGCATTTGATTGGTCAGACTGATGACATACATCTGCACGCTACTGAGAGACAAATTTGATTGGCGAAACTGGCGGAGGTTGACAACAATCGGCGAAAATTACGGTAAAGTTGTGGTGATTGGACAAAATTCAAATTATGCAGGACCTGCTGAAGTCGCGGGAATTGGTAGAATCGCAACTTCGTGAAATCCTGGAGGGTCTGATATAGCAAACTCAGTTAATTCCCTTCCACAGCATGTGGGACACCATGTGGTGTATAGGGGTGGCGCCCATCTCCGTTTGTCTGACCCTAGGTCACACAGCTACTGTAAGGAGTGAAAGCCACAGTGGGGGGGGGGGGGGGGGGGTCAGTCCTCTGGTAGCTCTGTGTGTAACTTTCCTTTCCCCATTCTATTATGCTGAGCACCAAGCTAGAAGGCGGAAAGTACCATTTTGATATCGTCTTTGGTATGACCCGGCTGGGATTTGAACCCCGGCCTCCCGGGTGTGGGGCAGATGCTCTACCAACTAGGCCACCACTCCAGTTCATATAGTAAACTCAATACAACAATAAAATTTAACAGCTTTCAGACACTACTCTGCTTGTTTTTGCGGCACGATTAATGGCGTCATCATGGACAGTAAAACATAACAGATTAATGGTGGTAAAAAAGGAATACCTGCATGTATTTTGTAGTAAATATGTATTAAATCAATTTTTGCTGAATTAATAAATACCTTGTTGTGATGTGACGCTCTCCTCTCACTGCTCTGTTGGCTGCGCATTGCATTATGGGATACATTGGATAATGTAGTGACCAGCCGTTATACACTACTTTTCAAAATGCATTATGAGATATTTTTGAGTGTACTATATACACTACTCACAAAAAGTTAGGGATATTTGGCTTTCTGGTGAAATTTATGGAAAATGTAAAAGGTTCATGCTACAGTGATTTTATATCATGAAAATAGGGCATTTAAGTAGAAGCATGCAATGGTGTTTTCTTCATCTCAAACAATTTATTGAAACAAAAGCCAACAACAGTGGTGGGTATACCACAACAAAAAATGTCAATGTCTCAATAACTTGTCATGTGCCCTTGAGCATCAATTACAGCTTGACAATGACATCTCATGCTGTTCACAAGTCGACTTATTGTCTGCTGAGGCATGGCATTTCACTCTTTATGAAGGGCGGCCCTCAGGTCACCGAGGTTGTGAGGTTCAGGGTTATGACCCTCTACACGGCAACTCAGCTGATCCCACAGGTTTTCTATGGAATTTAGGTCTGGAGAAAGTGCGGGCCACTCCATTTGAGGTACCCCAGCCTCTAGCAGCCATTCCCTAATGATGCAACCTCGATGAACTGGAGCATCGTCATCCATGAAGATGAGATTAGGCCTGTGTTGTTCATGTAGGGCACAATGACTGGATTAATGATGTTATTCAGGTAGTATCGGCTTGTCACTGTACCATTCACAAGGTGTAGGGCAGTTCTGTATTGACCAGACACACCTGCACAGAGTATAATGCCACCACAACAGAGGGTGATGCATAGCCCTCTACTTGACGTCTCCAACATTGTTAGTGGCCATCATTTCTGCTCAACGTGAATCAACTTTCATCAGAGAACAGCACTGAGGCCCACTGGTCCCTTGTCCAGCATAAATGCTCCCTGGTCCATGCAAGACGATGGCACCTGTGCCTGGTGGTGTGGTCAGGTACCCTTGCAGGTCATCTAGCACACAGACCACGCTAATGTAAACAGTTCTGAATGGTCTGACATGACACTTTGGTTCCTCTCACCTCCCTTAAATGTGTGTGGAGTTGAGCAGCATTCATCATCCGGTTCCACAGGGCACTGTTCACAATGAAGCGGTCATCAGCGTGGGATGTGGCCAAAGGACGCCCACTTCTATGCCTTTCTGTGACTCTTCCAGTCTCTCTGTATCTCTGTTGCAACCTGCTGATGACACTGGGATACTAAGCTCAGTGGGCACTTTTCTCTGAGAACATCCTGTTTGAAGCCTCACAAGGGCAAGGTACTGTTGATCAATTGTTAGGTGTCGACTTGGTCTCAGGATGTCAAAATGTGAACAGCATGATGAAGAGGACTGTTTAAATACCAATTCTAATTGAATCAGAAACAGCTGAACAGTTGGACAAGTACATTCAAAAGGTTAGAGAAGGTCAAATTAAGTTCACCTGTAAAGGTTATAGTGCATTTTAGGTGCATCCTGAAATTTCACCCGAAAGCCAAATATCCCTAACTTTTTGTGAGTAGTGTAGTAAATGAAATTTTCACTTAAGATTTCAAACAGCACTGATTCACTATATAGTACACTGTACGGGAAACAAACAGTGTTGGGCAAGTTACTAAAAAACAGTAACTAGTTACAGTTATGAGTTCCTTCTTTTCAAAAGTAACTGAGTTACTGCATGATTAAAGTAACTAGTTACTTGGAAAAGTAACTTTCACGTTACTTTTAAATGTATACTTAAATCATCTTACACACACAGCAAGATCAAGGGCCCCTTGTTCTCATCAGTAAAAAGAAGAAAAAAACTGATGAGAAAAAAGTCATCTTACAGAGAAAAAAATGTCTCAGATTTACAACAAACTACTGTAATCAGTAGAAAGTCAGAAATGTACTAGAAATAAAGCTGCAAATTCACAGAGAAAAATATGGACCCCCTGGTGGGCCGTTTTTGGTCCATGAGCCAAATGTTTGATACCCTTGGACCAGCCCATTAAAAATGCAGATTTAGAGGATTTACTTCCATGAAATAGCTGCATATCACAACAGCATGTAAATGAGTGAGATAAAATAAAATAAAAAGCATAGATAAATGAAAGTTTACCGCTTACAGGAAGCTGTTCTTTACTGCAACAAATCACAGTCACTTTTTCTCTGTGCGTAAGAAAACTTTAAATGCATTAAATGCGGACATTAAATGCAAACTTCTTGATCAAAAAATACTCATGTTTAACCACAGAGGTAGAAGCTGGTAGGAGCAACTCACCGCTTGGACAATAGGTGATCAGGGCTTGATATGAGAAGTCACCATTGTAACGGTATTTCTTCACTGGGTTGTGATGTGAACTGGGGCAGGACAGGAAACTGACCCATGGAGGAGACTGTGTGACGGCTGCGTCAGTTACAGTAGGGTCAGTTTATATTTATTTGCTTGCCTTTGGCATAACAACCTCCAGTGGCTTGAGGCCGGTGGTGGCGCTGGGGATGGAAGTCCCGCCCACAGCCACCAAAACTGTGTTTTCATCCCCAGCTGGCAGCTGATGAGGAGGGTGTCTAGCAACTGCAAGCTGTATGATCATCTATTTGCGCCAAAATATCTATCCATATTAATAAAACGAGTAATGCGAGTAACACATCTGACCAAATTTCAGTAACCAACGCATTACTGAATTTTTAAACAGTAATTTCGTTACACAGCACATTACTGCAAAAGTAGTGGCGTGAACGAGTGAACATTTCGAACACAGCAAAAGTTATTGCCCGACAGCGATTTTTTTTTTTCCCCCATCATTCTGAGATCTTTCAGACTTGATGCTCTAGAAGTTTTCTTGAACTGGACCTGGTCTTAATGCCTGAGGTAAAAGACTTTGTCTGGGGAAGCCCCTTTGTAGAGCCCTTGGAAGTGCTGCAGTTGCAACAAGTGGATGAACTGTCCTTGGTCAGGTCCTCTGTGGTTCCATTTAAAGAATTCCTTGTAGCACCTTTGTAGTTATGGACACAGTGCCCAAATGCTGGTGAAGTGCACTTTGTAATCTTCTTCCCAGCACCTTTTTCAGCATCCTCATCAGTGGCTCCATAATTAGCTGGTGGTGCAGATGCCACTGAGTTGATGGCAGCTTTACTTAAACTAGTTCTAGCGCTAGCAGCTCTGGTAACAGTCCGAGAATCAGTAGTCCTTGTAACTGGCTTTGAGATTGTAGTGTTCCTTTTGGGGGGAAGTGTTTTTTCTTTCCTCGTGTGCTGGAATGCCACCTCACTAACAGGAGTGATGGAGTCACAACTTGTGATGACACTAGCAATGCTGACCATTTCTGAAGATGGCTTCAGAGCAGCTGAGCTCTCCAAATTCAACTCACCCACTATCACCTTGTCCTGTAGGTCATCATTACCACAACTGCTGTCCTCAGGTTTCCCCTCTCCAAAATGGAGGTGCTGTTCCTGTGTAACTTCTTTATTGTCACCAACATTGGGTTTACCTGTAAAACATGTGACATCTTCTCTAACATCTTTATTACACTTCTCCGTATGTAGCTTCTCACCAGTATGGAAGTCACTTTTCAGTGAGCAATTACAATCTTTGTCCTGTGACCTCTTGCACTTATTTGACAAGCTGCTGTCCAAGACAGTCTGACTAGGAGGAGTAAGAATGATGTCTGGTGGGAGACCTCTCCTTCGTCTGGACAACCTCAATACTGCAGGGTTCTCACTTAGCTGTCTGATAACTGAGCCATTAGTCAGTGGCATCTGAGTTGGAGTCTGGAGTAAATTTTTTCCTGAGTTCTGAACAGCATTTATACATGCAGAGTTCGTAGAGACATTAGAGATTGTTTGGTGGCGGAGAGGAAGGCGCTGGCTTTGAGGCAGCTGATGGTTGCAATGTTTTGGGAGGTGTTTGTTGCTGGTTTCCCGGGGTTTTCTTTGGGGGCTGCACCTTGGTTTGAAGGTACTGCTCATCCTCGTACATGGCCTTGGGGACTGTTTCCTGTCAACACCTGTGGTGGATGTAAAGGTAGTGGCTGACTGGCTAAAGGATGTTCTTTCCTCAGCGATTCCTGTCACCACAGCCACCTGCACAAAGGGAAAAATTGAGAGATTTGTTTAAAAATGGGAAATAAATGGTCTCTGTGATACAGAGGTTCTCAAACTTTTTCTATTCCCCCACTTTGGGGAGGCAGGTGATTATCAGCCCCCACCAACTATTCATCCAGCTTTCCAAAGACATTACTTATATGGTTTCTGATGAAACTGATCTATCATTGAACTTGCTTGTATATACGGTCCTCTAAAAAGATCCACATCTTCTCAGCGTTCAAATATCTGCAAAAACACTTTACCTCAGGAGAGCACCCACGCCTTGCTGTGAAACAGCACAGTTACAATTGAAACCAGAAGTTTACATACACTGTATAAAAAGACAACCTCTCACTGTCTGACATTAAATCAGACTAAACTTTTCCCATTTTAGGTCAGTCAGGATTACCAAAATTATTTCCATTTGCTAAATAATTTTTATGTTTGCCAAATAATTTTTTTAGAGAATTTTTTATTACTTTCTTCAAAGTCAAAAGTTTACAAGCACCAGGATTACTATGCCTTTAAACAACTTGGAAAAGCCCAGATGATGACGTCATGGCTTTTGAAGCTTCTGATGGGTTAATTGACAAGATTTTAATTAATTGGAGGCAAACCTGTAGATGCATTTTAAGGCACACCTCAAACACATGGCTTCCTTGTGTGACATCATGGGAAAAACAAAAGAAATCAGCCAAGACATCAAGAAAAAAAGACCTTGCAAACATGTTGCCTGAAGCTGGTAAGAGTGGCATTATCCACAGTGAAACAAGTCCTGTACCGACAAGGGCTGAAACGTCACTCCACGAGGAAGACGCCATTAATCCAAAAGCAATATAAAAAAAAGCCAGATTACAGTTTGCAAATGCACACAGGTACAAAGATCTTAATTTTTGTTAACATGTCCTGTGCTCTGATGAAACTAAAATTGAACTGTTTGGCCATAACGACCAAAAATTGGGAAGCTTGCAAGCTTGAGAACACCATCCCAATTGTAAAGCACAGGAGTGGCAGTATCATGTTGTGGAGGCGTTTTGTTGGAGGAGGGACTGGTGCACTTCACAAAATAGATGGCATTATGAGGAAAGAACATTATGTAAAAATACTGAAGCAACGTCTCAAGACATCAGCCAGGAAGTTGAAGCTTGGGCACAAATGGGTCTTCCAAATGGACAACGACCCTAAGCATACCACCAAAGTAGACACGAAAGGGCTTAAGAACAACAGAGTCAATGCTATGGAGTGGCCATCACAAGGCCCTGATCTCAGTCCCATAGAAAATTTGTGGGCAGAGCTGAAAAGACGTGTGTGAGCAAGACGGCCTACAAACCTGACTCAGTTCCACCAGTTCTGTCGGGAGGAATGGGCCAAAATTCCAGCAAACTACTGTGAGAAGCTTGTGGAAGGATACCCAAAACATTTGGCCCAAGTCATACAGTTTAAAGGCAATGCTACCAAATACTAAGGAAATGTATGTAAACTTATGACTTTGAAGAACATAAGAAATTCTCTAAAAAAAAAAAATAAATAAATAAAATAAATTAGCAAATGGAAATAATTTTGGTAATCCTGACTGACCTAAAATGGGAAAAGTTTAGTCTGATTTAACGTCAGGCAGTGAGGGGAAAAAAAAAAAAAAGGTTATGTGTCTTTTTATATACAGTGGATATAAATATCTGGTTTCAACTGTATATGACCAGCTCCCATCTGCTCACCAAGAGCTGAAAACAGTTGTGCTTTCTGGCATCTAGCTTTCATGTAACAGATTACACTCAGTCTGTCAAAAGCCCATTTAGTTCAGGACTGAGCTGTCATGAGCCTAGTGCTTCTCTAAGAATAAAACAATGTGTCCATTGCATGTTTGCGTGACCCTCCTGATTACTGCCTGTAGTCCTGTTCTTTTCCCCACCACGGTCTGTGGGCCATCACAGGAAGGGCACAGTTTTCCCAATTCATCCTGTGCTTTGTGAGGTAACTGTTAAGAATACTGACCAGCTCATTCAATGGGTTTAACAGATACCTAGGGCCAATTTAGAATCATTAACCTACTCTAACATGCATGTCTTTGGATTGTGGGAATAAACACACGCAAACATGCAAAGTCCACACAAAAATGCTCCTTCCCCTGCCAACCTGGAGATTCAAACCAGAAGATTCCCACCTTCTAGCTGTGAGGTGAGAGTGCTAATCACTGTTCCACTTCTCCACCTCATGTGGAGACAAGTGAGTTTGGAGGCAGAGAAGTAATTCCAAGCTGAGCCTCATTTCCATGCATGATGCAGAGTTGTGTTCCCACTAGTGTTGCGCGACACGCACAGGAACAAGGTTGAGTTCTTTAAAAATGCAGCAGAAGCAGAGGAATATTGAGGAAATGCAAAAAGACCAATTATAAGCAACACACAAGTGGTTTAGTGAAAATCAGCTTGAGGTTTTTTGCCTATGACAAATGTTCAGTTGAAGGACGATGATGGGTACAATTAATGTGGTTATGATTAACTAAAATTTAAGGTATTTACACTTCTTGTGCTGGAAATCTGTGGAACTTTTTTTTGCCTTACACCCTGTTCCCCCACACAGTCCCCACAGTTGCAATCAAAATCCATTCAACCCCCCCTGCATTTTAGGTTTATTGGAAAAATTCTAAATTTTTCATGTGCTTGCAATAGACAAATTACACAACAGTTTAAATAGTTGGATAAAACCAATATTACAAGCATTTTATCCAAATTAAACACCAAATCCTACTTTTAATGACTACTGCAGTCTCAAAATTATTCAACCCCCTGAACAGAATTCCTCCTCCAAAGAGCACACATTTACAAGTTTGTACATTTTGCCAATAAACCTAATTTGCAGTGGGGGTTGAATAATTAGACTCCGACTCAAATGCGTTTTTCCTGTGAAGCGTTTAAAGGTTTTTATAGACAAGTTTACTTTCTACATAGCTGTAGTAACAAGTTTCAATGCTGCTCACCACAAAAATAGTCTCAACTTTTTCTTGACCTTGGGCCACGGAAACGCTGCGACAACTGTGGTTTTATCCACCTGAGGACATATCTCCCCACCACCCTAGTAGCACTGCAACTACCATGTACATCTCTGTCGAACCTCACACCAGTTTGTCTCACCCCCCCATGCTCTTCTTAGGTGCTACTATAGATGACACCATCCAGATAAGAGGCGGTATATGCAGCATGTGGCTGGAGCACTCAGTCAGTTGCTAGAACGTAGCTGGAGCCCCAAACAAGCTGAAATGAAGCATGCTGAACTGGTATGAACCTGAAAAGTAGAGAAGACCGTCTCTCTTCTTTGGAGCCTGGTGAAGAGGGAATGTGTCAGCAGGCTTTGGTCAACTCTACCGTCATGAATAAAGAGCAGCGTTGAGTTGGTCCCAGAGCTTGTTAACCCCGTGTATCAAGTATCAAACTGTGATGCATTATTCTGCTTGTAGTAGAATACACACAACCAGTCAGAGCAGTGTTTTTCCTAACAGGGATCCCTGGAACTTTCAGGTTTCTGTGGGAATTTTTCCAATTTCTCTTCTGAATTAGTCCAAAAAAAATTGCAAATAATTTGCCATTACTGTGCATAAAAACAATGGTGTAGAGCCATCTCTTCTTCACACAGAATAACAATGGGGCTACACCAGGCATTATGGGACTTCATTAACTCCCATATCCACTCTTGCTGCCAATTCATCCTGAACCATTTATCAGTTGTGCTCAGGTGTAAGTGTTAGGGTTGTAAACACCAGTTACACCTGGGGAAGACTCAACATGAGGTTGGAGCGACTGCTGGGAAGTTTAAAAACAAAAACAAATCCTAGCTACCTTTAAATTAACACCTAAGCAAGCCTGAATGGCTTTTTTCACACTGCCAGAAGTCTGATCCCAGCAGATACACACACATTTTTCCACTGTGACAAGTCTGAAGTCCTCACATTGCTGATGTCGCATGCATGCACTGGTCACTCTTGGAGCTGGGGAGGTGGTGGTCGGTGGCATTTTAACAAGTAGTTTTGTTCCTCTATCAAACTCAGTGCCGATCACTGGTTGCATACACTGCTTGTTATCCTTTGGTTTAACGAACAGGGATGTGAACTGTCCAGAAGAGTCACTTTATTTTTCATATAGACACAAACGCTTTCAGTCTTAACCACATTTTCATTTTAATGAATACAGGGTGCGCATACAGATCAGGGATAGGCAACTGGCGGCCCGCGGGCCGCGTGTGGCCCCCGCCCTCATCCACTGCGGCCCACCAGTCCCTTTCCAAAAAACAATTATTTATATCACGTTTGACCACATTTGGCACTGCATTCTTAAGAGCAACTATAGACTCCGCCTACACGGAGCTCTAATCGAAACCTAGGTGCCACTCTGTGCAAGTGGTCGAGCAAGAGAGTAAGGGAGCCACAGAGATAAAGGGAGCAGCGTGCACGTGCATGCACATGTATAAATCCAGCCCTCAGGAAGTGAGGAAAACATTTTATGGCCCTCATTACCACTAAAGTTGGCAATCCCTGATATAGATTAGACATTAACTTGCTTTTTCAGTGAGAGGATGAACAGACAGTTTGAGTGAGTGAACTTGCATTTATTATTTTCCAGTAGTTTTCAGGGTTCTCCAGTCAGTCAAAAAGGGGCTGCAGACTTTCTCCATATCTTTAGGAGGCTGAGGCGATAGATCTCCACTCGAAATGTAACCTCATAGGATCTCTGCTACTTGGTAAGTAATGCGGTGCTGAAAGCACTGAAGAATACAAGAACTTTGCTTCAGAGGGAAAAAGGAAATGAACTGTCCCACTAATTCTCTACCATTTCATCTCACTTATCCTGCGAGTGTGTGGTTTATGTGATTTCCCCCTTCTTGCAGGTGAGTTAATGCCCCTCTGCCACCATACAGCCACACCCCAGACAGACAAGCTTGTACTTTATAATGGCTTAACACAACTGTGTTGTGAATTGTCACTATATACAGTAAATTTCCCCTCTGGGGATCAATAAAGTATACAAAAAAATAAACCTTAACTTGTAGAATTTTTGTGTTTAGTTTGAAATTAGTAAAGCCCTCCTTCATGCATCACTGAATAAGCTCACTGAGAAAATTCTGCTATGGTACAGCTGGTGGATCTGTATGTTAAGTTTTATTGACTGTATATGTCCATGTTTCCTTGTCTAGAAGTACGACTGCCTAAGTATATGGTTAGATGATCACTATAAATGTTCAAAGCTTCCTCCTGACCTTTAGGGAGAGTTGCCGAGTTCTCAGGAGGTATCTCTCAGATCCCCCTCTCCTCCCTTGCTGTCGCTCTGATCCCTCCTCCCCCTCTCTCCTTGTCTGCAGTCGGGATGTTAAAGGGCACACGGTGCCGACCACTGAAGACTCTGCAGACCTCCCTCTCAGAGATCTGGACTCTTGTACTGTGGGACAATAAAACACTGAAAATTAAGCACAATCCTAAACAAAATAGTGCTATTGAGACATCTCAATCAGCTTTAAAGGAAAACAAGACTGATATATGTAAGAAATGCTCTTAGTAGTTCACATGTTCAGGTTCTTACCCTTAGATGTAGCATTACGATTGGAGGAATGGCTGGAAGTAAGGTCCTGACTGCCGGCTGATGTCTTCTCACGTTTACTGGCCAAGAAAGCCATATTTCTTGGTAAAGCTGCAGAACCTAAAGTAGAAAAAAAAAATGTATATACAGGTGCATTTCAATAAATTAGAATATCAATAAGTTTTTCAGCAATCCAATTCAAAAAGTGAAACCAGAATAAATTACAATATTACATAAAATTAATTTTAAAAAATTGATTTTTAATAGAAAGGTTGGCTGACTGAAAAGTATATCCATTTACACACTTAATACTTGGTCGGAGCTCTTTTTGCATGAATTACTGCATCAGTGCAGTGTGACATGGAGGCGATCAGCCTGTGGCACTGCTGAGGTGTTATGAAGCCCAGGCTGCTTTGATAGCAGTCTTCAGCTCCTCTGCATTGTTGGGTCTGGTGTCTTTCTGCCAGCAAACTCTCCTGACCTCGCTCTCTTCTGACACCATAGATTCTCTATGGGGTTTTTGGTCAGGACAGTTTGCTGGCAAATCAAGCGCAGTGATACCATGGTCATTAAATTTGGTACTTTTTGCAGTGTGGGCAGATCCCCCCCCCCCCCCCCCCCAAGTCCTGCTGGAAAATGAAATCAATATCTCCATAAAGCTTGTCAGCAGAGGGAAGCATGAAGTGCTCTAAAATTTTCTGGGAGACGGCTACACTGACTTTGAACTTGAGAAAACACAATGGATCAACACCAGCAGATGGCATGGCTCCCCAAATCATCACTGACTGTGGAAACTTCACACTGGACATCAAGCAACTTGGATTCTGTGCCTCTTCACGCTTCCTCCAGAAAGTGGACTGTGATTTCCACATGACAGGACTTAAGATAAGACTTTATTAGTCCCACAACGGGGAAATTCCAGGATTGCAACAGCACAGGGATAGCAACACTCAGAGCAACAATCAGAAGGCAAGAAAAAAAGCAAGCAAGCAAGAGCAGCTAATATACATATGTACATATTACTATAAATATATATATATATACACACAGACAGAGTGCAGAGCATTGTAGCTGGATGGAATAAATATATGAGTATATAAACACACAGTGCGGAGCATTGTAGCTAGATGGAATAAATATATGTAGATATATAAACACCCACAGTACGGAGCATTGCAGCTAGGTGGAATAAATATGTAAATATATAAACAAACACAGTGCGGAGCAATGTAGCTAGATGGAATAATATGTAGATATATAAACACACAGTGCAGAGCATTGTAGCTAGATGGAATAAATATATAGATATATAAATATAAACACACCCAGTGCGGAGCATTGTAGCTACACAGTGCAGAGCATTGTTGCTAGATGGGATGAAACAGCACAACCGTCTACTTAGTTATCCTACATGGTATGATTATGTTCCCATACATATTCTCACCCTCCATAGTGACCGGTATTTTCCTAGTTGTATGCCGGAGGGGACCATTGTGTAAGTCTATTGCATCTTTTGCATTCAAAAAACTATTAGGTTGTTAAGTCTTTTTGCTATCTCTGCGAGCAGCCCTGCTTAGGTTGTACAGTCTGACAGCCGTTGGTAGGAAGGACCTGCGAAACCTCTCGGTTGTGCACCTGGGATGATGTAGTCTGCTGCTAAATGAGCTCCTCAGTGCATTCAGTATGTCCTGCATAGGGTGGAACTCGGACTCCAGCAGAGATGACAGTTTAGCCACCGTCCTTCTCTCTCCTATCTCCTCCACCGGATCAAGGCGCTGCCCCAGGACAGAGCTAGCTTTCTTGATCAGTTTGTTCAGTCTCTTCCTATCGGCTGCAGTAATGCCACTGCCCCAGCAGACCACTCCAAAAGTGATGGCTGTTGCCACCACCGTGTCATAGAATGTCTTCAGCAGCGCCCCTTGTACACCAAAAGACCTGAGTCTCCTCAGCAGGAACAGCCTGCGCTGTCCCTTCTTGTAGAGTGCGTCAGTATTGTGTGACCAGTCTAGTTTATTGTTCAGATGAACACCCAGGTACTTGTAGGATGTCACCATCTCAATGTCTGTTCCCTGTATATTTACTGGTGCTGTGAGGGGTTGTCCATGCCTGCGGCAGTCCACCACCAGCTCCTTAGTTTTCCTCGCGTTGATCTGGAGGCAGTTCCGATGGCACCAGTCCACAAAGTCCTGGATAAGCCCTCTGTACTCAGCTTCATCTCCATTGGAGATGAGGCCAACGATCGCAGAGTCATCAGATAACTTGGTACCTGATTTGGAGGGCCATGTCATCTGCTGGTGTTGGTCGACTGCGCTTCCTCAAAGGCGCCCCCCTCCCCCCCTGCCCTTGTCATCAGTGAGCAAGACGTGCACAGACAGTTCTCCAGACTGAACCCACGCAAGGCCCCCGGTCCGGACGGCGTGTCTCCCTCCACCCTGAGACACTGTGCGAAAGAGCTGACTCCTGTCTTCACAGACATTTTTAACACCTCCCTGAAGTTATGCCACGTGCCGGCCTGCCTCAAAACCTCCACCATCATCCCTGTCCCCAAGAAGCCACGGATCACTGGACTTAACGACTACAGACCTGTAGCGCTCACCTCTGTAGTCATGAAGTCCTTTGAGCCCCTGGTCCTGCCCCACCTCAAGTCCATCACCACTCCCCTCCTGGACCCGCTGCAGTTTGCCTACCGAGCCAACAGGTCTGTGGACGACGCAGTCAACCTGGCCCTCCACTCCATCCTGCAGCACCTGGACTCCCCGGGAACCTACGCCAGGATCCTGTTTGTGGACTTCAGCTCTGCATTCAACACCATCCGCCCCGCTCTGCTCCGGGACAAGCTGTCCCTGCTCAACGTGCCTGACTCCCTCTGCAGGTGGATTACCGACTTCCTGACGGACCGGAGGCAGCATGTGCGGCTGGAAAGTCTGTATCAGACTCTGTTAGCATCAGCACCGGATCACCCCAGGGCTGTGTACTTTTCCCCCTACTCTTCTCCCTTTATACCAACTTCTGCACCTCCAGCCACCAGTCTGTCAAGCTGATCAAGTTTGCGGACGACACCACCCTCATCAGGCTCATCTCCAACGGCGATAAGTCCGTCTACAGGAGAGAAGTGGCCCAGCTGGCGTCCTGGTGCAGCCACAACAACCTGCAGCTGAACGCTCTGAAGACAGTGGAGATGATTGTGGACTTCAGGAAAGTCACAACCCCTCTGCCCCCCCTCACCCTCACAGGCTCTCCCATCACCACTGCAGATTCCTTCCGCTTCCTGGGCACCACCATCACCCGGGACCTCAAGTGGGAGCCGACCATCAGCTCCCTCATCAAAAAGGCCCAGCAGAGGATGTTCTTCCTGCGGCAGCTGAGGAAGCTCAAGCTACCCACCAAGATGTTGGTACAGTTCTACACAGCCATCATCGAGTCCATCCTCACCACCTCCATAACCGTGTGGTACGCAGGAGCCACTGCCAGGGACAGACTAAGGCTGCAGTGCGTCGTGCGCGCTGCTGAGAAGGTGATCGGCTGCAAGCTCCCATCCCTCCAGGACCTGTACATCTCCAGGACCCGGAGGCGTGCAGGCCGGATCATAGCCGATCCTTCACACCCTGGTCACGTACTGTTTGCCCCCCTCCCCTCAGGTAGAAGACTTCGGTCCATTCAGACTAAAACCTCCCGTCACATGAACAGCTTCTTCCCCTCTGCCATCAGACTGCTGAACACTAAGTGACTCATTGACTCTCGTGCACTATGTACAGCAGCTCAACCAGACTCATGTCAATCATCACCGTTTTCTTTTTGCATTACCGACTGCACTATGTGGTACTCCACAATATCTGCTGCTCGCTAATATATTTAAAAATTGCTTTGACTAGTATTACTCATTCTTATTCTACATTTTATTGCATGTATAGTTTTTTTTTTTTTTTATTTCTCTCTTTTATTTTTATCATGTTTAATGTTGCAGCATTGCACCGAGACAAATTCCTAGTTTGTGTACTACATGAACAATGGCAATAAATCTGATTCTGATTCCTCCCACAGTTGGGTTTATGCTCCACCTCGGTTTCTGTGTCTGCTTGAGTGCAAGGCTCTTGTGTCAAAAATGAAAATTACATCATCATCTCCAGTCTGCTAGGCTCCACGGGCCCCTCCGCAGCTGAGCGTGTGCAGCCCAAATTTGTGACTGTGTTGTCTGGGTGCATCAACTGCACATGCACAAATTCAACCTCCCATTCATGTGGTGGTGCTACTGACAGCATACAAAGTAGATGAAGACAATGATGAGGAAAACAAAAATGAAGTCACAGAAGTAAAAACATACTATTATACCTTCTTCCCTTTCTTTTTTAGCTTCTTCCAAAAGGTAGTAAACACATATCAGCACACCAGAGTGGAGGTGGAGCATAAACAAGGCTTCACGGCACTCGCGCGCGCACACACACACACACACACACACACACACGTCTCTCCTTTAACAGGTGCAGATACCAGACTCGAGACCTCTTCAGTGGAAGAAACAGTCCGTCTTCTGTTTGCTTCAGTCGTTAGTCTTCTTTGTCTGTTCCTCTCCCTTTTCTTCCCCCCCTCCCCACCCCCTCCCCTCCATTGGGTCCTTCATGGGTAAAACAATTTAAATCAAGTATAACAATCAAACCAGGCAAGGTCAAAAAGGTGTTAGGCAATAGGGAGGATACTATGAGGGTTAGAACTATTTGGGGAATGTCCAACAAGTAATTCCAGGCCATGAAATTGGTTTTTTGCCCCTGAAGCTAGGCAAGTCCTGGTAAGACTGACTTGAAGTCCAAGGATGGATTCAGGATGGTTTCGCTTTTCCCCACTACTTCACCATTAGTGTAACATTTTAGCATTTGTGTTTATAGTATATCCTGTTATCACAATGCTGCAGGAGCTGTCAAAATAATTATACCAGCCCTATATGCCGCTTCTATTTAAGGAATAAGGACCTGCACTTATACAGCAAACCACTCAAAGCGCTTCACTAGTACCAACCCTCTATCCTAGGGGCCTATAGGAGACATACCTAGGGACAATTTAGAGTCACCAATTAACCAAACATGCAGATCTCTGGATTGTGGGAGGAAACCGGAGCTCCCACAATAAACCCACAGGAAGAACATGCAAACTCCACACAGAAAGGCTCTCACCCCTGCCAGCCCAAGGATTCAAAACTGGAACCTTCTAGCCGTTAGGCCACAGTGCTAACCACTGTACCACCATGCTGCCCATTTGCCATGAAAATGTTAGCCATGAGCATTCTCGTGTGTGTGTGTGTGTTTTTTTTAAATCTCTGTGGTTCAGTTCTCCAAAGCGCCCTCCACCAGAGGCCTTCACACCTATAAGTGGCAGGCCTTTGAGCAGTGGTGAAAGAAGCGAGGGGCCCTCTCCTTTCACAGCACCAACATGAATGTTCTCACATTCCTGCCAAAGCTAGTGGATAAGGGCCTCTCCTTTTCTGAAATAATGTCCACCGGGCAGCCATTTCTGTGTGCCACACAGGCTTTAATGGCATCACACCAGCCACACACCCTTTGGCCATGTGCTTTCTGGAAGGTGTCTGCCAGCAGAGGCCAACAATTAAACCCAACCTCCCTTCATGGGGACCCTCTGTGCACCTCCTTTTGAACCTCTGTAGATTGTGGATGTGAAATTGCGTTCATATAAGAAAGCATTACTTCCTGCCTTGAACTCCTATATGCACATGGGCGGCTTTCATGTCTCTCCCAGGACCTGACTCTGGTCTTAAGGGCTCACTGTGCAACCCATCTGAACCTCACAAATGTAGATGAGTTTGGATACTTGGGCATTATTTTAGATTCTACGCACATCTTCAAAAAAAAACACATTAAAAAGGTCTGTCATACTTTAAAATACAATCTATCCAACTTTAGATGTATAAGAAACTCACTGACAACAAAGGGAGCCAAAACCTACAGGAATGCAACAATCACGTCTCATTTATCATTTGGTACATCATGTTGGTCACAGGCAAACAAGACAACCATCAAACTGCTGGAATCACACTATAAACAAGCACTTCGGATCCTGCATAGGAAAACACCACAGTATCAATGTCAAATACTCAAACACTACATGTTAAACTTTGAATGTGTCATTAAATATGCAACCTTACATTTACTCTTCAAGATAATGAATAATAAGGCACCTCCAGCACTCAGTTTGTTAAATTAGCATCCGAACAGATGAGCAGAACAACGCGGTCAACATCCAACAGACAGTGTTGCCATACCCAAAAGAAAAACGGCACTAGGTCAATCAGCATATTCATTTAAAACAATAACAGAATGGAACAAACGCCCAACAGAACTAAAAATATGCAAAAACTTGAACATTCTGCACAGAAACAAAGAAACACTTCTGTAAAAAACAGATATGTCAGCATGAATTTTAATCATTTGTCATGTTTCCCTAACCAGAAAGAACATATCCCCATGTCAAGTTCTATAACGCTGCATTTTACAGGGGACTGAAGGAAGTGGGGTGGGCAGAGGCTTAAATAGGGTAGAGTTACACTTACTTTTATGACTACATTGTGTTTTCACTGTATTTTTTTTTTTATTATTGTACATGTGCTCCATGTTATTTTCTGTACTGCTCTATGTGTAAAATATGTCTGTGTCTCAGGGACTGCAGATGGAAATTAGCTCAGAGCTGTAATCTGGTACAATGCATATTTTCCTCTGATTAATGCTGTTGTACATTTTCCCTGTTCAAGAAACTAAAACTAAACTGTAGCTCTACATCTGTAGATATAAAGTCCATCCATCCATCTTCTTCCGCTTAATCCTTTTCAGGTTGCCGGGGGGGGCTGGAGCCTATCCCAGCATCTTTGGGCGAGAGGCAGGGTACACCCTGGACAGATCGCCAGTCCAACACAAAGAGACAGACAACCATTCACTCTCACATTCATACCTAAGGACAATTTAGAATCCCCAGTTTGATGCCAATTAACCTAATTTGCATGTTTTTGGCATGTGGGAGGAAACCGGAGAAATCCCGGAGTAAACCCACACAGACACGGGGAGAACATACAAACTCCACACAGATCACTGTTGGTCGGGGGCTGGGATCGAACCCAGGATCCCCCGGCCAAGGGTGAGTTGCTGTGCTGCCGCAGTGCTAACCACTCCTTCACCACTGTGCTGCCTTCCATAACGGTTAAGATATAAAGTCATTTTTGCATAATTACAGTGCATCCGGAAAGTATTCACAGCGCTTCACTTTTTCCACATTTTATGTTGCAGCCTGATTCCAAAATGGATTAAATTCATTTTCGCCTCAAAATTCTAAACACAATACCCCATAATGACAACATGAAAAAAAAGTTTGAGATTTTTCCAAATTTATTAAAAATAAACTAAGAAATCATATGTACGTAAGTATTCACAGCCTTTACTCAATACTTTGTTGATGCACCTTTGGCAACAATTACAGCCTCAAAGTCTTTTTGAATATGAGGCCACAACCTTGGCACACCTACTGTATCTTTGGGCAGTTTCATCCATTCCTCTTTGCAGCACCTCTCAAGCTCCATCAGGTTGGATGGGAGGGGTCACACAGCCATTTTCAGATTTCTCCAGAGATGTTCAATTGGATTGAAGTCTGGGCTCTGGCTGGGCCACTCAAGGACATTCACAGAGTTGTCCTGAAGCCACTCCTTTGATATCTTGGCTGTGTACTTAGGGTCATTGTCCTGCTGAAAGATGAACCGTCGCCCCAGTCTGAGATCAAGAGCGCTCTGGAGCAGGTTTTCATCCAGGATATGTCTGTACATTGCTGCATTCATCTTTCCCTCTATTGTGACTAGTCTCCCAGTTCTTGCCACTGAAAAACATTGCCACAGCATGATGCTGCCTCCACCATGCTTCACTGTAGGAATGGTATTGGCCTGGTGATGAGCAGTGCCTGGTTTCCTCCAAACATGACACCTGGCATTCACGCCAAAGAGTTCAATCTTTGTCTCATCAGACCAGAGAATTTGGTTTCTCATGGTCTGAGAGTCTTTCAGGTGCCTTTTGGCAAACTCCAGGTGAGCTGCCATGTCAATTTAACTAAGGAGTGGCTTCCATCTGGCCACTCTACCATATAAGCCTTACTGGTGGATTGCTGCAGAGATGGTTGTCCTTCTGAAAGTTTCTCCTCTCTCCACACAGGAATGCTGGAGCTCTGACAGACTGACCATCGGGTTCTTGTTCACCTCCCTGACTAAGGCCCTTCTCGCCCAATCACTCAGTTTACATGGCCGGCCTGCTCTAGGAAGAGTCCTGATGATTCCGAACTTCTTCCATTTACGGATGATGAAGGCCACTGCTCACTAGGACCTTCAAAGCAGCAGAAATTTTTCTGTATCCTTCCACAGATTTGTGCCTCAAGACAATCCTGTTTTGGAGGTCTACAGACAATTCCTTTGTCTTCATGCTTGGTTTGTGCTCTGACATGCACTGTCAACTGTGGGACCTTATATAGACAGGTGTGTGCCTTTCCAAATCATGTCAACCAACTGAATTTACCACAGGCGGACTCCAATCAAGCTGTAGAAACATCTCAAGGATGATCAGTGGAAACAGGATGCTTCATGGCAAAGGCTGTGAATACTTAGGTACATGTGATTTCTTAGTTTTTTTTAGTTTTAATAAATTACAAAAACATCTAAAAAAAAAAAACTTGTTTCATGTTGTCATTATGAGGTTATTGTGTGTAGAATTTTGGCTGTTCCTCCTGAGGAGACTCAGGTCTTTTGAAGTGCAAGGGGCACTCCTGAAGACTTTCTATGACTCGGTGGTAACATCAGCCATCACATTTGGAGTGGTCTGCTGGGGCAGCGGCATCACGGCAACTGACAGGAAGAGACTGAACAGACTGATCAAAAAAGCTAGCTCTGTTCTGGGGCGATGCGTCAACCCAGTGGAGGAGATAGGAGGATGGTGGCTAAGCTGTCATCTCTGCTGAAGTTCGAGTCCCACCCCATGCAGGACACACTGAACACATTGAGGAGCTCATTTAGCAGTAGGCTGTGTCATCCTAGGTGCACGACGGAGAGGTTCCACAGGTCCTTACTACCTACGGCTGTCAGATTTTATAACCCAACCAGGGCTGCTCGTAGAGGCCATATTGAATGTACTAAACATAACAACCTTGCACAACAAAAATCGTCCCTTCCATTATACAACTAGGACAATATCAATCATTACTGAGGGTGACAACACTGTGATTGAAATATGAAATATACTGTCTGGGTACATGTTCATATTCTGCAGGGTAACTTTAAACCGTAATGCTGTTTATTCCATCTAGCTGCAATGCTCCTGCACTGTGTATATATCTGAGTACATATGTATATTCATTTACTGCTTTGGCTAACCAGTTCTTATTATCTTATTAACTATTGCTCTGAGTGCTGCTGTCCCTTTGCTGCTGTAATCCTGGAATTTCACCATTATGGGACTAATGAAGGCTCATCTTATATTAAAACATGAATTTAATCCATCGTGGAATAAGGCTGTAACATAACAAAATGTGGAAAAAATGAAGCGCTGTGAATACTTTCCACATGCACTGTATACATTTATGAATTTCAGGGGGGAAATGGAAAATAGAAATATTATTCCATGCAGCATTTTGTACTTGTTAAAATAAGTTTGACTGTAATAGAGATTAAAAAAAAAACAACAAACAAACAACAACAAAAAACCCAGCCATGACCGTATCAGATATTGATTGATGTGCCATTTGAAAAGCCTGACAATACTTACCTCTTAAACAGAGAAAAGACAAGAAGTCCTCAGTCTTGGGTCGACGTCTGGTCAAACATGTGGCAACAGCCAGGTTGTTGGTGTGGTTACTTTGTGCTGATGGAATTATTACTGGTGGTCCTGGGGAACTGGGTGGGGACTGGGCAAACTTCCTCTGCGCCTGCAGTCGTGGTCTGGGTGCACAGACAGGGAGAGACACTGTAAATGACCATAACTTTTTAACTTTCTAAAATGCTTTTCTGGGTGACATGATTACCATCAAAACATCAACTTCTCTTGACTTAGAAATATTTATACACAATGGCAAAAGCCGATATAGGGTCATTCCATGCCAAATCACCCAGGTCACCCTCTCAGAAAATTATAGATAGACTAGACACATCCGACCTTAAGGTGGGGAAACCCCAACCAAAAAGGTGTGGCCTTGTCACGGGCCATTAATCTATAATGTGTCTTAATGGAGTAAATACCAACAAGTGGGTCGTTAACTGCACATCAAGCAACAGAAAGGTCCTGCATTAAAGTCAGGCACATGCAATACCAGGTTTCTTAGATGACTTACAAGAAATCAGTGATGCTTCCAAGACAGTGGTCACTGACATATTGCTGAGCTACCTATAGAAACAACCAGCAGCAGGGAAACTACCAGATGAGACCAGGGAACATGTTGTAGGATTCAGTCAGAAACACCTTGCTGGCATCCATCATTCCCCCATCAGAGGGAACCAATGACTTTTGTCTCTCCAGTTCTACTCCTTCACAAGACCAGTCCATGTAATTTATGTGTACATACCAATGCTGATCTATCTGGCAGAGTCTAAAGACAAATTCTATGATGACTTTAACACTGCAACCAAGAGAATCCTTCAGAACTGAGCCACCGATGATCCTAAACAACCTCAGCATCACAGTGGGTGCTGACCGAAACTCTTGGTCTGCTTTTTGGATCAGTCTGACACAGGGAGCATAAATAACGAGCACTCTGAGGCGAGTGCAATTATCTCCAACTCTGAAGATCCCAATATGTCACTGAAGGAGAGCAGTTGTCAACTTTTCCACATAATTACTGGAGCAGAACCAAATTATGATAAGCCCATCATCCATGAATATTACAAAAATAGTTGCATACAAACTAGGGGTGGTAATCGCGAGGGACCTCGTCGCAATACGATCCTATCACGATTCAACGATAATCATGATAATAGAGTATCACAATCCCATATACAGTCATGTGAAAAAATTAGGACACCCTGTATTGGACATATGGATATCTAATATCAATGTTAAAAATACTGGGAGATTCATGTAATACAACTAAACAATTAAAAATGAATTAAAGACTTTTTTCAAGTTTTCTGTAAAATGTAATTCTAAACAAATAGTGAGGAATAAATTAGGACACCCTCCCCCGATCGTTTTTAGGACACCCCCACATTCATTCCCATTTAAAATGGCTAAAATAAATGTTAAAAAAATGCAAATAACAAAAACGAGGTTAGACATAGATATGCAAACATTTCTTAATAAAGAACTGAGTAAAGGGGTGTCCTAATGTTTCCACATGACTGTATTTCAAAATTTTTCACCTTATTCAACCTCAAAATCATATCTCAAAGTAAAACTGTTGACATCTTTCATATAACAAAGTATTCTCAGGGCTTCATTTTCCACTGAGACACGTCTCTGCACACAGTGAGGGTGGTGGACGGAACTGACTCCCACTACAGATACATTTAGCTGACTCTGTGGACTCTTAAAAAGCAGCTGAAAACTTCGTTTAACAAGGATTTCCACTGAGTTTCAACTGCTTTTTCATGGCAAGTCTGATATTTTTAAATTATTTTAATCTTGTGTTTTAACTTGTTTTTGTATTTTTAAAATTACTTTTAGTTATCAACTTCTTTTTAATCCATTTTATGGTGCAGCGCTTTGTGACTACATGTCTGTGAAAAGCGCTTCATAAATAAACTTTGCTTACTTGACCAAGCTCGAGAAAAAGCTCCATGGTGGTGTCTCTTTAGCTTAGCTGTTGCTAATGCTGCTCTGAGACGTGTGTGGCCCACCGTGTTCAGAGCGTCGTGTTTTTTTTTTTCGTGCAGTGCTTCTTGCGGGTTGTATGTCATGTCAAGAGGTCTTTCCTTCCATCTTTGGTATAAAATCCAAAAAAGGCCCGACATTTGCGCTAATGCTTCCTAACTTTCAAAGCTGGCTGCAAATCTCTGAGACAAGCTATGACTTCACTTGACTGGGTGTTTCCTTTGCGGCATCTAGTGGACTGAAAACGCAATTGGTTGAATACCCAAGAGAGTATGCGATTTTTACAAATTAATGAAAGATTGATCCATGCGTTTAGGGATCGGTGCATTGTCGTTAGTGTCAAGCGTCGCGATCCATCACTGAATCGATCTTTTGTCCCACCCCAATACAAACCATAGTTGTAGGACAGGATCCCAAGGTGAACCTGTGTACAAAGTTTGGTGAGCCTAGTTTTATTTGTTCTATAGTGAATGAATGAATGAATGAATCTTTATTTCGGATAGTATAGGTTAAAAGGAACTGAATAGTATAGCAAAAGGGGGAAATAAAATCCAACAAGGTCAAATTAGGCAAAAACTCCTCTGATTATACAGTTCAACAAAAGTTATCCAAAACGGGTGATGGCTGAAGCCGCAGCTTATATTGCCCACCCATATTCCATCTAAGAATTCAAAAGAAAAACAAAACAAGAGCGATTACAATTCAGAACAAAGCTAAGACCAAGTGTGACAGAAAAAATTAAAAAAAACAAAAAAAACAAAAGAAAAACACAAAAAAAAAAAAAAAAAAACTAGGCAACAACACAGCACAGGCTGGATATGACAATCCTTATGTGATTTTACATGTCATCTTGTATATATGTTTGGAGTATTTCTTCCTTTAGTTTTTGCTTAAATTGTCCAAGCGTTGTACATGATTTTAATTCAGGTCCAAAATCGTTCCATAATCTGACTCCTTGCGCTGAAACACAGTGTTGCTTGGTGGTAGTTCTCACTGTAGGCTTTTGAAATATACATGTTCCTCTGAAGGGATATCGTTTCTCCCTTATTTGGAACAACTTTTGGATATTTGCGGGCAGTGATAAATTCTTCACTTTAAACATTATTATTGCAGTTTTAAAGGCTACCAGATCTTTCAACTTGAGAGTTTTTAGTTTAAGAAAAAGTGGGTTTGTTGGTTCCCTGTAAGCTGCTTTGTTTATTATTCTAATAGCTCTCTTTTGAAGCATAAAGAGTGGATATATATGCATTTCCCCATACTTCATTACAATATGTCATGTATGGGAGTATTAATGAATGATACAAGGTGTATAGTGTGGGTTGATTCAACAAATATTTCACTCTGTGTAATATTGCAATTGATTTGGATACTTTATCTTTGATATAATTAATATGTGACTTCCAACACAGTTTATTATCAATTATTACTCCAAGAAATTTAGTTTCAGATACCCTTTCAATCTCTACACCATTTACACTGAGTTTAGGTACTGGGTTGCTGTGATGGTTTTTTTTTTGTTTTTTATTTGTACCCGTAGGTAGACTTGGTTTGCAGTCTGGTGACAAGCCACCGGCTGCTGGTCGCTGCGTGCGCGAGCGCCCTAAACCTACATGTTTTTGGTGTGCGGGAGGAAACCGGAGAAATCCCGGAGTAAACCCGCGCAACACGGGGAGAACATGCAAACTCCACACAGCCTACTGTTGGTCGGGGGCTGGGATCGAACCCACGATCTCATGATCCCCGCGATCCCCCGGCCGAGGGTAAAACTGTGCTGCCACAGTGCTAAACCACTGCTCCACCATGCAGCCAGCCGTGCATGGTTGTTAAAGACTATAAATTTTGTCTTAATTAAATTGAGCGTTAATTTGTTTGAGTCAAACCACAGTTTAAGCTTTCCTAATTCCTTTCCGAGTGTATCCAGAAGTTGTTCCAAATTGTTTCCACTGCATAATAGATTAGTGTCGTCGGCAAACAATATTAAGTCCATTTTTTCTGAAACTTTACATATATCATTTATATACATATTGAATAGTAATGGCCCCAAAACTGAACCCTGTGGGACTCCACAAGTAACCTTCAGTAACTTTGAGTTTTTGTTACTAACACATACATACTGATACCTATTCTTTACGTAACTACTTAACCAGGACAGTGCTACCCCTCTAATACCAGAATTTTGTAGTTTCTTTAATAATAAATTATGATCCACTGTATCAAATGCTTTTTTAAGATCCAGGAATACTCCAACTGAATACTCTTTATTTTCAATGGCTGTTGATATTTTTTCTATAAATTCCATTAGAGCATATGCAGTTGTCCTCTTGTGTCTGAACCCATATTGCTGCTCACACAGTAAATTATTCTTCAGTATGAAGTTGTCAATTCTCTCATAGAATATTTTTTCAAGTATCTTGGAAAATTGCGGTAATAGTGAAATTAGTCTATAGTTTGAGAATTCCCCTCTGTCACCCGTCTTGTATATCGGAATTACTTTAGCTATTTTCATTGCATTGGGAAATATACACTACCGTTCAAAAGTTTGGGGTCACCCAGACAATTATTTTGTGTTTTCCATGAAAAGTCACACTTATTTACCACCATGAGCTGTAAAATGAATAGAAAATATAGTCAAGACATTGACAAGGTTAGAAATAATGATTTGTATTTGAAATAATAATTTTTTCCTTCAAACTTTGCTTTCGTCAAAGAATCCTCCATTTGCAGCAATTACAGCATTGCAGACCTAACATGATTGCACAAGGGTTTTCTCATCATCCATTAGCCTTCTGACTCAATGAGCAAACACATTGTACCATTAGAACACTGGAGTGATAGTTGCTGGAAATGGGCCTCTATACACCTATCTAGATATTGCACCAAAAACCAGACATTTGCAGCTAGAATAGTCATTTACCACATTAGCAATGTATAGTGTATTTCTGATTAGTTTAAAGTTATCTTCATTGAAAAAAAGTGCTTTTCTTTCAAAAATAAGGACATTTCTAAGTGACCCCAAACTTTTGAATGGTAGTGTACCTGTTTGGAGAGACAGGTTATAGATATACGTCAGTGGTTTTACTAGGCATTCAATAATAGTTTTGACTAAGAGCATGTCAATACCATCACAGTCCGCAGATGTTTTACTTTTAAACAATTTGACAATTTCAATGACCTCTCTTTCGTCTGTGCTCTTTATGAAAATGGAGTCTTTTATAGCAGTGTTATTGCATATTGTATCACCTGTAGGCACCGTAGTGGGTATTTCTCGAGCCAAATTAGGACCAATGTTAACAAAAAAGTTATTAAATTCATCTGCAGGTGATGCTACATTCACACTCTGAGTCGTTTTATTATTTTTTGGAATATTAGTTGGGTTGCTTGTATTTCTGCTTTTATTTCCAAGGATATTGTTAAGTATTGTCCATGTATTTTTAATATTGTCTTTGTTTTTCTCCAGTTCTTTACTGTAATAGTCTCTTTTACTACATCTTATTATATATGTTAACTTATTTTTGTATGTTTTATGCCGCTGCTCTGCTTCTTTTGTCCTTTTCTTTAGGAAAGCTTTATATAGTAATTTTTCCTTTTTACACGCCTTTTGTAGTCCTTTGGTTAACCATGGCTTATCGGCAAATTTCTGTTTAAGCTTTTTTTTTTTTAACTAAGGCACAGTTTTTTCATAAAGAGTGGTTACAATGTTTATAAATGTGTCATAGGCTTCATTTACATCTGATACATAGACTTCTGTCCAGTCTTGCTTCAGCAAGTCCTCTTTAAAAGAACTGATTGCATTTGGTGATTTGTATCTGAACAATTTTGAAATTTTTTCTGTATTGGCCCCCGTGTGGCCATGGATAAGTGCAAAGGTTGGCAAGTGGTCACTTATATCATTTATCAATAATCCACTTTCTATTTTCTTATCAATAACATTGACAAACAGGTTGTCAATAAGTGTAGCAGTGTGAGCTGTGATTCTACTGGGATGCGTTATTGTGGGATATAGACTCATGCTGTACATAGAGTTCATGAACTCTGTAATTACATTTTGTTGATGTGGATTCAGTAAATCAATATTGAAATCTCCACAAATTGCTACCATTTTCTTACTAGTAATATTATTGTAAAGCTTGACTAATTTATCTCTGAATGTCTCAATGCAAGTTCCCGGCGTTCTATATATACAACTTAATTAGATTTTTTAATTTTTTGTTTTATCTTGGTCAATCTCAACAGTAACACATTCCAAGATCCCTGGTAGTGCAAAGGACATTCCATTTACAGGCTTACACCTATACAGGTCATCAATATACAGTGCAACACCACCACTCTTTTTTTGAGATCTGTTAATATGAAACATCTGGTATCCCTCTATTGCCATCAGGGAAGCCTGCTCTTCAGTAAGCCAGGTTTCAGAGACTGCAATAGCTGTAAATTTTCTGTCTAGCTGTTTTAAATAGTCCTGAATCTGTGGAAAGTTTTTGTTAAGACTTCTGCTGTTGAAGTGTATTATTGATAATTTACCATCTAGTTGCACTTGACTTTTGAATTGCTTTTCAGTGTAATATTCACAGTGGTTATGAATATTATTGAAAAAGTGGTTATCAGGATCAATATCATTCTCCATCTCTTGTGGTTTATGTTCAGCATAATGGCATATTTTCAGAGTTTGAGTTTCCTCACTGTGTCAAATGACTTCCTCCAACTGGGGATAATTGATGTCTACTCAAGTCAGTCATAAGTTTGTTTGTTTTGCTTATTTTTTTTTTAAAAGTACTTTGGCATGGTGTATCAAAAGAACTATTCTTACCGTGTGTGTGAATATGGATTATCATTGACTCATGATTTTCTTAATCAGTGTTCATCTGTATTTATCCAAGTCAGTAGCATCTCTGATCATTATACTCTTTGCTTGCTCAGGTGCTCCATTTAGTTTAATCCAAATTCTACAATTTCTTGTCCAGGTTGCCTGTATCTTATTTTGCCTTTTCAGCATCCGTGCTTGCCGTGCTATTTCAGCGTTTGTTTTTGTCAGGTGTTCATTTAGGTAAACTTGTGTTCCCCGTAGCTTTCTGGCCTGCCTCAGTATGTCATTCTTTACCCTTCTGTTCACAAAGCGCATCACAATTGATTTCTTTCTTTGGTTATCTTTCTTCGGTAAAGCATAACAGGCTGAAATTGCATTAGCTTCTACCTTAATATCTCTGCTATCAAGGAACTGAAGCACCTGGTTTTCTAGTGAGACTGATTCACTCATGGGAGCCTCCTCACCTCTCAGTCCTGTTGTGGTATGGGCGTATGACTGATATTTTATGTCTAGTCCGCTTATAACTAGGTCATCCATACAAGAACCTTGTTCAAGATCCTTGACGCGTTGCTCCAAGCCCTTAATTTTTTTGTCTTTTTCTTGAATTGTTAATTGTAGGGCTCGTACATCTTCCATTAGGCCTATTATTTTGGCCTGCTGGCTAACCAATTTGGCCAATTCTTCTGTCACGAAGTTCAGAGTTTTTTTGATCTCTTCCATTTCCTCCTTCTTTGGTGGCATTTTACTGACCTGTGGATAGTAAAAACAATGAATCCAGCTGGGCCTCAGCTCCGCTGCTGGTCCCTCTGCTCACCGCTGTCGCAACCGAGCTCTTGTACAGCTCCTCCACCGGGTCACACCGCACACCGCTGGTGCAGCCGAGCTCCGCTGGGGTCACGGTAGATGCTCCGCTGATAACCGCCGCCTGCCGCCGTCTGCCTGGGTGGCACCTCCGCTAGGCCCCGTCACCAACCGCCGTCAGTCTGGTAGTTCCTCAGCTGGGCCTCGCAACTGTGCTCCGACTCAGGCTATTGTTTTGGCTGGGTCCAGGTGGCCCCCGTCTCTCACCAACGCCGCGCCCGAGCTCCGATCCGGCTCGCGCCCAACTGTCGCCTCGGTTAGTTCCTCCGGTAAGCCCTCACCGGGGACTGAGTTGCTTCGTGTCGGAGTTAGGTCGCGCACTGGGGCCAGCGTTAAGCTAACTAGCGTTAGCTTAGCAATCGCTTCGGGTAGAGTGCAGCAGTTCTACCCGATTAAAGGGGTATTCCAACGGTATTCTAACGGAGGTGGAAATTCAGTCCGTGGGTGTCCGTCACGAGGGCCGATCGCTGTTGGTTAGGTACTTTTTATGGGAAAATCAGCGACTCTGTCTCAGCGCTGAAAAAGTGTGACCATCCCGGTCGCCATCTTGTTTTTTTGGGGGTTTTTTTTAGTAATAGTAATAGGGCATAGGGAATGCCAACCATGACATTTGACCTTTCACCCTAAAACTCCCACAAAAATCATCTTATCTGAACCAAACTGCAATATGCACATCATAAGCATCCTCAAACCCTAGTACCAACTTTCAAAACAATCCAAACAAAACTACAGGAATTGATGATTTCACATAATCACCCTCCGGTTTTCACCCAAAGGGGTCTTTAGGGGGTAAAAATGGGCAACCCCTGCTTGAGCTCTGATGTCACCATGATCTTTCCATCACCAATACTTCCGTTAGCATGAAGCCTCATCACAAAGTCTCTTGTAGACATCCTAAATTCAAGAATGGGCACCAGCTTGACCCAACACTTGCCAGACGCTCTAGCCTACCCAACATTAAGGTCACTCGGACTTCCGGTTATGGCGGCCACGTAGGAAGACGTGTTTCACTCTGCTCTGCTCCTAAAAATAAAAAGTAGGCTAAAACTCTCTCAATTGGAACAAAAACCTATCCCAGCGTTTAGGCGCGGATATGGTAAAGACAAGGGCTGGGAAATTAGGCAGAGGAAAAAGCGATTCTTCGAAACAATCCAAGCTAACAGACTTCCACGCTCGTGACGAAGCAGGAAAATCTCCAGAGACTATGGCGGAGGAACCTAGCGGCGGAGCGGCGTCTGCTGAAGAGGGCACGAATGCGGTGCTGGCTGCCATCAGCTCCATGAGAGCAGACTTTTCGTCCAAGTTTGATGGGATTATAGCAGCGATAGAAGGAATGAGAAAAGAAATAAGCGACTGTATGGAACGAGTTTCGCAGGCGGAGCTCCGAATCTCCAACGCTGAAGATGACGTCACCAGCCTACAATTAAAGGTCCAAACATTGGAATTAAAAAATAAACGTCTGGAAGATAACGTCCTGGACTTAGAATCTAGGTCGCGACGGAATAATTTAAGGCTGGTGGGCCTCCCGGAGGGTACGGAGGGACGGGATACATGTTCCTTTTTGGAAAAAGTGGATTCCAGAGGCGCTGAACAACGCGGGTCTGCAGTCATCGGTCGTCTTGGAGTGCGCTCACCGAATCGGCCCACTGAGAGATAATAAGACACCACCGAGGACGCTGATTATGAAGTTCCTCAGCTACAGAGATAAGATGACGATCACCAACGCAGCGCGTGCTACAGGAGAAATCAAATACCAGGATCATCAGGTGCGGTTCTACTCAGATTTGGCCACAGGAATTCAACAATTAAGGAAACAGTTTGACCCCGCCCGTAAAGAGCTGCGTAACCTCGGGATTCGTCACGGAGTGATTCATCCGGCAAGACTGCTGGTCACACATAAAGGGAGAACCCATATCTTCAAGACCCCTCAGGAGGCGCAGGAGCTTATCAAGCAGATCCAAGGAGAGACTGGCGGGAGCTAAGCATGAAGCAAGAACAAGATATAAAGGTAGAATATCTAAGCATGTGTACAAGTATCTGACTGATTTGAAACATGTAGCATGTCTACAAAATATAGATTGTATTATATATATATAAAAAAAGCTATGATGTACAAAGTTGCTATAAAATTTTGGAGTTAAGTTGGAAAAACTACAGAAGAGAGTTATTGTCATGTCATTTAAAGTAGCAGAGTAAGAGTGATTGAGAGGAGAAAAGAGTGAGTGGTTTGACTGATCCTCGCGAGTGAGGAGCAGCCACTGGCTATAGCGGGAGATGGAATTTTTTTTTTTATTTTGGGGGGATTACCACGAATGTGGGGAGGGGGAATTTGTTTTTGTGTAGTTTGTAGGATGAATGTTCAACCATCCCTGTTTTTGCTTCTCTGTATGAGCATGTTTATTTTGCAAGGTAATCTCAAACTCTTTATTGATCATAGACCAAAGCGTTAATCTTAATTTAACTTCATGGAATTGCAGAGGTCTACAAAATCTAAAAAAAACTTAAACAAGTTATGAATAAAATAAAAGACATAGGTTCAAAAATTGTGTTTTGACAAGAAACTCATCTAATAGAGGAGGATGTTCACCTCATTTTCATACCGAGCCAGGGGAGTTATGACTCTCATACATAAAACAGTCCCATTTCAAGTGAAAAATGTAATTGGAGACAAATTGGGAAGATATCTAATCATCCAAGGATCTTTGTTATTAGAAAATATAAATCTGGTAATCTTATACGGTCCCAATATAGATGATCAAAACTTCTTCGTTAATTTATTTCTTACTTTAGCATCACTCACAGGGCAATATATAATAGCAGGGGATTTTAATTGTACATTGAGTCCCAGTACAGATAGATCAACAGGACTGGACTGTACGCACAATGGATGCAGGATGACCATTAATCATTTTATGAAAGAATTGAGATTGCTAGATATATGGAGAGAAATGAAACCACAAGTCAAAGCCTATTCTTGTTATTCTAATACCTACAAGACATTCTCACGTATTGACTATTTTTTGATCTCCACAGAATTAAGGTCCAAGATTCAAAACTGTTTCTATGATAACATCGTGATATCTGATCACGCACCCTGCTGTCTAATACAGTATATGTAGATAAGAAATTGACAAAGGTTCCAGGTAGGTGGCAATTTCAGCATAAATGGCTTCAGGATGAGGAATTTGTTAAGTACATAGAAAAACAGATAGATGAGTTCTTTGATAACAATACTACACAAACATCAGCATGTATAAAGTGGGAAGCTTTCAAAGCTTTTATTAGGGGGCATATAATTAGTTATACAGGTTCAAAATCTAGGAAGACTCGAGAGGAGAGAGTCCAATTGGAACGTAAAATAAAAATTCTTCAAGAAAAAGTGTACGCAGGAAGTAATCCAAAATTAGAGAACGAATTACTGATTCTGAGAGCTGAATATGACAAAAAAAAAAAATCAGCGAATAGAGCTGCCTCGAGTCTTCTAAGATTGAAGCAAACCTTTTATGAACAAGGTGAAAAATCAGGAAAATTATTGGCATGGCAGATTAAACAATTAGAATTTAAAACACCAATTACCAGTATTATAAGTAACGGACAGGCAGTTGTAGATCCTTTAGCAATTAATAGTGTCTTTAGAGATTATTATGAAAAACTATATGATACAAAAAATGAAACTGACTTAACAAAACTAAATGGGTTTTTGGACGGATTATCTATACCGTGTATTCCAAATGAAAATAGGGAGATACTGGAGTCAAAAATTAGTCAAGAAGAAGTTGGGCTAGCCATTGATAATATGAAATCAGGAAAAAGTGCGGGACCAGATGGTCTTCCAGTTGACCTCTATAAAAAATTTAAGAATAAATTAATAAAACCATTTTTGGAAATGGTTTTAGAAGCATTTCAAAATAGTAATTTACCACCATACATGAATAATGCCTTAATTATACTGTTGCCAAAACCAGGTAAACCCTCTAATAAATGTGAAAACATGAGACCAATAAGCCTATTAAATGCTGACCTTAAGATAATCTGTAAAATTTTAGCAAGACGACTACAAGAAATATTACCAAATATTATTAACCGAGATCAGAATGGCTTTATAATGGGTAGACAAGGCTTCCATAATGTAAGACTATTTAATATTATTTATTCCAATAAAGAAGAACCGGATACAGCTCTCCTATCACTGGATGCCGAAAAGGCCTTTGATAGGGTCGAATGGCCCTTTCTTTTTGAAGTCCTACAAAGGTTTGGACTTGGAAATAATTTCATAAAATGGGTTCAGATAATATACAATAATGCTACAGCAGAAATCCTAAAATAGCAATATCTCAAAATCAATAAAGGATGTCGACAAGGCTGTCCACTTTCACCTTTACTGTTTACTATGGCAATTGAACCTTTAGCGATGGCAGTACGTTTACATCCACAAATATATGGAATTAAAGTAGGACCAACAGAACATAAAATTTCCCTGTATGCTGATGACATAATTTTGTTTATGTCGAATCTTAGAAAATCAATTCCGACCTTGTTAAATTTAATAAAGAACTTTAGGGAAATATCAGGATATAAAATAAATAAAACTAAATCTTCAATATTAATGCTAAATGAGACCCAGAGAAATCACCCAGCTCCTGAGGTAAATCAATTCAATGTTGTAAATCAGTTTAAATATTTAGGAATTCAAATTGTGCCCAAGTTAGAATCAGTCGCCAGCGTCAACTATGAAGCCTTAATGACAGATATTAATGAGTTGCTTCAGAGATGGATGTCACTACCAATATCGATGATGGGGAGAATTAATATAATTAAAAGCAATATTTTACCCAAAATACTTTATTTATTTCAATATACTCCTTTACCACCACCTTCAGATCTATTCTCAAGAATTAAAAAAAAAAGTTAGTGGAATTTATATGGAACAATACGAAGGCTAGATTACGTCTGTCTTTACTATATTTACCATTTGATCGTGGAGGTCTGAAATGTCCAAACTTTATGTTGTATTACTGGTCAGCACAACTGAGGTCTATGACATTATTTTTCATCAAATGATCTCCCTCACTGGACTGAAATGGAATCATACAATTTACCTTTACCTCTTCCCTTATTCATATACTCAGACTCGGTTAAAAAATTACAGAAACAAGTTAAAAATCCATTTGTAAAGCATATGATCAAAATATGGTGTGAAATCAAAAAATATTTAAAAGAACCACACTTATTGTCACAATTTAGCCCAATATGGGGTAATCAATATTTTACACCAGGGAGAGCGGATTCTGTATTTAAAGTATGGAATTTAAAAGGGATTCAAAAGATTCAAGACTTATATTTGTCACGTTCAGATAATGTCTTTTGAAGATCTGAGGATCAAATTTAATCTTAACAGAACACATTTTTTTAAATATCTTCAGCTTAGGAATTTTATTCGATCAAATCAAAATAATGCTCTCACCCGACCTACTTATTCATCCTTGGAAAAAATTTTGACGAAAGATAGTAAGAGAAAGGGTATTATTTCAGAGTTTTATAACTCATTGACACTATCCTCAAGTGAAAACTCACAGAAAAGAATGAATTATTGGAAAGAAGACCTGCAAACTGAAATTTCAGAGGAACAGTGGGAATTGGCTTGTACAGAAGCTCAAACCAAATCAATAAATGTACGTCTTAAATTGATACATTTTAAATGGTTAATGCGGATGTATGTTACACCGGTGGAGTTAAATAGATATAACAAACATACCAGATACGTGCACAAAATGTATGGAAAGTAAAGGAACACTATTTCATTGTTTATGGGAAGAGGTGAGGGTAACAATAGAAAAAATAATTTCAAAACAATTCACACTGAACCCTAAACTGTTTTTGTTGGGTCTGTATCCAGAAAAACATAACTTTATTAAGAGTGAAAGAACATTCATAGACCTCAGTTTGCTTAATGCCAAAAAATGTATTGCACTACTGTGGAAAAAGACTCATAGACCAGATGTGACTCAGTGGTTAAGACAGATGTTAACAAACCTTCCTCTAGAAAGAATAACATACATACTGAAATCAAAGGAAAATGTGTTTGAGAATATATGGAGACCTTTCATTGATTATGTAAAGAAATTAAACATAACTTCTGAAGAAGAAGGTGAATGAGGTGTGTGGACCTTGTAAATTCCAAATTGGTGAATGTATAATATGTATGCTTATGTAATGGATTGCCTAGACTAAACAGAGGAGCATTGTTGAAGACTTGCTTTTGTTAATGGTTGTTGGTGTTTTTAGTACATTTTTTTTTCTTTTCCTTTATTTTTAAATTACTTTAGTGTTAGTGTTTGATTGTTTGTGTCATGTTTGTTAAAAAAGGTTCAATAAAAAAATATTGTGGAAAAAAAACCCATTAAGGTCACTCACAACTATAAGAGCACTGACTGTGACACTGACCACTCCTTGGTGACAAGACAAGTAAGGCTGCAAGTAAAGGTCTACCGCACAAAGAAGGAGGGTAAATCTCAGACCGACATCAGTAAGACCCATGACTAGGGCAAAATAAAGGAATTTGCAGATACAATGAAGAATCTTTTCCAAGCCAGTCCAGTGCCAGCATCTATAACAAACAGGAGAGCTTCAGAGACGCCATTTACAATGCTGCCCTGTCCACCACAGTGTATGCCCAGTTAGACTATTCCTGTAAAAGAGAGAGAACCTTTGGGAGACAATCAGCCATTTAAAGTTGAATGCCTACCTCTTGCTGGCAAAATCATCTTTTCCCCGATGAGTGCAGGCAGGACGGCACTGTGGAGGCTGGCTCTTCAAAGACCAGCTCCATCTGGGACGAGCTGGCAAGACGGAGTCACGATGGTTCCCACCAACTTCCAAAGAGGCTAAAGAGAAGAATTATTAGTCTAATCAAATCAATCCTTTCACCCAACAGAAAATTATACACCGACAATTGTGTGTAGATGAAACTGGCATGAATCAATTCTCCAAGTTTACTTTAACAAAAAAAAAAAAAAAAAAAAAAAACTTGCTAATTACCAAAACATTGTTTTGCAGAAGAGTATGGTTGGTACTCACTGCTGAGGCTCGAGGGAGCATATGACCTCAGAGTCCTGGCTGGGGCAGCAGTGCTCAGCAGCATCTGGGAGGTTTTCTGTGCGTGTTTGTCATGTGTCAGTAGTGTCCGTTTTCTACATTCTGGCTTGGACAGTGCGTTTTGTGTTTTATGCGAGCGCAGCGACCTGGCTAATAAAGAATTATTCTGAGGCACATGTGTATGCAGAGAGTGTGTGTGCTGTACAGCGCGTGCATGTTTACCTGTCTGTGTGTTCTGTGGCATCTGAGAATGCTTAGCTTTTGATGGCCGACAGTCCTGAGAGGAGTCCTTCACTTGTCTTTTGTTTGAGCGTCTATGAGTGCGTAAGTGTTTCAAGACGTGAATATTTGGCTTTGCCACAGTCTTTTTCTGTGCGTGCCTGCTTGATGGTCTACATGTGGCTCTCTGACGCTCCCTATGAACACGCTTTCTTGTGCAAGTGTTGTTTTGAGCGCGAGTCTTGGGCAGCGTCCGTGTCTTGTGCGGAGCGTGCAAGAGTGCAATTTTTGATGTACGTTTGTGTGCACACTTGTGTATGGTTGAGTGTTTGTGCATAGCACGCTTGTCTCTGAATTCCCTGAGGGAGAGGAACAGAACTTTGCGGACCAGGCGCTCCTCACACCACGGCATTCCATCACCGATGTCCTGCAACAGACAAACACCAGGTTTCTTCAAACATACTGTGTAACTACACAGACACAGATCTATAATAATGAAGGGTGGTGTAGGACATGTATGAGGACAGTGAGATGGTTGGTGTGAGCTGTGCTGTAGGATGGATTTAAGGTGGGGCTGGGATCACATGAGTGATCACTCTGAGTCACCCGACCTCATCTGTCAGGCAGGAGTCTCTGTGGAATGTGATGTGTGCAGACGACACTAATCTGTGGTGAGAGTAGGGAGCAGGTGGAAGAGAGTCTGGAGAGGTGGAAGCATGCACTGAAGAGAAGAGAAATGAATGTCAGTAGAAGCAAGACAGAACACACGAGTGAATGAGAGAGAGGCAAGTGTAATGGTGAAGATGCAAGGAGTAGAGGTAGGCTGTCCCAATGTGAAAACATGAAGTGGTTGAGGGTTCATTTGCTGACTTTTGAGGCCTTAATGCCCCCCCTTCATTTAGGCTGTGTGTCAATTCAGGTTCTGCGGCCTCCAAGTGCGCATTTCTCAGCCAGATATACAGTGGTGTGAAAACGTTTTTGCCCCCTTCCTGACTTCTCATTTTTTTGTATGTTTGTCACTTAAATGTTTCAGATCAAACAAATGTAAATATGAGACAAAGATAACACAAGAAAACACAAAATGCAGTTTCTAAATGAAGGTGGCTATTATTAAGGGAAAAAAAATCCAAACTTACATGGCCCTGTGTGAAAAAGGGATTGCCCCCTAAACCTAATAACTGGTTGGGCCACCCTCAGCAGCAACAACTGCAATCAAGCGTTTGCGATAACTGGCAATGAGTCTTTTACAGCACTGTGGAGGAATTTTGGCCCACTCATCTTTGCAGAATTGTTGTAATTCAGCCACATTGGAGGGTTTTCGAGCATGAACTGCCTTTTTAAGGTCATGCCACAGCATCTCAATCGGACTCAGGTCAGGACTTTGACTAGGCCACTCCAGAGTCTTCATTTTGTTTTTCTTAAGCCATTCAGAGGTGGACTTGCTGGTGTGTTTTGGATCATTGTCCTGTTGCAGAACCCAAGTGCGCTTCTGCTTGAGGTCACAGACAGGTGGCCAGACATTCTCCTTCAGGATTTTTTGGTAGACAGCAGAATTCATGGTTCCATTTACCACAGCAAGTCTTCCAGGTCCTGAAGCAGCAAACCAGCCCCAGACCATGACACAACCACCACCATATTTTACAATTGGTATGATGTTCCTTTTCTGAAATGCTGTGTTACTTTTATGCCAGATGTAATGGGACACACACCTTCCAAAAAGTTCAACTTTTGTCTCATCAGTCCAGAGTATTTTCCCAAAAGTCTTGGGGATCATCAAGATGTTTTCTGGCAAAACAGACAAGCCTTTATGTTATTTTTGCTCAGTCTCTTTCTTATGGTGGAGTCATGAATGCTGACCTTAACTGAGGCAAGGGAGGCCTGCAGTTCTTTGGATGTTGTTGTGGGGTCTTTTGTGACTTCTGGGATGAGTCGTTGCGGCGCTGCTGGGGTAATTTTGGTCGGCCGGCCACTCCTGGGAAGGTTCACTACTGTTCCATGCTTTCACCATTTGTGGATAATGGCTCTCACTGTGGTTCGCTGGAGTCCCAAAGCTTTAGAAATGGCTTTATAACCTTTTCCAGACTGATAGATCTCAATTACTTTGTTTCTCATTGTTCCTGAATTTCTTTTGATCACAGCACGATGTCTAGCTTTTGAGGATCTTTTGATCTACTTCACTTTGTCAGGCAGGTTCTATTTAAGTGATTTCCTGATTGAGAACAGGTGTGGCAGTAATCAGGCCTTTGTGTGGCTGGAGAAATTGAACTCAGTTTTCCAAAGATGTGATAAACCACAGTTAATTTATGTTTTAACGGGGGGGGGGGGGGGAGTTATTAGGTTTAGTGGGCAATCACTTTTTCACACAGGGCCATGTAGGTTTGGATTTTTTTACCCTTAATAAACACCTTCATTTAAAAACTGTATTTTGTGTTTACTTGTGTCATCTTTGTCTAATATTTACAATTGTTTGATCTGAAACATTTAAGTGTGACAAACATACAAAAAAATGAGGAATCAGGAAGGGGGCAAACACTTTTTCACACCACTGTACGTCACTGTGCTGTGTCGAAGGCTGCCCCCTTCTGTGGGCTCCTTCACATGCAGCTGACAAATGCAGCCTTCAAAACCCCAAAAAGGAAGGAGACATGAACAGCATCCTTGTGGCACTAACATATCCCAGCATTCAGTGCGTGGCTCAACCTGGCCTCTTTATAGGGAGCAAAGTTGGCAGCAGTTCAGAGTTAGTTATGTGCTCGAGTTATTCAGTGGTTTGAATGTGAAAACATCAATAATAAAGAAAACAGCAACGTCTGATTATTTCATTTAACATGTTGAACCGTTTTTTCTGAAGTCCAACCTATTATTTTTAATGTCAGTTTATTAACTAATGTCAGTAATATAAAAATACCATGATGTGACATGGTTGAAATAACTTGCTTTAAGATAACTTTTAAAGTCCTGTAGCGATATCAGTAAGTTGATTTTACTTATTTGTTTGCTTGCTTATAAAAAGCTGATGTGCTGCTGTTAAAAAAAACAAACTTATTTTTAGAGAAAACAGCCCTTCATGAAGCTGGACATCTGTAATAATTTTATTATGCTGATCTTAAAAATGCCCCCTCATGGATCGTCACCTTATCGTGGTGGGGGGGTTTGCGTGCCCCAGTGATCCCAGGAGCTATGTTGTCCGGGGCAATTTGCCTCTGATAGGGTCTCCCAAGACAAACTGGTCCTGGGTGAAGGGCCAGACGAAGAACGATCCAACAGACTCTCATGATAAATTGTATATCAAGGATTCAGTGTACCCCGCCCGGTATGGGGTTACCGGGGCCCCACCCTGGAGCCAGGCCTGGGGGAGGGGCTCGAAGGCTAGCGTCTGGTGGCCGGGTTTCCACCCATGGGACCCGGCCGGGCTCAGCCCGAAGGAGTTACATGGGTCCGCCCTCCAGTAGGTTCACCACCTGCAGGAGGGATCATGGAAGTCCGGTGCTATGTGGATTAGGTGGCAGTCAAAGGCGGAGACCTTGGCGGACTGATCCCAAGCTTTCTAAACTGGCTTTTGGTACGTGGAATGTCACCTCTCTGGTGGGGAAGGAGCCTGAGCTGGTGTACGAGATTGAGCGATACCGGCTAGATATAGTTGGCCTCACCTCAACACACAGCTCCGGTTCCGGAACCAGTCTCCTGGAGAGGGGCTGGAGCTTGGCCTTTTCTGGAGTTGCCCCGGGCGAGAGGCGACGAGCAGGGGTAGGTATTCTTGTATCGCCCCACCTTGCTGCCTCTATATTGGAGTTTTCCCCGGTGGACGAAAGGGTTGCTTCCCTGCGCCTTCGGGTTGGGAAACGGGTCCTGACCATCATTTGTGCCTATGCACCAAATGATGTTTCAGAGTACCCACCCTTTTTGGAGTCTGTGACTGGGGTGCTGGAGGGTGCTCCTCCTGGAGACTCCATTGTCCTACTGGGGGACTTCAATGCGCACGTGGGCAACGACAGTGAAACCTGGAGGGGGGTGATTGGGAGGAACGGCCTGCCCGATCTGAACCCGAGTGGTGTTCAGTTATTGGACTTCTGTGCTAACCACAGTCTGTCTATAACGAACACCATGTTCAAGCATAAGGGTGTCCATATGTGCACCTGGCACCAGGACACCCTAGGCCGCAGGTCGATGATCGATTTTGTTATCGTATCATCAGACCTGCGACCGTATGTCTTGGACACCCGAGTAAAGAGAGGTGCAGAGCTGTCAACTGATCACCACCTGGTGGTGAGTTGGATCCGATGGCAGGGGAGGAAGCCATTCAGACCTGGTAGACCCAAACGTATAGTGAGGGTGTGCTGGGAGCGTCTGGCTGAGGCCCCTGTCCGGGAGGTCTTCAACTCCCACCTCCGGAAGAACTTCAACCACATTCCGAGGGAGTCTGGAGACATGGAGTCTGAATGGGCCATGTTCTCCACCTCTGTTGTTGAAGCGGCAGCCCAGAGCTGCGGCCGCAAGGTGGCCGGTGCATCTCGTGGTGGCAACCCCCGAACCAAGTGGTGGACACCAGTGGTGAGGGGGGCCATTAAGCTGAAGAAGGAGTCCTATCAAGCTTGGTTGGCTTGTGGGACTCCCGAAGCAGCTGAGGTGTACCGGCAGGCCAAGCGGAGTGCAGCTCGGGTGGTTGCTGAAGCAAAAACCCGGGTATGGGAGGAGTTCGGTGAGGCCATGGAACAAGACTTTCGGTCGGCTTCAAAGAGATTCTGGCAAACTGTTCGGCGGCTCAGGAGGGGAAAGCAGCTCCCCGTCCACACTGTGTATGGTGCGGATGGGACACTGTTGACTTCAACTGGGGATATCGTCGGGCGGTGGAAGGAATACTTCGAGGATCTCCTCAATCCCACTGATACGCCTTCCACAGAGGAAGCAGGGTTTGGGGACGAGGGGGATGACTCGCCTATCACAGGGGCTGAGGTCGCCAAGGTGGTTAAAAATCTCCTTGGTGGCCGGGCCCCGGGGGTGGACGAGATTCGCCCCGAGTACCTCAAGGCCCTGGATGTTGTTGGGTTGTCATGGTTGACACGCCTCTGCAACATTGCGTGGAGGTCGGGGGCAGTGCCTTTGGCATGGCAAACCGGGGTGGTGGTTCCTCTCTTCAAAAAAGGGGACCGGAGGGTGTGCTCCAACTTTAGAGGGATCACACTCCTCAGCCTCCCTGGGAAGGTCTATGCCAAGGTATTGGAGAGGAGAGTCCGGCCGTTGGTCGAACCTCGGATTCAGGAGGAGCAATGTGGTTTTCGTCCTGGCCGTGGCACATCGGACCAGCTCTTTACCCTCTCGAGAATTCTTGAGGGTTCGTGGGAGTTTGCCCAGCCAGTTTACATGTGTTTTGTGGACTTGGAGAAGGCATTTGACCGCGTCCCTCGTGGATTTTTGTGGGGGGTGCTTCGGGAGTATGGGGTATCGGGCTTGTTGTTACGAGCTATTCGGTCTCTGTACGACCGTTGTGAGAGTTTAGTTCGCATTGCCAACACTCGGTCGGAGTCATTCCCAGTGAGAGTTGGACTCCGCCAGGGCTGCCCTTTGTCACCGGTCCTGTTCATAATTTTTATGGACAGGATTTCTAGGCGCAGCCAGGGAATGGAGGGTGTCATGCTTGGTGACCACAGGATCTCATCTCTGTTGTTTGCAGATGATGTTGTCCTGTTGGCTTCATCCAGCAATGACCTACAGCTCTTGCTGGGACGGTTTGCCGCTGAGTGTGAAGCGGCTGGGATGAGAATCAGCACCTCCAAGTCCGAGTCCATGGTCCTCAGCCGGAAAAAGGTGGATTGTCCTCTCCGGGTTGGGGACAGGCTCCTGCCCCAAGTGGAGGAGTTTAAGTATCTTGGGGTCTTGTTCACGAGTGAGGGGAAAATGGAGCGAGAGATCGACAGACGGATTGGAGCAGCATCTGCAGTGATGCGGACGTTGTACCGGTCTGTTGTGGTGAAGAGGGAGCTTAGTTCTAAGGCAAAGCTGTCGATTTACCAGTCAATCTACGTTCCTACTCTCACCTATGGTCACGAGCTTTGGGTAATGACCGAAAGAACGAGATCGCGGATACAAGCGGCTGAAATGAGCTTTCTCCGTAGGATTGCTGGACTCACCCTCAGAGATAGGGTGAGGAGCTCAGTCATCCGGGAGAGGCTCAGAGTAGAACCGCTGCTCCTCCACATTGAAAGGAGTCAGTTGAGGTGGTATGGGCATCTGATTAGGATGCCTCCTGGACGCCTCCCACTTGAGGTGTTTCAGGCACGTCCCACTGGGAGGAGACCCCGGGGCAGACCCAGGACTCGGTGGAGAGACTATGTCTCCCAGCTAGTCTGGGAACGCCTTGGTATCCCCTCTGAAGAGCTGGAGCAGGTGGCTGGGGAGAGGGAAGTCTGGGCTTCTCTGCTTGAACTGCTGCCTCCGCGACCCGGACCTCCGGAAAAGCGGTAGAAGATGGATGGATGGATGGATGGATGATCTTAAAAATGCTCCATCACATCTGAAGTGATAATGAGATTTTTCTGATATTTCTTCTGTTTTCTGGTTTATTTCTGAGGTCCACAGTGGTGAACCTGCAGGAACCGAGGGTCAGCTGTGGAGAGAACGGCTGGACTCAAAATTTATAAAACAAAACTGGTACTTGACCAAAATAGCCACAATAAAAGCAATTTGATTAATTGTTTTATTGACTGTGATTTTAGCAGTTTACTTTGCAACTCAACTGACACTGTCATGGTTGCTAGACAACAGGGTAGTGCGTGGTCAGGCCAACATGCGTCCGCCGAAGAATAGGCCGTCTCATTTAAAAGCCACACATCAGCCTTCAGATGCGGCCTACCCGACCTTTGGGTGCTCTGGCTTCCTGGGAACAATCCACGAGGCTGCAACACCTGAACTGAGACACAGCCGATGTCAGCATTCAATGAGGGAATCACCCACAGTTCAGAGCGCCATGCCGGGGTACTTCAGGTGGGAAGCTCCCGAGTCATCACGTGTTCATTGTCAACCCCCCCCCAAAAAAAACAAACAAACAAAAACAAACACTATAGTGCCTTGACAACAATGCAAGATCTTTGCAAAAAAAAAAAAAAAAAAAAGAAAAGAAAATTTCATATATAATGACAGAGACGTCCAAGTTTATACTGAATTACGCACCATTTAGGCAATTTAATTTTTAGTTAATTACGTAGCTTTTTTTTTTTTTTTTTTTTTTTTAAAAAAGGTGACAATTGATTCCTAGAGGCTGCAGTGCATTTAATTCAGACACTTCATCAGTGAAGAAAGTAATGTCTAAAATTTAAAAAAAAAAGTCAGACCCACAACAGCTGGTCACATGTGCTGATGTCACAGAAATTGAGAGTACGGTTAAAATAAGTTAAAAAGATCACATTTTTATTAAAATGGTAACACTGAAAATGAAAGAAGGCATAATTTGATCCTCTATTTCAATAAGAAAATATTACAATTATAAACGTGGATCGATAAAAATGGACAAGAACACATTTTTTTTTTTTTAAATTTTAAAAGTTACACAAAAACATCTAAAGACCCTGGACACACACAGCCGTCAACTTCCAGGATCTTTTTCTTCTGTCGTTAATCTGTTTTTATTTTATCCTGTGATTTTATTTTTTGTTCTCTTATATACAATATTTTTTTGTTTCCCCAATTATTTTAATAAAGTTCATTTAAAAAAAAAAAGTTTAGTGTTACCAAGGTAACGTGAAGCATCTCATTTCTACCATTTTGAGCCACTTGATCCCGTCACAGACTTGCACAGTCAAGTACCACTGATGGCGGCAGCCTAAGTCTACAAGGGCTCAGGCCTTGAGGGTTTAGGGAGGAGACTGAGATTCAGCCTGAGCGCATGTAAACTTCTGACTTTGAAGAAAGTTAAAACATTTCTCTAAAAATTTTTCTCTCATTGTTCTGGAATTTAGCAAATAAAAATAATTCTGGTAATCCTAACTGACCGAAAAAAGAAAAGTTTAGTCTGATTTAATGTCAGAGTGAGGAAAAAAGGCTGTGTGTCTTCATACAATGTATGTAAACTTCTGGTTTCAACTGTATTGATTGATATTAGAGACAAAACTGTAGAATTTTGCTATTTTTTTGTATTTGTAGGATCAGAAGATGAGTGTCAGGGGTGATTTGTGACAGAAGGATAGCAGCTAGAGTGAAAGGTAAGCTTTGCAAGATGCTAGTGAGACCTGCTATGATGTATGGTTTGGAGATGGTGTCGCTGACAAAAAAACAGGAGGTAGAGCTGGAGGTGGCAGAGCTGAAGATGCTAAGATTCTCATCAGGAGTGACTAGGAGGGACATGAATCAAAATGAGTATATCAGAGGGACAGCTCAGGTTGAGCGGTTTGGAGACAAAGTAAGAGAGGCAAGGCTGAGATGGTTTGGACACGTGCAGAGGAGGGACAGTGGAGATACTGGACAAAGGATGTTGAAGATGGAGCTGCCAGGCAGGAGGAAATGAGGAAGGCCACAGAGAAGATTCATGGATGTAGCGAAGGAGGACATGGAGAGGGTTGGTGTTACAGAGGAAGATGAAGGGATAGGGTGAGATGGAGGCAGATGATCTGATGGAGACTCCTAAAGGGAGCAGCCGAAAGAAGACGAATAAATATCAGAAGATGCTCTAATAAAGTGAATCTGAACCGTCAGTGGGCATTTCATCCAACAAATGAGACAACACCTTTGACTCACATATTTTTTCTTGATGATATTCCGCTTGGGTCTGTCAGTGCTCATCTTGCTCAGCAGATGGAAATGAGTGCATGGGAGCCTCTTTAGTTTTGGTACACCTCCCGCAACATAAATTCCACTCCTTTATACTGTGAAAGAAGATAAGACAAGGAAATAAACACCTTGGCTTGCCCACGCCACAGTAAAATACCATGGTGTTCAGAAATATAAAGTAAAAAACATCAACTTTTTTTCAATGAAAAAAAAAAAGATACTTTAGGCTTGTGATCATGTACTGTAGTGGACAACCGACACCATTAAAATTCAGTCAAGTTGGTAGAACCAACAGTGAGTGCCAGTGGGGATCCTGAAGACCATTTTTGGTACACAAGTGTACAAAAATGCAGACATGCACTCCTGCATCCATTTTCTAACCACTTGCTCCTTTCAGGTCACAGGGGGCTGGAGCCTGCTGCAGCTTCTTTGGGAGAGAGGCAGGGCACACCCTGGACAGGTCACCTGTCATCTACAGCTGTAAAATCAAATAAAGTAGGCAATTCAAACCCAGTGTTTCCTATCATTATAATGCGGGGGGCACCCCACCTCCCTAATGGCACAACCTGTCCCCCTTGAAAGATCAAGTTCATTTTATTTTCTATATTTCTATACAGTGCTAGATCACAACAGAAATCATTACTGATAGTTTTCCATCACGTGATTCCCAGCGGGATCTCCTCCAACATAACATGGCTGCCGCTTGTTTACTTTTGCAATGGAGGGAAAGTGTGAAAAACCTCCAAAACTTAAAGTGAAACTCTTGATAATGACTCTAGACAGCATTACAATGACAACTTGGCTTTAATTGAGAAGCAGAGCCCTGACCCTGATGCATTCATTCGCCGTCCCCTGCGCCTCCTCCTCGTCTGCTCCCTTGCTCCGTCTCTGGCCACCTGTAAGCGGACCTCCGCTGCACTCTGTCCCGGTGATCAATGACTAAAGTGGGGCCCCCTCTTCTGCACCGGTAAGGCTAGTGAGTTTTAGCGAGTCAAGTTAGCACTTTTTATTTTCAATGACTGATTGTCTTCGCATTAGAAAACTAACCACGGTGTTACTATGTGCTGTTCGTATTATTTCACCTTGCGGACAATAGTCTCTGTTGGATGATGGCTGCAGACAGCTGAGCTGTTTCAGTCATGCTGGCTAGTTTATTGGTTTATTTGTCAAGGACCATGTACAGAAAAAAACATTAAACATAGGGTAAAGATGCTCTGTACCAGATTATAGCGTTCTCACTAATTTCCATCTGTAGTCCCTGAGGCAGACAGGAAGATATTAAAAGAAAACAGCACACATAGAAAGCAATTCAGGTTGGGTTTCAGAAGCTGTTGTCCCTGAAACAAGCAGGGAGTAAGTTTAAAAGGTAAAAATATAAGAGAGACGGCACACATAAAAACACTTTAAGAGTACAATTTCAAATCCCGTTTAAGGGAGAGTCAATGCTGGCAGGCTTGATTACTTAAAATCTATTTTTTAGTCTCTGTGGAAAAGTCTCTAATTTGTTTTGGTCTTCAAAGCAGTGGGGAGCTTGTTCCATTCCGTCATAGCTTTGTATGAGAATGCTGATTGTCCAGAAGCAGTTTTACGTAGGGGCATGCAACAATGCCACCTAAACATGGAGTCCTTTCCACCTTTCTTATGCATTTCTTTTGCAACTTGCTGTAATCCTTTAATGTTTTTATGTAAAGCACTTTGAATTGTCTTGTACATGAAATGTGCTATACAAATAAACTTGCCTTGAGGAAGTCCTTGTTATTCTAGTATTTTGTTCAGAAGTTAAGTACACAAAAGTCTTAAGAGGTGGGGTGCAGAACCATGGATGATTTTAAAGACCAACTGTATATTTGCATACATGATCATATTTTCAAAGCTTAACATCTTGTGTTTGGCAAGTATATCACAATGGTGATACTGTTGTGTCTTCTTATCCAGAATTTTGATGGATTGTTTATACAGAGATTCAAAAGGTTTCAGTCGTAATGTTGGCTTGTGACCAGCATGAGATGCAATAGGGGAAATGTGTCAAAATCATGACATTCAGGAAGGTTTTTGATCCTTTTAGAGTAAGTGAGTTTCTGATGCATCGAAAGTTTGCAAGGTTATATTTCAGAGTGTGGCTCATCTGTTTTATGTGCTATGGGGTCAAGTGTTAAAGTGTAGTAAATTAGTGAATTACAGGAGTAGCTTACTCTTTTTCACTCAGTCGGTGTTGTGCACTGCTCCAAAGACCATGTGGGTGGGTGCCAACTTCCACATTTATGGTTCTGCTTTTTTTCGTTCCTTCAAAGTTAATTACACTATAAATTAATATTTAACAATCAGAATGTTAACATTTGTGAATTGTCTGCATCGACATGGATCGGCAAGACAATCATTTCCCCTACCCGTAAAAGAACTGATTCATTATTGCAGAGATGAGGGAGGGGGCCTGAGACAGTTACTGTCTTATTGAGCTAGTTCTGTGGAGTGGTGGGAGGTGTGATGGAGGAAACGACTCTAGGAAAGAAGCTGTGTCGCAATCTGCTGGTTCATACTTTTAAAGTCCTGTACCTTTTCCCTGATGGAAGGGAGACAAACGGTTACAATTATCAGCTGGCTCAAACAAGAAATTCTCCACAGCCAGGGCACTGCAAACACACAAACCAAGTCAAATCATGCACAGGCATCAAATACACTGCACAACTTCATGGCCCAAAAGTGACATCATGGCAACCAGAGGACCACTCCAAAATATACATCTACTCAGAACTAGGCATGTGAGAATTCCTCAAGTTAAGCAAAGTTACCAATTGTATAAGACTGCACACAGAATTCCTCAATCTAAATAAATTTTTAAAAAAAACCCAAACATGTAGATTAAAATTAATGAAGACAAAAGACAATAACCACACTACACTGGACAAACATTTAAGGTTAAAAAGAGGGAATCAAAAACAAATGAGTGAACTTGCCTACTCTGGTGACAAGATCCCCCATGTGGTTCAGGTATGGAGCATCCCAGCAAACCAGGGAAAGCTGGCAGTCAAACTTGGACAAAGCCAGTGGCATGAATATCAGCAGAGCAGCCCCAGGTGAGTTAATTATTAATTCAGTGTTTCAACATAGAACCTTAGACAACATCAGCTGGACGCGCTTCAAACAAAAAGGGCACTCCTGTGCCGCTGACTGTTCCTTGCCATCTAAAGGAGGCGTCTAGTGTCCCCCCCCCACTGCAGGAACGGCTCCCCTACTTGCTGTAGCCGTCTTCACTGCCAGCAACCTAAACGTCACGAGCTGCACCCTCCAACCCCGAGTGCCACACAAGCTGAGTTCAGTCAGCTTTTATGTCCATGTCTCTCACCCTCAGGTGCTGAATTCCAGATCCATTTCAGTCCTCTTAAGTCTGGGTGTATACTTGACGCACTGACCCTCACTAATAGCTGTGTGTGCCAAAAATGACATCATGATCAGTGTGGCGCAGGGGCATTTTTGTGTCCTTTCTGCTGGTTGTGCACCTCCCAATTTTTGTAACTTGGTGCACACAGCGCAGCCGGCTCATTAAACAAATTGGGTTAAATTTTTTTTTTTCTGTTTTTTCTAACATCTACGCACAGATTCACGCTTATACAAACACCATGAGATGTTTACACATTTATTTTGCACAGATGTTTTTGTTTTTTTACACACTGAAAAACAAAAGTCTTTAAATCAGGCAATTTAAACAGCAAAAATGAAAATCTCTATACGATGAAACATAATAAATCAAGATAAATGTACTCACTTTTAATCTGGTCTCTCAAAATAACAGCTAAACTAATCATCCCTTATCGTAAAAACTCAAGGGGCCCCACACACTTCAGGGGTTCAGTGATGTCAATATTCACTCACGCAGGTATACACAAGTATACGTCAAGTATACACAGGCCTTTATTTCCCTACCTGCACGCACAAGCACGTCGGAAACATCGGTAATCACATCAGGTACGTAGGGGGTCACTCACCAGTCTCCCTGTCAGCTTGCACAGGAATACGGACTTCCCCATTTTTCATCACAATACTTTCCTACATCTTCATCACCCGGATGTCTGGCCACAGCCAAGGCAGATAATTTTTTTCACACATAAGGAGATATAACTCCTTATACAAAGATATAGAGTGATGATAATCAAGTCAGTGGCGGTAATGCATCTGTAAGCTGGTTGCCAACCGGCAATCAAATCTAGAAGAAGAAGAATATACTGACATTGTGTTTTATACATTTACACAATTGTACATTTATGAAGGTACAACTTATTAACAAAAAACATGTTGGAGAAAATTGGGACTTTTTTCTTGTAAATATGTGACTTGATTATTACTGCCGCCAAGGGGAGGAGGTAATGTTTTTAGTGGTGTTGGTTGGTTTACCTGTTAGCAACATAACTCAAAACAGTTCTAAATGGATTTTGATGAATTTTTCAGAAAAGGTGTATAACGGCGTGAGGAACAGATTATTAGATTTTGGTGGTGATCTGGATCACAATGTGCATGCAGAAATTTTTTTTTTTTTGGGGGGGGGGGGGGAAATAATAATATGGAGGTTCCCCCTTTAAGACGTGTCCACAGAGATACGTTCACCTCTGCACCCAAACACAGTATGTGATAGCAGACATTATTTCATCTGAAGACGCCAAGAAAAAGCAACAAACTGCGGTTTATGAAAATTTTGATGACATTTTCAGGAAAGGCGTGTAATGGCACAGGGACAAAGTACTGGTAGACAAGCTAAGGATGTCTTGGGAGGTATGTTACCCAAACGGTATGTAAACACACACCACTGGACAAGGTTTCATTTTTATTACCTTCACCAAGAGGAGGAGGTAATGGTTTTTGCCGGTGTCATGCCGAAAAGTACACTGTACCTGTCCATTTTTGACACATAGAATATGTATTTATACAGTATCTACATGTATATATCTAGTAAATCTATATATTTTCCCATGTAACCTTGTGACTGTATTATTTTAATTGCTTTTACTCCTACATCAAGTTTGTTTCCCATTCAAAATGCATCATAAGTGTTAAATATATCTTATTATACCTAACTCAGTACTGTTTACCTGTTGAAATATAACCTCATAACTACAATATGGCACCTGGTGATCAATTTTTGGCAGCTGATCACTTTTTGCCACGACACTGGCATTGCTTCGTCTGTCTGTCTCTTAGCAACATTACTCCAAAATTTATGAACAGGTTTTGATGAAATTTTCAGGAAAGGTGTGTAATGGCGTGGGGAACAAATGACTACATTTTTGTGGTGATTCGGATCACCACCTGGATCCAGGAATTTTTAGGGAAAAAAAAAAAACACTATCAACTTGGTTAAATTTTACTTTTGCTGGTACACCAGAATGTCTGTAGCTAAGTTACCTGACACTATTTATTTGTTATTTTAATAAATCTGATAGAAGGAAACTTGAATTAGTATTTTTCATCAATATCAAATGCAGAAATGTTGCATCATTTAGAAAACTGCTGCAAAAAACGAAACTGCTGTTTCCTCTGGTATCATTTCTGGGTGGCGGCCCACCTCTCCAGAAAAATTACCGCCATACTAATGAGGAAATATGAATTTAATAAAAATATATGAAGCAATGACTTTCCACAAGCGCGCATACGAACAACGCGCGTGGCCGTCATCCACGCAGAGTTTAGAAGTGCCCCGCCCACGCAAGTTTTCCAGTCAGGCAGAGTGTCTCGCTAGCGTGACTGTCCGACAAAAGCATGAGTTTATTAAAGTACTTTAAACATGAAAAAAAAAAAAAAAAAAAATCAGAAGAGGTATGTAAGCACTGGCGTTTATCATGGTTTTAACCCACAGGAAACGGGAGCAATAGCGGAAGAGTCGCTTAGTTAAGAGATGTGGTTAGAATTCATATTGCAGCCAGCTTCATTTGAAAGGAAAGGCAAGGGGGACTGATGAATTGCTGAGTATGTATTTCACCAGTCACTACAATATTAAGTTATGTTCCCTATTATGTACCTGACAAGTTAAGATGACCGAAATTCACGACGTCAGTGACTTTGATCCGTCAGCAGCCTTCAGACAAACTAAACGTGCCAGCATTTGGATTTCAAAATAAGGGAGGTTTTTCCTGCTGTCGGGTTGGTGAAGAGAGTTCTAAAAAACTATAAATACACAGAAATATTATAACAGAAATAACTGCATATTTGGTCATTTATTTCTTTAAATATAATTTTAATAATTATATTTCTTTGAATTCAGAGTTAAAGTTATTGTTCTGTTCTGGATCTACAAAATTATGGTCAAAAGTTTAAATTGTATGAGGAAAAAAGTAAAAAATTTGCCACATTCGGTTTCAAATTTATTAGAAAAACAGTAACTTTATAATAATCTGCCTTTGTCCATCAGACAGGCCTCTTCCCTGTCCAGTTTTAAAACTCCTCTTAAAACCCATTTTTACTCTCTGGCTTTTGACCCAGTTTGAGACGTTGATTTTATTTGTTCTTATTGTCTCTATTGTATTACGACTGTTTTGTACTTTAGCTGTATTTTATTGATTTTACATTTTATTTATCGTTGATGTACAGCACTTTGTGTCAACTGTCATTTTTAAAAAGCTTTATAAATAAAGTTGATTGGATTAAAAAAGATAAAAATTAACCATAAAATAATCCACATTTATAATAGTATCAAATGTACAAGAAAAGTCATAATTTTACAAGAGAAAATCACAAAGTTGAGAAAAAGTGTTGCAAATTTAGATAAATTTACAGAGAAAAGTAGAAAACAAAGAAAATTGTTATAAATTTGGGAGAAAAACCTCAAACCTTCAAGACTGAAGTCATTACTCAAGTTTTCAAGTAGGTGCTCTTTGTACCCTTAACTCAACTAGAAATTTTTGGTTGTCTACTTTTAATTATTAATTTCATAGCACTGCTTTTACATGAGTAGAATTTCTGACTACTATACCCACCTCTGATCACATAATTTAAGTATGAATGAGTAAATTACTATTATGAATGTTTTTTTCCTTCCCTTTCCTACTCTTTGTCAATGTAAAAAAAAAAAAAAAAAAAAGAAACACTAGAATAAAAATACACATTTTGGTTATTTAAGTAAACCATGAAAACAAATCCTGCGGGACAAAACATGACACTTGGTATTTTCTAACCTATTTGTATACCACCATAGACAGAGAGAGAAGCTGAATTAGACAGGGCTCAGAGAGGGAAAGATGAAACAGAAGAGAAGAGCCAAGGAGAGGAAAGTGTTCAGGCAGAGGGTCCAGGAGAGATGAGAGCAGAGGAAGGAGAGAAGGATGACACCAATAAAAAGTCCAAACACAGGACATCTGGGTGGGACCCCAACTGGCCCAATATTTCAATATTCAAGCCTTGGTTGTACAACACTTCAAATGGTAAGTTCCATTATGCAATATTACTGTGCAAAATTTTAAAAAATAAAAATAGTGTACAATTAACATATTCTGGTTACAATTGTGTCATGTGTTTTCTGCCCGCACCCCATGGAAAAATATGTTGCCACGGCACCAAGATCTTTAAGTCAGAGGAAACACTGCCTCTAATTGTAAATTTATTACTTTTTTCCTTGGAAATGTGTTGGGGGGGGGGGTTCCAGCTTTAGGAAGTTGTTTTTTCTCACGAAAAAGTCAATTTTTTACCCTAAACTTGTGACTTACTTACAGTAAATTTGAGATGCTTTAAATTGTAAATTTGCATCTTTTATCATATTTTTGCACCTTTATTCCTACAAATTTGTACTGAAATTACAATTACACCATATGCTACATTTATGAATATCCCCCCCAAGAACACCCCGCGTTAAAAAAAAAAAATTAAAAAAATCGCAACATCAACACAAAATACCGACACTTATTAAAATGCTAAAGTGTCTACAGATACCAGACACTAACCTGAAACTGTATGAAGGAGAGAAGAAAGACTGCAGGTGTTCCAGTGAGGTCTGGGGGGGGGGGGGGGGGGGGGTAGCAAGTCACATGGAATTATTTGGACATCAAAATATAGTTATCGGAGATTAAAACAAATTTGATCGGCAACTGGCGTCTCTGTGTGGGAAAATTAAAGTCTATAATACCTTAAAAAAAAAGCTCTTCAAGAGGGCACGTCAGGGGGCAATGGGGCAGTCTTCGGGCTTCACATCTACCTGTGCAGGTCCCTGACCAAGGCCCATGTTTGGGTTTAGGATTACGCAAAACTACTAGACAGATTTTGATTAAATGTTCACGGGAATTGGCCCTTGGGCTACAGATGAAACCACTGGTTATGGAGGTGACCTGAGGCTGCATACCTCTGCCAAGACCCAATCTCACAATGTTAAAGAAAGTGGAAAAAGTAATCCAGAATCTGCATCTGGACACAGATCACCTCCAAATTCTACTGGGTTCATCTATAGCCCAAGGGCCACGTTGGTTGAAAATTACATCAAAATCCGTCAAGTACTCTTTTCGAAATCCTGCTCCCAAACAGGCAGACAGACCTTGGCGGAGGTATGCGCTCTCCAAGTGCCCTCTAGTGTTTACTGATGTTGTTCCCTACGCTGCACACTTAACCCTCGAACAAAGCGCTGAATAAACTAAGCCCCAAAATAAGTCACGTTATTAATCACAAACCGAATCGGTCCGTGTTACCTGCAGTATGGAGCGCCGGCCTGCGGCCCCGTGGATTCTGGCACGTTTAAATGGCCGTGGTTTTATCCAGCTGGGTCTGATGGAGAGCCGTCTCCGTTTCAGCGTGCAGCCTGGACAACGGAGCAGAGTTACCAACGACATTCGGCTTCATCCACTCACAGCAAATGTGGGGGGAAAGGGGGAAAAAAAAAAAATCTGACCTCATGTAGCGGTGCAGGCCTTTTATCGGGAGTACACCGACAACCGGGGAGAATGGCGCGTGGAGCAGAGACTCGTCAAATATCCACGAGGCGTCTGCATATCGTTTGTCCTCGTTAACAGTCCAGTGCGTGGCCCGAAATCGGCACTTTAATCCAGGTAGTGGACGGCCATTACCGAACCGAGGCCAACCCTGATGTACGGACAGCTACGGTCCACCACCACATGAGCGCCGCCGTATTCCTGTGGCTGCAGACCAACAAGGATCGGGATAAAATGCACGAGTTGACTGACGTTCATTTCCGCCTACTGCGGATTCATTTGGGCGGAGTTAGACGTTGATTGTGATTGGTTGAGACTTGCGTTGGGGCGGAATTAATGAAAACTGCATACAGTATAACATAAATGCAACAAAATGTAACATAGACTGCACTTTTCCCACATTCGGACAGCTCCCATAAGTCTTAATGAAATTTCTTTAATTGCTTAATCATGAAGAATAATTAATATTATTCCCATTATTATTATTATTATTATTATTATTATTATTATTATTATTATTATTATTATTATATTAATTGGGAATCATCTTTTGCAGCCTTTCCCAGAACAGCTCATTTCAGTGTATGTCTCTCTGAATGTCCAAGAGCCGCAGTTAACTCCGCCCTCCCTCTTATTATAACGATCCCAAACCTGGATTTAAGGTACGTGTCCACTGGTTCCGTCGTTTTTCCGCTTCCCATTCATTGTGTTTTGGAAATGCAGCGGTGTAGGAGGAGTCAAGAATTGAGGAGACTGGATGATTTTTCCAGTAACTGCTTTAATTCCCATTCATCCTACGTCCTCTCTCGATCGGAGTGAAAAGAGACAGGACGCAGTCACACACATACATTTATACGCTCATCTCTAACAATACATCACACAAAAGTCTCAATACTCAGCTACATCCTTTTATCTGTAATAGAACACCTCCTTTCCGACCCCCAAAGGTCAGGCCGGGTAATCTTCTCCCCTCTCCTGAGTCCCCAGGGGGTGCAGACACGTCTTCCTCTTGAGGTGTGAAGTCAATCTATCAGCCATAATATCTGACGGGACCCCGAACCGCGCTACCCAGGCTGTTAAAAAAGCGCGTGCCACCTCTGCCACTGTGGTCAATGTTAACGGGACCACTTCCGGCCAACAAGTGGTTCGGTCTACCATTGTCAAGAGATGCGTGAACCCTTGTGAAGTGGGCAGGGGGCCCACGAGGTCCATGTGCGCATGATCGAACCTTTTAGCCGGAATGTGGAACGGTTCTAAGGGCGCCTTAGTGTGCCTGTGAATCTTAGCGCGCTGGCAAGCCATGCAGGTTTTAGCCCACTCCTTCACGTGCTTGCGCAGGCTCGGCCAAACAAACTTCTCCGCCACCATTTTCACCGAAGCGCGCACCCCTGGATGCGCTAGGGAGTGCACGGCATCAAAAACGCGACGGCGCCACGCGGCTGGCACCACCGGGCGCGGTCGCCCTGTGGATACATCGCAAATAAGCGGGGGTAAACCGGTTTGTAGATTTCTGCGTTCCAGCCTTAACCCTGTTGGTCCAGACAGGAGCGCGCGCACGTCCGCGTCCTCGCTCTGCTCCGCCGCCATGGCTGCATAATCTATTCCCACGTGGACCGGAGCCGCGCGCGTGTCCGCGCTGTTACCGCGCTCTGGGTAAGCGGCCGCGCAATCCGTTTCCGCGCGGACGGGTGCTGTTACTGCACGTGACAGACAGTCTGCCACCACATTGATTTTACCAGCTATGTGCTGAATATCGGTGTTAAATTCAGAAATTGCGGCCAGCTGTCTCTGTTGCCGCCCTGACAATGGTTCTGAAGTTTTGGACATCGCAAAAGTGAGCGGTTTGTGGTCGACAAACGCGGTGAAACGCCGCCCTTCCAACCAGAACTGGAAATGGCGGATAGCCAAGTGGAGCGCCAGCAGCTCCCTGTCAAGCGCGCTGTATTTTCGCTCAGCCTCGCGTAGGGATCTGCTGAAGAATGCGAGTGGTTGCCAAACCCCGGCAACCTGCTGTTCCACTACGGCCCCTATGGCCACATCTGACACGTCCGTGGTTAGCGCTATGCGGGCTGCCGGGTCTGGGTGGGCCAACAGTGCCGCGTTTGCCAGTGCCCGTTTAACCTCTGTGAATGCACGCTCCCGCTCCGGGGACCATTCAATCACATGGGAGGGCTTCTGCTTTTTGAGCGCGGTGTACTAGGGCTGCATAAGCTGCGCTGCGTGGGGTATGAAACGGTTATAAAAATTTACCATCCCCAAAAATTCTTGCAACGCTTTTACCATTCGAGGCTGGGGAAAATCTGCCACTGCGCGTACTTTGGCCGGCAGAGGAACTGCTCCCTCCGAGGAAACGCGGTGCCCTAAAAAGTCGATTTGTGCCACGCCAAAATGGCACTTGGCCGGGTTGATTATCAACCCATGCTCTCCTAACCTCTGAAAAACTGTCGTGAGGTGTTTTGCGTGCTCCTCCTCGGAGGTGCTGGCTACCAAAATGTCGTCTAAATAGACAAAAACAAAAGAAAGGTCGCGCAACACTGCATCCATCATCCGTTGGAAGGTTTGTGCGGCGCCTTTAAGGCCAAAAGGCATTCGTAAAAACTCAAAAAGCCCGAACGGGGTTATTACGGCTGTTTTGGGGATGTCCTCTGGTCAGACCGGGACTTGGTGATAACCGCGGACCAGGTCTATTTTAGAAAAAATGCGCGCCTTTGCCAAATGCACTGAAAAGTCCTGGATATGCGGAATCGGGTACCGATCCTGCACTGTGGCGTTGTTCAACCTGCGGTAATCGCCACAAGGTCTCCATGAGCCGTCAGCTTTAGGTACCATGTGGAGGGGGGAAGCCCAAGCAGACTTCGAGCGGCGAATTATGCCCAACCTTTCCAGGTTGGCGAACTCCTCGCGCGCAATGGAGAGTTTAGCTGCATCCAAGCGCTGAGCCTTTGCAAAAACGGGTGGGCCACTCGTGGTAATAAAGTGCTCCACCCCGTGCTTCGCCACCTTAGCTGAAAAAGTAGGAACTGTGAGTGCTGGAAACTGGTGTAGAAGGCTGTGAAACTTACCACCTGCTGTGGCGACGTTGGTCTGAACTGGCGGCGGGCACACCCGAGCTGCACAAGGGATAGAACAGAAAGAGAGTGCATTTACTAGTCGTTTGTTGGTCAGATCAACTAACAAACCATGTAAACACAGAAAATCAACACCGAACATATTGAAGCTCACTGCCGCCACGATGAAATTCCACTCATAGGCGCGGCCGTGGAAGGACAGAGACAAGGTTCTCTCTCCGTACGTCTTGATGCTGGAGCCGTTGGCCGCTGTCGCTCCATCTCCGCGGGGTCCCGCGACCCGATCAGCATAGGTGGCAGTGATGAAGCTCCTCTGGGCTCCGGTGTCCACTAGGAATTGCCGCCCGGAGCCCGCGTCTGTAAGATAAAGCAGCTTGTTCCGTTCGCCGAGAGTGGAAGCTGCTAACGGCTCCCGGCCCGGTCGTTTCCCTGCTTTTTGAACTTGCAGGGCGGGATGCATTTGTGCGCCTTCCCAGCGAAACGTCGATGGTAAAAACAGAGGCCGTCATCTCCCCTGCCACGGAATCTCGCCGCTGCTGTCACCGCTGGGGTGGTCACTGCCGTCTCTGGCTCCACACTGCCCCCGGCCGCCGCGCCGAGGTCTGCCGCTGCCACGGAAGCCTCTTGTTCCTCGCAGGCGTTGAGGAGCCGCTCCGCCTCTTGGGCCAGGTCGCGGAAGTCCTGCTGGGTCAAACATCTCCTGCTGGACAGGGAACCTCTCGTGTGCGCTGGGAGGGTTCTCAGGAAAATATGTTTGAAAAGGAACGCGTCGTTGTCCCTCCCGATCATTTGCAGCATGTCCTCCATGAGGACAGTCGGCCTGCGTCCACCTCTGTCGCGCAGGTCCAGTAGCTGCCTGGCTCTTGCCTCAGACGACGGCACGAAGCTCCTGATGAGGGTGGCTTTCAGCGCGTCGTATTTGCTGACAGCAGGTGGTTGCTGCACCAGGCTCCGCACACACCGAGCTGTGCGGCTGTCGAGCGTCGCAATGACATTATGGAATTTAATGTCATCCGCTGAAACTCCCCCGAGCAGGAACCGCGACTCCACATGCTGGAACCACGAGTGCGGGTCGCTTTGCCAGAACTTGGGGAGCTTAATCAGTCTTGTGCCCCTGCTGGCATTCCCCGGTGAATCCGGGTCTGAGCGGCTGTCTCCCAGCTCTTCCATATCGATCACGAGGCTATCCTCCAGCCTCGGCGTGCTCAGATTCATGCGTAGGTCACCAATTGTAGGAGTCAAGAATTGAGGAGACTGGATGATTTTTCCAGTAACTGCTTTAATTCCCATTCATCCTATGTCCTCTCTCGATCAGAGTGAAAAGAGACAGGACGCAGTCACACACATACATTTATACACTCATCTCTAACAATACATCACACAAAAGTCACAATACTCAGCTACATCCTTTCATCTGTAATAGAACACCCAGAGTCCTTCTGTTCTCCTTTCCGACCCCCAAAGGTCAGGCCAGGTAATCTTCTCCCCTCTCCTGAGTCCCCTGGGGGTGCAGACACGTCTTCCTCTTGAGGTGTGAAGTCAATACACATGGCTAGCTCAAAGTCTCTCTTGGCTGAATTCAGCCAGCCACATGTGAGTTACATAGGTTATAACTATGGGCTCCACAGCGGAAAGCATTTGGGTGCAGACCTGTGAAAACCGGACTGTGGTGTGCAGAATCTCCCGTGGGTCCCCTTTAGCTCATTTGCATACTTGGGACGATCGGTTGTGTTATTTTCCGTACGGCCATGAACCGGAGGCAGCACTCTTGACCTGAACTTTTAAACCAGCGGTTTTTGATGTCAAATAACGACAGATTCATTAACTAAACCTAATATTTTTCACACAAAGTGATGTTAGAAACACTTTTCGCTGGTTTGTTTAAAAGATATGGAGACCAAGGACGCCATATTGTCCAGTAGCAGCCAAGAGCTGAAGACCGCCCACAGAGGGACCCGTCAACCAATCCAGTCAACCAGCCAGCTGGAGGAGAAGACGGGGGGGCAGATCTGGACATGACCTGTTGTTGTGAAGATTTGAAGGAGAAATTAATAACCGCTGTTTCAGGCAACCCAATACGATATCACCAGTCCTTGCCGTCATATAGAAACAACATACAAAGGAACGAGGCATGGAGAGCAGTGAAACATGGACTCATCCAGCCGAAGCTCATGAATCAGGCGGTCAAATTCGCCATGCATTGTGTGGGTCTGTAGAATTGGGTGAACACAAAGTGGCAATGACAACAAAGTCGCCTTTTGTAGCGCAAATATATCAGCACTATTAAAAACAGCCTGTCTCCAACCCGGAGAGGACAATCCACCTTTTTCTGGCTGAGGACCATGAGCTCGGACTTGGAGATGCTGATTCTCATCCCAGCCGCTTCACACTCAGCAGCAAACCGTCCCAGCAAGAACTGTAGGTCATTGCTGGATGAAGCCAGCAGGACATCATCTGCAAACAACAGAGATGAGATCCTGTGGTCACCAAGCATTCCCTGGCTGCGCCAAGAAATCCTGTCCATAAAAATTATAACAGGATCGGTGACAAAGGGCAGCCCTGGCGGAGTCCAACTCTCACTGAGAATGAGTCCGACCGAGTGTTGGCAATACAAACCAAACTCTCACAACGGTCGTACAGAGACTGAATGGCTCGTAACAATGCCCGATACCCCATACTCCCGAAGCACCCCCCACAAAAAACCCAGAGGGACGCGGTCGAATGCCTTCTCCAAGTCCACAAAACACATGTAAACTGGTTGGGCAAACTCCCACGAACCCTCGAGAATTCTCGAGAGGGTAAAGAGCTGGTCCGATGTGTCATGGCCAGGACGAAAACCACATTGCTCCTCCTGAATCCAAGGTTCGACCCACGGCCGGTCTCTCCTCTCCAGTACCTTGGCATAGACCTTCCTGGGGAGGCTGAGGAGTGTGATCCCTCTAAAGTTAGAGCACACCCTCCGGTCCCTTTTTTTGAAGAGAGGAACCACCACCCCAGTTTGCCATGCCAAAGGCACTGCCCCTGACCTCCACGCAATGTTGCAGAAGCGTGTCAACCATGACAGCCCTACAACATCCAGGGCCTTGAGGTACTCAGGGCAAATCTCGTCCACCCCCGGGGCCCGGCCACCAAGGAGATTTTTAACCACCTTGGTGACCTCAGCCCCTGTGATAGGCGAGTCATCCCCCTCGTCCACAAGCCCTGCTTCCTTTGTGGAAGGCGTATCAGTGGGATTGAGGAGATCCTCGAAGTATTCCTTCCACCGCCCGACGAAGTCAACATCGCCCCAGCCGCACCAGACACAGTGTGGACAGGGAGCTGCTTCCCCCTCCTGAGCCGCCGGACAGTTGGCCAGAATCTCTTCAAGGCTGACCGCAAGTCTTGTTCCATGGCCTCACCAAACTCCTCCCATACCTGAGTTTTTGCTTCAGCAACCACCCAAGCTGCACTCCGCTTGGCCTGCCGGTACATCTCAGCTGCTTCAGGAGTCCCACAAGCCAACCAAGCTTGATAGGACTCCTTCTTCAGCTTAATGGTCCCCCTCACCACTGGTGTCCATCACTTGGTTCGGGGGTTGTCACCACGAGATGCACTGACCACCTTGCAGCCGCAGCTCTGGGCCACCGCTTCAACAATAGAGGTGGAGAACATGGCCCATTCAGACTCCATGTCTCCAGACTCCCTCGGAATGTGGTTGAAGTTCTTCCGGAGGTGGGAGTTGAAGACCTCCCGGACAGGAGCCTCAGCCAGACGTTCCCAGCACACCCTCACTATACGTTTGAGTCTACCAGGTCTGAATGGCATCCTCCCCTGCCATTGGATCCAACTCACCACCAGGTAGTGATCAGTTGACAGCTCTGCACCTCTCTTTGTCACCATGGGTTGAGATGCCGTCTCAGCGCTCAGCCCATGTTTTCCTTCATCCCTGCTTCTCATTGAGCAGCGTCTCAGCAGGCTCCCAGCTGGCAGCATTACAGACGGCTGGGGCCAATTAGTCCTCATCAGCTGGGGCGCTGCCAATGAGAATAAATAGGAGCAGCCTCGATGACTCGGGGCTGCGACATAAGCACTGCTAGGCTGAAGCCCCTTCGTCTGGTGTCAGCCTCTACTCCCCTTGCAGCATTCCTGTGTTTGTAACCCGCTGTGAGTATGCATGTCTTGTTACCCCTATGTCCGGTACGAGCTTCCTACCCCTGCGCTGTGCAACCTGTGAATGTACTTCTGTATGAGTATCTGTGCTCTCCTCATCCCTCATCCCTCACCCTAAATAAAACATCACGACTCACTGGCTCGCCCTTGGCTCTTATTGCGCGGCTCTCTAGAGCCGTGTGTGACAGTATGTCGCAGCCAGGCGAGTTACCGGCGGCTGTGAGTCGCCGTGGAACTGTACCTTTCTGTCCGGGTGTCAGCGCTACTAGCATGCCGTTTCCCAGGAGTCACTCCCGGCGCCAGGGCGACGAGCTGAGGTCCATCTCGGAGGCTGTCGACGGGACGCTCTTCACCCTGTACGACGCCTCCAACGCGAGACGCTGGCATCCGGGCCGTGCTGAGGAACTCCTGGACTGTTACCCTCATTCTGTGTTCCATCTCGAGGACAGTGCCAGGATAGACGCCACAGGTACACAGCGAGAGAAGCTCCGCGGGTTGGATGAAAATCCCGGCAGGAAGCCGAAGTGGGTGACGTTGCCTCCCGCTTCGGGATCCCGTTCCTGCCGCCATTCCAGTCCGGGAGTTCACGCCAACCAGAGGGCTGCGCCACGTCACTCGGGATTCCCTTCAAGGAGCCGCAGCTGACAGCAGTTATGTCTGGGGTCGAGTGGCTGTCGCGAGCTCCACTGTGTGTCCTGTTACCATCTTCAGGCATGTGGCGGCGGCAGTGAGATTGATGGAGAGGACTCCAGGGCTACGAAGCTTTCCCGTGCTCGACGCCTTCCTCGCCTCGATCTCCGATCAGGAGCGGCGATTCCTGGGTTCCCCCCCTCGCTTCGTCCCCTGGGAATGGCCATCATCACATCGCCGAGTCACCTCTGCACGAACCTTGTCCGGATCCAGTTCTGGGCCGCCGCCAGGACCGTTCCTCCCACGCAGCTGTCACCTCTTCGCCTCGTCAGTGTGGAGTTTTCACAGCCTCGTTCCCTGAGCCTCATTTCCCCGCTGTCATTCCTGGACATTCGGGCTGGCTCACCCCGGCTGTTTTCCCCTCCTCCTCGACGCACTCCCTGACTGCTGTGTGTGCCTGGAATTCCGGCCTGGTGAGCTCTCTGCTGGAGACAACGCGAGCGATCCTCAGACGATTTCCCGGGGGGTCCTTCGTTATCGCCGGGCGGGGAGAGGAAGAAGCAGTATCCACCACAGCAGGCGATACTCAACCTCCAGGAGGCAGGCAAGTCATAGTTTTTTCACACCTGATTAATGATTTGCTCTGTCACATTCCTGGAGGAGGAGTTCAGGGTTCGCAGCTCCCTGAACTCCCCCCACCTGCTGTAACCTGTGTTCCTAATCCCGCATCCTCTGTGTCTCTCTCCGCCGAGCGATCCCTGGCTCCGGGTCAACGTGGTGGGATAAGGAGAGGGCCTGTGGTTCCGCAGCTACGTTGCGGACGGAGGAGGGGGACTGACTGCTGCGTGGAGTCTGCGCCGATGACTGAGCGTCCCCGGGTCTCCCCGGAGGAGCGGTTCGGTCCAGCGGGACGAGGTTCTTCTGGCTTCACGCCGAGTGGATCGTCGGCGGGGTTACCGGAGCTGGAGGAACCTCAAGCTGCGCTGACCATCGTGCTGGCTGCGGGGCCCGACGCGGCTGGATGGGAGCCTGACAACGACCTCCTGACGACGGATCCTGGATCTTCGCAGTCCTGGATGGCGTCAGAACCCGAGATCAGGCGAGTGCTCTCCTTTCTTTTCTCCCTTTTTATCTTCGAGCACTTCAGCCTGTCTCTAGGGGAGACGAGCCGGGTGCAGCCGCCCGCTGCGTCTGAGCTTGTCTCGCCGGGTTCTGGCACTGCCGGTGATCCTGATCCCGGTTCTGTTTTCTCTTCTGAGCCTTCTTCCAGGGTCACCGGCGAGGAGTTGCTGTTCCTCGTGGTGCTGGAGGGTCCAGGTTCGACATTGGAGGTCGGTTCTGGTGCGGTGTCCAACGTGGGTTCGCCCGAGACCCAATCGGGGTCCAACGTGGGTGCTGCTCCAGCGGCGTCCAACGTGGGTTTGCCCGAGACCCAATCGGGGTCCGACGTGGGTGCTGCTCCAGCAGTGTCCGACGTGGGTTCGTCTAAGGCCCGATCGGGGTCCGACGTGGGTGCTGCCCCAGTGCTGTTCAGGTCCGGTGAGGAGGTGGCCGCTTTCCTGCGGCCTGACGCTCGTCGCCCTCGTCATCGGCTCTCCCCTGTGCCTCTTCCACCGGGACCCGCTCTGACCCTTCGTCCGTCCCAACGGTCCTGGTGGTTGAGTGATACGGGTCTACGACCCGACCCGCAAGACTTTCGGTTCAGTGATCTGGTTCCCCCCGCTGGTCTGTGTTTGCCTTTGGGTGGCCTGGTTCGGCTGCCGGTGGACTGGATTCCTGGGATCTGGGTCCGGAGTTCGCCGTCCGAACATTTCCCTTTCCCTGGTTCGCCGACTGGACAATGGGCGGGGAGACCTCCGGAGCCACCTCGGCCATGTTGGACTCTGCCTGCCATACTCCTCGGGTGTCGCTTTTTCTTTTATCATTATTGAGGTCACTCGGGTGTAATATTTTGTCCTGTTGGTGGATGTGTATTTATAGTGCTGTGTGTTTTCCATTCCTCGTACTCAGCATTTTACTTTTTGTGCCTTGTTTTTAGCCTTGTAGAGTTATGCGTTTTGTTTCTTATCAGACCATACTCTGCAGTTGTCCGTTCGTTCCAGTCACTTTCGCTTCTTTAGGTGACTGTGTATTTATATATTCGTTGTGCTGTGGGTTTTCCTTTGCCCACGCTCAGCATTTCCTTTTTGTGCCCTGTTTATAATTGTGTCTGTTCATTATAGAGTCATGTGCTTTGTTTTCCTTCAAACCATGCTCTGTAATTGTCCGTTTGTCCCAGTCACCTTCACTTCTCTTGGTGACTGTGGGTGGATGTATATATATTAGCACTGTGTATTGTGTTTTCCCCTTATTAACCATTCTCAGCGTTTTTGCCCTGTTACCTTTTTAGTGGTTTTTTTTCCTTGCTCTGGGTCACACATTGTTGGTACTCTCTGAGTAGTGTGTAACCGGCGTTCTGACCCAGTTTTTCTCCCCATCTGTACCTGGGTTAATTATTCCCTGTTTTGTTCAGTATTGTATTTGGGTTTTTTTTCCTCTTTTTTTTTTTTTTCCTTTTTTTCCTGCTACCCTACATTGTCCCATTGGTGTTGTCCTTCCCTTGGCTTCTTCCCCTCCGGTCCTGCCTCCCTTCCTCCCACCCTAGGTGGGGGGGGGGGGGGGGCTGGGATGTTCCTGGTCATTCAGGAGCCCGACCTTGAGGGGGAGGCTCTGTCACCATGGGTTGAGATGCCGTCTCAGCGCTCAGCCCATGTTTTCCTTCATCCCTGCTTCTCATTGAGCAGCGTCTCAGCAGGCTCCCAGCTGGCAGCATTACAGACGGCTGGGGCCAATTAGTCCTCATCAGCTGGGGCGCTGCCAATGAGAATAAATAGGAGCAGCCTCGATGACTCGGGGCTGCGACATAAGCACTGCTAGGCTGAAGCCCCTTCGTCTGGTGTCAGCCTCTACTCCCCTTGCAGCATTCCTGTGTTTGTAACCCGCTGTGAGTATGCACATCTTGTTACCCCTATGTCCGGTACGAGCTTCCTACCCCTGCGCTGCGCAACCTGTGAATGTACTTCTGTATGAGTATCTGTGCTCTCCTCATCCCTCATCCCTCACCCTAAATAAAACATCACGACTCACTGGCTCGCCCTTGGCTCTTATTGCGCGGCTCCCTAGAGCCGTGTGTGACACTCTTTACCCGAGTGTCCAAGACATATGGTCGCAGGTCTGATGACACAATAACAAAATTGATCATCGACCTGCGACCTAGGGTGTCCTGGTGCCAGGTGCACATATAAGATAAGATAAGATAAGCCTTTATTAGTCCCACAATGGGGAAATTCCAGGATTGCAACAGCACAGGGATAGCAACACTCAGAGCAATAGTTAAGAAGATACGGAAGATATAAATAAGAGCAGTGGATATACATACATACACATCAATATATAAATATATATACAAAGTGCGGAGCATTGTAGCGAGATGGAATAAACAGCATAACCGTCTACTTAGTTATCCTACATAGTATGAATATGTACCCATACATATTGTCACCCTCCGTAGCGACCGATACTGTCCTAGTTGTATATACTGGAGGGGACCATTGTGTAAGCCTATTGCATCTTTTGCATTCAGTACTATTAAGTCATCACGTTTTTTTGCTGACTCTGCGGACACCCTTATGCTTGAACATGGTGTTCGTTATGGACAAACTGTGGTTAGCACATAAGTCCAATAACTGAACACCACTTGGGTTCAGATCGGGCAGGCTGTTCTTCCCAATCACCCCCCTCCAGGTTTCACTGTCGTTGCCCACGTGCACATTGAAGTCCCCCAGTAGGACAATGGAGTCTCCAAGAGGAGCACCCTCCAGCACCCCAGTCAGAGACTCCAAAAAGGGTGGGTACTCTGAAACATCATTTGGTGCATAGGCACAAATGATGGTCAGGACCTGTTTCCCAACCTGAAGGCGCAGGGAAGCAACCCTTTCGTCCACCGGGGAAAACTCCAATATAGAGGCAGCAAGGTGGGGGGATACTAGAATACCCACCCCTGCTCGTCGCCTCTCACCTGGGGAAACTCCAGAGAAGGCCAAGCTCCAGCCCCTCTCCAGGAGACTGGTTCCGGAACCGTTGCTGTGTGTTGAGGTGAGGCCGACTATATCTAGCCGGTATCTCTCAACCTCATACACCAGCTCAGGCTCCTTTCCCACTAGAGAGGTGACATTCCACGTACCAAAAGCCAGTTTAGAAAGCTTGGCATCAGTCCGCCAAGGTCTCCGCCTTTGACCGCCACCTAATCCACATAGCACCAGACCCCCACAATCCCTCCTGCAAATGGTGAGCCCACTGGAGGGTGGACCCATGTAACTACTTCGGGCTGAGCCCGGCTGGGTCCCATGGGTGGAAACCCGGCCACCAGACGCTAGCCATCAAGCCCCTCCCCCAGGCCTGGCTCCAGGGTGGGGCCCCGGTAACCCCATACTGGGCGGGGTACACTGAATCCTTGATCTAGAATTTATCATGAGAGTTTGTTGGATCGTTCTTAGTCTGGCCCTTCACCCAGGACCAGTTTGTCTTGGGTGACCCTATCAGAGGCAAATTGCCCTGGACAACATAGCTCCTGGGATCACTGGGGCACGCAAACCCCCACCATGATAAGATGACAATCCATGGGGGAAGGGGCAGGCTCCTGCCCCAAATGGAGGAGTTTAAGTATCTTGGGGTCTTATTCACGAGTGAGGGGAGAATGGAGCGAGAGATTGACAGACGGATCGGAGCAGCATCTGCAGTGATGCGGACGTTGTACCGGTCTGTTGTGGTGAAGAGGGAGCTGAGTTCTAAGGCAAAGCTGTCGATTTACCAGTCAGTCTACGTTCCTACTCTCACCTATGGTCATGAGTTCTGGGTAATGACCAAAAGAACGAGATCGCAGATACAAGCGGCTGAAATGAGCTTTCTCCGTAGGATTGCTGGACTCACCCTCAGAGACAGGGTGAGGAGCTCAGTCATCCGGGAGAGGCTCAGAGTAGAACCGCTGCTCCTCCACATCAAAAGGAGTCAGTTGAGGCGGTATGGGCATCTGATTAGGATGCCTCCTGGACGCCTCCCACTTGAGGTGTTTCGGGCACGGCCCACTGGGAGGAGACCCCAGGGCAGACCCAGGACCCGCTGGAGAGACTGTGTCTCCCAGCTGGTCTGGGAACACCTTGGTATCCTCTCTGAAGAGCTGGAGCAGGTGGCTGGGGAGAGGGAAGTCTGGACTTCTCTGCTTCAACTGCTGCTTCCGCGACCCGGACCTCCAGAAAAGCAGTAGAAGATGGATGGATGGATGGATGGATAGATGGATATTAAAAACAGACTTATCAATCTGCTCGTGGTTAATAATGACTATTCCAGTGTTTCCTCCCGCATTGCTCAACTCCACCTAGCCGCTACACGCCCCTTTTCCGCACCTCACAGGTTCTGGTATCCGACTCCTTTCTGAAAAATCCTGACCAGGGGACACGCAGCATAACACTGACTCCAGACGTAGTCTATTATGGCTGCAGTCCAGACTCTGCAGCAAGTAGTTCCCATTCTAATTAATGTTTTAATCTCCACCTGGTCCAGACCGCTACGAACAAATCCAGCTCGTCTGATTTGCATTGCCAATGAAAGAAAGGAGTCTACTTTTGACAGATGCCAGATCCAATCTGCAAGGAAATGCCACAGTATCTCGCTGTATTTAATAGCTGTTTGTTCATTGAAAACAATTTAAGGATCGTCCGTTATTTTCTGAGGGCTACTCCTCCACCACCGTGGAAGAAAAGATAAGACTTTGCTGTAACATATAAACAGGGGTGCACATAACCTTTTTGGTCTTGTTCTCGGGAGAAGCTGAGGTTGTTGCTTGGTCCTCTTTTTTTTCCTTGACCCACCTCACAAAGTAGAGGAATATGTGGATAACGTAACACACATTTTAATTTCAACTGAAAATGAATGAAAGCATTCAAAATGTGTGTTCTTTAAAGCTCCATAGTATGCAACTTTCTAATGAAATGACTGCACTTCGAGCACTGAAAACTAAATGTACAAATGTCTGATTTTCAAACAATGAAAACCAAATGAAATGACAGCTTTTTAAGTACTGACAACAGTTATTGCTATTTCAAAGTACGGAATGATTCTCGAGAATGATAAGTGGTCCCAACGTTAACTCCAAGCCTTTTGAGAAGTGGAATATCCTACTCATATGAACACATAGGACGTGCATGTTTCGCTTTGTGAAAGGCCAACAGAAAAACGTTACTCAGTGCTCGATGCTGTTCTTCATTCAATTCATCTTGCCATCTGTTGAGCAGACCACTGGGCCTCTGGCCCTGGCTGCGCCTGCTAGCAATATCAATCACTTGCACTACTTTTCGGTGCTCTCTGGTATTCACATGCTTATCAAAAGCTGGATGATTAAAGTTTTTAAAACCTGTATAAAAGGCGCTGTTTTTATCTGCCAAAGTGGGATTTTCACAGCAAAGTTTGCACCACATCTCGGTGCAGGCGTCATCTGTTGAAAGCCAGCTGACCTCTTGTAGCCACTTTTCCGAGAATGCATGCTTCTTTTGCGGTTCAGGTTCAGTTTGGCGTTTCTTTGAAGGTGGTGGAACACCAAAGTAATTGCTTAACGGAGCGTGCTTCTTGGACATTTTAATGAAAGGAGAAAATCCTAAAAGCAGTCACTCACACTCTGCACTGCAGTCCAGTGTTAAGAATTTATCTGTCCCCAGGTACGCAAATGCACGTGACAACATTTGATCTAGGGATATTCCAGAAAACAAAGATTAACATAGCCTGAAATAAACCCTGAACTCAGGATTAAGTGAACCTGTTATGTCTGTATATGGAGCCAAGGACAAGACCAGGTGTCGAGCTGAACACATGTTTATTAATGAGGCACTATACCACACAGATGCAGCTGTCAGGCAGAAGACATGGCAAAGAGACCACCCCTCCTGCCCACTACCCTCTTATAGCCACCTCACAAATAAAACTCTAAACTATACGCAACAGAACCTGTCAGAACTTAGTTTCTGGTTCCAGAACTCCGGTTGTGACTCTGGTTGATCAACTCAGAGGTGATTGACCTCGAGATGTGCACATCTTAGTAGCAAACCTCCTAAGACAGCATGTGTTGAACACAGAGACCACAAGCAGTGGAGGAAAAGAGACAATTATTTCTCTGAGGAAAAGTTACAAGCACTTTTGGAGGCGTATGAGGAGTGGGGGGGGGGGGGGGAGCACAATCAAGAATTAAAAACAGCGACATCAGCCAAACATACAGGAAGCCGACCTGCAAAGAACTGCATGAAGTGAGTTTTTTGGATTTGCAAAATGATCAAGCCTCTTAGTGACATCAGTAGAGCACCAGGCTCTGGTGTGGGAAGCTGTGAGTTTGAGTCCCAGCTTGGTTGTCCTTTGGGTCAAATTTATTTTCCATATAAAAATAATAAGTATTTAGAATAATGTGACAAATCGAGTGCATTGCAAGGCAGTAGGCTATTTTACAACCTTTATCATTACATTCAGATAAAATGGCTTTTGTTATAAAGATTTTTTCATGTACATTTGTGCCTTTTTTCATAAATTTGCAGCTTTTTGTGTACATTTGAGAGCCTTTTTTCTTGTAATTTTGCTATTTTTATAGTAAATATGCAATTTTTCAATGTAATTTGAAATCATTTTTCCAAAGACATTTGTTGCAGATCTCTTTGTAAATATAATTTTTTTTTGTTCATAAATTTGCAATTTTTGTCACATGAATTTGAAGCTTTTTCTTTATACGTCTAAATTTATTCATGCAATTTTGTGACCCTTTTTTGGAAATGCAGTAAATCAGAATTATCACAGTTAAAATTGAGCAGTTTGGGTGAAGGAGCAAATATCCAAATACCAAATTTAAACTAGAAAAGCACTCATAGAGCGCATACCTCCACCAAGGCTCCTTCCGTTTGTCATGGATCACCTCCAAAATGTAATGGGTTTGTGTGTAGGCCTATAGCCACTTGTGGTGAAAATTGCATCAAAGTCTGTCCATCAGTTTTGGAGTATTGTTGGTAACACACTGTGAGAAGATAAGAGCCTTGGCTGAGGTATGCATTCTCAGATCATCACCAAAATATAATGGGTTCCTCTGTAGCCCAAGAAGCACTTCTGGTGAAAATTTCATCCAAATCCATCCAGTAGTTTTTGTGTAATCCTGCTGCACAAATACAAACAAAGCCCTTGGTGGAGGTATGCACTCTCAGATCATCACCAAAATCTAATCATCTGTTCCCCGTGCCATTACACACCTTTCCTGAAAATTTCGTCAAAATCCGTTCATAACTTTTTGAGTTATGTGCCTCCTATTTACCTCCTTGCGGAGGTAAAAATGTTGTTTACCTGCACTGTCAACAGCTGACATCACTGCTGCCTCCTCATTAACAATAGGGGTGGGAGATACCAGCATTGCTTTTGATATGATACCATTAATTTATGGGACTTTTTCTTCTTTCTTTTACCTGAATATCTGTTCATGACAGTGGGATTCATTTTTACCTCCGCCAAGGACGTAATGTTTTTGCCGGGGTTTGTCTCTCTGTCTGTCTGTTACCAACATAACTCTAAAAGTTATGAACAGATTTTGATGAAATTTTCAGGAAAGGTGTGTAATGGAACGGGGAACAGATGATTAGATTTTGGTGCTGATCTGAGAATGCGTACCTCCACCAAGGGCTTTGTTTGTATTTGTGCAGCAGGATTACACAAAAACTACCAGATGGATTTGGATGAAATTTTCACCAGAGTTGCTTCTTGGGCTATAGAGGAACCCATAATATTTTGGTGATGATCTGAGAATGCATACCTCAGCCAAGGCTCTTATCTTCTCACAGTGTGTTAGCAACAATACTCCAAAACTGAAGGACAGACTTTGATGCCATTTTCACCACAAGTGGCTATAGGCCGACACAAACCCATTACATTTTGGAGGCGATCCATGGCAAACGGAAGGAGCCTTGGCAGAGGTATGCGCTCTATGAGTGCTTTTCTAGTTTTTTACTATTTTTTCTAATTGCAAGATTTGTAGAGACCAAGGCTCACAAGGTTACAGTGGTGTGAAAAAGTGTTTGCCACCTTCCTGCTTTCTCATTTTTTTGTATGTTTGTCACACTTAAATGTTTCAGATCATCAAACAAATTTAAATATTAGACAGAGATAACAAAAGTAAACACAAAATGCAGTTTTTAAATGAAGGTGTTTATTATTAAGAGTAAAAAAAATTCCAAACCTACATGGCCCTGTGTGGAAAAGTGATTGCCCCCCAATTAAAACATAAATTAATTGTGCTTTATCACATCATTGGAAAGCTGAGTTCAATTTCTCTAGCCACACCCAGGCCTGATTACTGCCACACCTGTTCTCAATCAAGAAATCACTTAAATAGGACCTGCCTGACAAACTGAAGTAGACCAAAAGACCCTCAAAAGCTAGACAACATGCTGTGATCCAAAGAAATTCAGGAACAAATGAGAAACAAAGTAATTGAGATCTGTCAGTCTGGAAAAGGTTACAGAGCCATTTCTAAAGCTTTGGGACTCCAGCAAACCACAGTGAGCGCCATTATCCACAAATGGCGAAAACATGGAGCAGTGGTGAACCTTCCCAGGAGCGGCCATCGGACCAAAATTATCCCAAGAGCGCAGCGGCAACTCATCCCAGAGGTCACAAAAGACTCCACAACAACATCCAAAGAACTGCAGGCCTCACTTGCCTCAGTTAAGGTCAGTGTTCTTGACTCCACCATAAGAAAGAGACTGGACAAAAATGCCCTGCATGGTAGAATTCCAAGACAAAAACCACGGCTGAGCAAAAGGAACATAAAGGCTTGTATCAGTTTTGCCAGAAAACATCTTGATGATCCCCAAGACTTTTGGGAAAATACTCTGTGGACTGACGAGACAAAAGTTGAACTTTGTGGAAGGTGTGTGTCCCATTACATCCAGTGTAAAAGTAACACAGCTTTTCAGAAAAGGAACATCATACCAGCAGTAAAATATGGTGGTGGTAGTGTGATGGTCTGGGGCTGTTTTACTGCTTCAGAACCTGGAAGACTTGCTGTGGTAAATGGAACCATGAATTCTGCTGTCTACCAAAAAATCCTGAAGGAGAATGTCCGGCCATCTGTTCGTGACCTCAAGCTGAAGTGCAATTGGGTTCTGCAGCAGGACAATGATCCAAAACACACCAGCAAGTCCACCTCTGAATGGCTTAAGAAAAACAAAATGCAGACTTTGGAGTGGCCAAGACAAAGTCCTGACCTGAATCTGATTGAGATGCTGTGGCATGACCTTAAAAAGGCAGTTCATGCTCGAAAACCCTCCAATGTGGCTGAATTACAACAATTCTGCAAAGATGAGTGGGCCAAAATTCCTCCACAGTGCTGTAAAAGACTCATTGCCAGTTATCACAAACACTTGATTGCAGTTGTTGCTGCTGAGGGTGGCCCAACCAGTTATTAGGTCTAGGGGGCAATCCCTTTTTCACACAGGGCCATGGAGGTTTGGATTTTTTTCCCTTAATAATAAACACTTTCATTTATAAACTGCATTTCGTATTTACTTGTGTTATCTTTGTCTCTTATTTAAATTTGTTTGATGATCTGAAACATTTAAGTGTGACAAACATACAAAAAAAATGAGAAATCAGGAAGGGGGCAAACACTTTTTCACACCACTGTAAATTTATATATGACCAACTGTGCTTCCCAGGCATGCACAGGATATCTGCAGCCTCACAGTAGATAACATTACGAGATTAAATATAGTTTGTTTTATTAAGATCCACCAACAGCACTTGTATAAAACATTGGCTATTTTTCCTGGGGTCTAACATATACAGTATATTCTCCCTTGTGTCCACGTTGTACAGAGGAGGGAGCACAATAGATGCCTCTGCAAAATGGACCAGTCAGCAGACCATGAACAGGATCCAGCTGGCAAATGTGGGTAAGGCAGTCCCTCCAGAATTTCACGGGATGTTTTTATGATTGTTGTGGCCCAAAAAGCCCAAATTTGTGGGAGCTTTTTTAAAAAGTTGCGATAAAAGTTGTGATGTTTTGAGAGTTTTTTTTGCACTAAAAGTTGTGGGAAGAATTACAAATTTTAAAGCAGATGCTTTTTTCCATAGTTTACTGCAATGATATTCTATATAACACCACAAGAAAAGCACAGGATTGTCAAAAAATTCCTATTAAACAGTGATTTGTAAATTAAGCAGAAACTTCTGCTATACAGAAAAACTCTTGTGCAACAGCAAATGCAGACTTTAACACAGTTAAGTGAGAATGAAGTAGCTACTCATAAATTTTTCATAAAAATGACCAACACTGTCGGCTACTCTTGCTGAGAACTTGAATAAAAAGGATGGACAAATAATTATCCATTACAACAGCTAAATTACACTGAATGCACGTTAAAGAGTATAGATTTGGAAATTATGGCAGCACCTTCATTTGAAAACTCCCTAGCTGCAGCAGTCCCCAACCACTTGGTACCGAGCGCAGAGAAAAAAAGAGAGTTTACTCTGTTCCTCTGTATTGTGTATCGAAGTCTGTGGTTTTCTGAAAAAATACTATTTTCTCTCTCTCCATGCCTGACTCCTACTTGTCTGTCTATCTGCTGCGCATCTTGACACACACCTGTCTCATCATATACTCATCTTTCCTTTACCGGGAGTCATACTGGGAGGAGGGGCTCTCCTTGGGGGTTTGCCAGGGGCGCGCATTGGTTTGTGTCCAGACCGGAGATTCAAAGATTTAAAGCTCATTGACAAGATGTAGTAATGATTTTACCTCTAAAGATGTATAAAATGTTACAACACTGGCTGTAGTGTTATATTTACTTCTTTGTTTGTGGTTTTACGGCATCTCTGTTTATGTGCGCTTCCACAATGGGGTGCTTGTCAGGTAGGCGAACTTTTTTCAGCACAAACCTGACACTTCGTACACATGGTCAAGACAGATCTCGAGAGACGGAAGAAGGGACGTGTGGGAAAACTTGCAGGTGAGTTTTTTTTTTTTTAAATCACACACTCTCTTTTTTGTTGATGTGTTCCGTTAATACTCACTGTAAACACGGAAGTGAGTGTGGTGCAGTGACGCATTTGATTGGTTAGACCGAGCGTTTGAGTGCTACTCAGGAGACAAATTTGATTGGCGAAATTGGTGGAAGTTGACAAGGATTGATCAAAATTGCGGGAAAGTTGCGGTGATTGGACAAAGTTCCAAGGTTGCTCAAAAGATGTGGTGATGGCCTTATTTTGAGTGAATTAGTGCGATTGCAATATTGCAAAATCCTGGAGGGACTGGCAAGTGTGAACAAACAACAGATCTTCTACGTGAATTGTTGTTGTTTTTTTATAATGGACAAGAATCTACATTCAATTTGTTAAACTTCTTTGTTTTTCTACAGATGTAATTCCTGGCATGCAGGCAGTTGGTCAGCTGAACACCACCAAATTTCCACACTTCTGCTGGAATTCCATCCCTTCCTGGAGCTTTGCCATCCTATGTTGTCCTGATAGCTGCCATTAGTTCATCAAAATTTGGTGGTTCATCCAGACTTGATACAGCTGGTCGCTGCACTAGAGCCTCTTTAGTCTCTTCAGTGAGATCTCCAGGGTTGTTTAGTAGTTGGTCAAAGTGGTCTGCAAATCTGTCCAGGATCTTGTCTTTCTCCTGCAAAACCGTTTCTCCATCCATAGCCTTTAGTTGGATCAATCCTCTTGGTTTAGGGCCGTAGATTTCTCTCAAACCTGTGAAGAATGTTTTCATGTCCTTTCTGTCTGCTGCATTTTGAAGTTCCTTCGCTTTTTCATCCCACCAGTTGGACTTCATCTCTCTGGTGTACTTCTGTAGCTCACTCTGAGTCTTTGAGTATTTCTTCTTCTTCGACCTTGTGTTACACTGTAGGTTTTCCTGCCTAGCTGTATTCCTCGCTTCTAGTAGTTTCTTATGGTGTTCATCATACTCATCAAACCAATCTTGATGTTTCTTCTCAGGGTGGCCTAATACATCACCCGCAGTCTGGTACACCGTATCCTTCAGTGTTTCCCATTTCTCTTCTATGTCATTCTCTGAGTTGTTGCTGTCCCAGTCTTTCAAGTTTTCATCCATTTCCTGTGTAAGTTCTTCCTGCTTCTTTTGGCCTTTCAATGCACTAGTGTTTAGCTTCCATGGCGGCTTTGCACCCATCCTGCAGTGCTGTTTTCGTCTCCAAATCCTTAATCTAGATCCCAGCGTAACATGATCAGTACCACAGCCTGCTCCTCTCATTGCTCTGGTGTCCAATACATTATTTCTCTCTGCCTGACTGTGATGTAGTCTAATAAGTACCAGTGCTTGGATCTTGGGTGCATCCATGTCTTCTTGTGTGTGCCCTTGTGCTTAAATAGAGTGTTGGTTATCACAAGGTTGTACTCTGAACATAGCGCAAGTAGAAGTTCTCCATTAGCATTGCACTTGCCTACTCCATGACTGCCTAGCACTCCTTTCCATTACTCAGTGTCCAAACCAACTCTGGCATTAAAATCTCCAACGAGTATCAGCCTGTCATCAGTCGATACATGCCTGATAGTCTCACGTAAATCACTGTAGAACCCAGTCTAGCATTCTCTGAAACAGTACTCCCTAGATACTTGAAAGTCTTGCACTTGACTAGTGGCTCTGTACCAGTGCTGATCTCTTCTGGTAGTGATGCTGATAACTGGAACTTTGGTGGTTGATAAAGGCACTCTGTCTTCTTGATGTTGATTTGGAGGCTGAACTGGCTAATGAACATCTCATGGAAAGACAAGATAACCAACATAGAAGTGTTGAAACGAGCTGGTCTACCATCAATGGAGAACATGCTAATACAGATGAACCTGAGATGGCTCGGACATGTTGAGAGGATGGACCACCAGCGTCTCCCTCGGCAGTTACTCTACTCACAGTTATGCGAGGACAAATGCAATCAGGGTAGACCAAGGCTCAGATTTAAAGACACTGTAAAAAGAAACTTCAAGAAGTTGGACATAGACAGGAGTTCCTGGCAGCGGAAGGCTAAGGACAGAGCTGTGTGGAGGAATCTGATCAGACCTAAATGAAACAGTCATTGTTGCCCACGACAGACTGCTATGATGATGATGATGAATTGCTGGCATGATGATGATGATGTCATTCATCATCATCATTCAAATGATGATGAATGACATCATCACTTGAAGACTTCTGAGGACAATAAGTTTCAGGTAGGATTTCAGTAAGACCTGAAAAGAAAGTGTAGAACAAAGAAAAAGTAGGGCTCCATTTCTATCTTTGCCTTGGGCCCCAAATGGACTAAGTCCACCCCTGACCTGCGCACCACTTATGTGCACACTTGCATATAAACACTTCATAGAATTAAAATTAACAGGCTATTTACATTTTATTAGAGCACAAAAATCCAGGTGGAGAGTGGCTACATCACTCTTCCTTATTGTTATCACGTGATCGCGATCAGTTCATCTCAGTCATTCCTGGGTCTTTCTTGAGATCTCGCATTATTTTGTATAATTCTCACGTGATCTTGTCCATGCCGCTGCAAAACACAAATGGAGCTGGTAGGGACAGATGCAAGGGTCCATCTGTACTGCATCTGCAACAGACTGCGTCCGGAGTCGGTGTGAATCCAGGGTTACCTTGGATTCTCACTGATTCTGGATGCAGTCCATTGGGCAGCACGGTGGTGCAGTGGTTAGCACTGTTGCCTTACAGCTAGAAGGTTCCTGGTTTGAATCCCCAGGCTGGCAGGGGTTGGAACCTTTCTGTGTGGAGTTTGCATGTTCTCCCTGTGCTGTGTGGGTTTACTCTGGGGGCTCCGGTTTCCTTCCACAATCCAAAGACATGCATGTTAGGTGAATTGGTTGTTCTAAATTGTCCCTAGATATCTGTCTCCTATAGGCCCTTAGAATAGAGGGTTAGTACTAGTGAAAGCGCTTTGAGTGGTCTTTGTGACTAGAAAAGTGCTATATAAGTGCAGGTTAGTTAGTTAGTTAGTAAACTGGAGTGGTGGCCTAGTTGATAGAGCATCTGCCCCACAACTGGTAGGTCTTGGGTTCAAGCTTCGGCCGGGTCATACCAGATAAAAATATATAAAAATGGTGCTTCCTGCCTTCTACCTTGATGCTCAGCAAAAATGGAATGGGGGAAGGAGAAGTTGTTTGTGGCGGCGCCTTGCACGGCAACGACCCCTCTGATTCTAGATGTGATTAACATTGTAGATAGGAGAAACGCAATTTCGTTCTACTGTACATGATTGGCTATATGGACTGAATGACAATTAATTTGGTTTGTGCAACACTCCTTGGTTCAGATGTAAATATTATGATTGTTTTGGAACTGTAAAAAAAATTACTTTTCATCAGTACATTATTTCATTAATTCTGCATCTTGCTAAACGCTTTACTGATGTATTTTTTAATGTTTTCATGAAAATGCTATCTAGTACCCCTTTAATTTTGTATTGAATGATTGTTTTATCAAATATATTTAATTAATAAACTAAATCATGAATGATCTATTTATGTACCCATTATATTCATTTTATACTGTATTTTGTTTATTTAATGGAACTACTACCGGCGCTCTATAGTGGAGATGAATCCCGGCTTTGTGCACAAACACGTTTCAGCCACATTTGCGTCCACATTATTGCGCGTCTCCTCCTCCCGCGTGACTCCGGGACAATCAGCAGCAGGTGTGATAGTCGGAACCTCACACTGCCGAGCAGACTCGGACCCCAGCACGTGTCCTCTGCCCCGATCATGTTGTTCTTGGCCTGGCTCCTTCTCAGATGTTTTCTCGGTTCACTTGGAGGTCCGGTTCAGCGCGTGACATGGCCGGAGGCGGTAATCACAGCAGGAGTGAAACAGGATGAAGGCTCGCGCCCCGATTACTACCGCCTGCCCGTGTTCCTGCACGCGCCTGAGCCGCTTGTGTCACAGCGGCTGTTTCAGCCCACGCCCGAGAAAGGCCCGCTTCCCGCCGGACTGTCTGAACTGCTTTTGCCGCTAACGACACCCAGCAGCAGTGTCCGAGGCGCAGACGCACGTGCTGTGGAGGTCTGGTGTGGGCTGGACCGCGTCTCTGTGCGCCTGGACCGCTCCCAGCTGCGTGTTTGGACCGTCCCGTTCCGGTTTCGACTGGGCTCGTGTGAGCCCAGCAGAATCACACCCCGCTTCCTGTATTTCTACTACCCACTGAAGGAGTGCCACGGCGAGTCAAAGGTCAGGTCACTGCCCTACCCTTGAAATCTCACTTCATATTTTAGTCCAGTTTCCTAACCGGGTAACATTCATGCCCAGTTTTCAGAGTAGGATCATAATTAATTACATTTTTCTTTTAAATGTGACAAGACACTGGTTTATATAAATCAGAGGTTTGGGCAGTATTTTTTTTTCCAATTACCAAAGCATAAGTGATGGTAGTCACACAAAGGGAGTGACAAAGTAGGCTATTAACAATAGTGAATATTCAGCAGTGAGTAGCTCTGATCAGCTTTTGAATAATGAGAAAATAATGTTCTGTCTAATAAAAATAGGGCTGAATATCATCATTAATTGGCATCAAACTGGGGATTCTAAATTGTCCTTAGATATGAATGTGAGAGTGAATGAATGGTTGTCTGTCTCTCTGTGTTGGCCCTGCGATGGACTGGCGATCTGTCCAGGGTGTGCCCTGCCTCTCGCCCAAAGATGCTGGGATAGGCTGTAGCCCCCCCGCGACCCAAAAAGGATTAAGCGGAAGAAGATGGATGGATTTCCAGAACTAACTTGATTTCGATTCGCAAGGTCCTGTGTAGATTGATTCAGTCAAGGATATTGCTATAACTGCTACGCTTGCGTAGCAAGACCAAATGCTGTGAATTGTTCCAGGAACCATCACTCTGTATGTGATATCTAGAGGATGAACCTCTTGCAAGTTTCACGTGTAAAAAGGCATTATATTTAAAAAAAAAAAAATATATATATATATATATATATATATATATATATATATACAGTACACTACCGTTCAAAAGTTTGGGGTCACTTAGAAATTTCCTTATTTTTGAAAGAAAAGCACTTTTTTTCAATGAAGATAACTTTAAACTAATCAGAAATGCACTCTATACATTGCTAATGTGGTAAATGACTATTTTAGCTGCAAATGTCTGGTTTTTGGTGCAATATCTAGATAGATGTATAGAGGCCCATTTCCAGCAACTATCACTCCAGTGTTCTAATGGTACATTGTGTTTGCTCATTGCATCAGAAGGCTAATGGATGATTAGAAAACCCTTGTGCAATCATGTTAGGTCTGCAATGCTGTAATTGCTGCAAATGGAGGATTCTTTGACGAAAGCAAAGTTTGAAGGAAAAAATTATTATTTCAAATACAAATCATTATTTCTAACCTTGTCAATGTCTTGACTATATTTTCTATTCATTTTACAACTCATGGTGGTAAATAAGTGTGACTTTTCATGGAAAACACAAAATAATTGTCTGGGTGACCCCAAACTTTTGAACGGTAGTGTGTATATATATATATATTAGGATTTTTAATGAATATTGGATTATTCAGTTCAAGTTAAAGCTGATTTGCATCAGAAAATCAATATGTTAAACCCACCCTGTCAATATGTACCCTCCAGTGTAATGTTATGTATGGAAATACTTGGGTAATGAATGAGGCAAGATGAAGCTGGCGAACTCGGCTTTATTGATGAACTATGTACAAAGCAATACACGGTAAGCACCAGCAGGATCATCCGGCATGAGGCCCTAAGATGGTGGCCCTTCCACTATCTAGGGCAGTGCCATGATGTTACAGGAAGTCCACGCCACCACACTGCACTTCACAATAAAGTTCCCCTTTTCCATATATCACCCCCCCCTTAGAAAAGTCCAAAACCCCACACACAATTGAAACCCATCCTAATTTGATTTAGATTTTGTATACTTTATTGATCCCCAGAGGGGAAATTGAGGGCATCCACCTGGATGGATGAAGCAGCCATTGTACGGCGCTATCCCTTAACCATTCGCACACACATTCACACCTAGGGCCACTTTAGTCTCCAATTAACCTAACCTACATGTTTTTGGTCTGTGGGAGGAAACCGGAGAAATCCCAGAGTAAACCCACGCAGATACGGGGAGAACATGCAAACTCCACACAGATCACTGTTGGTCAGGGGCTGGGATCGAACCAGGGATCCCATGGCCAAGGGTGAGTTGCTGTGCTGCCGCAGTGCTAACCTCTGCACCACCGCACCTGGGACCCAAATCGTGATCTAAAATACCAAAAACTCATGTACTAAACTGGCCTAACACACTCACACAAAACAACCTAAAATAGGACTGGTGGGTGGACTGCTACACAGCCCGCACGGCACGATGGATTATTCTGCCACCACATAAACTAAAAGTCTTTATTCAAACTAAAAATATCTGCCCTGTTCCTATCCTAACACAAAAATATATATACAACCCCACAACATAACATGCACTCACAGAACTATAAAGTGCTACTGCACAGTCACTTGGGTGGGAAAGATGGAACCAGCATGGGAGGACCCCAGGGCAGCCCCTCAGTAGGCGCACCCCTGGAGGCAGCAGGACCCCGGGGCGATGGGTGATCTTCTGGAAGACTGAGCCCAGATTCCACACCGCCATCACTGACTCCAGTCCAGCCCCACTACCTGGAGTGTCCTTCTGGACACGCCGCAGCTGGTTCGTATGCCTCATCGAGCCGTCGGATAACTGGAAACACGCCGCTTCCAACTTCGCCACGATCCGCAGATGTGCTTGATGTTTAGCTGGCTGTTGTTTGGCCCATCTTTGCTGTGGACGTTCATCACCCTGAACCTGAACCAAGTCCATAACCCGAAGTGGAATTTTACTCGGCCTGATGTGCTGCTGCTGAGCATGCAGTAACTCCATGCTCGTCGGTCTGGCCCCGTCCTCTTCTATAAATGTTGTAGTGTTCACCGTCGTAGCTGCCGACCCCCCCACCCAACTGTGGCCTAGTACTGGAGGCATCTGGGGCTAGCATGGTGTCGCTCATTGGCATGGGTACCGACGTCTGGGCAAGAACTGATCGGCTTGAAAGCGAGGGTGTCCGTTAGCTCTTCGTACCATTCGCTCCCATTGTCCATCGGAGGCGGGTGGGGTGATTTCTCCCATAGGTTCCCTGGGTAAGACAAATGGCACACCCTGGTATAGTGATTCAAGCATCCACATCTACTACAACGTTTTCCTCTAGCCTAGCATTTGTTTGCTTTATAGCGGTGCGTCGCGGACCCACAACCCCTGCAACCACAGTTTCCCAGGGCAGACCTTTGGCTGGCAGCATTAATTTCCAAATAATCTTTGTCCAAGCTATCCGCGCTATAAGGGTCTGCAGCATTAGCTGAGGCAGGCGGCTTCTGTGGCTGGCACCAATTTAGCTCTACAGCTAGCTTATCAATGGCTTCCAACCAGAGAGCTAGCTCAACTGCTTCAGCTAATGTCAACTCATTAGGTGTCACTAATATCCTAGCACGCAGCTCAGTGTTGCACGTGTGCTCTGCTAATTGGTCGTGTACCATCTCGTCTTCAAGCAGTCCAAAACGACACTCGCTAGCTAGCTGCTTCAAGTCAATGGCATACTGGCGGATAGGCTCACCTATACGGTGGTGTCTCCGGCAAAAGCAAATTCTCAAAACAGTCACGCTGTCTGGGGTGGAAAAACGTTTAGCTAGCAGCTCCACAACGTCCTCATACAAGTCCGCCGAGCGTCCATAGGACCCTCCGTCCTTCAATACCCAGGTTGTGGACGAGAAGTGCCCACACCCTCACCTTATTGAGCTTCCTGACATCCAGCGCTGTAATATAGGCCTCCAACCAATGCGACCATGGAACTGGTGGCTCGAGGAAAGAACGGAGTGGTGTAATGCACGCCTCCATACTTTAATCCTCAACTGCCAAATGTTATGTATGGAAATACCTGGGTGATGAATGAGGCAAGATGAAGTTGTCGAACACAGCTTTATTGATGAACTAGAAAAGCACTCAGAGAGCGCAGACCTCCGCCAAGCGCCATAGTTGCCCCCCATACAGTGTTTGTGTGTACGTTTTCAGATTCCTTGACCATGAAAACATATGACTAGCAATTGGATTCACAATGATAGGATTAGTGGTTCATTAGTAAAAGCATTACCTCCTTGGCGGAGGTAATAAACTGAAGTGTTGGTGTTGTGTCCATCTTGTGCATCTGCAAACTCCTAGGCTGCGGGCGTTGCAATTGAATGAATGAATTAATCTTTATTTCGAATAGATTAAGAGTACAGGTTAAAAGAAAGTGAATAATATAACAAAGGGGGTAATAAAATCCAACAAGGTCAAATTAGACAATAACTCCTGTGATTATACAGTTCAACATAAGTTATCCGAAATGTGTGATGGGTGAATCCGCAGCTTATATTGCCCACCCATGTTCCATCCAAGAATTCAAAAGAAAAAACAAAAGAAATCATGACAAAACCGCGTACAACCCACAGGCCAATGGGTTATGCGAGCGTTTTCATAGATCACTGAAAGCAGCACTCAGGGCTTCACTGACGGATGCAAATTGGGTAGACAGGTTGGCGTGGGTTTTATTGGGGTTGCGCTCCGCGGCAAAAGATGATTTGGAATCTTCCCTGGCAGAGAGCTTCTTTTTGCGCAGGCACTATGGCTGGCCGGGGAATTTCTGCCAAATAATCCAGCGGCGGACAGCTGCCCGTCTGAGCTTTTGCAGCGTAGCGCAAACACAGGCACACAGGCACGCTGTCGAGCCCTGCCCAGCACTGTGTTCCGCGTGCTTTTCTGCCTAAAACTTTGAAGAAGGCGGAGTTTGTGTTCGTCAGACACGACGAGCAGCGCCCTCCATTGGGCCTGCACACATGTTGAAAATCGCCGTATCTGACAATGTTAAAGAATCCTTTAAAAAATTCCTGTATCCAGACGGTGATCCGGATCATCCCCAAAATTTAATCAGTTCTTCCTTGTACCATTTCCAACAACGCCTGAAAGTTTCATTGAAATCCGTCCAAAACTTTTTGTTATCTTGCTAACCAACAGACAGACAGACAGACAGACGCTGGCAAAAACATAACCTCCTCCTGGCCTCCGGCCTGGCGGAGGTAACTATGTACAGGCCAATACATTGTAGGTACCAGCGGGATCATCCGGCATAAGAGGCTGTAAGATGGTGGCCCTCCCACTATCTAGGGCAGTGCGGTGACGTGACAGGAAGTCCACGTCACCACACTGTGCTTCACAATAAAGTGCCCCTTTTCCATATACCACATAATGAAATGAATGTATAAACAGTAAGTAATAAATACTTACTGAGCCAGAAGGAAAGAAGTAATTTTAAACTAAATAAAATGACACTGAGTATCAAGTATAGATCAGCACATTTCCAACAAATTTTCTTTATGTACAACATTTTTATGATTAACCTGGTTACCCATAAGAGCTTTGGCTTGGCCAAATTCAAGTTTTGGTGTTGCATTTAAATGGGTGGCTATTCACATAGTTCAGTGTTCATTGAGAGGTAAATGAGGTGCAACACATGAGCGTGGGGGTTTATATGAGAATGAATTTATTCGGTAATAATAAACACATACAGTACAATAAGAGCACACAAAAGAACAACCGAAAGGGTGTAGGCTGAAGCTAGTGCTTATATAGTGCCTACCCTGTTACAATTTTAAAATCAATAACATAAAAATTTAAGTCTTACCCAAAATCAACAAAGAAAATCAAATAGAACAAGTAGACAAAAAAAACCCTTTAAGTTATTACAAATTTATCTCCCAGCACTTACAGTGAGATACTGGGAGATTTTCTCATCTTTGTACAATTTTTTTAAATTGCTTCAGAGTTGAACATGTTTTAATATTTTTAGAGCAACAGTTCCACAGTTTAACTCCAGTGACAGACATGCAATGATACTTTGTATTTGTTCTAACCTTTGGCTTATTAAAAACAGAGTTACCTCTTAGCTCATATTTGCTTTCCCCTTTTTTTTAAACAGTCTCTGAATATTTACAGGTAATTGGTTATTATTTGCTTTGTACATGATTTGAATGGCATTATAATCTACCAGATCTCTAAATTTAAGAGTATGTAATTGAATGAATATTGAATTTGTTGGTTCACTGTAAGGTTTCTTTGATACAATGCGTACAGCTTTTTTTCTGTAGTAAAAAGATTAAGTTTGTGTTTGTTTTATGTGTTTCCCCAGATCTCCACACAGTATGTCATAAAAGGAACTATCAGTGTATTATATAAAATGCAAAGAGATTTCTGACACAGGAGATCCTTAACTTTATACAGTACAGCAATGGATTTAGACATTTTAGTTTTGACATAATTTATGTGTGATTTCCAGTGTAGTTTATCAACAATGACCCCTAGGAACTTGGTTTCGAAAACTGTCAATTTCAACATTGTTTATTTTAATTTTTCTGTGATTATATAATTTGCAGTTCCCAAATATTACACATTTTGTTTTTCCAAGGTGAATAGATAATTTATTGGCAGTGAACCATTGATTGATTTGTTTAAGTTCATTTTCTACTGAATCCAGAAGCTGCTTAAGATTTTCTCCACTACAAAAAAAAGTTGTCATCTGCAAGTAAAATACACTTGAGCAATTTAGACACAGAACATAAATCATTAATATACAAAATAAACAGCAATGGACCAAGCACAGAACCCTGTGGTACCCCACACGTCATCTTCAGCAACTCAGTCTGTATTATTCACATGAACATATTGATACCTGTCTTCTAAATAGCTGTGTAACCAGTCAAAAGCAATTCCTCTGATGCCATACTTATGTAATTTACTGAGGGGTAATTTATGGTCAACTGTATCAAATGCCTTTTGTAAGTCCAGAAATATTCCAACTGTGTGTTCTCTTCTATCTGTTGTATCCATAATCTGTTCAGCAAAGTCCATGAGTGCCAGTGAGGTGGTCTGGTTCTTTCTGAATCCATACTGTTGTTCAGAGTATATTGTGTTTATCAGCGAAATCATTTAGTCTCTTAACAAATATTTTTTCCAGTATTTTGGAGAACTGAGGTAACAAGGAGATGGGTCTGTAGTTTGACAATAAGTGTTTGTCATCAGTCTTATACAGAGGAGCAACTCTTGCTATTTTCATTTTCTTTGGAAATTTACCAGCAGTAAGTGACATGTTGCATATGAAAGTGAAGTGTTTAACAATACAATCAATAATACATTTAACCAAGAACATACTGAAATCATTACAATCAGCTGATTTTTTTTGTCTTTGAATTTAACAATGTCAAGAATTTCTTTTTCATCGGTTTCTTTCATAAACATTGAATAAGCATTTATGTTGACGACATTCAGCGCCACTTGTATTTGCTGATGATACAGTGGAGTTGGTGATTTTTTTTCCTATATCAACAAAATATTCATTAAACGTGTTGGAGATCAAGCTATTTTCACTGATTATTCCATTATCTGAATTTAAGTGAGAGATGTGGTTGGAATTTAGTTTTCCTCTGTTATATTATTTAACGCCTTCCATATATTACATGTATTAGTTTTGTTATTTTCCATTAATTTACTGTAATATGTTTTTTTACTCGATCTTAAAATACTAGTGAGTTTATTGTTATAAGTCTTATTTCTTTTCTGCTTCCACAGTTCTTAATTTCAGAAACATTTTGCATAACAAGTTTTTCTTTTTACAAGCATTTTGCAGGCCCTTGGTGATCCAAGGCTTATCTCTGTATTTAACTTTAGTTTCCTTTACCAGAATGCTGCAGGTCCGATCTAGGGTTCAGACCCACAACAGGTAATTCCTGTATAAACAGGGAAAATGATGAAACAGGTGGCTACTTGGTGTTTTTGCTGTGTAGTTTCCTCCATAGAATGAGGACAGTTACCGTCAGTTGATTAACAGCTGGACAGAAGCACAGCCAACAGTATCACCTAAATTAATTTATCCCAAATGACGCATTATAAAAGCTTTTACATAAAAATATTAAGATTTAAAGGCATACATTACTTCAATTAAAATAACTCATGAAATGTGACCACACTTTTGTGGGTGTCACACACTCCCCGACAATGTAGCAGGGCTTGGATATTTTTCTTTGTAAGATAAGCCTTCGGTCTTGCCATCCTACCCGATAGCCCAGACATATGACGAAGATGGGAGATTGTTGTCACATCTATCTATAAATGCACAAAATCTGTGTGTGTGTCTGTCTGTTTCACGCATATCTCTTGAACCGTTCATCAGACTGGCTGAAGATTTTAAACATGCTTTGCTGAGGTTACGAGGGTGTGCGTCCTCGAGTATAGAGTCACTCAGTCAAAATATGTAATTTTTATCAATAAAAGTTTAGCCACCGCTCTGTTACCGCTGTCTCTTCATGTCCTTCAGTGTGTGAGGGGTGTTGGATTACTCTGTGCTGATTGGATAATATGGAGCCATCACGGCCATGCTGATTGGATAATATGCGGCATGACAACCAGTCACCACAGCGTTTCGCAAACAAAAAAAGGAAGTGAAAAGTGACAAATTTGACAAGAAAGAGAGAATAGTGAAGATGTAATGCTTAAAAAAAAAAAGCTATACTGTAATGTTGCCGTGATTGCATATGTCTAAAGAATAATTCGGGGAATGCCACGGGGACCTGGGGTCTGCCTTCGCCAACAAAGTGGGCGGAACGCAATTCTTCACATGAAGCATACCCAGGCTGCTCGGTCAGTGGTAGACGGGAGTCCCTTTGCAGGACCACGACTCGCTGTTGCCAGTGGTGATCCTCTCAATGTGCTCACAAGGCTATCTAAAGATTAAAACTTAATAATTGTGAAGCAGAATGCCCAGATCAACTGCATATCATATGTGGCCACATGCACGGTTTGACTAAATGACGACCCAGACTGGACACAAAAATGCTCAACTAATGAAATTAATAATTTTTATTTAAATATTTACTGACAGATGGGCAACACTGATGGGGACCGAGTCTGACAAATCAACACACATGCCGGGAGAAGCAGTGGCCAGACACAACCTGGCTCAAAGGCACGCTAACTGATGGCGATTTAAAAAAAAAAAAATAAAAAAATGTTATTTTAAATAAAGTGGAAAAAAAAGATAATGTATGGAGTGTGCTTTTGCCCTGAGGCTGATTTATCATGGAAAACAGCTGAGCTCTGTGGTTCAAGCGATCAGCTGACTGGATCCACCTCATCCAGTGTTCTGACTGGTACAGACTGCAAAGGTTAAAAAAAAAAAAAAAAAAAAAAACATGGGGGGAAGGCCCTACAGCCTTTGCTCCACGAACGCAGGACGTGTTGACCATACGCTGGATAAATTTTCAGCATGGGGCACATATGGTCTGAGGAGGCAATGGTCGTGCTAAAGGGCTGTTTTGAAATCACTGCCTGGGAGCAGCTCTGCGATCCACATGGTAAGGACATCGATGGCCTCACTCACACCATCACAGACTACATCGGCTTCTGTGTGGACAACACCGTACCCACCAAGACCATACGGTGTTGCTCGAACAGCAAACCCTGGATCAACCCTGAGATAAAAACACTTCTGAGAGAGAAGAAGAGGATCTTCAGGTTGGGGAACAGGGAGATGCTGAAGTCCGTACGGAGGGAGCTGAGGAGGAAGATCAGAGAAGGCAAGGACAGCTTCAGGAAGAAGATGGAGGACAAGCTGCAACAAAGCGACATCGGTCGGGGTCTGGAAAAACCTTAAAACCATCTCTGGGCTCCAGAATACCTCCCCCCAGGCCACGGGGGGCAGGGAGTGGGCGAACAATCTGAACCTGTTTTTTAATAGGTTTGACCAATCGCCCTCCCCCCCCGACTGCACAACAACCACTGCTGCCTCTGAAGTCATTGAGACCTGCTGTCCACACCCCACTCCACCAACACCCCCCCCCCCCACTCCTAGTACACAGCCCCCCAACCTGACCCTCACTAAGACCCAGGTGAGGACGGAGCTGAGGAAGATCAAGGCGAGGAAGGCCTCGGGACCGGACGGCATCAGCGCGAAGCTCCTCATGTCCTGTGCAGACCAGCTGTGTGGGATTGTGGAGCACATCTTCAACCTGAGCCTGAAGCTGGGGAGGGTACCACAGCTGTGGAAAACATCTTGTGTGGTACCTGTACCAAAGACTTCCCACCCCAAAGATCTGAACAGCTACAGACCAGTGGCCCTGACGTCTCACATGATGAAGACCCTGGAGAGACTGCGCCTTGCTCACCTCCGCCCCCTGGTGGGACCAGCGATGGATCCACTCCAGTTCGCCTACCAGCATGGCATTGGGGTGGAGGATGCAGTGATCTTCCTCCTTCACCATTCTCTGTCCCACCTGGAGAAGCCCGGGAATGCGGTGAGGATCATGTTCTTTGACTTCTCTAGTGCTTTCAACACCATTCAACTGATGGTCCTGAAGGACAAACTGCTGTGCGCAGGGGTGGACCAGCACCTGTCATCATGGATCCTGGACTACCTCACTAACCGGCCACAGTTTGTGAGAACCCAGGATTGTGTGTCTGACACGATCATCGGTAGCATGGGGGCCCCCCAGGGAACGGTTTTGGCTCCTTTCCTGTTCACCCTTTATACTGCGGACTTCTCACACAACACAACACACTGCCATCTACAGAAGTTCTCCGACGACTCTGCGATCGTCGGCCTCATCTCCAACGGAGATGAAGCTGAGTACAGAGGACTTATCCAGGACTTCGTGGACTGGTGCCATCGGAACTGCCTCCAGATCAACGTGAAGAAAACTAAGGAGCTGGTGGTGGACTGCCACCGGCAAGGACAACCCCTCACAGCACCAGTAAACATACAGGGAACAGACATTGAGATGGTAACATCCTACAAGTACCTTGGTGTTCATCTTAACAATAAACTAGACTGGTCACACAATACCGACGCACTCTACAAGAAGGGACAGCGCAGGCTGTTCCTACTGAGGAGGTTCAGGTCTTTTGGTGTACAAGGGGCACTGCTGAAGACATTCTACGACACGGTGGTGGCATCAGCTATCACTTTTGGAGTGGTCTGCTGGGGCAACGGCATTGCAGCAGCCGATAGGAAGAGACTGAACAAACTGATCAAGAAAGCTAGGTCTGTCCTGGGGCAGCGCCTTGACCCAGTGGAGGAGACAGGAGAGAGAAGGATGGTGGCTAAACTGTCATCTCTGCTGGAGTCCGAGTCCCACCCTATGCAGTTCATATTGAACGCACTGAGGAGCTCATTTAGCAGTAGACTACATCATCCTAGGTGCGCAACTGAGAGGTTTCACAGGTCCTTCCTACCTATGGCTGTCAGACTGTATAACCTAAGCAGGGCTGCTTGCAGAGATAGCAAAAAAAACGTGACGACCTAATAGTATTAAATGCAAAAGATGCAACAGACTTACACAAGTGGTCCCCTCCAGTATACAACTAGGACAATATCGGTCGCTACGGAGGGTGACAATATGTATGGGTACATATTCATACTATGTAGGATAACTAAGTAGACAGTTATGCTGTTTATTCCATCTTGCTACAATGCTCCACACTTTGTATATATATTTATATATTTATGTGTATGTATGTATATCCACTGCTCTTATTTATATTTTCCGTATCTTCTTAATTATTGCTCTGAGTGTTGCTATCCCTGTGCTGTTGCAATCCTGGAATTTCTCCATTGTGGGACTAATAAAGGCTTATCTTATCTTATATTTTTTCCAGTTTATAAAATTTTCTCACCGGGTGTGAGGTGTGTGTGTGTGGGGGGGGAAATTGTATTTTGGTTAATGTTTAGAGGGTCAAAAATGCAATTGTTTAGGCTGAATTATAATAAATACTGTAAATGAATAATATTTTTGATTTTTTTTTTTTTGATTTTGTATACTTTATGATCCCCAGAGGGGAAATTGAGGGCATCCACCTGGATGGATGAAGCAGCCACGATACGGCGCTATCCCTTAACGGTTAAGGGATAGCGCCGTATGTGAATGTGTGTGTGAATGGTTAAGCCTTAACCATTCACACACACATTCACACCTAGGGCCACTTTAGAGTCTCCAATTAACCTAACCTGCATATTTTTGGTCTGTGGGAGGAAACCGGAGAAATCCCGGAGTAAACCCACGCAGATACGGGGAGAACATGCAAACTCCACACAGATCACTATTGGTCAGGGGCTGGGATTGAACCAGGGATCCCATGGCCAAGGGTGAGTTGCTGTGCTGCCGCAGTGCTAACCACTGCGCCACCGCACCGCCAATAATAGTAATAAAAGATAATCTTCTCGCATCATTAAAAAAACCAAACTGCTTACAATAGAACCACGGCCAGTCATGCCCTCAAGGTTGAGATCATTATTTGGCCTCAGTATCATCCCAGCACGACGATATAAGCACCGCCTCAACCTTAGCATTAAAGTTTTAAAAAAAAAAACCTTTTAATAACAAAATATTGCTGAAATATAAAATGATGGACTACAATGGGTCTCAAATACTTGTAAACGTGTCCTGTTGCAGTACTGCATGAGTTTATTGACAATACACAGAAGAAATTCAATATTACACTGAACTCCATCACTGAACAGTGATATAAACTAAAATCCATCTATAAATGCAAGAAATCTGTGTGTTTGTGTCTGTCTGTTCCACGCATATCTCTTGAACCATTCGTCAGACTGGCCTCAGATTTTAAACGTGGTTTCCTGAAGTTACGAGGGTGTGCATCTCCAAATATGGAGTTGCTCAGTCAAAATATGTCATTTTTATCAAAAGTTTTGGCCACCGCTCTGTGTCTTAAAAAGTGTGGGTGGGGTTTCAGATCGAGTCTGTGCTGATTGGACAATACGCGGCATCGTGACTATGCTGATTGGATAACACACAGCATCACGACCTGTCAGTCGCCACATTGTTCCCAGGACAAAACTAGGAAATGAAAGTTAGAAAGATAGAAAAAGATAATACTGAAGATTTAATGCTTAAAAAAAACATACTATAAAGTTGGCGTGATTGCGTAGATCTAAAGGATAATTCGCCATATGTGGAGAATGAAGTGCGCAAGCAGACTGGGCGGAGTGTCAGTGGAGACCAGGTCTGACAAATCAACAGAACAGTGAAAAAAAGATTGCATGGAGTATGTTTTTGCCCTGAGGCTGATTTATCATGGAAAACAGTTGAGCTCTGTGGTTCGAGCGATCAGTTGATTGGATCCATCTGTGTTCTGACGGCATATCTATCAGAACAGCTGATATACGTGCAGGACATACAGGAGAATCGAAATGGCATTCCTCTCTCTCTTCAGTGGTGTGCACAATATAAAAAAAGAAAAGGAATAAGACTGGAAAAACAACAACAGTAGTCCATGTACAGTAATGCTACCCATAGTGCAAATAGCAACAAAAGATAGACTTAAGGTTTAATGCTTAAAGAATTATACCATAAAGTTGCTATGATTACGTAGGTCTAATGGATAATTCGGCATGAAGAACACCAGGTGCGCTGGGGGGGAGCAGCCGCTGAACCAGTGGATCGCAGTCCTTCAGAGGCACACAGGTAAAGCACCAGCCAATGGGTCTCATATATTTGTAAACGTGTCCTGTTATATAGTACTGCTTGTCTATTGACGATACACAGAAGAAATTCATTATTACACTGAACTGCATCACTGAACCGCGATTTAAACTGAAGCACCCTCAAGGATTGGCTTATGCACAAGGTTTAGAGTAAAACAGGGTTTATTCTTCTTCTTGACAACCCGTGAGAACTGGTCACAAAAAGAAATACATCAAAGTAAATGTAAAACTACATCTTGCAGTTTACATCAATAAAATAAAGACATAAAACATGAAATAAAACATACAAAAGGTTAGACAAACCTCATAAGCTGACATCCACGAGGGGCTAAATGATCTCGTTTAACCTCCGTTTGTCCTCCTCTTTCTTCTTTCATGTTATTTTCTTTGTTTTAATCATCCTTTCTACATGTTTTGTTATCAAATCTGCAGAGTTTGGCGGCAAGTGTGATGCGCTGCTTGGGCGGAATGTGCAGGTAATTAAGGTCGGGCGGAACCTAAGGCTAAAATAATTAGTTCCATGTACACTAAAGTTGACCACTGTATGGCGTAGTTGCGAAGAGAAAGCACAAACAACTAAGGCATAAATAAGGAGTAAATTATGAGAGACTGTTACACACCCACCAAATCACTTGTGATTTTAAGGACAAACTTATTACTTGTGAACTAGTGAACAGATTATTAATTAACAGTTACAGTAATTATGAATGAGTTATGAATGAGTATTGCAATGACAGAGGGAGAGGTGAGGGGTCTTCACTCTGCTTCCAATAGGATTACTGTCTTCTGAATGGGCCTTTCCAAGTGGACAGGTTTGGAGATTTGCTTTCCATGTCCATCCAGGGTTGGATCACTCATCAGTAATTTCACCTTCCTCACTCTTCCATCCTTACTAGGATACACTTCAATGATCTTGGCCAGTTTCCACTGGTTTCTTGGGCTTATCTCATCTTGTAGGAGGACTATATCATCGATCTTGGCATTTCTGTATTCTTTAGTCCATTTCTGTCTACTTTGTAGATTTAACAAGTACTCCTTTTTCCACCTTGTCCAAAATGTATTGGCGAGAAGTTGAACACAACGCCATCTCTTCCTGAGATAAAGATCCTCTTTAACAAACTTTTCTGGAGGTGGGGAGATGATCGTAGACTTCATGGTCAGTGTGTGGTTCAGTGTGTGGTTCAGTGTTAAGGGTTCTGGGCTTGATGGATCACATAGCTGGTCAGTAGTGAGTGGTCTACTGTTTATCACTGCCATGACTTCATAGAGAATTGTCCTTGGAGAGGAACTGTCAAGTTGTTTGGCTGATTATTCCAGGACTGACATCAGTATACTTCTTATGGTGTGAATTTGTTTTTCCCAGACACCATCCATATGACTTGATGCTGGGGTGTTCATGAGAAACTCACATTCTTGTTCTCCAAGTGTGGTTTAATCCATTTCCTTGAGTGCTTCAACAAACTCATTCCTAGCGCCGACGAAGTTTGTGCCTTGATCACATCTTATCTGCCAAACTGCACCTCGAATGGCGATGAATGCACACATATTGGGCTGCACGGTGGCGCAGTGGTTTAGCACTGTGGCAGCACAGTTTTACCCTTGGCCGGGTGATCGCAGGGATCATGAGATCGTGGGTTCGATCCCAGCCCCCGACCAACGGTCAGCTGTGTGGAGTTTGCATGTTCTCCCCGTGTTGCGTGGGTTTACTCCGGGATTTCTCCGGTTTCCTCCCGCATACCAAAAACATGTAGGTTTAGGGCGCTCGCGCATGCAGCGACCGGCAGCCGGTGGCTTGTCACCAGACTGCAAACCAAATCTACCTACAGGTACAAATAAGTAACAAAAAAAAAAAAAAAAATAGCATTGATGAAGGCATCAGTAGTCAAACCATCAAGCATCTCTGTGTACTGCCCTGGAGCACATGCAGGTGATTAACAAGCCGTAGCACTTTAACTCCTTCCTGCCTTCCTTGACATGGAAAGGACTGAAGCAGTCCATCCCGCAGTAGGTGAATGACAGGGTGGTGTCCATCTGATTTCCCGGAAGGTCTGCCATCCTTTGCTGCTCAGTACATCTTCTGAACTTTCTGCACTTGTAAATGTGAGACGACCCAACTTTGCAGCACCCGAGGATCCAAAGGCCATTAGCACGAAACTCGTTCATGCTGATCCCTCGTCCTTGATGGTATGTTCTCTCGTGATAATGCTTGACAAGCAATGCTGACACATGGCTGTCTCTTGGCAGGACTGCTGGATGTTTAACATTGGGATGAAAGGCAGCATGTGTGAGGTGTCCTCCGACTCGAAGAATGCCTTAATCATCCAGAAATGGGCATAACTTGTGCAACTTGTTTGCCTCGTCTTTGGTTTGCATCACTTTATGATGTTGAAGCGACTTTATTTCTTGTGTGAAAGCTCTTTCTTGAACCATCTTGATGATTGTCAACTCTGCTTCCCTTCTCTCATCCAGGCTGCTAACTTCACAGGACCTTGGTTTGCGATCCTTTGCTTCTTTCACATAACGCTTTAGTCTGGCAATGGCTTTGATCATTCTTGACCAGTCGTAGAACTTGCGTAGGTGCTCTAAGAGGGACCATTGTTCTTCAGCTTGTGTCTCGTGAACTTGAACTTTCTTGACCTCTGGGTCACTGCTTGATAGCTTTCCCACCATGACTTTACAGCTGGATATGATTGGTTGCCAGAGAAGGTTTGGGCCTGTAAACCAGTTTGAGGCAATGATTTGCTCAGCTGTGAGGCCTCTCGAGGCATGGTTGACTGGGTTTTCTTCGGACGCCAAGTACCTCCACTGTGTAGATTTTGTGCTTTTTGATGCGTTCCACTCACTTTGCAATGAACACATGGAACCTCCTGGCTTCATTGTTGATGTATCAGAGTACAACCTTGGAGTCAGTGCAGTATGTTTCTTGTGAGACTTGTACTTCAAGTTCCTTTCTTAGCATGTCACCGGCACAAACGGCAACTACAGCTCAAGTCGTGGTATGGTTGTTACTTTGGAAGGTGGAACTCTTGATCTTCCCATGACCAAGGAAAGTGGACTTCACCAGATGTGCTTACTGCTCTGAGGTAGGTGCACATGCCGTATCCAGACACACTTGCATCGGAGAAATGATGCAACTCATAGTGCTGGACCTTGAAGCCCTGGTGGAATGTAGCATCTCTGAATCTTCACATCTGCAAGGTTCCTGAGGTCAAGAAGCCAAGATTCCCTCTGGGGTCAAAGACTGTCAGGTAAGGTATCATCCCAGCTCAGTTTATCTCGACACATTTGTTGCAAGATCTGCTTTCCCAGCAAAATAAAGGGTGTGACGAATCTAAGTGGCTCGAACACTGAAGCCACTGTGGACAATACTCCTCTTTGTGTTTGTGGATTTTCCTTTACTGTTACTCTGAAGTGGAACTGGTCTGATTCCACACACCATTGCACTCCAAGTGCTCTCTCCATATTCACTTGACCCAGTACCATGTCCAGATCTTTGGTGGCTACAGCACATTATTCCTTTGGAAGCAAGGCTAGGACCTTGGTGCTGTTGGAGATAAACTTGTGAAACTGACGCTTGCCTGGTCTGCAGAGCTCTCGGGCTTCTTTGATGAGCTGTATTGCTTGACCTTCGGTGTCAACACTTGCTAACCCATCGTCAGCATAGAAATTGGTTTTAATGAACTTGACCGTGTCTTCACTGAAACTTCCTTCTCCTTCAGTTGCCGGGTGCTTGAGGCCGTGGTTGGCGCAACCAGGGGAGGAAGCCACGCCAAATAGGTGTACTTACATCCGATAGATGGCATATGGGGTTTCAAGGTTGCCATTCTCCCACCATAGGAACCTTAAATAATCTTGGTCACCGGCACATACATGGAACTGATGGAACATGCATTCAATATCACACATAATAGCCACCAGGGCTCTTCAGAAATGACACAAGACTCCAAGCAAGGGGTTAGTTAGCGCTGGGCTGGTAAAGAGATGGTCGTTTAAGGACATATCTTGAAACTTGGCAGAGGCATTGAACACAACACAAATCTTTCCAGGTTTTTGTGGATGATACACCCCATGGTGTGGGATGTACCAAGCCGGGGTCTTGTCAATGTCTTGCTCTGGGACTCTTTCACCATCTCTATGAGCAATGATTTCTTCCATAAGCTTCTTGTAGTCCGTGTAGCACTGCTTGTTCCTTCTCAGCTTTCTTTCCAAGCATTTGAGACGACGAATGGCACATGTCTTGTTGTCAGGCAAGTTGGGCCTTTCACTCTTGAACGGGAGTGGCATCTCATAATGTCCATCCTCTTTGAGTTTAATGCCTTCTTTGATCTTTGTCAGGAATCTGAGATCTTCTTGGGAGATGCTTACATCTTCAGAAGCCTTTTCCACAAAATGTGACTCCAACATTTTGATCATGTCATCAGGTGAGACCATTTCCTTTGTCTGAGTTCTGTACACATAATGAACTTTGCTGGTGAGGTTCGAAGAGGGTTGAATACCTGGCACCACTTGCTTTACAATGACTTGGTGACTCACTCCAAGAACACCTCTGTAATCAAGACATGGATTGCCAAAGCCCACAATACTCCATCCCAGATCAATCCTTTGTGCAAATGGCTGACTTTCCTTGCCGGACACAGCTTGTCAGGGAACAAGAGCTTGAGGACAGTTGTAGCCAATTAGAAGGCCCACGTCACAACTTTGGAGTGGAGCAATCTCATCTGCTAGGTGTTCGAGATGTGGCCATGCTTTTGCCATACTTGGTGTTGGAATATGATCTTGATTTGCTGGAATAAAGTGTCTTGCATACGTCACTGGCAGGGATATGGTCTCGTTGGAGTAAAACCCTCTTACTTATAAACCGGATAGCTTGTGACAGGACACAACTGTTTCCTGAGGACATAGTAGTAAGCTTTAGCTGAACTGGTTCAATTTTAGTGTTCAAAGCTCTTGACGTTTCTTCGAGGATGAAGGTTGTGTCACTCTGTGTATCAAGGAGTGCATACACAAGAACTTCACACTCTGGCTCACTTTCGGCTGACTCCCATACAGGAATGATGGAGAATGTGTATGTGTCTTTGACATTCTGCATTACTCTGTTAGATGTTGCTTCACTTCTTGTTGGTGTAACACTGTCTTGCGGCACCTCTGTTCTTGACTTTGTCTTGTCAGTGCTCTTTGCTTTATTAATCTTTGTCTAAGTTCTTTCTTCTTTAGTTCAATTGTCATGAAGACATGTTGGATGTTTTTTCTTGCGTGTATCTCAAGTTTCTCTGTTTTCACGATCTTTTGAGTGATGGCCAGACTTCAAGCAACCAAAGCAAAACTTCTTCTCTTGTGCAAACTTGAGTCTCTCATCGATGCTCTCATTCATAAACTTTCGACACTTCTGTAGAATGTGACCTGCCTTCTCGCAGTAGACACAACTTGCATTGACAGCTCTCTCATTTGAGTTAGTTGCTAGCTTCTGTTCTTGAGGATGTTTCTGTCTTTTCGCCTTCACTTGGTTTCAGAGCATGGAGAGATGTTACGGGGTTACATGCAATTTTGGCTTCATGTGAGATGAACTCTACAAACTGGCTGAAACTTGGAAAGGTGTGGCTCATTTCTTGCGTTTCTGTAACCTTTGTGTTCCACCTTGATGTGAGCCTGTCTGGAAGTTTTGCAAGCATTTTTTGGTTTTCGTTGCCGTCATTGAGCACTTAAAGTCCTTTAATTTGTGGCATGGCCACTTGACAGCTGCGAAGAAAGTCAGCGAACTCTTGAAGTTCCATACTGCCTTTAGAGCTATCTTGGGACATGCATCGAGTTTGTCTCTGAAGGCTTTAGTGATGAGAAATGCAGTGTTTCCTCTGGCTTAAAGACCTTGGTGTGGTGGCAACATATTTTTCCGGGGGGTGGCGCAGAAAACACATATGTATAAATATGTTAATTTTATACTATTTATTTCTTTTTTTTAATTTTGCACAGTAGCTTTGCATATAATAATAATGCATCAGATTTATATAGCGCTTTATCACAGACACTCACTCTTTTTACAGATACATTATTCATTCACTCCAGATAGACAATGGTAGTAGCAAGCTACTACTATGCCACATGCTACTACTACTACTACATAGGTACTACTATGCATGCCACAGCTGCCCTGGGGCAGGCTGATGGAAACGTGGCTGCCAATCCAGGCCAAAGGCCTCTCCGAACATTTAGACACATTCATACCCAGTGTTATGGACACTGGAGGCAAGGTGGGTAAAGTGTCTTGCCCAGAGACACAACGGCAGGATATCTGGGGAGAGCGGGATTCGAATGGCCAACCATCCGGTTATTGGACGACCCACTCTACCTCCTGAGCCACTGCCATGCATATGGAGCTTACAATTTGAAGTATTGTACAACCAAGGCTTGAATGTTGGAATATTGGGCCAGTTGGGGTCCCACCCAGACGTCCTGTATTTGGACTTTTTACTGGTGTCATCCTTCTCTCCTGGACCCTCTGCCTGAACACTTTCCTCTCCTTGGCTCCTCTCTTCTGTCTAATATTGCCCTCTCTGAGCTCTATCTAATTCAGGTTCTCTCTCTGTTTATGGTGGTATACAAATAGGTTAGAAAATATCAAGTGCCATGTAAATTAAAAGAGACAACCAAAAATTTCTAGTTAAGGGTACAAAGAGCACCCACTTAAAACTTGAGTAATGACTTCAGTCTTGAAGGTTTGAGGTTTTTTTCCAAAATCTATAACAATTTTCTTATAGTTTTCTACTTTTCTCTGTAAATTTATGTAAATTTGAAACCATTTTCATCAAATTTGTGATTTCCTCTTGTAAAATTGACTTCTCTTGTACATTTGAAACTTTATTATAAATTTGTGGATTATTTTATGGCTTATTTTTGTCTGTTTTTTTTTAAATAAAATTACTGTGTTTTTTTTAAATAAATTTGAAACAGACTGTGGTATTTTTTTTTTTTTTACTTTTTCCTTATAACGATTTATATTTTTGACCATAACTTTGCAGTCAGAACAGAACAATAATTTAACTCTCATTACAAAGAAAAAAATATTAATAAAATTGTATTTAATGATTTAAATTAACTTAAATGACCAAGGATGCCATTTTTTTCCTGTTATAATATTTCTATGTATTTATAGGTTTTTTTTTTAGAAATCTCCTCACCGCCAAGAAAAACCTCCCTTATTTTGAAATCCAAATGCTTTCACATTTAGTTTGTCTGAAGGCTGCTGACAGATTAAAGTCATTGACTTTGTGAATTTCGGTCATCTTAACTTGGCAGGTACATAATTGGGAACATAATTTAATATTGTAGTGGCTGGTGAAATATATCCTCAGCAATTCAGTAGTCCCCCTTTCCTTTCCCTTCATATGAAGCTGGCTGCATATGAATTCTAACCACATCTCTTAGCTAAGCGACTCTTCCTGTTATTGCTCCCGTTTCCAGCATGTTAAAACCATGATAAACGCCGGTGCTTACATGCCGCTTATGATTTTTTTTCCGCGTTTAAAGTACTTCAATAAACTCATGTTTCTGTCGGACAGTCAAGCCTTTTTCATGCTGCATTTCCCCTCTAGCCCGCCTTTTTCTGCGTACGCTTTGGACGAGCCCAGCATGCACGCGGCGCTGTACATGCTGACTTTTTTCATCTACCCAGGCCAAGCGGTTGACGCATGCACACAACCATCATTTGTAGTTTCACTCCCGCCCGATAGGTAGCGCCAGGATTTTCACCAACGAAGAAACGGCGGACTTGTTCGCAAAGTTTCTCTTCAAGTAGTCTATTTCTGCTGTTTGACTTCCTGGTTTTCACTCCTTCTCCACGAAGATGCTGCTGCCGCTAGCGAGAGACTGCCTGCTGACTGACTGGAAAGCTCCCGTGGGCGGGGCACTTCTAAACTCTGCGCGGATGACGGCCACGTGCGTTGTTTGTGTGCACGCTTGCGGAAAGTCATGGCTTCATATATTTTTCTTAAATTCATATCTCCTTGGCGCGGCAGTAAATTTTCTGGCATGGCGGCCCGCCACCGAGAAATGTTACCGGAGGAAACCCTGGGAATGGATTGCCATACCTGTCTTCAGGAACTGTCCACGCTGCATTGTCGGCCGACTCTGTGCCTCGCAGAAAGTAGCTCTCTATCGCTTGCCTTGCAAATCCACTCACTTACTTTCACAGATGGTATGTCTTCTCTTCAGCTGGTATATTCTTTTTGTCAATGAGTGTCTGAAATGAGATCTTCCTGTCATTGTATCTGAGTGGGTCGCCACTGAATACCATTGGTTCTGGTATAGGAAGACAACTTGCACTGAGGGACTCTGAAAAGGCTCGGACAAGCTCTGTAGTGTTTACTTCTTGTGAATGTGTCATGTTTTGTGGTGGGTAACACAGTTTGAGGTGCTGGTCATTGTTTTCAGACTTGACTTCATTTTCTTTGTCCAAATTGTGTTGATGGAGTAGGTCATATATTTCTTCATTTAAACCTTCACTTTGCTCATACACTCGCTGTCTTGCTTTATCAGCCTTCATTTTTTTTGACTGTATCCAATCGCTCCAGTTCTCTGCGCTTTGCTTCCAGCTCTCTTTGCTGCCGCGCAGTGTCTGCTTCTTGTCTTTCGATTTTCTTTGTGGTTTTCTTGTTCAAGCAGAACTTCTAAGGCCGCTTCGTTAATCGTAGCTTCAGCAGCTGCATCTTGTCTTTTTGAAGAGTGCTTGGATGGGACCTTTGAATGAGAAGAGTGACTTGCGTGGTGAGATTTAACACTTGTCTTTGCTGAGGCTGTAGACTTGAATACAGATAGTCTCCTTCCAGATTTCTTCGTACCCTTGACTTTCACCCTTTTCAGCCTTTAGCCACCTTTCAGCAGCTTTGATTATTGTCTTTGTCACTGCTTCACATGTGTCTATCCGACGGCTTGTGTCATGGTCAGGAGAGTCAATCCGTCTCAACTCATCATAAGCTGTGTTCAGATTTACAGTATTGCAGCACTTGGAACTTTTGCGAGCATTGCTGTTTCATAGCTCTTTTGGCATATTTAGTGACAGCCTTCCACTTCTCATAGCATGTAGTGAAACGATGTGCAGCCTTCCTTACCTGCTCATCGTGCAGCTCTTGGCCCTTTTCTGTCAACTTATGACTTCTTCGGCTCCTTTGTGGCTCTTGTGAGGTAGTGGGGATATCATCTCCTGTGCCTTCAGCTCCTTGTGATTGCTCATCTGCACAAAGTTGCTCTTTATAACAACAGTCTTCACGGACTTCTGGATTGACCCCAAACTCTGCTATTGTTCACTTTGGTTTGTCTTTTTTTTTTTTACTTTAAATGAAAGATTTAATGCAGTAACTTAACATTGAGTTTGGTAATGAAAGGGTTAAATGTTAATCTTGCTAAATGTTACTGTCACTTTAACTTAAACAGTAAACTGTCTTATTGTTCTTCAAATGTAACTTAAAGTCAAAACTCGACTCGCTGTAAGCAACCATTACATGTCTTGAATGGACCAGTAATATCCTTACTGTTACTGAGAATCACTGAATATACACAGTATGTAGGTTACTTGGCACAACACAGATGTACACACTGTATGATGATCAATTCAGCTTCAACAGGAGAAATGTAAATTAAAAAAAATATTTCAATGCAAATATTTCAGTCCTTGATTCACAACAGAAATGAAAATTATCTTATTTCTGGTTACGTCCTCTTGACTTCACTTGTATTTAAATCAAATAATCTTATTGAGTCTCTTGTTGGGGGCAACATTCATTTTGGGAACCTGGAATTTCCTGCGGTTGCTGCGTCTTGCGTTATGCATTGGGCTATGGCAAGATGGAGGTGCTGCGCTGTCGTCCCTGGCTCTGGCATCGTCACTCGTCCACCCATGCGTCAGAGCAGACAAGCTCTCACTGAAGCACCCTCAAGGATTGGCTTACGGTATACCAAGTATACCATATACGGCATCTCAAGTATACCATCCCTGTATCCCTGGTGCATAACCGCAGGAAGTCCTCGGCTCTTTGCATCCCCTTGTAGTGCTCCGAGGAGGGTGGGGGAGCAGGGATGATGAATCATATGCTTTAAAATATGGCTACTAAACAAACCCCTAAAAAAACGAATGTTGGAAGATGACATGGATGACCCAGGAATTAGCAGGATGACTCTTTCAAGCGGTGATAATTGGCCGAGGCTTATTGTTTTAGAGTCACTCATCAGATATGACTCTTTCTAAGCTGTCCACTTTTGCAAAACAGAAAGGAATTTCAGCTATTGCAGGGCCAGTTAAGGATATTAAAAAACTGAGGTCTGGCCAGATTTTGGTGGAATGCTTAAAGAAATCCCACTCTGAAAATTTGTTACAGTGTGATGTGCTGGCTGGTGTTCCAATGAGAACTTTTTTTCACCCTTCTCTAAACAGCTGCAAAGGAGTAATTCGTACTAGAGAACTCCATGATACAGAAGAGGATGAAATAGCCTCAGAACTGCAACAAGGAGTAACACATGTGAAGAGGATAACCATTAAAAAAAGATGACCAAACAGTAAAAACTGGCACTTACATTCTGACATTCAGTTGGCATCAACTCCCAGAAAGAATCCAAATAGGGTACCTGAGTGTAACTGTTGATACCTTTATTCCAAACCCATTGAGATGTTTTAACTGCCAAAGGTTTGGCCATGGCTCCGCAGGATGTAAGAATAAACCAGTCTTCTGCAAATGTGCAGAAGAAAGGCACGAGTTGGTCTGCACAACACCTCCCAAATGTAGTAACTGTTTAAGCAATCATGCAGCATCATCGAAGGAATGTCCTTGTTGGATCAAGGAGAAAGAAATTCAAACTGTCAAATGTACTAAGAAAATTAGCTACTCTGAGGCACGTAAACTGGTAGAAGGTTTCCCAAAGTACAAATTCCAGCAGACTTTCTCCTCTGTTGTGAAACCTAAGATGCAGCCTGCTGAGTGCCAGACAGATCTGACCAGGTTAACTAAAGATAAGCCCTCATTATTAAGTAATATTAAAAATTCTGGAGTCCCAGTTAAAAGTAAAACAAGTACTCAAAGCCTGACTACAATAAGCCAACCCTAAAGTCAAAGTCTAAGTAAGCCTGCAGAACAAAACCAATCATCAAAAGAAAAGGAAAAAAACATCCAGCTCCTCTATTCATGTATAATCAAGCCATCCATTCATCCATCCATCTTCTTCCGCTTAATCCTTTTCGGGTCACGGGGGGGGGGCTGAAGCCAAGAAAATAAATTGGGAAAGAATGGGAATCCAGTAGATGTATTAATGTCTGAAGTCATGACTTGCTGTAGTCGCAGACCCTCCCCCAAAAGCAAGTATAAGGAGCGTGCTTTTGTTTTACCTACCTGATGGTGGGTAGCCACATTATCCAGTGGAACTGTCGTGGCTTTAAGGCCAATTTCTCTGAAGTGCACCGTTTAGCTGCTAGTTTTAATCCCCTTGCTTTTTGCCTTCAAGAAACTCTATCAACCAACCCCATGTCTCTGAAACATCATACAATGTGTAATACATATGGTCCAAATGTGCATCGTCCATCTGGTGGTTTACCAATTTTAGTAAGGAATGACATAATTCACAGCCACTTGGCATTAGTCTCCAACTTAAAAGCAGTGGCAGTTCGTCTAACTTTGCATAAAGCCATAACCTTATGCTCTGTCCATATACCAGCAGATATGACTGTGACACCAGAAAATCTTGATGACCTTCATAATCAGTTGCCACCCCCATACATCCTTATGGGTGATTTTAATGGTCATAATCCTCTGTGGGGAGGAATTTGCTCAAATGCAAAAGGCAAGATACTGGGGGATTTTATTGCTAAAAATGATCTATCTTTGGAATGATGGGTCTCACACATACCTCCACCTAGGACATGGAACCTATACTGCAGTTGACCTATCTATATGTGATCCTGAGCTAGTGCTGGAATTCTCGTGGCAGGTCTTGGATGACCTTTGTGGAAGTGACCACTTTCCACTAATACTGACATCTACAGAAGTGGATGTGCAATCAAGAACTCTGTGATGGCAACTCAAAAAAGCAAACTGGTCCTCCTTTGTTTCTCTGTGCAAAGAGAAATTCGGCCAAAAACCTCAACTACACTATCACTCTGCTCGGAGCTTCACTCAAACCTTAATTGCAATTGCAAATAAGACTGTCCCAAAAACATCAGCAAAACCACATTGTAGGTCCAACCCATGGTTCAATGACTGCAAAAAGGCCACTGAGGCAAGGAAAAAAGCAGAGAGGGTGTTAAATAAACATCCAACAACAGAAAACTTGACCAGATTTAAAATCTGTTGAGCTAAAGCACGCAGGATCATCAATGAAGCAAAGAGACAGAGCTGGAGGGAAGTTGTATCAAGCCTCACATCCAACACATCTACCAAAAAGATCTGGGATTTAATTAGAAAGATGAAGGGTAAGGAGAATGGACTTCAGATATAGCATATTAATCATCAGGCCAATCTGCTGACAACAAAATATGAAATAGCTAATCAGCTAGCAAAATCGTTTGAGAAGAATTTGTCTATTGGAAACTATTGTCCTGAGTTCCAAATCATACAAGCACAAGAAGAACAAAAAGAAATAAACTTGTCTTCAGATAACTGAGACCCATACAACCAAGATTTCACTATGGAAGAACTTTTGCTCTCAGTAAGGAACTCTCATGACACTGCTGTGGGGCCAGATAAAATTCATTATCAGTTTTTAAAACACTTATCCCCCAGTGCACCATCCATTCTCTTGATGGTTTTCAACAACATCTGGAAATCGAGCAGTATTCCTGAAAGCTAAAAAGAAGCAGTAATTATACCTGTTCCATAAGCCAAGAAAGATCATACTGATACCAACAACTACCGTCCAATAGCTCTGACAAGATGCCTCTGTAAAACCATGGAAAGAATGGTAAACAACCGCCTTGTGTGGGTGCCTGAATCTGAAGGCCTTCTGATTACCAGTGTGGCTTCAGACGTGGTAAAAGCACTTTAGACCACCTTATCAGATTAGAGGCCTATGTACGTGATGGTTTTATTAGAAAAGAACATGTAGTTGCTGTATTTTTTTTGATTTAGGAAAAGCATATGACACAACATGGAAATATGGTATTTTAAGAGACCTACATGATGACATGGGTTTTCGAGGATATTTGCCCTTTTTCATTTCAAACTTTTTGTCCAATAGATGCTTCAAAGTCCGAGTGGGAGATACCCTCTCAGAACCCCATGTGCAAGAACAAGGAGTCCCCCAGGGAAGCATCCTCTTGGTTACCCTTTTTAGCATTAAGATTAATAGTGTAGTTGGTGCTCTTAGGCCAAATACTTTCTGTAGTCTTTACGTAAATGACCTCTGTATTTTCTACAGGGGGAAAGACATGAGCACAATCAAAAAGCAACTACAGCTGTGCATAAACAAGATTAATATATGGTCAATCAGTAATGGTTTTAAATTTTCAAAAACAAAAACTGTCTGCATGCACTTTTGCCTGCTGCGATCTCTTCACCTCAACCCTGAGCTTTTCATAGATGGAGAAGCTATCAAGGTGGTAAAAGAAACCAAATTCCTTGGACTTATTTTTGATAATAAGTTGTCTTTTGGTCCACATATAAAATTTCTACGAATCAGTTGTTTTAAAGCCCTTGATATTATTAACGTTTTGGCAAAAACTAAATGGGGTGCGGACTCCACTGTGCTGCTGTGTCTCTACAGAGCACTTGTAAGATCTCAGTTAGTGTATGGGAGCATAGTTTATGGATCAGCAAGGAAATCATACATCAGGACACTGGAAACTATCCATCACCAAGGTCTAAAGCTTGCCTTGGGAGCTTTCAGAACCTCTCCTGTTAAAAGTTTGTATGCTGAAGCAAACAAGCCTTCACTTCAAAACAGGCACCTGAAATTGGCTCTCCAGTATATGGTTAAATTTAAAGCAGACCATAGAAATCCAGCCTACTCTGCAGTTTTTCACCCTCGATTTTTGCAGATGTAGAAGGTCAGACCTAAGAGCATCACTCCTTTTGGACTCTGTATAGAACCTCACCTGGCAAAGTTACACCCTGATATGAGCAACATAACAGTTTTGTCCCATTCCTCCATGGATTTTGAGGAAACCCAATATCATTCTGAATCTGAGCCGAAACAAAAAGACACTCACCTAAATGTGTAGCGGCAGCAGATCTTGGGTATAAAATGTTGTTTTCCTCGCCATATTTCCATATACCTGGATGGATCTAAAGTAGATGGCTCAGTCTCAGCTGCAACTGTCACCAGGCACAATCAGCATGGTTTGCGGATTCCCAAACAATGTTCAGTTTTTACAGCAGAGGCTCGTGCTTTGCTTCTAGCATTGGAACACATTGAAAGAACCAAACAGCAGAGCTCCTTAATTTTTACTGACTCCAGGTCCTGTCTTCAGGCGCTAGGGTTTTTAAACACTAATCACCCCAGTATTATTCGGATTTTAGAGAAACTAGGTTTTTTCCAGAAACACAATTTTAATATCCTCTTCTATTGGATCCCCAGCCATGTTGGCCTGTCAGGTAACGAGCAGGCAATGCTGCCAAGAGAGCCCTTAACCAAGAAGTCACTCAATACCAGATCCCAGCCTCAGACCTCTAATAAGCTCCTATATATATATATTTTTTTTTTTATTTAAGTTTTTGTAAAGGGTATACAGGTCATTACAACATTGCATTGTTTACATTTTCATCACGTTCCCTTATTTTGTGCTATTTGACAACATTGGTAGGATAATTATTACAACACCCCTTTTTTTTTTTTAAAGTGAAAGAAAAAGTGAAACTAAACAGAATAAAATAAAAAAAACGAACAAACAGAACAGCAAAAAACAAACAGAAAATTAAGTAATTAAAAGTAAAAGAGCATCTGAGTAACGTTGGAACAAAGAGCGGGACCATTATTGAAATGGTATTTGTCAAAGATTAGATCTAATGGAAGACACATATGCGATCCAGGGTTGCCAAAAGTTCAAGAACCCATCCATGTCCTGTCTCAGTGCGAATGTCAACTTTTCCATCGAGTAAATGTCTTGAATCACGTTAATCCAATCTTCAGGTGTAGGACAGTCCTTCAGCATCCATTTTTTAGTTGGGGCTTTTTTACTTGCCAATATTAAAACATTGAATAAGTATTTATCTCCTCGTCTTTCCAGTGAGTCCGGTAGTAAACCCAAGTACAAAGTTACAAAAGAAAAGGGAACTGTTATTTTGAATATTTTCCCCAATATTGTCTGTACATTGGTCCAATATTGGTGGATAACTGGGCATGACCAAAACACATGAAAATGATTTGCAGTCTTTTCACCACACAAGCGCCAACAGTTCAACCCCTTATGGGTAAATTTGTTTTGTGCAGGTGTTCTGAAAAATCTTGCCAAATTTTTCCATCCAAATTCTCCACTGCAGGGATGAGGTACTTTTCCATTGCTGTTTATTTAGCTTTTCCCATATTTCCAGTTGTAAAGTGAAATTCCCCTCTTTTTCCCATCTCTCTTTTATATATGATGTGTTGTCTCCTTTTAAGTCTTGAAGACCTTGGTATATTTTAGAAATGTATCTGATCCCTGGGATCCCTTTCTATGCCATTAAGAAGACCTTCAGAACACCTGACTGGGCCCTTTACAAATCCTCTTTTTTTAAAGTAGAACTGAACTCACCTTTTCGCCAAAAAAGTAGAATAGCAGATTAATTCCTTATTACCTATTGTATTTTTCAACACATAAAAGAAATTTTTAGGCCGTGCGATGGCCAAGCTATAAGCCGATAAACTTTTGCCTCTGGCTGGCAGTGCCAAACAAACCGGAAGTAGTGCAGACGACGCTGCGTGACGTCACGAGTGTGACCCTTATCAAAACAACAATGGCAGATGATAGCAGTTCCAGCAGTCAAGAACACCAGAGTTTTCAGAGTGAAGAGGCATTCAGGATCGGTGACAAGACAGAGGAGGATGCAGGAGTGTCAAGTGAACAGGAAGAGAGCGAGGGAGGCATCGAACCGTACAGATTAGAGCCAGAATTTTCGGGGGATTCCGGCACCGACTCAGACCACAGCAGTGATGGGGAGGAGAGTTGCTTATTGAATACAGAATGGTGAGTCTTTACTTTGGCATGTTTGGGGTGTCAGGATAAGGAAAATTAACAATAAAAAAGAGAGGGGGAAAAAAAACCATCAGCATTTTTTCCAACTTATTACAGTGATCCCTCACTTATCGCGTTTAATGGGGACCAGAACCGACCGCGAAAAGTGAAAAACCGCGAAGTAGCGTCACCCCCCCAACCCCAAGGGCGTCACAAGCACTATTTTGCACAAAAAGGCACAAGAGAACAGCGAAAAGTGCCACTAAGCAACACGAGCGATAAAGAACAATGAATGCGGTCTTCCTTCGCTGGGTATAGGCGCTCGGCAGGGAGCGAAGCTGGGTAAAACGTCTCGGCTAATCAGCTTGCGAGGTAAAAGTCTCGGCTAATCAGCTTGCGAGGTAAAACGTCTCGGCCAATCAGCTTGCGAGATTCCCGAGCGGTGAAGAGGTGGGCGGAGAGGAGTGGAGCGGTGGTCAGAGAGGTAGATTTTCAGTTGTGCGGGCTCTCCGTGTTGATACCTGATGTTCTAATGTAGAAGGCAGGTAGAAGGCAGGGAGAAGGCAGGGAGACTACATTAGAACATCAGGTATCAACACGGAGAGCCCGCACAACTGAAAATCTACCTCTCTGACCACCGCTCCACTCCTCTCCGCCCACCTCTTCACCGCTCGGGAATCTCGCAAGCTGATTGGCCGAGATGTTTTACCCAGCGAAGGAAGACCGCATTCATTGTTCTTTATCGCTCGTGTTGCTTAGTGGCACTTTTCGCTGTTCTCTTGTGCCTTTTTGTGCAAAATAGTGCTTGTGACGCCCTTGGGGGGGGGGTGACGCTACTTCGCGGTTTTTCACTTTTCGCGGTCGGTTCTGGTCCCCATTAAACGCGATAAGTGAGGGATCACTGTATATCTAGAAACGCATCGCTTCCCGGTCGCTTTTCCTCCCCCTTTCTTTTCTTTCGTCGCCATGACAGCTTTCCTTGGCCACTGAACAGATCTTCCCAGGTGTTGGAAGTGTTTTGTAGTCGACTATCACGAAAAAATGCACCAAAAACAACCAGTGTCGACGTGCTCGCAATGGTAAACATGGAGGACTGTGTCACACTCGTGACGTCACGCGGAACTCCGGCTGCACTTCGGCGGATTTGTCTGATTTTTCAGGGCGGGAAATTCAAAATCGCGATTTTCTCCAAGATTCCGGGATTTGTGGAGGGGGTGCCAATGATAAATTATCTTTATAATTGTATGTACCCAGTGCCGTTCAATGCCGTTCAGTTCAGTTCTACTTTAAGTATATTGTTTATGTGGTGTCTAAGCTGAAAGAACCTGTAAAGATCTTGATTTATTAGACCTTGTTTTTTCAAATCTTCAAAACTTCTTAAAGTTTGCCCCTTAAAAAAATCGTAATATTTTATCAGCCCTTTCTCTTTCCACTCTTTAAATCTAGTGTATGTTTTATTGGGGGTAAAGTCTTGATCATAGGCAATCCATTGCAGAAGTCGATAGGGCTCTTTAGCTTGATTCTCTCTGACTATCTAAAACCAAATTTTTAGCAGGGTCTCTATCCACGGGTTAGTGTTATTCAAGAGTTTAGGCAAGGCATTGTTCCCTATTATCGCCTGTAGGGGGATGTCGCTTGTTATTTGGCATTCGATCTCCTTCCATTGTGCAGTGTAGACTGGGTTACATATCTCTATTAAAGTTTTAATTTGTGCGGCTTTAAAATAGTCCCTGATATTTGGCAGCGTGAGCCCACCTTTGTCTTTGTTTAGCTGTAAGGTTCTATATCTGATTCTAGGTCTCTTGCCCTGCCATATGAATCTTGAGATCCTAATGTCCAGCTCCTGCCATGTTTTTTTGGAAGGTTCTACCGGTATTGTTTGGAAAAGGTATAGAAGACGTGGAAGTATGTTCATTTTGACTGCTTCAATTCTTTGTGCAGTACCTAAGAATGGTATCATATTCCATCTTGCTAGGTCAGATTTTATTTTTGTCACCAGTGGATCATAGTTTAGTGTTATAATTTTGTTGAGTTGTTTCGGGATATTGACCCCCAGATATTTCATAGATTCCAACTCCCAGTTAGTTTTGAGTTCACTTAGTGAATACTGTAATGATTTTGGTCATAGCTGAATGTTAAAACTTGGGTTTTATGCATGTTTAATTTGTACCCCAATAAATCTCCATAGTCTGAGAAAACTGAGATTAGTTCTGGTAAAGAAGTGTCTGGCTGCCCTAGGTATATTAAAATGTCATCAGCAAAGAGTGCTATTTTATGTTCCTTCTGACCAAGTGTAATACCTTGAATTTCTTGATTTTTGTCTTATCCATTGGCTCAGAGGTTCTATGAAGATTGCAAAGAGCAGTGGAGACAAGGGGCAGCCTTGACGACATCCTCTTTCTAGCTCAAAAGATGATGATAAATTACCGTTAATCCTTATTTTAGCTGTTGGTTTTTTATATAATGCCTGTATAGCTCTAATGAAGTTGTTATGAAAATTGAAACTGGATAAGATTCTATATAGGAAAGACCAGTCAACCAAATCGAATGCTTTTTCAGCATCTAATCCCAATATGACTGCATTTAAGTTATAATTTTTTATATGATGAATTATGTGTAAAGTGCGTCGAATGTTGTGTCTGTCTTTGTCTTATAAAACCTGTTTGGTCTAAGTGAATTAAGTCTGTCAGTATGTTTTCTAACCTTTTGGCAAGGATAATGGTAAAAAGCTTATAGTCCTGATTTAATACACTGATTGGTCTGTAGTTGGAGCATTCTAGTTTATCCTTTTCAGGTTTAGGTATAACTGCAATGACCCCTTCTCTCCAGGAGGGGGGGATTTCCCCTGTGTGGAGGACATAGTTAAATGTTTTCAGGAGGAGAAGAGATAGTTGCTGTTTAAAGGTTTTGTACCATTCTGCTGTATAGCCATCTGCTCCTGGGGATTTGTTAGCTTTAAGTTTCATAATTGCTTTTTCCAATTCTTTAGGTTGTATTTCTGACAGTAGTGTTTTATTTTGTGATTCTGTAAGTTGGGGAAGGTATAATGTGTTTAGGAATGTCTCGGATGCGTTTTTATGTTTTTTGTGGGAGTATAAGTTCTTATAGTTATGAGCCAATAAATTATGAGCCAATGATAATCCATATTCATACACACGATAAGAATAGTTCTTTTGATACACCATGCCAAAGTACTTTAATAAAAATAACCAAAACAAACAAAAACTTATGACCGACTCAAGTAGACATCAATTATCCCCAGTTGAAGGAAGTCATTTGACACAGAATGAGGAAACTCAAACTCTGAAAACATACCATTATGCTGAACATAAACCACAAGAGATGGAGAATGATATTGATCCTGATAACCACTTTTTCAACAATATTCATAACCACTGTGAATATTACACTGAAAAACAATTCAAAAGTCAAATGCAACTAGATGGTAAACTGTCAATAATACACTTCAATAGCAGAAGTCTTAACAAAAACTTTCCACAGATTCAGGACTATTTAAAACAGCTAGACAGAAAATTCACAGCTATTGCAGTCTCTGAAAGTTGGCTTAACGAAGAGCAGGCGCCCCTGATGGCAATAGAGGGATATCAGATGTTTTAATTAAATTAAATTAAATCACCCTTATTGTCATTCAACCGTACAACCAATCATGTACAGTAGAACGAGATTGTGCTTTACCTATCTACTGTGTCAATCACACACACCCCAAGTGTAGAATCAGAGGGCCGCTGCCATGCAAGGCGCCGCCACAGATTTCCCTCCTCCATCCATTATTGCTGAGTACCAAGCTGGATGGCAGGAAGTTCCTCTTTTATATGGTCTTCGGCATGACCCGGCCGGGATTTGAACCCCTGCCTCCCGGGTGTGGGGCGGGTGCTCTACCAACTGAGCCACAAAAAGGGTGGTGGTGTTGCACTGTATATTGATGACCTGTACAGGTGTAAGCTTGTAAATGAAATGTCCTTAGCACTACCAGGGATTTTGGAATGTGTTACTGTTGAGATTGACCTAGACAAAACAAAAAGTCTAATCATAAGCTGCATATATAGAACGCCGGGAACTTGCATTGAGACATTCAGAGATAAATTAGTCGAGCTGTACAATAATATTACTAGTAAGAAAATGGTAGCAATTTGTGGAGATTTCAATATTGACTTACTGAATCCTCATCAACAAAATGTAGTTACAGAGTTCATGAACTCTTTGTACAGCATGAGTCTACTGTATATCCCACAATAACACATCCCAGTAGAATCACAGTTCACTCTGCTACACTTATTGACAACCTGTTTGTCAATGTTTTCGAAAAGAAAATAGAAAGTGGATTATTGATAAATGATATAAGTGACCACTTGCCAACCTTTGCACTTATCCATGGCCACATGGGGCCCAACGCAGAAAAAACTTCAAAATCGTTCAGACACAAATCACCAAATGCAATCAGTTCTCTTAAAGAGGACTTGCTGAAGCAAGACTGGACAGAAGTCTATGTATCAGATGTAAATGAAGCCTATGACACATTTATAAACATTGTAACCACTCTTTATGAAAAAAACTGCCCATTAGTAATAAAAAAGCTTAAACACAAATTTGCTAATAAGCCATGGTTAACCAAAGGACTACAAAAGGCGTGTAAAAAGAAAAATTTATTATATAAAGCTTTCCTAAAGAAAAGAACAAAAGAAGCAGAGCAGCGGTATAAAACATACAAAAATAAGTTAACATATATAATAAGATGTAGTAAAAGAGACTATTACAGTAAAGAACTGGAGAAAAACAGAGACAGTATTAAAAATACATGGACAATACTCAACAGTATCCTTGGAAATAAAAGCAGAAATACAAGCTACCCAACTAATATTCCAAAAAATAATAAAACGACTCAGAGTGTGAATATTGCTTCACCTGCAGATGAATTTAATAATTTTTTTGTTAACATTGGACCTAAACTGGCCCGAGAAATACCCACTACGGTGCCAACAGGTGATACAATATGCAATAACACTGCTGTAAAAGACTCCATCTTCATAAAGAACACAGACGAAAGAGAGGTCATTGAAATTGTTAAATCGTTCAAAAGTAAAACATCTACTGACTGTGATGGTATCAACATGCTACTAGTCAAAACTGTTATCGAATGCATAGTAAAACCACTGACGTATATCTGCAACCTGTCTCTCCAATCAGGTACATTTCCCAATGCAATGAAAATAGCTAAAGTAATTCCGATATACAAGACGGGCGACAGAGGGGAACTCTCAAACTATAGACCAATTTCACTATTACCGCAATTTTCCAAGATACTTGAAAAAATATTCTATGAGAGAATTGACAACTTCATACTGAAGAATGATTTATTATGTGAGCAGCAATATGGGTTCAGACACAAGAGGACAACTGCATATGCCCTAATGGAATTTACAGAAAAAATATCAACAGCCATTGAAAATAAAGAGTATTCAGTTGGAGTATTCCTAGATCTTAAAAAAGCATTTGATACAGTAGATCATAATTTATTATTAAAGAAACTACAAAATTCTGGTATTAGAGGGGTAGCACTGTCCTGGTTAAGTAGTTACTTAAAGAATAGATATCAGTATGTATGTGTTAGCAACAAAAACTGAGTTGCTGAAGGTCACCTGTGGAGTCCCACAGGGTTCAGTTTTGGGACCATTATTATTCAATATGTATATAAACGATATATGTAAAGTCTCAGAAAAAATGGACTTAATATTGTTTGCCGATGACACTAATCTGCTATGCAGTGGAAACAATTTGGAACAACTTCTGGATACACTCGGGAAGGAATTAGGAAAGCTTAAACTGTGGTTTGATTCAAACAAATTAACGCTCAATTTAAGTAAGACAAAATTTATAGTCTTTAACAACCATCACAACAATCCAGTACCCAAACTCAGTGTAAATGGTGTAGAGATTGAAAGGGTATCTGAAACTAAATTCCTTGGAGTAATAATTGATAACAAACTGTGTTGGAAGTCACATATTAATTATATTAAAGGTAAAGTTTCCAAATCAATTGCAATATTACACAGAGTGAAATATTTGCTGAATCAACCCACACTATACACCTTGCATCATTCATTAATACTCCCATACATGACATATTGTAATGAAGTATGGGGAAATACATACAAAACAAACATATATCCACTCTTTATGCTTCAAAAGAGAGCTATTAGAATAATAAACAAAGCAGCTTACAGGGAACCAACAAACCCACTTTTTCTTAAACAAAAAACTCTCAAGTTGAAAGATCTGGTTGACTTTAAAACCGCAATAATAATGTTCAAAGTGAAGAATTTATCACTGCCCGCAAATATCCAAAAGTTGTTCCAAACAAGGGAGAAACGATATCACTTCAGAGGAACATGTATATTTCAAAAGCCTACAGTGAGAACAACCACCAAGCAACACTGTATTTCAGTGCAAGGAGTCAGATTATGGAACGATTATGGACCTGAATTAAAATCATGTACAACGCTTGGACAATTTAAACAAAAACTAAAGGAAGAAATACTCCAAACATATTTACAAGACGACATGTAAACTCACATAAGGATTGACATATCCAGCCTGTGTTGTGCTGTAGCTTAGTTTTTTTTTTTCTCTCTGTGACATTCTGTCTTAGATTTGTCTTGAATAGTAACCGCTTAACTTAGCTTAGTTTTCTTTTTCTTTTTTTTTCTCTCAGTCACACTTTGTCTTAGCTTTGTTCTAAATTGTAATCACTCTTGTCTTGTTTACTCTTTTTTCTTTGAATTCTTGGATGGAATATGGGTGGGCAATATAAGCTGCGGCTTCAGCCATCACCCATTTCGGATAACTCACGTGGAATTGTTTAGTAGAAGGAGTCTTTGTCTAATTTGACCTTGTTGTTATATTATACAGTTTCTTTTAACCTGTACTGTATTATCCGAAATAAATTCATTCATTCATAGTAATTCTCGAAGCTTTTAAGAATATCCTGAATTCTGAATTTTATTTCCTTTGATACTGGGTCTCTGATTTTGTAGATTGCTCTTTCTGTTTGTTGTTTCCTCAATTTATAGGCTAGTAATTTTGCCGATTTACTGCCTGCTTCATAGTGTTTTTGTTTCAGAAATGTAAGTTTCTTCTGGATTTCTATTGTGTAGATCTCATTTATTTGATTTTTAATTTCTTTAATCTTGAGCGAGCCATTAGAATGAGTGTTGTCTTTGTGTTCTTTTTCTAGGTTCTTGAGTTCTGACTCTAGTGTGATTAGTTTTTCTTGTCTCAGTTTCTTTTGGGTTGCCAGTTTTGCAATAATTTTTCCCCTTATTACAGCTTTGCACGCATCCCACAGTATTAAAGGGGATACTTCTCCATTGGTTCCAAGGTTGTCATAGCCAGGAGCGGCACTGGGGTTAAGCTCCCAGTGCTCATAAAATGCTCCTTATGGCGTGCCTCTCGAAAAGCCTCTGACAACTAAGTCCAACTCCTAGCCTGCCCTTGTGGTTTAGTCTCTAAGCCCGGCGGAACTGCTTTTACTAATAGGAGAAGGGGCGAGGGCGGATCTCTGGCGCCTTAAAACCAGATGCTTCGGGTAGATGGTGGCTCATCAACCTGGGAAGGTAGCCCATCTAGGGGAAGGTAAACCCTGATTTCAAACCTCTGCTGCCTTGCGGCATACCCGGTCACGGGAAAGGCTTCGGGAGTCAACCCTGAGGAAAAATCCGGAGTCGGAGCCCCTAAGGCAGTTCTATGTTGTGCTCAACATCGTTCTGGCAGCTCCTGCAACGGCGCTGGTGCCAAACTGTAGCAGCCCTGCTGTTCCTTTGGATTCATCAGTGACGTGGAGAGGGGGGACATGCTGCATGGGCAACATCTTGTCCTCCATATCTTCCTGCCCAGGCTTGAATCCTACCAACGCCCAACGCTGAAAGGTAGAACACCGGATCACTGGAGAGGACACTCCAGCTTCGCCTTTGGCGTAGACAAAACACGGGGAATGACAGTTACCGGTTATAAGCCACTGCTCAATTGGCATAGAGCGTGGCGCCAGGGGTTGTTCCCGACGGTGGGAGGGATCATCAGATCTCACTGGACAGCTACCGCCCGCCTCAAGCTGGGCAGCCCCCAGCCAATAAGGTGTTGTCCCGCCACAGCTTGCTTTCCTCATTGGGTGCATGGGGATAAGGAGAAATCCAAACAGCAGGCTGAGAACCTTCGCACCAGGCAAGACAATAAAACAAAAGAGACCAACTCTAAAACTGGCAACTTGGAACGTCCGCACTATGATGACAGGACTCGCTGCTAACCTCAAGGACATCAACGACACCAGGAAGACTGCCATCATCAATAATGAGCTGAAGAGACTGGGAGTGGATATCGCCACTCTCCAGGAAACACGGTTAGCTGATGCAGGCACACTGAGAGAGAAGGACTACACATTCTACTGGCAGGGAAAGGACAGTGACGAACACAGGGAACACGGAGTGGGCTTTGCAGTGAAGAACACTTTGCTGAAGATGGTGGAACCGGGCAGCACTGGCTCTGCACGACGACTCACCCTCCGCCTGAACACCACTGAAGGCCCAGTCACCCTCGTCAGTGTGTATGCCCCAACACAGACAGCCACACCAGAGGCAAAAGACGAGTTCTACGAGAATCTCGCAACAACTGTCAGGATCATCCCCAACTCTGAACAACTCATTCTCCTTGGAGACTTCAATGCCAGAGTGGGTGCTGACCACGACTCCTGGCCCTCCTGTCTTGGACCTTTTGGCGTGGGCAGAATGAACGACAACGGACAGCGGCTGCTCGAGTTCTGCACATATCACGATCTGTGCATCACAAACTCGTTCTTCAAGACCAAGCCCCAACACAAGGTTTCCTGGCAACATCCGCGCTCAAAGCACTGGCACCAGCTAGACTTGATCCTGACCAGGCGCACCTCACTGAAGAACGTGCTAATCACCCGTTCGTTCCAGAGTGCAGATCGCGACACAGACCATTCATTGGTGTGTTGCAAGGTCAAGCTGCAGCTGAAGAAATTCCATCGTGCTAGACAACCTGGAAAGGCACGGATTGACACCAGCAAGATGGCCCAACCAGAACTTGTTGAGCAGTTTGCCTCCACCTTTGAGAAGGAACTTGGTGTACCACAAGGAGGAGAATCTGCAAAGCAGAAGTGGGAAGAGCTGCGAAACACCATCTACCGCACAGCCTTGGCTACCTTTGGGAGGAAGACCTCGAAGTCACAGGACTGGTTTGATGCCAAGTTGACCGAGATGACCCCTGTCATTGAAGCCAAGCGCTCAGCACTTGCTGAGTACAAGAAGTACCCAAACGAGAAGAATCTCCAGATTCTCAGGGCTGCGAGAAGCAAAGTTCAGCAGACTGCTCGGCGCTGTGCCAACGAGTACTGGACTCAGCTCAGCCAAGACATTCAAACCTCTGCCATAACAGGGAACATCCGTGGTATGTACGATGGCATCAAGAAAGCACTTGGTCCGGCTCAGAGCAAGACGGCCCCCCTCAAATCTTCCACTGGGGAGATGATCACAGAGAAGAACAAGCAGATGGAGAGATGGGTGGAACACTACTCCGACCTCTACTCTAAACAGAACACCGTGACACCGTCAGCCCTTGATGCCATCGACTGCCTGCCATCCATGGACGAACTTGACGCCGAGCCAACCATCGACGAACTCAGCAAGGCCATTGATAGCTTGGCCGCTGGCAAGGCACCCGGCAATGACGGCATACCCCCTGACCTGATCAAGCACTGCAAGACCGCCCTACTGCTGCCATTGCATGACGTCCTCTGCCAGTGCTGGAAGGAAGGTGCCGTACCACAGGACATGAGGGACGCCAAGATCATCACCCTCTACAAAAACAAAGGGGAGAGAAGCGACTGCAACAACTACAGGGGCATTTCCCTCCTCAGCGTTGTTGGCAAAGTCTACGCACGAGTTGTTCTCGTTCGTCTACAGAAGCTTGCCGAACGTGTCTACCCCGAGTCTCAGTGTGGCTTCCGCGCTGAGCGATCGACGGTAGACATGATATTCTCCATCCGCCAACTCCAGGAGAAATGCAGAGAACAGAACATGCCTCTGTATGTCGCCTTCATCGACCTCACCAAAGCGTTCGATCTGGTCAGCAGAGAGGGCCTTTTCAAGATCCTGCCAAAGATAGGATGCCCACCAAAGTTGCAAAGCCTCATCGAATCGTTTCACACCAACATGCAGGGGATAGTGCAGCACGATGGCAACGTCTCAGAGCCATTCAACATACGCAGCGGAGTGAAACAGGGCTGTGTACTTGCGCCAACCCTCTTTGGGATTTTCTTTGCTATGCTCCTGAGGCATGCCTTCAGCACAGCAACAGAGGGAATCTACCTGCACACAAGATCTGATGGCAGGCTTTTCAACCTCGCCCGCCTGAAAGCCAGAACCAAAGTACGCGAGGCTCTAATCAGAGACATGCTGTTCGCAGACGACGCTGCAGTCGCAACCCACACACAGCAGGAGCTTCAGACCCTGATGGACCGCTTCTCCCAGGCATGCAAGGACTTCGGGCTTACCATCAGCCTGAAGAAGACTAACGTCTTGGCGCAAGGCACGGAAGCACCACCAACCATCACCATTGATGACTACAAGCTGGAGGTCGTGAATCAGTTCACGTACCTGGGGTCCACGATCAGCAGCAACCTCTCCCTTGATACAGAGATCAACAAGAGGATTGGAAAATCAGCCTTCACACTCGCTCGCCTCACCACACGAGTGTGGGAGAATCCCAAACTCTCTGTCAAGACGAAGATGGCAGTGTACAACGCCTGCGTCATCAGCACACTGCTCTATGGGAGTGAGACGTGGACAACATACGCCCGGCAGGAAAAGAGACTGAACTCCTTCCACTTGCGCTGCATTCGCCACATCCTGGACATATCCTGGCAGGACAAAGTGCCCAACACAGAAGTTCTGTCCCGCGCCGGCCTTCCCTCAATGTTCACTCTACTCAGGCAGCGCAGGCTCCGCTGGCTAGGCCACGTTCACCGTATGGAGGATGGCAGAATCCCCAAAGACGTCCTCTATGGAGAACTGGCAACTGGCAGGAGAGACGTTGGCCGCCCACAGCTGCGCTTTAGAGACGTCTGCAAGAGAGACATGAAGGCCCTGGATATCAACACAGAGCGCTGGGAGGACCTTGCAACGGACCGCTCCAAATGGAGAGGCACCCTGACCAGACAGCTCAAGGCGGGTGAAGAGAGACTGACTGTTGCAGCAGATGAAAAAAGGACCCGCAGGAAGAACCGCCACAGACCCAGCAGCACGGAGACCACCCACAAGTGTGACCTGTGTGACAGGGACTGTCATTCGCGCATCGGCCTGTTCAGCCACAGGCGGTGCTGTTCCAGCAGAGTAGACGTTTAGGATTCTCTTCCATGGTCATCATAGACCGATGGAGGCCGACGAAAACTTCTCCATTATCGTTTTCTTCCAAATATCTGAGAATATCTGATTCCAATTCATCTTTCAGTGGTCCTTTCAGGACATTTGAATTCAACCTCCAGGAAAATGTATTATTTGTGTATTTTTGGATGTTTAAGTCCATATAGATCTGACTGTGGTCAGAGAGATCCATCAGTCCTATTTTACATGTTTTTACTCTTCCAATGTCTCTATTAAACATAAAAAAGTAATCAATCCTTGAGTAAGATGAATGTGGCGTTGAATAAAAAGTATAATCTTTTACATTGGGGTTGAATTCCCTCCATACGTCACAGATTCCCATTTCTTTTAATAGCATCCGAGTTTTCCTATTTTGAGTGTTATTTTGATGTGAAGAATTACCTGTTGCATCCCAGTATGGATTCAGTCTTAGATTGAAGTCTCCACCACATATCACTAAACCTTGGGCTTTAGTTATCATTAGGTCGAATACATTTTTATAAAATTTCCAGTTAGCCCCTGGTGGTGCATATATATTCAGCAGGGTGATATCTTCTCCCTCTTGCCGCCCAATTACCAAACTGTACCTCCCTTCTTTATCTTTGTGTTCTGATTTTTTTTCAAATGTAATTTTGGTTGATATCAATGTCGCTACTCCCCTCTTCCTCCCTGACTTATATGAAGATGAAGAGCTCATTTTAAACCCTTGTCTATTGAGTTTAGTGTGTTCCACATCTGTTAGGTGGGTTTCTTGTAAAAATATTATTTCTGCTTTGTCTTTTTTCATTTTGCGTAGAATCTTGGATCTTTTAACTGGATTCAGGATCCCTTTTACATTATATGAGGCTATTTTGGTTGCACCCTGTTTCTCCATTGTATTTTCTTATTTAGTATAACAGTGTGGTGGCCCTCTTTTTTGCTACTCAGAAACTGAAAGAACATTAAGAACATAAAAAACATTAAGAACATAGCGTACGAAACTTTAAAACAAAAAACTGTCAAAAAAACTTCCTGAGCTGGGGTCTCTTTAAAGACCCTGTAAGAGCCCTGATGGAGTGTAGGCTCTGAGGGAAATTCCTCAAACTCTTACGTGTTGAGGGCCCTCTCATACCCCTGTAAGTTGTCCCATGTTTTTAACGTGAATTTCAGATCCCAATCCGAATTTGTAATGATTTTTTTTTTTTTTTTTTTTATGCCTATACCCTATGAGATTGTGTGTACCCTCCCACCCCCATCACAGCAAACATTCACTCTAATACAGTATTTGTTAGTGTAGGGAGAACATGTGGGTCATTGTTACATTTCTATTTTAACAAGATTTTTTTTTTTTTCCTTTAAATTAAGAAGACATTTGTTTCTAATGCTATAACTGCTCCATGAAAGGTTTTACCACATGCTGATTCTGCATCTCCTTTAATGTTTGTTACCTTGTAGGAGGGGGGATGGAAGTGCAGAATGACTGAAAAGAAAAAAACCCAAAAAGGTCGCTATTCCTTCCTGGAACTGGAAAGCTTATCTTTGTAGCTCTGGGGCTGGGTTTCCCGCTGCTGGCCCGTGGATTTTGAAGGTCTCTGAGTGGACCACGTTTGAGCTCTGATCCTCTCGCTCAGATCCGCTGCAGGTTTAAACACCGATACCGGGAGCCCTCTTCTCACCATGTCAATTGTTGCTTCTTCCGCTGAATTATAGAGACATGACTCTTCACCGTAAAAGACCCTTAACTTCGCAGGAAATGGCGTCTGAAAGCGTAGATTCTGTTCCCGTAGAACCTTTTTGGCGTCGTTATATTCCTGTCGCTTTTTAAGAACCTCCGGGGTGTAATCATGCTTGACTGTTTTTTGTGTAAATCCAGCATAGAATCTTCAAGCACTTTTATTCTTTCTTCAGCTTCCAAGATTCGGTTTTCGGCCTGGTCCACTCTGCTGTTCGTCCTTTTTAATTCCTCTCTGAATTCATGAAATTCAGCCCGAAATCGTCGTAATTCATCAAATAGCGATTTCAAGCTAACCTTTTTGTTAGCTAGGTCCAGCTCCTCGTCTTCTGAACGGAGGTCCTCCGGTTCAGATTCTGCGGCCGCTGCGCGTCCTGACCTGGGGAATGTCAGTTTCTTCTGTTTTTGGTTAGGCATGGTGTTTTTGTCTTTCGATTTTTATTCTTCCAAAAATCCGTTAAGTCTGATTTTGAAGATGTTTTCCTTGGATTGGGTCTGGGAGCTTCAGCATTAAGTTGCTATCACCATGGCGTCCAGACCGGAAGTCCAAGCTCCTATATTTTAAAGAAGTGGCAGACTGAATGGGACACATATACTGCAAATAAACTGCATGATATTAAACCTGCCATAAGTCATAGACACTTGCATCACTTTCAAAACCGACATGAGCTAGTGTACACTAGATGTTGTATTGGCCACTCAAGGCTCACGCACAGCTTTTTATTAAAAAGTGAAGCCCCACCATGTTGTCAGTTCTGCGGAGGTTTTTTTTTTTTTTTTTTTTTTTTTTTTATCAATAAAGCACATTTTACTTGACTGTGCTGCTCTCATGACAAGACATTTTTCAGTGACTTTTGAGAGTAAAGATATTTTTAATAAGGCACCACTAAAGAAAGTTTGAGTTTTTAGCACATGTACATCTGAAGCATTTTATTTAATTTTTCTATTGTAGCTACATATCTATCTTGCTCTATTTATCTATCTGTCCATCTACTTATTTATTCTTTCATTTATTGTCCTATCGCTATATAATTTTTTAACCTCTTGCAGTCTGGTGTACCACGGACGGTTACGTCTCTGCGTCCTAGGGCGCACGAGGGCGTCCTAGGAGGCACTGAAAAAAAAAAAAAAAAGAAGCTGCATTTCCGTTCTTCCACTACAGACACAGCCGCAAACAGAAAGCCAAAGGAGTGCTTTGATTGGTTTAGATGTGATTGACCTCTTATTCGACTAATAAGAGCCTTGAATTGGGTTTCTGAAACCTTGAAGAACCAATGACTGAAAACCTAGCAAGAAGGACCCGCCTACCAACGGCTGCGAATGCAGCGAGCCAATTGAAGCACAGAAGTTCGAAAGCGTGCATCCCTTGCAAAATCTGTTTTGTGTAAGGCTGGGTGACACACAGGCGTTCGCCAGTCTTTTTTTCTTACTACTGTTCTTATTTGTTTTGAAAAATCGTTCCCCAAAACCGCAATCATGGAAGCGCAAAACCGCAATAATGGAATTATGGTTTGACCGTGTCACGTGACCAGAACCACGAGTCCGTAACAAGCGGGCCAGCGTCATGTTCGTCTGACAATGAGGAAGAGAAGTTCGCCAGCAACACTGCTGTTGTGGACAGGTAAGTGTTATAAGCTAAATTATTCTTTATCCCTGAAAATTGTAATCCAAATGACTTTTGACTGATCGGTAAATTACAACTGTGCGTTATCGCAACATGACGGCTCCGGCCCGGACGGCGCACGGACCGTGTCCAGTCCGTGCGCTGCGTCCGGACCGTGAACGCCCCCCCCCGCTACTGTTCTGTAGATATTATTGCAGATATTTTAGTACAACTGTGCGTAGTACACCGCGGCGCCGCCCGTCATGTGTCGATGGACAATGTCCGTCCTCTGTAGCGGGGGGGGGGGGGAGTTGTTATCTTCTACATTACAGATATTTTAGTATAATTTTTATTGCACTGTAGGTTATTTTTTCTTGTAAAAAAAAAAAAGCCACACATTTTTTACGTGGCATGCTTCTTTGTGTGTGGGGGCTTGTTTGTTCATTCATTCATTCATGAATGAATAAATAACCCCCCCCCACACACACACACACAGCCCTTCACCTTTCATTAGAGCCCAAGATGAGGCTTCTGTATTGAATCATTCAAAAGTTAGATGTTTTTCCAAACTGTGCCATTTGGCACAATTTGGCACAGTTCAAAAATGCCTGGGAACAACCTAAGAAAAAAGCTGTGTAATATATTCATTTTTTGTGGTATTGCTACAAAATTTTGACCTCAGCTGGATAACACTTGGTTCTACATCTCTGTTGCATTTTCCAGCCTGGATCTGACAGCTGTGTGTTATTTGCAAGCATTTGTATCCAAAAAAACACCCAGGCAAAATTTATTTTCTTCAAGTTCAGTATGTTTAGATGACTGTTACTCAGTGGCAGGAGCACTTGGAGAGATTATGACTGTTTTGCCAAAAAAATCAGTGTTTTCTTTTAAATGAGACCAACCCCATGAAGATGCTGCAAAGGGTTGAAGAACAGCTTTTGATTTACTTTGGGTACGTTATTTTTTGGCGTTTTTAGGGAAATTGACCAGAGTGCAAGGGGTTAACTCAATTTTCTTTGCCATGAAATAGCCATAGGTGCTGACATTGCACTAAACAAGAACACTCACTCACGCACCCTTCAGTGTTTGTCAGCCTCTTGGCAGTCTCCCTGACCAGTGTTCTTGTCTTTTCATCAATTTTGGAGGGATATCCAGTTCTTGGTAATGTCAGTGTTGTGCCATATTTTCTCCACTTGATGATGACTGTTTTCACTGTGTTCCATGGTATATCTAATGCTTTGGAAATTCTTTTGTACCCTTCTCCTGACTGATACCTTTGAACAAGGAGATCCCTGTGATGCTTTGGAAGCTCTCTGCGGACCATGGCTTGTGCTGTAAGATATGACTACAAAAATGTCAGGAAAAGTCTCCTAGAACAGCCGAACTTTATTTGGGGTTAATCAGAGGCACTTTAAATGGTGGCAGGTGTGTGCTGACTCATATTTAACATGAGTTTGAATGTGATTGGTTAATTCTGAACACAGCCACATCCCCAGTTATAAGAGGGTGTGCATATTTATGCATCCAGGCTATTGTATTTTTTTTTCTCCTTAAAAGATTTTTTTTCAGTGTGGTTGTACAGGTTATAGGTCACATTAATGGTGGAAAAAAATTTGAAATGATTTATCTTGGTCTCATTTTTTTGCATCACAAAAACCTGGCATTTGAAAAGGGGTTTGCAGACTTTTTATACCCACTGTACCTCCACCTCTTCATATTCTCTTCCACCTATTCCCGACTCTCACTACAGATCAAAATTGTCAGGGGAGCATGATCAGCAATCATGCTGTCTGTCAGAAGCTACCTCTGGTACGCAGGAGTAAGAGAACTCAAACGTGCAGGCAGATGTCAAGAGATTGAGATCCATTAGACCTATGCAATTACAGCAACTTTATGGTATAATTTTTTTAAGCATTAAATCTTAAGTATTATCTTTTTCTAGTCAAATCTGTCACTTTTCGCTTCTTTGTTTTTCCACATGGAGCATTGTGGTTACTGATGCTGTAATGTGCATATTATCCAATCAGTAGGAGTCAATCCAAAACCAAACCCCGCCCACACTTCTGGAAGCCTGGGCATGAGACACAGTAGGACCAAACTTTTATTGATAAAAAATTACACTGTTTTGACTGAGCGACTCCATATTCGGGGATGCACACCCTCATAACCTCAGGAAACCACGTTTAAAATTTGAGGCCAGTCTGACAAACGGTTCAAGAGATATGCGTGGAACAGACACACAAACACACAGAGATTTCGTGAATTTATAGACAGACTAGTGCATGCCCGTAGAAAGCAAGTATTCGTGTCTGAAACGGGTAGGCCAGAGAGGCTGGGAAGGTCACACCCATGAACATGTGATATTTTACAGCTCCATCTGTCTACTCTAAGGAACAGCAGGACTTAACAGAGTGTTGTGTATAGTATGAGAGATATGAGATAAAATATAATGCCAACTATAGAGGACAAAGATGAGTTGCCGGGTTTTAGGAGCTTGGACAAATATCTAATAAGCCAATCAATTTATCTGCCTGTATCTCTGCCGATAAAGTGGTGGATGGCAGTGTGACCAGGTCAACACTGCAAGTAGTGGAGTTTAATTATTTAAAGACTTATGAAATATTAAGAAACTGTAAATTCAAGTAATTTCAAGGTTTTGTAATCCATACAAGTTCATGGAATTTGCAGAATAAGTCAGGCAGCCCTAACTTAAATATCAACGTAAATGTAAAATATAATGCAGAAATTTCCAGATGTAAGGTTCATTTAACAACTTTATTGCAATGGACTTCCGGTTATGGCTGCCACGTAGGACGGACGTGTCTCGCTCTGCTCTGCTCCTGGAGAAAAAAAATCGGCAAATAACTCTCTCATTTGGGACAGAACGTATCCCAGCATTTGGGCGAGGATATGTCGGCGAAGCCTAAGGCTGGAAAACCAGGAAAAGGAAAAAGCGAGCCGCCGAAACAGTCCAAATTAACGGACTTTCAGGTCTGTGACGCAGCAAACAAAACTCCATATATGGCGGAGGAGGCTGGCAACGGTGCGATATCTGCGGGGAATGGCGCAGATGCGCTGATGGCTGCCATGAGTTCAATGAGAGCGGACTTTTCCTCTAGATTTGATGGGATTATGACAGCGTTGGAAGGAATAAGAAAGGAATTGGGTGACTGTGTAGAACGAACGGCGCAGATGGAGCTCCGTCTCGCTAGTGCTGAAGATGACGTCACCCGTCTTCAATTAAAGGTGCGCACTTTGGAAAAAAAAAAAAAAATCTCTGGAAGATAATATTTTGGATTTGGAATCTCGGTCAAGACAGAATAATTTGAGGCTGGTGGGTCTTCCAGAGGAATCAGAAGGTCGGGACGTATGTTCCTTTCTGGAAAAGTGGATTCCGGAGGTGCTGGGCAGCGAGGAGTTGCAATCAGCAGTGGTTCTGGAAAAAGCACATCGTATTGGCCCACGGAGAGATAAGGGACCGCCGAGGACCTTAATTATGAAGTTTCTTAGCAACAGAGACAGGATGAAGATCTTCAACGCTGCACGTGCTAAAGGAGAGATTAAACACCAGGACCAGCAGGTGCGGTTCTACCCAGATTTGGCCACAGGAATCCAGCAATTGAGGAAGCAGTTTGATCCCGTACGTAAGGAGCTGCGCAACCTTGGGATTCGTCATGGTGTAATCTATCCTGCGAGACTGCTGACCACGTATGAGGGCAGAACCCAAATCTTCAAGACCCCAGAGGAGGCGCAGGAGTTCATCAAGAAGATCAAAGAAGAAGAAGAGACTGGTGGGAGCTAAGCATGAACAAAATATAAGGTAGAATAATTAAGCATTTGCACAGGCATCTGACTGACTTGAAGTAAATAGTAAGTTTACAAAATATAGATTGTATTATATATTAAAAAAACAAAACAAAAACAAAACAAACAAACAAAAAAAAACTATGATGTACAAAGTTGTTAAAAATTTTGGAGTTAAGTTGGAAAACTACAGAGGAGAGTTAATGTTACGTCATTAAAAGCAGTAGAGTTAGGGTGATTGGGAGGATGAAGAAGGAGTGGCTTAGGCTGTTCCCCGTGGGTGTGGAACGGTCGATGGCTATATCGGGAGACAGAATTTTTCTTTTGATTTTGGGGGGTTTGCCACAAGTGTGGGAAGGGGAAATTTGTGTGTAGTTTGTAGAATGAATGTTCAACCACTCATGTTTTTGCTTCTCTGTATGAGCATGTTTACACTGCAAGGTAATCCCAAACTCTCTATTGATCATGGACCAAAGTGTTAATCTTAATTTAACTTCATGGAATTGCAGAGGTCTACAAAATTTAAAAAAACTTAAACAAGTTATGAATAAAATAAAGGACATGGGTTCAAGAATTGTGTTTTTACAAGAAACTCATCTGATAGAGGAGGATGTTAAAAGAATTAGGAGTAGATGGCAGGGAAGTGTATTCACCTCTTCATTTTCATCCCGAGCCAGGGGAGTTATGACTCTCATACATAAATCAGTTCCTTTTCAAGTGAAAAATGTAATTGGAGACAAATTTGGAAGATATGTAATCATTCAAGGTTCTTTGCTATTAGAAAATATAAATCTTGTGAACTTATATGGTCCCAATATAGATGATCAGAAGTTCTTTGCTAATTTATTTCTCATCTTATCATCACTTACAGGGCAACATATAATAGCAGGGGATTTTAATTGTACATTGAATCCAGGTGTGGATAGATCAGCAGGACTGGATTGTACGCACATTGGATGTAGGATGACTATTAATCATTTTATGAAAGAATTGAGATTGTTAGATATATGGAGAGAAATGAAACCACAAGTTAAAGCCTATTCTTGTTATTCCAGTACCTACAAGACATTCTCACGTATTGATTATTTTTTGATTTCCACAGAATTAAGGTCCAAGATTCAAAACTGCTTTTATGATAACATCGTGATCTCTGATCATGCACCCTGTTGTCTAATATATGTAGATAAAAAATTGACAAAGGAATCAGGTAGATGGCAATTTCAGCATAAATGGCTTCAGGATGAGGAATTTGTCAAGTATATAGGAAAACAGATAGACGAGTTCTTTGACATCAATACTACACAAACATCAGCATGTGTAAAGTGGGAGGCTTTCAAAGCTTTTATTAGGGGACATATTATTAGTTATACAGGATCAAAATCTAAGAAGACTCGAGAGGAGAGAGCTAAATTGGAACATAAAATAAAAAGTCTTCAGGAAAAAGTGTATGCAGGAAGTGACCCAAGGTTGGAGAATGAATTACTGATTTTGAGAGCTGAATACGACAAAAAATCAGCGAATAGAGCTGCCTCGAGTCTTCTAAGATTGAAACAATCTTTTTATGAACAAGGTGAAAAATCAGGAAAATTATTAGCATGGCAGATTAAACAATTGGAAATTAAAACACCAATTACCAGTATTATAAGTAACGGACTGGTAGTTATAGATCCTTTAGAAATTAATAGAGCCTTTAGAGATTACTATGAAAAATTATATGATACCAAAAATGAACCTGATTTAACAAAACTAAATGGGTTTTTGAACGAACTATCTATACCGTGTATTCCAAATGAAAACAGGGAGATATTGGAGTCTAAAATTAGTCAAGAAGAAGTTGGGCTAGCCATTGATAATATGAAATCAGGAAAAAGTGCAGGACCAGATGGTCTTCCAGTTGACCTTTATAAAAAATTTAAGAATAAATTAATAAAACCTTTTTTGGAAATGGTTTTAGAAGCATTTCAAAATAATAATTTACCATTATACTGCTGCCAAAACCAGGTAAGCCCTCTAATAAATGTGAAAATATGAGACCAATAAGCCTATTAAACGCCGACCTTAAGATAATCTGTAAAATTTTAGCAAGACGAATACAAGAAATTTTACCAAATATTATTAATCGAGATCAGAATGGCTTTATAAAGGGTAGACAAGGCTTCCATAATGTAAGAAGACTATTTAATATTATTTATTTTAATAAAGAAGCACCGGATACAGCTCTCCTATCATTGGACGCCGAAAAGGCCTTTGATAGAGTTGAATGGCCCTTTCTTTTTGAAGTCCTACAAAGGTTTGGACTTGGAAATAATTTCATAAAATGGGTTCAAATAATATACAATAATGCTACAGCAGAAATCCTAACAAATAACAATATTTCAAAACCAATAAAAATCAATAGAGGATGTCGACAAGGCTGTCCACTTTCACCTTTACTGTTTACTATGGCAATTGAACCTTTAGCGATAGCGATACGTTTACATTCACAAATATATGGAATTAAAGTTGGACCAACAGAACATAAAATCTCCCTGTACGCCGATGATATAATTTTGTTTATCCATCCATCCATCCATCTTCTACCGCTTTTCCGGAGGTCCGGGTCGCGGAGGCAGCAGTTCAAGCAGAGAAGCCCAGACTTCCCTCTCCCCAGCCACCTGCTCCAGCTCTTCAGAGGGGATACCAAGGCGTTCCCAGACTAGCTGGGAGACATAGTCTCTCCACCGAGTCCTGGGTCTGCCCCGGGGTCTCCTCCCAGTGGGACGTGCCTGAAACACCTCAAGTGGGAGGCGTATACATGGATCCCCCATACACCCCCTCATGGATCGTCACCTTATCGTGGTGGGGGGGTTTGCGTGCCCCAGTGATCCCAGGAGCTATGTTGTCCGGGGCAATTTGCCTCTGATAGGGTCTCCCAAGACAAACTGGTCCTGGGTGAAGGGCCAGACGAAGAACGATCCAACAGACTCTCATGATAAATTGTATATCAAGGATTTTGTTTATGTCGAATCTAAAAAAATCAATTCCAACCTTGTTGAATTTAATAAAGAATTTTGGGGAAATATCAGGATATAAAATAAATAAAACTAAATCTTCAATATTAATGCTAAATGAGACCCAGAGAAATTACCCAGCCCCTGAGGTAAATCAATTCAATGTTGTAAATCAGTTTAAATATTTAGGAATCCAAATTATGCCTAAGCTAGAATCAGTCGCCAGTGTCAACTATGAAGCCTTAATGTCAGATATCAATGAGTTAACTCAGAGATGGATGTCACTACCAATGTCGATGATCGGGAGAATCAATATACTTAAAAGTAATATTTTACCTAAAATACTTTATTTATTTCAATACATTCCCTTATCACCACCTTTAGATCTATTCTCAAGAATAAAAAAAAAAGTTAGTGGAATTTATATGGAACAACAGGAGGGCTAGATTACGTTTGTCTTTATTATATTTACCATTTGATCGTGGAGGTCTGAAATGTCCAAATTTTATGTTGTATTATTGGTCGGCACAACTGAGGTCTATGACATATTATTTTTCATCAAATGATCTCCCTCACTGGACTGAAATGGAATCATACAATTTACCTTTACCTCTTCCCATATTCATATACTCAGACTCGGCAAAAAAATTACAAAAACAAGTTAAAAATCCATTTGTAAAGCATATGATCAAAATATGGTGTGAAGCTAAAAACTATTTAAAAGAACCACAGTTATTGTCACAATTTAGTCCAATATGGGGTAATCAATATTTTAAACCAGGGAGAGCGGACGCTGTATTTAAAGTATGGAATTTAAAAGGGATACAAAAGATTCAGGATTTATATTTGCCATGTGCAGACAACATAATGTCTTTTGAAGAGCTGAGGATCAAATTTAATCTCAATAGAACACATTTTTTTAAATATCTTCAACTTAGAAACTTTATTCGATCAAATCAAAATAAAGCTCTCACTCGACCTATTTATTCATCCTTGGAAAAAATGATGATGAAAGATAGTAAAAGAAAGGGTATTATTTCAGAGTTTTATAACTCATTGACACTATCTTCAAGTGAAAATTCACTGAAAAGATTAAACTACTGGAAAGAAGATCTGCAAATTGAAATTTCAGAGGAACAATGGGAATTGGCTTGTACAGAAGCTCAAACCAAATCAATAAATGTACGCCTTAAATTGATACATTTCAAATGGTTAATGCGGATGTATGTTACACCGGAGGAGTTAAATAGATATAACAAAAATATACCAGATACATGCACAAAATGCATGGAAAGTAAAGGAACCCTATTTCATTGTTTATGGGAATGTAGATTAATAAGAATGTTTTGGGAAGAGGTGAGGGTAACAATTGAAAAAATAATCTCAAAACAAATCATATTGAATCCTAAACTGTTTTTGTTGGGTCTGTACCCAGAAAAGCATAATTTTAATAAAAGTGAAAGAACATTCATAGACCTCAGTTTGCTTAATGCCAAAAAATGTATTGCACTATTATGGAAAAAGACTCATAGACCAGATGTGACTCAGTGGTTAAGACAGATGTTAACAAACCTTCCATTAGAAAGAATAACATATATACTGAAATCAAAGGAAATTGTGTTTGAGAATATATGGAGACCTTTTATTGATTATGTAAAAAATTTAAACATAACTCTTGAAGAAGAAGGTGAATGATGTGTGTGGACCTTGTAAATTCCAAACTGGTGAACATAATATGTATACTTATGTATTGGATTGTCTAGACTAAACAGAGGAGCATTGTTGAAGACTTGATTTTGTTGGTATTTTTAGTGCATTTTTTTTTTTGTAGTACCTTAGTGTTAGTGTTTGATTGTTTGTATCATGTTTGTTAAAAAAAAAAAGGTTCAATAAAGATATTGTGGAAAAAAAAACAACTTTATTGCAATGGCAATATAAAATATTAATAAAAGTCATGAACATAAATACTTGAAAAGAAGTGCTTGTAAAATGATAATAGAGCAAATAAAACATTTTAAAAGGATTTTTTTCCAATTATAATAAAAAATAATGAATGCAAAATTAATTCAATTTCTTAATTTACTGAGGAGTCAGAGTAATCCAGGTGGGTAAGTATACTGTATGAAAGCTCAGTCAAGCCAGCTGGATTCAAATACTTTTGTTGGGAAAAATTGTATGCATATAAACAGTTATCATTTTATTAATGATTCATGAAATGAAGATTGATATTCTTATATGTATGATGCTTTTTTATTAGTCATAAATACAACTTGTGCTTCTTATAATCACTGTTAGTGACTAAGCTGCATCACCCTTCTGTTATTCATCTGATGTGTGATAAAAGAGTGTTGACATATATGCTGTATCAAGACTTGTCCCCTGTACACCCTGTGTGTGCAGGGGACATTGCATGAACAGAGTGTTCATACAATTTATCTCCTACACACACTTGAAGACATACGGAGCGTACTTTTTGCTTATGTGGCAATTCTGTTTGTTCTGCTTTTGCTGAGTTTATCACATACTGCATGTATATAAAGAAAGCAACTGCGGACTATTTTTTAGTGTCCCACTTGCCCTGTAAAAGGTATGTGTTGATACTCCTTGTACAAGTAAAAACTTCAAAGGCTCTGCGTGTCTTAAGTCTGATCTCTGATTCAGTCTAATACCTTTTTGTACTCTGTATTTGTGAGGTTATATTTCAAACTTCTGACATAGCTGGTGCCGAAACCCGGGACAGCTGAGATCCAGGTGGAGCGGGAAGGGATGTGTGTCCTGCAGGTTGAAAATTGGAAACCCGACTTGAGGAAATGCTGCCAGAGACTCTCCTTCTCCCGGCTCTAATCTGGTGACGGCTGTCCTTACTGATAGAGCCTAAAAAGTAAGTTACAAATTTTTCCCTTTTCAGATTGACTGTAGTAGACGTATATGAAGAATAACCGAGCCTCACAATTCACAATTTCCCATTTTTAAAGAACCACGGGTCAGCTGACGAGCAAGTAATGGTAGTACAAGCGGCGTCCTGTACTTTTCCTTGTGGTTAAAAACCGCTGCAGGAATGCAGTGGTCTTAGGAAGTAATGTGACGGCGATTCACGGTTACTGACCGGTCAGGTTTTAAAATAAAGAGGGGTGCAGGAGACAGTGTGACGGCGATTCACAACTGTTTGGTGGTCAGGTTTTAAAATAAGTAGGGTGAAGGAATTCACCCCAAATTGGGCAGTAATGGTGTTAAACAGTCGGCGTACTGTTCAACGTTCCTGACTACGGAACACACCCCAAAAATTGGGTAGTAATACGGTTACGGTGGGCGTACTGTTAACGTCCCTGACCATCTAAAAATGGGGAATTGTGTTAGAAGACCAGATAGGCAGACGAATAAACAGGAGAAAAAACAGGACATAGCGCGCGCAGCTGTAAAAATTACAATAACAGACAAAATGAAAAGGGAAAAATAAAGGATCCAGAAAAATACTTAAATAAATGGAAAAAAGGATTTCTCATTCAAGCCCACGTTGAACGTGGATGAATGCCAGGCATTGTTAACAACCATTAAAATGACGTCTAATAAACCTGTTAAAACAGGCAAACCCAGTGCGGAGCTCCAATGTGCCATCTTGTGGTCACAAGCGGCAGAGGCTTCCCAACGGAAAGCTGATGAAGCCAGAGAAAAGCAGAAACAAATGAAAACTCCACTATTGGAAAATCCACCCCCATACCCCAAACCGGGACCTAAGGTGGGCCCGTATTCCACTCTTTCACAAGAAGCCCAAGAGGTTGGGAAAAGGAGGAAGCAAATAAAATCATAATTAAATGGCAGCAAAACTGGATAACGTTAAAATGGACAATGAGAACGTTGTTTTATCTATTCTGTGTGTGTGTGTGTGTGTGTGTGTGTGTGGTTGATCTGTGAAGAAAGTGGTCTAAATATGGGTACTTTTACAAAGTTTTTATTTTTTCAATTTAACTCTGTGGGGTCTTGATTAATGTTGCGTACGTGATAAACTGTTTACATATTTAAAAAAAAAAAAAACAATTTTGACGCATTACTGACCTTTGTCCTTGACTGAAATATGACAGTGCACTTTATAGGGAAAAAAGGACTGACGTGTGACAATGTGACTACAGGCCATACTATGATCATATTATGATATCATTTAATAATGCCTAATCACTGAAGATTTTATGTTTACCCTATATCACATGATTTAGAGCACAGAGGATCAAAACAGATTGATAATTAATGTGTCTGTGCATATGATCTGCCAGAGGCTGTGGATTATCAGACAAAGGTCTTGGAGAAAGAATCACTTTTTGAAGCCAAGTATGACTTTGTATGACATTGTAGATAACATAAGGTGTACTGATTCAAATGACTTTGACTTTACAAATGTAATGTTTATATGATTTTATACTGATATTACTCACCACATAATGGTGCGGTAACAATATATTTCAGAAATGTGACAGCAATGAGGGATGTGCTTCTCCTGATTCAGCGGTGGCCAAGCTGGGTCAGGGTGAACTACATTGCACTCCATAATTTACCAAGGAATGTATGAAATAGGGACAATCCTTGTAAAACATTAAATCGAATTCTAAATTAGGCAAAACGTCCGCCTTTCCTTTGACTGAAAGAATGTGACACAATATTTCACATTCAACCCATCTGTGTTCAATTGGACAAACTGATCTTATTTATCAATGCTGAAGCACATCAAAAATGCACAGATAGTTATTTTGTTTTTCTTAAATGAAATTTGTAAACTATTTCAAGAGATGTCACAAAAAGAAGCTATAATTATTGAGATCTCATCTTTGAAGGAACTGGGCTACCTACAAATTTTATTTAAAACTAAAAATGGTAACACACTTCCTTGCAGTAAAAGAATCAAACAAATACCCTGTAACTTTGCTGCATGTATCAAAACAGAGGGTATCAAAGAAATTAATTAGCAAATAATTAGCAATCCTCAGAAAAATAGATAATGCATAAAAATTATCAATAAATGCAATTTTATTTACATAAGTGCTTTTCATTTCATTTTCTGTAGTGCCCAGGATAAACATATGGCTGCAGTTATAACTCAAATACAGGCTGGGCAATACAGACCACCTTTTTATTATTTATGGGATAATACAAATAATAAGATCATGCCCTCTATTATCCTACACATTTCCCATGTTGTGGAGGAGGGGGCGAACAGCAACTCTCTCCCTCTCTCTACTTAGCAAAGGAAGAAGCGAGCGACAGGCTTGCTCTGTAAAAATAGAAGTGTGCTTATGCTGTAACGGTGTTGTCTGGGGTTAACTTATCTGTATTCTGTACAGATAGTAAATATGCTTATAGCACATGCCACCTGCATAACGCTACTCACTGTGCTGCTATTGGTCTTTTAGGAACCGTCAGTCTCATTAATTATGTTGATGTTTTAAAAGACTGTCAAAATAATATGGACCTTCCTCCTGTTTCATGTGTAAATAATTAGATATACATTTGGCTTGTCTGATGAAAATTTGCTCTGCCACCCACATTATACAGATGAGCTGTCCTGGTGGCACATGGCCAACCATGTGCCAACAGGAGGAAATCAATGATGAGGATGTTGGGAAAAACTGTCCTAATATTTTGAAAGAAGTAACAAAAACATGCCAAAAGTGCATCATTTGTTTATAAAATAATGCTCAAGGAGCAATGGAAAGCTACAATATTGCTTGGTGTTGATTGACACCTCCACAAAGTGGACAGGAATTCATCACACATCCCCAGCAAATGCCGCATCTGTGTGTGTGAAACTCTATTGAATGACGCTCTTTCCGTTTTTGGGGTTCCAGAACTGATTTATGCAGATAATGGAACTCATTTTACAGCACAAACAGTTCAAGACTTAATCCAAGCTGTAAGAAGTAATATCAAATTTCATAGTATCGGTACAATCAAACAAATGCTGGCAAAAACCACACATGGAAAGGGTATTACTTGGCCAGGAGCTCTGAAATTAGTCAGACTAACCATTAACTCTATACTAGACCCAAAGACAGGATTATCACCTTTTGAATGTTTTTTTTTTTTTCGCCATCCTTATGTATTACCTGACCCCTCACCACTAACCACACCTAACAAATACACAGATCTTGGTGAACATCTCAGGGAATGTTTTGATTCTGTCAGAAGCTCTGCTCCACAGAAAGAAACGGATCAACCTGGAGACTATGTCTTCATAAAGAACATAAAGAACCACCACCGACAACACTAGACACTCCCACTCCCACTGCAGTACGTATTGCTGAATGACCATCTCGGATTCATCTTTCACACGCTAAAAGACTACGGGTGCCTGTAAGTGAACTAACTAACTTGTTTCCCTGAGTAAGTCCAGTACAAAGGGGGCATGTCCTTTTAAGGACAAGGCCGTCTCAACCCTGGTGAAGAAAGAGGCCCGGAGGGGTGCTCTCTCAGGTGGAAGCATGGCACCAAAACTATTGATGACTCTGTGTTCAGCACTTCTCCTGGCAGTGGGGTGGTAATCTCTTTCTGATTCAAGGACAAGGAACCCACGAAGCACGGACAATGAACAATACGCATAACCTATGGTACCAGACAATGGTGGTTTCGGTGAGAGGACTGGGAATCGATACTTCTTGCTATGTGTGTTCATTGCTACCCCATTTACACAAGACTGCAATACCCATGATTGACTACAATACCCATGATCCCTGTTCCACTGAGTGAAGAGAAAACGCCCGGAGCGACAATAGCGATGAACTCTCGTCTCAGTCTGTTTAAATACAAGCAATAATGTTGGACATTGGTTGGTGGGGAATTTGTCAGAAAGGTATCTTAATAGATTGAATGTCACTATTACTGATTACACTGGGTCTAAGATTAGAATATTTAATATTATTGGGATTGGAACTTCTTTGCTTGCAGTTAAGAAGCCTTTAATGAAAGTAAATCCTACACTGTTTACTTCACCAATCTGCTTTCACAAAAATTGTAGTAAAAACAGTTTCAACCTGGGTATTTCACAAAGATGCAATGATACTAAGGAAGTGACCTGTGAAGTGTCATATTATGATTCTGTCTGTAGAAATGTATTTCACTTTCCCTATATTGCTGCTGGAAAATTCACCTTAAAGAGGAAAAATTGTACTTTTAACTGTAGCAATAATCCTACTGTTTTTTGGCCAAATGATGTTGGGTATGGATTCTTGGAAAACCAATGGGTACTCTTTTTCCAATGTATGGCAGTGCTCTAGCTATACGCCACATGAATGCTTAATGATGTCAATGTAGGAAATCTTTTGAAGTTACATTATACTGATAATTGCATATGATTAAAGATTAATAAAATAATAAACAGGAGGAAAATGTTGGGAAAAATTGTATGCATATAAACAGTTATCATTTTATTAATGATTCATGAAATGAAGATTGATATTCTTATATGTATGATGCTTTTTTTATTAGTCATAAATACAACTTGTGCTTCTTATAATCACTGTTAGTGACTAAGCTGCATCACCCTTCTGTTATTCATCTGATGTGTGATAAGAGTGTTGACATATATGCTGTATCAAGACTTGTCCCCTGTACACCCTGTGTGTGCAGGGGACATTGCATGAACAGAGTGTTCATACAATTTATCTCCTACACACACTTGAAGACATACGGAGCGTACTTTTTGCTTATGTGGTAATTCTGTTTGTTCTGCTTTTGCTGAGTTTATCACATACTGCATGTATATAAAGAAAGCAACTGCGGACTATTTTTTAGTGTCCCACTTGCCCTGTAAAAGGTATGTGTTGATACTCCTTGTACAAGTAAAAACTTCAAAGGCTCTGCGTGTCTTAAGTCTGATCTCTGATTCAGTCTAATACCTTTTTGTACTCTGTATTTGTGAGGTTATATTTCAAACTTCTGACAATTTTTTTACTTCTGAAATGTTTCACCATTCATCCAGATTCTATGGCAATGCCAAGCAACATATGTGTAATTTTTTTCCACAATGCAATGTTTTTTATTTTTATTTATTTATTTTTTACACTGTTATTTTACAAACTTAAATAGTGCTAATTTTGTTTATTTTTCAAAATTATGCTGCTTAGTACTACCTTAGTACTACTGTGACTACTGAGTGCTTGACAGGGGAAAGGCTTGAGTGAGGATGAGCATGACTGAGGCTGCGCAGTGAGTCTTTGACTGACATCTGATAGGCTGCCATAATCATGTGACACAGCAGATTGTCTGTTATGCCTGGGCTGGTTTTTCACCAATATTCACACATAACTTTAATGCATACAACTAAAAAAAAAACCCCATTACTTTAATGCGTACAGCTCTCAGAAGTGGAAAAAAATTGCACTTTTTTTAATCAACACAGTGGTATCGTGATATTTTAAAGTATCGATGTCAATTTATAGATTATCTGTATTGAAGTATCAATACATGGCAAGTAACTGTTCTCCAGCAGTAAGCTCCGTTGGCTAATAACTACCTAGCATGGCTTCGCCTGTGATTAAAATGGCGACGCAGCGGGTAAAAGGTGATCAGGCAAAATGAATTGGGAGAAACAGGGCGGTAAAACTGGTAACAGTCAAAAGGTATCTATACCAAATGTATCGACTATCTGGTATCGAAGTATCGATACCGAGCCTCCCTTGTGTGGAATGGTGAGGGCACTACATCAGAATAACAACAGCGGTAGAAGTGAAAACTTATTAATTAGAAAAGCACTCAGAGTGCAGACCTCCGCCAAGTACCTCAGTTCCCCCTAATATTGGGATTTTCGCCAAATATAATAGTCCTACATTAATTTTATCTATATTTTCAGATTCCTTGACCATCAAAACATACCTTTAGCAATTGGATTCACATTCATGTCTTTATTAGTTCAGTAGTTGTTGAAGTTATTGACAAAAATCACTTTTTCGGTAATGGCAGTTTTCTTCTGGATATAGCTCCATAGCTTTTGAAGATACAACAAATCCATTTGCACACTACTGATTCCTCAGTGTCTTGGCTATTTGGTGTTTGTTGTATGTTTATATCTTAATTTGTTACCTTACAGTGATGAAAATTTCAAAGATCCCCTACTATTTCCTGGATCACAGTATCCGGATTTTATGCAGGATCCGGATCACTCTTTGATATTTCCTGGAACCTATTGGGATTTTATCCTGTATTTTTTTGGCAAGCGTCCTGACCATTTATTGTGGAGTTATATAGACATATGCTAAAAATGGCCCTATCTTGCAATGATAAAGAATCCTTTAAAAAAATTCCTGGATCCAGATGGTGATCTGGATCACTCCCAAAATCTAATCATTTCTTCCTTGTCCCATTTCGGACTTGTCCTGAAAATTTTGTCAAAATCCATTCATAACTTTTTGAGTTATGTTGGTAACAGACAGACAAACAAACCCTGGTAAAAACATAACCTCCTTGGCGGAGGTAATAATAATAATAATTACATATTTTTTTCTGAACACCTCCATACTCAGGGATGCACACCCTCGTACCCTCAGGAAAGCACTTTTAAAATCTGAGACCAGTCTGACAAACGGCTCAAGAGATATGTGTGGGACAGACAGAGATTTGCTACATTTATAGATGGATGTGTTCCAAAAAGTCTTGAAATCTTTTGAAATTAGGAATTTCTACAATCTCAGGTTGCCTTGGAAATAAAATATTAAAATCAGCTTGAGAGCAAAAATACATCATTTATAAACTAATGGTAGTAGAAACTATTGTTGACACGTTTAAACTTTGTAGGAGGTACCAATTGAGCTGCCTGTTTTTACAGTGCTGAATATAGCAGTAGTTATTTTTGTTGTTTATGAGATGTCTTATATGACTATATATTTGGTCTCTTCACTTTCTAGGTTGTTGGTGGTCATCTGATTTATACATATTTGCTGAGCTATATTCCACCTCAGCAAGACTATGTAATCAGAGTTGTGCCTCTTAATCTTCCTGTCCATTGCTATTACAACAGGTAATTACATCATCCAAGCCATTGTCCGTGCTATTGCCCATTGTCTCCCAGTCCTTTCAGGGGTTTATGTAACACTTGCTGAAGGGAACTTTGGTTGATAGGAATTTCTGGAACTCATCAAACTGGAAAACTCACCAGAAGCCTAGTTTTCTGGTGACTGTTTATATATATATATATATATAGGGGAATGAGGATCTGACTCTGCAGTGTTGTGCCATAATTAGTGGTGTGTAATTATGTCGCATGGAAAAAATGTTCATTTCAAAAGTTCCATATTGTGTGCGACTCTCGGTTCTGCTCACTCTGCCTTAATCCTTTGGATCACAGATGCATCTCTTGGATAGAACCAATCCAGCTTAACAGATATTTGGGGGCAGTGGTGGCCTAACGGTCAGGGATGTGGACTGGTGAGCAGAAGATCGCCAGTTCAATCCCTGGACCGGCAGGATCAGATCTGGGTGGGACAGATACCATAGGAGTGTTTACCCCACCCTCCTTAACCCCAACTGCTCTAGTGGAGCTGCTCAGTGGCCACAGGTCAGTCTGTGGTTTTACTGGGCAGCTTCCAGGTGTGAATGTATAACTGTGAGTGTGAACAGGGAGTCCTTGAAAAAGAGAGGTTACCTCTCAATGGAACTCCCCTGTATAAATAAATTAAAAAATATATATTTCTAGTTCACCATCCTTATGGTTGTGGGGTCACCTCTGTCTGTTTTCACTGTCATATTCTGTAATTATATACATATTTTTTACACTGCCAAACCCCTAGGCTTGCTAGTTCTGGGTCTCACTTACTGACTCGGGGCTAGAGACATCTGATCTGTATGTACATTTACTTTGTGTTTCAGATTTCATTACTCTTACAAAGTTGGCTTCAGACCTAATGTTCATCAGACAACCTTTATGAAGAGTATCAAGAGTAAAATCACCTTCAGTCTCACTGTTTGCAATGGTAAAGATGTCACCGTCTTTTGATCTTTTTTCCCACACCTATTTGAAATGGAACTTGTATCCCTTGATAGTGTATCTTCTTCAGCTGTTAATTTCAGATCGACTCTTCAGTAGTTAGAATGCAAAAAAATGTCAGTAATGAGATTTGCTCATGTATTTTAACAGAAAACTGGGACCCTCTCCCTTCTGGCCAGTGGATCTCGTTGGGGGAGCCGGTGAATTTTTTGCTTGAGACGGACACTCCACTGGCTGTGGAGAAGCTTTATGTGGACTCATGCTATGTTACAAGCTCAAAGCATCCAAGCAGCATTGACAAAGTGGATATTATTTCTAACTATGGGTATGTCTCTATGAAGAACCTGTACATTTTTTGGGTGGCTTGTCACTTCACATGTCCTGTTCAGATTTAGTTTTTGTGCTTTCATTGCAGTTGCATGATTGACAGCAGAAGGGAGGACAGCCACTCCAAATTCCTGTCAAGAGGGGGGAATGCACTAAAGTTTTCTGTTGATGCTTTTCTCCTTGGCAATGCGTCACAAGTAAGATTAAAACATGTTACATATTCTAACTGATCAGACCTTTAGACTGAGCCAAGTTCAGAACAATTTTACTGGAGTATTGTAGTGTATGCCACGTATGATACAACTATCAAGAAATATGTACAGAAGCTTTTAACTATTATAATTTCAATATTTGTTTGCTTATTACTAAAAACATTAACCACTCTCTGACATTGCTGCAATCCATGGGTTCCATAACCATATATACTGTAGGTCAGACCTTAAAATCCTTAAATTGGACCGAAAAGTTAACTGAACTAAACAGAGAATTGAAGATTTAAAGGGCTGTAATTTCAAAAGTGTAAAAGATAGACCTAATAGTTGGGATTTCCATTATTTGGGTACAAAACCAAACGTGATTTCCCACCACCGCCCCCATGGGAATCACAGATGGTGACTTGGGAAATTCTTCGTAAATTGAATGATATGATATAGAATTACCCTATGCCAGTCTAACATATAATCATGCTTGCTGTGCATGCTAACAGTTTGGCCCACCTGATCTCATAGCGTTACTTTTTACTTGACTTTCCATATGGTTCTTATTAAAGCTTAGCTCTAGGTTTGTGTTTAGTACCAACAGGAGTGCTGCCTAACCCAGTCACGGACGCAGTGCAAGCTAGTGTACTCCAAATGCCAGTCCCAAGTCCAGGTAAATGGGGAGGGTTGTATCAGGAAGGGCATTGGCGTAAAGTCTTTGCCAAATAAAACGTGGATTATGACAAATGAGACTTTCATACCAGATCAGTCGAGGCCTGGTTTAATGACTATCGCCACTAGTGCTATTAACCAACGGGGTGCTGGTGGAAATTGGACCACTGTTGGTCAAAGATGGAGAAGGAGAAGAGGGGGAAGGAGTGTTTGGAGGCATAGAGGGGAAAGGAAAGGTAGGATTGTGGAAGTGAGAGTAGGGGCTTTAAATGTAGGAACTATGACTGGTAAAGGCAGAGATTTGGCTGATATGGTGAAGAGAACAAAGGTAGATACAGTATATTGTGCGTACAAGAAACCAGATGGAAGGAAAGCAAGGCTAAGAGTATTGGAGGTGGATTGAAACTGTTCTATAATGCTGTAAAGTAGATAGGAAGAGAAATGGAGTAGGGGTAAGCTTGAAGGAAGCCTATGTGAAGAGTGTTCAGGAGGTAAAGATGGAGTCAGACAGGATCATGAGTTTGAAGCCTGAAATCAAAGGTGTGATGTTGAATGTTGTCAGTGCGTATGCCCCACAAGTTGGATGCCAGGTAGAAGAGAGAGGAATCCTGGAATAAGTTGGATGAAGTAGTAGAGTGTGTTCCCAGGGGGAGAGTGGTGATTGGAGCGGACTTTAATGGACATGTAGATGAAGGGAACAGAGGTGATGAGGAGGTGCTGGGTAGGTATGGTCTTAAGGAGAGAAATGTGAAAGGGCAGATGATTGTGGATTTTGTTCAAAGGACGGAAATGGCTGTGGTGAACACATATTTCAAGGAGGAGGAGGAGGAACATAGTTTGACTTGTAAGAGTGGTGGAAGGTGCACACAGGTGGACTATAGTGCATGCAGAAAGTATTCACAGCGCTTCACTTTTTCCACATTTTGTTACGTTACAACCTTATCCCAAAATGGTTTAAATTCATTTTTTTTCCTCAAAATTCTACACACAATACCCCATAATGACAATGACAAAAGTTTTTAAGATTTTTGCAAATTTATTAAAAATAAAAACTAAGAAATCACATGTACCTAAGTATTCACAGCCCTTGCTCAACCCTTTGTTGATGCACTTTTGGCAGCAATTACAGCCTTAAGTCTTTTTGAATATGATGCCACAAGCTTGGCACACTTATCTTTGGGCAGTTTCGCCCATTCCTCTTTGCAGCACCTCTCAAGCTCCATCAGGTTGAATGGAATGTGTCGATGCACAGCCATTTTCAGATCTCTCTAGAGATGTTCAATTGGATTCAAGTCTGGGCTCTGGCTGGGTGACTCAAGGACATTCACAGAGTTGTCCTGAAGCCACTCCTTTGATATCTTGGCTGTGTGCTTAAGGTCGTCCTGCTGAAAAATGAACCATCACCCCAGTCTGAGGTCAAGAGTGCTCTGGAGCAGGTTTTCATCCAGGATGTCTCTCTACATTGCTGCATTCATCTTTCTCTCCATCCTGACTAGCTTCCCAGTTCCTTCCGCTGAAAAACATCCCCACAGCATGATGCTGCCACCACCATGCTTCACTGTAGGGATGGTACTGGCCTGGTGATAAGCGGTGCCTGGCTTCCTCCAAACATGACACCTGGCATTCACACCAGAGAGTTCAATCTTCGTCTCATCAGACCAGAGAATTTTGTTTCTCATGGTCTAAGAGTCCTTTAGATGCCTTTTGGCAAACTCCAGGTGGGCTGCCATTTGCCTTTTACTAAGAAGTGGCTTCTGTCTGGCCACTCTATCATACAGCCCTGATTAGTGGATTGCTTTAGAGATGGTTGTCCTTCTGGAAGATTCTCGTCTCTCCACACATAGGAACGCTGGAGCTCTGACAGTGTGACCATTGAGTTCTTGGTCACCTCCCTGACTAAGGCCCTGATCGCTCAGCTTAGACAGCCGGCCAACTCTAGGAAGAGTCCTGATGGTTCTGAATTTCTTCCATTTACAGATGATGGAGGCCACTGTGCTCATTTGGATCTTCAAAGCAGCAGAAATTTTTCTGTACCCTTCCTCAGATTTGTGCCTTGAGACAAACCTGTCTCGGAGATCTACAGACAATTCCTTTGACTTCATGCTTGGTTTGTACTCTGACATGCACTGTCAACTGTGGGACCTTATATAGACAGGTGTGTGCCTTTCCAAATCATCTCCAGTCAACTGAATTTACCACAGGTGGACTCCAATTAAGCTGTAGAAACATCTCAAAGGTGATAGATAGATGTACTTATTGATCCCAAACAGGGAAATTGCTATCAGTGGAAACAGGATGCACCTGAGCTCAATTTAGATCTTCATAGCAAAGGCTGTGAATACTTTTGTACATGTGATTTCTTTTTTTTTTTTTAATTTTTAATAAATTTGCAAAAATCTCAAAACTTTTTTTCATGTTGTCATTATGGGGTCTTGTGTGTAGAATTTTGAGGAAAAAAATTAATTTAATCCATTTTGGAATGAGGCTGGAACATAGCAAAATGTGGAAAAAGTGAAGTGCTGTGAATACTGTCCAAATGCACTGTGTATCTTATGCAGAAAGAGAAATCTGAAAGACATGGGAGACTGTAATGTGGTGTCAGGGGAGAATGTAGCTAGGCAGCATTGGAGGGTAGTCTGTAGGATGACTTTGAAAAGCAAGAAGAGGAAGTGGGTGAAGGCAGAACAAAAGATTAACTGGTGGAAGTTACAGAAAGAAGAATGTGGCACATAGTTCAGGAAGAAGTTGAGACAAACTCTGGGTGATGAGAAGGTTTATCAGAGGACTGGACAAGTGCAGCTTAAGTACTGAGGGAAATGGCAAAAAATGTATTTGGTGTATCCTCTGGACAGAGGAAAAACAATGAGGAGAATTAGTGGTTGAAGAAGAACAGGAAAGTATTCAAAGGAAAAGGATGGAAAAGATGGTGGGAGAGTCAGGACTGGGAGATGAAGTAGGCAGGAGTACTTGAGAGTTTAAGTGTATGACAAAGAGGGGTAGCAAAAGGAAAGACATACAGTCAGTTGTGTGAGAGGATGGACACTCATGAAGGAGAAAAGGACTTCTATCAATTGGCTAGACAGAGATCGAGCTGGAAAGGATATGCGGCAGATTAGGTTGATTAAGGACAGAGATGGTAATGTAATAAGTAATGAGTGTGTTGAAAAGATGGAAGGAGTACGTCGAGGTGCTGATGAAGAAAGAAAATGAAGGAAAGAGTTAATCAGAAAATGCAGAGGATTACCAAGGTGAAAGTGAAGACAACTATGAAGAGGATGATGAATGGAAAGGTGGTTGGTCCAGATGACTCAACTGTGGAAGTATAGAGATGTTTGTCTAAGACAGTCTTGGAGTGTGAGAGGATGCCTGAGGAATGGAGAAGTCTAATGGTACTGATCTTCAAGAGCAAGTTTGATGTTCTGAGTTGTAGTCACTACAGATGTGTAAAGTTGTTCAGCTACAGTATGAAGATATGGGAAAGAGTAGTTGAAGTCAAGTTAAGAAGAAGGGTGACAATAAGCGAGCAACAGTACGGTTTCATGCCAAGAAAGACTCTTGTCATGTAGCAGTGCTGATAACCCCCCAATACCATCTCTCCCTTTTGTGTGATATTGCCTAAATCTAATGGGGTGACCCAGCTGGGATCAGCCCAAACAAGCCACATGGACCCCCCCCCCCCCCTTCAATGGTCTCACTACCTGCTGGAGCGATCATTGATAGTAAGTGAATTGTGCGACATTCTAGGTTTCTTTGTATAAACTGCTGCCTTTGCCTCCCAGACCCCTGGGTTAGCGATAGAAGATGGATGGATTGATGGATCAATGGGTTCTAGCCTTGATGCTCACTGAATGCAAAGGATTTTCACCCAAAAATTTAAAACAATCCTTATATTCTAAATTGATAGATTTCCATTTACTTTTGAGCCTGAATTTAATACAGTATTTTTTCAACTGCTTGAATCAGACCTGTAAGTCTTATTCACATCTTGATTGTTTTAAAATAGGCTGTGCTTGGTGCATAGAGCTGAAACTCAAATTTTTTTGAATCAGAAATCTGGTATTTTCACCCATCTTTAAACTAAATCTCTGAATATACTGTAATTATGCCTGGATCAGGTTATATGTTCAGTGTAAATACCCATTTTGACCTATAGACTTAAGAACAAAGCCAATGTTGACCAAGTTTAACCCATACAGTGGTGCTTGAAAGTTTGTGAACACTGTAGAATTTTCTACATTTCTGCATAAATATGACCTAAAACATCATCAGATTTTTACACAAGTCCTAAAAGTGGATAAAGAGAACCCAGTTAAATAACTGAGACATTTTTTAACCTTTTCATTTACAGTGCATCTGCAAAGTATTCACTCTTCACTTTTTCCACATTTTGCTTTGTTGCAACCTTATTCCAAAATGGATTAAATTCATTTTTTCCTCAAAATTATATACACAACACCCCATAATGACAACATGAAAAAAGTTTTTTTTTTGATTTTTGCAAATTTATTAAAAATAAAAAATTAAGAAATCACATGTACATAAATATTCACAGCCTTTGCGCAATACTTTGTTGATGCACCTTTGGCAGCAATTACAGCCTCAAGTCTTTTTGAATATGATGCCACCTCTCAAGCTCCCATCAGGTTGGATGGGAAGCATCGGTGCACAGCCATTTTCAGATCTCTCCAAAGATGTTCAAGTGGATTAAAGTCTGGGTCTGGCTGGGCCACTCAAGGACATTCACGGAGTTATCCTGAAGCCACTCCTTTGATATCTTGGCTGTGTGCTTAGGGTCGTTGTCCTGCTGAAAAATGAACCATTGCCCCAGTCTGAAGTCAAGAGCACTCTGGAGCAGATTTTCATCCAGGATGTCTCTCTACATTGCTGCATTCATCTTTCCCTCTATCCTGATCTTTCCCAGTTCCTCCCGCTGAAAAACGTCACCACAGCATGATGTTACCACCGCCATGCTTCACTGTAGGGATGGTATTAGCCTGGTGATGAGCGGTGCCTGGTTTCCTCCAAACATGACACCTGGCATTCACGCCAAAGAGTTCAATCTTTGTCTCATCACACCAGAGAATTTGGTTTCTCATGGTTTGAGAGTCCTTCAGGTGCCTTTTGGCAAACTCCAGGTGGGTTGCCATGTGCCTTTTACTAAGGAGTGGCTTCCATCTGGCCACTCTACCATATAGGCCTGATTGGTTGATTGCTGCAGCGATGCTTGTCCTTCTGGAAGCTTCTCCTCTCCTCACAGAGGAACGCTGGAACTCCGAAAGAGTGACCATCAGGTTCTTGGTCACCTCCCTGAATAAGGCCCTTCTCCCCCAATCACTCAGTTAAGATGGTTGGACAGCTCAAGGAAGAGTCCTGATAGTTCTGAACTTCTTCTGTTTATGGATGATGGAGTCCACTGTGCTCATTTGGACCTTCAAAGCAGCAAAAAAAAATTCTGTACCCTTCCCCAGAATTATGCCTCGAGACAATCCTTTCTCGGAGGTCTACAGACAATTCCTTTGACTTTATTCTTGGTTGGTGCTCTGACATGCACTGTCACTTGTGGGACCTTATATAGACAGGTGTGTGCCTTTCCAAATCCTGTCCAATCAACTGAATTTACCACAGGTGGAGTCCAATTAAGCTGTAGAAACATATCAAGGATGATCAGTGGAAACAGGGTGCACCTGAGCTCAATTTTGAGCTTCATGGCAAAGGCTGTGAATACTTATGTACATGTGATTTCTTAGGTTTTTATTTTTAATAAATTTGCAAAAATCTCAAAACTTTTTTCACATTGTCATTAATGGGGTATTGTGTGTAGAATTTTGAGGGGGAAAATGAATTTAATCCATTTTGGAATAAGGCTGTAACATAACAAAATGTGGAAAAAGTGAAGCGCTGTGAATATTTTCTAGATGCACTGTATTTATTGAGGAAAATGATCCAATATTGCATATCTGAGTTGCAAAAGTTTGTGAACCTTTGATTTCAGTATCTATGACTCCCTTTTTGCAGTAATAACTGCAACTACAAGTTTCCAGTAACTGGTGATCAGTCCTGCACATCAGCTTGGAGGAATTTTTTTTTTCCCACAATATCTTTATTGAACCTTTTTTTTTTTTTTAACAAACATGACACAAACAATCAAACACTAACACTAAAGTACTACAAAAAAAATGCACTAAAAACACCCACAACCACCAACAAAATCAAGTCTTCAACAATGCTCCTCTGTTTAGTCTAGACAATCCATTACATAAGTATACATATTATGTTCACCAGTTTGGAATTTACAAGGTCCACACACATCATTCACCTTCTTCTTCAAGAGTTATGTTTAAATTTTTTACATAATCAATAAAAGGTCTCCATATATTCTCAAACACAATTTCCTTTGATTTCAGTATATATGTTATTCTTTCTAATGGAAGGTTTGTTAACATCTGTCTTAACCACTGAGTCACATCTGGTCTATGAGTCTTTTTCCACAGTAGTGCAATACATTTTTTGGCATTAAGCAAACTGAGGTCTATGAATGTTCTTTCACTTTTTTTCCACAATATCTTTATTGAACCTTTTTTTTTTTTTTTTTTAACAAACATGATACAAACAATCAAACACTAACACTAAAGTACTACAAAAAAAAAAAAAAAATGCACTAAAAACACCAACAACCACCAACAAAATCAAGTCTTCAACAATGCTCCTCTGTTTAGTCTAGACAATCCAATACATAAGTATACATATTATGTTCACCAGTTTGGAATTTACAAGGTCCACACACATCATTCACCTTCTCCTTCAAGAGTTGTGTTTAAATTTTTTACATAATCAATAAAAGGTCTCCATATATTCTCAAACACAATTTCCTTTGATTTTAGTATATATGTTATTCTTTCTAATGGAAGGTTTGTTAACATCTGTCTTAACCACTGAGTCACATCTGGTCTATGAGTCTTTTTCCATAATAGTGCAATACATTTTTTGGCATTAAGCAAACTGAGGTCTATGAATGTTCTTTCACTTTTATTAAAATTATGCTTTTCTGGCAGAACCCACATCTTCAAGACCCCAGAGGAGGCGCAGGAGTTCATCAAGAAGATCAAAGAAGAAGAAGAGACTGGTGGGAGCTAAGCATGAACAAAATATAAGGTAGAATAACTAAGCATTTGCACAGGCATCTGACTGACTTGAAGTAAATAGTAAGTTTACAAAATATAGATTGTATTATATATTAAAAAAAACAAAAACAAAAACAAAACAAACAAAAAAAAAAAACTAGGATGTACAAAGTTGGTAAAGATTTTGGAGTTAAGTTGGAAAACTACAGAGGAGAGTTAATGTTACGTCATTAAAAGCAGTAGAGTTAGGGTGATTGGGAGGATGAAGAAGGAGTGGCTTAGGCTGTTCCCCGTGGATGTGGAACAGTCGATGGCTATATCGGGAGACAGAATTTTTCTTTTGATTTTGGGGGGTTTGCCACAAGTGTGGGAAGGGGGAATTTGTTTGTGTGTAGTTTGTAGGATGAATGTTCAACCACTCATGTTTTTGCTTCTCTGTATGAGCATGTTTACACTGCAAGGTAATCCCAAACTCTCTATTGATCATGGACCAAAGTGTTAATCTTAATTTAACTTCATGGAATTGCAGAGGTCTACAAAATTTAAAAAAACTTAAACAAGTTATGAATAAAATAAAGGACATGGGTTCAAGAATTGTGTTTTTACAAGAAACTCATCTGATAGAGGAGGATGTTAAAAGAATTAGGAGTAGATGGCAGGGAAGTGTATTCACCTCTTCATTTTCATCCCGAGCCAGGGGAGTTATGACTCTCATACATAAATCAGTTCCTTTTCAAGTGAAAAATGTAATTGGAGACAAATTTGGAAGATATGTAATCATTCAAGGTTCTTTGCTATTAGAAAATATAAATCTTGTGAACTTATATGGTCCCAATATAGATGACCAGAAGTTCTTTGCTAATTTATTTCTCATCTTATCATCACTTACAGGGCAACATATAATAGCAGGGGATTTTAATTGTACATTGAATCCAGGTGTGGATAGATCAACAGGACTGGATTGTACGCACATTGGATGTAGGATGACTATTAATCATTTTATGAAAGAATTGAGATTGTTAGATATATGGAGAGAAATGAAACCACAAGTTAAAGCCTATTCTTGTTATTCCAGTACCTACAAGACATTCTCACGTATTGATTATTTTTTGATTTCCACAGAATTAAGGTCCAAGATTCAAAACTGCTTTTATGATAACATCGTGATCTCTGACCATGCACCCTGTTGTCTAATATATGTAGATAAAAAATTGATAAAGGAATCAGGTAGATGGCAATTTCAGCATAAATGGCTTCAGGATGAGGAATTTGTCAAGTATATAGAAAAACAGATAGACGAGTTCTTTGACATCAATACTACACAAACATCAGCATGTGTAAAGTGGGAGGCTTTCAAAGCTTTTATTAGGGGACATATTATTAGTTATACAGGATCAAAATCTAAGAAGACTCGAGAGGAGAGAGCTAAATTGGAACATAAAATAAAAAATCTTCAGGAAAAAGTGTATGCAGGAAGTGACCCAAGGTTGGAGAATGAATTACTGATTTTGAGAGCTGAATACGACAAAAAATCAGCGAATAGAGCTGCCTCGAGTCTTCTAAGATTGAAACAATCTTTTTATGAACAAGGTGAAAAATCAGGAAAATTATTAGCATGGCAGATTAAACAATTGGAAATTAAAACACCAATTACCAGTATTATAAGTAATGGACAGGTAGTTATAGATCCTTTAGAAATTAATAGAGCCTTTAGAGATTACTATGAAAAATTATATGATACCAAAAATGAACCTGAATTAACAAAACTAAATGGGTTTTTGAACGAACTATCTATACCGTGTATTCCAAATGAAAACAGGGAGATATTGGAGTCTAAAATTAGTCAAGAAGAAGTTGGGCTAGCCATTGATAATATGAAATCAGGAAAAAGTGCAGGACCAGATGGTCTTCCAGTTGACCTTTATAAAAAATTTAAGAATAAATTAATAAAACCTTTTTTGGAAATGGTTTTAGAAGCATTTCAAAATAATAATTTACCATCATACATAAATAATGCCTTAATTATACTGCTGCCAAAACCAGGTAAGCCCTCTAATAAATGTGAAAATATGAGACCAATAAGCCTATTAAACGCCGACCTTAAGATAATCTGTAAAATTTTAGCAAGACGAATACAAGAAATTTTACCAAATATTATTAATCGAGATCAGAATGGCTTTATAAAGGGTAGACAAGGCTTCCATAATGTAAGAAGACTATTTAATATTATTTATTTTAATAAAGAAGCACCGGATACAGCTCTCCTATCATTGGACGCCGAAAAGGCCTTTGATAGAGTTGAATGGCCCTTTCTTTTTGAAGTACTACAAAGGTTTGGACTTGGAAATAATTTCATAAAATGGGTTCAAATAATATACAATAATGCTACAGCAGAAATCCTAACAAATAACAATATTTCAAAACCAATAAAAATAAATAGAGGATGTCGACAAGGCTGTCCACTTTCACCTTTACTGTTTACTATGGCAATTGAACCTTTAGCGATAGCGATACGTTTACATTCACAAATATATGGAATTAAAGTTGGACCAACAGAACATAAAATCTCCCTGTACGCCGATGACATAATTTTGTTTATGTCGAATCTAAAAAAATCAATTCCAACCTTGTTGAATTTAATAAAGAATTTTGGGGAAATATCAGGATATAAAATAAATAAAACTAAATCTTCAATATTAATGCTAAATGAGACCCAGAGAAATTACCCAGCCCCTGAGGTAAATCAATTCAATGTTGTAAATCAGTTTAAATATTTAGGAATCCAAATTATGCCTAAGCTAGAATCAGTCGCCAGTGTCAACTATGAAGCCTTAATGTCAGATATCAGTGAGTTAACTCAGAGATGGATGTCACTACCAATGTCGATGATCGGGAGAATCAATATACTTAAAAGTAATATTTTACCTAAAATACTTTATTTATTTCAATACATTCCCTTATCACCACCTTTAGATCTATTCTCAAGAATAAAAAAAAAGTTAGTGGAATTTATATGGAACAACAGGAAGGCTAGATTACGTTTGTCTTTATTATATTTACCATTTGATCGTGGAGGTCTGAAATGTCCAAATTTTATGTTGTATTATTGGTCGGCACAACTGAGGTCTATGACATATTATTTTTCATCAAATGATCTCCCTCACTGGACTGAAATGGAATCATACAATTTACCTTTACCTCTTCCCATATTCATATACTCAGATTCGGCAAAAAAATTACAAAAACAAGTTAAAAATCCATTTGTAAAGCATATGATCAAAATATGGTGTGAAGCTAAAAACTATTTAAAAGAACCACAGTTATTGTCACAATTTAGTCCAATATGGGGTAATCAATATTTTAAACCAGGGAGAGCGGACGCTGTATTTAAAGTATGGAATTTAAAAGGGATACAAAAGATTCAGGATTTATATTTGCCAGGTGCAGACAACATAATGTCTTTTGAAGAGCTGAGGATCAAATTTAATCTCAATAGAACACATTTTTTTAAATATCTTCAACTTAGAAACTTTATTCGATCAAATCAAAATAAAGCTCTCACTCGACCTATTTATTCATCCTTGGAAAAAATGATGATGAAAGATAGTAAAAGAAAGGGTATTATTTCAGAGTTTTATAACTCATTGACACTATCTTCAAGTGAAAATTCACTGAAAAGATTAAACTACTGGAAAGAAGATCTGCAAATTGAAATTTCAGAGGAACAATGGGAATTGGCTTGTACAGAAGCTCAAACCAAATCAATAAATGCACGCCTTAAATTGATACATTTCAAATGGTTAATGCGGATGTATGTTACACCGGAGGAGTTAAATAGATATAACAAAAATATACCAGATACATGCACAAAATGCATGGAAAGTAAAGGAACCCTATTTCATTGTTTATGGGAATGTAGATTAATAAGAATGTTTTGGGAAGAGGTGAGGGTAACAATTGAAAAAATAATCTCAAAACAAATCATATTGAATCCTAAACTGTTTTTGTTGGGTCTGTACCCAGAAAAGCATAATTTTAATAAAAGTGAAAGAACATTCATAGACCTCAGTTTGCTTAATGCCAAAAAATGTATTGCACTATTATGGAAAAAGACTCATAGACCAGATGTGACTCAGTGGTTAAGACAGATGTTAACAAACCTTCCATTAGAAAGAATAACATATATACTAAAATCAAAGGAAATTGTGTTTGAGAATATATGGAGACCTTTTATTGATTATGTAAAAAATTTAAACATAACTCTTGAAGAAGAAGGTGAATGATGTGTGTGGACCTTGTAAATTCCAAACTGGTGAACATAATATGTATACTTATGTATTGGATTGTCTAGACTAAACAGAGGAGCATTGTTGAAGACTTGATTTTGTTGGTGGTTGTTGGTGTTTTTAGTGCATTTTTTTTTGTAGTACTTTAGTGTTAGTGTTTGATTGTTTGTATCATGTTTGTTAAAAAAAAAAAAAGAAAAGGTTCAATAAAGATATTGTGGAAAAAAAATTATGCTTTTCTGGGTACAGACCCAACAAAAACAGTTTAGGATTCAATATGATTTGTTTTGAGATTATTTTTTCAATTGTTACCCTCACCTCTTCCCAAAACATTCTTATTAATCTACATTCCCATAAACAATGAAATAGGGTTCCTTTACTTTCCATGCATTTTGTGCATGTATCTGGTATATTTTTGTTATATCTATTTAACTCCTCCGGTGTAACATACATCCGCATTAACCATTTGAAATGTATCAATTTAAGGCGTGCATTTATTGATTTGGTTTGAGCTTCTGTACAAGCCAATTCCCATTGTTCCTCTGAAATTTCAATTTGCAGATCTTCTTTCCAGTAGTTTAATCTTTTCAGTGAATTTTCACTTGAAGATAGTGTCAGTGAGTTATAAAACTCTGAAATAATACCCTTTCTTTTACTATCTTTCATCATCATTTTTTCCAAGGATGAATAAATAGGTCGAGTGAGAGCTTTATTTTGATTTGATCGAATAAAGTTTCTAAGTTGAAGATATTTAAAAAAATGTGTTCTATTGAGATTAAATTTGATCCTCAGCTCTTCAAAAGACATTATGTTGTCTGCACATGGCAAATATAAATCCTGAATCTTTTGTATCCCTTTTAAATTCCATACTTTAAATACAGCGTCCGCTCTCCCTGGTTTAAAATATTGATTACCCCATATTGGACTAAATTGTGACAATAACTGTGGTTCTTTTAAATAGTTTTTAGCTTCACACCATATTTTGATCATATGCTTTACAAATGGATTTTTAACTTGTTTTTGTAATTTTTTTGCCGAGTCTGAGTATATGAATATGGGAAGAGGTAAAGGTAAATTGTATGATTCCATTTCAGTCCAGTGAGGGAGATCATTTGATGAAAAATAATATGTCATAGACCTCAGTTGTGCCGACCAATAATACAACATAAAATTTGGACATTTCAGACCTCCACGATCAAATGGTAAATATAATAAAGACAAACGTAATCTAGCCCTCCTGTTGTTCCATATAAATTCCACTAACTTTTTTTTTATTCTTGAGAATAGATCTAAAGGTGGTGATAAGGGAATGTATTGAAATAAATAAAGTATTTTAGGTAAAATATTACTTTTAAGTATATTGATTCTCCCGATCATCGACATTGGTAGTGACATCCATCTCTGAGTTAACTCATTGATATCTGACATTAAGGCTTCATAGTTGACACTGGCGACTGATTCTAGCTTAGGCATAATTTGGATTCCTAAATATTTAAACTGATTTACAACATTGAATTGATTTACCTCAGGGGCTGGGTAATTTCTCTGGGTCTCATTTAGCATTAATATTGAAGATTTAGTTTTATTTATTTTATATCCTGATATTTCCCCAAAATTCTTTATTAAATTCAACAAGGTTGGAATTGATTTTTTTAGATTCGACATAAACAAAATTATGTCATCGGCGTACAGGGAGATTTTATGTTCTGTTGGTCCAACTTTAATTCCATATATTTGTGAATGTAAACGTATCGCTATCGCTAAAGGTTCAATTGCCATAGTAAACAGTAAAGGTGAAAGTGGACAGCCTTGTCGACATCCTCTATTGATTTTTATTGGTTTTGAAATATTGTTATTTGTTAGGATTTCTGCTGTAGCATTATTGTATATTATTTGAACCCATTTTATGAAATTATTTCGAAGTCCAAACCTTTGTAGTACTTCAAAAAGAAAGGGCCATTCAACTCTATCAAAGGCCTTTTCGGCGTCCAATGATAGGAGAGCTGTATCCGGTGCTTCTTTATTAAAATAAATAATATTAAATAGTCTTCTTACATTATGGAAGCCTTGTCTACCCTTTATAAAGCCATTCTGATCTCGATTAATAATATTTGGTAAAATTTCTTGTATTTGTCTTGCTAAAATTTTACAGATTATCTTAAGGTCGGCGTTTAATAGGCTTATTGGTCTCATATTTTCACATTTATTAGAGGGCTTACCTGGTTTTGGCAGCAGTATAATTAAGGCATTATTTATGTATGATGGTAAATTATTATTTTGAAATGCTTCTAAAACCATTTCCAAAAAAGGTTTTATTAATTTATTCTTAAATTTTTTATAAAGGTCAACTGGAAGACCATCTGGTCCTGCACTTTTTCCTGATTTCATATTATCAATGGCTAGCCCAACTTCTTCTTGACTAATTTTAGACTCCAATATCTCCCTGTTTTCATTTGGAATACACGGTATAGATAGTTCGTTCAAAAACCCATTTAGTTTTGTTAAATCAGGTTCATTTTTGGTATCATATAATTTTTCATAGTAATCTCTAAAGGCTCTATTAATTTCTAAAGGATCTATAACTACCTGTCCATTACTTATAATACTGGTAATTGGTGTTTTAATTTCCAATTGTTTAATCTGCCATGCTAATAATTTTCCTGATTTTTCACCTTGTTCATAAAAAGATTGTTTCAATCTTAGAAGACTCGAGGCAGCTCTATTCGCTGATTTTTTGTCGTATTCAGCTCTCAAAATCAGTAATTCATTCTCCAACCTTGGGTCACTTCCTGCATACACTTTTTCCTGAAGATTTTTTATTTTATGTTCCAATTTAGCTCTCTCCTCTCGAGTCTTCTTAGATTTTGATCCTGTATAACTAATAATATGTCCCCTAATAAAAGCTTTGAAAGCCTCCCACTTTACACATGCTGATGTTTGTGTAGTATTGATGTCAAAGAACTCGTCTATCTGTTTTTCTATATACTTGACAAATTCCTCATCCTGAAGCCATTTATGCTGAAATTGCCATCTACCTGATTCCTTTATCAATTTTTTATCTACATATATTAGACAACAGGGTGCATGATCAGAGATCACGATGTTATCATAAAAGCAGTTTTGAATCTTGGACCTTAATTCTGTGGAAATCAAAAAATAATCAATACGTGAGAATGTCTTGTAGGTACTGGAATAACAAGAATAGGCTTTAACTTGTGGTTTCATTTCTCTCCATATATCTAACAATCTCAATTCTTTCATAAAATGATTAATAGTCATCCTACATCCAATGTGCGTACAATCCAGTCCTGTTGATCTATCCACACCTGGATTCAATGTACAATTAAAATCCCCTGCTATTATATGTTGCCCTGTAAGTGATGATAAGATGAGAAATAAATTAGCAAAGAACTTCTGGTCATCTATATTGGGACCATATAAGTTCACAAGATTTATATTTTCTAATAGCAAAGAACCTTGAATGATTACATATCTTCCAAATTTGTCTCCAATTACATTTTTCACTTGAAAAGGAACTGATTTATGTATGAGAGTCATAACTCCCCTGGCTCGGGATGAAAATGAAGAGGTGAATACACTTCCCTGCCATCTACTCCTAATTCTTTTAACATCCTCCTCTATCAGATGAGTTTCTTGTAAAAACACAATTCTTGAACCCATGTCCTTTATTTTATTCATAACTTGTTTAAGTTTTTTTAAATTTTGTAGACCTCTGCAATTCCATGAAGTTAAATTAAGATTAACACTTTGGTCCATGATCAATAGAGAGTTTGGGATTACCTTGCAGTGTAAACATGCTCATACAGAGAAGCAAAAACATGAGTGGTTGAACATTCATCCTACAAACTACACACAAACAAATTTCCCCTTCCCACACTTGTGGCAAACCCCCCAAAATCAAAAGAAAAATTCTGTCTCCCGATATAGCCATCGACCGTTCCACACCCACGGGGAACAGCCTAAGCCACTCCTTCTTCATCCTCCCAATCACCCTAACTCTACTGCTTTTAATGACGTAACATTAACTCTCCTCTGTAGTTTTCCAACTTAACTCCAAAATTTTTAACAACTTTGTACATCACAGTTTTTTTTTGTTTTTTTTTGTTTGTTTTGTTTTTGTTTTGTTTTTTTTAATATATAATACAATCTATATTTTGTAAACTTACTATTTACTTCAAGTCAGTCAGATGCCTGTGCAAATGCTTAATTATTCTACCTTATATTTTGTTCATGCTTAGCTCCCACCAGTCTCTTCTTCTTCTTTGATCTTCTTGATGAACTCCTGCGCCTCCTCTGGGGTCTTGAAGATGTGGGTTCTGCCCTCATACGTGGTCAGCAGTCTCGCAGGATAGATTACACCATGACGAATCCCAAGGTTGCGCAGCTCCTTACGTACGGGATCAAACTGCTTCCTCAATTGCTGGATTCCTGTGGCCAAATCTGGGTAGAACCGCACCTGCTGGTCCTGGTGTTTAATCTCTCCTTTAGCACGTGCAGCGTTGAAGATCTTCATCCTGTCTCTGTTGCTTATAAACTTCATAATTAAGGTCCTCGGCGGTCCCTTATCTCTCCGTGGGCCAATACGATGTGCTTTTTCCAGAACCACTGCTGATTGCAACTCCTCGCTGCCCAGCACCTCCGGAATCCACTTTTCCAGAAAGGAACATACGTCCCGACCTTCTGATTCCTCTGGAAGACCCACCAGCCTCAAATTATTCTGTCTCGACCGAGATTCCAAATCCAAAATATTATCTTCCAGAGATTTATTTTTTTTTTTCCAAAGTGCGCACCTTTAATTGAAGACGGGTGACGTCATCTTCAGCACTAGCGAGACGGAGCTCCATCTGCGCCGTTCGTTCTACACAGTCACCCAATTCCTTTCTTATTCCTTCCAGCGCTGTCATAATCCCATCAAATCTAGAGGAAAAGTCCGCTCTCATTGAACTCATGGCAGCCATCAGCGCATCTGCGCCATTCCCCGCAGAAATCGCACCGCCGCCAGCCTCCTCCGCCATATATGGAGCCTTGTTTGCTGCGTCACAGACCTGAAAGTCCGTTAATTTGGACTGTTTCGGCGGCTCGCTTTTTCCTTTTCCTGGTTTTCCAGCCTTAGGCTTCGCCGACATATCCTCGCCCAAATGCTGGGATACGTTCTGTCCCAAATGAGAGAGTTATTTGCCGATTTTTTTCTCCAGGAGCAGAGCAGAGCGAGACACGTCCGTCCTACGTGGCAGCCATAACCGGAAGTCTCTGTTCTTTCACTTTTATTAAAATTATGCTTTTCTGGGTACAGACCCAACAAAAACAGTTTAGGATTCAGTATGATTTGTGTTGAGATTATTTTTTCAATTGTTACCCTCACCTCTTCCCAAAACATTCTAATTATTCTACATTCCCATACACAATGAAATAGGGTTCCTTTACTTTCCATGCATTTTGTGCACGTATCTGGTATATTTTTGTTATATCTATTTAACTCCTCCGGTGTAACATACATCCGCATTAACCATTTAAAATGTATCAATTTAAGACGTACATTTATTGATTTGGTTTGAGCTTCTGTACAAGCCAAGTCACATTGTTCCTCTGAAATTTCAGTTTGCAGATCTTCTTTCCAGTAGTTTAATCTTTTCTGCGAGTTTTCACTTGAGGATAGTGTCAATGAGTTATAAAACTCTGAAATAATACCCTTTCTTTTACTATCTTTCATCAACATTTTTTCCAAGGATGAATAAATAGGTCGAGTGAGAGCTTTATTTTGATTTGATCGAATAAAGTTTCTAAGTTGAAGATATTTTAAAAAATGTGTTCTATTAAGATTAAATTTGATCCTCAGCTCTTCAAAAGACATTATGTTATCTGCACATGGCAAATATAAATCTTGAATCTTCTGAATCCCTTTTAAACTCCATACTTTAAATACAGCATCCGCTCTCCCTGGTTTAAAATATTGATTACCCCATATTGGGCTAAATTGTGACAATAAGTGTGGTTCTTTTAAATAGTTTTTAGCTTCACACCATATTTTGATCATATTCTTTACAAATGGATTTTTAACTTGTTTTTGTAATTTTTTTGCCGAATCTGAGTATATGAATATGGGAAGAGGTAAAGGTAAATTGTATGAATCCATTTCAGTCCAGTGAGGGAGATCATTTAATGAAAAATAATATGTCATAGACCTCAGTTGTGCCGACCAATAATACAACATAAAATTTGGACATTTCAGACCTCCACGATCAAATGGTAAATATAATAAAGACAGACGTAATCTAGCCCTCCTGTTGTTCCATATAAATTCCACTAACTTTTTTTTAATTCTTGAGAATAAATCTAAAGGTTGTGGTAAGGGAATGTATTAAAATAAATAAAGTATTTTAGGTAAAATATTACTTTTAAGTATATTGATTCTCCCGATCATCGACATTGGTAGTGACATCCATCTCTGAATTAACTCATTGATATCTGTCATTAAGGCTTCATAGTTGACACTGGCGACTGATTCTAGCTTGGGCACAGTTTGGATTCCTAAATATTTAAACTGATTTACAACGTTGAATTGATTTACCTCAGGGGCTGGGTAATTTCTCTGGGTCTCATTTAGCATTAATATTGAAGATTTAGTTTTATTTATTTTATATCCTGATATTTTCCCAAAATTCTTTATTAAATTCAACAAGGTCGGAATTGATTTTTTAAGATTCGACATAAACAAAATTATGTCATTGGCGTACAGGGAGATTTTATGTTCTGTTGGTCCAACTTTAATTCCATATATTTGTGAATGTAAACGTATCGCCATTGCTAAAGGTTCAATTGCCATAGTAAACAATAAAGGTGAAAGTGGACAGCCTTGTCGACATCCTCTATTGATTTTTATTGATTTTGAAATATTGTTATTTGTTAGGATTTCTGCTGTAGCATTATTGTATATTATCTGAACCCATTTTATGAAATTATTTCCAAGTCCAAACCTTTGTAAGACTTCAAAAAGAAAGGGCCATTCGACTCTATCAAAGGCCCTTTCGGCATCCAGTGATAGGAGAGCTGTATCCGGTGCTTCTTTATTAGAATAAATAATATTAAATAGTCTTCTTACATTATGGAAGCCTTGTCTTCCCTTTATAAAGCCATTCTGATCTCGATTAATAATATTTGGTAAAATTTCTTGTATTCGTCTTGCTAAAATTTTACAGATTATCTTAAGGTCGGCATTTAATAGGCTTATTGGTCTCATATTTTCACATTTATTAGAGGGTTTACCTGGTTTTGGCAACAGTATAATTAAGGCATTATTCATGTATGATGGTAAATTACTATTTTGAAATGCTTCTAAAACCATTTCCAAAAAAGGTTTTATTAATTTATTCTTAAATTTTTTATAAAGGTCAACTGGAAGACCATCTGGTCCTGCACTTTTTCCTGATTTCATATTATCAATGGCTAGCCCAACTTCTTCTTGACTAATTTTAGACTCCAATATCTCCCTGTTTTCATTTGGAATACACGGTATAGATGGTTCGTTCAAAAACCCATTTAGTTATGTTAAATCAGATTCATTTTTGGTATCATATAATTTTTCATAGTAATCTCTAAAGGCTCTATTAATTTCTAAAGGATCTATAACTACCTGTCCCTTACTTATAATACTGGTAATTGGTGTTTTAAATTCTAATTGTTTAATCTGCCATGCCAATAATTTTCCTGATTTTTCACCTTGTTCATAAAAAGATTGTTTCAATCTTAGAAGACTCGAGGCAGCTCTATTCGCTGATTTTTTTTGTCACATTCAGCTCTCAAAATCAGTAATTCGTTCTCCAACCTTGGATCACTTCCTGCATACACTTTTTCCTGAAGACTTTTTATTTTATGTTCCAATTGGGCTCTCTCCTCTCGAGTCTTCTTAGATTTTGAACCTGTATAACTAATAATATGTCCCCTAATAAAAGCTTTGAAAGCCTCCCACTTTACACATGCTGATGTTTGTGTAGTATTGATGTCAAAGAACTCATCTATCTGTTTTTCTATGTACTTGACAAATTCCTCATCCTGAAGCCATTTATGCTGAAATTGCCATCTACCTGATTCCTTTGTCAATTTCTTATCTACATACATTAGACAGCAGGGTGCATGATCAGAGATCACGATGTTATCATAAAAGCAGTTTTGAATCTTGGACCTTAATTCTGTGGAGATCAAAAAATAATCAATACGTGAGAATGTCTTGTAGGTACTGGAATAACAAGAGTAGGCTTTAACTTGTGGTTTCATTTCTCTCCATATATCTAGCAATCTCAATTCTTTCATAAAATGGTTAATGGTCATCCTACATCCATTGTGCGTACAGTCCAGTCCTGTTGATCTATCTATACCGGGACTCAATGTACAATTAAAATCCCCTGCTATTATATGTTGCCCTGTAAGTGATGATAAGATAAGAAATAAATTAGCAAAGAACTTTTGATCATCTATATTGGGACCATATAAGTTCACCAAATTTATATTTTCTAATAGCAAAGATCCTTGAATGATTACATATCTTCCAAATTTGTCTCCAATTACATTTTTCACTTGAAATGGGACTGATTTATGTATGAGAGTCATAACTCCCCTGGCTCGGGATGAAAATGATGAGGTGAAAACACTTCCTTGCCATCTACTCCTAATTCTTTTTACATCCTCCTCTATTAGATGAGTTTCTTGTAAAAACACAATTTTTGAACCCATGTCTATTTTATTCATAACTTGTTTAAGTTTTTTTTTTAAAATTTTGTAGACCTCTGCAATTCCATGAAGTTAAATTAAGATTAACGCTTTGGTTTATGATCAATAGGGAGTTTGGGATTACCTTGCAGTGTAAACATGCTCATACAGAGAAGCAAAAAAATGAGTGGTTGAACATTCATCCTACAAACTACACACAAACAAATTCCCCCTTCCCACATTTGTAGCAATCCCCCCAATATCAAAAGAAAAATTCCGTCTCCCGATATAGCCATCGACCGCTCCACACCCACGAGGAACAGCCAAAGCCACTCCTTCTTCATCCTCCCAATCACCCTAACTCTACTGCTTTTAATGACGTAACATTAACTCTCCTCTGTAGTTTTCCAACTTAACTCCAAAATTTTTAGCAACTTTGTACATCATAGTTTTTTTTTTGTTGTTTTTTTAAAATATATAATACAATCTATATTTTGTAAACTTGCTATTTGCTTCAAGTCAGTCAGATGCCTGTGCAAATGCTTAAATATTCTACCTTATATTTTGTTCATGCTTAGCTCCCACCAGTCTCTTCTTGGATCTTCTTGATGAACTCCTGCGCCTCCTCTGGGGTCTTGAAGATGTGGGTTCTGCCCCCATACGTGGTCAACAGTCTCGCAGGATAAATTACACCATGACGAATCCCAAGGTTGCGCAGCTCTTTACGTACGGGATCAAACTGCTTCCTCAATTGTTGGATTCCTGTGGCCAAATCTGGGTAGAACCGCACCTGCTGGTCCTGGTGTTTAATCTCTCCTTTAGCTCGTACAGCGTTGAAGATCTTCATCCTGTCTCTGTTGCTGAGGAACTTCATAATTAGGGTCCTCGGTGGTCCCTTATCTCTCCGTGGGCCAATACGGTGTGCGCTTTCCAGAACCACTGCTGATTGCAGCTCCGCGCTGCCCAGCGCTCCGGAATCCACTTTTCCAGAAAGGAACATGAGTCCCGACCTTCGGATTCCTCCGGTAGACCCACCAGCCTCAAGTTGTTCCGTCTTGACTGGGACTCCAAATCCAGGACATTATCTTCCAGACATTTATTTTTTTTTTCCAAAGTGCGCACCTTTAATTGAAGACAGGTGACGTCATCTTCAGCACTAGAGACATGAAGCTCCACCTGCGCCATTCGTTCTACACAGTCACCCAATTCCTTTCTCATTCCTTCCAACGCTGCCATAATCCCATCAAATTTAGAGGAAAAGTCTGCTCTCATTGAACTTATGGCAGCTAGCACCACACCTGTGCTGTTTCCCGCAGATACCGCACCGCTGCTAGCTTCCTCCGCCATATATGGAGCTTTATCTGCTGCGTCACAGACCTGAAAGTCCGTTAATTTGGACTGTTTCGGCGGCTCGCTTTTTCCTCTACCTGGTTTTCCAGCCTTAGGCTTCACCGACATATCCTCGCCCAAACGCTGGGATACGTTCTGTCCCAAATGAGAGTTATTTGCCGATTTTTTTTCTCCAGGAGCAGAGCAGAGTGAGACGTGTCCTTCTCACGTGGCAGCCATAACCGGAAGTCAGCTTGGAGGAATTTTAGCCTATTCCTCCATATAGAACAGCTTCAGTGTTGGATGTTGGTGGGTTTCCTCACATGAACTGCTCGCTTCAGGTCCTTTTACAACATCTCAGTTGGATTAAGGTCAGGACTTTGACTTAGTCATTCCAAAACATTAACTTTATTCTTCTTTAACCTTTCTTTGGTGGAATGACTTGTGTGGTTAGGATCATTGTCTTGCTGCATTACTCACTTTTTCTTGAGATTCAGTTCATGGACAGATGTCCTGACATTTTCCTTTGGTATTTGCTACTATAATTCAGAATTCATTGTTCCATCAATAATGGCAAGCTGTCTCGGCCTAAATCAGGAGTCTGCAACCTTTGCCATCCAAAGAGCCATTTTGCCCGTCTCTGACTAAAATGGAAGTGGCTGAGGGCCGCAACGGCAATTTGACCTTTAAAATAAAGATTATGCTGCTTACAAAGTTTTTATATATACATAGCTCTGAATATTATGTGGCATTAATAAATTCATACTACAACAGTGGAAAAAACTGTCAAGATTTATATAGCGCTTCATTCATGAAATAAAAGTATTAGAAATATATTACAAATTGTTTTGTGCTGAAAAAAATTCTGAATATCTGACCATATTTTTTGTATAGTTTAATTATCAGCATATCCATAAATTGTTTAAATCTGAAAAATATAATCCATCGCCTACTTTCAATGAGCACACGGCTTTAGTTTCTGATATTTTGATAAATTAGAGACGAAAGTTTTATTTAGAAGCTACTTTTCATCCTTTTTGTGTTTCCTCATAATGCTCCTTATTCAAAAGTGTTAATATAAATCTGTATCCTTCACCTGTTCTCCAGACTCTGTTTGACAAATAGTGGATTGGTGGTTGTTCGAAAAATCCTTGAAGACCTTCAGTCAAAAACCAGGCTGGATCAGAGTTTCAGCAAATTTAATTACACTGGCCAGTGGAGAACAATACAAGAAAGGTCTCAGAGCCTATTTGCGCATCATTCTGACTCAGACACACATCACTCAGTTCTTTAAGCTCTCCATTATCTGGGAAGTGGGGGAGCAAATTGTCCATCCAGTACATCTGGTCAAAACTTGGTGTACAGATTAGCTTTTCTCAGGTAACACTGTCCCAGTCACACAGGAGCCATGCAGACCAGCCTAAAAACAAGATAACTAGTACAGCTGTAGCCATGATATTTTTTACACAAACTATAAGTTAGACTCTGAGACCAAACAAAGACAAATATAAGGCAAATATGGAATTTTCCTATCATTCTCCCACCTTTGATGCCATAAAAGGCATCATAAATGAAAAGTGATCACAAGTTATGGCATCTAAAACCGTGCTTTAAACCATTTTTTTGTTCCACCGCTTCAATCACCTCGCCAGGTGACCAGCAAAAGAGTTTATTAGTGATTGGTGGGCACTGCTGATGAGTCCTGGATTTGGGACCTACGTATGTGGCATGATTCCAGACAGATGATCTTCTGAATTATTGCTCGTTGAAATAAAGCCGTTTGCATCTTCACAATGACCCCACGATGGCAATCTGGGCCCCTCCTTATCTGCCTCAGTCTCCTTCTACACTCCGCCTGAAAGGAAGGAAAAAGGATATAAGTCTCGCTTGCAAAATCCAATGGTGTTTTGTTTTTATTTTTCCTACAATTATAATATTTCAAATCAATTAAAGCAGTAGCAGACAGAACTGCTTTTATTCTTAATTTTAAATAAATGGTGCATCAATGCAATATATAACAAATTGATCTGCACATTGGTTAGTTATTCAGTTTCCTGTGTAGTCCAGTGTAGTGTGCTAAGGTCACTCCTCTTGACACACACACTCATTCTGCCAATAATCAGGCTTTACTCCAAATTTGTTCAGATTTGCAAATGTATTATCAGAATCAATCAATCAAAGCTATATTTGTATAGCTCTTTTCATACAAAAACTGTACCCTAGAGTGCATAATAGATAGCAGATTATTAGGATTAAGACAAGAGCATTTAGCGTTGTTAAATCATATTTCTTTCATTTTCTGTCTGCTCTCACTTTAATCTTGTAGAAATTAAAATTTAACTCACCAATAGAAGAAGCATCTTCTTAGTTTTATTTTGTTTACTGCTTTTACCTATGGAGAAAGCAAAACAAAAACAACCATATTTCCAAATACTTACCACTTACCTGTATACAATCTAAACCCAATTCTTTTGAAATGTGTTATTGGCAAACAATGTTATGTTTAGACAGTAGACATGACAAGGCAAGCTTATATGTTAGTCATCATTATTAGTTGTATCCATGACGGGATGGATTAAAGGTGGCAGATTGAGCTCAGGATTTCAGTCAGTGTTCATGCAACTCAAAGAAAAATAGACAGTTACCTGCTTGATGGACCCTTGGTCTGCATTTTCCTCAGACCTATAATGAATGTTTAAACCAGTAATTTTCTAGATTTCATTTACTCATAATATACTCACCTTTTAAGTCGGTATTTAATTTTCTTCAGCTTCGTTTTTTCGTGTTTACCAATCTCTTAACCCTTTAACTGCCCAGATTAAATGAACGGGTCGTGCTCCCCCAGTGGCACAGCACAACAACTGCACGTGTCAACTTATTGACGTCCCCCAGCTATACTGAGAATTTGTACTAATCTCTATTGATCTGACAGTTTAGAAGGTGGCAGATATGCGCCGAAGGAATCATGGCTGACATGGAATATAGCAAAAAAGAAGAAATCCTCATTATTATTCTTCCTTTTCCTGCTTTGAGCTCACACACCAATGTGGATGCCGCCATGTTTGGTCATTGCTGCCGCGATGATGACTGAAACTGCATGAAACAGGAAAAATAGCCACGTAATACAAACGAAATTCACATGGGATAATCATAAAAGTTTGTAGATGTGGTACACAGGTGTAAATTACTAAGTAAACATGTTATATCGGCCATGATGGACGAAAAACTGAGCTACCAGTACCAAGATGGTGGCACCCATGGGCGCCATGGATTCCCACAGGAATAATGCACCAAACAGAAAAAATAGCCGCGTAATACAAACGAAATTCATGTGGGGTAATCATAAGAGTTTGTAGATGTGGTACACGGTGTAAATGGCTGAGCAAACACACAAACATAAACTACAATTGACAAAAATGGACCGGTCACGTGGGCGGGCGAGCCCCCCCCCCCCCCCCGGCAACAGGTAAGAGAAATGTTTTTTTTGACATTTTATTGATTTTCTTGGTTCATATACTTTGAAGATTAGCTAGAAACATACCCCGTAGACAAATCGGCATAACCCCCCCCCCCCAAAACGGACCATTCTTTATGTAAATGTGTCCAAAGTCCACTTTTGACTGAGTTATGTAATTTATATAGCTGCCGCAACATTATGCAAATTAGATGCATAAATTTATTCCGATCTAAAACTTTGGATCATATTCTACATCATTCTAATTGACAGTAAGCCATTATCTCTTGTAACTTTCAAGTTATAGCCTTGGAAATCTGAACTATTTTATTGAGAAAAATTTTTACCACTCTTGAGTTGCCTTGCGTTTCCCCAGGCGCCACATGGCACCTGGGGCAATTAAAGGGTTAAAAGGTCATTAAATTCATCCACTTTGGTTTAAATTCAACAAAGTTCCTCATTCATCCTACCAAGTTATCAGTGGATTCAGTAAAATACCCTTTTAACTTACTAAGTTATTAATTTAGAAATTCCCATTCCCATTCTTATCAGGCATACAAAGATTCCTTTAAAAAAATATAAATATATATATATGTGTGTGTGTGTGTGTGTGTGTGTACTTCATTTGTGGTGATTGCCACAAATGAAGTACACAGAGGTGGAGTTTTGTTTGTCACTCAGCAGTTCTTGGTTTCAGGCAATTACCCCAAGCAAAGTAATACTGGCCTGTTGTTGTCTTCAGCCACTCGCCGGTGACTTAGCAAGAGAGTTCTTAGTCCATTGTGCCAGAGAGCTGCTCATTCAGGAAGTTTGCATGCTGTAGTGCTGGTTGATGGATGGATTTGGTAATGACGTTGGTGTTGGCACTGGGTGATGATGCAGGGGTGAGGGAGGCAATGAGACAATAAAGGTAACACTGGTCTGCCATGGCTCAGTTTGCCCCTAAAAATACAAAGGAGAAAAAGATTCCTGAGATGTATATTCTGTTCATATATCATCCACATGGAAATTAAAACTAGGACTTAAATAAAATGCCACTGTTTCTCTGTTGTGGGTGTGAGTCTGTGAGGTTACCATCTTAATACAATCAAAACATGTGATTCCTTGAAATTGGTTAAAAATGTGTAGAATTATAACATTATGAAGTACAATGAAAAGGGTAAATTAGGTCATAATGTATACCTTGATAAATGATACTATTATGTTGTCAAATGCTGCTTTTTTTAATCCTGGGGTAAATTGCAGCTTGGGGTGACGTTTCCTGGGTGTTAGTGAGCATGTCATGTGATAGTTCAGTGTTTCCTCTGGCTTAAAGACCTTGGTGCGGTGGCAACATATTTTTCCCCGGGGGGATGGGGAGTAAACATACCGGAATATTTTAATTTTATGCTATTTATTTCTTTTTAAAATTTTACACAGTAACGTTGCATATGGAACTTACCATTTGAAGTATTGTACAACCGAGGCTTGAATGTTGAGCCAGTTGGGGTCCCACCCAGACATCCTGTGTTGAGACTTTTTAGTGGTGTTATCCTTCTCTCCTTCCTCTGCCTGAACACTTTCCTCTCCTTGGCTCCTCTCTTCTGTCTCATCTTGCCCTCTCTGAGCTCTGTCTAATTCAGGTTCTCTCTCTGTCTATGGTGGTATACTAACAGGTTGGATAATATCAAGTATCATGTTTTGTCCTGCAGGATTTTTTTTGTCATGGTTTACATAAATGACAAAAATATGTGTATTTTTTGTATTTTTATTCTAGTGTTTCTTTTTTCCATTGAGAGAGTAGGGAAGGGAAAGAAACATTCATAATAGTATTGTACTCATGCATACTTAAATTATATGATCAGGTGGGTATAGTAATCAGAAATTCTACTCATGTAAAAGCAGTGCTTTGAAATTAATAATTAAAAATAGACAACCAAAGATTTCTCGTAGTTAAGGGTACAAAGAGCACCCACTTAAAAACATGAGCAATGACTTCAGTCTTGAAGGTTTGAGGTTTTTCTCAAAAATTTATAACAATTTTCTTATAGTTTTCTACGTTTCTCTGTAAATCTAACTAAAGTTGAAACCATGTTCCTCAAATCTGTAATTTTCTCTTGTAAAGAGAAAACCTCCCCCCAGGCCACGAGGGGCAGGGAGTGGGCGAACAACCTGAATCTGTTTTTCAATAGGTTTGACCAACCGCCCTCCCCCCTGTCTGCACAACAACCACTGCTGCCTCTAAAGAAATCAAGTCCTGCTGCCCACCCCCCACTCCACCAACACCCCCCCACTCCCAACACACAGCCCCCTATCCTGACCCTGACCAGGACCCAGGTGAGGACGGAGCTGAGGAAGATCAAGGCGAGGAAGGCGTCGGGACCGGACGGCATCAGCGCAAGGCTCCTCAAGTCCTGTGCAGACCAGCTGTGTGGGATTGTGACGTATATCTTCAACCTGAGCCTGAAACTGGGGAGGGTACCACAGCTGTGGAAAACATCTTGTGTGGTACCTGTACCAAAAACTTCCCACCCCAAAGACCTGAACAGCTACAGACCGGTGGCCTTGACGTCCCACTTGATGAAGACCCTGGAGAGACCGCTCCTTGCTCACCTCCGCCCCCTGGTGGAACCAGCGATGGATCCACTTTAGTTCGCCTACCAGCATGGCATTGGGGTGGAGGATGCGGTGATCTTCTTCCTTCACCGTTCTCTGTCCCACCTAGAGAAGCCCGGGAATATGGTGAGGATCATGTTCTTTGACTTCTCCAGTGCTTTCAACACCATCCAACCGATGATCCTGAAGGACAAGCTGCTGCGCGCAGGGGTGGACCAGCACCTGTCATCATGGATCCAGGACTACCTCACGAACCGGCCTCAGTTTGTGAGAACCCGGGACTGTGTGTCCGACACGATCATCAGTAGCACGGGGGCCCCCCAGGGAACGGTGCTGGCTCCCTTCCTGTTCACTCTTTATACTGCGGACTTCTCACACAACACACTGCCATCTACAGAAGTTCTCTGACTCTGCGATCGTTGGCCTCATCTCCAATGGAGATGAAGCTGAGTACAGAGGGCTTATCCAGGACTTCGTGGACTGGTGCCATCGGAACTGCCTCCAGATCAACGCGAGGAAAACTAAGGAGCTGGTGGTGGACTGTCGCAGGCAAGGACAACCCCTCACAGCACCAGTAAATATACAGGGAACAGACATCGAGATGGTGACAGCCTATAAGTACCTGGGTGTTCATCTGAACAATAAACTAGACTGGTCACACAATACTGACGCACTCTACAAGAAGGGACAGCGCAGGCTGTTCCTGCTGAGGAGACTCAGGTCTTTTGGTGTACAAGGCGCGCTGCTGAAGACATTCTATGACACGGTGGTGGCATCAGCCATCACTTTTGGAGTGGTCTGCTGGGGCAGTGGCATTACTGCAGCCGATAGGAAGAGACTGAACAAACTGATCAAGAAAGCTAGCTCTGTCCTGGGGCAGCGCCTTGATCCGGTGGAGGAGATAGGAGAGAGAAGGACGGTGGCTAAACTGTCATCTCTGCTGGAGTCCGAGTTCCACCCTATGCAGGACATACTGAATGCACTGAGGAGCTCATTTAGCAGCAGACTACATCATCCCAGGTGCACAACCGAGAGGTTTCGCAGGTCCTTCCTACCAACGGCTGTCAGACTGTACAACCTAAGCAGGGCTACTCGCAGAGATAGCAAAAAGACGTAACAAACTAATAGTTTTTTTTGAATGCAAAGATGCAATAGACTTACACAATGGTCCCCTCCGGCATACAACTAGGAAAATACCGGTCGCTATGGAGAGTGAGAATATGTATGGGCACATAATCATACCATGTATGATAACTAAGTAGACGGTTGTGCTGTTTCATCCCATCTAGCAACAATGCTCTGCACTGTGTGTGTTTATATATTTACATATTTATTCCATCTAGCTACAATGCTCCGCACTGGGTGTGTTTATATTTATATATCTATATATTTATTCCATCTAGCTACAATGCTCCGCACTGTATGTTTATATATCTACATATTATTCCATCTAGCTACATTGCTCCGTACTGTGGGTGTTTATATATTCACATATTTATTCCATCTAGCTACAATGCTCTGCACTGTGTGTTTACATATTCATATATTTATTCCATCCAGCTACAATGCTCTGCACTGTGTGTCTGTGTGTGTGGGTATATATACAGTATATTTATATTTTATAGTAATATGTACATGTTTTTTTTTTTTTCTTGCCTTCTGATTGTTGCTCTGAGTGTTGCTATCCCTGTGCTGTTGCAATCCTGGAATTTCCCCGTTGTGGGACTAATAAAGGCTTATCTTCTCTTATCTTAAAATTGATTTTAATTGTACATTTGAAACTTTATTATAAATTTGTGGATTATTTTATGACTAATTTTTGTCTGTTTTTAAAATAAAATTAGTTTTTTTTTTTTTAAAAATTTGAAACACTGTGGTAATTTTTTTTTTACTTTTTCCTTATAACAATTTACATGTTTGACCATAATTTTGCAGTCAGAACAGAACAATAATTTAACTCCAATTACAAAGAATAAATATTAATTTATTTTATTAAATACAATTTTATTAACTTAACCACTTGCGCTCCGTTGTTCCGCGGGCGGGCAAGTCTCTGCGTCCTATGACGCATGAGGGCGCGCGAGAGCGCGCTCGTGCGCCCTCGTGCGCATGACGCATGATGGTGGTGATGGTGATGTAGTAGCGTCCAAGCGCCACTCAAAAAAAAACTGCAGAGACAGCCGCGAACAGATTAGTTCATCTGATTGACCTCTCATTCGACTAATAAGAGCCTTGAATTGGGTTTCTGAAACCTTGAAGAACCAATGAATGAAAATCTAGGAAGGAGGACCCGCTTACTGTGAACGCAGGAGCCGATTGAAGCACAGAAATTCTGGCTGGGTGAAGCGATATTTACTGCTGCAGAAGGACTCTGTACGAATCTCCTACAGACCCAGGCTCACCCAGCAGCATGGAGAACAACCACAAGTGGGACCTGCACTCATTCCAGCAGAATAGATGGAGGCCGACGACAGAAGTCGTAAATCATTCACCAAAACGGCAATAATGGAATTATATTGATCGGGATCCACGAGCGGAGCAGCGTCGCGTTCGTCTGACGCGTGGGAAGAGCTGTTCGCCACGACTCTGCTGCTTTGAAGAGGTAAGGTATTATAAGCTAAATTATTATTTATCCCTGAAAACTGTAATCCAAAAATGACTTTTGACCGATCGGTAAATTACAACTGTACTGCGCACGAAATACGAAGTGCGTGCGCCGCGATAAACAGTTCATTTGCCGTGTTCGGACCGTGAACGCCCCCCCACCCCGCTGCAGAAGAGGAGCGGGGGGGGGGCACGGTCCGAACGCTCCCCGGTCCGCGGCGGGGAAGCATATCAGTCTATTCCATCATGTAGCGATGGCCCTCTTCTGTAGCGAGGGGGGGGGGGGTTCACGGTCCGTTCACGGTTCCCCCCCACACACACACACACACAGTAGCGAGGGGGGGGGGCCGCTGTGAAAACATGCAAGGAAAAAAAAGTGTATTCCGTCATGTAGCGAGGGCCGAATTTGGTCCTTGGTAGCGGGGGGGGGGAGAACGACCCCCCCGCCCACACACACACACACAGACACAGCCCTCAGTGTGACCTTTCATTAGAGCCTAAAATGAAGATTCTACATTGAATTATTCAAAAGTTACAGACGTTTTTCCAAACTGTGCCATTTGGCACAATTTGGCACAGTTCCATAACGCCTGGGAACAGCCTGAGAACAAAGCTGTGTAAAATATTCATTTTTGGTGGTATTGTTACCAAATTTGGATCTCAGCTGGATAACACTTGGTTCTACATTTCTGTTGCATTTTCCAGCCGGATCGGACAGCTGTGTGTTATTTACAAGCATTTGTATCCAAAAAAACACTGTCCAATTTTTTTTTCTTCAAGTTCAGTATGTTTAGATGACTGTAACTCAGTGGCCGGAGCACGTAGAGAGATTGTTTTTTTTGCCAAAAAATTCAAAGTGGTTTTTTTTAAATGAGACCAACCCCATGAAGATGCTGCAAAGGGTTGAATAACAGCTTTCGATTTACTTTGGGCACGTTATTTTTGGGCATTTTTAGGAAAATTGCCCGGAGTGCAAGTGGTTAAATAACAAAGGATGCCATTATTTCTATTATAATATTTCTTTATATCTATAGTTTTTTTTGTTTTGTTTTTTTCAGAAATCTCACCACCCAGACAGCAGGAAAAACCTCCCTTATTTTGAAATCAAATGTTGACACGTTTAGTTTGTCTGAAGGCTGCTGACGGATTAAAGTAATTGACTTCGTGAATTTCGGTCATCTTAACCTGCCAGGTACATAATAGAGAACTGTAGCGGACTCTAAAGACATAATTCACCACAATATGTGCTGATGTACAGAATGATCTGTTTAGGCAGTTACAGTTGTGCGCACAGGCTTTCTCATCAGGCACCTCTCTAGGCAGCTGCTGAAGGACCTCAGTTTAGAGTGAAAACAGAGCTAGTGTTTTTAGCTGTTGCTTTTTGTCACTGCCGCTGGAGAATAAAAACGGCACGCCTGCTCGTGCGAGAAAAGAGAAATTGCCAGTCTCTTCATTCCTGCAATTCCTACAGAACATAACTTAATATTGTAGTAGCTGGTGAAATATTTCCTCAGCAATTCATCAGTCCCTTTGTAGAGGAGCTGGAAATAATGAGGCGGTTTTGTTTAAAAGCAGCGTTTTAATGATCAGCTCTCCTATCTTGTCTCATCAGGTGCAGAGCGTGGCAGAAGGTAAAAAGAGACAGAATTCTGCCAGCTCACTGATTAAATACAGGCACACATCAAAAGACAGGCATTACAAAGGCTGACATCCCTCGTTATCTTAATCCCCCCATTGTCCTGTTATTTCCTCTCCTCGTCTTGGGAGGTGATGGGAATTCCTCTCCTCGCCTTGGGGGGTGAGGGTGACTCCTCCGGTCTCCGCCGTCGCGCCCTGGGACGTCTTTGTTCTTCACACGGCGGGTGAGATTCCTTTGTCCTTTCAGAGGTGTGAAGTTCTTACATATGCAGTCACCAAACATCTCACATGTTCTAACATATGTAGGTATGGAATATATGAGTAATATAGACCACAGGCCCCCCAAACAACTAGGAAAGGACAACAGAAAGATTCACAGTCTAGAACAGTTACTACGACATACTACGTGTTAAGCTGTTGCCACAGAAGAACTTTCTAGCAGCCATGCTTCTAAGATAGTTCAGTGGTAATCATAACAGTATAGTAAAATCATAAGTCAGTCCTAAACTGTTGCAGCACAATTAGAGAATAATTGTGGAGTGGTTGGTATCAGTCCCTGTGCTGTCTGGGTTTAATTCTTCTCCCAAAACTGCTGTAGGTTGGTTTAGGCGTCCTGCTGGGACCTTCTTGTGAGGAATCTGCAGTGTGGGAAGGAGAGAGATTTGTTCCCTGCCTGGGGGCTGAGACTTTTCTCTTGGGGGGTCTACCTCGCCGAGGTGCTCGGGCCAACTGTGCAGGTTCGTCTTTCAACAAGAAGGCAGGTTTAAGTCTGTCAATGCTGACTGTTTCTTTTCTGTCCCCATAATCAAGCACAAAGTGTTTATCACCATGTTCCAGCACTCTGTAAGGGCCATCGAATACTGGGCGTAACGTTGGTTTTAGAGCTTCATGCTTAACAAAAACGAACTCAGCTTTTTTTAAAGTTTGAGGGACAAAAACTCGTGGGAAGGAGTGATGAGCTGGACCGGGAAGAGAGTCCGGTCCGTTGCTGCCTAAAAACCTTGGGACTGGCTCTGGGTTCTCTGGTAAAAATTCACCTGGGAGTCTGAGAGGCTGAGCAAAGACTAATTCTGCAGGGGAAGCGTCTAGATCCTCTTTAGGTGCAGCACGCAACCCCAATAAAACCCAGGGAAGTTTATTTACCCAATTTGTGTCCGTTAGTGAGGCTCTGAGGGCGGCCTTTAAGGACCTGTGAAAACGCTCGCATAACCCATTAGCCTGAGGGTGATGAGCGGTGGTGTGATGAATTGTTGCCCCTAAGCTGTTGGACATGGCTGACCAGAGCTCTGAGACAAATTGAGGCCCCCTATCGGACGTGATGTCCGATGGGACGCCGAAACGTGCCACCCAGTTTGTCAGAAAAACGCGAGCGACTTCCTCCGCTGTAGTTGCCGCTAGAGGAACTGCCTCTGGCCAGCGCGTGGTGCGGTCTATCATTGTTAGCAGGTGTGTGAAACCTTGGGAGGAAGGTAGTGGTCCCACTAGGTCGACATGGATGTGGTCGAACCTTCTAGCAGGGATTGGAAAAGGATCCAGAGGGGCTTTTGTGTGTCTGTGTATTTTGGCGCGTTGACAAGAAATGCAAGTTTTTGCCCACTCTTTTACGTCTTTGCGCAGGCCTGGCCACACAAACTTTTCAGCAACCATTTTGACCGAGGCGCGCACACCTGGGTGCGCGAGGGAGTGAATTGCGTCAAAAATGCAGCGGCACCAAGCAGCTGGTACTAACGGGCGAGGTCGGCCGGTTGAAATATCGCATATTAGGGGGGGCACGCCGTCGCGTAACCCTTTTTTCTCCAGCCTTAACCCTGTTGGTCCAGACAACAGCGCGCGCACGTCCGCGTCACTGTTTTGTTCTTCTGCTATGGCTGCATAATCTATCCCTTCATGGATAGGTGCTGCGTATGTGTCTGTGTTAGTGAAGAGTTCCGCTGCTGAGGCAGTATAATCTGTCTCCTCGCGCTCTGGCGGTGCCACAGCGCGAGAGAGACAGTCCGCTACTACGTTAAGTTTGCCTGCTACGTGTCGAATGTCTGTGGTGAACTCTGAAATCGCAGCCAGCTGTCTTTGTTGTCTGCCCGACCATGGTTCTGAAATTTTAGCCATAGCAAAGGTGAGCGGTTTATGGTCTACAAAAGCCGTGAAACTCCGCCCTTCTAACCAAAACTGGAAGTGGCGGATGGACAAATGAAGCGCCAGCAGCTCTCTGTCAAAAGTGCTGTATTTGCGTTCAGTTGGGTTTAGCGATTTGCTAAAGAATGCTAAAGGTTGCCAGACCCCGCTGACAAGTTGCTCTACAACTGCCCCTATGATCAGGTCTGAAGCATCTGTGGTTAGTGCAATGCGGGCCGCAGGATCTGGGTGAACTAACATTGTGGCGTTAGCTAGGGCGTTTTTAACTTCCACGAAAGCGCGTTTGCGCTCCGGGGTCCATTCGACCGCGTTGGAAGCCTTCTTTTTTTTGAGCGCGTCATATAGGGGCTGCATAAGCTGAGCTGCGTGGGGGAGGAAGCGGTTGTAAAAATTAACCATCCCCAAAAATTCCTGTAGCGATTTGACCGTTTGGGGCCGTGGAAAACCTTCTATCGCACGAACTTTGTCTGGAAGTGGAACTGCCCCTTTCGGGGAGACTTTGTGTCCCAAAAAATCAATTTGCGAAACGCCGAATTTGCATTTGGCTGGATTGATTATTAGCCCGTGCTCCTCTAGCCTCTGAAAAACGGTAGTGAGGTGCTGCTCGTGTTCCTCCTCGGACGAGCTGGCTACCAGCATGTCGTCGAGGTAGACGAAGACAAATGGGAGGTCGCGTAGGACCGCGTCCATCATACGTTGAAAAGTTTGGGCCGCACCTTTGAGGCCGAAAGGCATTCGCAAGAATTCAAAAAGGCCGAAAGGGGTTATAACCGCCGTTTTAGGAACGTCTTCAGCTTGGACTGGGACCTGGTGATAACCGCGGACTAAGTCTATCTTTGAAAAAATGCGCGCACCCGCTAGATGCAGTGAAAAGTCTTGAATGTGAGGGATTGGGTAACGGTCATGCGCTGTAGCGTTGTTTAACACTAGAAGACCCAGACATTAGCCCTCTTGTGGCCACTTGATGGTCCCCCTATGGGTTTTCTAGCCAAAAAGGCCAAATGGCCCCTCTCTGGGACTTCTAGTGTTAATCTGCGGTAATCTCCGCACGGTCTCCAAGAACCGTCGGATTTCGGAACCATGTGAAGTGGTGAGGCCCAGGGGCTCTTCGAGCGTCTAACAATGCCCAATTTTTCGAGAGTTGTAAACTCGTCCCGTGCTATGTTGAGCTTGGCCGCATCTAAGCGGCGAGCTTTGGCAAAAACGGGAGGTCCCGTTGTCAGAATGAAGTGTTTAACTCCGTGTTTAGCTACAGTGGCTGAGAATTTGGGAGTTGTGAGTGCTGGAAATTGGGTGAGGAGTTGCTCAAACTTACCTCCTGCCGTGGTGACGTTGGCCTGCACAGGTGGTGGAGAAACTCGAGCTGAGCATGGAATAGAAGCAAAAGAGAGTGCATTAACCAGGCGCCTATTTGCTAGATCCACTAATAACCCGTGTGCACTCAAAAAATCTGTGCCTAACAAGTTAAAACTCACCACCGCTACAACAAATGTCCATCTGTAGCTGCGGCCGTGGATGAGGAGGTGCAGGCTCTTTTCGCCGAACGTGTCAATGTCAGAGCCGTTGGCTGCCACTGCTCCGTTGCCCCGGGTGCCCATGGCTCGATCTGCGTGGGAGGGCATGACGAAACTCAGCTGAGCTCCTGTGTCGATGAGGAACTGCTTGCCTGTGTGTCCATCCGTCACGTACAACAGCTTATTTTTCTCGCCGAGAACCGCTGCTGTTAACGGCCCTCGGCTTTGGCGTTTCCCGACATCGCGAATTTGCAGGGGGGAACGCATTTGCGGGCTTTCTCAGTGAAGCGGTGGTGGTAATAACAGACGTCGTTCTGTTTGTTACGTTTGGACCGCGCCGCTGTCACCGTGGGCTGGGTCTGCTCCGTGGGTTGTGGCTCTCCATGGCTCGGGGCGTCAGTTTTGAGGTCTGCGGATGCCGCTGTGGGTGTCAGCTCCTTGCAGGCGTTGACGAGCCGGTAAGCCTCGTTGGCCAGTGTGCGGAAGTCTTGGTGGTTGCTGCACTTCATGCTGGCGAGTGTCCCTCTCATGTGTGGCGGCAGCGTGCTGAGGAAAATAAACTGGAAGAGGAAATTGTCATTGTCCTCTTCCTTGAGCTGCAGCAAATCCTCCATGAGGGCCTTCGGATTGCCCCCTCTGTGGCCGTAGACCGCCAGGATCTTCTCGGCTCTTTCCTCCGCTGACGGGACGTAGTTCGCCACGATGGTCGCCTTGAGCGTCTCGTACTTGTCCCGGGTCGGTGGTCGCCGGATCAAGCTCCGCACACACTTCGAAGTGGCGGAGTCGAGTTTGGAGACGATATGATAGAACTTCGTATCGTCTGCCGTGATGTCCGCCAGTATGAATTGGGCTTCAGCCTGCTGAAACCAAGAGGTGGGGTCTTCTCGCCAGAAGTCTGGCAGCTTGACAGCGACGGCGTTCGTGCACACCATCACTGTTGTGCCCGCCGGGTGAGGGTGCCTTGCTTCGGCTCTCACGGCAGTGCTGGAGCTCGGTTGAGCCCTCTCAATTCCTTCTGCCGGGGGGAACAGTTGTTCGTCCGCTCCCTCGTCTGCGTAGTTGCTGGCGTCTGCCTGAGTCGCCACGGATGAATCGCTTGAAGAAGAACGCCTCCGGTCCATACTCACGTCAAGGTCACCAGTGTAGAGGAGCTGGAAATAATGAGGCGGTTTTGTTTAAAAGCAGCGTTTTAATGATCAGCTCTCCTATCTTGTCTCATCAGGTGCAGAGCGTGGCAGAAGGTAAAAAGAGACAGAATTCTGCCAGCTCGCTGATTAAATACAGGCACACATCAAAAGACAGGCATTACAAAGGCTGATATCCCTCGTTATCTTAATCCCCCCATTGTCCTGTTATTTCCTCTCCTCGTCTTGGGAGGTGATGGGAATTCCTCTCCTCGCCTTGGGGGGTGAGGGTGACTCCTCCGGTCTCCGCCGTCGCGCCCTGGGACGTCTTTGTTCTTCACACGGTGGGTGAGATTCCTTTGTCCTTTCAGAGGTGTGAAGTTCCTTACATATGCAGTCACCAAACATCTCACATGTTCTAACATATGTAGGTATGGAATATATGAGTAATATAGACCACACCTTGCCTTTTCTTTCATATGAAGCCGGCTGCATATAAATTCTAACCACATCTCTTAGCTAAGCAACTCTTCCATTAGTGCTCCCGTTTCCAGCGGGTTAAAACCATGATAAACGCCAGTGCTTACATACCTCTTATGATTTTTTTCTGCGTTTAAAGTACTTGAACAAACTCCATGTTTTTGTTGACAGTCACGCTTAGTGAGACACTGCCTGCTGACTGAGTCGAGAATTCGCGTGGGCGGGGCGCTTCTAAATTCTGCGCGGATGACGGCCACGCACGTTGTTTGTGTGCGTGCTTGCGGAAAGTCATTGCTTCATATATTTTTCTTAATAAAATCATATCACCGTGGGGTGGGGGTACAATTTCTGGCGAGGCGGGCTGCCACGGAGAAATGTTACCAGAGGAAACCCTGTAGTTTTTCTGTTAATGTCAAAAGAAGAGATGCTCAGGCGTGCTTTCCTGTGTGACCTTGTGCAAAAAAAAACAAAAACAAGAAAAGTATTGACTGAGTGCTTTTCCATGGCCTAATTTACAAGCCCCGGTTAGAGCAACTTATTCAGCTGCTTGTGCAGAATAATGTGATGGGAGTTTAATGTTTGCTTTATGAACCCCAATGAACCTAAAATAAACCAACATAAAATAAAGCATGTACTGAGATTCATAGGGCAATATGAATTTCTGCATCCTTGGACTTTAAATAAAGTCACAAGTTCAACAATAGAAGTGGAAATAAAATGTCAAATGTGAGCCACAGAATCCTACTATAAATTCAAGAAATCTCTGTTTGTGTGTCTGTCTGTGTGTCACGATCATAGCACATCATAGGATGGCCTAGGATGTCTGCATGATGTCCTGTGATTATCCTATGATATCAGGCAACATAGGACTCGCGATGCCGTCATATAGACAAATGTGTCTTTATGATGTCATATAGACCATCACTCACGATGCCTGCCTTGATGTTTTTATGATGTCATATAGACCATCACTCACCAAAGAAGAGATGCTCATCGCCTGATTACCTCTTCTTCTTCTTCTTTTAGATTTGATTGCCGGTTGGCAACCAGCTTACAGGTGCATTACCGCCACTGACTTGATTATCATCACTCTATATCTTTGTATAAGGAGCTCTGAACAACTCCCTATGTGTGAAAAAATTATCCATCCTTGGACTGGACATGTCCTGCCTGTCTTCTTCTTTTAGACCTGATTGGCGGCTGGCAACCAGCCCACAGGTGCATCACCGCCACCCACCAGACTACACAGCACTATAAACCACACCCATTCGAAGCAGTAAATCTGGAAATCTTACTCATCACCCGATTAACAATAGGACGCACTACTTTACACCACTCACGATGCCTAGACAAATGTGTCTTGATGTCTTATAGACCATCACTCACGATGCCTGCCTTGATGTCTTTATGATATAGAGACCATCACTCACCAATGAAGAGATACTCATCACCCGATTACGAATAGGACACAGCACTTTAAACCACTCCCATTCGAAGCAGTAAATCTGGAAATCTTACTCATTACCTGATTACGAACAGGACACAGCACTTTAAACCACACCCATTCGAAGAAGTAAATCTGGAAATCTTACTCATCTACCGATTACGAATAGGACACAGCACTTTAAACCACACCCATTCGAAGCAGTACATGTAAATCTAGAAATCTTACTCATCATCCGATTAACAATAGGACACACTACTTTACACTACACCCATTCGAAGCAGTACATGTCCTATATGTCCTATGATGCCTTCCTTGATGTCTTTATGATGTCATTTAGACCATCACTTACGAAAGAAGAGATACTCATCACCCGATTAAGAATAGGGGACAGTATTTTAAACCACACCCATTCGAAGCAGTAAATCTGGAAATCTCATTCAGTAAGGCAGAAGACATATCAATAATTACAAATTATATAGTCGAAAAGTGGCAAGAATATTGGGACTCAATAGATACAGGAAGACAGCTTTGACATTCAGAAGCTCGTAAAATGTGGAATGGGTGTTGACAGAAACGGGAAAGAAAAGATACTTCTCACCCGATTAAAAATAGGACACACTAATTTAAACCAGACGCTATAAGTCACAGGGCCAGTATTTACAGTGCGTTGGTGTTTTCTGCACAAGAGATTTCTTCAGCCATGGCCAATCCTACGTTGCCGTGAGCAGAGCTGGCAGATCAAGCAGTCTTCATATTCTTGCTCAAGATAAAGAAACTAAGCAAAAGTGTCACTTTCTGAGCAATGTTGTTTTTAAAGAGGTGCTGACAGTAAAAGTGTGTAACCTTGAAGAATGGCAGTCTACACTACAAATGTGTAAAATGTCAAGCAAAGTGCTGATTTTCTTTGGGTGCTGTGGTTTCTTGGTTTCTACGGGCATGCATGGGTCTTCCTGAACAGGGTCGAAAGCCACTTTTTGTTCAGATCTATTTTCATGATCCTGTCCATGAACTGGAATTACGACGCACCTATCCCTCAACCAGTGATCTCAACGAAGAAGACGACCCACCAGATGGAGAGCAATAGAGTGAGGAGAACTGCTGCACGTCAGAAAAGATGCCGTGAAGATGAATCACCTCAGGTTCGAGCAGTACGCCACAGGCATGACTGTGAACAACACAGCCATCTGGGACAGGAGACCCTTCAGCAACGAGCATGCAGAAATACTTGCTTATACTTGGTTTCTATGGGTATGCACGGATATGTACTAGTTATTACTAAAAATTCAAAACTGGGAAAAGGTATGTCGAGAAGAGAAAAACAAAATCAAAAGAAGAAAATACATTCATTTAAAGAAAAATGCATCCATAGGGCCCCATTTGTTTTTTTCTCTCTAATATTTTATTTCAAATTCTTCTGACTTTGCTCTGATACTTGGGGTCATACGATCATTTTAATAGCCCACACCTGTAATTGATTTAAACCAGATACTGTTGGCAAAATAAATTTCAACTATATAGTTAGCAAATAGGCTTTTGTTTTCACTTTTATACCTTCTTGTGTACAAGTTCTCACATTCTCATACACATTCTCACACATTGTCTTATGAAAGTAATTTACTTTTCATGTACATGATGTCATAATTTATTTAGATGGAAGGAGCTCTTTTATTTGTCATACATTCTTATTTTCTGCTTTTTCTCATTAACTTTTCTTTCAGATAATGTAATTGATGGAGACTAAATGATCCTCCATCTGGAAAACCCATTTCAGACCAGATAGGCACCAGCCAGACACTTTCATCACCATATTTTTGCCTCATATATTTTTACATATGGGAATTGCTGTAAGGGCTCACACTCTTACTTTGAGACTTTTCCCATATTCCATCCCGTCACAAGCTTCAAGTCAGCCCCAACCCAAGCAATCCAAAAAAAAAAAAAAAAAATCAATTTTCCTGCTCTGCTGGCAGATAATTTTACTTAAAATAAACAATAACGTTCTGGCAATAGATAATGTTAAAAATAAAAGTTAAAAAATAAAACAAAAACATCTCCCAGCAAAGTAAGATTAAATTACTTAACACAGGTGAAAACTATCATAAAGCAAGCAAAATCACACAGAAAACTGCACAACAAAAAGAAATTACTGTCAAAATTGTCTTGAGATATCTAATACAATTCATCTCATCAAAATCCCCAGTTCAGTGTGACACACAAGTTAGTCCTGTCTCACACACATACACACACATACCATAGGAAGCTTAAATGAGCCCACACACGTTAGTAAGCAATCCCTGTCGAAGACCCTTTGACCTTGTACCTCAAGATTGAAGTTAGGCTCACCAGCTTGCAGTTCCTCCAGGAATTTTCCTCATAGGAAATTCTGTCACGTGTGTGTGAGTGCTTGGTGACTGTGAGGGTTAACCCAGCTCCACTGTTTTCATCTACCAGGCGACCTCCGCTTACCTGTATACCAGACCTCTGACTGAAGGTCCTGTCCAGTCGGACACCTGGAATACCCCCTTGGTATTAACGACAGCCCCTCGTGGTCTTGCTTTGCTCTTGTTAATCTGGGTGAATGTTTAAGTTCAGGAAAATTGATCTATAGGAGGTCTATTTTAAAAACACCTTAGAGTAACCTTTAAAAACTCATAAAAAAATATAACACCTCTTGCAGAAAAATTCCTTCTTGAAAAAACAGGAAAAAATGGACACTGAATCAGTGATCTCACAAACTCCCATACTGTCTTTTAATATGCTGTAGTATTTATTAAAAGTCTGCAAAGCTCAGCCAAAATGGATATACTTGCATAAAAACAGTCAATTAAATCAAAAATGATAATAAAATTCAAAATCAACCCAAAAATCAGGAAAAAGGAATTCAAAACCAGAAAACCCAAACTGACTGGAAAAACCTTGATTCAAGAAGATGGTATTTGTAAAATCAGTCATTTGATCAAAAAGTGAAATCATTCAAAAATGTAAAAGTTTAAAATCACCATGACCAGTCAAGAAAATCAAAATTTAAAATCAATCAAAAATATAAAAAATCTGAGAGTCCAAAATAAAATAAACCCTTTGGATAATAAAACCTGGTATAAACATCCAGCTAATTTATGGTTATATGTCTAAAAAGCCTTGCTGGGGAGATTGAAAAGGATGATTAATGGCTAGTCTTCTCCTTCAATACTCCTCTTTTTGGGGAGAAGGGGAAGGAAGGGCGAGGCTTGGAAGCAGGGGGCCCAGGCAAAGGACTCTTGAGGCTCCGTCTCCTGTTCTCCCATCAGCGGGACCTGTAGTCTGTATGGGGGGGGGGGGGGGGGGGTGCCGTCAGCTGGTGAGGGGAAGGTGGGCCTCCACTTCCTCTTCTATTCTTCACCCAAGTGTTATTTTCTCCCTTCTTGCCGCAGAAGATTTAGAGTTGTTAAAAATTGAAGAGTTGAGATGGTATTTGATTCATTTTCTTAGCAGCGGTCTTCCTTCTCTTCAGTCTTATGCCATGGGATGATTGGTGTCCTGGAGTCTGCCGAAAATGAACATTTCGGGGCTTTCGAACAGAGTATTTATAACTTCTTTACACTCAACTGTGATTGGCCAGCAATCTCCCCATAGGCTCTTTGGCTTCTGTGATTGGCTTAATGTTACTTTTTATATAGCAATTACTTCATTCTGCACATGCCTTCCTCTTCATTTCCAGTAACAGCCATGTGACATTCACCCCCCTGCTTCCAGTAATCAGCCACGCGCTGCTCATGCACTGCTCACTCCTTGCCCTCGTGACTGCCTGGTTTTGCTTATCTCAGCACTCTGTCTCTCAAGTTCTGCTCATCTCATCATTTTCCATCCATTAATCTTCTTCCGCTTAATACTTTTCGGGTCGCGGGGGGGCTGGAGCCTATCCCAGCATCTTTGGGCGAGAGGCAGTGTACACCCTGGACAGATCGCCAGTCTATCGCAGGGCCATCGTTTTCCATTACCAAAATAAATCAACTCTGCTGCCTTCAACAGTTTCAGTTCCTCTTTTTCTCACATGATTTCCCGTTAACAGGCCTTGCAGAACATTTCACAATCTGAACCCACATAAACCTTTCTTTGTGCAGTTAAAATGTACATATCACGCAGTTTGATTACACTTATTTTGTTGATTACATACTTCTTAATCAATGAGTATACATTTGTTTTATTGATTACATACCAGATATTGCATTTCATGGCATATGCTTTCAATATTGTGCTTTGCATTCAGTTCTGTGATTCACCAGCCATCTCTGTTTCCGTCCTTTCTGACCACAGGAGTATGTGCTCTCTGATAACTTTGTGACCCTGGCTGACCTCCTTGTGGTACCTTTTGTATTCTAGGGACAGTTGAAGCAGGATCCCCCATTTTCTTTTGATAGGGGGAAAATCGGTGTGATTGGGAGGGTCGGCTACTTTCAGCCTTTCTACAATTGGTGGGCTCATGTCATGGGGTACTCGAACATCCCCAAGCCACTTATAATAAGCAGATCTGGCAGCTCAAGGTTCTCATCGTCAAGCATCTTCTGCCGCTCTGAAAACACATTCATTTTTTTCTCTCTTTTTCTCGCAAACCCGTAAAACATTAAAAACACACACAAACAAGCACGCGAACAACCGGACAAACAAACTGCAGTTATTTATTTGATGTGTTTATTTTATTATAATTCGGGGTTATTTTATCATGCACACATTTTAAGGAATTATTTTTATTTTATTTTAGATCGTGGGTTCGATCCCAGCCCCCGACCAACAGTGATCTGTGTGGAGTTTGCATGTTCTCCCCGTGTTGCGTGGGTTTACTCCGGGATTTCTCCGGTTTCCTCCCACATGCCAAAGACATGCATGTTAGGTTAATTGGCTGTTCTAAATTGTCCCTAGATATCTGTTTCCTATAGGCCCTTAGAATAGAGGGTTAGTATTAATGAAAGCGCTTTGAGTGGTCTTTGTGACTAGAAAAGCGCTATATAAGTGCAGGTTAGTTAGTTAGTTAGTTAGACCTGTTTTGAATTATACCTTAAGGTATTTTGATTCTTGTTACCACGTTAGTTTATTCTTATTATATTAACGCTGTTTACCTGTATTTTTAAGGTTAACCCTTTTATCAGTGCTTATTCGTGATGGAAAGAAGCTCTCACATGGATAGTTTTCTTAGTCAGTGCTCACTCATGATGTTAAGATCTCACATTGACATTTCTTTTAATCAATGCTCATTCGTGATGTTAAGAAGATCTCACACTGATTTTTTTTTTTTTTCCATGCATCTATTTTTTGGTCCACTTACGCAGTGGAAATGCACATTCCCGTTGTAGCCTCAAACCGGGACCACCAAGCCTCTACCTCGTCCAAACCTATTTTGGACTTTGCGGTATCAAACGCTTGGTTTACTCTTAATCAATGCTCACTCGTGATGTTAAGAAGATCTCACGTTGATTTGTATGCATCTATTTCCTAATCAATGCTCACTCGTGATGTAAAGAAGCTCTCACGTTGATTAGTACTCCGCGGGTCTATTTACCAATTAAATCTACTCACTGTGATCCGCCTGTGGGTTAACTCCATCCCTCATCAGCTCCCAGCCTCTCAGGACTGTGCCTCCACTTCCACAAAAACTGGGTCATTGGTCCCAGTTGGGGGAGGGCTTACCCACAACCGTGCACCGCTGTCCACACCTGTCTGTGGTCCAAAAATGCCAGAAGCAAAGGAGAGGTATATGGAGTCCCTGTGGTTCAGGCACCAAGTATGTTAGAAAAATCCTTGAAGACCTTCAGTCAAAAACCAGGCTGGATCAGAGTTTCAGCAAATTTAATTACATTGGGCAGTGGAGAACAATACAAGAACGGTCTCAGAGCCTATTCGCGCGTCATTCTGACTCAGACACATCACTCAGTTCTTTAAGCTCTCCATTATCTGGGAAGTGGGGGAGCAAATTGTCCATCCAGTACATCTGGTCAAAACTTGGTGTACAGATTAGCTTTTCTCAGGTAACACTGTCCCAGTCACACAGGAGCCATACAGACCAGACTTAAAAACAAGATGATAAATAGTGCAGCTGTAGCCTTGATATTTTTTACACAAACTATAAGTTAGACTCTGAGACCAAACAAAGACAAATATAAGACAAATATGGAATTTTCCTATCAGTTTTCTGTAATTCTTCTCTATTTTGGAATAAAACAAAAAGAATTCTAAACAACTTTCTAAATAATATAACTTTAAAAATCATTTGGTGCAAATTAGAAATAATTACAGCAGAGGGGAAAAACATTTTAAAAATATCTTCTTCCACTGAGTTAAATATTGGTTATAATTTAAAAAAAATAATGTGTGGCACTAATGGACAATTTGCACATAGTGGTGTGAAAAAGTATTTGCCCCCTTCCAGACTTCTCTTTTTTTTGTACTTTGTCACACTTAGATGTTTCAGATCATCAAATTTAAATATTAGACGAAAATAACACAAGTAAACACAAAATGCTGTTTTTAAATAAAGGTGTTCATTATTAAGGGGAAAAAATCCAAACCTATATAGCCCTGTGTGGAAAAAGTGATTGCCCTCTAAACCGAATAACTGGTTGGGCCACCCTTAGCAGCAACAATTGCAATCAAGCGTTTGCAATAACTGGCAATGAGTCTTTTACAGCGCTGTGGAGGAATTTTGGCCCACTCATCTTTGCAGAATTGTTGTAATTAAGCCACATTGGAGGGTTTTCGAGCATGAACCACCTTTTTAAGGTCATGCCACAGCATCTCAATCAGATTCAGGTCAGGACTTTGACTAGGCCACTGGTGTGTTTTGGATCATTGTCCTGCTACAGAACCCAGGTGCACTTCAGCTTGAGGTCACGAACAAATGGCTGGACATTCTCCTTCAGGATTTTTTGGTAGACAGCAGAATTCATGGTTCTATTTGCCACAGCAAGTCTTCCAGGTTCTGAAGCAGCAAAACGGCCTCAGGCCATCACACTACCACCACCATATTTTACTGTTGGTATGATGTTCCTTTTCTGAAATGCTGGGTTACTTTTACACCAGATGTAATGGAACACATACCTTCCAAAAAGGTTAACTTTCGTCTCGTCAGTCCACAGAGTATTTTCCCAAGTCTTGGGGATCATCAAGCCGTTTTCTGGCAAAACTGAATCGAGCCTTTATGTTCTTTTTGCTCAGCAGTGGTTTTCGTCTTGGAACTCTGCCATGCAGGCCATTTTTGCCCAGTCTCTTTCTTATGGTGGAGTCATGAGGTTTTTTGTGACCTCTTGGATGAGTCGTCGCTGTGCTCTTGGGGTAATTTTGGTCGGCCGGCTAATCCTGGGAAGGTTCATCACTGTTCCATGTTTTCGCCATTTGTGAATAATGGCTCTCACTGTGGTTCGCTGGAGTCCCAAAGCATTAGAAATGGCTTTGTAGCCTTTTCCAGACTGACAGATCTCAATTATTTTGTTTCTCATTTGTTCCTGGATTTCTTTGGATCACAGCATGATGTCTAGCTTTTGAGGATCTTTTGGTCTACTTCAGTTTGTCAGTCAGGTCCTATTTAAGTGATTTCTTGATTGAGAACAGGTGTGGCACTAATCAGGCCTGGATGTGGCTAGATAAATTGAACTCAGCTTTCCAAAGATGTGATAAACCACAGTTAATTTGTTTTAACGAGGGAAGGGGGGGCAATCACTTTGTCACACAGGGCCATGTAGGTTTGGACTTTTTTTTTTTTTTTTTTTTATTTAAGTTTTTGTAAAGGGTATACAGGTCGTTACAGCAATGCAGTGTTTACATTTTCATCACATGTTCCCTTATTTTCTGATATCTGACAACATTGGAAGATTAATTCTTACAACACCCCTTTTTTTTTTTTAAAGTGAAAGAAAAAGTGAAATTAAAGAGAAAAAAAAAACAAGAAACAAATAACAAAAAAAAACAAACAAACCAGTAAAAAACAAATAAAAAGAAAAAGTAAGTAAATAAAGATAAGAGCATCTGAGTAGCGTTGGAACAAAGAGCGGAACCATTATTGAAATGGTATTTGTCAAAGATTAGATCTAATGGAAGACACATATGCGGTCCAGGGTTGCCAAAAGTTCATGAACACATCCATGTCCTGTCTCAGTGCGAATGTCAACTTTTCCATCGAGTAAATGTCTTGGATCACGTTAGTCCAATCTTCAGGTGTAGGACAGTCCTTCAACATCCATTTTTTAGTTAGAGCTTTTTTGCTTGCCAATATTAAAACATTGAATAAGTATTTTTCTCCTCGTCTTTCCAGTGAGTCCGGTAGTAAACCCAAATACAAAGTTACAAAAGAAAAGGGAACTGTAATTTTGAATATTTTTCCCAATATTGTCTGTACCTTGGTCCAATATTGGTGGATAACTGGGCATGACCAAAACACATGAAAATGATTTGCAGTCTTTTCACCACACAAGCGCCAACAGTTCAATCCCTTATGGGTAAATTTGTTTTGTGCAGGTGTTCTGAAAAATCTTGCCAAGTTTTTCCATCCAAATTCTCTCCACTGCAGGGATGAGGTACTTTTCCATTGCTGTTTATTTAGCTTTTCCCATATTTCCAGTTGTAAAGTGAAATTCCCCTCTTTTTCCCATCTCTCTTTTATATAAGATGTGTTGTCTCCTTTTAAGTCTTGAAGACCTTGGTATATTTTAGAAATGTATCTGATCCCTGGGATCCCTTTATATGCCATTAAGAAGACCTTCAGAACACCTGACTGGGCCCTTTCCAAAACCTCCTTTTTAAGTATATTGTTTATGTGGTGTCTAAGCTGGAAGAACCTGTAAAGGTCTTGATTTATTAGGCCTTGTTTTTTCAAATCTTCAAAACTTCTTAAGATTTGCCCTTTAAAAAAATCGTAATATTTTATCAGCCCTTTCTCCTTCCACTTTTTAAATCTGGTGTCTGTTTTATTAGGAGTAAAATCCTGATCATAGGCGATCCATTGCAGAAGTCGATAGGGCTCTTTAGTTTGATTCTCTCTGACTATCTTAAACCAAATTTTTAGCGGGGTCTCTATCCACGGGTTAGTGTTATTCAAAAGCTTAGGTAAGACATTGTTCCCTATTATCGCCTGTAGGGGGATGTCACTTGTTATTTGGCATTCGATCTCCTTCCATTGTGCAGTGTAGACTGGGTTACATATCTCTACTAAAGTTTTAATTTGTGCGGCTTTAAAGTAGTCCCTGATATTTGGCAGCGCGAGCCCACCTTTGTCTTTGTTTAGCTGTAGGGTTCTATATCTGATTCTAGGTCTCTTGCCCTGCCATATGAATCTTGAGATCCTTCTGTCCAGCTCCTGCCATGTTTTTTTGGGAGGTTCTACCGGTATTGTTTGGAAAAGGTATAGAAGACGTGGAAGTATATTCATTTTGACTGCTTCAATTCTTTGTGCAGTACCCAAGAATGGTATCATATTCCATCTTGCTAGGTCAGATTTTATTTTTGTCACCAGTGGATCATAGTTTAGTGATATAATTTTGTTGAGTTGTTTCGGGATATTGACCCCCAGATATTTCATAGATTCCGACTCCCAGTTAGTTTTGAGTTTGCTTAGTGAATAATGATTTGGGTCATAGTTGAATGTTAAAACTTGGGTTTTATGCATATTTAATTTGTACCCCGATAAATCTCCATACTCTGAAAAAACTGAGGTTAGTTCTGGTAAAGAAGTGTCCGGCTGCCCTAGGTATATTAAAATGTCATCAGCAAAGAGTGCTATTTTATGTTCCTTCTGACCAAGTGTAATACCTTGAATTTTTTGGTTTTGTCTTATCCATTGGCTCAGAGGTTCTATGAAGATTGCAAAGAGCAGTGGAGACAGGGGGCAGCCCTGACGACATCCTCTTTCCAGTTCAAAAGATGATGATAAATTACCGTTAATCCTTATTTTAGCTGTTGGTTTTTTATATAATGCCTGTATAGTTCTAATGAAGTTGTTATGAAAATTGAAACTGGATAAGATTCTATATAGAAAAGACCAGTCAACCGAATCGAATGCTTTTTCAGCATCTAATCCCAATATGACTGCATTTAAGTTATATTTTTTTATATGATGAATTATGTGTAAAGTGCGTCGAATGTTGTCTTGTGTCTGTCTTTGTCTTATAAAACCTGTTTGGTCTAAATGAATTAGGTCTGTCAGTATATTTTCTAACCTTTTGGCAAGGATAATGGTAAAAAGCTTATAGTCCTGATTTAGTACACTGATTGGTCTGTAGTTGGAGCACTCTAGTTTATCCTTTTCAGGTTTAGGTATAACTGCAATGACCCCTTCTCTCCAGGAGGGGGGGATTTCCCCTGTGTGGAGGACATAATTAAATGTTTTCAGGAGGAGAGGAGATAGTTGCTGTTTAAAGGTTTTGTACCACTCTGCTGTATAGCCATCAGCTCCTGGGGATTTGTTAGCTTTAAGTTTCATAATTGCTTTTTCCAATTCTTTAGGATGTATTTCTGACAGTAGTGTTTTATTTTGTGACTCCGTAAGTTGGGGAAGGTTTAATGTGTTTAGGAATGCCTCGGATGCGTTTTTATGTTTTTTGTGGGAGTATAAGTTCTTATAGTAATTCTCGAAGTTTTTAAGAATATCCTGAATTCTGAATTTTATTTCCTTTGATACTGGGTCTCTGATTTTGTAGATTGCTCTTTCTGTTTGATGTTTCCTCAATTTATAGGCTAGCAATTTTGCCGATTTACTGCCTGCTTCATAGTATTTTTGTTTCAGAAATGTAAGTTTCTTCTGGATTTCTATTGTGTAGATCTCATTTATTTGGTTTTTAATTTCCTTAATCTTGAGCGAGTCAGTAGAATGAGTGTTGCCTTTGTGTTCTTTTTCTAGGTTCCTAAGTTCTGACTCTAATGTGGATAGTTTTTCTTGTCTTAGTTTCTTTTGGGTTGCCAGTTTTGCAATAATCTTTCCTCTTATTACAGCTTTACATGCATCCCACAGTATTAAAGGGGATACTTCTCCATTATCGTTATCTTCCAAATATCTGAGAATATCTGATTCCAATTCATCTTTCAATGGTCCTTTCAGGACATTTGAATTTAACCTCCAAGAAAATGTATTATTTGTGTATTTTTGGATATTTAAGTCCATGTAGATCGGGCTGTGGTCGGAGAGATCCATCAGTCCTATTTTACATGTTTTTACTCTTCCAATGTCTCTATTAAACATAAAAAAATAGTCAATCCTTGAGTAAGATGAATGTGGAGTTGAGTAAAATGTATAGTCTTTTACACTGGGGTTGAGTTCCCTCCACACGTCACAGATTCCCAATTCTTTTAGTAGCATCCGAGTCTTCCTGTTTTGGGTGTTATTTTGATGTGGGGAATTACCAGAAGCATCCCAGTATGGATTCAGTCTAAGATTGAAGTCCCCACCACATATCACTAAACCTTGAGCTTTAGTTATCATTAGGTCGAATACATTTTTATAAAATTTCCAGTTAGCCCCTGGGGGAGCATACACATTCAGCAGGGTGATATCTTCTCCCTCTAGCCGCCCAGTTACCAAACTGTATCTCCCTTCTTTATCTTTGTGTTCTGATTTTTTTTCAAATGTAATTTTGGTTGATATCAATGTCGCTACTCCCCTCCTCCTCCCTGATTTATATGAAGATGAAGAGATCATTTTAAACCCTTGTCTACTGAGTTTATTGTGTTCCACGTCTGTTAGGTGGGTTTCTTGTAAAAGTATTATTCCAGCTTTGTCTTTTTTCATTTTGCCTAGAATCTTGGATCTTTTAACTGGATTCAGGATTCCTTTTACATTATATGAAATTATTTTGGTTACACCCTGTTTCTCCATTGTGTTGTTTTGTTTAGTATAACTGTGTGGTGGCCCTCTTTTGTGCTACTCAGAAACTGAAAGAACATTAAAAACAAGAAAAACATTAAGAACATAGTGTAAAAAACTTTAAAACAAAAAGCTGTCATAAGAACTTCCTGAGCTGAGGTCTTTTTAAAGACCCTGTAAGAGCCTTGATGGAGTGAAGGCTCTGAGGGAAATTCCTCAAACTCTGTTACGTGTTGAGGGCCCTCTCTTACCACTGAAAGTAGTCCCATGCTTTTAACGTGAGTTTCAGAACCCAATCCAAACTTGTAATGATTTTTTTTTTCCTTTTATGCCTAAACCCTGTGAAATTGTGTGCACCCTCCCACCCCCATCACATCAAACATTCACGCAAAAACAGTATTTGTTAGTATGAGGAGAACATGTGGATTATTGTCACATTTCTATTTTAACAAGTTTTTTTTTTTTATTACAAAGACTTATTTGTTTCAAATAATATGATTGTTCCATGAAATGTTTTACCACATGCTGAATATGCATCTCCTTTAATGTTTGTTACCTTGTATGAGGGGGGTTGGATGTGCGGATTGATTCAAGAGGAAAAAAAAAAAAAAAGTCGCTATTCCAACCTGAAAACGGATAGTTTATCCGCGACGCTCTGGTGCTGGGTTTCCCGCTGCTGGTCCGTGGATTTTGAAGGTCTTTGTGTTGTCCATGTTTGCGCTTTGATCTTCTCACTCGGGTCTGCTGGGGGTTTAAATACCATTACCGGGAGGCCTCTTTTCGCCATGTCAGCTGTTGCTTCTTCCGCCGAATTATAGAGACACGTTTCATCGCCGTAGAAGACCCTTAACTTCGCAGGAAATGGTGTCTGAAAGCGCAATTTCTTCTCTCTTAACACCTTTTTCGCGTCATTGTATTCCCTGCGCTTTTTAAGGACCTCCGGGGCGTAATCGTGTTCCACGTAGACTTTTCTCTCCTGGTGCATAAATCCTTTTTTCTGCCAGGCCAGTCTTACAACCTCTTGTTTTATTTTGAAATTGGAAAATCTTACCAACACCGAACGTGGGGGCGCTTCCGCCGCCGGCCTAGCGGCTAATGAACGATGTGCCTTTTCTATCTTCAAGTCGGTGGTTTGTGGAATATCCAATTTCTCTCTTAGTAAGGATTCCACGCATTCTGCCATTGAGTTAAAACCATTTTCGGTTCCTTCTATCAGACCATGAATTCTTATGTTGTCTCTTCTTTGTTTTCCTTCTTGGTCGGTTAGCTTAGCCTCTATAGCTGCTTGTCTTTTGCGTAGGTCTAGCACAGAATCTTCGAGCACTTTTATTCGATCCTCTGTTTCCAAGATTCGGTTCTCGGCCTGGTCCACTCTGCTGTTTGTCCTTTTCAATTCTTCTCTGAATTCCCGAAATTCGGCCCTAACATCTCGGCGAAATCGTCGTAGCTCCTCAAATAGTGATTTCAGGCTAACCCTTTTGTTAGCTATCACCAGTTCCTCGTCTTCTGAACGGAGATCTTCCAGTTCAGATTCTCCGGCCGATACGTGTCCTGGCCTGGAGAATTTCAGTTTCTTCTGTTTTCCTTTAGACATGATGATTTTGTCTTTTGATTTTCACTCCTCCAAAAATCCGTTAAGTTTGATTTTCAAGGTGTTATCCTGGATTGGGTCTGAGAACTTCAGTGTTAAGCTGCAGTCGCCATGGCGTCCAGACCGGAAGTCCCGGACTTTTTTTTAATCCTTAATAATAAACACCTGCATTTAAAAACTGCATTTTGTGTTATCTTTGTCTAATATTTACATTTGTTTGATGATCTGAAACATTTAAGTGTGACAAAAAAATGAGAAATCAGAAAGGGGGCAAACACTTTTAAACACCACTGTATAATTCACTGTCCAAAACCCCCACAGATAACAAACTAGCAGTTATCCTGCAGAGAAAAAGCTGAAAACATCCTTAAAAGAAAAGGCTCACCTCTACATCACTCACAGAATCTTCTCTCCTCTTTTTTCTTTATTTACAAATTGTGAGGAAAAACTGTCAGCTGTGATTTCAGACATGTATATCTAGTTGACGGCGTTTCATAATAAAGGCACATAACAGACAACCATTCTGAAAACTGAATTGCTGTAGAGGGCTTTTATTTTTGCGTAACGGGAAGTATGGATTTGTGACCGTGAAAATAAATTCACACTCATTCAGACTTTGATCATGTACAGTGGGGAAAAAAGTATTTAGTCAGCCACCAATTGCACAAGTTCTCCCACTTAAAAGATGAGAGAGGTCTATAATTTTCATCATAGGTATACCTCAACTATGAGAGACAAAATGAGAAAAAAAATCCAGAAAATCACATTGAAGGATTTTTAATGAATTAATTGGTAAATTCCTTGGGAAAATAAGTATTTGGTCACCTACAAACAAGCAAGATTTCTGGCTCTCACAGACCTGTAACTTCTTCTTTAAGAGGCTCCTCTGTCCTCCACTTGTTACCTGTTTTTTTTTTCCACAATATTTTTATTGAACCTTTTTTACAAACATAACACAAACAAACACTAACACTAAAGTAATAAAAAAAAATGTACTAAAACACACCAACAACCACTAACAGGAACAGGTCTTCAACAATGCTCCTCTGTTTAGTCTAGGCAATCCATTACATAAGTATACATATTATACATTCACCAGTTTGGAATTTATAAGGTCCACACACATCATTCACCTTCTGCTTCAAAAGTTATGTTTAAATTCTTTACATAATCAATAAAAGGTCTCCATATATTCTCAAACACAGTTTCCTTTGATTTCAGTATGTATGTTATTCTTTCTAGTGGAAGGTTTGTTAACATCTGTCTTAACCACTGAGTCACATCTGGTCTATGAGTCTTTTTCCACAATAGTGCAATACATTTTTTGGCGTTAAGCAAACTGAGGTCTATGAATGCTCTTTCACTTTTATTAAAGTTGTGCTTTTCTGGATGCAGACCCAACAAAAACAATTTAGGATTCAATATGATTTGTTTTGAAATTATTTTTTCAATTTTTCCCCTCACCTCTTCCCAAAACATTCTAATTTTCCTACATTCCCATAAACAATGAAATAAGGTTCCTTTACTTTCCATACATTTTGTGCATGTATCTGGTATGTTTTTGTTATATCTATTTAATTCCACCAGTGTAACATACATCTGCATTAACCATTTAAAATGTATCAATTTTAGACGTACATTTATTGATTTGGTTTGAGCTTCTGTACAAGCCAATTCCCATTGTTCCTCTGAGATTTCAGTTTGCAGGTCTTCTTTCCAATAATTCAGTCTTTTCGGTGAGTTTTCACTTGAAGATAATGTCAATGAGTTATAAAACTCTGAAATAATACCCTTTCTCTTACTATCTTTCGTCAAGATTTTTTCCAAGGATGAATAAATAGGTCGAGTGAGAGCATTGTTTTGATTTGATCGAATAAAGTTCCTAATCTGAAGATATTTAAAAAAATGTGTTCTATTAAGATTAAATTTGATCATCAGCTCTTCAAATGACATTGTTATCTGAACATGACAAATATAAATCTTGAATTTTTTGGATCCCTTTTAAATTCCATACTTTAAATACAGCATCCGCTCTCCCTGGTTTAAAATATTGATTACCCCATATTGGACTAAATTGTGACAGTAAGTGTGGTTCTTTTAAATATTTTTTAGTTTCACACCATATTTTAATCATATGTTTTACAAATGGATTTTTAACTTATTTCTGTAATTTTTTTGCCGAGTCTGAATATATGAATATGGGAAGAGGTAAAGGTAAATTGTATGATTCCATTTCAGTCCAGTGAGGGAGATCATTTGATGAAAAATAATATGTCATAGACCTCAGTTGTGCTGACCAGTAATACAACATAAAGTTTGGACATTTCAGACCTCCACAATCAAATGGTAAATATAGTAAGGACAGACGTAATCTAGCCTTCCTATTGCTCCATATAAACTCCACTAACTTTTTTTTAATTCTTGAGAATAGATCTGAAGGTGGTGGTAAAGGAATGTATTGAAATAAATAAAGTATTTTGGGTAAGATATTACTTTTAAGTATATTAATTCTCCCAATCATCGACATTAGTAGTGACATCCATCTCTGAATTAACTCATTAATGTCTGTCATTAAGGCTTCGTAGTTGGCACTGGCGACTGATTCCAGCTTGGGCACAATTTGAATTCCTAAATATTTAAACTGATTTACAACATTGAATTGATTTACCTCAGAAGCTGGGTGCTTTCTCTGGGACTCATTTAGCATTAATATTGAAGATTTAGTTTTATTTATTTTATATCCTATTTCCCCAAAATTCTTTATTAAATTCAACAAGGTCGGAATTGATTTTTTTAAGATTCGACATAAACAAAATTATGTCATCGGCATACAGGGAGATTTTATGTTCTGTTGGTCCAACCTTAATTCCATATATTTGCGGATGTAAACGTACTGCCATCGCTTAAGGTTCAATTGCCATAGTGAACAGTAAAGGTGAAAGTGGACAGCCTTGTCGACATCCTCTATTGATTTTTATTGATTTTGAGATATTGCTGTTTGTTAGGATTTCTGCTGTAGCATTATTATATATTATCTGAACCCATTTTATGAAATTATTTCCAAATCCAAACCTTTGTAAGACTTCAAAAAGAAAGGGCCATTCGACCCTATCAAAGGCCTTTTCGGCGTCCAATGATAGGAGAGCTGTATCCGGTGCTTCTTTATTAGAGTAAATAATATTGAATAATCTTCTTACATTATGGAAGCCTTGTCTTCCCCTTATAAAGCCATTCTGATCTCGGTTAATAATATTTGGTAATATTTCTTGTATTTGTCTGGCTAAAATTTTACAGATTATCTTAAGGTCAGCATTTAATAGGCTTATTGGTCTCATATTTTCACATTTATTAGAGGGTTTACCTGGTTTTGGCAACAGTATAATTAAGGCATTATTCATGTATGATGGTAAATTACTATTTTGAAATGCTTCTAAAACCATTTCCAAAAAAGGTTTTATTAATTTATTCTTAAATTCTTTATAAAGGTCAACTGGAAGACCATCTAGTCCTGCACTTTTTCCTGATTTCATATTATCAATGGCTAGCCCAACTTCTTCTTGACTAATTTTAGACTCCAGTATCTCCCTGTTTTCATTTGGAATACACGGTATAGATAGTCCGTCCAAAAACCCATTTAGTTTTGTTAAGTCAGTTTCATTTTTTGTATCATATAATTTTTCATAGTAATCTCTAAAGGCTCTATTAATTTCTAAAGGATCTACAACTACCTGTCCGTTACTTATAATACTGGTAATTGGTGTTTTAGATTCTAATTGTTTAATCTGCCATGCCAATAATTTTCCTGATTTTTCACCTTGTTCATAAAAAGATTGCTTCAATCTTAGAAGACTCGAGGCAGCTCTATTCGCTGATTTTTTGTCATATTCAGCTCTCAGAATTATTAATTCGTTCTCTAACTTTGGGTCACTTCCTGCATACACTTTTTCTTGAAGAATTTTTAATTTATGTTCCAATTGGACTCTCTCCTCTCGAGTCTTCTTAGATTTTGAACCTGTATAACTAATATGTCCCCTAATAAAAGCTTTGAAAGCCTCCCACTTTATACATGCTGATGTTTGTGTAGTATTAATATCGAAGAACTCATCTGTTTTTCTATGTACTTAACAAATTCCTCATCCTGAAGCCATTTATGCTGAAATTGCCACCTACCTGGCTCCTTTGTCAATTTCTTATCTACATATATGAGACAACAGGGTGCATGATCAGAGATCACAATATTATCATAAAAGCAGTTTTGAATCTTGGACCTTAATTCTGTGGAGATGAAAAAATAGTCAATACAGTGGGGAAAAAAAGTATTTAGTCAGCCACCAATTGTGCAAGTTCTCCCACTTAAAAGATGAGAGAGGTTTCCAATTATCATCATAGGTATACCTCAACTATGAGAGACAAAATGAGAAAAAAAAAATCCAGAATATCACGTTGAAGGATTTTTAATGAATTAATTAGTAAATTCCTCGGTAAAATAAGTATTTGGTCAATAACAAAAGTTCATCTCAATACTTTGTTATATACCCTTTGTTGGCAATGACAGAGGTCAAACGTTTTCTGTAAGTCTTCACAAGGTTTTCACACACTGTTGCTGGTATTTTGGCCCATTCCTCCATGCAGATCTCCTCTAGAGCAGTGATGTTTTGGGGCTGTCGCTGGGCAACATGGACTTTCAACTCCCTCCAAAGATTTTTTATGGGGTTGAGCTCTGGAGACTGGTTAGGCCACTCCAGGACCTTGAAATGCTTCTTACGAAGCCACTCCTTTGTTGCCCAGGCAGTGTGTTTGGGATCATTGTCATGCTGAAAGACCCAGTCACATTTCATCTTCAATGCCCTTGCTGATGGAAGGAGGTTTTCACTCAAAATCTCACAATACATGGCCCCATTGATTCTTTCCTTTACACGGATCAGTCGTCCTGGTCCCTTTGCAAAAAAACAGCCCCAAAGTGTGATGTTTTCACCCCCATGTTTCACAGTAGGTATGGTGTTCTTTCTCCTCCAAACATGACAACTTGAGTTTTTACCAAAAAGTTCTATTTTGGTTTCATCTGACCATATGACATTCTCGCAATCCTCTTCTGGATCATCCAAATGCTCTCTAGCAAACTTCAGATGGGCCTGGACATGTACTGGCTTAAGCAGGGGGACACGTCTGGCACTGCAGGATTTGAGTCCCTGGCGGCGTAGTGTGTTTCTGATGTAGCCTTTGTTACTCTGGTCCCAGCTCTCTGCAGGTCATTCACTAGGTCCCCCCGTGTGGTTCTGGGATTTTTGCTCACCGTTCTCGTGATCATTTTGACCTCACGGGGTGAGATCTTGCGTGGAGCCCCAGATCGAGGGAGATTATCAGTGGTCTTGTATGTCTTCCATTTTCTAATAATTGCTCCCACAGTTGATTTCTTCACACCAAGCTGCTTACCTATTGCAGATTCAGTCTTCCCAGCCTGGTGCAGGCCTACAATTTTGTTTCTGGTGTCCTTTGACAGCTCTTTGGTCTTGGCCATAGTGGAGTTTGGAGTCTGACTGTTTGAGGTTGTGGACAGGGGTCTTTTATACTGATAATGAGTTCAAACAGGTGCTATTAATACAGGTAACGAGTGGAGGACAAAGGAGCCTCTCAAAGAAGAAGTTACAGGTCTGTGAGAGCCAGAAATCTTGCTTGTTTGTAGGTGACCAAATACTTATTTTACCAAGGAATTTACCAATTAATTCATTAAAAATCCTTCAATGTGATTTTCTGGATTTTTTTTTCTCATTTTGTCTCTCATAGTTGAGGTATACCTATGATGAAAATTGGGAGACCTCTCTCATCTTTTAAGTGGGAGAACTTGCACAATTGGTGGCTGACTAAATACTTTTTTGCCCCACTGTACGTGAGAATGACTTGTAGGTATTAGAATAACAAGAGTAGGCTTTAACTTGTGGTTTCATTTAAGATAAGATAAGATAAGCCTTTATTAGTCCCACAATGGGGAAATTCCAGGATTGCAACAGCACAGGGATAGCAACACTCAGAGCAACAATCAGAAGGCAAGAAAAAACATCTAGTAAACATATGTCCATATAACTATAAATGTGTATATAGTATATAGACACACAGTGCAGAGCATTATGGTTGGTTGGTGAATGTGCAGCAGAAAGTCTAAGCTCTCTCTCCGCGGATGCGGCGGGCCAGCTGGAAGTCTTTGGGCATGATGGTGACCCCCTTAGCGAAGAAGAGACCACCAGGTGGGCCTCGCTGGTCTCCTGCAGAGCCATGACGGCGAAGCTCAGGAAACGCAGGACGGTCTTGAAGTCCTGAGCGATCTCCCTCACCAGGCGCTGGACGGGCAGCTTACGGATGAGCAGCTCCGTGGATTTCTGGCAGCGACGGATATCTCTCAGAGCCACGGGCCTGTGACGGCGAGGCCTCTTCACTCTGCCGGTGGCCGGAGCGCCTCTCCGAGCAGCCCTGATGGCTAGCTGTCTCCTGGGGAGCTTCTTCCTCCAGTAGATTTTACGGGCGGTCTGCTTGGTTCTTGCCATCGCTCTTTATTATTCTGTCTTATATTTCTTGCACGCCGCCTAAACTCCAGCCCGGCACCCGCGTCGTTTTCGCTACAGCTCCTGGTATGTCGAGTTTCCCATTAGCCCCGGGCGGCGGCCAAGTGCTAGCTAGCACTAGCTCCTCCCCGCTGTAGCGTCTCCCGCTGCAAACCGTGGCTTCATCCGCCGACCCGGGAGACCCCCGGGGCGATCCGTGCGTCCGTGATATATATATACAGAGTGAAAGGTGTAGAAAGAAGAAGGAAGATTAAAAAAAAAAAAAAAAAGGCTGTTGCAACGGGCAGCCTACTCGTGTGGCGCCACCGGTCCGGCGGAACCGGAACTCCTATTTCTCTCCATATATCCAGCAATCTCAATTCTTTCATAGAATGCTTAATGATCATCCTGCATCCATTGTGTGTACAGTCCAGTCCTGTTGATCTGTCTATACCGGGATTCAATGTACAATTAAAATCCCCTGCTATTATATGTTGCCCTGTAAGTGATGATAAGATAAGAAATAAATTAGCAAAGAACTTTTGATCATCTATGTTGGGACCGTATAAGTTCACCAAATTTATGTTTTCTAATAGCAAAGATCCTTGAATAATTAGATATCTTCCAAATTTGTCTCCAATTACATTTTTCACTTGAAATGGGACTGATTTATGTATGAGAGTCATAACTCCCCTGGCTCAAACAGGGGAGTTTTCGGGAGTTTTCATTTTCGGGATGAAAATGATGACGTGAACACACTTCCTTGCCATCTTCTCCTAATTCTTTTTACATCCTCCTCTATTAGATGGGTTTCTTGTAAAAACACAATTTTTGAACCTATGTCTTTTATTTTATTCATAACTTGTTTAAGTTTTTTAAAATTTTGTAGACCTCTGCAATTCCATGAAGTTAAATTAAGATTAACGCTTTGGTCTATGATCAATAGGGGGATTAGGATTACCTCGCAATATAAACATGCTCATACAGAGAAGCAAAAACATGAGTGGTTGAACATTCATCCTACAAACTACACACAAACAAATTCCCCCTTCCCACCTTCGTGGTAAACCCCCCAAAATCAAAAAAAAAATTCCGTCTCCCGCTAAAGCCATCGACCGCTCCACACCCACGAGGATCAGCCAAAGCCACTCCTTCTTCATCCTCCCAATCACCCTAACTCTACTGCTTTTAATAACGTAACATTAACTCTCTTCTGTAATTTTCAAATTTAACTCCAAAATTTTATAGCAATTTTGTACATCTTAGTTTTTTTTTTTTCCACAATATCTTTATTGAACCTTTTTTTTTTTTTAACAAACATGATACAAACAATCAAACACTAACACTAAAGTACTACAAAAAAAAAATGCACTAAAAACACCAACAACCACCAACAAAATCAAATCTTCAACAATGCTCCTCTGTTTAGTCTAGACAATCCAATACATAAGTATACATATTATGTTCACCAGTTTGGAATTTACAAGGTCCACACACATCATTCACCTTCTTCTTCAAGAGTTATGTTTAAATTTTTTACATAATCAATAAAAGGTCTCCATATATTCTCAAACACAATTTCCTTTGATTTTAGTATATATGTTATTCTTTCTAATGGAAGGTTTGTTAACATCTGTCTTAACCACTGAGTCACATCTGGTCTATGAGTCTTTTTCCATAATAGTGCAATACATTTTTTGGCATTAAGCAAACTGAGGTCTATGAATGTTCTTTCACTTTTATTAAAATTATGCTTTTCTGGGTACAGACCCAACAAAAACAGTTTAGGATTCAATATGATTTGTTTTGAGATTATTTTTTCAATTGTTACCCTCACCTCTTCCCAAAACATTCTTATTAATCTACATTCCCATAAACAATGAAATAGGGTTCCTTTACTTTCCATGCATTTTGTGCATGTATCTGGTATATTTTTGTTATATCTATTTAACTCCTCTGGTGTAACATACATCCGCATTAACCATTTGAAATGTATCAATTTAAGGCGTGCATTTATTGATTTGGTTTGAGCTTCTGTACAAGCCAATTCCCATTGTTCCTCTGAAATTTCAATTTGCAGATCTTCTTTCCAGTAGTTTAATCTTTTCAGTGAATTTTCACTTGAAGATAGTGTCAATGAGTTATAAAACTCTGAAATAATACCCTTTCTTTTACTATCTTTCATCATCATTTTTTCCAAGGATGAATAAATAGGTCGAGTGAGAGCTTTATTTTGATTTGATCGAATAAAGTTTCTAAGTTGAAGATATTTAAAAAAATGTGTTCTATTGAGATTAAATTTGATCCTCAGCTCTTCAAAAGACATTATGTTGTCTGCACATGGCAAATATAAATCCTGAATCTTTTGTATCCCTTTTAAATTCCATACTTTAAATACAGCGTCCGCTCTCCCTGGTTTAAAATATTGATTACCCCATATTGGACTAAATTGTGACAATAACTGTGGTTCTTTTAAATAGTTTTTAGCTTCACACCATATTTTGATCATATGCTTTACAAATGGATTTTTAACTTGTTTTTGTAATTTTTTTGCCGAATCTGAGTATATGAATATGGGAAGAGGTAAAGGTAAATTGTATGATTCCATTTCAGTCCAGTGAGGGAGATCATTTGATGAAAAATAATATGTCATAGACCTCAGTTGTGCCGACCAATAATACAACATAAAATTTGGACATTTCAGACCTCCACGATCAAATGGTAAATATAATAAAGACAAACGTAATCTAGCCCTCCTGTTGTTCCATATAAATTCCACTAACTTTTTTTTTATTCTTGAGAATAGATCTAAAGGTGGTGATAAGGGAATGTATTGAAATAAATAAAGTATTTTAGGTAAAATATTACTTTTAAGTATATTGATTCTCCCGATCATCGACATTGGTAGTGACATCCATCTCTGAGTTAACTCATTGATATCTGACATTAAGGCTTCATAGTTGACACTAGCGACTGATTCTAGCTTAGGCACAATTTGGATTCCTAAATATTTAAACTGATTTACAACATTGAATTGATTTACCTCAGGGGCTGGGTAATTTCTCTGGGTCTCATTTAGCATTAATATTGAAGATTTAGTTTTATTTATTTTATATCCTGATATTTCCCCAAAATTCTTTATTAAATTCAACAAGGTTGGAATTGATTTTTTTAGATTCGACATAAACAAAATTATATCATCGGCGTACAGGGAGATTTTATGTTCTGTTGGTCCAACTTTAATTCCATATATTTGTGAATGTAAACGTATCGCTATCGCTAAAGGTTCAATTGCCATAGTAAACAGTAAAGGTGAAAGTGGACAGCCTTGTCGACATCCTCTATTGATTTTTATTGGTTTTGAAATATTGTTATTTTTTATTGTATCAAAGGCCTTTTCGGCGTCCAATGATAGGAGAGCTGTATCCGGTGCTTCTTTATTAAAATAAATAATATTAAATAGTCTTCTGACATTATGGAAGCCTTGTCTACCCTTTATAAAGCCATTCTGATCTCGATTAATAATATTTGGTAAAATTTCTTGTATTCGTCTTGCTAAAATTTTACAGATTATCTTAAGGTCGGCGTTTAATAGGCTTATTGGTCTCATATTTTCACATTTATTAGAGGGCTTACCTGGTTTTGGCAGCAGTATAATTAAGGCATTATTTATGTATGATGGTAAATTATTATTTTGAAATGCTTCTAAAACCATTTCCAAAAAAGGTTTTATTAATTTATTCTTAAATTTTTTATAAAGGTCAACTGGAAGACCATCTGGTCCTGCACTTTTTCCTGATTTCATATTATCAATGGCTAGCCCAACTTCTTCTTGACTAATTTTAGACTCCAATATCTCCCTGTTTTCATTTGGAATACACGGTATAGATAGTTTGTTCAAAAACCCATTTAGTTTTGTTAAATCAGGTTCATTTTTGGTATCATATAATTTTTCATAGTAATCTCTAAAGGCTCTATTAATTTCTAAAGGATCTATAACTACCTGTCCATTACTTATAATACTGGTTATTGGTGTTTTAATTTCCAATTGTTTAATCTGCCATGCTAATAATTTTCCTGATTTTTCACCTTGTTCATAAAAAGATTGTTTCAATCTTAGAAGACTCGAGGCAGCTCTATTCGCTGATTTTTTGTCGTATTCAGCTCTCAAAATCAGTAATTCATTCTCCAATCTTGGATCACTTCCTGCATACACTTTTTCCTGAAGACTTTTTATTTTATGTTCCAATTTAGCTCTCTCCTCTCGAGTCTTCTTAGATTTTGATCCTGTATAACTAATAATATGTCCCCTAATAAAAGCTTTGAAAGCCTCCCACTTTACACATGCTGATGTTTGTGTAGTATTGATGTCAAAGAACTCGTCTATCTGTTTTTCTATATACTTGACAAATTCCTCATCCTGAAGCCATTTATGCTGAAATTGCCATCTGCCTGATTCCTTTGTCAATTTTTTATCTACATATATTAGACAACAGGGTGCATGATCAGAGATCACGATGTTATCATAAAAGCAGTTTTGAATCTTGGACCTTAATTCTGTGGAAATCAAAAAATAATCAATACGTGAGAATGTCTTGTAGGTACTGGAATAACAAGAATAGGCTTTAACTTGTGGTTTCATTTCTCTCCATATATCTAACAATCTCAATTCTTTCATAAAATGATTAATAGTCATCCTACATCCAATGTGCGTACAATCCAGTCCTGTTGATCTATCCACACCTGGATTCAATGTACAATTAAAATCCCCTGCTATTATATGTTGCCCTGTAAGTGATGATAAGATGAGAAATAAATTAGCAAAGAACTTCTGATCATCTATATTGGGACCATATAAGTTCACAAGATTTATATTTTCTAATAGCAAAGAACCTTGAATGATTACATATCTTCCAAATTTGTCTCCAATTACATTTTTCACTTGAAAAGGAACTGATTTATGTATGAGAGTCATAACTCCCCTGGCTCGGGATGAAAATGAAGAGGTGAATACACTTCCCTGCCATCTACTCCTAATTCTTTTAACATCCTCCTCTATCAGATGAGTTTCTTGTAAAAACACAATTCTTGAACCCATGTCCTTTATTTTATTCATAACTTGTTTAAGTTTTTTTAAATTTTGTAGACCTCTGCAATTCCATGAAGTTAAATTAAGATTAACACTTTGGTCCATGATCAATAGAGAGTTTGGGATTACCTTGCAGTGTAAACATGCTCATACAGAGAAGCAAAAACATGAGTGGTTGAACATTCATCCTACAAACTACACACAAACAAATTTCCCCTTCCCACACTTGTGGCAAACCCCCCAAAATCAAAAGAAAAATTCTGTCTCCCGATATAGCCATCGACCGTTCCACACCCACGGGGAACAGCCTAAGCCACTCCTTCTTCATCCTCCCAATCACCCTAACTCTACTGCTTTTAATGACGTAACATTAACTCTCCTCTGTAGTTTTCCAACTTAACTCCAAAATTTTTAACAACTTTGTACATCATAGTTTTTTTTTTTGTTTGTTTTGTTTTTGTTTTGTTTTTTAATATATAATACAATCTATATTTTGTAAACTTACTATTTACTTCAAGTCAGTCAGATGCCTGTGCAAATGCTTAATTATTCTACCTTATATTTTGTTCATGCTTAGCTCCCACCAGTCTCTTCTTCTTCTTTGATCTTCTTGATGAACTCCTGCGCCTCCTCTGGGGTCTTGAAGATGTGGGTTCTGCCCTCATACGTGGTCAGCAGTCTCGCAGGATAGATTACACCATGACGAATCCCAAGGTTGCGCAGCTCCTTACGTACGGGATCAAACTGTTTCCTCAATTGCTGGATTCCTGTGGCCAAATCTGGGTAGAACCGCACCTGCTGGTCCTGGTGTTTAATCTCTCCTTTAGCACGTGCAGCGTTGAAGATCTTCATCCTGTCTCTGTTGCTAAGAAACTTCATAATTAAGGTCCTCGGCGGTCCCTTATCTCTCCGTGGGCCAATACGATGTGCTTTTTCCAGAACCACTGCTGATTGCAACTCCTCGCTGCCCAGCACCTCCGGAATCCACTTTTCCAGAAAGGAACATACGTCCCGACCTTCTGATTCCTCTGGAAGACCCACCAGCCTCAAATTATTCTGTCTCGACCGAGATTCCAAATCCAAAATATTATCTTCCAGAGATTTTTTTTTTTTTTCCAAAGTGCGCACCTTTAATTGAAGACGGGTGACGTCATCTTCAGCACTAGCGAGACGGAGCTCCATCTGCGCCGTTCGTTCTACACAGTCACCCAATTCCTTTCTTATTCCTTCCAACGCTGTCATAATCCCATCAAATCTAGAGGAAAAGTCCGCTCTCATTGAACTCATGGCTGCCATCAGCGCATCTGCGCCATTCCCCGCAGAAATCGCAGCGTTGCCAGCCTCCTCCGCCATATATGGAGTTTTGTTTGCTGCGTCACAGACCTGAAAGTCCGTTAATTTGGACTGTTTCGGCGGCTCGCTTTTTCCTTTTCCTGGTTTTCCAGCCTTAGGCTTCGCCGACATATCCTCGCCCAAATGCTGGGATACGTTCTGTCCCAAATGAGAGAGTTATTTGCCGATTTTTTTTTTCCAGGAGCAGAGCAGAGCGAGACACGTCCGTCCTACGTGGCAGCCATAACCGGAAGTCACATCTTAGTTTTTTGTGTTTTTTTTTAATTTAATATGTAATACAATCTATATTTTGTAATCTTGCTATATGCTTCAAATCAGTGAAATGCCTATGTAAATGCTTAAATATTCTACCCTATATTCTGTTCATGCTTAGCTCCCACCAGTCTCTTCCTGGATCTTCTTGATGAGCTCCTGCGCCTCCTCAGGGGTCTTGAAGATGTGTGTTCTGCCCTCATATGTGACCAGAAGTCTTGCAGGGTAAATCACTCCATGACGAATCCCAAGGTTGCGCAGTTCTTTACGGATAGGGTCAAACTGCTTCCTTAATTGTTGGATTCCTGAGGCCAAATCTGGGTAGAACCGCACCTGTTGATCTTGGTATTTAATTTCTGCTTTGGCCCGCACCGCGTTGGAGATCGTCATCCTGTCTCTGTAGCTGAGAAACTTCATAATTAGCATCCTCGGTGCTGCCTTGTTACCTCTCGGTGGGCCAATTCGGTGGGTGCTTTCCAAGACGACTGATGAATTTAGCTCCGCGTTGTTCAGCGCCTCCGGGATCCACCCCTCCAAAAAGGAGCATGAATCACGACCTTCAGCTCCCTCCGGTAGACCCACCAGCCTCAGGTTGTTCCGTCTCGACCGGGACTCCAAGTCCAGGACGTTATCTTCCAGACATTTATTTTTTTTTTTCCAAAGTGCGCACCTTTAATTGAAGTCCGCCGATTTCATCCTCCACACTGGAAACACGAAGCTCCACCTGCGTCACTCGCTCCACGCAGTCACCCAATTCCTTTCTGATTGCATCCAACGCTGCCATAATCCCATCAAGTTTAGCGGAAAAGTCTGCTCTCATTGAGCTAATGGCAGCCAGCACTGCACCTATGCCGCCATCATCAGCAGTTACCGCACCACCGCTAGTTTCATCCGCCATATCCGCAGCTTTTCATGCTGAGCCACAGACGTGAAAGTCCGTTAATTTGGACTGCTTCGGCGGTTCAATTTTTCCCCCACCTGATTTCCCAGCCTTAGGCTTCACCGGCATATCCTCGCCCAAACGCTGGGAAAAATTCTGTTCCAAATGAGTTATTTGCCGAATATTTATCTCTAGGAGCAGAGCAGAGTGATACGTGTCCTTCTAGGTGGCCGCCATAACCGGAAGTCCTCGTTACCTGTTTTAATGGCACCTGTTTGAACTCGTTATCAGTATAAAAGACACCTGTCCACAACCTCAAACAGTCAGACATCAAACTCCACTATTAGAAAATGGAAGACATACAAGACCACTGATAATCTCCCTCAATCTGGGGCTCCACACAAGATCTCACCCCGTGAGGTCAAAATGATCACGAGAACGGTGAGCAAAAATCCCAGAACCACACGGGGGGACCTAGTGAATGACCTGCAGAGAGCTGGGACCAAAGTAACAAAGGCTACATCAGTAACACACTATGCCGCCAGGGACTCAAATCCTGCAGTGCCAGACTTGTCCCCCTGCTTAAGCCAGTACATGTCCAGGCCCGTCTGAAGTTTGCTAGATGGCATTTGGATGATCCAGAAGAGGATTGGGAGAATGTCATATGGTCAGATGAAACCAAAATAGAACTTTTTGGTAAAAACTCAACTTGTCGTGTTTGGAGGAGAAAGAACACCATACCTACTGTGAAGCATGGGGATGAAAACGTCATACTTTGGGGCTGTTTTTCTGCAAAGGGACCAGGATGACTGATCCGTGTAAAGGAAAGAATGAATGGGGCCATGTATCGTGAGATTTTGAGTAAAAACCTCCTTTCATCAGCAAGGGCATTGAAGATGAAACGTGGCTGGGTCTTTTAGCATGACAATGATCCCAAACACACCGCCCGGGCAACGAAGGAGTGGCTTTGTAAGAAGCATTTCAAGGTCCTGGAGTGGCCTAGCCAGTCTCCAGATCTCAACCCCATAGAAAATCTTTGGAGGGAGTTGAAAGTCCGTGTTGCCCAGCGACAGCCCCAAAACATCACTGCTCCAGAGGAGATCTGCATGGAGGAATGGGCCAAAATACCAGCAACAGTGTGTGAAAACCTTGTTAAGACTTAGAGAAAACGTTTGACCTCTGTCATTGCTAACAAAGGGTATATAACAAAGTACTGAGATAAACTTTTGTTATTGACCAAATACTTATTTTACCGAGGAATTTACCAATTAATTCATTAAAAATCCTTCAATGTGATTTTCTGGATTTTTTTTTTCTCATTTTGTCTCTCATAGTTGAGGTATACCTATGATGAAAATTGGAGACCTCTCTCATCTTTTAAGTGGGAGAACTTGCACAATTGGTGGCTGACTAAATATTTTTTTCCCCACTGTATGTGAATCCAGCATTTATAGCGCAGGCGACTATAAGGTTACTGAGCAGGAATTCAAGGATCTTCTCATTTTTAAAGACAATTAAGGCGATGACTTTAGAAAAACACATTTAAAACTTTTTGTGGACCTGTAGACACTAAAGGTGCGTTCAGACCAAATGCGAATGGGCAGCGTGAATCCATACAAAGTGAATGGAAAGAGGCGAGTACATACGAAATTGCACATTCACACGTTCATGCCTGAGGTAATATGCTAGCTTTGAGATTCTGCTGTCACCAGAGTAAAAGTATCACCATTGCAGAGTAAACTAGTTTGAAAGTGAGACTCACTCACCTGGAGACAGGAGGACCGGGAGCTGTTCAGCTGAATCGGGATGTCGGAGTCCTTTACCTACAGTTTCCTGCCACGGACGTGCTAGCAACGGAAACACTCATCTTATAAAGTTTTGGAGACAGGGACAACTTTTTCAGGTGAGCCCTTCATCGGATAATGTAAACCTAAAGCGTGACGTTATTTTGGGGATTTCCATAGTAGGCTGAACACTGCTGCAGAAGTTATAAAGTCAGCTTCGCCTGTCTGCATCTCACTCAGATGCTGAATTCACGTTTATTCGTGCATTTACATTGAGTTATAACGTAATCGCGCCGCCTGAAAAATTCACCCGTTCACATTTGGTATGAACGCACCTTAATGAGGTGGCTGTTTTCCTCCTTGCTTATGTTGTTGTGGAGAAATTCTCTCCACAACAACCATACATGAACACAAATTAATCTGTCCACACAGAATTAAACTCTCTATTTTCTTCTGTGATTTTACTTTCTCTGGATCTGTTCATGTCTTGCTGAGGGTGGCAGGAAACGGCTGCTGTCCATGGTTCTCCACATGCACTGAGGACGGAGAGGCTGAGTGGTTCTCTGTGCAGTCGCCATCAGATGTGACAGTGACACATGGTTGACAACATAATTTTTAAAAAAAATAGATTTTATGTTCATAAAAGTATGCGCTTCCATTGAGAAATGTATCAAATTGCAATAAATAACTTAAAAAATAAAAATAATTAAAATGAGCTTCATTAATTTCCATGTGTTTCGAGATATGACTGCAAGGAGCTGCAGCATGGGGGCTGAAGGGCCATGGGTTGCTGACCCCTGGCCTAGATGCAGCAAAACGGGCCCAAACCATGATATTACCACCACCATGTTTCACAGATGAAATAAGGTTCTTATGTTTGGAAGTCAGTGTCTTCCTTTCTCCAAACATAACGCTTCTCATTCAAACCAAAAAGTTCTATTTTGGTCTCATCCGTCCACAAAACATTTTTCCAATGGCCTTCTGGCTTGTCCACATGATCTTTAGCAAACTGCAGATGAGCAACAATGTTCTTTCTGGAAAACAGAGGCTTTCTCCCTGCCATTCACACCATAGTTGTTCAGTGTTCTCCTGATGGTCGACTCATGAGCATGAGCCAATGTGAGAGAGGCCTTCAGTTACTTAGAAGTTACCATGGGGTCTTTTGTGACCTTGCTGACTACACTTGCACGCCTCGCTCTTAGTGATCTTAGTTGGTCGACCACTCCTGGGGATGGTAACAATGGTGTTAAATTTCCTCCATTTGTACACAGTCTGTTTTACTGTGGATAGGTGGAGTCCAAACTCTTTAAAGGTGGTTTTGTAACCTTTTCAAGCCTGATGAGCATTAACAACCCTTTTTCTGAGGTCCTCAGAAATCTCCTTTGTTTGTGCCATGATACACTTCCACAAACCTATGTTGACACTTGGACAAATCTTTAAACAAAAGATTCTTTAAATTAAACGGGGTGCCCATTCACACCTGATTGTCATCCCACTGAAACACCTGACTCTAATATCACCTTCAGATTACCTGCTAATCCTAGAGGTTCACAAACTTTTGCCACTCACAATATTGGATTATTTGCCTCAGTAAATAAATGAAAAAGCCAAAATATTTCTCATTTACTTAACTGGGTTCTCTTTATCTATTTTTCGGATTTGTGTGAAAATCTGATGTTTTAGGTCATATTCATGCAGAAATGTAGAAAATTCTAAAGGATTCACAAACTTTCAAGCACCATTGTAGTTCTGTTTTTCCTGCTGTTTTTGCCTGTAAAGGTTCTGTACCTCCACTGTTCAGTGTCACTTGGTCTCACACCTTCTAACACTGCAAAGTCCTGCAACTACAACAAGGCTACTGGCAGGTAAGAAACCTGTAGCATAAATGGACATAGTTAACACAAATGGTAGATGAAAATTAATATTTCAACAAATGCTATTCCTTTCAAAAAAATAAATAAAGCAAATTAAGACCAAAAATTAAATCATGACTACTCCTCTATGGGGGGAAAACCCTACAGAATTATATTCCTGTGCCAAAATGTTACTGTAACTATACTGCAGGTTGTTTTTCAGTATACTTATAAAAAAAAAATACTCAGATTGTTCTACAGGTCCTTCTCAGGAAATCTATATATCACTCTAATATTGTCAGGAAATAGTAATCACTCTCTGATGGATTATAAACCAAAACTTTGTATTTGCCCTATAGAGGGAATGCACTAGAACAGAACTCTTGGCAGTTACGTTGCAGTTATCGTAGTTACAGAGTACTGAGTGGCAAACACATGGCAGCTTTAGTTTGTATGCAGCAAAAACATAAAAATTACACAAAATATTTAGTTACAGTGCCTTTTTTTTTTTTTTTATCCCTCAGCCTATAAAGGCTGAAGGGGACTGTCATCACCCCCCTGGGGTGGATGGGCGGCGGTGGCATTGGTGGCGTCAACACCTACCTTGTGAATGTGAGAACTACAGAAAGAAATGGCATGGGCTTTTCAAATTGATACAACAGTTGTCTATAAAAAATCTTGGATGAGTTCAAATTTTGGTCAGAGGTCAGTTTTTTCCAAAATCTTGTGAACACGATAACTACGTGTAGCACTTGTAGTGGGCCAATAGTTAAATGCTAACTTATTATCTAGGTTCTGAGGGGTAGATGAAATAATGAGTAGTGGATTGATTAAAAGCTGACATGTTTTATTACAACTTTACAATTTAACACATGTAGTAACAAAGTTTAAAAAAAAAATAGAGCTCAGTTCAATAAAATAAAATTTCAGTTCAGAGTTCGTGGTGGGCAGCGCGGTCGCGGAGTGGTTAGCACTGCGGCAGCACAGCAACTCATCCTTGGCCGGGGGATCCTGGGTTTGATCCCAGCCCCCGACCAACAGTGATCTGTGTGGAGTTTGCATGTTCTTCCCGTGTCTGCGTGGGTTTACTCCAGGATTTCTCCGGTTTCCTCCCACATGCCAAAAACATGCACGTTAGGTTAATTGGCATCAAACTGGGGATTCTAAATTGTCCTTAGGTATGACTGTGAGAGTGAATGGTTGTCTGTCTCTCTGTGTTGGCCCTGCGATGGACGGGCGATCTGTCCAGGGTGTACCCTGCCTCTCGCCCAAAGATGCTGGGATAGGTTCCAGCCAACCCACCCCCCCACCCCCCCGTGACCTGAAAAGGATTAAGCAGAAGAAGATGGATGGATGGAGTTCAGAGTTCCTTTAGGTGCATGTTTTAAGAACAGGGGTCTCTACTACTACTACCCGGGTAGGATAATGAGTGTGAATGGGTCTTTTGGATTCTTTTCCTTATCTGGGGATCTTGAAGATTGAATGAACTTCAGAAACAGCTGGCCACACCGCTTCGGCAGTTCCGCTCTCAGTGTTCTCACTGGGCCTGGCTCGCCACCAAACTCAGAAAGGGCATCCATCCATCCATGGGTCCTAGACCGTCAAAAAAACCAGTCTCCACATATAGCAGAAAAACCAAAATAAATCACAAGATACCTTTTTTCCATTTGACTGAGATCTCATCAGTTTCTTAATACCTCAGTATCAAATCCCTTTTTTAGGTTTAATTACCTTCGCCAAGGAGGTTATGTTTTCATCGGCGCTGGTTTGTTTGTTTGTTTGTTAGCAAGATAACTCAAAAAGTTATGGACGGATTTTCATGAAATTTTCACAGATTGTCAGAAATGGGGTATCCTACAGATGATTACATTTTGGTGGTGATCCGGAAAACCGCCATTGTGCGAAATGCGATTTTCCTGAATAACTACTGAACCACTAATCCTATCCATGTGAATCCAATTGCTACTCATATGTTTTCATGGTCAAGGAATCTGAAAACGTACACACAATAAATGTAGGATTAATATTTATGGTGTAAAACACTGTATGGGGGAACTGTGGCGCTTGGCGGAGGTCTGCGCTCTCCGAGTGCTTTTCTAGTTAGAAATATTTTTAGGAATTATTTCTGTATTGGCTTTTTTCAGTTTTCATACAAAACTGAAATATTAATTCTTGTTGCATCAAATCAGGACACATCTTATTTTCCATATCAACTCAAATTCCCATTTTTTAAGAAAATGAAAAATATGTTTTCCAGTGAAATAACTGATAACAAATGAGCTTTTAACATATACTCAGCGTGAATTTGCCAACACACTGCATATGCTCAGCATGAATTAAACACAAATGAATATTTGAACACAAAGTGCACGAGAATATATTTCCAAAATAGACCGACTGGTTTTAACTTCTTTTTAACTAATTATAGACCAACATTGATTAACTTATTAACATCAGCTAGCAGACCCCATGAGGTTAGCTTAAGAAGCTTCAAGCTAGTTGAACTCACAAGAGCATCCACAGTAAAACAGAAAAAAAAGAAAATTCCTCTACCAAGAAACTCTTCTTGCAGCAGACTCTGGACTAGCAGCTCTCTTTTAAACTGTGTTTGTCTCAGTTTTACCAAACTTAGCAAGGAGCTAACACTTCTACAGACTAGACACGTATTGCATGTGTCCCTCCCTTTTTTTTTCCTGGTGAAACCGTTTAGAGGAAAAAATACATGACGCGTTCAGGTTCAATAGGAATGTGCATTTAGAGTGAATACACACATTAAGTGGAATTACTTATTTTAGTACCCATATATTTTAAGCGGGTTACATACAGAAAGAAATGATGTAGACTTTTCAAATCAATATCATCATTTCTAAGTTTTGGATGACTTACATGCTGTGCTCTGACTCTGGGTTTGGGGTCAAAAGGTCAACGCTAACATTCCCTTTACGCTATTACTATAGAACAAATGAAGCTACAGTCACCAAACTTGGTACACAGGTTCACACAGTGACCCTGAACTATCACTGTGCTTTTGGGATGACGAGGTCAAACATCAGTGTCAGAATGCCATATAAACTACATCTCAACAGCAAAGAGGCTGAGGGGTACCACTGACAGCCATAAGTATTTTTTACTTTAGATAATAATAATACTGTTATGTATTTTGGTTTACTACGGCACCCGTCGTAGTGCTTTGCTAAAAGCATTATGGGTAATCTGTAATGAGAGTGTGTTGTCGTTGGCTGTGTGCTATGAGTTGCTGCTATGCTAATAAACCGTGAACAGTACGTCGATGGTCCGAGTTATTATTGTTATATTAAGTAACGTAAAGGGTGAAAGATATAACAAAAAGTGGCGACGAGGACGTCTGGACCGACGCTGCAGTCCGCGATGGAGGAGAGTTTTTTTTTTTTTGTCGTGTTTTTCCCGCCGCTACTTCGTGCTGACAGGGTGATACACCGTGCCACTGTGCTGAGGTGGATGCTGCGGGCTGTCTAAGAGGGGAGGAGCGGAGCAGTGGAAATCGTTGAGGACAAAAAAAACTCGGTGAGTAACGCCGGAGGGAAGAAACGACGTTACAGAAAGGAGCCGCGAGGGAAAGAGCGACATTCAACCAGGAGTGTTAAAATGGCTGGAGTCATTGGCTCTATCGGGCCCTTTGATGAGAGCGCGGAGCAATGGAGCTCCTATACTGAGCGCTTTGACTATTTCGTCGCGGCCAATGGAATAACGGATGAAAAGTTAGTGCCCACTTTTCTGAGTGTGATGGGTCCCAAGACATTTAACCTACTACGCAACCTCCTACAGCCAGTAAAGCCAGGCTCTAAAACCTACAAAGAACTTGTGGACACACTGACCCACCACTTCTCACCCAAGCCTCTAGTGATTGCAGAAAGATACAGGTTTCACAGACGTAACCAAGAAGAGGGTGAGTCTGTTAACATGTTTGTTGCAGCGCTACGCAAGTTAGCCGAACACTGTGAATGTAAAGATGTTTTAAATGACACATTAAGAGACAGGCTTGTGTGTGGACTACGAAATGAAGCGGCACAGAAGAAGTTACTCACAGAAAGTGATTTGACGCTTGAAAGAGCCATTAACATTAGTGTGATGATGGAGATGGCTTCCAAAGAAGCACACCAACTGCATGCTACAGGCAGAGTACATAAGCTCAACAGTGGTAAAACCAATGCAACAGGTCCATGTTTCCGCTGTGGCAAGGTGGGACACCTTCCTAATGACTGTTGGTACAAAGAGATGGACTGTAACAACTGCGGAAAAAAAGGCCACGTGGAGCGGGCATGTAGAAGCAAAAGGAGCAAAGACAAAGGCCCAAAGACAAGGAATAAAAGTGACATGGTAAAATACAAAAAGAAAAGAAATGTTCACACAGTTAAACATGGCGAGGACAGAGTGAGCGACTCCTCAGAGGAAGAGGTGTCAACTGCAATAAATACTGTCCGGATTATGAATGTGAATGAAGGCTCAGAAGGCTTTTGGACTAAACCAAAAGTGGAGGGACATTTTATTAAAATGCAGATAGACACCGGATCAAAGGCATCACTTGTGTCGCATGGCATTTACAAGAAGTTTCTGAAACATCTTCCACTCCGACCTTCAGACACGGTCTTCAGGGCGTACACTGGACACCGAGTGCCCATGAAAGGGATGACAGAGATAACTGTTCAGTACAATGGCCAAACTGCTGAGCTTCCAGTTTGTTACCAAGAACAACTGTCCAGCTATAATGGGGCGTGTGTGGCTAAAGAAAATCCAACTTGACTGGCAAGAAGTAAGGAAGCTGTCACACAGTTCCACTCAGCTGCAGGCCATACTGGAAAAGCACAAAAAGGTTTTTCGTGATGAACTAGGCAGTATGAAAAAAATTATAGTGAAGCTGCATGTCAAATCTGACAGTAAACCAGTGTTCATGAAAGCCAGACCAGTGCCGTACGCCATCAGACCAAAGGTGGAGGCTGACTTGGATGCTCTGGTCAAGAATGGAGCTCTGGAGCCTGTGACAACCAGTGAGTGGGCCACGCCCATAGTTCCAGTACCCAAAAAGGACGGAGGAATCCGGACCTGTGGAGACTTTAAGGTAACAGTAAACCCTGTACTAACAGCAGAGCAGTATCCCCTTCCACTGATTGATGACTTATTTGCGGGGCTGAGTGGGGGACAAAAGTTCAGCAAAATAGATCTCAACCAGGCTTACCTACAAATGCATGTAGACGAGCAGTCACGTGAAATGCTGACCATCAATACCCATAAAGGACTCTTCAGATACTGCAGACTGCCTTTTGGCATCACATCTGCTCTAGCACTTTTTCAGCGAGCTATGGATCAAATCCTGAGTGGATTACCAGGAGTGCAGTGCTACCTGGATGATATCCTGTGTACAGGAGCAGATGATGAAGAGCATCTGCGCAACTTGGATGCAACTCTCAAGAGACTGGAGGAATATGGATTGAGAATCCGCAAGGATAAATGCGAGTTTTTCCAGTCATCCGTGGAATACTTAGGTCATGTGATCGATGCTAAGGGACTGCACACTGCACCATCGAAAATCACAGCCATTGTGGATGCACCTCCACCCCAAAATGTCAGTCAGCTGAAGTCTTTCTTGGGACTGCTGAACTATTATGGACGTTTCATACCAAACTTGGCATCACTATTAAAACCACTGCATAACCTGCTGCGCAAAGAGGAAGCATGGAGGTGGACAGCAAGCTGTCAGGAGGCTTTTCAGAAGGCCAAGGATGCGCTGACGGCATCAGAGGTTCTGACCCACTTCAACCCATCACTTCCGATCCAGCTTACTAACTAACTACTAACTAACCTGCACTTATATAGCGCTTTTCTAGTCACAAAGACCACTCAAAGCGCTTTCATTAATACTAACCCTCTATTCTAAGGGCCTATAGGAAACAGATATCTAGGGACAATTTAGAACAGCCAATTAACCTAACATGCATGTTTTTGGCATGTGGGAGGAAACCGGAGAAATCCCGGAGTAAACCCACGCAACACGGGGAGAACATGCAAACTCCACACAGATCACTGTTGGTCGGGGGCTGGGATCGAACCCACGATCCCACGATCCCCACAATCCCCCGGCCAAGGGTAAACTGTGCTGCCGCAGTGCTAACCACTGCGCCACCGTGCAGCCCATACCTGCGACGCCTCTCCTTATGGTGTAGGGGCGGTGATTTCCCACGTAATGCTAGACGGTGAGGAAAAGCCAATCGCTTTTGCGTCAAGGACATTAAACAAGGCAGAAGCTAACTATGCTCAGCTAGAAAGAGAGGCTCTGAGCATTGTGTTTGGTGTCAGAAAATTCCACCAGTACTTGTATGGACGGAAGTTTACACTTTTTACTGACCACCGACCTCTCACAACCATCCTTGGACCATACACAGGAATACCATCTCTTGCAGCGTCCCGACTGCAGAGGTGGGCGTTGCTGTTGTCAGGACACTCCTATGACATCAGGTATCGAAAGTCAGACTGTCATGGTAATGCAGATGGGTTATCCAGATTACCACTTCCTGTCATGAAGCCAGAGTCCAGCACTGTGGACATCTTCTACTTCACAGAGGTAGAAAACGCACCTGTTTCAGCTGTGCAGGTGAAAAAGGGGACTAGAAATGACCCTGTGTTGTCGGCAGTCATGGACTTGGTCATTAAAGGACAACCTGCGGGTGATGACGCAACCTTGAAGCCCTTCCTTGGGAAGTGGACAGAATTGTCTGTTCAGTCGGGTTGTTTGCTGTGGGGGAGGAGAGTGATTATTCCCCTGTCATGTCGAACAAAAGTGTTACAGCAACTTCACGCAGGACATAGTGGAATCGTGAGAATGAAAGAAATAGCGAGAAGCTATTTTTGGTGGCCAAACATTGACAAGCAGATTGAAGAAATAGCCAAAAGCTGTTCATCTTGTCACAAGGTACAGAACAACCCACCATTGGCTCCTCTCCATCCCTGGGAGTTCCCACAGGAGCCATGGCATCGTGTGCACATTGACTTTGCAGGTCCGTTTGAGGACAGAATGTTTCTCGTTGCTGTGGATGCACACAGTAAATGGCCTGAAGTGGCTATTATGAGGTCAGCCACCACAGAGAAGACCACAGAGGCATTAGGAGAAATGTTTAGTCGTTTTGGGTCTCCTACACAACTAGTTTCTGACAATGGACCTCAGTTGGTTTCACAAGAAATGGATGCTTTTCTACAAGCTAATGGAGTGCAGCACATTAAATCAGCTCCATACCATCCTGCGACGAACGGCCTTGCAGAAAGGTTTGTGCAGACAATGAAACATGCATTGAAAGCATCACAAGGTCAAGGAACACTGCATCAGAGGCTGCACAAGTTCCTGCTAAACTACCGCAACACTCCACATGCAATCACAAAGACAACCCCTGCTAGTCTGATGTTCAAGAGAGATCTACGCACTACCTTTGACCTTTTGAAACCCTCAGGATTAAAGGACACTGTGCAAAAGCAACAAGAGAAACAAATTATGCACAGAGAACATCGGGCAAAGGACAGAGTGTTCACGTCAGGAGAATCTGTGCTGGCCAGGAACTACAGAGGTGAACCTAAGTGGGTTCCTGCAACTGTTATTGCACAAACTGGACCAGTCTCATATACAGTTCAAACCACTGACAGTGTTTGGAAAAGGCATGTGGATCAACTCCTGCAGACACCGCCAGCGCCTGCAGAACCGTCTCTTGGATATCCTAAGGATGCACTCACCAACTCACCACTTTGTCCACCTACTCCAGTACAGAACTCAACCACTTCAGAGACCGGAGTTCCAGCTGGAGATGTGACATCTTCTTCTGCATCAGCACCAGAAGCAACCTCCACATTAGAAAGAACACAGACTCATGTTCCTGCAGAGCGCCGATATCCCACCAGGGAGCGACGACCTCCTGTCCGTCTGAGTTATTAGACTAGATAGTAGCTGACCCACATTAATGGGGCAGAATAATCCCCAGGGGGGTACAGTTATGGGATGAGGTAGTCTACCCTCACTCCTAAGGTAGCATAATAATTAAAAAAAAAGAGAGAGACAAAACAAAGACATTTGGTATCTCCTGTAGGACATCTATTGTAAGGGGGGAGGAGATGTTATGTATTTTGGTTTACTATGGCACCCGTCGTAGTGCTTTGCTAAAAGCATTATGGGTAATCTGTAATGAGTGTGTTGTCGTTGGCTGTGTGCTATGAGTTGCTGCTACGCTAATAAACCGTGAACAGTACGTCGATGGTCCGAGTTATTATTGTTATATTAAGTAACGTAAAGGGTGAAAGATATAACAAATACTTTAGACTTGTACAGCACTTTTCAAGATACATTCCATAGGGGAAAAAGGCAAAGAAAAGAAGTGTCAATGAGTGAATGCAGTGTTGAATAAATGGGTCTTTAATGATTTTTTTTTTTTTTTTTTTTTATGCTGGAAGTGAGGGGGAGCTTCTGATGGTTATAGGGAGTGAGTTCCAGAGAGTAGGAGTAGCAATGGAGAAGGCTCTGTCTCCCAACCACTTGTACTTGGCCCAGGAGGGGGGGTGTAGAAGGTTAGCATCAGTAGAGAAGAGTGTGTGGGAGGGAGTGTATGGACGGAGGAGCTCAGTGAAGTAGGGTGGGGCCAGGTTATTGAGGGCTTTGTAAGTCATGAGGAGTATTTTGTAATGGATTCTCTGGGGGATGGGGAAGTCAGTGGAGCTTGGAGATGATGGGGGTGATGTGATACGAGTGTGGGTGAGAAGACAAACAGCAGAGCCCTGGATGTGTTGTAGCTTGCCGAGGGGTTTTGATGGTAATCCATATACAAGGCTGTTGCAATAGTCAAGATGGGAGGTGATGAAGGTGTGGATGAGAGATGTTAACACCACACTGTTTATTTCACTGCAATGAAGTATGGGTAAAAAATAACTAGCATACAAAAGTGAACTGGTTCTGAGCCTTTATCAATTTTTTTGCCAATTAGTACAAGATTAAATTCATTTCATACTATAGCGCATATTCACAACAGTTGTTTCGTAGCCCTTTCAACTCTAGGGCAGACCCCACAATTGCAGAAAGACCCCAACAATCAGATGACTCCCTTTAAGCAAGCACTTGGCAATGGTGGAGAGAAAAAACTCCCTTTTAACAGGAAAGGAGCAGCGCAACCAGGTTCTGGGACGGGCAGTCATCTGCTGCAACTTCCTGGGGGGTGGGAGGATGGAGAAGAAACAGACATGTAGAGAACAAACAGCACGACAGGCTCTCAATCTAAGGGAGAGAGCAGAAAAATGTTGATGAACAGCAAAATTTTATAACACTTATTGAGAAGGAAAAAAGAAGTGAAAGCCCAATGCATCACAGGAGGTCACCCAGCTTCCAAAAACCTATAGCAGCATGACTAAGGGAGGGTTCAGGGTTAACCTGATCCACCCCTAACTATAACCTTTGTCAAAAAGGAAAGTTTTAACTCTATCCTTAAAAACAGAGATCGAGTCTGTCTCCCAAATCCAGATTGGCAACTGGGTCCATTGCAGAGGAGCCTGATAACTGAAAGCTCTGCCTTCCATTGTATTCTTAAGGTGTGTTCAGACCAAATGCGAATACGCAGCACAAATGCATGTAAAGTTAATGTAAACATGTGGTAAACATGCAAATTTGGGCATTTGCATGTCTGAGGGATTTGGTAGTGCTGGCTAGTAATCAGCCTTGAGATTCTGTCATCACCGAAGTTAAAGTATCAAAACTGGAGAGTAAGCTAGTTTGAAAATGAGACTGCCACTCACCTGCAGACAGATGGACCAGGAGCTCTGCAGCTGAATCGGCGTGTCAGTCATCCACCAAGGGACTCTTGCCCCAGATGTGCTAACAAGGGCTAGCAAGCTAGCAGTGTAAGTAACCATCATCCAGGTGAAGTTTTGGAGGCAGGGACAATTTTTCCAGGTGAGAGCTCCATTGGATGACGTAAACCTAAACATGATGGTGTTTTGGGGATTTCCACAGCAGGTAGAACACAGCTGCAGAAGTTATAAAGGCAACAAGGCAGTGCGGTGGCGCAGTGGTTAGCACTGCGCCAGCACAGCAACTCACCCTTGGCCATGGGATCCCTGGTTCGATCCCAGCCCCTGACCAACAGTGATCTGTGTGGAGTTTGCATGTTCTTCCCGTATCTGCGTGGGTTTACTCCGGGATTTCTCTGGTTTCCTCCCACAGGCCAAAAACATGCAGGTTAGGTTAATTGGAGACTCTAAAGTGGCCCTAGGTGTGAATGTGTGTATGAATGGTTAAGGGATAGCGCTGTACTGTGGCTGCTTCATCCATCCAGGTGGATGCCCTCAATTTCCCCTCTGGGGATCAATAAAGTATACAAAATCAAAAAAAAAAAAAAACTCCGCCTGTCTGCAACTCGCTCAGATGGTGAATTCATGTCTATTCACGTGTTTACATGGAGTTAACATGTATTCGCGCGTTCACGTTTGGTCTGAATGCACCTTTAGAGATTCTAGGTATTACAAGCAATCCAGCATTTTGAGAGTGCAGCGCTCTGTTAGGATGATGATGTACTATAAGATTTTTTAAGTAACAATGGGTCTGATCATTTAGAGCTTTGTGAAAATGATTTTTAATTTAAATCTAGATTCTATGGACCACATTCACGTGACATCACAGCTCATGTGATTTTATTTGCCATTTTGGGTATCGCACTACAGTAGTTACCTGGCAGCTTCATTTAGGCTGCTTGTCCAAAGAGTGGATAAAAGCACTCTAAACATGTTTTCCTGGGTGCATCACAGGTGCCCTTTTAAAAAAAAAATCTCCACCCTTTATCCCATCAGCCTCTTGACCTGTCAATCAAAGCATGCCTTCGACGTTTCACAGCTTGCCCTAACGGTCACTACTAACTGCACTAAACCACATCAAACTGGTAAGAGAATATGGATCACTCCATGCTTTTGCCATTAAATATTGATCATGGTATCCTTTCAGTTAGATTCTGATTAGAGAGGTGTGTCGCTGATGAGCAGTGCAGCACTCCAAAAGTTGAACTTTTTTCAACTTTCAGCACCATGAGCACAGTGACAAAAAATGCTCACTGCTGAGAGCATTTTTGCATATTAAACACTGGAATACATAGAAAATGAACAGAAAATGGAGTGGGGAAAAAACATGTTCCTTGGACATACAGATATACACTGAAGGGGATAAATTCAAACTTTCCATCTAATGCAAGGTTAAATGGATGCACTTGCCAGATATGAAATGCTGAGTACAAATTCCTGAATGCTCGGTGGGTATGTAGTTCTTACGTTAGACAGTGATCCGTAGCTTTCTCCTTTCAACATCCTTGGGAAAGTGATGAAATGAAATTCTCTTGGTTGTGGAATGATTAGAGTAACACAACAAGACATTGTAATAGCATAAAAATGTCACAAAAAAAACACAAATCTGCATAGTTTAGCATTGTTTATCACATACACGGCTTATAGTAGAATATCCAAAATGCTGGTGATGATAGTTTGACCTTTGACTGGGGGTGTTGCTGCAAATGGTCCATAGGAAGCCAATGAACAGAGTCCAAATAGGAGAGGCTTCTCTCTTTCTAGCACCTATTAAAACTCTAGCTGCAGGATTTTGGATCAACTGAAGACTCTTTAGAGATGTTTTCGATCAGCCTGGCAATAAAGAATTACAATAGTCTAATCTGGAACTAACAAAAGCATGGACTAGTTTCTCAGTATATTCTGAGAGAAGATGTTCCTAAACTTAGCAATATTTTGCAAATGATAAAAAGCAGTATTTGAAATAAGTTTGATAGGCAAATGAAAGGACAAACTCATCAAAAATAAGTCCAGTGTTTCTCACAGAACTGTTTGGCCATTAAATAATTGAATAACTTTATTACCATAAAAATGGTATACCATATTATTCAGTAATAATAACTTTATTATTGAATAACTTTAATACTGTGGAGGGACAAATAAGTTCAGGCGAGATGCGACGAGCTGGAAGGTTTCAGAGTTTTATTTCCTCCATCATCATGAGACACACTGTAAAGCTGTGCGCTGTGTGTATGTGTGCGTCCTGTGTCTGAGGCATGTATAGTAAGCTCTTTTATACAGACAAGAGAGAATGCATGGCACATTTGCATATTGATATACATATCAGTTAATACATATCAATCGCGTGACCAACTGGCGCCCGGACTTCCTCTCCTTAATCTGGGGATGTATAACAATAGTCCATTGTTCTGATCGTCTCCTAGGGGCTCTCTGTCCGTATGCAAATTGTCCTCTGCTGAGCATTAATAGTATCAGTCTGCATTATGCTGGGTCACCACACGGCTCCCCCCAGAACGCTCAAAAGGGGCTGTGATTCCCCCCCCCCCCCCGTCGGAGGGCATGTCAGTCCGTGGGGGGATGGGGGAGGGGTGGAAAAAACAGTGTGCTCTGCTCCGGGTTCCAGCATGTTGAATGGCTGCGGACCGTGGGCGCACGAGCCAGTGTGCAGTCGTGCGTAATGGAACCCAGACGGCGATCGGCCGGCTTTAGGGAGTGAGGTGCGGGAAAAGCACTGTGCAAGAGGAGGGGGAGGGGGTTGGGAGTAAGCGAGTGCCGGCCCGGGACGTCAAAGGTGTCTGGGCCGCACAAAAATTGCATGTGGAGCCGCAATGGTGAGGGACTTTCCCAATAAACCTGGCGGAGATCCACAGCGGCTGTGAAAAAAACATTTCATCTGACTCCTCCCGTGGCTCGATCCAGCAAGGATGTGGGGAAGGCGAGCGGCCAAATTCCCTGAGGATGCGTAGCGGCTGTGAAACAACTGCAGCTGTGTGAGGGTGTGAGGCGGTTTGGCTTTTAGGTGCGGGAAGCAGCCCTAAAGTCATCGGGGAAAGCAATCGGCTAAATTCCCCTTGTGCGCCGTGGCTGAGAAATCCATACAAAGTCCTGTGTGCGGGCTGCACGTATGCTTCAGGTGCGAGAGCAGCCCTAAAGGTTCCAAGGATGCCGATCGGCCGTGTTCCTTGGGCATGTGCAGCGGCGGAGGACGATGTAAAAGTCTGTGGAGTCAGTTTGTCCCTGGTGCGTGGTGCACGCCTGGCGCAGTGACCACATAGCTGGCAGTTGCGCTGTCCTCGTAATCCTGCGGTGTGCATGGAGAGCTTCTGTGCGCGGGAGGTCCGCTGTCCGGAGTTTAGTCACTAGAGTTGGTGAGCTCGGTGGAAATCAACGCAGTTGGCGTCGATGACTGTCCCCGTTCAGGCTGCTTCCTTCGTTTGCTCATGTCATTCATGGTGCGTTTTGGTCCCAGCGCTGCGCTCCGGTGAGGATGAAGAGGTTGCAGGCGTTCTCTGGTCCTCTGGGATCCACAGCACGGTGAGAGGGAGCAGACGGTCATTCTCCCTCGTCAGGTCACCAGTGTGGAGGTAAAAGATCAGGCGAGGGGCGCACCATGACGCGTGCTGGGGCTTCCCATCCCGGTGATCTCCGGGGTGTTCGCCTCGTGTTCTATTCTTTGTCAAGGGTCACCAGTGTGGAGGAACAAATAAGTTCAGGCGAGATGCGACGAGCTGGAAGGTTTCAGAGTTTTATTTCCTCCATCATCATGAGACACACTGTAGCGCTGTGTTGTGCTGTGTGTGTGCGCGTCCTGTGTCTGAGGCATGTATAGTAAGCTCTTTTATACACGTTACACCAACAGAGAGAGAATGCATGGCACATTTGCATATTGATATACATATCAGTCAATACATGTCAATCGCGTGACCAACTGGTGCCCGGACTTCCTCTCCTTAATCCGGGGATGTATAACAATAGTCCATTGTTCTGATTGTCAGCTAGGAGCTCTCTGTCCGTATGCAAATTGTCCTCTGCTGAGCGTGAATAGTATCAGTCTGCATTGTGCTGGGTCACCACAATACTATCTAAACTAAGTGCCTGATTTGGAATAATAAGGGAGTTTTTTTCGGGGGGGGGGACTAAAATGACTTCAGTATTGCCTGAATTTAATTCCCCACCTTCCACAGCATGTGGGACACCATGTGTATAGGGGCGGCGCCTATCTCCGTTTCTCTAACCCTAGGCCACACAGCTACTGTAAGTAGTGAAAGCTACAGTGTGTGTGTGGGGGGGGGGGAGTTGTCTGGTACCTCTGTCCCTGAATTTAATAGTGAGAAATTACAAGTCTTCCATGCTCTGATTTCCTTAAGACATGCCTCTAGTTTAATTGACTATTGTCATCTGGGTTCATTAATATAATTGTCAGCTGCATAACAATGGAAACCTATGCAATATTATCTAATAATATTACCTAGTGGAAGCATATATAAAGTAAAAAAGAAATGGATCCAACACAGAGCCCTGTGGAACCTGTGACTGATTGAATTTGAAGAAATTATTGACATGAACAAATTGAAACCTATCGGTTAAATATAATTTAAACCACTGCAAAGAAGTTCCTTTAAGGCCAACAAAGTGCTCTAATTTACTAAGTAAAATCCTATGATCAATAGTGTCAAAACTGCACTAAGGTCTAAAAGGACAAGTACAGAAACAAGTCTGTTGTCAAATGTTCTAAGACCATTAATGACTTTCACAAAAACTGTCTGTGCTACGATGAATTCTAAACCCTGATTGAAACTCTTTAAACCGTTTCCCTTCAAGTGGTCAAATATGGAAAAATGCAAGCAGGCAGTCTGTGTACTGCTATGACTGAATATTGTGTGGTTTTTTTTGTTTTATTGCATACAAACTAATGCTGCCACTCATTTTTGCCATTCAGTATTTTGTAACTGCCATGAGTTCTGTTCCGTGACATCATACGTATACCCTCTATTCTGACAAAATAATGAGCTCAGCACCAGTTACCATGGTGATCTAGCAGGTAACTCATTTTACCGAAAAACCTGGCCTTCAGTGTCAACATATCCTGTCAGTCTGCGCAAAGGAATTTAACACACAACAGTACCTTAAATCAAAGGTAAACTGCTTGATTCACAGGACTTTTTCTTGCTTGTGTAGGTGGGAGGAGCTGGAAGCTGTGCCATCAGTATGCTCCTGTTGTGATTCCAAGTGCATTCCAAGTGGTGGACATGATTGTAAGTTCAGAGTGCAGGCAGATTAAGCAAATTAAATCTCATATCAACTGATAACTGAAGACAAGTACATAAAAACGTGAAATAAGCAAAATGTTTTTTTCCCTTGAACATACTAAAACAATGCAATTATTGGTAAACACTACGTAAGTGAAAATGGATTCAGTCTTTGTATTTGTAATGAGAAAATTTATTAAAAATGTTCAACATTGTCTTGCAGAATAAAGAGGTTCCCTAAAGAAAAAAGAAAATGGGTTGTTGAAATGATTAAAGAAATGAAAGGATTTGTATGAACATTTTTAGTAGGGGTGGTGTTTGACTTGGTGTAGAAGTGCCTTCATTTTTTTTTTTATTCCTTTGTCCCTATATTTTAGTTTGAAGGCGTCATACTGAAATCATTTATCATTTAAGATTTTTTGTCATACTTGTGTGTATATATAGTTTAATCTGTTTATTAAATCTAAACCAACATACTGTATATAGTACTAAATTACACTGGTCAACACCAAATTTGTCTAAGTTTTTTTTTCAGCTGATTTAGGACAATTTTGATGTGCTGAATCCAAAAATCACATTGGTTTTGCTCAATCAGGTCAACTTTTTGAACTATGGCCACATGTTGTTTTTTTTACGTTTTTGTTTACATGTACGGGTATTTTTGCTTTATATGATGCAAAATTCTTTATTTCTTGAAATTTCTCAAACTCTGAAGAGTTTGCATGTGCCAATTTATGTCATGATGTCATAAATTGTCACGATGGCTGATTACTGTTGGACTCTGAAAAGAGACATCCCTGCTGCTGAGCATTCTAGAGGTTCGAATAAAATAAAAACCTGACCTGATCGAGAGAAACGGATGTCATTTTCGGAAAAATTCGCAAAATTGTCTTAAATCAGTTGAAAAAAACAGAAAACTTACAAAAAATAATTTTTGTAACCCTGTTTTATCTTTCTTTTCAGCTATCAAGACCACAGTCAGTAGTGAAAGCTGGCATGTTGGGCACAAAAAAGAAGAAAAACCAAGAATGATGGTTAACTCTTTTCCACCAATAGAAGGAAGAGACTGGAGAGATCAAGATGAGACCAAAGGAAGAATGGATATTTACCTTAAAGCATACACTTCTCCATGGGAACAAGAGTTTGACCAAAATGAGGAAGAAGATAACGAGGAGGACCTTGCTGAGAAAAAGGAAAGGAAGGTGGCTGCAGTAAGTCAGCAAGGACAGAAGGAAGATATGGGGAGGGAGGTGGATGAGGTGCTTACGGATAACACCCAACTGAAAGATAGCATATTATCAGTCAAAAGTGGAGAACACCAGATGGAATCTGCTCAGAGCAAGGACGACATCTTGTATTCTGATTCTGCAGTTGTCTTATCCAGTAACAGCAGTTTCCCAAGAAATGAATCGGGTGCCACCACTGAGTTTAGCATTGAATATAATACAACTAGTCATGACACTATTGCAGTGTGCCCTAAAACTGACAAAGATGATTGTGTTGCTGCTGACAGCACTGGCTACAGTGAAAAAGAAGGAAATGGTGATGGATATGGCAACACGTATATTGGTTTTAGTTCTGAGACTTTTAGCCCCCATGATAGAACTACACCTGTAACCACAAGACCTCCTACTACTTTGGATTTTGTCCACAAAAGTGGATCTGACAGATCAGCATCATCAAATGGGCTACATCTTGCTACCAGTAGTTCTGAAAAAGATGCCCCTGGTATCAGAAAGTCTAGAAACAGCAGGCTGGAGTTAAATAAGCCGAACACCATCCTGCAGCAGGTGATGTGTGTCAATAAATCTGTGGACACCATATCTAAAAAGACGACAGGGCCAACGGGTGACGGGTCAGATGAAGACCACATCTTCCATATCAAAGGGTTGGAATCAGACCAGACTACTCAATCAGCAGGGTTCAGAGACAGAGCATGTGTAGATGTAGGCATGTCAGATTTTGATTTTGGGATTGATGCAGACAAAGGTCTTGATCGGAGTTGGTTCACTGGAGCAGCAGCTAAGCAAACAAAAGAAGAATTTTATGATGCCACAAGAACAACACACAGGGCTGGCTCAAGTAGTGTTATTTCAAAGCAAATGCATCAAGATAGCCCCAGTCATTCTGCTGTGGTGATGGTCACGACCATGCAAGCTTTAAAGAAAAGCCCAGTGGGTGATGGGATGTGGGCTGTGGTGGAGCCAGAATGGGGTCTGCACAGCTTGGACATTATGTGGAACATGAGTTAAGACAGACGGCGATACTTGACTTTTAAAATATAATGTCAGACTGCTGTATGGGCTAGGTTTGTGATGGGGCACTAGAGAAATGAAATGCCAGAAATACTCTTGGTCAGCCTGCAAATAAAAATTCTCCTGTTAAACTGATTTGTTTCATTTACATTTAAATCTGCATGATACAGCGTAATTGTCAATTTCCCTCACTACAAAACTATATTGGAAGACAGTAAGTCTGATTCATGCAAAAATAAAAATGTACATGATAAAATATTAAGTTAAAATGGTATATCTGTGGATACGGGTGCATCTCAGAAAATTAGACTATTGCAAGAAAGTTTTTTTCATAATTTGATTGCAAAGTAAACTTTAATACATTTTATATTCCTTTCCTTAAAGGAAAATGGTGCAAGGCTTTCTTTTTGTTTGTTTTAACTTTGAGATTTGCTCATTTACACCTTTGGTCATTGTGACTATATTGTTGTCATGGCAATAGTACGTCAGAGTATGATGTCATCATGTATTCACATCTCGGGTATTCTGATCTGAGTCTGTACAAATTCAAGTGTAGCCTCTGAACAGAGGGGAGCTACAATTGTATGTTGTATTTTACTCTACATTCAGTGTTCAGTGAATATGCTGGTTGGCTAAAGAGTAAGAAAAATTCTTTTAACAGGTTAAAAGCCCAGAGTAAGTTGGATGCATTAGCTTTATAAGCTCTCCTTGTGGAAGCAGTCTGAGCCAAAAAGAATATAATGTTCAAACACCAATTCCAATGAAGTTGGGACGCTGTGTAAAACGTAAATGGGATAGAATGATTTGCAAATCCTTTTCAACCTATATTCAATTGAATACACTACAAAAACAAGCTATTTAATGTTCAAACTGAAAAACTTTGGTTGCAAATATTCATTCACTTTGAATTTGATGCATGTAACATGTTCCAAAAAAGCAGTAATTATTGAAACTTTGTAGGTGGAATTCAGCGACTTCAGTGGCTGAACAGTCTGGAGTCTCCACTGTTTTGCGCTTCATAATGCACCACACATTTTCAGTAGGAGATGGGTCTGGATTGCAGGCAGGTCCAGTCTAGTACCTGCTGTGGAGAAAGGAAGCAGGCGAGGCAACGAGCTGAAGGACACATGAACTTTATTCCATCTCCAACATACAGTACAGTAAAAGAGTTCCTGGGTCTCTGTGCATTCCTCTTTTATACCTTTCATTCCATGCACTGAGACCCAGAACTTCCGACCATAATACACTGTTTGGAGCAAAGACCGTGTGGCACATTAACATAAAACAACGCCGGCCCCGCTGCTCACACCCTTCTCTCTTCCAGCAGCTCTGGTGGTTCCTCCTCTCCCTGGGGGGTGCATAGTCCATACTGCCCCGTTTCAGACCCCCCCCCCCCCCCGGCACATCCTCCTTCAGTCCATTGTTCCCCCCTATCCCAGCACCAAAAGGTGCGTGAAACCTTGCGACGGCGGGAGGAGTCCCACCAAATCCACGTGGACAAGGTCGAACCTCCTGGCCGGGATTTGGAACGGCTCGAGGGGACTTCTGGTGTGCTTGTGCACTTTGGCCCGCTGGCACACGACACAAGCTGCAGCCTACTCCTTCATGTCCTTGCACAAGTGCGCCCAGACGAATTTCGCCCCCAGTAGCTTCACCAAAGCTCGCACTTCAGGATGCGAAAGGGAGTGGACCGACTCAAAAACGTGACGGTGCCAAGAGCTTGGAACCACCGGGTGCAGGCAGCCAGTGGAGATGTTGCAGAGCAATGGAGGGCACCCTTCTCACACCACCCTGCTCTCCAGCCTTAACCCAGTAGGTGCAGACTGGAGCGTGCAAATGTCCGTGTCCCCGGCTTGCTCCATGGCCATTGCAGGGAAATCTGTTCCCATGTAGACCGGGGAGACTAATGCACGCGACAGACAATCAGCCACGACGTTGAGCTTATGGCAACATGTTGAATGTCGGTCGTAAACGCCGACATCGTGGCCATATGCCATTGCTGCCACAACCACGGTTCCGAGACCTTGGACATCGCGTACGTCAGTGGCTTATGGTCCACGAACACGGTGAACTCGCACCCTTCTAGCCAAAACTGGAAATGGCGCATCACCAGGTGTAGAGCCAACAACTCTCTGTCAAACATGCTATATTTGCATTTGCTGTTGCGCAAAGTCAGACTGAAAAATGCGAGCGGCTGCCACGAACCAGAGATGTACTGCTCTACCACTGCTCCTATGGCAACATCAGACACGTCCGAAGTGAGCACTATCCGTGCCGATGGATCTGGATGAGTTAGCAATGTGGCATCTGCAAGCACTGTTTTGGCATTCGTGAAAGCCTGGACTCACTCGGGAGTCCAGTCGATGGCTTCCGCGGGCTTTTTTTTTTTTTTCAGCGGGGCATACAACGGCTGCATCAGCTGGGCTGCCTGGGGAAGGAAACGGTTATAAAAATTCACCATCCCCAAAAACTCCTGCAGGGCCCTCACGGTCTGTGGATGCAGAAGGTCCGACATGGCATGCACCTTATCCGGTAGCGGAATTGCGCCCTCCAGCAAAATGCGGTGGCCCAAAAAATCAATCACAGGCACACCAAACTGGCACTGTGCCGGGTTCACTATAAGCCCGTGCACTTCCAACCTCTGGAAAACCATCTTGAGATGGGCGATGTGCTCCTCTTCGGACACGCTAGCTACCAGAATGTCATCTAAGTAGACGAAAACGAAGGACAAGTCGCGAAGCACTGCATCCATCATCTTCTGGAAAGTCTGCGCTTCGCCTTTTAATCCGAACAGCATGTGTAAAAACTCAAAGGCCGAAAGGAGTTACCGCTGTTTTCGGAACGTCTTCTGTGCACACCGGGACCTGATGGTATCCGCGGACCAGATCCACTTTCGAAAAAACGCGCACCCAGCCAGGTGCACGGACAAATCCTGGATGTGCGGAATGGGATAGCTATCGTGTTCCGTGGTGTTATTCAAGTGCCGGAAATCGCACACAGTCTCCACGACCTGTCGGCTTTAGGCACCATGTGTAGCGGGGATGCCCATGGGCTATTGCAGTGCCTGACAGTGCCCAACTGCTCTAAGTTGGCAAACTCCTCTCGCGCGCTGGCCAGTTTAGCTATGTCCAAGCGCCGAGGTCACGCAAACACTGGCGGGCCTTTTGTTGTTATGAAATGTTCGACCCTATGTTTCATTATCGTAGCCGAAAAAGTTGGGACCATTAGTGCTGGGAACTGTGTGAGCAAATGTTGGTACTTAACCCCTGGAGCTATAACGTTAGCCAGTGTTGTTGACCCAGCTCCCCGAGCTGTACAGGGCAGTGAGGTAAAAGAGATGGCATCCACTAATCTCCTGTTAGCAACTGTAGCAACATTTAATTATAAGGTACAAAGATTATTTAATTTGTACCTAGAGGTGCATTTGGAAACGGAGGTTTATTTCGAGCCCACGCACACACCGGAAAAACTAATTTTTGGGGCACCAGTCCACAAACTTGGACAATCTATTAATAACAAATCTTTATACCTTCAATCAATCAGTCTCAAATATTCATGAATTCTACTGGGTGACTTTAGAACCAAACACAGGAAAAGAAATCAACAGAAACTTCCATATACCGTTTACAGTTTTAATGATCAGACTCAGATTAAATGACATTACATTCAACGGATTTGTTGGTAAAGTGAAATGACCAAGTATTAAGCATCACATTCAACTTGTAACTGATTATTGAGCAACCAAGTGTAATCACGTTTGTGGAACCAAGAAAACTTTAGTTATTTCAGTCTCCATTTTCATCAGTTACAAATTCATACTAACAAAAATATGAAGAAAATGATAAAAGCTAATTATATGGAAAAGAAATTCTGCATTACTCTAAAAATAAAAATGGAATTTAATGAAAAGAGAATATTATTTCTCTTTCATTCTATAGCGCCGATCAGAGTTATGAACCAGTTTTAAACCTGAGACAAATTATGGCATGTTCCACATGGCATATGCATGCCATCTGGAACAACACGAGAATCTTTCAGCGGCGTTCTCGGGTCCAAATAAATTGGATATAGTTCAGTCTGATCAAAGTCATGTGATTGGGGAGACCAGATTAATTAAAAAAAAAAAAATTCAAGCCTCAAAATCCAAGTTCTGCAGGTGTCGTGGCAGTTGGTGAGAACAGCCTCCAGTGTGAGAAAAATGATCAATCCACTTTAAAACACGGTGAGTTACGAAAAACCAGTAAAGAAAAGTTTAACAGAATAAAATAGAAAAACATCTGTGAACACTGAGTTTCACTCCATATAAAAAGTTTGAGCTCCAAAAGGAAGAAAAAGTATTTTCCCAGACGTTTAAAGGAAAAAAGAATTTAAAGCAGGACAAACACTTTCACACAGATCTCTCTCTCTCTCTCTCTCTCTCTCTCTCTCTCTCTCTCTCTCTCTCTCTCTCTCTCTCTCTCTCTCTCTCTCTCTCTCTCTCAAAACTGAGTAAGTTTCCCGGGGAAAAACTTGACTGACATGAAAGGGAACCAATTGTCTCCCATTGCGGGAGGTTTGAATGAACTCTGGTCCAATAAGAAAACAGTCCTTTGCAACCAACCAATAGAATGAAAGGGGCGCTGTCCAACAGAGACTGGCTGGTGAATGGCTGAGCGAGTCAAGATGACGAGTATGCTTTCCCAACAGGATGAAACGCATCTTAATAACAATGAAAATTCACTTAATATATTTATGTATAAAGTCTAAGCTAACTTCAGTGATTCATGACTAATGTTCAGTGAGCATGCACTTTTATAAATTTGTCCTTCTATAATTAACATGCATTAGAATAAGGTTCATTTAAATATTTTCAAACATGCAACATATTTAAAATCAAAGATTAATGAAACACTTCAAACAAGAATGTTATGTCAGAGTCTCGCTTGATTTTCCAGGGTGTCCTGAAAAAGAAAATAATCTGAGAATTGAGAGTTTTTGTTAAAAGGAAGTCATTTCATTCATTAACCTCAGTTCAGCTTATACAGGCAAAAGCAAACATATTCCAGTCATCCACCAGGGGGTAACGTTGAGCTGTGGATATTTCCTAGTGGCCATAGAATGCACTCAAGGAGTCTGGGATATGTCAAACCGTACTTGAAGTATAAAACTGCCTTATTGGGAGAAAGTTTCAGTTATTTATGATGGCAAACTAAATCCGTTCCTGGCACGAAATGGGAGCCTTATCGTCCTTTTTACCATGGAATGTGTTTTCAAATGATGGTGCTTAGGTGAAGGAAACAATTCTTGACCAGACTTTTGGGTGAAACAATTTCTTTAAGGTGAAGAGTGATTTTATAGATTAGAGCCAAAGGGATTGATGCTACACAACATTGACTAACAACCCATAAGCACATAAAAAATCTGTGCCTAAAATGTGGGCAGAACATGCAGCTACCACAAAGTCCCATTGAAAGTTGTGTCCATGTAAGCATATCGTCAGTGTCCACTCACCAAATGTCCTGATGGTGGATCCATTGGCGGCCGTGAGTTCGGGACCGCTGCCTCCTGCCACCCTGTCTGTGCTGACCGGTAAGATGAGGCTCTTCTGGGAGCCGGAGTCCACCAAAAACCGTCTCCCCGAACGTGTGTCCATGACCTAAAGCAGTCTGTTCCTGTCGCCATCGGTTGCAGGTGCAACAGAATTCCAAACGTCTTCCCGGCTTCTTGAATTGGCATGGCGACAGGCAGCATTGGGCATTCGAGCCGAAATGGCGATGATAAAAACAGATCACCCCGTTCCTTCGTCTCCTGGTGACCGTCCCGGCTACCACCAACAGCTCCGCGACCTCGCTGGAGTCCCTCATGGATACTGGTGCCACTGCCTGCACGCTGAGAGTTCTGGACGCCAAAATGATGCAGTCTGCTTCCTGCGCCAGGGCGCGGTAGTCCTTAGCCACCAGCAGCGGCAAGTTGGCCAGGATCACCCTTGCTGTAGCCGGTAGGTTCCTGAGGAACAAGTGGGCGAACAGGAAAAATTCATTGTCCTTCCTCCTCAGCGCCAACATGCTCTCTATGAGCTCCACTGCTGATCTGTCACCTAACTCTGAACACGTTAGGAGTCTCTCTGCCCTCTCACTGTCAAAAAGGATATAGCGCTGGAGAAGCATCCTCTTGAGCGCTTCATATTTTCCTGGGCCAACGGCTCCAGGAGCAGGCTCGTCACCTGTTGCGTGGTGCACACATCCAGCACAGCGACCATGTAGTAATACTTAGTATCGTCCATTGTTATCCCGCGGAGTGTGACCTGGGCTTCTATGTGCAAGAACCACGCAGCCGGGTTGTGAAGCCAGAAGTCTGGGAGCTTGACTGAGACAGCGCATGCGGAACTGGTGCTCTCCCTCCAGGTAGTCTCTGGGGCGGGGCTTGGCTCGCTTTTCATGGCACGTCTTAAGGTCACCAATGTGGAGAAAGGAAGCAGGCGAGGCAATGAGCTTGACGACACATGAACTTTATTCCATCTCCAACATACAGTACAGTAAAAGAGCTCCCAGGTCTCTGTGCATTCCTCTTTTATACCTTTAATTCTATGCACTGAGACCCGGAACTTCCAACAATAATACACTGTTTGGAACAAAGACCTGTGTGGCACATTAACATAACATAACGCTGGCCCCGCTGCTCACACCCTTCTCTCTTCCAGCGGCTCCGGCAGTTCCTCTTCTTCCCGGGGGGTGCATAGTCCATACTGTCCCGTTTGAGACCCCCCGGTGGCACGTCCTCCTCCAGTCCATTGTTCCCCCTTATCCCAGCTCTCTTCTCTGGGTGGAGAATTCCCCACCCGTGCCACCACACCACACTCTTTTACTATGAAGCCACGCTGTTCTAACACATGCAAAATGTGGGTTGACAAGATACTTAATGTTCAAACTGAAAAACTTTAGTTGGAAATATTCACTCATTTTGAATTTGATGCATGTAACTTGTTCCAAAAAAGCAGTAATTATTGAAGCTTTGTAGGTGGAATTCTTTCCCATTCTTGCTTAATGTGCGACTTCAGTGGCTGAACAGTCTGGGGTCTCCACTGTTGTATTTTGCGCTTCATAATGCACCACGCATTTTCAGTGGGAGACGGGTCTGGATTGCAGGCAGGCCAGTCTAGTACCCACACTCTTTTACTATGAAGCCACGCTGTTGTAACACGTGCAGAATGTGGGTTGGCTCTTGCTAAAATAAACAGGGACATCCCTGAAAGATGTTGCTTGGATGACTGCATATGTTGCTTCAAAGCCTGTATGTACTGTTCAGCCCAAATGGGGCCTTCACAGATGCGCAAATTACCTATGCCATGGGCACTAACACACTCCCATACCATCACAGACGCTGGCTTTTGAACTTTGCTCTGTTAACAATATGGATGGCCCTTTTCCTCTGTAGCAACGAGCTGTGTTAATTGACAATGGTTTTCTGAGGGTGTTCCTGAGCCCTCATGATATGCTTTACAGAATGTTTGTTTCTAACACATTGCTACCTGAGTTATTGAAGGTCATGGGCATTCAATGTTGGTTTTTGGCCTTGCTGCTTTACATGCAGAAATGTCTCCAGATTCTCAGAATGTTTTGATGTTACGGATTGTAGATGATAAAAGCCCGAAATTCTTTGCAATTTTAAGTTGAGAAACGTTCTTAAACTTTTGGACTGTATGCTTGTGCAGTTGTTTACAAAGTTGAACCTTGCCCCATCCCTGTTTGTGAATGACTGAACCTTTCGGGGATGCTCCTTTTATACCCAGTCATGACACTCACCTCCATCCATCCATCCATCTTCTTCTACTTAATCCTTTTTGGGTCGCAGGGGGGCTGGAGCCTATCCCAGCATCTTTGGGCGAGAGGCAGGGTACACCCTGGACAGATCGCCAGTCCATTGCAGGGCCAACAGAGAGACAGACAACCATTCACTCTCATATCCACTCTCATATCCATACCTAAGGACAATTTAGAATCCCCAGTTGATGCCATTTAACCTAACCTGCATGTTTTTGGCATGTGGGAGGAAACCCGAGAAATCCCGGCGTAAACCCACGCAGACACTCACCTATTTTCAATTAACCTGTTCACCTGCAGAATGTTTCAAAAAAGGTGTAAGGTTTTTGTTTTTTTAGCATTTGTCAACACTCATTTTCTTCCCCCTGTCCCCGCTTTTTTGTAACATGGTGCAGGAATCGGATTCAAAATAAGTGATTTTTTTTTTTCAGTTTGATCATTAAATATCTTGTCTTTGTAGTGTATTCAGTTGAATATAGGCTGTAAAGGATTTGCAAATCATTGTATTCTGTTATTTGTTTTACACAATGTCGCAACTTTGTTGGAATTGGGAATATGTGAGGAGCTAGACGAACCTGCATGGAGATGAGTGAAAAAAAATTTTTAAGCAACCTATCATGTGGGAGCCAGTGAAGCTAACAACATAGTTGATTAGCAAGCTACAGCCCATTAACATGATGACTAGCAAAACAACTAAAGTAACAATGCAGCATCATGTATTCAACAGACGTGAAAATAAGCATGAACTATGGGAGACAAGATTCCTAGCCTACGTTCACACTCTGAAGCTGAAAGAGACTATTTTCATGAGCCAAGTGGTCAAGATCAGCTACCTGCAGACAGAGAAAAATACTGATTGCTATGCAGAATTGATAAGACTGATATAAGCCTGTCATTAATAAGACCTCAGTCTACTTAAAATGGCAGAAAAGCTCTGAAAATACTAAAAGAACATTATTCTGGGAAAAGTAAGCCGAGTAATGAGTCTGTATATGGTATGTCACTGACCAAATTACACATGATGAATGATGAGTGTAAAAGATTATCCGACTTGCGCACAGAACGTCATTGCAGCCTTAAGAAATGCCGGTAAAACAATGAGTGATGCACACTAAGAAAAGTCAGAAATTGACATAAAAAGGTACAAACACTTGTCACTCCAGCAGTACTCTAACAGGGTAGGAGAACTGTACCTTGAAGAGCATATCTGGAGCCCCAGTGACAAAATTGTACCTTTAAATCCAATAAAAGGTTCATAGTTGCCACCTTAAGGACCATTTCTGTACCTTACATGGTACTTTACTGAAAAGTACCCTGTAAGGTACAGAAATGATACCTTGATTTACCTGTGTGTGGATTAATTATTGCCATGATACTAAGTGCAGCAGTGGCTCAGGAGGTAGAGCAGATCGTCCAGTAACCGGATGGTTGGCGGTTCGAATCCTGCTCTCCCCAGATATCCTGCCGTTGTGTCCCTGGGCAAGACACTTTACCCACCTTTCCTCCAGTGTCCATAACACTGGGCATGATTGTGTATAAATATTCGGTGGTCGTCGAAGAGGCTGTTGGTGCAGATTGGCAGCCACGTTTCCATCAGCCTGCCCCAGGGCAGCTGTGGCTACAGTAGTAGCTTGCCACTACCATTGTCTGTCTGGAGTGAATGAATAATGTATCCATTTGTAAAGCGTCTTTGAGTGTCTATGATAAAGCGCTATATAAATCTGATGCATTATTGAGTTACCAGACTCCTTTAAGTCACTAGCTGTCCATGTAACACAAAATGAAGATAAATGATGAAAGCAGAAGCAGCAATCACATTCAAGAGAAGAGACAACTACATAGCCACCAAGGATTGTTACAGGTTTGACCATCATCAAAGTGGGAATTTGTATTATTAACCAACTGTTGAAAACAACATTGGCCAATGTAAAGATGTGCAGAAACTGCAAGGTGTTGTAAAAGGTACAGAAAAAGTTCAAAACAATGGGTATGGAAATTTACACAAACAGAGTCATAGAATATGGTGATACAGTAGTATAATCCCAGAGTAAATGATGATGAAAATTGATAGAAAAATTCCATGTTATTTACATTATTGATATTAATAATGTATTATATTTGAGAAGTATACCTTTCATATACCATGTTTAATGTTTATTTGTGCATTCCATATAGGATAAGTTCATATATTCTTTGCATGTTTCTGTGAGCAGTTTCAGAGAGTTCAGACTGAAGATCAGTACATGCATAAGGAATGATCTAAGCAAACTTTTTATAATCTCTCTGACGTGTCCTGTTTCGGGTCACAGGAATGCACAGGAACTCCTCAGCTTATATAGATTAGTGTTTAATGGACGTTCTGTTAGATTTACATTCTTGTCTCCAGAGTGTCTGTGACATCTGCCCGGATAAGCTTTGATTATCAGGACTGTCCCGTTCTGTCCCTTCCCTTATCCTCATCCTCCCTCTCCTTTCTCCTACCTGTATATATCAGACGTAAAGAAATGGATCCTTTAGAGATTCTAGGTGTGTCTGAATGCCATGCTTTGCAACCTCTCCCCCAAGTGGCCATTGGGGTGACTCCTTATATAATTTTGTAATAAATGTACATAAATCCAACTTTCCGCGTGATTTCTGACTTTGAATAATTTAAGCTCAAAATTATTCAAACATTTTGGTGCTCCGAACAGCGGCTCTATATATCTCCATCTTTCCGGTGCCTCTGCTTGATTTCAGCAAGTGCACAGCTGATAAAAAGACCTTCCCAGGCTGAGTGGGGAAAAAAAAAAAAAAAGGCTCAGTGTTACTGTAGTGAAGGCATTTCAGACCGGGGCGCTGGAACTGACTGGGTGACGGATCTGAGAATCCTACAGGCGGCTTGGATGTAAGTACATTTGTTGTTGTTTATGGATAAAAGATAGTGAGATTGCTCGGACCGGTCGTACATCACAGATGCTGTTGGGGTGTAATATTGTGGCTTGATTGCTGGGTCATTTCTGCCCATGGTGAGCGATATCGTAATAATCCCTTGGGAGGAACGAGGTTTTTCCTCTGCAAACAGTGACCATCATCGCAAGACCTGGGGAGATTCCCAGAATCCGCTGCTTTCTACGCCCTGTCAGTGTGGTGGAGGTCGCGGAAGTTGCATGCAAAGAAAAAAGGGAAAAATTCGTGCTCTTTTAACTGCAGACATTTTATTGTCTAAATAACTAGGCTCTTGATGTCCTGTGGAAGAGTCACGTGATCCCAGAGAAGTAAATATTCGGGGACAGATTTGTGCCTTTTGTGACCACTTATGCTTATTGTCCAGTAGTTTGGACCTTCAGCATTTGTGCGGAGGTTACGTGAACCCCGAAAAAGGTAGATTTTATTTTGAGAATTTGTTGACGCACTAGATAAAAAAACTACTGCAGTCTGAATTTGTTTTGTCTCAGTGTTACATGAAATCCGCTCCGGTGTGAAACAGAGACAGAGTTCCCACAGAGACGGAGTGAATAGGGTGTGAAATTGTTGTTTGTGATTTTTTTTCTGATATTTGTGGAGCATAAAAGGATTGATTAGTTAATTGTTATCCTTTTGAGAAGTGTTTAAAATTATAGGTATTTGAAAATAGTAGCCTTGAGCAAAAGGAGTGGACTGGTGTGTTTTCACGGCAGTGTAAAAAAAGAAAAGGGAGCTTCATGCTGCAGTGACAGTGTGGGGTTGCCACATGTGCATTTTTTTCTGCTAAAAGTTGCCAGTTTCAGAGATCAATTGAAGTAATTTTCATGTTGTTTTGGGTTTTGGCATAAACTTAAGTCTTTATTGTATGACCTTGTGGAGATAACGTGAAAAGAGAGCATTTCTGTGTGGGCCCTGTGTGTGTATGTATCTGTCTGTGTCTCTATGTGTGTGTCCTTGGGTGAAAGAAACAGGCAGAGAGAGAGAGGAAAGGGGGGGGGGATAGAAAAGGCTGTGTAGCTACTGATTTGTGTGTGAAAACTTGGTAAAAGGGAAGAGAAAAAATAATCTATATATGGGTATTTTTGCAAAGTTTTGGGGTTTTACTTTTTTCAGTCTAACTTTGTGGGTTTTTAACGCTAATGTTGCGTACATGATAAACTATTTACATACTTTTTAAAGCCAATATTTGATGTATCACTGATTTTTATTGACTCAATTGCCTTATTTCTTTGACTGAAGCAATTTTTCGACGTATCACTGACTTTTTTTTCTTTGACTGAAGCATAACAGTGCACTTTACAGGGGAAAAGGACGCAGGGCTAACCATTTCCCTGCTGTCGCCAAAACAACCAGCCTCTGGGATCCAGCCTCGCCTCGCCATTGTCTGTGCCTCCCTCATCGAGATCACAGGTGCATAGAACATCTAAGTACAAATGCTTGCATCTTAATCAATGCTACCAGCATGACAATGATGAAATTAACTGAATATTACAATATCATGCTGCCACTTAATGTCTAATCATTGAAGGCTTTGTGTACACATTATATTACAAGATTCAAAACACAGAAAAGGTGCCAGTCTACTCACTATCAAACACGTTTTGGTAATTCTATGTTATATTGTTGCTTTGTTTCAATAACACTAAACTCACTTTTAATAAATGGTATACACAATCTTATTTACATTTTGATCCTCAGTCTGTCCATGTAGAAGAAAAAATATAGCTTGTGTCAGACTGACCTAGATAAGGTGACAATAAACAGACAGAATCAGCCTTCAAAGGATTCAGATGTTTGTAATAAAAAGACGGACACTCAAGGTCTGACGGGTTTTAGGACATATAGAAAAAAGAAAAAACAAACCACAGATTGTGGGTCCTGTGCCATAAATTCCTGAAAACAGAGATTAGGTTCTGTTTTCTGTGTAACCTGCAGTTACTAATTCTAAATGCTGCATTGGTTTAAGGCTTCTAATATGACACTGTTTTGTTTAAACATGATCCTAAACTAGTGATTACCCATGTCAATTGGTAAAACATTTACTGATTCACAGAATATTTAGCGAATACTTGCTGTGAATAGCAAAAACACATTCAAATTGTGGAAGCTTTAGGTGTAATTTAAAGGTTTTTCTGCTATTCTTCATTTTTCAACAGCAAAGGAAAACATTCACAAATTTTTTTAGCTCTCACCAGGAATTAGATTTGCCAAATTAACAAGGAATCATAACACCACCATTACCTTTCAATTTATTAAATCCTTGGTGACATATGCAGTATGTAATAAAATAATTAATAAAAAACAATAATTCACTTGTGTTTCTTAACATTACCCGTTATAATAAACAGTGGGATAAACAACTGGGATAAACATTTAAGGGACACAAAACTAATGATAACTGGAACATTAGTAAAAATCAATTTATGAGGTGATAAAATTTGCACTCCTGTTGATGTAAATACTGACGTAAGAACGAGGAAGCCGTGAGGTTTCCCCAAATTTTTCTTTGCAGGATGGCACCGAGATTTGATCTTTGTGGGAGATAGAAGGAGGCTGGATGGTGGGTGTGGGTGACGGGCTCATTGGCTGGAAAGGGGGCGACGGTGACCACAGGGGAAAGGACCTCTCAGTTGACAAGCATTTTTTGAAGCTAAGTAGAACAAATGACATTGCAAATGACATAAAGCATAACAATTTAAATGACTGACTTTAAAAATGTAGTGTTCATATGACTTGACACTGCAGGATACATCTGATGCCACTCACCACATAATGGTGTGACAATATCACATTTCAGAAATGTGACAGTAATAAGGAATGTGTTTTCTCGGTGCTCAGCCATGGCCGAGCTGGGCCTCTGGACTACAGTCCACCCCATAATTTACCAAGGGATATATAAAATGAGGCATTCCTTGTACAGTTAGTAAGTTAAGCCAAATTCTAGTTAGGCAATATGTCCACCTTTCCACTGACTGAAGGAGTGTGACACAACCTTTCACAAGGATTCACTTACACAAATTCAACCTATCTGTGTTCAATTGGACAGACAGATGTGATCTAAGTGACTAACTCAGAATGGTCGCTCTAAATACTAAATCACATCAAATCTGCACAGACAGCTATATTACTTTTTAGACTAAGTCAAGAGACGACACGCACAGAAGCTATGTCTATTGAAACCTCATTTTGAAGGAGCTATACTACTCAGAAATTTTCATCTAAATTAATGTGTGTAATACATAAAAAGTAGTAACACGCTTCCTTCTAGTAAAAAGAAAGCAAATACCCTGTAACGTTGCTGCATGTGCATCTCTATGCATCAAGGGGGGGGGGGTACCAAAGAAATTAATTAGCAAAAAATAATTAGCAATCCTCAGAAAAATAGAAAATACATAAAAATTATCAATAGATGATCAATACTGAAGAGAAAAATATAAATGGAACCGCTTGGTAATGAAATCACAACATTCAATAGAAGTTAAAAGTTACATCAATAAATTTCCAGGTATTTAAGAAAATATCTGCAGATTACTGTAAAAGAAATATCATGTTCATGAGAAACAAGGTAAACTGATGAGGAAGAAAACCATGCAAATATATGAGAAAAGTTCCAAGTATCTAAGAAAAGTCCAACTTGTGCTGAATTTATGTTTACTGTGGGACTTAATTTAGAATCTACTACAAAGACAATACAGATTCTTACTCTGTTAAGAGAACAATGCTTTAGGGAGCTCAAAGCAAAATAATTTGATCTTCCCTGCATAAACTTAGGTTTTTCAAACCCTTTGCATGGATCTCATTGAACTAAATAAGAGTGAAGGTAAAAATGTTGAGAAATTATTTACACACTTATTGAATATACAAAGGCTTTCCCCTACACTAATTTAAATATTGCTATGGTGACACTGAATCAGAATCAGATTTATTGCCATTGTTCATGTAGTACACAAACTAGGAATTTGTTTCGGTGCAATGCTGCAACATTAAAACATGATAAGATAAAGAGATAAACTAAAAAACTTAAAGACTAAAAACATGCAATAAGTGTAGAATAATAAGTAATAATAATAATGAGTAATACTAGTCACAGCAGTTTTAAATAAATTAGCAAGTAGCAGATGATGTGGAGTACCACATAGTGCAGTCGATAATGCAACAGAAAAACAGTGATGAATGACATGAGTCTGGTTGAGCTGCTGTATATAGTGCACGAGAGTCAATAAGTCACTTAGTGTTCAGCAGTCTGATGGCCGAGGGGAAAAAGCTGTTCATGTGCCGGGAGGTTTTAGTCTGAATGGACCAAAGTCTTCTACCTGAGGGGAGGGTGGCAAACAGTACGTGACCAGGGTGTGAAGGATCGGCTATGATCCGGCCTGCACGCCTCCGGGTCCTGGAGATGTACAGGTCCTGGAGAGATGGGAGCTTGCAGCCAATCACCTTCTCAGCAGTGCGCACGACACGCTGCAGCCTTAGTCTGAAACCCTTAACGGAAACAATATCAAGATTTAAAATAGCTGAAATGATTTACTTAGATAATGGAAATGGAATACACTTTGTAAATCAAATCATGTCACATTTATGTGCAGTTCCTAAATTATTAGTACCAAACATTTACCTAGGAAACCACTTAGCTTACCATCAACAATCTACAAGATTAGTGTAATATACAAATAAGAAAATAGGGAAATCGTGAATGGCAAACCCTATTATTGAAACCATTTAACTTGGGCGATGAGGAAGGGTTTCTGGGTGATTATATTCAAAAAATGACAACTGACAGCAATGTCATTTATACTGCCCTTCCCAGGAGGGACCATGTGACGAAGGAACCATGGGAGGTGCACCCATCTCTTGAGCAAACCAGGGGATCTGGTCATCAAAGGAAACTGGACCAAAACTCCCTGGCAAGGACAGCACAAAGGTTATCCTGCTGACCTAAACAGCCACGGAAAGCGAAGGACGTGGCACTTGGGTGTACTGTATCTAATGTTTTGCCCCACCTGAAACCCTCAGCAAGAGACTGTTTAATATATACTGTATATTGTATACTTATTTGGGAAAAAAAGAAAACAAATGACTGTTAAACTGTTTCTCTATGCAAGTGCCAGCTGATGACTTGGTGTCCAGTAACGACCTCTGCTAATAGAGAAGCAGGCTGTTTGTTTATCATGACAAGGGAAAAAATACAAGGGAAAGAAAAGTGTGGTTAGTGTTGTTACCTTATCATCCTCAAGTAATACTTAATATAAGATAAGATAAGCCTTTATTAGTCCCACAATGGGGAAATTCCAGGATTGCAACAGCACAGGGATAGCAACACTCAGAGCAATAATTAAGAAGATAAGAGCAGTGGATATACATACGTACACATAAATATATATACAAAGTGCGGAGCATTGTAGCAAGATGGAATAAACAGCATAACCATCTACTTAGTTATCCTACATAGTATGACTATGTACCCATACATTTTGTCACCCTCCGTAGCGACTGATATTGTCCTAGTTGTATACTGGAGGGGACCATTTGTGTAAGTCTGTTGCATCTTTTGCATTCAATACTACTAGGTCGTCACGTTTTTTTGCTATATCTGCGAGCAGCCCTGCTTAGGTTATGCAGTCTGACAGCCGTAGGTAGGAAGGACCTGCGAAACCTCTCGGTTGCGCACCTAGGATGATGCAGTCTACTGCTAAATGAGCTCCTCAGTGCGTTCAATATGTCCTGCATAGGGTGGGACTCGGACTCCAGCAGAGATGACAGTTTAGCCACCATCCTTCTCTCTCCTATCTCCTCCACTGGATCAAGGCGTTGCCCCAGGACAGAGCTAGCTTTCTTGATCAGTTTGTTCAGTCTCTTCCTATCGGCTGCTGTAATGCCGTTGCCCCAGCAGACCACTCCAAAAGTGATGGCTGATGCCACCACCGTGTTGTAGAATGTCTTCAGCAGCGCCCCTTGTACACCAAAAGACCTGAGCCTCCTCAGCAGGAACAGCCTGTGCTGTCCCTTCTTGTAGAGTGCATCAGTATTGTATGACCAGTCTAGTTTATTGTTCAGATGAACACCAAGGTAGTTGTAGGATGTCACCATCTCAATGTCTGTTCCCTGTATGTTTACTGGTGCTGTGAGGGGTTGTCCTTGCCTGTGGCAGTCCACCACCAGCTCTTTAGTTTTCCTCACATTGATCTGGAGGCAGTTCCGATGGCACCAGTCCACGAAGTCCTGGAATATTGGTTATTAAGTTGTTCCAATGCTTATACATGCTTATATATCTTATATAAGCATATCTTATATATATTATATAAGCTTATATATATGCTTATATATCTGGAATTTCCCCGTTGTGGGACTAATAAAGGCTTATCTTATCTTATACACTGTAGACAATTGTTATGTTTGCTCCTTAATAACACTAACAGTTAGGCAAAATATCTTTATTGCTAAAATAATGCAGGTACAACAGGCTGTTTGGTTTCTTAAGAAAGGCTATATACAGAAATAACATAGCAAACTTCATTTTGAATCACACCTGACACATCACTCCACTGATTAGAAACATGATGACACTCCTTACTCTGCAAATGCAAGGTTAATTTCGTCAGGGAACTCCTCTTTTTGAAGTGGTGATGTCCCCTTTTCAACAGCTTAACACTCTTTGAGTATGCAACAGCTTACAGTGCATCTCCCCTCTCCCCCTACCCTGCTTGGCCAACGAGGCAAGCAAGTGTATACCAAGGATCTACATTGTCAAAGGTGATTGAGTCATTGGGCATATTCGCATTTGGCCTGGACACTGGGCAAATCTGCGTACCCCGTTTTGGCAACTGACCGTACCCTCATCATGTCGGCAGGGCAGGGTGAAGAGAGATGCTTTTCTACCACATGATGCCATTTATGAAGCATGAATGCAATTTCAGATGAAAAGTACAGGAGTGAGGATTTTGTTCATTGTTTCTTTGAGTGAGAGTGGAAACAAAATACCTTAGGGATTAAAACACTTAATTGTAGACTACAATTATTCACAAAATTATAACAAAGGATAGAATGGTCCTTGATTGACTAATTACCACCCGTTGGGGTGTGTGCCCTGTTATAGGAGGTTATTGTTGTACTTCTCTCCATGAAAATGATGCAAACGGTCAAATTAATACCTCAGATACTCATAGAAGTTAGTGTTTCTCTTAATGGAGAAGTCTCATCATAAACTTGGTAATGATTTTTATAACTTCAGATTTTTCTTGTGTGAGTCCTTAATATGATGATGAGGATGGCGAGAGGAGCGATACTGGCCTGAGGATGTTTTTGAAGGTTGTAATATAATTTAAGGCTGTTTCATATTATTTTCTATGTTCTTATTTGACACTGTCTGAGATTAATTTTGGTCACATTACACATATTCACTCTTAATATGTTCTATACACATTTTAACTTGCAAGGACACATAACAGCATGTAAATTCTTACACATATCCTTATATTAATTCATTCACTTTATTTTACTTTTGTTATTTTTCTTTTAATCCTGATGCTTTATTAAGCATCAAGGGGGAATATGATAGAAAAATTCCAAATTATCTACATTATTATTAATATTAATAGTGTATTATTATATTTGAGAAGTATCATACCTTTCATATGCCATATTTAATGTTTATATGTGCATTCCATATAGGATAAGTTCATATATTCTTGGCATGTTTCTGTGAGCAATTTCAGAGAGTTCAGACTGAGGATCAGTACAGGGTCAGTACATGCATAAGGAATGATCTAAGCCACTTTTTATAATCTCTCTAACATGTCTTGTTTCGGGTCACAGGAATGCACAGGAACTCCTCAGCTTATATAGATTAGTGTTTTATGGACGTTCTGTTAGATTTACATTCTTGTCTCCAGAGTGTCTGTGACGTCTGCCCGGATAAGCTTTGATTATCAGGACTGTCCCGTTCTGTCCCTTCCCTTATCCTCATCCTCCCTCTCCTTTCTCCTACCTATATATATCAGACGTAAAGAAATGGATCCTTTAGAGATTCTAGGTGTGACTGAATGCCATGCTTTGCAACCTCTCCCCCAAGTGGCCATTGGGGTGACTCCTTATATATTTTTGTAATAAATGTACATAAATCCAACTTTCCGCCTGATTTCTGACTTTGAATAATTTAAGCTCAAAATTATTCTAACAAAAATGTAGATAAAAGTAATGTTTGACACTTTGCCTGAACAGACTGAATGCACACAACCACCAAAAGAGACTGATCAGAAGGAACCCACCAAGAATCAGGAGGATACAAAAGATGAGCTGAAAATGGGTGTAGATCAGGGGTGTCAAACGTACAGCCCACGGGCCAAAACCAGCCCACCAGAGAGTCCAAACTGGCCTGTGGGATGAATTTGTAAAGTGTGAAAATTAAATAATAAAATATATGAGCAGCACTTTTTCAATAAAATGACTTATTCCCAATTTGTCCATCTGGGGTCGGACAAGAGTAGCAGACACAAAAGTGATCGCTAATTTCTACTGAGGGAGTCGGTTATGCAGGTCGGGTGGACAAGATTTCTTCCAGAAAGACTCCAAGGCAAACTTTTCCCACCTGCCTCTGTTATTATCCCTTCTCACCCATAACAGATCGCTAAAAATATCCAACAAGTCTTTTCTATAGATATCAGATGTGTGCCAGTGTGCCTGGCACACTGGAATGTCACGGTATTTACTATATTAACTGTTCTTTAAAAATACATTTACCCCCATGTCTCGTAGCTCAGCGGGTGCTGGGGGTGCATCAATTTGCTGCCTTTTGCCCAATGATTTTACGGTCGGAAACAGTTTTTCTTGTCACAAAATTTTTTGAACATGTTCAAAAGAGAAGCTGCCAGTGTTGTGCCAAAAAATGATGGGCCACCAGAAACTGATCGGCTCGCTGCAGCAGAACACCCCGCTTGGCTAAAGCAGTTTCTCTTCTGACTTGGAGGTGACTTCTGCTTTTGAGCAAAGCAGATGTTGTGGAGCGTGTAAATAACGAGGCAGATTTGACTCAGTTTTACACATCTCACACAGAAGCATAGTCAGAATGAATACTCAGCAGCGACTCTCCTCTTAAAAAGCATGGCATTCTTCTAGAAGCTTCTTAACACACAAAAGGTCACATTGCATTCACTTCCTTAATCCTTTAACACCCTTCTAGAAGTTTCTAACACACAAAAGATCACACTGCATTCATCCTTCACACCTCCCTGTTATCTCCCAGGGAAACTCTGCTCTTTGTTCTTGTCAAAGATGCTATACAATTATGCACTCCCCATGTGTCACCAAACGACCCCCCCGAGCAGCTTGGATAGAACAATAGAATGACAGTCCATATGCTGTGGTAAAATCATTAAACATCAATCCACATGCTGCTTGGGCTTCAGTCTTCTCCCGTATCTGCTGTAACGAGGATTCACCGCCTCCGCGGCGCTGTCATGCTGGGGGGCTGATGTTTGAGGGGTAAAAGTCTGTCCGTGTGGGTGCTCTGGGGAATCTTTTCTCTGGGAAGCTCCCCGTGGGGGTCTTCCACGCCGAGGGGCCCTCGCCAACAGCACTTGCTCGTCCGCCACCACAAAAGAGGGTTTGAGTCTGTCTATGCCAATCTTTTCCTTCCTACCCCCCAAATCTAGCAAAAAATGCTTGTCCCCTGTTTCCAGCACTCTGAACGGTCCATCATAAAGTGGGCGCAGTGGAGGGCGATGGGCATCGTGTCTGACAAAAACGAACTCAGCGTTTTTCAAAGTTTTAGGCACAAAAACGCGTGGAAAACTGTGGTGAGCAGGGCCCGGCAGCGTGCTTGTGTCTATGCTACGCTGCAACAGCTGAGATGAGGAGCTGCCCGGCGCGGGATTATCTGGAAGAAACTCCCCGGGCAGCCGAAGTGGCTGCGCAAAAACGAGTTCAGCCAGGGAAGCTTCCAGATCCTCTTTAGGCGCAGAACGTAACCCCAATAAAACCCACGGTAGCTTGTCTACCCAATTTGCATCCGTCAGTGACGCCCTGAGAGCCGCTTTCAATGACCTATGAAAACGTTTGCATAACCCATTAGCCTGTGGATTGTACGCGGTTGTGCGGTGAATTGTGACACCCAGGCTGCGGGCAATTGTTGACCAGAGTTCGGAAACAAATTGAGGGCCTCTGTCGGACGTAATATCCGACAGGACTCCAAAACGCGCCACCCATGCTGTTAAAAACGTGCGCGCCACTTCCTCGGCTGTGGTTGCCGCCAGTGGAACCACTTCCGGCCAGCGCGTGGTGCGGTCCACCATTGTCAGAAGGTGCGTGCACCCCTGTGATGGCGGGAGGGGGCCCACGAGGTCCACGTGAACATGGTCAAACCTCTTAGCCGGGATGCGAAACGGCTCCAAGGGAGCCTTCGTGTGTCTGTGTACTTTGGCTCGTTGGCACGCCATGCAGGCTGCTGCCCACTCTTTCACTTGTTTGCGAAGGCTCGGCCACACGAATTTCTCTCCTACCATTTTGACCGACGCGCGCACTCCCGGGTGCGCCAAAGAATGAATCGAGTCAAACACGCGGCGGCGCCACGCGGCCGGGACCACGGGACGCAGGCGCCCCGTGGAGACATCGCAGATTAGGGGGGGCATGCTGTCTTGCAGCACCCTGCTCTCCAGCCTTAACCCTGTTGGTCCAGACTGGAGCGTGCACACGTCCGTGTCACTAACCTGCTCCGCGGCCATGGCTGCGTAATCTATCCCCACGCAGACTGGGGCTGCCACGGTGCGCGAGAGGCAGTCTGCCACTACATTCACTTTACCCGAGACATGCTGAATATCGGTAGTAAACTCTGAGATCGCGGCCAGCTGTCTCTGCTGCCGGCCCGACCACGGTTCTGAAACCTTGGCCATCGCGAATGTTAGCGGCTTGTGGTCAACAAACGCGGTGAAACTGCGCCCTTCCAGCCAGAACTGGAAGTGGTGAATGGCCAGGTGGAGAGCCAGCAACTCCCTGTTGAACGCGTTGTATTTACGTTCACTGTCGCGCAAAGTCCTGCTGAAAAAGGCGAGCGGCTGCCAAGCCACGGCTACGCGCTGCTCCACGACCGCCCCTATGGCCACATCTGAAGCATCAGTGATGAGCGCTATGCGGGCCGTTGGGTCTGGATGTGCCAGCAATGCGACGTTTGCCAGGGCTGCTTTGACTTCCGAGAACGCCCGCTCCTGCTCCGGGGTCCATTCGACCTTATCCGCGGGCTTCTGTTTTCTGAGCGCGGCGTACAGTGGTTGCATGAGCTGCGCTGCGCGGGGAAGGAAACTGTTATAAATATTCACCATTCCCAAAAATTCTTGTAGCGCCCTGACCGTTTGCGGCCGGGGAAAATTTGCTACTGCGCGCACTTTGTCAGGCAGCGGTACTGCTCCTTCGGGAGAGACGCGGTGCCCCAAAAAAATCAATCCCCGTCACCCTGAACTGACATTTCGCTGGGTTAGTTATTAACCCGTGCTCTTCCAACCTCCGGAAAACCATCGTGAGGTGGGCTTAGTCTTCGGACGCGCTGGCTACTAAGATATCGTCCAGGTAGACGAACACGAAAGGGAGATCGCGCAGCACTGCATCCATCATGCGTTGGAACGTCTGTGCAGCCCCTTTAAGCCCAAAAGGTATGCGCAAAAACTCGAATAAACCGAATGAAGTTATTACCGCTGTTTTGGGTACGTCCTCAGCGCGCACTGGGACTTGGTGGTAACCGTGGACCAGGTCTATTTTAGAAAAAACGCGCACCCCTGCAAGGTGAATGGAAAAATCCTGAATGTGAGGAATTGGGTAGCGGTCGTGTGCTGTGGCGTTGTTCAACCTGCGGAAATCTCCGCAAGGTCGCCACGAACCTTCAGCTTTAGGGACTATGTGTAGCGGGGAAGCCCATGGGCTGTTTGAGTGCCTGATGATGCCCAACCTCTCCAGGTTGGCGAACTCCTCGCGCGCTATGGCCAGTTTAGCTGCGTCCAAGTGCCGAGGTCTTGCAAAAACGGGCGGCCCGGTGGTGGTGATAAAATGCTCCACCCCGTGTTTAGCGATGGCTGCCGAAAACGTCGGGACCGTGAGCGCTGGGAACTGAGTGAGCAGTGTGTGGAACTTACCGCATGTAGCTGTGACTTTGGCTTCTGCTGTTGGCCGGGTCACTCGAGCTATACAGGGGAGAGAGTCAAAAGATGCATTAACCAGACGTCTGTTAGCGACATCTACCAACAAACCATGTGCACATAGAAAATCAGCCCCCAGTATATGGAAATTCAATGCTGCTATGACAAAAGTCCACTCAAATGTACGGCCGTGTAGAGACAAGAGTAGAGTCCTCTCACCAAAGGTCTTAATCCCCGAACCGTTCGCTGCTGCCATCTCGGGGCCGCTAGATCCTGCCAGCCGGTCAGCGTAGGTCGGCCGGATGAAACTCTTCTGGGTGCCGGTGTCCACGAGGAAATGCCTCCTCGAGCGTGCGTCCGTCAAGTAGAGCAGCTTGTTCTCCTCCCCAAGGGTTGCGGCTGCTACCGACCCCCGGTCTTGGCGTTTCCCCGAGCGCTTGAATTGGCACGGTGGTATACATTTGCGTGCCCTCTCTGCGAAGCGGTGGTGGTAGAAGCAAAGCGTGTCTCCCCCGCGTTCCTTGGCCCCCACTGCTGCTGCCGTCGGTGGCTCTGCTGCTGCCGTCGATGGCTCCTCGCCTCCTCCGGCCATCGCGCCGAGCTCAGTCGCTGCCGCAATGGTCATGAACTCCCTGCTGGCGACGATGATCCGGTTCGCCTCCCGGGCTAGCGCACGATAGTCCCGCTTGGCCAGCAACGGCGAATTGGCCAGGGTTGCTCTTGCTGCTGACGGAAGGTTCCGGAGGAAGAGGTGGGTAAAGATGAAATGGTCGTCGCCTGTGCCCTTTAACCTCAGCATCTTCTCCATCAGGTCTATGGCCGACCCATCTCCCAACCCTGTCCGAGTCAGGAGTCTCTCTGCTCTCTCGCCATCTGAGAGTGTGAAGTGCTGGATGAGCGCAGCCTTCAGCGCGCCGTACTTGTCGTTGGTTGGTGGCTGATCAAGCAGGCTCTCCATGTGCTGAGCTGTGTGGGCGTCGAGCGCTGCGACCACATAGTGGAATTTTGTGTCATCCGCCGATATCCCCTGGAGGGCGAACTGTGCCTCGACTAGGTGGAACCAGGAGCGCGGGTTGTGCTGCCAGAAATCCGGTAGCTTGATCGCAACAGCACATGCGTGGCTGGGGGTTCCCATCAAGATTGGCTCCGGGGGGCTTTCGTTGTGTTCCATGATTCGTCTTGGGTCACCAGTGTGGAGCGTGTAAATAACGAGGCGGATTTGACTCAGTTTATTACACATCTCACACAGAAGCATAGTCAGAATGAATACTCAGCAGCGACTCTCCTCTTAAAAAGCATGGCATTCTTCTAGAAGCTTCTTAACACACAAAAGGTCACATTGCATTCACTTCCTTAATCCTTTAACATCCTTGTAGAAGTTTCTAACACACAAAAGATCACACTGCATTCATCCTTCACACCTCCCTGTTATCTTCCAGGGAAACTCTGCTCTTTGGTCTTGTCAAAGATGCTATACAATTATGCACTCCCCATGCGTCACCAAAATGTAACTTTGTCCATGCAATTAGTGAAGGAATGTCTGAATATTTAATGCGGTGAGGGATTAGTCATAATTTTAGACCCATGAGTTTTGTGTTAGAATAATCAGATATGACATTTTATCCTGTAGCAGCTTTTAATGTTTTGCCTTATATGTTAAGAAAAGTGTGCTGAAATTAACAAAATCCGTGTATAATGATGTAAAAGTCAATAAAGCTTTTCTTTCTTTATATGTGCTGTTTTTCTTTTAATATCTTCCTGCCTGCCTCAGGGACTACAGATGGAAATTAGTGGCAACGCTATAATCTGGTACAGAGCATCTTTCCCCTGTGTTTAATGTTTCTTCGGTACATGGTCCCTGACAAATAAACCAATAAACTAAACTAAAAAAAAACTAAACTTCCTCATGAATACTAGTGTTTGTGCATTGTTTACCTCCTATTTGTTGTTTTGTTGTTCATCCGTCGTTTTCGACAATGACCAAGGACACCACAGGGAAGAGGACTGGGTGTGGTGTGTCTGGCTGTGGCTAATCAGTCCGATGCGGGCGCGGAATGCTCTGCTGTTGGCCGGGCACAAGTGGTCTCGGCAGGCAGAAGATACAGGGGTGGCTCTGGAGTTGTGAAGATCATGTTTTCTCTGGCCCTTGGCAATCCTGTTCAGCTCTTTGACAACTCTTGCAGCATTCTGTGAGATCAGGATATACAAACAATGGTTTGTTGTATTTATTGTAATCATGTATGGAACATTATTGAAACAAATCCAGACTCTCTTTACATTCTGTATTGCATGCACAATGCAATAGTATCAATTGAAAGAGCAACCTCTTGCCCCTATCTTCGACTCCTGCTTCAGCCAGTATGTCAGCAGTGATCACTAACAGACACTGATGTTTGTTTCTTGAATGCCAACAATCTCATCCTTTGTTTATTTCATCATGGTTGGTGACCATTACTCTCCTAGTTCCCACACAATTTATACAATTGCCTCACTACTGGTGTTGTCATCGTTTTATCATTATTGTGTCCAAGAGAACAGGTGGTGAAGCTCAACTGGTGACATCCATTAAGGGTTTGAACTCACAGCCTCCCACACCAAAAGCCTGCACTCTACTTGTGTCACCATGAGGGTTAGCCCACCTGGCAAGAAGGAATGCTTTTTATCGACTCCATTACATTATTATCATTATTAATAAAAAAGTTCTCATATACTTCTCAAATTACCTCCCCAAGGTGTTTGGAAATGCCATCTTCACAATTACAATTCTATGAACAAATAAGCATTACAATAAGCATATGAATATCAGAAGAAAAAGAAAAACATAAGCCAGACCATCAATGATGCAGTAGCTCATTCCAGCCTGATGAAATCACATCAAGAGCACTCAGATCTCCTAACCTTTGACCTGGACCCTTGACCTTTTGCACAGCCTAGATGCAGACCCACCTGAGGATCGTTTGCCAAACATTGGGGCAATTGCCTAGGAGGAGTAACGATTTTTGTGAAATCATAAATGTACAGATCACCTTTGACAATGACTTTGCGCTCATCCTGAATGCAGTCAAACCTGAGGACCATTGTGTGTGAGTCTGTAGAGAATTAGGGCAATTGCCGGAGTAATAATTCTTATAAAATCATATAAGCACTAAGATCTCCTGAACTTTGACCTTTTTGACTTCAAATTAACAAAAATGCTCATCTTGGCAAAGCTTGGATGAAAAACAAAAGGATTCTAAAGATAAACTCAGGATTCTCTAGTAGAAATGATTGACAGTCTGTGGCTGCCAGGACTCGGGAGGTGAGGTGAAAAAGACAGTCTTCCTACTCCAACCACACCCTCCAGGTAGCAGCCTTGGCTTTGATCAACATTTCTTTATTTTGAATAAATTTTGTTTATTTATTTTGTTTTTCAATAGATTTGACCAACCGCCCTCCCCCCTGACTGCACAACAACCACTGCTGCCTCTAAAGAAATCAAGTCCTGCTGCCCACTCCCCACTCCACCAACACCCCCCCAGTCCCAACACACAGCCCCCCATCCTGACCCTGACCAGGACCCAGGTGAGGACGGAGCTGAGGAAGATCAAGGCGAGGAAGGCGCCGGGACCGGACGGCATCAGCGCAAAGCTCCTCAAGTCCTGTGCAGACCAGCTGTGTGGGATTGTGACGTACATCTTCAACCTGAGCCTGAAGCTGGGGAGGGTACCACAGCTGTGGAAAACATCTTGTGTGGTACCTGTACCAAAAACTTCCCACCCCAAAGACCTGAACAGCTACAGACCGGTGGCCTTGACGTCCCACTTGATGAAGACCCTGGAGAGACTGCTCCTTGCTCACCTCCGCCCCCTGGTGGAACCAGCGATGGATCCACTCCAGTTCGCCTACCAGCATGGCATTGGGGTGGAGGATGCGGTGATCTTCCTCCTTCACCGTTCTCTGTCCCACCTGGAGAAGCCCGGGAATATGGTGAGGATCATGTTCTTTGACTTCTCCAGTGCTTTCAACACCATCCAACCGATGATCCTGAAGGACAAGCTGCTGCGCGCAGGGGTGGACCAGCACCTGTCATCATGGATCCTGGACTACCTCACGAACCGGCCTCAGTTTGTGAGAACCCGGGACTGTGTGTCCGACACGATCATCAGTAGCACGGGGGCCCCCCAGGGAACGGTGCTGGCTCCCTTCCTGTTCACTCTTTATACTGCGGACTTCTCACACAACACAACACACTGCCATCTACAGAAGTTCTCTGATGACTCTGCGATCGTTGGCCTCATCTCCAATGGAGATGAAGCTGAGTACAGAGGGCTTATCCAGGACTTCGTGGACTGGTGCCATCGGAACTGCCTCCAGATCAACGCGAGGAAAACTAAGGAGCTGGTGGTGGACTGCCGCAGGCATGGGCAGCCCCTCACAGCACCAGTAAATATACAGGGTACAGACATCGAGATGGTGACATCCTATAAGTACCTGGGTATTCATCTGAACAATAAACTAGACTGGTCACACAATACTGATGCACTCTACAAGAAGGGACAGCGCAGGCTGTTCCTGCTGAGGAGACTCAGGTCTTTTGGTGTACAAGGGGCGCTGCTGAAGTCATTCTATGACACGGTGGTGGCATCAGCCATCACTTTTGGAGTGGTCTGCTGGGGCAGTGGCATTACTGCAGCCGATAGGAAGAGACTGAACAAACTGATTAAGAAAGCTAGCTCTGTCCTGGGGCAGCGCCTTGATCCGATGGAGGAGATAGGAGAGAGAAGGACGGTGGCTAAACTGTCATCTCTGCTGGAGTCCGAGTTCCACCCTATGCAGGACATACTGAATGCACTGAGGAGCTCATTTAGCAGCAGACTACATCATCCCAGGTGCACAACCGAGAGGTTTCGTAGGTCCTTCCTACCAACGGCTGTCAGACTGTACAACCTAAGCAGGGCTGCTCGCAGAGATAGCAAAAAGACGTAACAAACTAATAGTTTTTTGAATGCAAAAGATGCAATAGACTTACACAATGGTCCCCTCCGGCATACAACTAGGAACTTACCGGTCGCTATGGAGGGTGAGAATATGTATGGGCACATAATCATACCATGTAGGATAACTAAGTAGACGGTTATGCTGTTTCATTCCATCTAGCAACAATGCTCTGCACTGTGTGTGTTTATATATTTACATATTTATTCCATCTAGCTACAATGCTCAGCACTGGGTGTGTTTATATATTTATATATCTACATATTATTCCATCTAGCTACATTGCTCCGCACTGTGTGTGTTTATATACTTGCATATTTATTCCACCTAGCTGCAATGCTCCGTACTGTGGGTGTTTATATATTTACATATTTATTCCATCTAGCTACAATGCTCTGCACTGTGTGTTCATATATTCATATATTTATTCCATCCAGCTACAATGCTCTGCACTGTGTGTCTGTGTGTGTGTGTATATATATATATTTTATAGTAATACGTACATATGTATATTAGCTGCTCTTGCTTGCTTGTTTTTTCTTGCCTTCTGATTGTTGCTCTGAGTGTTGCTATCCCTGTGCTGTTGCAATCCTGGAATTTCCCCGTTGTGGGACTAATAAAGGCTTATCTTATCTTATCTTATCTTAAGTACCATTAGGGGTCCAAACCATGGATCGTTCACCCTGCTCCCCTCTAGAAAGAAGTACAGAAGCCTCTGGGCATGTACCAGCACTGGGGTTCCCAGAAATTATTTTCCAGGACATTTTCAACTGTTACAGTGCAACAGACAACTTATCATGTCACACACTAATGCATTCCCCTGCCCCATCATGCATTACAGACGTGTTCTTCTCTATAGTTGTACCTTGCATTTTGTACATTTACCCAGATTGCTTCTATGTTAGTTCCTCTTCCGCTCCCAGAGGTCTGATTTAAAAGATGTGCTGTCTATGGCTGTAACTTAAAAAATAATCTCTTACATTCTTAGCAATTATGATAAATTTAGCATAGAATAACACTACAGTCACACTTAATTAGCATAACCAACTGAAGATACAATATTGTTTTGGGCAATTCACACCTCAGTTTTCCCTTTTCTCTTATTTTTTCTAAAATATATTATTTTAATTTTCAATAAATCTCAAAACCAGACCGTCACTGACGGAGTAGCTCATTCCGGCCTGATGAAATCACCCCGGGGGTGCTTAGATCTCCTAACTGTTCACCTTGACCTTAAGTACGGTCCAGATACAGATCCATCAAGGATGTGCTTAAAGTCAAGGTCAGTGGCCTAAAAGGCAGGGGTGTAGCCGGGGGGGGGGGGGGGGGGGGCTGAGGGGGCTGCAGTCCCCCCCCCAAAAAAAGAGGGGAAAAAAAAAGGAGAAAAATGTAAATAAAGACCAGGTTTTGAGTAGTTTGCATTGAAAATGTTAAGAAATCTGTAGTTGACGGGGCTGTAGTTGACAGGGGGCTGAAACTAAAGCGTTGCCCTGGGCGTTCAGAATGGTGGTGGTGGTTGTGGTTCAGCCCCTCCCCCCCTTCACAAATTCCTGGCTATGCCACTGAAAGGAATTTCGTTTTTCGGGAATTTATAAATGCCCAGATCTTCTGATGTTTGGTAATGACCTTGTTGTCAACCTGGATGCAGACCTATTTGAGGGTCATTGTGAGTTTTGTGAGAAATGAGATAATTGCTTGGGAGGAGGAGTGATTTTTCTAAAATCACAGAGCTCAGATCTCCTGACCTTTGACCTTTAGTGTAACTTGGATGCAGACCCTCCTCAGGATCATTGTGAGTGAGTTTGCTGAGCATCAGTGCAAATGCCTAGGAGGACTAGCAACTCCAGTGAAATGTGGATGGACAGATGGACGCCACGTTATTGCATTTGTGCCTTTTAGCTTTGCCGGTGTTCTGACATTTTACCATACTTATCAGAACGGCCATACCTTGAGTTACTACGCATGTGCGCGAAATAGGCTTCCGCCTAGAATTTCAGCATACAATACAGCTGACGGAAGGTAAGCAATGCGCATGCGTACAAGAGAAAAGGAGTGGGGCTCTGCACCGTGATTGGCTGATCCAAAAATGTGGCGCGATTTTGATGTGTCTATTTATATATATTTCCCGCTGTTAAAATTACTTAATACAGGTGACAGAAGGGAAACATTAGCATACCGCGGCCCAGCTGATGGAAGGTAAGCAATTATATAATGTTAGTGCCATATTTGCAGAGCAACTGATTCTGACAAAGTATGCTAAACCTATAGCTATATCTATCAGTTTGCCATAGGGTATGATATTTTGAGAAAGTATGGTAAAATGGCAGAACACCGGACTGAGCTAAAAACAATTCTCCTGTTTAGTTTACTACACACCTCAGTTTATACATGTGGCACCTGTATTTCTCAAACATATTAAAAATTAAAATCCACTACAGCTATCTGCTGGTCATCTGCCACTCACCAGAGGGGACAGAGAGGAGCCTGTGGTTGTGGGAGAGAAAAACCTCACACTCACGGACCGATACTAGCAACACTCCATCTGGAAGTTGCGAGTTTTGTCTCCGAGCGCTTTGGTGAAAAAAAGAAGTCCTTACTGGGGTCTGACATAGAAAAGTCATAAATGTACCCACAAAGTCAAATGGAAGGAATGGGTAGCAGAGCTGCTCTGAGGGGACATGCAAATTTGATAGGCTGTTAGCATCCCATGGAGCACTGCACATTAGACCTGCACATCATTGGTTGATGTGACGCCTAGTGGGTGGACTGATCTAGTCTTTTCATGACACACTTGCCTATATCTTTAAAAGTAAACCATGAAACGCGTTTCTGAAAACTATCAAGGTGAGAAATAAATGTGTAGCTGCTGAATAAGTGTTCGCTTTTTATTAACAACTGCTACTTTAAAAGTTCAGCACAAGTTCTAGCAAGCGATCGCGCTCATTTGTGTAAACTGGACTGGAGTGGGGATTCATGTAAATGAGGAGCGAGCGCCTCCATGTGACAGCTCGAGATGGTTGACGCAACGCTACCAAAAATGCATGATGTAGGACATGCAACACAAAAAATGAATTGGAAACATGAAGACGCAGGCCTAGGTGGACACGCAGCTTCAATGATGCCCACTGGAGACAGTGTGACAACAGACATGCTTACACACAACTTTTAACCCGTTTGCATTCACTCACAAGGAAGAGAGAAGCAGAGTGAGGAGACATTTGACTTTCTCATTTATACGTTTCCCATGACTGGAAAATTGGTCAGTCATTTTCCAGGTTTTCCAGGATGTGAGGAAACCCTGAGCAGGCTGAAGAATAACTTTTTTCTTGAGCCTGAACTTTTTACTGGGGGCAGGATCATTGGACACACACACACACACACACATCACAGCAACAATGAACTTTATATAATACTCTAAACTGCATTGTTTCCATAATTTTGTTGTTCAAAAGAAATAATCCCTAGGTTTCAAAAACTTACTCTCTATTCTACGGAATGTATGAAAGGTTTTGTGTACGTTGAAGGATAAAACACTTGCACAGGGCTGGAGTGGGACCAATTTTCAGCCTGGGAGTTTCATGACCAAGACCAGCCCACTTTTTGCCAAGTGGAGGAAACTGGAGCAAAAGTTTTATTTCTATCCAATAGTTTTTATTGCAGTCATGTTTTGACAAGAATACAGAACTTAGTTCACCTCAGTAAACCAGCTGACAAATAAATGAGAAACTGAAAGATAAATCCACAACGGGAACATCAATTCAGTTCAGTGGCATAAAAATTCTACACAAACAAAATAGCTATTCATTAGATAACTTTAACCTAGTATGTAATCATAATACATACAGTGTCATGTTAGTTCAGTGCCAGTAATGATATCATATCATTGTGTAATTTCCCCATATAGATTTTTGTCCTGTTCCAATATATGCACGTCTGTGTCACAAATTTACCAGAAAAAAGGTAAAAATGTCCAAGAATGTTTACAGCAAAAACCTCACTAATTGCATAGAAAATGGGGAAAAGCTAAAACATTTATACTAATCTGCAGCTTCTGCTCTTTAAATTTTTGACTTAATTCTTGTGAATTTATAATTACTTTTTGTAGAAATGTGCCATTTTTCCCCTGCATTCATTATGTTTTTCATACAAAATTGTAACTTTTTTCTTACAAATTTTCTATTTTACTTGTTTGCCCTCCTTTGTCATATTTTACAACTTTATTCTAGCTAATTTATGCTTAATTTACATTTCTAGGCTTTACCTGACACTAAATTTGTGAGTCCACCACCACTACTATCCTCCTAGTTAAAAAATAACAAATCACCTGAAAACAAGTGTTTTTTTTTTTTCTTCATTCAGCAACAACTACTGTGGAAAGAGTTTTTTTTCCCCACCAAACTGTGTCCACAAAAATCTGCATATTTGATCTTAAAATCAAAATAATTGGTAAAAGGCCGTAACTACTAGAAATGTTTAGGCTATAATAAATATGCAGCTTTTTACCTCCGCCAGGCCGAAAGGCCAGGAGGAGGTAATGTTTTTGCCGGGGTTTGTCTGTGTGTTTGTGTGTTTGTCTGTCTGTTGGTTAGCAAGATAACTCAAAAACTTTTGGACGGATTTCAATGAAACTTTCAGGCGTTGTTAGAAATGGTACAAGGAAGAACTGATTAAATTTTGGGGATGATCCGCATCACCGTCTGCATACAGGAATTTTTTAAAGCATTTTTCCACACTGTGACATACGGCCATTTTCAACATGTGCGCAGGCGCAATGGAGGGCGCTGGGCGTCGTGTCTGACCAACACAAACTCCGCCTTCTTCAACGTTTTAGCCACAAAAGCACGCGGAAAACACTGCTGGCCTGGGCCTGCCAGCGTGCCTGTTTTTGCGCCACGCTGCAAAACCTGACACGGCCACCTGTCCGCCGCCCGATTATTTGCCACAAATTCCCCGCCCAGCTATAGGCGCTGCGTAAAAACGACCTCTCTGCTGGGGAAGATTCTAAATTCTGTTTTGCCGCGGAGCGCAACCCCAATATAATATAAAACCCACGGCAACCTGTCTAACCAATCTGCATCCGTCAGTGGAGGAGATGGACACACCAACACTTCAGTTTATTATCTCCGCCAAGGAGGCAATGCTTTTACTACCGTAAAATGGGGCTATAAGGGACGGCGGGGTAATATGGGACACTTTTCTAAATGTAATTCTGCTTTTTAAATTTTGCTTCCGCCTACATTTGATGAAGGATTCATGGATATTTGACAATAACAACACAACTCAGCGTCCTGCTCAAAATAAAAAAAGCAGAATTACATTTAAAACATTTCCCAGAAAAGTGTCCCTAATTAACCCGCCGTCCCTTATAGCCCCGTTTTACACTACTGAACCACTAATCCTATCACTATCACATTGATTGTCATTCATTAATTGTCTGTTTATTGCACTTTCCATGTCAAATAAACAAATAATCATTGTGAATCCAGTTGCTAGTCATATCTTTTCATGCTCAGGGAATCTGAAAACGTACACACAAACACTGTATGGGGGGAACTGTGCCGCTTGGCGGAGGTCTGCGCTCTCCAAGTGCTTTTCTTTTTTTCCACAATATCTTTATTGAACCTTTTTTTTTTTTAACAAACATGATACAAACAATCAAACACCAACACTAAAGTACTACAAAAAAAAAATGCACTAAAAAACACCAACAACCACCAACTAAATCAAATCTTCAGCTCCTCTGTTTAGTCTAGACAATCCAATACATAAGTATACATATTATGTTCACCAGTTTGGAATTTACAAGGTCCACACACATCATTCATCTTCTTCTTCAAGAGTTATGTTTAAATTTTTTACATAATCAATAAAAGGTCTCCATATATTCTCAAACACAATTTCCTTTGATTTCAGTATATATGTTATTCTTTCTAATGGAAGGTTTGTTAACATCTGTCTTAACCACTGAGTCACATCTGGTCTATGAGTCTTTTTCCATAATAGTGCAATACATTTTTTGGCATTAAGCAAACTGAGGTCTATGAATGTTCTTTCACTTTTATTAAAATTATGCTTTTCTGGGTACAGACCCAACAAAAACAGTTTAGGATTCAATATGATTTGTTTTGAGATTATTTTTTCAATTGTTACCCTCACCTCTTCCCAAAACATTCTTATTAATCTACATTCCCATACACAATGAAATAGGGTTCCTTTACTTTCCATGCATTTTGTGCATGTATCTGGTATATTTTTGTTATATCTATTTAACTCCTCCGGTGTAACATACATCCGCATTAACCATTTGAAATGTATCAATTTAAGGCGTACATTTATTGATTTGGTTTGAGCTTCTGTACAAGCCAATTCCCATTGTTCCTCTGAAATTTCAGTTTGCAGATCTTCTTTCCAGTAGTTTAATCTTTTCAGTGAATTTTCACTTGAAGATAGTGTCAATGAGTTATAAAACTCTGAAATAATACCCTTTCTTTTACTATCTTTCATCAACATTTTTTCCAAGGATGAATAAATAGGTCGAGTGAGAGCTTTATTTTGATTTGATCGAATAAAGTTTCTAAGTTGAAGATATTTAAAAAAATGTGTTCTATTGAGATTAAATTTGATCCTCAGCTCTTCAAAAGACATTATGTTGTCTGCACATGGCAAATATAAATCCTGAATCTTTTGTATCCCTTTTAAATTCCATACTTTAAATACAGCGTCCGCTCTCCCTGGTTTAAAATATTGATTACCCCATATTGGACTAAATTGTGACAATAATTGTGGTTCTTTTAAATAGTTTTTAGCTTCACACCATATTTTGATCATATGCTTTACAAATGGATTTTTAACTTGTTTTTGTAATTTTTTTGCCGAATCTGAGTATATGAATATGGGAAGAGGTAAAGGTAAATTGTATGATTCCATTTCAGTCCAGTGAGGGAGATCATTTGATGAAAAATAATATGTCATAGACCTCAGTTGTGCCGACCAATAATACAACATAAAATTTGGACATTTCAGACCTCCACGATCAAATGGTAAATATAATAAAGACAGACATAATCTAGCCCTCCTGTTGTTCCATATAAATTCCACTAACTTTTTTTTAAGTCTTGAGAATAAATCTAAAGGTGGTGGTAAGGGAATGTATTGAAATAAATAAAGTATTTTAGGTAAGATATTACTTTTAAGTATATTGATTCTCCCGATCATCGACATTGGTAGTGACATCCATCTCTGAAGTAACTCATCAATATCTGTCATTAAGGCTTCATAATTGACACTGGCGACTGATTCTAGCTTAGGCACAATTTGGATTCCTAAATATTTGAACTGATTTACAACATTGAATTGATTTACCTCAGGGGCTGGGTAATTTCTCTGGGTCTCATTTAGCATTAATATTGAAGATTTAGTTTTATTTATTTTATATCCTGATATTTCCCCAAAATTCTTTATTAAATTCAACAAGGTCGGAATTGATTTTTTAAGATTTGACATAAACAAAATTATGTCATCGGCATACAGGGAGATTTTATGTTCTGTTGGTCCAACTTTAATTCCATATATTTGTGACTGTAGACGTATCGCCATCGCTAAAGGTTCAATTGCCATAGTAAACAGTAAAGGTGAAAGTGGACAGCCTTGTCGACATCCTCTATTGATTTTTATTGATTTTGAAATATTGTTATTTGTTAGGATTTCTGATGTAGCATTATTATATATTATCTGAACCCATTTTATGAAATTATTTCCAAGTCCAAACCTTTGTAAGACTTCAAAAAGAAAGGGCCATTCAACTCTATCAAAGGCTTTTTCGGCATCCAGTGATAAGAGAGCTGTATCCGGTGCTTCTTTATTAGAATAAATAATATTAAATAGTCTTCTTACATTATGGAAGCCTTGTCTTCCCTTTATAAAGCCATTCTGATCTCGATTAATAATATTTGGTAAAATTTCTTGTATTCGTCTTGCTAAAATTTTACAGATTATCTTAAGGTCGGCATTTAATAGGCTTATTGGTCTCATATTTTCACATTTATTAGAGGGCTTACCTGGTTTTGGCAACAGTATAATTAAGGCATTATTCATATATGATGGTAAATTACTATTTTGAAATGCTTCTAAAACCATTTCCAAAAAAGGTTTTGTTAATTTATTCTTAAATTTTTTATAAAGGTCAACTGGAAGACCATCTGGTCCTGCACTTTTTCCTGATTTCATATTATCAATGGCTAGTCCAACTTCTTCTTGACTAATTTTAGACTCCAGTATCTCCCTATTTTCATTTGGAATACACGGTATAAATAGTTCGTTCAAAAACCCATGTAGTTTTGTTAAGTCAGATTCATTTTTGGTATCATATAATTTCTCATAGTAATCTCTAAAGGCTCTATTAATTTCTAAAGGATCTATAACTACCTGTCCCTTACTTATAATACTGGTAATTGGTGTTTTAGATTCTAATTGTTTAATCTGCCATGCCAATAACTTTCCTGATTTTTCACCTTGTTCATAAAAAGATTGTTTCAATCTTAGAAGACTCGAGGCAGCTCTATTCGCTGATTTTTTGTCATATTCAGCTCTCAAAATCAGTAATTCAGCCTTGGATCTCTTCCTGCATATACTCTTTCTTGAAGAATTTTTATTTTATGTTCCAATTGGACTCTCTCCTCTCGAGTCTTCTTAGATTTTGAACCTGTATAACTAATAATATGTCCCCTAATAAAAGCTTTGAAAGCCTCCCACTTTACACATGTTGATGTTTGTGTAGTATTGATGTCAAAGAACTCATCTGTTTTTCTATGTATTTAACAAATTCCTCATCCTGAAGCCATTTATGCTGAAATTGCCATCTACCTGGTTCCTTTGTCAATTTCTTATCTACATATATTAGACAGCAGGGTGCATGATCAGAGATCACGATGTTATCATAGAAACAGTTTTGAATCTTGGACCTTAATTCTGTGGAGATCAAAAAATAATCAATACGTGAGAATGTCTTGTAGGTATTGGAATAACAAGAGTATGCTTTAACTTGTGGTTTCATTTCTCTCCATATATCTATCAATTTCAATTCTTTCATAAAATAATTCATGGTCATCCTACATCCATTGTGCGTACAGTCCAGTCCTGTTGATCTATCTATACCGGGATTCAATGTACAATTAAAATCCCCTGCTATTATATGTTGCCCTGTAAGTGATGATAAGATAAGAAATAAATTGGCAAAGAACTTTTGATCATCTATATTGGGACCATATAAGTTCACCAAATTTATATTTTCTAATAGCAAAGATCCTTGAATGATTACATATCTTCCAAATTTGTCTCCAATTACATTTTTCACTTGAAATGGGACTGATTTATGTATGAGAGTCATAACTCCCCTGGCTCGGGATGAAAATGATGACGTGAAAACATTTCCTTGCCATCTACTCCTAATTCTTTTTACATCCTCCTCTATTAGATGAGTTTCTTGTAAAAACAATTTTTGAACCCATGTCTTTTATTTTATTCATAACTTGTTTAATTTTTTTTCAATTTTGTAGACCTCTACAATTCCATGAAGTTAAATTCAGATTAACGCTTTGATTTATGATCAATAGGGAGTTTGGGATTACCTTGCAGTGTAAACATGCTCAAACAGAAAAGCAAAAAAATGAGTGGTTGAACATTCACCCTACAAACTACACACAAACAAATTCCCCCTTCCCACATTTGTGGCAATCCCCCCAAAAACAAAAGAAAAATTCCGTCTCCCGATATAGCCATCGACCGTTCCACACCCACGAGGATCAGCCAAAGCCACTCCTTCTTCATCCTCCCAATCACCGTAACTCTACTGCTTTTAATAACGTAACATTAACTCTCTTCTGTAATTTTCCAATTTAACTCCAAAATTTTATAGCAATTTTGTACTTTTTTTTTTTTAATTTTAATTTTTTTTTTTTAATATGTAATACATTCTATATTTTGTAATCTTGTTATATGCTTCTAATCAGTTAAATGCTCAAATATTCTACCCTATATTCTGTTCATGCTTAGCTCCCACCAGTCTCTTCCTGGATCTTCTTGATGAGCTCCTGCGCCTCCTCGGGGGTCTTGAAGATGCGTGTTCTGCCCTCATATGTGACCAGAAGTCTTGCAGGGTGAATCACTCCATGACGAATCTCAAGGTTGCGCAGTTCTTTACGGATGGGGTCAAACTGCTTCCTTAATTGTTGGATTCCTGAGGCCAAATCTGGGTAAAACCGCACCTGCTGATCTTGGTATTTAATTTCTCCTTTGGCCCGCACCGCGTTGGAGATCGTCATCCTGTCTCTGTAGCTGAGAAACTTTATAATTAGCGTCCTCGGTGCTGCCTTGTTACCTCTCGGTGGGCCAATTCGGTGGGAGCTTTCCAAGACGACTGATGATTTTAGCTCCGTGTTGTTCAGCGCCTCCGGGATCCACCCCTCCAAAAAGGAGCATGAATCATGACCTTCGGCTCCCTCCGGTAAACCCACCAGCCTCAGGTTGTTCCGTCTGGACCGGGACTCCAAGTCCAGAACGTTATTTTCCAGATCTTTATTTTTTTTTTCCAAAGTGCGCACCTTTATTTGAAGTCCGCTGATTTCATCCTCCGCACTAGAAACACGAAGCTCCGCCTGCGTCACTCGTTCCACGCAGTCACCCAACTCCTTTCTCATTGCATCCAACGCTGCCATAATCCCATCAAGTTTAGCGGAAAAGTCTGCTCTCATTGAGCTAATGGCAGCCAGCACTGCACCTGTGCCGCCATCATCAGCAGTTACCGCACCACCGCTAGTTTCATCCGCCATATCCGCAGCTTTTTCTACTGCGCCACAAACTTTAAAGTCCGTTAATTTGGACTGCTTCGGCGATTCAATTTTTCCCCCGCTTGATTTCCCAGCCTTAGTCTTCCCCGGCATATCCTCACCCAAACGCTGGGAAAAGTTCTGTTCCAAATGAGAGAGTTATTTGCCGAATCTTTATTTCCAGGAGCAGAGCAGAGTGATACGTGTCCTTCTAGGCGGCCACCATAACCAGAAGTCTCCCGAGTGCTTTTCTAGTTCTATTAATGTGATTTTCTTCATGTAAAAAAAATATTTTTAATTTTAGAACTTTTTGAATGCATTTTTTTCCCCTTTTAACCATAAAAATTGCAGCTTTTGCTTATAAATTTTCATATTAACATGTACTGTAGGTTCATGAAGCTAATTTTTTCTTGGAAATTTAGAACTTTATTTAAAAATCTTTGTAATGAGGAATTAACTTGTTTTTCAGTTTATGAGAAGAATATATGGGAGTCAGAATTGTGAACTACTTGATGGCAGCTAAATATTATAGAATTTATTCTGAGAGTCACTTCACTTACCTGAGGTGCTGAAAATGTCACGGCCTGTCTGCTGTAGCATCAACACGCTCCTCTGCAGCCTCCTCTGCCCTCACCTGTGCCGTATGACTCAGTTTTCTTTGGGAAAATTGCCTCTTCTATCAATTTCTGCCATTTGTTGACCACCAAAATGTGAACACACCTTCTGGAGTCCTGCGCCCTGCTAAATGCGGTCAGTCTGTCTTTCAGTCGGACCAATCATTACTGGCACCAAATTCTGAGGGATGCTCTGGTGTGGAGTTCAGTCAGGCAGATTTAGGGCTATTAAATATCGGGGTAGCGCTAACAACATGCCTGCCGCAGATTATTAGGTTATATTGATGTTAATTAATTTTACGTCCAACTAGAACACTGGCCCAGCAGTGAAGCGGCCCACTGGGATATGGGCAACTCCGCTCCTGCACTTGCGCCTCCAGTCACGCTACATACGGCAACAACGCTTGGAACAAAAGCAGTTCTGCGTATAGGAATAGGACGTAAATCGTTTGTTTTTATAGGACAGGGGTCCGCATTAGTTTTTTCCAGTGGACCAGAGGTCCGGAGCAGTGAAAGCATGCTGCATGGGCAGATATTTCATTTTTATGTTGGGTGGGACAATAAACACAACATTTTCTCCGGAGTAAATGTTGAGGGGACTCATATTATTGTTGTCAGTCACAAATTTATGAGAAAGAATGTACAAATGTACACTTACGGGGAAAACGCTGCAAATTTACACGAAAAAAGTCAAAACTGCAAATTTAAAAGAAACAATTGCACATTTACAAAAAGTCAAGTTTACTAGAAAAAAGGTGCAAATTTAGTGAGAAAAAATATATAAATTTACAAGAAAAAAGTCCCATTATAAAAAGGTTACAAATTTACAAGAAAAAAAATTACAGATTTAGGATGCAAAACAGCAGATTTGTGAGGGAAAAGTGGCAAATTTACAACAAAAAAGTTTTACATTTACAAATAAATGTAGCAAAAGTTACACATTTATGAGAAAAGCTGCAAATTTTAAAGAAAAAAAATGGTCTTCCCCCCGGGCGCCCTGGTTTACGCCCGTGTCACCAGGCTGTTCTGCTGTGGAGGAGCTGGTGGAGGCAGCCACTTTCAGAACAGACGTTCACAACTCTGCTGCTTTTAGTGTCATAGATGTAACAAGATTCCTGCTTGCAGCTTGATATGATGATTTCAGTGCATTTATTGTTGTTCTTACCTCTAAATTTTGAGGACATGTCTCTTCAAAATTCCTATGCTTGTGCTCATAATGCCGTTTCATATTGTAAATCTTGATCAAGCTGTGGTCTTGTGCTGGTAGGAGGGAGAACACATGCAGACTGCTCAGTCCATTCGTCTTTGAATTGCCAATTTTCACTGTCCACTTTTCTTTTAGCAGCAAACTTGGAACATACCATTTTCGTTCAATCTAGGCTCCCAGTGCCACTACCACTCCAAAAGTGAAAGTAAAAATGTGCCGCTAGGCTGCAGCCGCTCACATGCTGACAGGCTGTCAGTGCATCGTTGGCATGTACAGTAGATACCAGTCCACGTTTACAGGTGCTGACCTGACCGAAACACGGCGTGAAGGAATCACAGCTCGGAGGCCACAAATAGGGAGTTTGCGGGCCGTTACAGGAGTATTGTGGTGGCACTGTGTGTGGGGTTCTCCACCCAGAGTCAGAAGCGGGGGGAGATGGAACAAAGAACTGAGGGAGGAAGTGGCACCGGGGGGTCTCAAGACATATCAGAAAGGACTATCCACCCCCCAGGGAGTTCAGGAGACACAAGAGTTGCTAGAGGAAGAGAGGGTGTTATGATGTTAATGTGCCACGCATGTCTTTGTGCACTGAAAGTACTATTTTTGGCTCCCTGGGTCTCATGTGGCAGAAATAAAGGTTATAAAAAGGAGGCACCCAGAGACCCAAATACAGTATCTTCTGTACTTGATGTTGGAAGGTGAATAAAGTTCATGTGTCGTCCAGCTCACTGTCTCGTCTGCTTTCATCTTCCACATTGGTGACCCCAAGACGTGCGATGGAGAATGGGCCGAACACCTCCCCAGAGACCAGGGAGAACTCTAGTGCCGCATGCGCTGGCACAGTCAAGCTCCCAGACTTCTGGCTTCACAATCCAACCATGTGGTTCTTGCATGTAGAAGCCCAGTTCGCACTCCACGGGATCACAACGGATGACAAGATATTACCATGTGGCCACTCTGCTGGATTTGTGTGCGAGCCTGCTCCAGGGGCTGCCGACCCAGGGAAAATATGAAGCACTCAAGCGGATGCTACTCCAGCGTTGCACCCTGTCTGACAGTGAGAAGGCAGAGAGACTCCTAACACGTTCAGAGTTAGGTGACAGATCAGCCGTGGAGCTCATGGAGAGCATGTTAGCACTGAGGGGGAAGAACGACGAATATTTCCTGTTCGCCCACCCGTTCCTCAGAAACCTACCTGCTACATCGAAGGCGATCCTGACCAACTCACCACTGCTGGTGACCAAGGACTACCGCGCCCTGGCGCAGGAAGCAGATCACATCATTTTAGCAACCAGAGCTCTCAGTGTGCATGCAGCGGCACCGGCATCCATGAGGGACTCCAGCGAGGTCGAGGAGTTGTTGGTGGTAGCCGGGACGAACGCCAAGAGATGCAGGAACTGGGCGATCCGTTTCTTTCATCGCCATTTTGGCTCAAATGCCCAACGCTGTCTGCCGCCGTGCCAATTGAAGAAGCAGGGAGGACGGCATGGCCAGCAGTCAGTAGCAGCTGCGACCGCTGGCGACAGGAACAAGCTGCTTTCTATCACGTACACACGTTCAGGGAGACGGTTTTTGGTGGACTCCAGCTCCCAGAAGAGCCTCATCCTGCCAGTCAGCACAGACAGGTCAGCAGGAGGCAGCGGTCCCGAGCTCACGGCCGCCAATGGATCCACCATCAGGGCATTTGGCGAACGGACGCTGACGATATGCTTGCACGGACGCAATTATCAGTAGGACTTTGTGGTAGCTGTGTGCTCTGTCCCCATTTTAGGCACAGACTTTTTATGTGCTTATGGGTTGTTAGTCGATGTTGCCAACAGACGTTTAGTGGACGCCGTCTCTTTCACCTCCCTGCCTTGCACAGCTCGGGGAGCTGGGTCAACAACACTGGCTAACATTATAGCTCCAGGGGGTAAGTACCAGCATTTACTTTCACAGTTACCAGCACTCATGGTCCCGACTTTTTCGGCTATGGTAACCAAACACGGGGTTGAACATTTCATAACCACAAAAGGCCCGCTGGTGTTCGTGCGACCTCGCCAGCTGGCCAGCACGTGCGAGGAGTTTGCCAACTTGGAGCAGCTGGGCATCGTCAGGCATTCCAACAGCCCGTGGGCATCCCTGCTACACATGATGCCTAAGGCCGATGGGTCGTAGCGACCGTGTAGCGATTTCCGGCACTTGAACAACACCACGGAACACAATCGGTTTACTATCCCGCACATCCAGGATTTTTCCATGCATCTGGCCAGGACGCGTGTTTTTTCTAAAGTGGATATGGTCCGTGATTACCACCAAGTCCCGGTGTGCGCAGAGGACGTTCCCACAACAGTGGTAATAACTGCTTTTGGTCTTTTCCAGTTTTTAAGCATGCCATTTGGGTTAAAGGGTGCCGCGCAAACCTTCCAGAGAATGATGGACACGGTGCTCCGTGACCTGCCTTTCGTTTTTGTCTACTTAGACAACATTCTGGTGGCTAGCGCGTATGAGGAGGAACACCTCGCCCATATCAAAATGGTTATAGTTAACCCAGCAAAGTGCCAATTCGGTGTGCCAGTGATCGATTTTTTGGGTCACCGCATTTCACTGAAGGGTGCGATTCTGCTACCTGAGAAGGTGCGAGCCGTGTCAGACTTTCCGCGTCTGCAGACCATGAGGGCCCTACAGGAATTTTTGGGCATGGTCAACTTTTATAACCATTTCCTTCACCGGGCAGCCCAGCTGCTGCAGCCGTTGTATGCCGCGCTTAAGAAAAAGAAGCCCGGAGAAAACATCAACTGAACCCCGAGTGAGTCCAGGCTTTCGCAGATGCCAAAACAGCACTCACTGACGCCGCTTTGCCAGCCCACCCTGCCCCGTCCACGGGGATAGCGCTCACCATGGACGTGTCTGACGTTGCCATAGGGGCAGTGGTGGAGCAGTACATTGCCAGGTCGTGGCAGCCACTTGCATTTTTCAGTCATACTTTGCACAACAACGAACGCAAGTACAGTACATTCAACAGGAATTGTTGACCTTCCACCTGGCGACGTGCCATTTCCAGTTTTGGCTAGAAGGGTACGAGTTCACCGCGTTCGTGGATCATAAATCGCAAACGTACGCGATGTCCAAGGTCTCGGAACCGTGGTCAGCCCGGCAGCAACGGCACTTGGCCGCAATCTCAGAGTTAATGTGCCATGCATGTCTTTGTGCATGGAGAGTATTGTTTTTGGCTCCCTGGGTCTCATGGGGCAGAAATAAAGGTTTTAAAAGGGAGGCGCCCAGAGACCCAGATAGACTATCTTCTGTACTTGATGTTGGAAGGTGAATAAAGTTCATGTGTCGTTCAGCTCGCTGCCTCATCTGCTTTCATTTTCCACAGTATCATTTTTCCCCGCAGCCAAATGGGACACGTCGGAAATCCGGCACAGTGCCGGAAAACTTTAAGCTCCGTTTTCACCATTTGCAATACTTTGCACTTCAGAGTCAATGCTACAACTGGATTTATTTTCAAGAACTTTTTTTGTCATTTCTTATACTTTTATTAACCCCAGAGGGAAATTCAAAGGCATCCACCTGGATGAGGCAGTCACAGTATGGCACCAATCCCTTCACCATTCACACTTAGGGCCACTTTAGAGCCTCCAATTAACCTAACTTGCATGTTTTTGCTAAACACTACACCACCATGATGCCATTGTACCACTTGGACTTTGGCAATGACAGTAAAGTTGAATCTAATCTAATGTAAAGAAACAAAATGACAAAGAACATGAGTGTCAATTGCATTTATTTGAAAAATTGCAAAAAAAAGTACAAGAAAAAGCCTGAAAGGCCACTGATTAACAAAGACTCACCATTACCACAGTAATTTAGTTATGACATAACCAGTAATTTCAATTCACGTGACTGAAACATGGTGAATGGAAATTTGAAATGCTGGATTTAAAATCTGGAGACTTCATTCTTGAGGCAAGATGTACTTTTAAGCTGCTGGATTTTCAATTAAAAAAAAAATCCAAAAGACACATGAGCATTTCTGATATATTGCATGTGTATGTGAAAGCAATAGAATTATTTGTGGCAAAGAGCAGGAAAGAAGGCAGATGTGTGGTGTCCTCTGAGCAACAGTCAGCAGCTCTTTGCCTTCACTGCACACGTCTAAGAGTTCTTCTGTAGAACCCTTGTGGTCACCTGGAAACAGACCAAATACACACTTAGACAATACTCTGTGTACATACAACTGTGCTTTTACCTGAAACTCAATTTACTTGTCCAGCAATTTTAAAGCTCATTTTCAAATTAGGCAAATAACCCTGGAAAACCCTCCAAGACCTGGGTGATGTCTGCAGTTTGAAAAGACTACCTGGGATTCAGTCCCTGCTCAAACAGTCTTCAGTGGGCATGGGTTACTGTCCTCCCACATCTGATTGGCAGTGATTTCAACAACACAACAAAGTAGACGTCACTGTCACCATGTCATAGTACAGCTACTGAAACTGGACAGAAATCTGGCAACTGTCATTTTGACAGACTATACTGAGGGTAACAGATCACCTCCACTGTCCCCTACAATTGAAAACACGTTACAGCAGCTAAGAGTAAAAATGTTATTTTCAGTCCTGTTAGGATCTACTGCAGCTCTTGAGCAGAGAGCAGACCGTCCTGGGACATCCTGGCCCGGGGCAAAACATTAGTTCGGCCTGGAACACTGTCCCTGTTGGGCCTGTCAGAATGGGCACAGCTGCCAGAGGACATGTGTCCTTCCGACTCTGCCCTTCTCTACCATCACTGACAAAAAAGAACATGAATCTGTGGTGCTGAACTTGAAAAGTGATGGCGTCTGTTCATCTGATCGTTTTACAACTCTGTCTTTTAATCTGGATCAGAATCCTCCAGATATTATTAAATCCCAAAATTGGACATCTTCATATCATAGGAGTGTTAAGGACGGCCCAATGGATTCCCATGACAGCTTAAAAAAATAATCAAGGATTCATTGTACCCCACCTGGTATGGGGTTACCAGGGCCCCACCCTGGGACCAGGCCTGGGGGAGGGGCTCGATGGCAAGCACCTGGTGTCCAGGTTTCTCCCCATAGAACCCAGTCAGGCTCAGCCTGAACAAGTCACACGGGTCCGCCATCCAGTGGGCTCACCACCTACAGGAAGGATCATGGGGTCTGGTGCTATGTAGATTGGATGGCAGTCAAAGGCTAAGACCATGGCAGTCCAGTCCCCAGCTTAATAAACTGACTTTTGGAATGTGAAACGAGCTTGAGATTGTTCATGAGGTTGAGATTCCAGTTGTATGTTGTCAGGCTCACCTCGACACACAGCTTGGGCTCTGGAACCAGACTCCTGGAGAGAGGTTGGACCTTGTTTTTTTCTGGAGTTATCCTGGGGTGGGTATACTTGTATCATCCTCCATCTTGCTCCCTCTATGTTGGGGTTTTCCCCGGTGGATGAAATGGTTGCTTCCCTGTGCCCTCCAGGTTAGGAAACGGGTCCTTACCATCATTTGTGCCTATGCACCAAGTGACGGGTCAGAGTACCCACCCTTTTGGAGTCTCTGACTGGTGTGCTGAAAAGTGCTCCTGTTGGAGACTATTGTCCTACTGGGGGACCTCAGAACACATGTGGGCAATAACAGTAAAACCTGGAGGAACTGGGAACAGCTCCTTTGGCACGGTCAACCAGGGTGGTGGTACCCCTCTTCAAGAAGAAGGACCAGAGAGTGTGTTCCAACTTTAAAGAGGGATCACACTCTTCAGCCTCCCTAGGAAGGTCTATGCTAGGGTACTGGAGAGAAGAGTCTGGGTCAAACCTCAGATTCAGGAGGAACAATGTGGTTTTCATCCTGATCGTGGCACATCACAGTTGTTCATGAAACTGCAATTGTGATTTTCCTTTAAGGGGCAAAAAGTACTGTATCGAAGAAAAAGTCCCATAAATTAAAGAAAAATGCTGGTATCGCCCATCCCCAGTTCCCACCTCTATGGTCCCAAATCAGCCGTCTTGGTTGTATGTTTATCAGTGATTACCGTTTTTACTTCTGTGTAGTTGTCCAGTCCATACTGTCCAAGCTCCCGGCCAATTCCCGAAGCCTTGTAACCCCCAAATGGAGCCTGAGCACCAAACACGTCATAGCAGTTAATCCTGCAGAAAAAACACACAAAGCACACTTGCTTAAAATGGACAAATTAAAGGAAATAAACTAACATATGATGAATGTTAGGCTTCCCCTTCACAGTCAGCTACGTTGGTTGTTATGCTGCTGTGGGGTGAAGAGGCATGAGCTGCTCCTGCAGTAGTCTGACGAACTTCCAGGAACATCAGATATGCAATGAGCGCAGCTGAACCAGGCTTACACATTACAATTTGAAGAAGGGTTGGGATGAAAATGATGGAACAGAAATGTACAGAACACTAACCACCGAGTGAAAGATGATGTAACAGAGTCTGAGCAGAGCCACAGTCATGGATGGAACCTTTTTCACCACCATGGTCTGTCTTGGTGGTTTGAACACTTCTTTATTTTCAATGCCTTTATCATTTAAATAATTCCCCTTCTGGTGGAAAAGTTTCGTGAGTAGCGACGTCATGTGGGGGCCAAAAAAAACAACAACACACAATCCAATCAGCTGATGTCTTAAGGCCCCTTTACACAGCACAGAGATTGTTGGGAAACCAATGAGAGATTGAAAATTGACCTGATCTCTCAACAATCTTGTTGTATGATTTTCACGGAGATCTATAGAGAACTTTGAAAGATCCTTGAGAGATCAGTGAAACCAGGAGAGATCACTGAGGGATCATTGAGAGTTCCTTGGGTGACCATGGAGACTGCAGATCATTTCTTGGGTGACAGGGAGCCTGTGGGTCTTGTCTCTGAAGAATAAAATGTTTCTACAAGGTCAAGAACAGCCTTTACACAAGGGTGGAGACCACAGAGATTTTTGAGGGATGAAAAAAAATTGTCAGAGCTCTCAATCTTTTGATGATCTCTCAACAACTGCTCAGATCTCTCAATAATCTTCCAGCAATCTCCATGGTCTTCACAGTTGAGTGTTTTGACTCAGTCCAAAACAATCTCTCACTGATCTCCACAGGGAAACGGTCTCTCAATAATCTCTAAGTGCTCAATGATCCTGAATGAGATTCATCTTTGGGAGATCAATGAGATTGCCGAGTGGTCAAGGAAAGCTTGAGGAGCACTCAATGATCTTGTCGATCTTCCAATGAACTCTCAGCAATCATTCAATGAATGCCAAATTTTCCAGTCCAAAGGCAGAGATGGCTGAGAGATCAGTGAGGGGTTGCTGAGTGTTTGATGAAAGACCAATAGAGTTCATTGAAAGATTGTTAAGAGGTCATTGGGAGATCAATGAGAGATCACTTCCCTTTGGAGATCGTTGAGAGATTGTTTTGGAATGAGTAAAAACTGTTGAGGACCATGGAGATCACTGAAGATCATTGGGAGATTTTGGTGATTGCTGGGAGATCACTGAAAGATCGTTTGGAGATCTGGCCCTTTTGTCCTCACTCAGGGATCTCTCAATGATCTCCACCCCTGTGTAAAAGAGGTATTAAGAATGGCGTGGGCCGTGGGTACAGTTGAGGCTGAAGGTGTGTTCACACCAAATGCGAACGAGCAAATTTTCCCGTGGCACAATTACATTATAACTCAATGTAAACACACAAACAGACATGAATCCCCCTTCTGAGTGAGATGCAGACAGGTGAAGTTACCTTTAAAACTTCTGCAGCTGTGTTCAACCTGCTGTGGAGATTCCCAAAATAACGTCACGCTGATGTTTACATTATCCAACCGGGGGCTCACCTGAAAATGTTGTCTCAAGCCTCCAAAAGTTCACAAGATGAGGGGTGTTTATGTTGCTAGCTTGTCTGTGACAGGAAATCATGGGTAAATAACAATGACATCCCGATTCAGCTGAAGAGCTCCTGGTCCTCCTGAGTCTCCAGGTGAGTGAGTCAAATTTTCAAACTAGTTTACTCTGCAATGGTGATACCTTTACTCCGGTGACGGCAGAATCTCAAAGCTAGCTAGCCTGGGACATGAACGCGCGTACTCGTGTCTTCCCCATTCACTTTGTATGGATTTGCGCCATCCGTTCGCATTTGGTGTGAACGCACCTTAAGAATTTTGTTTTGAGATGTTGTGGCTCAGGTTCAGTAGTGCTGGTGAGTCAAACAGCCAAAGAGAGCTTGTTTAGCTGAATTTACTCTGTTAACAGGCAGGTCACCTGTTGAGTGCACAGGTTAAATGAGACTTTAAGGACTCGTCATTTTGTCAGCTCTTGGATGGACACACACACACTGGCAGTTCTGCATCCAGTTATGGTGAGAACACCACAGAGATGGGAGAGCCAAGTTTGTACAGCAAACAGAACACACCTTAACCCTGATAAAGGCCACATGGACGGGACACTTCAACTACAACAGACTTTACTACAGTAAAATCTATTCCTATAGTACTCTACTTGTTTCCAACTTTTTTCTTTTTCAGTTTACTAACTAACTAACTAACTAACCTGCACTTATATAGCGCTTTTCTAGTCACAAAGACCACTCAAAGCGCTTTCATTAATACTAACCCTCTATTCTAAGGGCCTATAGGAAACAGATATCTAGGGACAATTTAGAACAGCCAATTAACCTAACATGCATGTTTTTGGCATGTGGGAGGAAACCGGAGAAATCCCGGAGTAAACCCACGCAACACGGGGAGAACATGCAAACTCCACACAGATCACTGTTGGTCGGGGGCTGGGATCGAACCCACGATCCCCACAATCCCCCGGCCAAGGGTAAACTGTGCTGCCGCAGTGCTAACCACTGAGCCACCGTGCAGTTTACCTGTTCTTATTATGACAGAAATTTTTACACAATCCTAATTTTACCAACACCGCTCTTACCAGACCGTTCCAGCACGCAGCCCGTTGGACACATAATTGGCCTTATCGATGTCCTTTGTAAACACAGCAGCTGCCAGGCCATATTTAGTGTCATTGGCTCTCGTCACCACCTCCTCCAACGATTTAAACTTTAAGATCTGCATGACTGGACCAAAGATCTGTAAACAACAGAGAAAAGAACAAGACCATCTGTGATGGAGAAGCACACTCCAACCTGATGAACTCACATGTCCTCCCACTTCACATCATTTGTGTTCTTGTGCATGTTGCATTATCCACAGATCCTACCTCCTCCTTGGCAATGGTCATGTTGTCCTGAACATCTCCAAACACAGTGGGTTGGATGAAGAATCCTCGATCAGCAGCCACTCCTCCTCCACACATCAGCTTGGCTCCTTCTCTCTTACCGCTGCTGATATAGCCAAGAATCTTGCTGAACTGCTCCTGATCTATCTGGAGAGGAAAAGTCAATGGAATCGAGTGTGTGTGTGTTTAGCACATACGTCGCTCATACAGCAGCACAGCGATACCTGAGGGCCCTGCTCAGTCTCTGGGTCAAAAGGATTTCCCACCACTCGCTTCTTTGCTCGCTCGACGCTCCTTTCCACAAACTCGTCATAGACATCAGCTTGGACATAAGTTCGAGAACCAGCACAGCAGCACTGGCCTTGGTTGAAGAACAAAGCAAAATGGGACTGCTCCACAGCATATTCCACTACAGCAGACAATGGGAGAGACCACCAACATCTGATTAAAATGTGTCACTGATAGGGATGCAAGTTATCGATTAATTCAGGAGTTGATAATTGATTCACCTTATCGATCAATTAACGATCAATTGATAAGCAGCATTTTTCCTGAGAATCTGAATTTCTGTCAGTACAATAAGGTCTAGCTTTAAGATTCAAAGATTTTATTTGTCAATACTTCTACACCACGTTCCAAATAATTATAAAAATGATATTTGTCTCTGATTTTCCTAAATCGTCAATGCAAATGACGGTCAGTATAATTTTTCAAGTCATCAACTGTTAGAGCATAACACGTGACGACCTAATAGTATTGAATGCAAAAGACGCAATAGACTTACACAATGGTCCCCTCCAGTATACAACTAGGACAATATCGGTCACTACAGAGGGTGACAATATGTATGGGTACATATTCATACTATGTAGGATAACTAAGCAGACGGTTATGCTGTTTATTCCATCTAGCTACAATGCTCCGCACTGTGTGTATATATATTTATTCCATCTAGCTACAATGCTCCGCACTGTGTGTTTATATATTTATATGTACATATGTATATTCGCTGCTCTTGTTTTTCTTGTCTTCTTGATTGTTGCTCTGAGTGTTGCTATCCCTGTGCTGTTGCAATCCTGGAATTTCCCCATTGTGGGACTAATAAAGGCTTATCTTATCTTATAATTCAGATTTTACTGAACAAACCTCCCAATGATAACTATTTTTTTGCAAAAATAAAAAACTCAAAATGCACTGGTCCAAAGTATTATGCACAACCGAGTTTCAAAACATTTTATTCGTTGTAAAGAACTGAAAATGGTCATTTGTTGAATCTGCAGCATTAGGAGGTCCTATTTACTGAAATCAAAAGCCATTTCAATCAAAAACATCTTAACAGGACAAGTTACATGTTAACATAGGACCAATTCTTTGATATAGCCTTCACAATTCTTGCATTCATTGAACATGTGAGTTTTTGGAGAGTTTCTGCTTGAATTTCTTTGCAAGATGTCAGAAGAGCCTCCCACAGCTGCTGTTTTGATGTGAACTGCCTCCCACCCTCATAGATCTTTTGCTTGAGGATGCTCCAAAGGTTCTCAATAGGGTTGAGGTCAGGGGAGGATGGGGGCCACACCATGAGTTTCTCTCCTTTTATGCCCATAGCAGCCAATGACACAGAGGTATTTTTTCAACATGAGGTGGTGCATTGTCATGCATGAAGATAATTTTGCTACAGAAGGCACGGTTCTTCTTTTTGTACCATGGAAGAAAGTGGTCAGTCAGAAACTCTAATATACTTTGCCGAGGTCATTTTCAAACCTTCAGGGACCCTAAAGGGGCCTACCAGGTCTCTCCCCATGATTTCATTGCAAAACATGACTCCGCCGCCTCCTTGCTGACATTGCAGCCTTGTTGGGACATGGTGGCCATCCATCAACCATCCACTACTCCATCCATCTGGACCATCCAGGGTTGCACGGCACTCATCAGTAAGCAAGACTGACTGAAAATTAGTCTTCATGTATTTCTGGGTCCACTGCAACCGTTTCTGCTTGTGGGCACTGGTTAGGGGTGGCTGAACAGGAGGTTTATGCACGTCTGCTAGCCTCTGAAGGATCCTACATCTTGAGGTTCGTGGAACTCCAGAGGCACCAGCAGCTTCAAATACCTGTTTGCTGCTTTGTAATGGCATTTCAGCAGCTGCTCTCTTAATCTGATGAATCTGTCTGGCAGAAACCTTCCTCATTATGCCTTTACGAACCCATCTGTGCTCTGAATCAGCCACAAATTTCTTCACTGAATGATGATCACACTTAAGTTTTCGTGAAATATCTGAAGTTTTCATACCTTGTCCAAGGCATTGCACTATTTGATGCTTTTCGGCAGCAGAGAGATCTTTTTTTCTTTCCCATATTGCTTGAAACCTGTGGCATGCTTAATAATGTGGAACATCCTTCTTAAGTAGTTTTCCTCTAATTGGGCTCACCTGGCAAACTAATTATGACAGGTGTCTGAGCTTGGTATCAGTGATCCACAGAGCCCTGAGACACAATACCATCCATGGGTTATTGAAAAACAAAAAACTGAGTGTTTATGACACAAAATCCTATCTGCATAATAGTTTGGAATACAGTGTATACATACAGGACATACAGGAGAACTGAAACACTGTTTCTCCCTCTCTCTTAGTGGTGTGTGCAATATATAAGAAGGAGGAATAAGAATGAAAAACAACAGTCTATGTACGGTAATGCTACCTATCGTGTAAATAACGATAAAAGATAAAACCCAGCAATCCTATATACAGAAAAGGTGGAGCAGCAATACCCATAGTAGTAAGTTCAGTGCGGTAGTGTAGGTGCAGACAGTGACAGATAAGACTGCACATAATCAATATTGCAATAACAGACCGCAGCAGACATGGCATTTGTGCAAACGGCTGCAGTAAAGTGCAGAGACATACAACAGCAAGTGTATTACTGTTGGTGTCCCAGTCTTTCTGTGCCAACAGCTGAGGTAGCTATTGTGTGGGTGATTGTGTTACAGTCCAGGGGTGTGTGTGTGTGGAGGGAGGGGTGAGTGGGCAGAGTTCAGGGTCCTGATGGCCTTATGAACAAACTGAACTGAATTCCTTTGCTGTTATTATATACAATTACACAATGAAATTAGTCAGCTTTGTAAATGGACTGCACAATTACCAATTTAAAAACATACTCAATCTGATTAAAAAAACAATGTATATAAATATAGAAATAAATAAAACATGATATGACTAAGAGTAAATAAATAAATAAGACAGAATAAGGACTTAATATGGCACATTCTACAGTATGCCAGTTCTTCCATAATTAATTGCGGGAGATTATATGATGTGGTGTGAGGGAGGGGAAATTCAAAATTATTATTTAGTTCACATATGGCTGTATAATAAAAAGTATCCCTCAATCTGAAAGTGCGGCATTTCAAGGCCCCGTAGCGCCTTCCAGAAGGCAGTACGACAAAGAGATGATGGAATGGATGGATGGATGACTGCTGTCTCCAATGATCCTGTGGACACTGCTGTAACCGCTGAACCTGTAGATGTTTTCCAAGGAGGGCAGGGGAGCCAGTGTTGTGGAGCGGGCCCGTACGCTCCGGTACCTTCTCCCTGAGGGCAGGGGGCTGAAGAGGGAGTGTGAGGAGTGGGAGGTGTTGCCTGCAATGTTGGTGGCTCTGCGGGTGAGGGAGATGTCCGGGGGAAGGGGGGGGGCAGAGGGGCACCGATGATTTTGCTGGCTGCTTTCACTGCATTGTAGTGTCTTCCGACAGGAGGCGGTGCAACTTCCATACCACATCTTGATGCAGCTGGTGAGGATGCTTTCAATGGTGCCCTGGTAGAATGAGCACATGATGGGGGGTGGGACTCGTGCTCTCCTCAGTTTGTGGAGGAAATGGAGGAGAGTTTGAGCCTTCTTGGCCAGTGATGTGGTGTTGTTGGACCAGGACAGGTCCTCAGAGATGTGCACCCCCAGGAACTTGATGCTGCTCACCCTCTCCACAGCTGCACCATCGATGATCACAACTTTTTAACATATAAAAAGTTGCTGTTTTTTCATATCTTGAATAAAACATGAACATTATATTCCTCAATGATTTATTGTACCGTTTGCATTTTTTTTTTTTAACAAAAAACAATGGCATTTTTTGTAGTTTAACAAATTTTGTACTGTATAGTGTGTACTATGTGCTGGTACATCGCAGTAAATTACAAATGCCATGATTTTTTATTTTTTAAAAACTATTACCAGTATCATAAAATGTATTTTTTTTTTTTAGTTATATTAAACTTCCACGTTCTAATTTACCGAGATGCAGTGGTAGATTGTTTTAACAGGAAAATAAATTGTGAGCTACTTCATCTGTTGCATATTAAAAATGATCACAATACCCCGGCAATCCAGGCAAACCCAGATCGACGTGGGCTCCTCTGTTTGTTACCTCAGTGGCAACTTGAGTCGGGTCTGCTTTCCCATCTAGCAGGGACGGGTTTTTGTGCTCGTGCAGCCTGCTGCAGTCCATTTCTCTGTCCTGTTGATTTGACGGATGGACATTGGAACTTGTGGCTCTCCAATATAACCCAGAAGGGCGAGTTTTTTCGCTCTGCTGAGCATGCAAGTACTCTGGGGGCTTAGCATCGTCTTCTGCTTTTTTGGTTGAAATGTGGCAGTTGGTGATCGCATGCACCCCTGCCTGGATGGCAAAGCCACTACATTTCATAGAATAAGCTCCCATTGAAAAGGACTGCTGAGTTATCAATTAATTGACAACTAATTTAATTTAGTCGACTAAATTCTTATTGACAATCAAAAGTCAATTAATGATTAACATCCCTAGTCACTGACTAACCTACATACATGTCACAGAGTACAAAAGAAAAACACAGAAAATCTATTCTAAATTGGCCATAGATGTGACTGAGATGGAATGTTGTTTCCTGTAAAGTTTTCTTCTTCTCCCTTCGGCTATTTCCTGGTGATGTCTCCACAGTGGATCATCTGCCTCCATCTCATCCTATCCCCCACATCTTCCTCTGTAACACCAACCCTCTCCAGGTCCTCCTTCCATGAATCTTCTGCGGTTTTCATCTTTTCCTCCCGTCTGGCAGCTCCATCTTCAACATCCTTTGTCCAATATATCCACTATCCCTCCTCTGCACATGTCCAAACCATCTCAGCCTTGTCTCTCTTACTTAGTCTCCACACTACTCAACCTGAGCTGTCCCTCTGATATACCCATTTCTAATCCTGAAAGTTGCCCCCAATGAGAATCTCAGCATCTTCAACTCTGCCATCTCCAGCTCCGCCTCCTGTCTTTTTATCAGTCCAACCCTCCATACATTATAGCACGTCTCTTAGCAATACTCTTGCTGCTGCCCTTCAGTCACAAATCACCCCTGACACTCGTCTCCACCCACACCACCCTGCCTGCAGTCTCTTCTTCACCTCTCGTGCATTTTCCATCGCTTTGGATGGTTGACCCCAGGTATTTAAACCCATCTACCTTCACTACCTCTGCTCCTTCCATCTTCACCATTGCACACGCCTCCCTCTCATTTACACTCACGTATTCTGTCTTGCTTCTACTGACGTTCATTCTTCTTCTCTCCAGAGCATACCACCACCTCTCCAGATTCTCTTCCATCTGCTCCCTACTCTCACTACAGCTCACAATGTCATCCGCTAACATCATGGTCCAAAGAGACTCCTGTGTGACCTCATCTGTCAGCCTGTCCATCACCATGGCAAACAAGAAGGGGCTAAGAGCAGATCCCTGATGTAATTCCACCCCCACCTTGAATCCAGCCGTCACTCCTACAGCGCACACCACCACGGTCTCGCTGTCTTCATACATGTCCTGCACCACCCTCACATACTACTCTGCCACTCCTGACTTTTTCATGGAGTACCACACTTCCTCTCTTGGCACCCTATCATATGCTTTCTCTAGCTCCACAAAGACATGGCGCAACTCCTTCTGACCTTCTCTATATTACTCCATCAACACTCTTAGAGCAAACATTGCATCTGTAGTACTCTTTCTTGGCATGCAGCTGTACTGCTGCTCACTGATTGTCACCTCTCCTCTTAACCTGGCTTCAACAACTCCTTCCCATATTTTCATAGCGTGACTGATCAACTTTATGCCTCTGTAGTTACTACAGCTTTGAGCATCACCCTTGTTCTTAAAAACTAGTACCAAAACACTTCTTCTCCACTCCTCAGGCATCTTCTCACTCTCCAAGATTGTGTTAAACAATCTGGTTAAAAAGTCAACTGCCATCTCTCTTAAACATCTCCATACCTCCACAAGTACTCGTATGTCATCTGGACCAACCGCCTTTCCATTTTTCATCCTCTTCAAAGCTGCCCTCACTTATGCCTTGCTAATTCTTGGGACTTCCTTGTTCACCATCTTTCCTTGATCCATCATCCTCTCTCTCTCATTTTCTTTATTCATTAGCTCCTCAAAGTACTCCTTCCACCTTATCAACACACTTTTGTACAGGTGCTTCTCAATAAATTAGAATATCGTTGAAAAGCTAATTTATTTCAGTATCACAAATCAAAAAGTGAAACTCATACAGATTTGTTTCACACAACGTGATATATTTCAATTGTTTGTTTCTTTCAATTTTGATGATTATGGCTTACACCTAATGAAAAACCAAAAGTTAGCTTCTCAGAAAATTAAAATATTATATAAGATCCAAAATAAAAAAAAGAAGTATTTTCAATCAAAATGTTTGCTGACTTAAAAGTATGTCTATGTACACACTCAATACTTGGTTGGGGCTCCTTTTGCATGAATTACTGCATCAGTGCAGCATGACATGGAGGTGATCAGCCTGTGGCACTGCTGAGGTGTTGTGAAAGCCCAGGTTTTGGTACTTTTGGCAGTGTGGCCAGATGCCAAGTTCTGTTGGAAAATGAAACCAGCATCTCCATACAGCTTGTCAGTAGAAGGAAACATGAAGTGCTCTAAAATTCCCTGGTAGATGGCCTAGTTGACTTTGGACTTGAAGAAACACAGTGGACCAACACCAGCAGATGACCTCTTCAGATCAAAGTAAATTTTGCATTTCATTTGGAAATCAAGGTCCCAGAGTTTGGAGGAAGAGTGGAGAGGCACAGAATCCAAGTTGCCTGAAGTCCAGTGTGACGTTTCCACATTCAGTGGTGATTTGAGGAGCCATTGCTGGTGTTGGTCCACTGTGTTTTGTCAAGTCCAAAGTCAGCACAGCTACAGTATCTACCAAGAAATTTTAGAGCAATTCATGCTTCCCTCTGCTGACAAGCTTTATGGGGATTCTGATTTCATTTTCCAGCAGAACTTGGCACCTGCCCACACTGCCAAAAGTACCAAAACCTGGTTTAATGACCATGGTATCACTGTGCTTGATTGGCCAGCAAACTCTCCTGACCTAAACCCCATAGAGAATCTATGGAGTATTGTCAAGAGGAAGATGAGAGACACCAGACCCAACAATGCAGACGAGCTGAAGGCCGCTATCAAAGCAACCTGGGCTTCATAACACCTCAGCAGTGCCACAGACTGAATTCATGCCATGCTGCATTTATGTAGTAATTCATGCAAAAGCAGTGTGTAAATGGACATACTTTTCAGTTTAACTCATGTTACATAACTGAATAAAATGCATTTGAAGCACCAATGGGAAACACAAATGCATTTTTTTTTCTTTAAAATTTGCAGCTTGTCTCTTTTTCTCATTATTTTACTACATTTATTTGTAAATGTAAAACTTTTCTGGTAAATTAGCTTTTTGCATCTTAAATTTGCAACTTTTATATATTTGCCACTGTAAATTTGAAACTTTTTCTTGTAAATGTGCCACTTTTTCTCATAAATCTGCTACTTTTGCATCATAAAACTGCAATTTTTTCTTGTAAATTTGTAACATTTTTCTTAATAAAATCAAGGTTTTTTTTGGTAAATTTACATATTTTTTCCTCAAATTCATAACTTGCTGGTAAATCTGCAGCTTTTCCCCCCAAAAGTGTACATTTTCTTTCTCATAAATTTGTGACTCACTTCAATAATACTTGTATTGTCCCCTCAATATTTACTCTGGAGAAAACATTCTCGTTTATTGTCCCTCCCAACAGGGAAATGAAATATCCACCCGCGCACAGGGATGGCACTGCTCCGAACCTCGGGGCCACTGGAAAAAACAAATGGGGACCCCTGGCAAAACATTTGAGTACCCCTGCTTTAAGTGTTTGTGTCGGTGTCCGTCTGCCACTCCCCTCAGTGAAGTTGTAAACCTAAGGGAACCACTTAACACCCTAGCTACCCACCACCTCCTCACTGCCTCTGTTCCTTCATGTACAAGCCCATTACTCGCTCTCTTCTGGGAACAAGCTCTACCACTTCATCCAACTTACTCCACACTTCCTCTCTTTTTTAGCCGACATCCGACTTGTGAGGCATACACGCTGATGTTTCCTGCAAACCGATAAAGCACATACGTATACGTACGGTCAGCATCAGACAGGATAATATTGGGACTCTTTCCACCCAACTCCAGAGTGACTTTCTTCAGATTACTACTGCCTGATGCCTGCTGGATGAGATGACCCACCTGACAGATAACACAGAAAGAAAGAGAGGTGACCCCTTCATTTCAAGTGATATTTCAGTTAGTGCAACTTGTGCTTTATTCAAAAGCTTCTTAACAGAAATGCCATTCTGAAATCAATTGTTATACATAGTGTAAATGAGTTTGTTTCTTTCGTGATTCAGATCGTGAAGTCTGTCTGAAAGCAGCCCAGTATGAATGAAAAGAAAAGTGGGTCTATTCAGATGTGACCTGTAATGATTGACTAATGATGATTTAGTGAATAAACATTCAATGAACAATTAATTGAAAGTCTTAAATCTGCCAACAGCCTGTTCATGTTATCTGATAAATCTGTTGAGATAAAAAAAATAAAAAGTGTACAATCAGCTGGTTGCACAAGTGTACACACCCATAACCTAATACTTTGTCGAAGCATGTTGAACATGACCTTTTCCCTACTCTTTGGAAACGTGCCAACATGTTGCCATCATGAAATTCAAGGTGACTTAATATTTTACATGCAATAGTAAAATGTCCAACTATATTCCTCGTTTTAATGGCACAGGGAAATGTCCTACCAGCAATAACTCAAGGCAACAATGCAGCAACAGGTCCTACCGCAGTTGATCCAGTAAAGGCCACTTTGTCAACATCCATATGATGTGCTATGGCAGCACCAGCTGTTGGTCCCATCCCGGGCAAGATATTCACAACACCTTCAGGAAAACCCACCTAAAAACAGAACCACATCAACAAATCACACCGACAGCTACACAAGTAGCAGTGAAGGAGCCATTTTATGAAATATGTTGATGACACAAGGGCCAGAGTCGGACCAAAGTGATGTTTTTAGTGATTTTTACATAGTGGAGTGTTAGAACATCCTAAATGAGTCTAAAACAAAATAATTATAGATTTTAATTGTAATTCAGGCAAAGACGAATGCTTACAAATAGCTACATTGCAGAAAAAAAAAAATCTGTTTTTGATGACTAGCCAAAGTGTGACGTAAATACAGATATTTTTGTGAGGTTCACCAAGGAATCTACCACCTTTGGGAACTGGATTCTTACTCTGTCAGTCAAGTGATTTTTGAGGTGCGTTCAGACCAAACCCAAAGTGAACATTAGCATCGCTCTACTTGCATGAGTACAGCCATCAGAGTTGAGATCAACAAGCAAAAATTTGCCCTGCAGAGGGGCAGGGTCACCTGCTTAATTTCTGCAGCTGCTTTGTACCTGCTGTTGAAATAAAATAAATAAATAAATAAATAAAATGACATGTCATGTTCACAGCATTATCCAGCTGGGCACAACAATCGGGAAAATGTCACTGTCTCCTCCAGAAACTTCATCTTGATGTTGGCCATTTTCAGCACTTCACAAGCAGACCGGTGCTCACTTTCATGACCTGCTAGCTCTCGTTAGTAGATTGGCAGAAGCCTAGCAGGATATCACAAGTGGATACCAACTACAGACTCACCGTCTCTGCCACGACGCTCCAGTCCATCGGTCTCTGCTGAGTGGCTGTCTCATTTTTTATTAAACAGTTTATTCTCCATTAGTGATATCCCCTTCCAGTGGCGGCGGAACTGCAACGCTGACTGGTGGTCGCGACTAAACAACCAAATTTTTGAACAAAAAAGCTGAACAAAATTCACTCCCTCTGACACGAATTTTCATGCATTTGCATCGCCCAGAGCGAATCTGTGTGTGTTTGTGTCTTTCCACTGACATATACTCAATCGCACCATCAAAACATTTTGCTTCATGTTTGGTCTGAATGCACCATTAGTCATTTTTATCAGTCATTGAGAACCTTTTAACCTTTTCCTTTATCTTCTGGTTTCCCAACTTAACACTGAAAGATAAAATACCTTGAACAGTATTGTTAAGATCTGTTCACTGCAGAAAAACAATGACGTATCCTTCTGCAACTGACAAAGCTTCAAGAAAGGAACTGGTACTGTAATTTTAACTGGTTACATTCTTGCTGATTACTTTTCATTTTTTTGAGTAACCATTACTCAAAATTGTTTGCCATCTGTGCAATTTGATTAATACATGTTTTGTAATTGCATTCACATGTAAAGTGAATTCACAAAGATTATAATGACACATCAGAAGTTACACTTCAGCTTTTTCCTTTACAAAAATCTTAAGTTCTAGTTATTCAGAAATATGAGAAATAGTTACAAGAAGATGCGTAAAAGAAAACTGCTCCCTTAAACATGAAATGACACACTGTTTTTGTTCACTTTTTGGTTTTGGTGCAATATAGTGTGCTGTGCATTACAGTTTGTATAGAAGTACTGTATTTACGAGGGGGGGCTGAAAAGTTCATAGTGGTCAAATTTGACCAAATGTGGTTTATTTTTCAACTGCAGGGATCCAAGCACTGCAACACCAATGGAAGAAGTGTGTGGATCGTAAGGGGAGACCATGTTGAAAAATAAACCACATTTGGTCAAATTTGACCACTGAATTTTTCAGCCCCCCCCCCCCCCGCCCCTCGTATTTAGGTTAATCAAATAACTTATAAAGAGCACAAAACTGAAAAGGTGGCCTCAATATTAAGATGCATTACATTTTTTAATTATCAGAATTTCTTCAGTAAGATGAAATAATGGGGGGGTTACCTCTTTAATCAGGTTGGCTACATAGAGTGCAGTGAGTGGCGTCTGCTCTGCAACCTTCATCACCACGGTGTTACCAGTGGCAAGAGCAGGACCAAGTTTCCAGGCCTGCATCAACAGAGGGAAGTTCCACTGCAGGACAGAAGAGAGGAGTGAAGATATGTTACACCTGTGTGGATTTGCTCAGTTTTTGCTTATGTGGCAGGGAGAAAAATGTATGTGCAATTTTGGTTTATTTATATAATCTATATACTGGACTTCCTAAACCTATAGTTAATTGTAAAGCTACTTTAAATGTCTTTCACACATTTTTGTTTTACATTTTTGTATAGATTTTATTATAAATTTGAATAAGTAATGCTCTATACTATGCTGTATATTGTCACAATGGTTAGCACACTTGCTTCACTGGGGGAGCTCTGGGGAGTTTGCAGGTTCTCTCTGATCCTGTGCACGTTTACTCTGGGAACTGCAGTTTTCCCTGGACACTGCAGTTTTCCCAGAGCAAACACGCATTTTAGGTTAACTGGGATTCCAAACAGACTTTTTTGACAGCTCAATTTGCAATTACAGCTCTTTGCCTGGCAGAGGCCTGCTATTCTTCTTCTTTTTCAATTCCTAATTTCTGTTAAAGGAGCTTTATTGTGACCATTAAGTTTTTTTTCCTGTTTTTTTGAGACCCATTAACAGTGCTAGGTGAGATGTACAGTATTTACTAGGACTGATCGCTTAACTGAAAAGAACCAAAAACCAACATTCAGGGTGCACACCCGACCCAATCTTGTTCATGTTGATTTGCTCGGTCTTCCCCTCTTCTTGTTGTGTGTGTGTGTGTGTGTGTGTGGAGAGAGCTTTTCATGTACTTTCCCTTTAAGACGTTTCACAAAGTTACGTGCATGGGCACGTACCTCCATACCCTGGAAGCACCACATGTAGAGCTGTTCAAAAGCAGCAGAAAAAAGTGGAGACAGCTTGTAATGACAGAAATGTGGTCTCCAGCCACATAGTATGTGATGACCGACTCTATTTCATCTGAAGATGCCAAGAAAAAGTGAGCCAAGTGCACATAAACTAACACATACTGTAGGTGCCTGAAATTAAGTTGCTATTAGCCTCTGACGGCTATCCGTGCCATGTCAACCTTTTTTTTCCCTGCTGGTATGGCTGACCATAATGGACAAGCCAAGGTTGCCATTGCGATTCATGTGACCCACACGGTATGTAAACACACTGATTTCTGCTAGTGATATGACACTGCATTATTGTGTAATACTGCTTAATTACAAGTCTTGTCAGTGAACTATAATGGAGAATAAAGGAGGGGAAAAGGGGGGGGGGAGAAAACCGACCTGAAAGGGTCAATAAACCGTGATGCTGATTTAAGGTCAAATTGCCCAGCTCTCATATTTACAGTGCTACAGTATCTCACAAAAGTGAGTACACCCCTCACATTTTTGTAAATATTATATATTTTCATGGGACAACACTGAAATTATGACATGTTGATATTGTAGCGAACTCAATATGAGCACCCTACTTGGCTTGCCAAGTGGGTTGACCCTATTGGCGACACAGGTAGAGTGCGGGACTCCGGAGCGGGAGGCATGAGTTCGAACCTCCCGGTGGGACGTTGTCAGTTGGCGTGCACGTTACACTGGTGTCAGAAGTGGGATCTCCTGTCCAAAGCAGTAATGGGGCGCTGACATCGGGACGATGTCGAGAACCAGAGGGGAGTAGTGTAGCGAACTCAATATGAGCACCCTACTTGGCTTGCCAAGTGGGTTGACCCTATTGGCGACACAGGTAGGGTGCGGGACTCCGGAGCGGGAGGCGTGAGTTCAAATCTCCCGGTGGGACGTCGCCATGTCAAGCAGCACGTTACACTGGTGTCAGAAGTGGGATCTCCTGTCCAAAGCAGTAATGGGGCGCTGACATCGGGACGATGTCGAGAACCAGAGGGGAGTAGTGTAGCGAACTCAATATGAGCACCCTACTTGGCTTGCCAAGTGGGTTGACCCTATTGGCGACACAGGTAGGGTGCGGGACTCCGGAGCGGGAGGCGTGAGTTCGAATCTCCCGGTGGGACGTCGCCATGTCGAGCAGCACGTTACAATATAATGTAAAGTAGTCAGTGTACAGCTTGTATAACAGTGTAAATTAGCTGTCCCCTCAAAATAACTCAACTCACAGCCATTAATGTCTAAACTGCTGGCAACAAAAGTGAGTACACCCCTAGTGAAAATGTCCAAATTATGTCCAAAATGACAATATTTTGTGTGGCCACCACTATTTTCCAGCACTGTCTTAACTTTCTTGGGCATGGAGTTCACTAGAGCTTCACAGGTTGCCACTGGAATCCTCTTCCACTCCTCCATGACGACATCACGGAGCTGGTTGATGTTAGAGACCTTACACTCCTCCACCTTCCGTTTGAGGATGCCCCACAGATGCTCAATAGAGTTTAGGTTTGGAGACATGCTTGGCCAGTCCATCACCTTTACCCTCAGTTTCTTTAGCAAGGCAGTGGTCATCTTGGAGGTGTGTTTGGGGTCATTATCATGTTGGAATAGTGCCCTGCGGCCCAGTTTCCAAAGGGAGGGGATCATGCTCTGTTGAGTATGTTACAGTACATGGTTCCCTCAATGAACTGTAACTCCCCAGTGCTGGCAGCATTCACGCAGCCCCAAACCATGACACTTACACCACCATGCTTGACTGTAGGCAAGACACACTTGTCTTTGTACTCCTCATCTGGTTGCCGCCACACACGCTTGACACCATCTGAAACAAATAAGTTTATGTTGGCCTCATCAGACCACAGGACATGGTTCCAGTAATCCATGTCATTAGTCTGTTTGTCTTCAGCAAACTGTTTGCGGGCTTTCTTGTGCATCATCTTTAAAAGGGGCTTCCTTCTGAGACGACAGCCATGCAGACCAATTTGATGCAGTGTGCGGCATCTGAGCACTGACAGGCTGACCCCCCACCCCTTCAACCTCTGCAGCAATGCTGGCAGCACTCATACATCTATTTTCAAAAGACAACCTCTGGATATGACGCTGAGCACATGCACTCAACTTCTTTGGCCGACCATGGCGAGGCCTGTTCTGAGTGGAACCTGTCCTGTTAAACCACTGTATGGTCTTGGCCACTGTGCTGCAGCTCAGTTTCAGGGTGTTGGCAATCTTCTTATAGCCTAGGCCATCTTTATGTAGAGCAACAATTCTTTATTTCAGATCCTCAGAGAGTTCTTTGCCATCAGGTGCCATGTTGAGCTTCCAGTGACCAGTATGAGAGAGTGTGAGAGCGATAACAAGAAATTTAACACATCTGTTCCCCATTCACACCTGAGACCTTGTAACACTAACGAGTCACATGACACCGGGGAGGGAAAATGGCTAATTGGGCACAATTTGGACATTTTCACTGAGAGGAGTACTCACTTTTGTTGCCAGCGGTTTAGACATTAATGGCTGTGTGTTGAGTTATTTTGAGGGGACAGCAAATTTACACTGTTATACAAGCTGTACACTGACTACTTTACATTGTATCAAAGTGTCATATCTTCAGTGCTGTCCCATGAAAAGACATAATAAAATATTTACAAAAATGTGAGGGGTGTACTCACTTTTGTGAGATATTGTATGTTTAAAGTGACAGATCAACATACAGCATTTACAATATTTGTGTGTCCGTGTGTGTGTGTCAGTGCACGTGTGGACAAGTGTAGAGAGTGGGTTTTTACATATACTGTATATACAGGGACCAGTTAATTGAATAATGAGAAATATCTTGAGTATGGGTTAGTTGGGTCCATCATCATGGGTAATGCAGATAAGGGGTTTTTATTAAATGAAGAAGAATGTCATCTACATTTAAACTAATTTGTGATGTATTGATTTTGTTTGAATACCAGTAATGTCTGCATTTTGACCAATAGCTGTGGCAGAAGAATCAATGAATATGGCTCAAAGCTTCAATCACATTCCATTGAAGGCTGGAGACATACAGATGGGCCATGCTATCCACCTCCATTGCTCAAACGGCTGCCCAGAGCTGTGATCAGAAGGTCGTCATCGTTTCTCGTGGTGGCAATTCCTGAACCAAAGAGTGGATGACAGAGGTGATGAGGGCCGTCAGACTGAAGGAGTCCTACTAAACTTGGTAAGCTAGTGGGATTCTTGAAGCAGTTGAGGTGTAATGGCAGGCCAAGCCGAGTATGGACTGGGTCGTGGGTGAATCAAACACTTGGGTGTGGGTTTAGTGAGGCATGGGATAAGACTTTCGGTCATCATCATTCAATTAGCTGCTTAAGGCTTTATTGCGTTCTTTAACCTGGCTGTTTTCAATGCCTTTTTGTCTTTTAGCTGGTTTTGCTAAAACTAATGACCTGATTTCAGTTAAATTTGTCACAAAGGCAAAGCTTGGACCATGGAAGACCACATATTTTGGAATTGATCAGAGGGAATTTGGAATTGATCAAGAGGCTGAGCCAGGAAAGCTCAGTTATTTTAATTATTCCCCTCCTTGAATCACCCTTTCGTCATGGTGGCAAGGTTTGCATGCACAAGATTTACCTAGCCCTTGTATTATGTTGAAAAAAAATTACATTGATTATATTGTGGGTCATTTTGACCCGTACCATGTAATCCACTCAAAACAGTCAAAAAACAGGTTAAACCAAAAACAGCTTTATTTTAGATTATATAAACATTTATAAAAGAGAAATAATACATTTTTAATTTCAACACTATATTTAAGAACTATTTTGTTCAAGTTTTTCTCTCTGCATTTTTTTTACCATTTAACTTGCCCCTTTTTCTCACATTTTCAATGTTCAACATTTTCAATGCTCTCCACGTGATGGACAGAATGTAACTGTGTGCTTTCTGCAGATGTAATTCTTGCATTTCGCACAAGAGGTACTTGTTTTACTGTCCTCTCGGGAGGGACAGACCTGGCATCTTTTCTGTTTCTTTACACCTGTGTCCACTGCAGATTGATTGGATGACCTGACCTTGACCTTTTTCAATGACAGCTGCAGCTGCTGGGGATCGAGCTGGCCTGGCTCACCTCTGGATCTTGGGAGTGACAAGTGCTGTGCCGATTTCTTCCAGGAAAAGCCGATGTCGGTACAATTTGCCGGCATTCCATTGCTGGTTGATTTCAGTCCATAGGACATAGGCATTGTAAGCAGACACATCGACAATGTTGTAGAAAATCACCAAGGGCCAAAGGGCAGTCTTGCGCTGGCAGCTGTATGTTGCTGTGACTTTGTCCAGATTGTCAACTCCTCCTTTGGTGGAGTTGTAGTCCAGGATCATTTGTGGCTTCATGTCTTCTCTTGTGCTCAGGGATGCATCTGTGTGCATTGTACTCATTACAAGAACATTCTTGTTTCTCTTTGGGCAGTATGAAATAACTGCTGCTTTCTCAGTGAAAACAAATATTGAGGAATACAGAGGTCTGCCCTGCATCTTCAGAATTTCACTGGGAAGTTCTGGCTTATTTCTTCTGACTGTTCCCAACATAGTCAGCTTTCTCTTCTGAAGTTCATCTCCAAGGCGGTGGGATGTAAAGAAGTTGTCACATGATGTTATGACCTTGAAACCCTTCACTCATCTCCAGCACCACACGCATCCCCTGATTCTTCTCAGATGCTCCTCCAGGTAGCTTTCCAGTATACACTTGCATATTCCATGCATAGCTAGATTTTGCATCACAGACTACCCACATTTTGATGCCATACTTGGCAGGCTTGTTGGGCATGTACTGTCTGAAAGGACAGCGCCCCCTGAATGGTACAAGGCACTCATCTACAGTAACATGAGGACCAGGATTGAACAACAAAGGTAGAATTTCAACCCATTTATCCCATACATCTCTAAACGCAGCTAGTTTGTCTCTTTCACGTCGACCAGCTCTGATGTCACGGTTGTCAAATCGGATCACACGAGATATCATGTAAAATGTCTCCAGAGACATTGTTGCTCGAAAGACTAGCCTTCCATACTCTTCATCCCATAGACTTGCAGTTGCTTCTCCCTTTGACCTGTACACTCCAGCTAATACCAGAATTCCAATGTAAGCATGTAAGTCAGTCTGATCCAGTGGCTTCCATTTCTCCTGAAATACACGCCTCCCCTCCAAGTTGGTCATTTCCAGTATAATCTTCCCTATTGGTGGGGATATGAAGAGCTGAAACGCTGATTGAATATCATCAACTTGTGTGACAGCAAATCTTGTAGCACCGGGAGTCATTTTGATGACATTGGAAGATGACAGTCTACCTCGGCTTTGGTGTGGTGATGTTGACCATTTTATATTACCATTTTTAGATGCCCATGTCCCCTCTGTGGATGATTGCTGCATTCCTTGGCTTTCATCCGATGGAGACACAAGGGCAGGCTCGTCCTCTGAATCCTCCTCATCGTCGGAAAATTAACAATTTGGATCATCAATTACATTGTCCTCGGTCTCTGAAATCTCTTCCTCTGCGTCACTATCCCAGTTCAAAATATGTGATGAAGCTTCTTCAGCTGTAAACCTTCTGGAGCTCATTTTTGGTGTGTTTGTCAAAGAGATGGCATGAGAAAAGTGATAAGGACAAGGGAGAGAAAGTTCCTCCTCGACACACACCTGAGTCTCTGGCAGTCAAAATACAATTAACTGGGCAGTCAAAATAAAGTACATCAAAGGGGCATGTTTATTTTGGATCTGTACAGCTACTTACCCACATAAAAGTGTCCGGGTCAAAATGACCCACATCATCTTTGTAATGTATACAAACTGCACATACATTCCACTACACATCAAAGTGTCCAGATTTTACACACCAGTTTATGACCCTAGATGAGGAAAAGTCACAAAATTTCATGAAGAAAAAGAAAGGATAACCTGTAATTTGGTCAACACAAAAACCGAAATGGGTCAAATTGACCCTTAACATAATACAAGGGCTAGAGAACCTTAAGGCTCTGTCTGAGGGGTCCTGCACAAGACAACATTTTTACCTCAAACCATGGAAGTTTGTCTCCAGTTTAGCTGTCCATGCATACTACGCCGGGTATTTGGAGGTGTCAAAGTGTAGAGATTTGAAACCAGCCTCCAGAGTGGAGAGGTTTTCCTAGCATTGTTTAAGTGTGTCCGTATCTACGGAAATAAAGAGCTATGGCCCCAGTTTATAACAGATTTCAGCCAATCCACACACCAAGGAGCATTTATTTCTCACAGAGAAATACAAATATGGAACTTGTATTTCTCAGAAATACAAGCTTCATGATTAAACTAAGCCTGATGGGTTTACAGTTAGGATCAGGTTAAAAATGGGCTCTTAACGGTATCTGTAAAACTGCTTTTTTTACACAGTAGATACAGCCTTATATAGAAAAATAATACTCAAAATTAAAACCAAAGAGGATGCCTACTTTTGCTGAATGATGAACAAATCACCGTGGAGCTGCCAATGTTTCAATTGAGACGTGGCTGCAGCCCGACAGCTCATCAGATCACAATTTTTTTCTTACTTGTAACGCTTTTGTAGAAGTTATGACTGAAGATTCTTTATCAAATATTCAAACCAGCTGTTACGTTTCAGATACAATATATTGTATATAAATGTCATTTATCAAGTGTTTGATGTGCTGTTATCCGCAGGGCTTTTATTGTGAAAGCGAGCAGAAGGTGGGGAAGCGGATATGTTTTTTTCTGGGAATTCTCATGTCACTTGTGTGGTCGGCAATAAAGGTGCAAGCAGACATAACGAGTGTGTTGTTCTTATCGTCTTTCACCAGCTGTCGGTAAGTCTGATTTTTTTTATTGCCTGCAATTAAATAGGTTATTTATTTAACTCAACTTGTATAGCACCTAATCACAACAAATGTCATCTCAATGTGCTATTTAGTTATTTATTACTCCCTCATTCTTTCATCTTAAAGAAAATGAATATAAATATTTATTGCAGATGGAATCTGGCATTAGAGTAACAATCCAAAGTCCCTAGTAAATTTTCTACTCGTCATCCATTAGTTCCAACAGCAGTTTTCACACTGCCGGTGGATCCGTGTGCACGCGTGGTTGTTTCTGTGAAGTGTCGTGTGCACGCAAATGTTTCTCTCCAGGTCTTAATGAAAACTTTGTCGTGTGCACCAGGCCTGAATGTTGTAGAGCTGTCTTGCTTGACATGCCCCTGCAAAACTGAGCGGAGGTCAGGGATGCCGAGTCTGCCCTGGCACACTAGGTTGGTGGTATGGCTGAGCAATTAACAGAAAAATAATTGAAATTGACATTCAGAACTTCTATCGATGCATGTGCAATTTTGTTCAGGCTGGTTAGTTTTTAGTGTTTTTCCTTTCTTTCTATCAATATTTGGCTCAATGTGTATGCTCATGTACTATCCACTTCTGTATATGAATGCTAAATATAAACTGCATTCAATTCAGCATAATAACATATTTGTGCCAATTAATTAATAAACAATCAGCTGGTATTCATGCAAGTCTCTCCGGTCTCTCAGTGGAACGACATCAAAGCTTGGAGAATTTTATTGTAGTCTACAGCTGCAGCGGTGTCCGTTTAATAATAATGAACATTCATAATTCATTTCAATAATACTGTCTGCACCTCCTTGTGTATTTGTAATTATATTTGGTGGTGGTGGTGGGGGTTTCTAAAGCTGAAACTGACAAAATATTTAACTAATCATGATGTTGATGTGAGGTCACAACAGCCAGTTACAACTAGTGGCCCTACTTTTCAAGAAGAGGGACAGCTAAGTTAATAAGTATCACATGTTAGCACATACACTGTACTTACTGGTATGATCTGTCCACAGACTCCAATGGGTTCATGTCTGGTGTAGCAGAAATAATCTCCATCTATGGGGATTGTTTTTCCCTCCCATTTGTCAGCCCAGCCTGCATAGTACCTAAACACACGTGTGTTTAGACATGTCAATATAGTCGCTTGTTATAGTTGCACTATTCAATGTTGTATGTTTGTTACCGGAGACATTTCACCACAGTAGGCAGATCCACCAAATAGGAAATAACATATGGCTTCCCATTGTCAAGGGTCTCCAGTTCCTATGGGGACAAAACAATACTTTTAGTTACTGATCTAGCAGGGTAAAACAATGCACTGTATATGAAGAATTGTGTGATACTATATACTTTCAGTGTTCTACACTTCATAGATTCCCTTAGGTAACCAACAAATACTTAAAGTCATTCTCCCACATTCATATGAGCACTGCATGCATTTACAATCAGTCATTCATCCAACAGTGACTTAGTAAAGGCAGTCCTTGTGATATTTATTCATCACTGACAGCAAGGTAGCCAGCATCCCTCTCGATCGCATCAGCCAGCTTGCTGAGTAGCAGTCCCCTGTGAGATGCATCCATCCGTCGCCATGGTGACCCCAGCTTGAAGGCATTACTTGCTGCTGCCACTGCCCTGTCTACATCTGCCTGCAAATAAAATGCCAAAAAAACAAAAAAAAAATCAGTCTAGTCAATAAAGTTAAGACTTTAATGAATATAGGACTTCCCATTCATTCACTAAACCATGGTGTCCGGCTATCGTTTAATTTGATCCGCAATAGTTTCATAATGAGCCAAAGATATATTTCAAATCAAATCAAACTTTGTCATATTGCTGTACATACAAATGTAGTGCAGGCAAGAAGAAATTGCGTTTCTCTCGGCGTCCATATAAGAAGCAGCATGATTAAGACACACTCCCACATAGCTCCACTCCCCACCCCCACCCCCCATCCATTCACACATCCCTGAGACATACTTGGGGAAAAAGAATAACTAACTATAATATACAAAATGTCCTGAAAATGTAATATACAAAATGTCCTCAAAATGTCCCCTTTGCACCTCTTAGTTTAAGAAATCCAAGTTTTGCCTACTGCTTCAGTAAAACCCTTCACAATTCCAGCACCCCCCCTCCCAAGGAATGCACATGCATGCCACATGCTCATTTTACAGTTAAGCAAAGGGGTGTTGAGTTATTCGCACTGGAGCGGCTCAAAGCTATGCTAAGGGAAATAGCAAGAAAGGTATTTGGTGTATTCTCTGGAGAGAGGAAAGAAAACAAGGAGACTTGGTGGTGGAATGAGGAGGTACAAGAAAGTGTTCAGAGGAAGAGGTCGGCAAAGAAAAAGTGGGATAGTCAGGGCAGGGACATGAAGAAAGTAGACAGGAGAGGGGTAGCAAAAGAAAAGGCATATAGTGAGCTCTATGAGAGGCTGGACACTAAGGAGAAAAGGAGTTTTATCAATTAGCTAGACAGAAAGGATGTGCAGCAGGTTAGGTTGATTAAGGACAGAGGTGGTAATGTACTAATGACTGAAGTGAGTATGTTGAAAAGATGGAAGGAGTACTTTGAGGAGCTGATGAATGAAGAAAATGAGAGAGGAGGATGGATGAAGGAAAGATGGTGAACCAGGAAGTTCTGAGGATTAGCAAGGCAAAAGTGAGGGCAGCTTTGAAGAGGATTAAGAGTGGAAAGGTGGTTGGTCCAGATGACATACATGTGGAGGTATGGAGATATTGAGGAAAGATGGCAGTGGACTTTATAACCAGATCATTTAACACAATCTTGGAGAGCGAGAGGATGCCTGAGGCATGGAGAACAAGTGTTTTGGTACCAATTTTCAAGAATAAGTGTGCTCATAGTTGTATTAACTACAGAGTCATAAAGTTGATCAGCCACAATATGAAGATATGGGAAAGAGTTGTTGAAGCCAGGTTAAAAAGAGACATCACAATCAGTGAGCAGCAGTACGGTTTCATGCCAAGAAAGAGTACCTCAGACGCAATGATGACGGGTCATGCCGAAGACCATATAAAAGTGGAACTTCCTGCCGTCCAGCTTGGTGCTCAGCAATAATGGAATGGAGGAGGGAAATCTGTGGCGGCGCCTTGCATGGCAGCGGCCCTCTGATTCTACACATGGGGTGTGTGTGATTAACACAGTAGATAGGAAAAGCACAATTTCGTTCTACTGTACATAATTGGTTGTATGGTTGAATGACAATAAAGGGTGATTTAATTTAATTTAATTTTTAATGATGGAGAAGTATAAAGGTCAGAAGGAGCTGCACCGTGTCTTTGTGGATCTAGAGAAAGCACATGACAGGGTGCCAAGAGAGGAAATGTGGTACTGTATGAGAAAGTCAGGAGTGGCAGAGAAGTATGTGAGGGTGGTGCAGGAAGTGCATGAGGACAGTGGGATGGTGGTGAGGTGTGCTGTAAGAGTGACAGATGGATTCAAAGTGGAGGTGGGGTTACATCAGGGATCGGCTCTGAGCCCCTTCTCAATTGCCATGGTGATGGACAGGCTGCGAGATGAGGTCAGGCACGATTCTCCAAGGACTATGGTGTTTGCAGATGACATTATGATCTTTAGTGAGAGTAGGGAGCATGTGGAAGAGAACCTGGAGAAGTGGAGGTATGCCCTGGAGAGAAGAGGAGTGAAAGTTAGTAGAAGCAAGACAGAATACATGTGCAAATGAGAGGGACACAGGTGTAGTGGTAAAAATGTAAGGATTAGATGTAGTGAAGGTGGATGAGTTCAAATACCTGGGGTCAACCATCCAAAGCAATGGTCAGTGCACAAGAGAGGTGAAGAAGAGAGTGTGGGCAGGTTGGAGTCAGTGGAGACAAGTGTCAGAGGTGATTGGTGACAGAAGGATAGGCAGCTAGAATGAAAGGGAAGATCTTCAAGACAGTAGTGAGACCTCCTATGATATACAGTGCTGTGAAAAAGTATTCAAGAATCAAGGTCTTTGTATTGTCATTATGCATACATAAAGAAATTTCGTTTGGTAGCTCTCGGCTTGAAAGAAAAAAAACTGAAAGTCCCTGCATTCCCACACGCCACCATCTGTCAGGAGGAATGGGCCAAAATTCCAGCAAGCTATTGTGAGAACAGTGGCAACATATTTTTCCAGGGGGAGGGGAGGGGGGTAGAAAACACATGACACTATTGTAACTGGAATATGTTAATTTTATACTATTTATTTCTTTTTTAATTTTGTACAGTAACTTTGTATGTGGAACTTACCATTTGAAGTACTGTACATCCAAGGCTTGAATGTTGGAATATTGGACCAGTTGGGGTCCCACCCAGACGTCCTGTGTTTGAACTTTTTACTGGTGTCATCCTTCTCTCCTTCCTCTGCTCTCACCTCTCCTGGACCCTCTGCCTGAACACTTTCCTCTCCTTGACTCCTCTCTTCTGTCTTATCTTGCCCTCTCTGAGCTCTGTCTAATTCAGGTTCTCTTTCTGTCTATGGTGGTATACAAACAGGTAAGAAAATATCAAGTGTCTTGTAAATTAAGAGCACCCACCCACACCAACAAAGAGCACCCACTTAAAAACTTGAGTAATGACTTTGGTCTTTAAGTTTTGAGGTTTTTCTCCAAAATTTACAACAATTTTCTTATAGTGTTCTACTTTTCTCTGTAAATTTATCTTTAATTTGAAACTATTTTCTCTATTATCTCTTCACCACCCAGACAGCAGGAAAAACCTCTCTTATTTTGAAATTCAAATGTTGGCACGTTTAGTTTGTCTGAAGGCTGCTGATGGATTAAAGTCAATGACTTCGTGAATTTTGGTTATCATAACTTGCCAAGTACATAATAATGAACATAAATTAGTTAATTAATATTAAGTAAGGTAAAGGTAAAACCATCTTTATTCTTGTTCAAAATACAATGCATCCAGAAAGTATTCACAGCTCTCCACTTTTTTCACATTTTGTTATGTTACAGCCTTATTCCAAAAGTGGATTAAATTAATTTTTCCTTCCTCAAAATTCTTCTCACAATACCCCATAATGACAATTTAAAAAATGTTTTTTTGAGATTTTTGCAAATTTATTAAAAATAAAAAACTAATATAACAAAAATATACCAGATACATGCACAAAATGCATGGAAAGTAAAGGAACCCTATTTCATTGTTTATGGGAATGTAGATTAATAAGAATGTTTTGGGAAGAGGTGAGGGTAACAATTGAAAAAATAATCTCAAAACAAATCATACTGAATCCTAAACTGTTTTTGTTGGGTCTGTACCCAGAAAAGCATAATTTTAATAAAAGTGAAAGAACATTCATAGACCTCAGTTTGCTTAATGCCAAAAAATGTATTGCACTATTATGGAAAAAGACTCATAGACCAGATGTGACTCAGTGGTTAAGACAGATGTTAACAAACCTTCCATTAGAAAGAATAACATATATACTAAAATCAAAGGAAATTGTGTTTGAGAATATATGGAGACCTTTTATTGATTATGTAAAAAATTTAAACATAACTCTTGAAGAAGAAGGTGAATGATGTGTGTGGACCTTGTAAATTCCAAACTGGTGAACATAATATGTATACTTATGTATTGGATTGTCTAGACTAAACAGAGGAGCATTGTTGAAGACTTGATTTTGTTGGTGGTTGTTGGTGTTTTTAGTGCATTTTTTTTTTTTTTTGTAGTACTTTAGTGTTAGTGTTTGATTGTTTGTATCATGTTTGTTAAAAAAAAAAAAAAAAAGGTTCAATAAAGATATTGTGGAAAAAAAAATAAATAAAAAACTAAGAAATCACGTGTACATAAGTATTCACAGCCTTTGCTCAATACTTTGTTGATGCACCTTTGACAGCAATTACAGCCTCAAGTCTTTTTGAATATGAGGCCACAAGCTTGGCACACCTATCTTCGGGCAGTTTCGCCCATTCCTCTTTGCAGCACCTCTCAAGCTCCATCAGGTTGGATGGGAAGCGTCGGTGCACAGCCATTTTCTGATCTCTCCAGATATGTTCAATTGGATTCAAGCCTGGGCTCTGGCTGGACCACTCAAGGACATTCACAGAGTTTTCCTGAAGCCACTCCTTTGATATCTGGCTGTGTGCTTAGGGTCATTGTCCTGCTGAACGATGAACCGTCACCCCAGTCTGAGGTCAAGCGCGCTCTGGAGCAGGTTTTCATCCAGGATGTCTCTGTACATTGCTGCATTCATCCTCTCTATCTTGACTAGTCTCCCAGTTCCTGACACTGAAAACAGTGTGATGAGCGGTGCCTGGTTTCCTCCAAACATGACATCTGGCATTCATGCCAGAGTTCAATCTTTGTCTCATCAGACCAGAGAATTTTGTTTCTCCTGGTCTGAGACTCCTTCAGGTGCCTTTTGGCAAACTCCAGGCGGCCTGCCATCTGCCTTTTACTAAGGAGTGGCTTCCGTCTGCCCACTCTACCATACAGGCCTGATTGGTAGACTGCTGCAGAGATAGTTGTCCTTCTAGAAGGTTCTCTTCTCTCCACAGAGGATCACTGGAGTTCTGACAGAGTGACGATCAGGTTCTTGGTCACCTACCTGATTAAGGTCCTTCTCCCATGATTGCTCAGTTTCGATGGTCGGCCAGCTCTAGGAAGAGTCCTGGTTGTTCCAAACTTCTTCCATTTACAGATGATGGAAGACACTGTGCTCATTAGGACCTTCAAAGCAGCCGAAATTTTTCTGTACCCCTCCCCAGATTTGTGCCTCGAGACAATCCTATGTCGGAGGTCTACAGACAATCCTTTGACTTCATGCTGAGTTTGTGCTCTGACATACACTGTCAACTGTGGGACCTTATATAGACAGGTGTATGCCTTTCCAAAGCATGTCCAATCAACTGAATTCACCACAGGTGGACTCCAATTAAGGTGTAGAAACATCTCAAGGATGATCAGCGGAAACAGGATGCACCTGAGTTCAATGGCAAAGGCTGTGAATACTTACTGTGTACATGAGATTGCTTAGTTTTTTATTTTTAATAAATTTGCAAACATCTCAAAACTTTTCTCATGTTGTCATTATGGGGTACTGTGTGTAGAATTTTGAGGAAAAAATTAATCCATTTTGGAATAAGGCTGTAACATAACAAAATGTAGAAAAAGTGAAGCGTTGTGAATACTTTCTGGATGGACTGTAAGAAAAACAAAAAACTAACCACAAGTGTTCGCTAAACAACTCTTCCATTATTGCTCCCGTTACCAGTGGGTTAAAACCATGATAAATGCCTTCACTATTTAAAATCTCTTCTGATTTTTTTCCGCGTTTAAAGTACTTTAATAAGCTCCTGTTTCTCTCGGACAGCGACGCTCATAGCGAGACACTCTGCAGTGCCTGCTGAGTGGAACATGCGGGCAGGGCGCTTCTGAACTCCATGCGGATGACGGTCATGCGTGTTGCTCGTGAATGGGCCAATTTTCCTCAACAGCGATATAAGAGACTCCAGGGTTTCCTCTGGTAACATTTCTGGTTGGATGCAGACCACGCCTGAAAATTTTCCACCACTCTATCAGGAAATATAAATTTAAGAAAAAAATATGAAGGAATGACAGTCCGCAAGTGCACACATGAACAACCCACATGACGCAGGTAATGTCTCGCTACAAGCGTCGCTGTCCGAGAGAAACATGAGCTTATTAAAGTACTTTAAATGTGGAAAAAAAAAATCAGAAGAGGCATGTAAGCAGTGAAGGCATTTATCATGGTTTTAACCCACTGGTAATGGAAGCAATAATGGAAGAGTCACTTAGCTAACATGTGTGGTTAGTTTTTTGTTTTTCTTATTTCAGACAAGAGTAAAAAGAAGATGTTTTTACCTTTACCTTAGTTAATATTAATTAACTAATTTATGTTCATTATTATGTACCTGGCAAGTTAAGATGATTGAAATTCACAAAGTCAATGACTTTAATCCATCAGCAGCCTTCAGACAAGAAAAACGTGTCAACATTTGGATTTCAAAATAAGGGAAGTTTTTCCTGCTGTCTGGATGGTGAGAAGATTTCTAAAAAAAAAACTATAAATATATAGAAATATTATAACAGAAATAACTGCATCTTTGGTCATTTAAATTAATAAAATTGTATTTAATGAAATAAATTAATATTTTTTTCTTTGAAATCAGAGTTAAATTACTGTTCTGTTTTGGCTCTGCAAAATTATGGTCAAAAATGTAAATTGTTATAAGGAAAAAGTAAAAAAAAAAATTACCACAGTTTGTTTCAAATTTATTTTAAAAAACCAGTACTTTTATTTTAAAAAACAGACAAAAATAAGCAATAAAATAATCCACAAATAAGTTTCAAGTGTACAAGAAAAGTCAATTTTACAAGAAGAAATTACAAATTTGAGGAAAATGGTTTCAAATTTAGATAAATTTACAGAGAAAAGTAGAAAACTATAAGAAAATTGTTATAAATTTTGGAGAAAAATCTCAAACTTTCAAGACTGAAGTCATTACTCAAGTTTTAAGTGGGTGCTCTTTATATCCTTAACTAGAAATTTTTGGTTGTCTCCATTAATTTACATGGCACTTGATATTTTCTAACCTGTTTGTATACCACCATAGACAGAGAGAGAATCTGAATTAGACAGAGCTCAGAGAGGGCAAGATGAGACAGAAGAGAGGAACCAAGGAGAGGAAAGTGTTCAGGCAGAGGGTCCAGGAGAGGTGATTGCAGAGGAAGGAGAGAAGGATGACACCAGTAAAAAGTTCAAACACAGGACGTCTGGGTGGGATCCCAACTGGCCCAATATTCTAACATTCAAGCCTTGGTTGTACAATACTTCACATGGTAGGTTCCACATGCAACGTCCCCTCATGGATCGTCACTTTATCGTGGTGGGGGGTTTGCGTGCCCTAGTGACCCCAGGAGCTATGTTGTCCGGAGCAATTTGCCTCTGGTAGGGCCACCCAAGATAAACTGGTCCTGGGTGAAAGGTCAGACTAAGAATGATCCAACAGACTCTCATGAGGAATGTAAGAACAAGAATTCAGTGTACCCCGCCCAGTATGGGGTAACCGGGGCCCCACCCTGGAGCCAGGCCTGGGGGAGGGGCTCGATGGCTAGCGCCTGGTGGAAGGGTTTCTGCCCATGGGACCCGGCCGGCTCAGCCCGAAGGAGTTACATGGGTCCGCCCTCCAGTGGGCTTGCCACCTGCAGGAAATGGGTCCTGACCATCATTTGTGCCTATGCATCAAATGATGGTTCAGAGTACTCACCCTTTTTGGAGTCTCTGACTGGGGTGCTGGAGGGTGCTCCTCTTGGAGACTCCATTGTCTTACTGGGGGATTTCAATGTGCACGTGAGCGACGGCAGTGAAACCTGGAGGAGGGGTGTTTGGGAGGAATGGCCTGCCCGATCTGAACCCGAGTGGTGTTCAGTTATTGGACTTCTGTGCGAACCACAATTTGTCCATAACGAACACCATGTTCAAGAATAAGGGTGTCCATATGTGTAACTGGCACCAGGACACCCTAGGTTGCAGGTCAATGATCGATTTTGTTAAAAATCGATCCAGCTTTAGAGGGATCACACTCTTCAGTCTCCCTGGGAAGGTCTATGCCAAGGTACTGGAGAGGAGAGTCTGGCCATTTGACCAACCTTGGATTCAGGAGGAGCAATGTGGTTTCCGTCCTGGGCGTGGCACATTGGACCAACTCTTTACCATCTCGAGAATCTTCGAGGGTTCATGGGAGTTTGCCCAACCAGTTTACATGTGTTTTATGGACTTTGAGAAGGCATTCGACTGCGTCCCTCGTGGTTTTTTTGTGGGGGTTGCTTCAGGAGAATGGGGTATCGGGCTTGCTGTTGCAAGCTATCCAGTCTCTATACGACTGCTGTGAGAGTTTGGTCAGTATTGCCAACACTCGGTCAGACTCATTCCCAGTGAGAGTTGGACTCTGCCAGGGCTGCCCTTTGTCACCGATCCTGTTCATAATTTTTATGGACAAGATTTCTAGGCACAGCCAGGGAACGGAGGGTGTCATGCTTGGTGACCACAGGAGCTCACCTCTGTTGTTTGCAGATGATGTCCTGTTGGCTTCATCCAGCAATGACCTACAGGTCTTACTGGGACGGTTTGCTGCTGAGTGTGAAGCGGCTGGGATGAGAATCGGCACCTCGAAGTCCGAGTCCATGGTCTTCAGCCAGAAAAAGGTGGATTGTCCTCTCCAGGTTGGGGACAAGCTCCTGCCCCAAGTGGAGGAGTTTAAGTGTCTCGGGGTCTTATTCACGAGTGAGGGGAGAATGGAGCGAGAGATTGACAGACAGATCAGAGCAGCATCTGTAGTGATGCGGACATTGTACCAGTCCGTTGTGGTGAAGAGGGAGCTAAGCTCTAAAGGCAAAGCTGTCGATTTAATGGTCAATCTACATTCCTACCCTCACCTATGGTCACGAGCTTTGGGTAATGACTGACAGAATGAGATCGCAGATACAAGCGGCTGAAATGAGCTTTCTTCGTAGGATTGCTGGAGTCACCCTTAGCGATAGGGTGAGGAGCTCAGTCATCCGGGAGAGGTTTAGCGTAGAACCACTCCTCCTCCACAATGAAAGGAGCCAGTTGAGGTGGTTTGGGCATCTGATCAGGATGTCTCCTGGACACCTCCTACTTGAGGTGTTTCAGGCACGTCCCACTGGGAGGAGACCATGGGGCAGACCCAGGACTCGCTGGAGAGACTACCTCTCCCAGTTGGTCTGGGAACGCCTTGGTGTCCTCTCTGAAGAGCTGGAGCAGGTGGGTGGGGAGAGGGAAGTCTGGGCTTCTCTGCTTGAACTTCTGCCTCTGCAACCCGGACCTCTGGAAAAGTGGCAGAAGATTTAAAAAACAGAAATAAATGGTATAAAATTAACATATTCCAGTTACAATAGCGTCATGTGTTTTCTGCCCCCCCCCCGAAAAACATGCTGCCACCGCGCCAAGGTCTTTAAGCCAGAGGAAACACTGCGACTCAGTGATAGTTATCGCAAAAGCTTGATTGCAGTTGTTGCTGCCAAGGGTGGCACAACCTGTTATTTGGTTTAGGGGGCAATTACTTTTCCCATGGGGCCAGGTAGTTTTTTTTCCCCTTAATAGCCAGATCGTCAATGATAGAGTAGCTTATTCCGGCCTGATGAAATCACCCCCCGAGTGCGCTGATCTCCTGACTGTTGACTTTTAAGCACAGCCTAGATACACACCCATCAAGAAGGTGCTTCAAGTCAAGGTCACTAGCCTAGGAGGAGTAATGTTTTTCGTGAAATCATAAATGCCAAGTCTCCTGACCTTTGACAATGTCCTCAACTTGGATGCAGACCTACCTGAGGGTCATTGAGAGTGAGTTTTGTTAGAATCAAGGTAATTGCCTAGGAGGGGTAGTGATTTTTCAAAAATCATGCAAGTGCCCACATCTCCTGGTCTCTGACCTTGACATTGGCTTGACAACCTGGATGCAGACCCACCTGAGGATCATTGTGAGTGAGTTTGGTGAGCACTGGGGCAAATGTCTAGTAGGAGTAACGATTCCCGTGAAATGTGGAGGGACAGATGGACAGACAGACTGACAGATGCCACATCCTTGCATTAGCTCCTTTTGGCTTTGCAGGAATCCAACGAGCTGAAGATCCAAAATCAATGCCTTAACTATCCTGAAAAATCGGGAAGCAATCCTTGAATTCCTGCTAAGTAACCTTAAAATTAATGCACCAAAAATGGTGGACTGACTAGACTTGACCGCATTGAATTTTGAATTAGCGTAAAACAAAATTTTCCATCGACTGTACACACTTCAATACTTCCTGATTTATTTTAAAATAAAACTCCTCTACGGGGGAGGGGGGTGTCTGAAAAGCAGTGGTCAAATTTGACCACAATGAACTTTTCAGCCTATGACCTTTTCAGCCCCCCATATAGCATTCAATTAGAATGGTTGTTTCTGTTATGTGCTTTTATTGTGAAACTCTGTCAACCAGATATACGAGGGGGGGCTGAAAAGTTCACAGTGGTCAAATATGACCAATGTGCTTATTTTCCAACATAGTCTCCCCTTCAGTCCACACACTTTTTCCACTGGTGTTGCAGCGCTTGGATCCCTGCGGTTTAAAAATAAACCACATTTGGTCAAATTTGATCAATATGAACTTTTCAGCCCTCCTGTGGTGTTTGGACGTGGTGGCGTGTCATAGGTGACGTCATCATGTAGCGAACTGGCCGTGGCACAGGGCGGCGCCACCCTTCTCTGCATAGTTGTGTGTTCAATAAAGGAAAGTTCGGTTTATGTCCGCTGTCAGCATCTCATTCTTAGACAACAATGGCAACGAGGATAAAACCGACAATAGTGCAATCCGTGGGACTGTTCCTCACTCTACCAGGTGAGCCACCAATCCCCTGGCCCTGCTGGCACGAGAAAATCCAGATTTTTATCAATGCCGCTGGTCTAAATGATGCTAGCGACAAGAGGCTCAAGGAGGTGCTAATCCACAGTCTTGGTAGCGAGGAGCAGCGTGTGTTCCACTCTCTCGGCCCTGCAAGCACATACAAAGACTGTATTGCTGTGATGGGACAGACGTCTCATGGTGCCATCAATGTGTGAACAAGACCATCCATCAGTATGTCACCAAGCTCTGTGTCCTGGCGAGCATGGGCACCTTCGGCCGCTTAAAGGAAGGGCTGATACATGACAAGCTAGCGGAGCATGCAAAAAGTGAGTGGCTGTGGGAGCAGCTGGTACTGGCGGAGAATGACGAGGCTGAGAATTAGACGAGGCTGTAAGGATGGCATCCCAAGTGGAAACGGTCATCCAGCTATCAATGCAGCTAATGCCGTCTAACCAACAAGCCCCTCCTACGGCCCCAGGAGCACAGACCGTCACCACCACCATCCAGCATTCTGACCCCACTACAACCAGAGGAAGAAGGGTAGGAAACGAGACAACACGGGTGAGTGCCTACCCTGCAATGACTGTGGTTCATCTAGAAACTAGACTCAATCACTTGCCTGCCCAGCCAGAGGGCTGAAATGCTATCGCTGTAAGAAGCTCAACCACTTTGCTAGAGTTTGCTGCTAAACCATCGCAAATTCAACGGCCCACCCGTTAGGCTCAATCGCCATTCACACAATCTGCGCCAAAAGCTGGCTGTTAAAGTGGTGCACAGTGGAGCTGGACGGTCTTGACGTGCCACTGCTACTGGATACGGCAGCCTTGAGGTCTCTTCTGAGCGTGGCTACGATCAGGAAACCGTTTCCCCAGAAGACCATCACAACTAATGCGGAGGATTTATTCGGCTACGGGCACGTCAGAATCGGCATGTAAGGACGGTCACCTTTTCTGTAAGCTGCGGCCCTAAAACATTTCTGCCGTTCACCTTCCAAGTGATGTGCCAGGGGGCTGACCTGCTGGGCATCGATCTGATCAGCGAGCTGGATTTCTCCATCACCGACCCAATGGGCTCTATCATTCTGACAGCTTCCTCATCCTAGCAGAACTGCTGGCCGGTGCTCTTTGCGGGACTGGACTGCCTCACCTCTTTCAACCACTGACCGCTCATTGATCCAACGGTGTCACCAAAAATTCAACCTCTCCGTCGACTCCCCCTTGCATTGTGGGACGACATCACAGCGGTACTGCAGAAGCTCTTAGACGCTGGCATCATCAAGCGGGTCAGCCCTTTCCCCTGTATCTCCAACTTGGTGGTGGCAAAGAAGTTGGGCGGCCTACAACCATGCATTGACCTCAGAATGGTGAACCAGGCGGTGACCCCCGACAAATATTCCCTGCCCACGATGGAGGAACTGATGGCGGCATACCATGGCTCAAAGGTTTTTTCCAAACTGGACCTCCGCCAAGGCTACCTGCAGGTTCACCTTCACACAGACAGTCACAACCTAACGGCCTTTGTCACCCACATGGGAGTGTTCAGGTACACCCTTTCGGCCTCAGTTCCGCCCCGAGCTGTTTTCAAAAAAATTATGGCTATCATTTTCCCTGGTCTCCTAGGGGTGGTGGTGTTCTTAGATAACCTTGTGGTGCACGGTGCAACTTCGGCCTCCCACAATGCCCGCCTTGCTATGGAGGTGCTAGCAAAACACAGCCTCACACTCAACGGGGAGAAGTGCATCTTTGGAGCAACGACCATCGAGTTTATGGGTTTCTACCTGACTGCTGAGGGTCAGAGCCCCCTGCACTCAAACGTCGAGGTGGTACTGCAGCTACCCGAACCATCATGCCCCACACAGCTCTCATTATTTTTGGGAATGGAAAACTTTTATGGGCACTTCATTCCTTGTTACTCTGAGACGACAGAGCCACTGCACGCCCTCCTGAAGCAGGATGCACCCTAGGTGTGAACCCCGGCCTGCTCCGCTGCCATCAGCCAATTGAAAACAAAGCTCACCTCTCCACCAGTACTTGCCCACTTCGACCTCAGAGCCCCACATTTGTGATGTGCGATGCTTCCAACACAGCAATAGGAGCTGTTTTGTCGCAACTACAAGGGGGGACTGAGCGCCCAGTGGCGTTCGCCTCGAGGTCACTCATGTCAACTGAGCTGACGTACTCAGTGGGGGAGAGGGAGGCACTGGCATGCGTTTGGGCGTGTGAACTCTGGCACATGTACCTGTCTGGATGAGGCTCCACACTGCAGACAGACCATAGGGCCCTCAAAGTGCTGCTGGAAATATTGGGGTTGAGGCACAAACCTCTGCGCATCTACAGGTGGACGGAAAGGCTACAAGCATATAACTTCACCACCCAGTTCATGCAAGGCAGAGAAAACATAGTGGAGGACCTATTGTCCCAGGCCACACCTAACCCCACACCGAGTATCGACCAGGACCCCTTAGAGCCTGAATTGGTCCACATGCTGCATGGCCCACTTCAGACTGCCGTCTCCTTGCAAGACCTCCAGGCCGCATCTGAACAGGATCCAGTACTAACCCAGCTCCGCACCTTCATTCGCGAGGGCTGGACACCCAACGTGCCGGAAGAGCTAGCATCCTTCCAAAGAGTCAGAGATGATCTGTCATGCTGGAACAATGTCTGCATGGCAAGGGGGCTCTGCACGGTAATCTTGGAGGCACTGAAGGAGCGCATCCAGACCATGGTACACGAGGGCCACCTGGGCGTCGTCAGAGTCAAACAGCAGTGTAGGAGCTTAGTCTGATAGCCAGGGATTGACAAGGACGTGGAGATCATGGTGAAAGACTGTATACCCTGCCTAGCCAGTGGAAAAACTGGTGTACCACCACCCCTGCAGCCACTGCCATGGCTGTTGACCCCATGGAAACTCATCCAATTGGACATAAGCGGTGCCCCCCTACACCAACGCTTTCTATTACTGGCTTGCGATCTCCACTCAAAATGGCCTGAGGTGATGTCCACCAGCTCAGTCACCACCAATGTAGTCACCAATTTAGTCACCTACTTCTTCACCCGCTGGGGCGTGCCAGACGCAATCACAACCGACAACGGACTGCAGTTCACCTCAGCGGACTTCGCGGCCTTTGTGGGGGGAAGAGCCATTAAGCACATTCCTTCTATCACCCTCAGGTGAATGGGGGGTGGGTGGGTGGGGGGAGAGATTCAACCAGACCCTCAAGAATGGTCTCAGGGCACACCTAGTGGATGGGCTCCCATTTTCGGCTGCGCTACACAGCACCCTGCTACATTACAAAGCGACGCCTCGTGCCACGATGGGCAGCTCCCCAGCCCTACTAATGCTAGGACATGAGATGTGCCTTCCCTTGGAGCGACTACGCCCCCATCAGACGCTACCACAACAGAAATGCCCTCACCTAGGAAGAGGGTGGTCAAACAACAGCAATGTATGAAACAAAGGTTTGACAAGAAACGCCGGGCAAAGCGACCCAGGCTTGCTATACTGGATTGGGTCCAGAGCATGTGCCCCAACCACGCTCACAAGCTGCAGTTGTTTTGGACAACACTGATACAGATCACAGCGCAGTTGGGCCCAGCCACCTTTCGTCTCGCTGATGGGTCACGGCGGCATGCCAGTCGCCTCAGAAAAGGGACACCAACTTCAGCCCCAGGTAGGGAGATGGCTGCAGACACGACGGGACCGGGCTGGGACTTCGGTGACACAAGACCCACAATCCCCGAAGAGCATCCGCCGGAGCCTGTGGTGGCGACACAACCTGAGTGCTGCTCGGCCCAAGTTCGGCAGAGACCCCGCTAACTAAGGGATTTTATGACTAACTTTTGAAATTTGGACCCTTATGTGTAGTTAAGACGTGATCGACAACAGTGGCAGAATAATCCACTCGGTCACGTAGGCATACCGGTGGTCCACCCGGGTGCACAGTTAGCTGTGTAAAGTGCCTTGGTGGTTATTTTTTTTTTTGGGGGGGGGGGATAAATGTGGTGTTTGGACATGGTGGCGTGCCGTAGGTGACGTCATCACATGGCGAATTGGCCGTGGTGTCCTTCTGTACATTGTTAGTTGTGTGTTCAATGAAGGAGAGTTCGGTTCACGTCCGTTGTCAGCACCTCATTCTTAGACACAACACCCCCGTCATACGCGTCTGAAAACTTCAACAGTTAACTCCAACAGTTTTTCCTCCGAATTTTTAAATTAAAAAAAAGACAATGTAAAAGACATTCAAATGAAGGAGATAAGAGAAGAGAAGGTGAGCCGTTTATTTTAAGGATGCTTTGAACTTTTTCCTCTACAAGGTAACTGCTACCTTATTACCTGATGTTATTAATGGAACATCAGCCAAATATTAAATTAACATGTGTGCAACAGACTGTCTATCACTGCCACATATATATTTTTTCCTTGATTTTAGTTTGTAGGTGGAGGCATAACATTTAGCTCAGCAGAAAGAGTGAGTTTTTAAACCTTCTTTCAGTCTTCTGCTGTAATTGTTTGCACTTAAAATGATCCTTTAAAATTACATGAATGAGAAAGTTGTTTAGTATTTTTTGGGGTTTTTTTCCAAAATAAATAAAAATACTATGAGAAAAGTTATCATTAGACAACCAATCCACTAGTTATCAAATTAAATATTTAAAAGCCCAGACAGCAGGTGAAGGATATAGATTTATATGATACTAAGAGTAATTTCCCAGTTTGGGATCAATAAAGTACATCCATCCATCCATCCATGAATAAGGAGCACTTTGAGGAAACAATAAGAATGGAAAATAGCTTCTTCCAATTTGATCTAAACTGTAGTCTCTAATTTATTAAAATATCAGGAACTAAAGTGGTGTGATCACTGTTTAAAGTAAGAGATAGTTGGTATTTCAGATTTAAAAATTCATGAACGATCTCATAATTAAAAACTATACAAGAAGTCTTGTAATCAGATATTCAGATATAGCCTCTTCCGCACAAAACAATTTGTAACAATTATATACTTTTTATTATTCTGTAAATAAAAGGTCTTCACACACACACACACACACACAAATGGTCAAACCATGTTGACACCAAGCCAAAATCTCTGAGCCAGAGGTAACACTGAATTATGCTGTAATTTATCTCCCATTTCCATTATTAGTAGTACTAGAGTACTACAGCCTACCTTTTACACCACAGCCCCACATTATATTAGGCTATAAATAGTCTTCTAAATATTTCCTTTTCTTATGAAAGGGTTACAGTTGGGGAAAAGATACAGACTCATCAGATCAAGGACAAATCAGCTGTTTTCTTTTCATTTTCTTTTGCCCAACAGTAATTGGCCTTTACAGGAGAATGTAAACTACTTACAAGACTAATCTGAATTTTTTTTAAGTTAAAACTGTTTATTCTACTACAGTGTAATTTCAGTTTATTAATGCACTTATTTAATAGGTTATTGGTTTATAGTCTTCTCATACACTTAACTACTGACTGGTAGATGTTAAAGTCAATTTTTACCTCCGCCAGGCCGGAGGCAGGAGGAGGTTATGTTTTTGCCAGCGTTTGTCTGTCTGTTTGTCTGTCTGTTGGTTAGCAAGATAACTCAAAAAGTTTTGGACGGATTTCCATGAAACTTTCAGGCGTTGTTGGGAATGGTACAAGGAAGAACTGATTAAATTTTGGGGATGATCCAAATCACCGTCTGGATACAGGAATTTTTTTAAAGGATTCTTTAACATTGTGAGATACGGCCATTTTCAACATGTGTGCAGGGGCAATAGAGGGCGCTGGTCCTCGTTTCTGACGAACACAAAATCCGCATTCTTAAAAGTTTTAGGCACAAAAGCACGCGGAAAACAGTCGTGAGCAGGGCCCGCCAGCGTGCCTGTGTTTGTGTAACGCTGCAAAAGCTGAGACGGCCAGCTGTCCGGCGCTGGATTATTTGGCAGAAATTCCCCGGGCAGCCATAGTGGCTGCACAAAGACGAGCTCTCTGCCAGGGAAGATTCCAAATCCTCTTTTGCCGCGGAGCGCAACCCCAATAAAACCCACGGCAACCTGTCTACCCAATTTGCATCCGTCAGTGAAGCCCTGAGTGCTGCTTTCAGTGATCAATGAAAACGCTCGCATAACCCATTGGCCTGTGGGTTGTAAGCGGTTGTGCGATGAATTGCAACGCTCGCAGCCTGGGAGTTTGGAGAGGGAGCAGATGGACACAAAAGCAACACTTGAGTTTATTACCTCCGCCAAGGAGGTAATGCTTTTACTACTGAACCACAAATTCTATCATTGTGAATCCAATTGCTAGTCATATGTTTTCATGGTCAAGGAATCTGAAAACGTACACACAAACACTGTATGGGGGGGAACTGTGGCGCTTAGCGGAGGTCTGCGCTCTCCGAGTGCTTTTCTAGTTACCTCCACCAGGAGGTTATGTTTTTGCCGGGGTTTGTCTGTCTGTTTGTCTGTCTGTTGGTTAGCAAGATAACTCAAAAAGTTCTGGACGGATTTCGATGAAACTTTCAGGCGTTGTTGGAAATGGTACAAGGAAGAACTGATTAAATTTTGGGGATGATCCAGATCACCGTCCAGAAGAAAACCGCCATTACAAAAAATGCCATTTTCGTGAATAACTACTCAACCACTAATCCTATCATTGTCAATCCAAATGCTAGTCATATGTTTTCATAGTCAAGGAATCTGAAAACGTACACACAAACACTGTATGGGGGGAACTGTAGTGCTTGGCGGAGGTCTGCGCTCTCCGAGTGCTTTTCTAGTTTTCAAAATGTGGAACACATAAATAAACTAGAAAAGCACTCAGAGAGCGCAGACCTCCGCCAAGCGGCACAGTTCCCCCCATACAGTGTTTGTGTGTACGTTTTCAGATTCCTTGACCATGAAAACATATGACTAGCAATTGGATTCACAATGATAGGATTAGTGGTTCAGTAGTTATTGACGAAAATGGCATTTTCCGTAATGGCGGTTTAGCGCCACAGTTCCCCCCATACAGTGTTTGTGTGTACGTTTTCAGATTCCTTGACCATGAAAACATATGACAAGCAATTGGATTGACAATGATAGGATTAGTGGTTTAGTAGTTATTCACGAAAATGGCATTTTGCGTAATGGCAGTTTTCTTGTGGACGGTGATCGGGATCACCACCAAAATCTAATCATCTGTAGGATACCCCATTTCTGACAATCTGTGAATATTTCATGAAAATCTGTCTATAACTTTTTGAGTTATCTTGCTAACAAATAAACAAACAGACAAACTAACGCCGATGATCACATAACCTCCCCCTTTGGCAGAGGTAATGACTCTTGTATATTGAAGTAAGGATATTATATTGTAGTCTACAGTCTTTGTTGTGATAATACAGACATCCAGACAAATGCACAATAAAAATTTTTTATATTGGCTGCAGCACAGAAAAAAAAACACACCCAAAAAACAGGGGATCCCATCCCAAGCTCTAACCCTGGTGGAGGAGCTCACCTTAAATAATACCGTCAGTCTCCTGTTAATGGAGGGGAGGAGGATGTTGCCTCAAACCCCAGAGGAGGTGGATGTCATTTTCCTAAGGATTTAATTGGCTGGAGAGCGGCGGTGATATACCCAATGAATTCTTATCTCGAGTTTAACCTCCCCTAGACCAAGTTTGCTCCACAGCATAAGTTGCCATGGTGATCTATCCCGGTAAGAAGTGAACCAGTTTGGTTGTACCGAAAACCCAGGGTTAACCCCGAAGTTACCTTGCTAAGCCTAAATCCTGCTTTATGTGCCCTCAAGGGCATTATCATCTCCTGAGTGTTCACAGCTTTTGTCACATGACTACTCAAATCCTTCAAAGGGGTCACCAACTGAAAAATTATGTTTTGTAGCTTTTACCCTTCTGAAAGGCATCTACTGGTCACATGATTATCGAAAAAATATCAACACACTTTTCTTAAAAAAAAAACAAACAAAAAAAACGCAGTCTTTATATTGTTCTTCACTCCAAAAAGCAAAAATTGACTGTTCCAGATTTGCCACAGGACATCAGTTACATAGTAAACCCAGTCCAGTTATTGGCCAGCCTCATCCAGCTGGAGCCTCATTCAGCCAGTCCTGTCGTAGCTGTTTGTATACATTACTAGTACACAAACTCCCAAAGGATGCATCTCTAAGAGAAAAGTGGTAAGATTATTACTCTGTTCTAGTCATTTCACTATGGATTCATCCCAAAATCTTGTAAAGTATAACAGGTTTTGCCAAAAAGTGAAAAGGATACCACTGCATCGTATGCAGCGACACTGTAATTGTCCAAACATTTAAAATCTAATACCACCAATGTGAAATGTCTAAATGGTAATTCGGGATATGCGGCCACACAGTGAGTGCATAAGAGTGAGCTGCTGGATCACAGCAAAACAGGCAAGGCACAGGACCGTGATTCTCCCAGGAGCCATTTTGCTCTACTCCTGTCATGAACTGGGCTTGATGTTCAAGCTCCGTTCTGTGACGCGGTGGCTGTTCACTCTTTTGTGTATTTTTATGCCTTATTTTCCATCAGGCGCTCTCAGGGAGCCTCTGGGGTCCGCTCGGCTCCCTGACAGTTTAGCCACGCCTCCCTCTCCTGTCAGTGGTATCAGCTGTGCCTCATTAGTGGATTTTACTCTCACTCACGCACGCACACACATACATTTCCTCTCATGCACATTCTTGCACACAGACACACACCCACTCATCCTTACCTACATGTTCACAGATGTCCATTCACACACCTGTTCCCACTTAGTTCTGCCCACTCATTCCCACACTCACTCTCACTGCACACACCGGCAATCGCTTTCCTCATTAGGGTTGGCAATATTTAGCCCTGCCTCTGTTGGAAGAGACTGCGGATCATTGTCCCACACTGTGTCCAACACTGTGTAGTTCTTCTCAATGTTATCCGTCACTCATGTCTAGATGCCCTGCCTATTCTTCGGTACCGCATCACACTGGGTGTCGTTGATTATCTGTAACTGGTTGTTTGTGTTTCGTCTGGATAATCACTTAGATCTACTTGGGACTGTTCCAGCCTGCGTGAGTACAGACTGTTTCGCCTCTGCTGTCCAGTTCCGCCTGGCGGTTCCTTTCCCGGGCACTTTTTCCATTCCTCCTCTGCAGTCCCGTCTGCCACGGAACATTTTTCCCTTGTCATACTCACCAGTGTCTGTGGAGCGTCCTGGAGGACGTCCTTGTATTTCCTGTACAAACTCATCTCCTATTTTGTACTGTTTAACCACATCCTGCCATCAAATACGTACAACTTACTCCTGCATGTGGGTTTTAAGTCTTTCCTCCGTGCGCTGTGTAAAAGCACATGGGGAATCATGACAACTCCCAGTGAGCACCAGGAGCTGTGTATTTTTAAAAATAAATCTAAGCAGTGAGATTTTGTTACTAAAATTCTCTCCTTTACCATCATATACACTACACGGCTGAACTACTCTGACTGTTTACCTTATCAGCTTCTGCAACTTGACAGATGACTTCACCAGAGGCAGGATTGACGGTTGGGAAAGTTTTCCCACTCACTGCATCCACCCATTCGTTGTTGATGAAGAGCTGAAACAAGAAATGTTTACATTAGCATCACAAGTGCAGCACTTTCACCAAAACAAGCATTACCAAATACTACCACCATGTATCTAAATGCCCTCCCTCACTTTACTACAGTATAACCTCATCCTGAGCTCACACCAATCCCGATTCAACCAGTCACCAAAGCACACACCTGACAGAATTTACTGACTGGAGTGCATTTTTTTTTTTAAACTCAGATTCAACATTACCACATCACAGGTTTACAAGAGTAAACAACAGAAACAAACAAATAAAAATACGACTGCACGTCTGGCTTGGCTGTGGCTACGGCAGTACTGTCCAAGCTAACTACAAAGGGACACTGAGACCAGAGTGTAGCGGGGTCCAGCATGGACCCTGTTCATGTTCCGATTGGCATGAAAGCTTCCACCATTAAGTAACTGTACCATGTCTAAATTAACCTTAATATACTGCTTTTTGAAAATGATTGGGGCTTTTTTTAAGAGAAGCAGCAGTTCACTTTGCGAGCCTCTGTGTGGGGAAACCTGTGCTCCACCCTCCCATTAAACGCACAACCTCAGACTGAAGCTACAGCAACTGTCTCACTTAGTACAATTTTGTCTGTCTCAGAAGCTATGAACATCTAAATTATGAAATTACAGTACCCTAAAACTATCTGAATACCTCATATCAGGTTGTTGAGCTACCTTCTGTCATTGCATGGAAAATTCCTACACCGTAACAGCCCTGTATACAACCTATAGTTGTAGGTCAGGATCCCAAGGTGAACCTGTGTAGCAAGTTTGGCAACCCTCGCTTTACTCATTTTATAGTAATAGGGCATGGGGAATGCTGTCCTTGACCTTTTGACCCAAAACCCATAGTCAGAGGTCAGGGTCTCAGGTTGAACCTGTGTACCAAGTTTGGTGACCGTAGCTATACTTGTTCTATAATAATAGTGCAAAGGGAATGTTAACTTTGACCTTTTGGCCCCAAACAAATAGCTGTAGGTCAGGATTCCAAGGTGAACCTATGTAGCAAGTTTGGTGACTCCAGCTTTCTTTGTTGTCAAGCTCAGAGGTTGTGCTAGACTTTGTCATTTATCATTTTGACAGACAAGCTTGTAAAAATTCTGTCATAACCTATTACTATCTATCACTTTAATGGACTTTAATTACTGTAGATCACCCTCAGTATAATCTGTCAAATGACAGCTTTCAGAATTTTCTGTCATTGCTGAAAACAATCTGTCAATGAAGGACAATTTTCAGATAACACAACCTCTGGTTGAGATATATGTAGTTTTAATGGCATTTTGACGTTCACCTTTGACCCCAAACCCAAAGTCAGAAGTCAGGGTCTCAGGGTGAACCTGGTGACATCAGCTTTACTTGTCTATATATAGTAATAGCGTGAAGGGAATGTTAACATTGACCTCTGACCTGCTGACTCTCAAGTCATAGTCAGGTCATGGTGCAAGCCATCCAAGATTTGTCTAAGACACAACTATGGTATTAATTTGAAAAGCCTACATCATTTCTTTCAGTAGTTATTGCATTTACAAGCTTTAGGGAAAAACTGACCTCTGACCTTGACCTCAAGGTCTATAGTTCCTGCAAAAACCATCTAATCAGAGCCAAACTGTAATATGCACATCATCAGTGTATATCAAACTCTGGGACCAAGTTTTAAAACAACTGGAACAAAACTGTAAGAGTTGATTTCACAAAAGCGGAACAGACAGACGGATGGTCTGCCCCATAACATAATTCCCCTTTGGTCTTTGACCAGTGGGAGATAATAATAAAGTGCTCAAAAAGTCAGTGAGTGAGCCCTCAACAACTTCATGATTTTTCATTGGGAAAGCCTTATGTCCTCAGACATGTACTGTGAACGCGTCAACAAGTCTGCAAGGGTGGAAACTGGGATTCGGCCTAACTTTCTTGTTCCGCGTAGGAACATTTAAAAGACTATAACTATGGCCACTATGACCTCAGTTCCAACAGACAATCACAGGGTGCTTAGTTGCTGGTGGCTTAAGTTGTGTCCTGTGATAGGTTGTTGGGACTGAGGTCATCATCTCCCTAGTTGTAGTCTTTTCAGTGTTCCTACCAAAACACAGCTACTGCAGGAAATATAGGCCCACTCAGGCTATGGGGGAAGTGACATTCACCCAATCAAAGGTTGATGCACCATTAGAGTAATTTTGGAAACATTTTAAGGTGAAAATCTTATACAGTGTTATTTTTAAAAAGTTGCTAATTATTCTTGTAAATTTTTGACTTTTTTGTTAAATTTGACTTTATCATCAAGTTGCTGCTTTTTTCTTATAAATTTCTAAGACTTGTCTACTAACTATGCAGGGGATTTTTAAAAATAAATCTGATAAAAGTAAATTTGTAATTTGTCTTTATTAAAATCCTCCAGTCTGGGGGAGAAAAGCAAATATTCCAACAAAATTTGAAAAAGCAGAACCAGTGGAAAGGAGGGCTGTGCGATATGTCATCATATCTGATGACATATCTATATGTCATCATATCTGATGACAAGATAAAAACATCATTTCATATAAAATATCCTTTATATCGGCATTTTTGCAAAAATTCTTCTTCAGCACAGCTCCTCACACACTAGTCAGCGCCCTGCCTCTCCCCCACAGGTGTGTCGGTTGCTAGGCTTCACTCCGGCGGTTAGCACTACAACTAACTCCAAACTAATGGTTTGGTCAAGTAATCACTACTTCCATTTGCCAGGGATGTGGGACTGTCTTCCACTGTGCTGCATCAGAGAGGACAGCCCACTAACCCCATTTTAATTGGAGAAAAGTAATGTTAACACCATTTCACTCTTCTCATTGCAAAACAACAAATGCTAAATGACGATGCTAAGTTGCTGCCAATAGGAAACATTATTAGTTTATCAGACCATTGTTTCTTTGCTTTAAATTACTGTTCAGTTTCTTAGTTTTGTTTGAAAAAATATATTAAAGCTGCAGAAGTGCATGATAGTGGCACATACACACAAAATAATTAATTAAAACATGCTGGAGGAACATATTGGCTCTTAATGTAATGTACTTGTAATTATTTTAATAATTAGTCAAGTAGCACTAATGAATAAAGTTGAAGTCATCACTTGTATTTTTTTTTACATTATCCTTTGTGCCTTTTATTTTCAGATCATGACCAATCAAATATTTTTACAAAGAAGCAAACTCCAGCAGATCTGAAGAAAACCTCCACAGGTTATAATCAGGCCAGAATGACAGTCTTCAGGCTGTGGCTCTACACTTACATTTTTATTCATTCGTTTCAATTACTTTTTTATTGATATTCTTTGCAGGCATAATGCTTAATAAAGATAACTGCACCAGTGTAAACTAACAGCTAATTTATATCTGTAGATTTCAGTGATGGGCAATTTTCTCATTTTCAGACTGACACTATTTTTTTTCAAGTTATTGCTATTCTCCTCTGGCTCACAAAATATTTAACATTGTTTATTTTTATTCATATGATATGATTTAGAAGAAAAACCTTAAATCTATGAAAATCAAATCTCAAATGCACATTAAAAAAATTTAATCTTATAAAAACACTGCAAAATTATGAGGAAGAAAAAGTTCCATAAAATTAATGACGGGTGAATTTGTACAACTTATTTTTTTCAGTATGCAATTTAAAATGTTAAAGAAATGGCCCTTTTAACATGGTTATTAAATCTAAACTATAGAATTTACAGAAAATGTATATCGGGATAGACATCGTTATCAGGATATAATTATTATTTGTGGAGAGATTAAATAATCAGAGATCCACACTAAAGTAGTCTTTTCTTTATTATCTTTGCAAAGAAGTCAGAGTGTACAGGAGGCAGCACTCAGTAAAGCATTCAGACAGTCTGATACAGAGACATGCATACAGATAATTACACCCACATTGGCCTTGGTTCTGACGGGGGGGGGGGGCTAATAAGCTGGACTTTGCACAAAGTTAGACAGTAACCAAGTGAGGGAGACACTGTGGAGACACCAATGCCGAGTTCAGTCACACAGGATAGCTTGTAAAACTTCTCACGCCAGGCCAGAGGGTATAAATAGATAATAAACACGTTATGAATTATGGTGACCTTAAATACATTTCAGAGACAGAAGAAATGAGAGTGAGAAACAACCAGTCATAAAAAAATGCTATTACAAAACCCTGGTAAAATACAGCAAATTCTGATAATTCCATCCTTCAGTGAGTATTTTGTGAAGCTCTGTTAAGGCTTTTTAACCTTCCCCAGATAGCTAATAACATGGTTCCCATGACCTTGTTTTATTTATAGAACTGAGCAGTTTTAATTGTTCAGTGCTGGATCTTGCATGACGGTCGATGATGCAATAGCTCATTCTGGCCTGATGAAACTACTCCTACAGTATCAAAATCTCTTGACCCTGTTGTTTAAGTACACCCCAGATGCAGACCCCTGCAGGATCATTGTGTACAAGTTTGATGAGCATCGGGGCAATAGAGGGTATGCGTATGATGTCACGGAACAGAACTCATGGCAGTTTAAAAAAACACCGAGTGGCAAAAATGAGTGGCAGCATGAGAATACAGTGGTGTGAGAAAGTGTTTGCCCCTTTCCTGATGCTACAGAAATTGAACTCAGGTTTCCAAAGATGTGATAAACCAGTTCATTTACGTTTTAACCGAGGGGAGGGGGTCCACTTTCACACAGGGACATGTAGGTTTGGATTTCTTTTTTTTTATATCCTTAATAATAAACCCCTTCATTTAAAAACTGGATTTTGTGTTTACTTGTGCTATCTTTGTCTGATGGGGGCGGCAGTGGCTCAAGAGGTAGAGCAGGTCGTCCAATAACCACATCATTGGCGGTTCGAATCCCGCTCTCCCCGGATATCCTGCCGTTGTGTCCCTGGGCAAGACACTTCACCCCTAATTGCTCCTGGTGGGTCTGGAAGCGCCATGTTAGGTAGCATGCCGCCATCAGTGTGTGAATGTGTGTGTGAATGGGTGGATAGCAGGATCTGTAAAGCGCTTTGGTCATCAAGAGATGAGAATAAAAGCACTATATAAGTGAATCCCATTTACCATTTGATATTTAAATTTGTTTGATGATCTGAAACATTTAAGTGTGACAAAAAAAAAATCAGGAAGGGGGCAAACACTTTTTTCACACCACTGTATATGCAATAAAAAAATACAATATATATTCAGTCACAGCAGTACACAGAGTACCTGCTTGCATTGTGGAGAGCTAATCTTATTACATTTTGATTAATTGGCAAAAAAGTAGATAATTAAAGGCTCTGAATCAGTTCTCACCATGTGCTCCTTGGTCTTTACCCATACATCACTACAGTCAAGTAAATGGTGTGGTATTAACATGTAAAGTAAAACAAAGGTACTCTGCACTGCTGTGACTAAATATTTTGTGTGATTTTTATGTTTTGCTGCATACAAAATAAAGCCGTCACATGTGATTGCCACTCATTGCTGTGTTGCTATGGTAACTGTACTATAACTGCCAAAAATTCCGTTCCAAGGAATCCCCTCCATTGCTTCAAAGTAAATATGGATGGACAGACAGATGGATGGACAGATGGACAAAGGAGTCAGTCCTATGGCATTAGCTCCTTTCAGCTTTGCATGAAAGGTCCTATTCACTGAATGTTTTTGTAGGTTTTAACCTCACTGAAATGTTGGTCATGTGACAATCAAAAAACACTGAAACACTTCTATAACACACAGCCTTTACATAGTTTCTGTGTCTGATTAGCTGTTTTAACTCTTCTGGGTTTTTGCCTCGATGTTAAGAAAAGGTAAGCCCAGCCTTGACAACTGCAGCAGCTCTATTATCGGCCAGCACAGCTGTCTGTCTGCAAACATAGATGAGCGGGGAGCCTAGCCAAGGTGTTAGTTTCAGAACTAGGCAGTTGGCTTACCAAGCCCAGTTTTTAATTTTAGATTTCAGTCACCACCCTTGAGATGTGTTCAGACCAAACGCAAAAGTGCAAAATCCCTTCCAAGTGAGTTGCAGAGGAGTATGGATGCTTTTACCACTTTTTTTTACTTGAAATTTTTATTGAGATGAGATACTTTATTTCGAACAAAAAAGCAAAAACCAAAACAAATGACAAGTGCAATAAAAGTGACCGTGTACAGTGCTCAAAAGGGAGAAGGAAAAAGTTAATACTGATTTACTCCAACTCCTCTTTTCCCTAAACACAACCCATGTGAAATATATACAGTACATATTACCTCTATTAAGAACCCCAAGTAGACAATTAACTATATTTTATACATAACATTGACACCCATCCATCCCTACATACCATGGGGTAAAAAAGTATTTAGTCAGCCACCAATTGTGCAAGTTCTCCCACTTAAAAGATGAGAGGTCTCCAATTTTCATCATAGGTATACCTCAACTATGAGAGACAAAATGAGAAAAAAAAATCTAGAAAATCACATTGAAGGATTTTTAAAGAATTTATTTGCAAATTATGGTGGAAAATAAGTATTTGGTCAATAACAAAAGTTCATCTCAATACTTTGTTATACACCTTTTGTTGGCAATGACAGAGGTCAAACGTTTTCTGTAAGTCTTCACAAGGTTTTCACACACTGTTGCTGGTATTTTGGCCCATTCCTCCATGCAGATCTCCTCTAGAGCAGTGATGTTTTGGGGCTGTCGCTGGACAACACAGACTTTCAACTCCCTCCAAAGATTTTCTATGGGGTTGAGATCTGGAGACTGGCTAGGCCACTCCAGGACCTTGAAATGCTTCTTACGAAGCCACTCCTTCGTTGCAAGGGCGGTGTGGTTGGGATCATTGTCATGCTGAAAGACCCAGCCACGTTTCATCTTCAATGCCCTTGCTGATGGAAGGAGGTTTTCACTCAAAATCTCACCATACCATGAATCATGTGTTTATACGGGTCATCATCATATATTAAGCTATGATGTATATAGGTTCCATAGTCGTGTTAGTTTCTTTTTTACTTTCCATGGGTAATCCCTTTGTCTGTCGTGTGTGTTTCTGTTGTTTGGCTGTCAACTGTCATGCTGCTGTTACACTGTAATTTCCCAGTTTGGGATCAATAAAGTACATCTATCTATCTATCTATCATACATGGCCCCATTCATTCTTTCCTTTACAAGGATCAGTCGTCCTGGTCCCTTTGCAGAAAAACAGCCCCAAAGCATGATGTTTCCACCACCATCCTTCACAGTAGATATGGTGTTCTTTCTCCTCCAAACACGACAAGTTGAGTTTTTACCAAAAAGTTCTATTTTGGTTTCATCTAACCATATGACATTCTCCCAATCCTCTTCTGGATCATCCAAATGCTCTCTAGCAAACTTCAGACGGGCCTGGACATGTACTGGCTTAAGCAGGGGGACACGTCTGACACTGCAGGATTCGAGTCCCTGGCGGCGTAGTGTGTTACTGATGGTAGCCTTTGTTACTTTGGTCCCAGCTCTCTGCAGGCCATTCACTAGGTCCCCCCGTGTGGTTCTGGGATTTTTGCTCACCGTTCTCATGATCATTTTGACCCCACGGGGTGAGATCTTGCGTGGCGCCCCAGATTGAGGGAGATTATCAGTGGTCTTGTATGTCTTCCATTTTCTAATAATTGCTCCCACAGTTGATTTCTTCACACCAAGCTGCTTACCTATTGCAGATTCAGTCTTCCCAGCCTGGTGCAGGTCTACAATTTTGTTTCTGGTGTCCTTTGACAGCTCTTTGGTCTTGGCCATAATGGAGTTTGGAGTCTGACTGTTTGAGGTTGTGGACAGGTGTCTTTTATACTGATAACGAGTTCAAACAGGTGCCATTAATACAGGTAATGAGTGGAGGGCAGAGGAGCCTCTTAAAGAAGAAGTTACAGGTCTGTGAGAGCCAGAAATCTTGCTTGTTTGTAGGTGACCAAATACTTACTTTCCACCATAATTTGCAAATAAATTCTTTAAAAATCAGACAATGTGATTTTCTGGATTTTTTTTTTCTTATTTTGTCTCTCATAGTTGAGGTATACCTATGATGAAAATTGGAGACCTCTCTCATCTTTTAAGTGGGAGAACTTGCACAATTGGTGGCTGACTAAATACTTTTTTACCCCACTGTACATACAGTCCATACATCTATACCCAGCCCCCAACACAGATATACACAGTACTGTCCTACCTACCATACCATAGTGTCCCAGAGTGAGTTTAGTGCATCTTACATATTAATACTACACCTCTAACATATATCCTTTTAGCAAATAATAATTATACCTCTTTTTAAATTGATTTCTGTTTGTACATAGTTTCAATTCCAGCTCCAGACTGTTCCGCAAATCCACTCCACAGACAGATATGCATACTTTTCTTTGTTGTTCATACAGTGGGGTAAAAAAGTCACCAATTGTGCAAGTTCTCCCACTTAAAAGATGAGAGAGGTCTCCAATTTTCATCATAGGTATACCTCAACTATGAGACACAAAATAAGAAAAAAAAAATCCAGAAAATCACATTGAAGGATTTTTAATGAATTAAATGGTAAATTCCTCGGTAAAATAAGTATTTGGTCAATAACAAAAGTTCATCTCAATACTTTGTTATATACCCTTTGTTGGCAATGACAGAGGTCAAACGTTTTCTGTAAGTCTTCACAAGGTTTTCACACACTGTTGCTGGTATTTTGGCCCATTCCTCCATGCAGATCTCCTCTAGAGCAGTGATGTTTTGGGGCTGTCACTGGGCAACACAGACTTTCAACTCCCTCCAAAGATTTTCTATGGGGTTGAGATCTGGAGACTGGCTAGGCCACTCCAGGACCTTGAAATGCTTCTTACGAAGCCACTCCATTGCCCGGGCGGTGTGTTTGGGATCACTGTTATGCTGAAAGACCCAGCCACGTTTCATCTTCAATGCCCTTGCTGGTGGAAGGAGGTTTTCACTCAAAATCTCACGATATATGGCCCCATTCATTCTTTCCTTTACACGGATCAGTCGTCCTGGTCCCTTTGCAGAAAAACAGCCCCAAGTATGATGTTTCCACCCATATGCTTCACAGTAGGTATGGTGTTCTTTCTCCTCCAAACACGACAAGTTGAGTTTTTACCAAAAAGTTCTATTTTGGTTTCATCTGACCATATGACATTCTCCCAATCCTCTTCTGGATCATCCAAATGCTCTCTAGCAAACTTCAGACGGGCTTGGACATGTACTGGCTTAAGCAGGGGACACGTCTGGCACTGCAGGATTTGAGTCCCTGGCGGCGTAGTGCGTTTCTGATGTAGCCTTTGTTACTTTGGTCCCAGCTCTCTGCAGGTCATTCACTAGGTCCCCCCCGTGTGGTTCTGGGATTTTTGCTCACCGTTCTCGTGATCATTTTGACCCCACGGGGTGAGATCTTGCGTGGAGCCCCAGATCGAGGGAGATTATCAGTGGTCTTGTATGTCTTCCATTTTCTAATAATCGCTCCCACAGTTGATTTCTTCACACCAAGCTGCTTACCTATTGCAGATTCAGTCGTCCCAGCCTGGTGCAGGTCTACAATTTTGTTTCTGGTGTCCTTTGACAGCTCTTTGGTCTTGGCCATAGTGGAGTTTGGAGTCTGACTGTTTGAGGTTGTGGACAGGTGTCTTTTATACTGATAACGAGTTCAAACAGGTGCCATTAATACAGGTAACGAGTGGAGGACAGAGGAGCCTCTTAAAGAAGTAGTTACAGGTCTGTGAGAGCCAGAAATCTTGCTTGTTTGTAGGTGACCAAATACTTATTTTACCAAGGAATTTACCAATTAATTCATTAAAAATCCTTCAATGTGATTTTCTGGATTTTTTTTTCCTCATTTTGTCTCTCATAGTTGAGGTATACTTATGATGAAAATTGGAGACCTCTTTCATCTTTTAAGTGGGAGAACTTGCACAATTGGTGGCTGACTAAATACTTTTTTGCCCCACTGTACCTTAGGTTTTGCAAAGTTTAAGTCTCATCTCAAATTATAATCATTGTGTCTTTTTAATATTTTTTAGCATATTAGTTGGGAGTTGATTATTAATTGCCCTGTACATTACTTGTGCTGTCTTAAATTTAACTAAATCCATGAACTTCATGGCACGTGACTTTAAAAACAATGAGCTGGTATGGTCTCTATATCCTACATCATTTATTACCCTTACAGCTTTTTTTTTGTAATGTGCATATTGGCTGTAGGTTGGTCTTGTAGGTGTTTCCCCAGACCACTACACAGTAGTTAAGATATGGTAGAAAAACAGTGAAATGCACAGTAAGAATAATGATTTATAGTCCAAAATGTGTCTCGTCTTCCCCAGTATCCCTACACATTTTGCCAACTTGGCCCGGATGTGACTGATGTGAGGTTTCCAGCAGATTTTATTTTCTAGTGTCACCCCCAGAAACTTATTTTCCTGTACCATTTCAATTCTGGTATCATCTATCATTACCATTATTTCACCATTTATTTTATAATTTCCAAACAACATAATCTTTGGGGTTTTTTTTTTCAGATTTAGCGAGATATTTTATTTTTGTTGAACCACTGCATTAACCTTTTCATTTCTGTTGTGATCACAAGGATGTGTGTCATCCGCAAACAAAATAAACTTCAGAATTTTTGATACTTGGCATATGTCATTTACTGTATATATAAGATAAAGAGTTTGGGTCCCAAAACTGACCCCTGGGGCACACCACAAGTGATGTCCATGAATGGTGATTTGTGCTCACCTATTTGTACAAATTGTTGTCTGTTACTTAAATAACTTTCCACCCACCTCAATCTGACCCCTCTTATCCCATACCGTTCCAATTTCCTCAGTAAAATTCTATGATCAATGGTGTCAAAAGCTTTCTTTAAATCTATAAATACTCCTACAGCAAACTGTTTTATCTATACAACTAGTGATTTCTTCTGAGTTCAATCAGTGCCAAAGATGTAGATTTGTCCACTCTAAAACCATACTGACTGCAAGGAGGTTGTGTTTTTCAATGAAATTATCCAGCCTTTTAGTGAAAATTTTTTCAAGTATTTTGGAGAATTGCGAGGGTAAAGAGACCGGCCTGTAACTTGTGAAATGATGACTGTCTCCTGTTTTGTACAGTGGTATTACTTTTACTATTTTCATTTTGTTTGGAAATTTATCAGTTTGAACTGACAGGTTACAGATGTGGGTGAGTGGTTTAAAAATTCCTTCAATTACTTTTTTCACTATTGTCATGTCAATTTCATTCCAGTCAGTTTATTTTTTTGTTCTTAAATTTACTTACAGTCTTAATTTCCTTTTCAGTTACTGCACCCAAAAAGATTGTGTTTGGATTTCTATTTTCTATTTCATTTACAGGCCCACTATTGTTTGTTTCTGGTGTCACTATTGTTTTTGCCAATTCTGGACCAACGTTTACAAATAATGTATTGGAACCACTAACCCCATCCTCCATATTAATTATCAAATTGTCGTTTTCAATAAAATAGTCTGGATAATTAGCATTCTTTGATCGGTTACTAACAATCCCATTTAGCACTTGCCATATTCCTCTTAAGTTATTTTTATTATCCTCTAATATTCTGTTGTAGTATTCTTTCTTACAAGTCCTCATTATATTAGTTAGCTTGTTTTTATATCTTTTATATTTGATCTCAACCTCTACCTTTCTACACCTAATGAATTGTTTATATAATGTATTATTCTTTTTACATGCATTTAATAGCCCCTTGGTGACCCATGGAATACTTTTGTTTTGTCATCTGTCACTGTATTGTTTTATAGGACAGTTTTTGTTGTACAATGATTGAAATATTTGTAAAAATTCATCATATGGTTCATTATATGATGTCCAGTCCGTAATCCAAACTCAGTTATCAGAAGCCAGAACAGTAGTCAAAAACTGAGCACCAAAACACAGAAATCTACCGACTGGCAGGAGCTGACAGCAGGTTGACGGCAGGTTGACAGGAACAAGGAACCCCGTTTTCCTGTTTCTTTCAACATTTCATATTGAGCATCAATATAAACAATATTTGTTTTACATATAGTTGTGCTCACGGTGGCAGAGTGGTTAGCACTGCGGCAGCACAGCCACTCACCCTTGGCCGGGGGATCCTGGGTTCGATCCCAGCCCCCAACCAACAGTGATCTGTGTGGAGTTTGCATGTTCTCCCCGTGTCTGCGTGGGTTTACTCCGGGATTTCTCCGGTTTCCTCCCACATGCCAAAAACACGCAAGTTAGGTTAATTGACATCAAAACTGGGGATTCTAAATTGTCCTTAGGTATGACTGTGAGAGTGAATGGTTGTCTGTCTCTCTGTGTTGGCCCTATGATGGACTGGCGATCTGTCCAGGGTGTACCCTGCCTCTCGCCCAAAGATGCTGGGATAGGCTCCAGCCCCCCCGCGACCCGAAAAGGATTAAGCGGAAGAAGATGAATGAACAAATGAATGAATGAATATAGTTGTGCTCATTTCTCTTTTTTTACATAAACATACATAAAAAAAAACAAAGCACAAAACTTCAACAGCAAAGAACATAGTGTGGAGATACATGGAGGTTAACAATGATTAATATAAGACAGACATCAAAACAAAAAATAGACAAGTTTCACCAAAGAGAATGAGGGGAAGGGCATAATACAGCATTATAACATATGTATGGGCAGACACACACATATATATATATATACATACAGTATATACATACATATACACACTACCGTTCAAATGGGCCTCTATACACCTATCCAGACATTGCACCAAAAACCAGACATTTGCAGCTAGAATAGTCATTTACCACATTTGCAATGTATAGAGTGAGTGTTGCTATCCCTGTGCTGTTGCAATCCTGGAATTTCCCCGTTGTGGGACTAATAAAGGCTTATCTTATCTTATCTTCATTGAAAAAAAAGTGCTTTTCTTTCAAAAATAAGGAAATTTCTAAGTGACCCCAAACTTTTGAACGGTAGTATATATATTCAAGAAATCTCTGTTTGTGTGTGTGTCTGTAATGTTTATAGGACATCATAGGATGACCTATGATGTTCCTATGATGTCTCCATCATAGGACGTCATGCCTGCCTTGATGTCTTTTATGATGCCATATACAGTGATGGCTGCCTTGATGTCTACATGAAGTCATATAGACCATGAGGTCCTATGCCTGCCTTGATGTCTTTATGATGACCACCAGGACTCACGATGCAGTCATATAGACAATAGGATGATGCCGTCATATACACAAGAGCACTGGCTACCTATGATGTATGCATGATGTCCTAGGATGCCTGCCTTGAAAATGGTGATCATGCTACTGTGAAACTTTTGACGTAGAGTCTACATCTCTTTGATGTACAGTCTACATGTCCTGACCATCAGGACTTGCGATGCGGTCATATAGACAATAGGATGATGCCGTCATATACACAATAGGACTGGCTACCTATGATGTCCTAGGATCCCTGCCTTGCAAATGGTCATCATGCTACTGCAAAACTTTGACCAACAAAACGGACGTTGCAATGCCTCAAGATACATCACTGAACAAATACAGCCTCACCTGTTGGTTGCAGCATCTGTGATTGGTGTCAATGCTGGACGCACTCTCCTCATTCCATGAATCGCACTCACACCATCTGACAACATGTTGCCATTCATCTTGCTTTACAGCACATTGGTGTTTTCTGCACAACAGACTGCTTCAGCCATGCCCAATTCTACCTTGCCGCAAGCACAGCTGCCAGATCAAGCACTCTTCTTCGTATTCTTGCTCAAGATGAAGAAACTAAGCATAAGTGTTGCTTTCTGGGCAATGTTTTAAAACAGGTGCTGACACAGTAAAAATGTGGAACCTTAAAGAATGGCAGTCTACACTACAAATCTGTAAAATGCCAAGCAAAGCACTGATTTTATCCAGTTGCTCCGGTTTCTTGGTTTCTACGAGCATGCACGGATCAGGCAGAACATGGTCCAAAGCCACTTTTTGTTCATATCAATTTTCAGGACCCTGTCCATGAACTGGAAATACAACACACCTCTCCCTCAACCAGTGGTCTGGAGGAGGAGGAAGAAGAAGAAGAGGAGGAGGAAGAAGAGGAGGAAGAGGAAGAGGAGGAGGAGGAAGAAGAGGAAGAAGAAGAAGACCCACCAGATGGAGAGCAATACAGTGAGGAGAACTGCTGCACGTCAGAAAAGATGCCGTGAAGATGAAACACCTCAGGTTTGAACAGTACACTGCAGGTATGACTGTGAACAACACAGCCATCTGAGACAGGAGGACACCCTTCAGCACCGGGCATGCATAAATAATTGCTTATACTTGGTTTCTATGAGCATGGACGGGTATGCACTAGTATATAATCATTTCACATGAGTATTTGTATTATATTATTTGCATAACTTTAACTGTCACCTTCTCTAAGTCATTTGATATGGCAGAGCAGAACATTCGGTTTCCTAGAAAATCAATAAATGAATGCTAAATCTTATTGAATTGTGTAATTCTATCTTTTAGCATGTATCTTTTTCTCTCCAAATATAATGTATTTGTTAGTTCATGTAATCACATCTTTACAGAAGGAATGGCTGTGCCTTTCCATGAACCCAAGATTACTTTTTTTTGCCATTATGAAAGAATAGGAAAGAAATTGTTGTACTATTGAGAAATTTTGGATATTTCAAGGATAATCAACAGAGAATCTGGTGACAAAGTTTTAAAAATTCGTGATACGTGTCTGAAGACATCAGACATACAGTATAACAGACAATCTTGGGACATGATACAAAGCTATGAAATAAGAGTTGCGTCTGAGGACTGACATTTATCACAGGTTGCAGATGCATCTGGGTATACCTTATGGAGTTTGACTTTAGAATAGTGGAGTCTATGTATGACCTTGAACTGTACCAGACAATGTCTTTCATTATTTGAGCAAGTCATGACGTGTTCAAGAGACTTTTCCCATATATCAATGGGTTTTTGAACACCTATTTCCTTTTCCCAACTTATCTTAAAATTGTTAAGAGAATGGAGAGATTGCTGACAGGAGGATGTCATACATATCGGAAATAAAATGACTGATATGGTGAGATGCTAAGACATCTGTCTACTGGTGATTGTTGTTTGCTTTCGAATCCTGTTAGGTGTTTTCGGATATAACCCCCGATTTGTAAATATCTAAAGTTGTTACTGTGGAGTTTAAATTTTGTTTGTAACTGCTCAAAAGTAGCAAATGTACCATTAATGTATACATCTTTGACACTGTGCAGTCCGAGTTCACTCCACGTGTAGAAAATTTTGTCCAAGTTGGATGGGGTGAACATGGGGTTTACTGCAATCGGCAAGGCCAGAGATATAGGTTTGAGGGATAGGTGAGATCTAATTTGCTTCCATATTCAGATCAAATTACACTACCGTTCAAAAGTTTGGGGTCACCCAGACAATTATTTTGTGTTTTCCATGAAAAGTCACACTTATTTACCACCATGAGTTGTAAAATGAATAGAAAATATAGTCAAGACATTGACAAGGTTAGAAATAATGATTTGTATTTGAAATAATAATTTTTCCTTCAAACTTTGCTTTCGTCAAAGAATCCTCCATTTGCAGCAATTACAGCATTGCAGACCTAACATGATTGCACAAGGGTTTTCTAATCATCCATTAGCCTTCTGATGCAATGAGCAAACACACTGTACCATTAGAACACTGGAGTGATAGTTGCTGGAAATGGGCCTCTATACACCTATGTAGATATTGCACCAAAAACCAGACATTTGCAGCTAGAATAGTTATTTTACCACATTAGCAATGTATAGAGTGTATTTCTGATTAGTTTAAAGTTATCGTCATTGAAAAAAGTGCTTTTCTTTCAAAAATAAGGAAATTTCTAAGTGACCCCAAACTTTTGAACGGTAGTGTATGTATGATAGGATTACATCTATAGAGCATTTGATCAATAAGAATGGGTGAAAGGAAGATAGTGCCAATAAAAAATGGGTGACAGTCTTCTTTTCAATTTTTAGCCAGTCTGGGGGGAGGGGGGTGTTTGTGACATCCAACCAGAAAGAGAAGGACCTAATGGTACATGCCCAGCAATATAATATGAAATTTGGAAGGCCAAGTCCTCCATTTGATTTGAACTTGTGTAGATGTTTTTTTACTAATCCTGTGAGCTTTATACTTCCATAGGAAGGGAATTATAATTGTATCTAGTTTTTTAAAGGAGGATTTAGTCACAAGGATAGGAATATTCTGAAACATGTAAAATCTGTGGTAGAAAAATCATTTTGATTGCATTCACTCTCCCAAGTAGAGCTATAGAGAGAGTTTTTCAAAATTCAATCTTATTTTTTAACTTGTCAAGCAGATCTAGAAAGTTGGCTTGTTCTAGGGAGGAGTAGCGCTTAGTTACATCAGTTCCAAGATACGTAAATTTATCAGTTGATATCTTAAATGGAAGGTTCTTCAAGGCATCTGAGGGAACGGGATGTACTGGCATTAATACGCTCTTGTTCTAATTGATGGTGTAGCCTGAAAATTTGCCAAAAGACCTAATTTTTTCCAGTAGTACAGGTATGGTAGTCTGTGGTTTTGTTACATATAAAAGGATGTCATCTTCATGTAAAGAAATTTTATTTATTGTGTCTTTGGTCTTGTAGCCATGTATCTGAGAGTCCAAACAGATATGCTGGGCGAGTGGTTCAATAGCACGGGCAAATATTAGTGCAGACAGCGGGGATCCTTGTCTAGTTCCCCTAAACAACCTGAATGGTGCTGAAAACGTTTGGTTTGTAAGAATCTGTACTGCTGTTGGATTCTTATAAAGGAGTTTTATCCATTCTATAAAATTATTTCCAACATTGTATTTTTTGAGAACCTCAACAGGTATATCCACTCAACCTGATCAAAGGCTTTTTCAGCATCAAGTGACAGTATAACTCGCCCATCTTTGTCATTTCTGTCTGTGTACATAATGTCAAAGACATCTCAGATTAGAGGTAGGATTTTTATTAGGTATGAAGCCTGTTTGATCTACATGTACGAATTTGCTTATTATTATAACTTCTGCAACTCATTTCCACCTGCTGTGAAAATCCCCAAACACCGTCAAGTTTAGGTTTACAACGTTTACGCCACTGGAGTGGTGGCCTAGTTGATAGAGCATCCGCCCCACAACCGGGAGGTTGGGGGTTCAAGTCCCGGCCGAGTCTGAAAGAATAATTCCATATTAATGCTCTAACTGTGGGATTGTATATGTGCCATATTGTGTTCATTATATTGTTCCTCATTGTTTAATCTCATATTGGCCTCGGGTCTCAGAGCTCTGAGTGACTTCGCTTGTTACAAAGTGTAATACAGCTGCATTTGTTAGCACCTGCCTGAGTTCACGCTGTGAAGTTTCCTGTGGGACACACAACCCGGAGACAGGACAAGACAGGACGGCGCCCGGGGACGTGTGATAAAATACCCTGCTGTGACCAAAGACACTGAGCAAACTGCCAGGAACATTTGCTACCGTTTCTCTTTGATAACATCTCGCTTAAAAGGACTACGCATGCATGCGATAGTCAGGGTGGTGTGGGACTGGTTGAGTTCTGAGACCGTTTCTGTACCAGTCTCCGTTGGCCAACAAATTAAATCTGCTCATAACTGAAGATCTGCCTGGCTTATAATTTAAAATTTCACTAACAGGGTCATTCAAAAAAACCATATACTGTATATATATATATATATATATATATATAGTATGTCTCAGGGATGTGTGAATGGATGGGGGGGGTGGAGGGGGTGAAGATATGTGTGTCTTATATCATGCTGCTTCTAGTTACAGTGGGGCAAAAAAGTATTTAGTCAGAATCAGAATCAGGTTTATTGCCATTGTTCATGTAGTACACAAACTAGGAATTTGTCTCGGTACAATGCTGCAACATTAAACATGATAAGATAAGAGAAATAAACTATACATGTAATAAAGTGTAGGATAAGATTAAGTGATACTGGTCAACAGTTAAAATATATATTAGCCAGCAGCAGATACTGTGGAGAACTATATAGTGCAGTCGGTAATGCAGCCACCAATTGTGCAAGTTCTCCCACTTAAAAGATGAGAGAGGTCTCCAATTTTCATCATAGGTATACCTCAACTATGAGAGACAAAATGAGAAAAAAAAAAATCCAGAAAATCACATTGAAGGATTTTTAATGAATTAATTGGTAAATTCCTCGGTAAAATAAGTATTTGGTCACCTACAAACAAGCAAGATTTCTGGCTGTCACAGACCTGTAACTACTTCTTTAAGAGGCTTCTCTGTCCTCCACTTGTTACCTGTATTAATGGCACCTGTTTGAACTCGTTATCAGTATAAAAGACACCTGTCCACAACCTCAAACAGTCAGACTCCAAACTCCACTATGGCCAAGACCAAAGAGCTGTCAAAGGACACCAGAAACAAAATTGTAGACCTGCACCAGGCTGGGAAGACTGAATCTGCAATAGGTATGCAGCTTGGTGTGAAGAAATCAACTGTGGGAGCAATTATTAGAAAATGGAAGACATACAAGACCACTGATAATCTCCCTCGATCTGGGGCTCCACGCAAGATCTCACCCTGTGAGGTCAAAATGATCATGAGAACGGTGAGCAAAAATCCCAGAACCACACGGGGGGACCTAGTGAATGACCTGCAGAGAGCTGGGACCAAAGTAACAAAGGCTACTATCAGTAACACAATACGCCGCCAGGGACTCAAATCCTGCAGTGCCAGATATGTCCCCCTGCTTAAGCCAGTACATGTCCAGGCCCGTCTGAAGTTTGCTAGAGAGCATTTGGATGATCCAGAAGAGGGTTGGGAGAATGTCATATGGTCAGATGAAACCAAAATATAACTTTTTGGTAAAAACTCAACTTGTCGTGTTTGGAGGAGAAAGAACACCATACCTACTGTGAAGCATGGGGGTGGAAACATCATCCTTTGGGGCTGTTTTTCTGCAAAGGGACCAGGACGACTGATCCGTGTAAAGGAAAGAATGAATGGGGCCATGTATCATGAGATTTTGAGTGTAAACCTCCTTCCACCAGCAAGGGCATTGAAGATGAAACGTGGCTGGATCTTTCAGCATGACAACGATCCCAAACACACTGCCCAGGCAACGAAGGAGTGGCTTCATAAGATGCATTTCAAGGTCCTGGAGTGGCCTGGCCAGTCTCCAGATCTCAACCCCATAGAAAATCTTTGGAGGGAGATGAAAGTCTGTGTTGCCCAGCAACAGCCCCAAAACATCACTGCTCTAGAGGAGATCTGCATGGAGGAATGGGCCAAAATACCAGCAACAGTGTGTGAAAACCTTGTGAAGACTTACAGAAAACGTTTGACCTCTGTCATTGCCAACGAAGGGTACATAAAGTATTGAGATGAACTTTTGTTACTGACCAAATACTTATTTTACTGAGGAATTTACCGATTAATTCATTAAAAATCATTCAATGTGATTTTCTGGATTTTTTTTTTCTCATTTTGTCTCTCATAGTTGAGGTATACCTATGATGAAAACTGGAGACCTCTCTCGTGTTTTAAGTGGGAGAACTTGCACAGTTGGTGACTGACTAAATACTTTTTTGCCCCACTGTATATGGATGCCGAGAGAAACGCAATTTCATCTTGCCTAATCTACTACTACTACTACTACCTGCACTACAGTTGTATGTACAGCAATATGACACAGTTTGATTTGCCATATCGTGGCTGCTTCATCCATCCAGGTGGATGCCTTCAATTTCCCCTCTGGGGATCAATAAAGTATACCAAATCAAACCATATATATATATATATATATATATATATATATACTGTATATACTGTATATATATATATAGTGGAGTGTGTGAAATCAGAGGCAGATTCATTTCAGACGATTTATTACACACTCACATCTCTCAAGCACAGAACAGACTGAACATTTAAGCAGAAACTTTCCTCTTAAGTTTCATGGCATTTACATCACACACATGACATTTGCATCACACTGCATTCAACATCCTTCATCCTTGACTCCTTCCTGCTATCTCACCAGGAACCTCCTGCTCTTTGTTCTCCCATGCTTACTCACCGGCCACTTTATTAGGTACACCTGTCCAACTGCTCGTTAACACTTAATTTCTAATCAGCCAATCACATGGCGGCAACTCAGTGCATTTAGGCATGTAGACATGGTCAAGACAATCTCCTGCAGTTCAAACCGAGCATCAGTATGGGGAAGAAAGGTGATTTGAGTGACTTTGAACGTGGCATGGTTGTTGGTGCCAGAAGGGCTGGTCTGAGTATTTCAGAAACTGCTGATCTACTGGGATTTTCACGCACAACCATCTCTAGGGTTTACAGAGAATGGTCCGAAAAAGAAAAAATATCCAGTGAGCGGCAGTTCTGTGGGCGGAAATGCCTTGTTGATGCCAGAGGTCAGAGGAGAATGGCCAGACTGGTTCGAGCTGATAGAAAGGCAACAGTGACTCAAATAACCACCCGTTACAACCAAGGTAAGGCAGAAGAGCATCTCTGAACGCACAGTACGTCGAACTTTGAGGCAGATGGGCTACAGCAGCAGAAGACCACGCCGGGTGCCACTCCTTTCAGCTAAGAACAGGAAACTGAGGCTACAATTTGCACAAGCTCATCGAAATTGGACAATAGAAGATTGGAAAAACGTTGCCTGGTCTGATGAGTCTCGATTTCTGCTGCGACATTCGGATGGTAGGGTCAGAATTTGGCGTCAACAACATGAAAGCATGGATCCATCCTGCCTTGTATCAATGGTTCAGGCTGGTGGTGGTGGTGTAATGGTGTGGGGAATATTTTCTTGGCACTCTTTGGGCCCCTTGGTACCAATTGAGCATCGTTGCAACGCTACAGCCTACCTGAGTATTGTTGCTGACCGTGTCCATCCCTTTATGACCACAATGTACCCAACTTCTGATGGCTACTTTCAGCAGGATAATGCGCCATGTCATAAAGCTGGAATCATCTCAGACTGGTTTCTTGAACATGACAATGAGTTCACTGTACTCAAATGGCCTCCACAGTCACCAGATCTCAATCCAATAGAGCATCTTTGGGATGTGGTGGAACGGGAGATTCGCATCATGGATGTGCAGCCGACAAATCTGTGCCAACTGTGTGATGCCATCATGTCAATATGGACCAAACTCTCTGAGGAATGCTTCCAGCACCTTGTTGAATCTATGCCACGAAGAATTGAGGCAGTTCTGAAGGCAAAAGGGGGTCCAACCCGTTACTAGCATGGTGTACCTAATAAAGTGGCCGGTGAGTATATATACAGTATATATACGTATATATATATATATATATATATAAAAAAAGGTGCTTTCTAGCTTGGTGCTCAGTGTAATAGAATGGGGGAAGGAGAAGTTTGTGGTGGCACCTTGCATGGCAGGGACCCCTCTGATTCTACATGTGATTAACATTGTAGATAGGAGAAACATAATTTCATTCTACTGTACATGATTGGCTGCATGGACTGAATGACAATAGAGATGGCTTCTTCTTCATCAAACAATGTTATCTGGTGGGACACACAGCTGGGAAAATGTCGCCGATTCCTCCAGAAACTGCACATGGATGACAGTTGTTTGCACTGCTAGCCTGCGAGCCCTCGTTAGCAGACCTGTAGCAGGAGTACATGGGTGGATAAAGACCACACATGTGGCGGTTTGGGAAAACCCCCACAAACAGACTAAGGACAGACAGCTCGCTACTCCTGGTTTTTTCCGCTACACTACTGAGATGTAATGTGCCATTCATGCCTTGTGATGTTAATGTGCCATTCATGTATTGAGTTCATGCATCCTGTCCTTGCTGTGTCTCTGAAATGCAAATGCCCATACCAACTGCTGTGAAATGCTCTTTCATGTATTGTTGCAACAAGGTTTTTTTTTTTTTTTCCCGGTTCCGGTTCCGCCGGACCGGTGGCGCCACACGAGTAGGCTGCCCGTTGCAACAGCCTTTTTTTTTTTTTTTTTTTTTTTTATCTTCCTTCTTCTTTCTACACCTTTCACTCTGTATATATATCACGGACGCATGGATCGCCACGGGGGTCTCCCGGGTCGGCGGACAGAGCCACGGTTTGCAGCGGGAGACGTTACAGCGGGGAGGAGCTAGTGCTAGCTAGCACTTGGCCGCCGCCCGGTGCTAATGGGAAACTCGACATACCGGGAGCTGTAGCGAAAACGACGCGGGTGCCGGGCTGGAGTTTAGGCGGCGTGCAAGAAATATAAGACAGAATAATAAAGAGCGATGGCAAGAACCAAGCAGACCGCCCGTAAAATCTACTGGAGGAAGAAGCCCCCCAGGAGACAGCTAGCCACCAGGGCTGCTCGGAGAGGCGCTCCGGCCACCGGCAGAGTGAAGAGGCCTCGCCGTCACAGGCCCGTGGCTCTGAGAGAGATCCGTAGCTACCAGAAATCCACGGAGCTGCTCATCCGTAAGCTGCCCGTCCAGCGCCTGGTGAGGGAGATCGCTCAGGACTTCAAGACCGTCCTGCGTTTCCTGAGCTTCGCCGTCATGGCTCTGCAGGAGACCAGCGAGGCCCACCTGGTGGTCTCTTCTTCGCTAAGGGGGTCACCATCATGCCCAAAGACTTCCAGCTGGCCCGCCGCATCCGCGGAGAGAGAGCTTAGACTTTCTGCTGCACATTCACCAACCAACCATAATGCTCTGCACTGTGTGTCTATATATATACATTTATAGTAATATGGACATATGTTTACTAGATGTTTTTTCTTGCCTTCTGATTGTTGCTCTGAGTGTTGCTATCCCTGTGCTGTTGCAATCCTGGAATTTCCCCATTGTGGGACTAATAAAGGCTTATCTTATCTTATCTTATATGCTGCAAGAGCCTGTAACTCACTCTCAATTCTCACTTCTACAACGGCTGCTGCTGGACACAGACTTTGTGTCCCCTCTTCACTGAGAGCCTGAGGAATTCGGCTTCAGCCTGCTCATGCTATGGGCTGGAGCCGAGTTCCCGTGACGGCGGTATGATTAATAAAACCTGCTTAAAACCTCAGCATCAGCTGCCTTATTTTATCATCCGCCGCACTGGTGACCCGACGCTGAAACGAACACGCTGCCAGCGAACGCAACGCCCGGCGGTGATTCTCCGACGACCAGCGAACACGGCAGCCTGACTGATCTGCCCTCCCTTCTGCTTCAGGGAGACCTCAACGCGGAGTTTCCAGGCGAAACTCTCCAGAGAACACCCACGACCGGGAAAGCTGAGCAACGTTTCATGGTGAGATCTGCACGCCTAGATCGGCACATCCACGCTGGACCGGCCACGCTCACAGCTCCTCCACACGAGAGCGCATGCACCTCGTCCCCTCTCCACGACGGCGATCCCCATGGCCGACGGAGCACACGTGGACCTGAACGCACGATGACCGAGCGAGTGACAGAGCGTCTACTTCCCTTCACCGCTCCAACACACTGAACAGGGATGATTAAGCTCCCTGACCCTGGTTCTCCTCTCCAGCTGGCCCACCCATCACGGAACCCCGGCGCACGCACCAGGGAGTTACGAGGACGGCGCACACCACGCACGGGACAAATACGGCTTTTCTGACCGCCTTCCTTCTGCTGCACACTGGCCCTTCAGGCTTGCTCGTTCACCTGAGGCACGCAGCTTGCTCACTGGATTTTAAGGTCTTAGCCACGGCACACAAGGGGAATTCAGCTGTCTGCGGTTCCCGAGGCTTTAGGGTTACGCCTGAACCTAAAGTCAACACGCCAGTCCCTCTGCTCTCATTACAGCCGCCACGCAGCCTCGTCTTTTCTTCATGGCCGCTATTAATCCTTGCAGGACTTAATCGTGGGAGGAGCCAGTGACTAATTTTTCTTCTTGTGGACCTCTGCACGTTCAACGGGACAGCCCTTCGACATCGCGGACCCACAAGCAATTTTTGCGCGGCCCCGGACGTTTTCATCGTCTCCGGCCGGCTTTTACTACCCCCACCCCCCTCCACCCCCTCCTGCACAGAGCTTTTCCCTGCTTGCTGCCCAAGCTGCACTATCGAGGTCTCGGCCACCTGCCGAGCCCTCTGGGGGGGAGCTATGGCGGTTTGGGAAAACCCCCACAAACAGACTAAGGACAGACAGCTCGCTACTCCTGGTTTTTTCCGCTACACTACTGAGATGTAATGTACCATTCATGCCTTGTGATGTTAATGTGCCATTCATGTATTGAGTTCATGCATCCTGTCCTTGCTGTGTCTCTGAAAATGCAAATGCCCATACCAACTGCTGTGAAATGCTCTTTCATGTATTGTTGCAACAGGGTATATATGCTGCAAGAGCCTGTAACTCACTCTCAATTCTCACTTCTACAACGGCTGCTGCTGGACACAGACTTTGTGTCCCCTCTTCACTGAGAGCCTGAGGAATTCGGCTTCAGCCTGCTCACGCTATGGGCTGGAGCCGAGTTCCCGTGACGGCAGTATGATTAATAAAACCTGCTTAAAACCTCAGCATCGCTGCCTTATTTTATCATCCGCCGCAAGACACTCCGTTTCAGCTGAAGAGCTCCTGGTCCATCTGTCCGCAGGTGAGTTTCAATCTCATTTTTAAACTAGTTTATTCTCCAGTGTTGACACTTTTGCTCCTGTGATGGTGGAATCTCAAGGCTGATTGGCTGATTAGCCAACCACCTCCCTTGGACGTGAAAGCATGTGTATTCATAAGTTTACATTAATTTTACATGAATTCGAGCCATGTAAAAAATTTGCTTTTCGTTTGGTGTGAATGCACCATAATCAACATCTGTTTCCACCTAGTTCACTAATCCAGAGTTGATAATATTTCTCATGTCATTCTGGCTTATTTTGTAATATTTTTGCTGTGATGCTACATTGATCCACTGCATTAACTTGGCTAGGTAATCGGAGTCGGTCAATGTCAGGGATCAGACTATCCACAGTGATTCCGCAATAATTACATATTTGACTCCCAGCACAATTTGGCTGAAAAGAGCTCTGCCAACATTTAACAAGAGCACTCTGAGGCAAGTGCAAGATTCCCCGCCTCCGTTTTCTTTGAAGATCCCAATACTTAGTGACGGAGAGCAGTTTTCAACTTTTCAATATAATTACTGTGGCAGAACCAAATTATAATAAGTGCATCATCCACAAATATACAACAAAGTATACAACCCATAGATGTAGGGCAGGATCCCGAGGTAAACCCGTGTAGCAAGTTAGGAGACCCTAAAGGGCTTTACATGTTCTATAGTAAGAGCATAGGGAGTGTCAACCTTGACCTTTTGAACCCAAACCTGTAGTCAGAGGTCACAGTCCCAGAGAGGACCTGTGTATCAGGTTTGGTGACCCTAGCCATCTTTGTTGTTGTTGAGCTATACTGTGGTGTGAAAGTGTGATTGCCCCCTCCTGATTTCTCATTTTTTTTACGTTTGTCACACTTAAGTTTCAGATCAAACAAATTTAAATATTAGACAAAGATAACACAAGTAAACACAAAATGCAGTTTTTAAATGAAGGGGTTTATTATTAAGGGTAGAAAAAAAATCCAAACCTACGTGGCCCAGTGTGAAAAAGTGATTTCCCCCCCTTCCCCGTGAAAACATAAATTAACTGGTTTATCACATCTTTGGAAAGCTGAGTTCAATTTCTCGAGCCACACTCAGGCCTGATTACTGCCACACCTGTTCTCAATCAAGAAATCACTTAAACAGGACCTGACTGACAAAGTGAAGTAGACCAAAAGATCCTCAAAAGCTAGACATCATGCTGTGATCCAAAGAAATTCAGGAACAAATGAGAAAAAGTAATTGAGATCCACCAGTATGGAAAAGGTTATAAAGCCATTTCTAAAGCTTTGGGCCTCCAGTGAACCACAATGAGAGCCATTATCCACAAATGGCGAAAACATGGAACAGTAGTGAACCTTCCCAGGTGTGGCCAGCCGACCAAAATTACCCCAAGAGCGCATAAAAGACCCCACAACAACATCCAAATAACTGCAGGCCTCACTTGCCTTAGTTAAGGTCAGTGTTCATGATTCCACCATAAGAAAAACTGGGCAAAAATGGCCTGCAGGGCCATGTAGGTTTGGATTTTTCCCCCTTAACAATAAACATCTTCATTTAAAAACTGCATTTTGTGTTTACTTGTATTATCTTTGTCCAGTATTTAAATTTGTCTGATATCCAGCCCCCCCGCGACTCGAAAAGGATTAAGCGGAAGAAGATGGATGGATGGATCTGAAACATTTAAGTATGACATACAAAAAATGAGAAATCAGGAAGGGGAAAAACACTTTCACACCACTGTATGAACGAGTTGTACACTTCAATAGCTTGAGGACCTGCTACAGTAAGCAGTAACATTATTACCTCCGCCAGGCCGAAAAGGCCAGGAGGAGGTTATGTTTTTGCCAGGGTTTGTCTGTCTGTCTGTCTGTCTGTCTGTCTGTCGGTTAGCAAGATAACTCAAAAAGTCTTGGACGGATTTCCATGAAACTTTCAGGCGTTGTTGGAAATGGTACAAGGAAGAACTGATTAAATTTTGGGGATGATCCGCATCACCGTCTGCATACAGGAATTTTTTAAAGCATTTTTCCACACTGTGACATATGGCCATTTTCAACATGTGCGCAGGCGCAATGGACGGCGCTGGGCGTTGTGTCTGACCAACACAAACTCCGCGTTCTTCAACGTTTTAGGCACAAAAGCACGCGGAAAACGCTGCTGGCCTGGCCCCGCCAGCGTGCGTGTTTTTGCGCCACGCTGCAAAACCTGACACGGCCACCTGTCCGCCGCCCGATTATTTGCCACAAATTCCCCGCCCAGCTATAGGCGCTGCGTAAAAACGACCTCTCTGCCGGGGAAAATTCTAAATTCTGTTTTGCCGCCGAGCGCAACCCCAATATAATATAAAACCCACGGCAACCTGTCTAACCAATCTGCATCCATCAGTGGAGGAGATGGACACACCAACACTTCAGTTTATTACCTCCGCCAAGGAGGCAATGCTTTTACAACCGTAAAACGGGGCTATAAGAGACGGCGGGGTAATATGGGACACTTTTCTAAATGTAATTCTGCTTTTTTAATTTTGCTTCCGCCTAGATTTGATGAAGGATTCATGGATATTTGACAATAACAACACAACTCAGCGTCCTGCTCAAAATAAAAAAAGCAGAATTACATTTAAAACATTTCCCACAAAAGTGTCCCTTATCAACCCGCCGTCCCTTATAGCCCCGTTTTACACTACTGAACCACTGATCCTATCACTATCACATTGATTGTCATTCATTAATTGTCTGTTTATTGCACTGTCCATGTCAAATAAACAAATAATCATTGTGAATCCAATTGCTAGTCATATCTTTTCATGCTCAGGGAATCTGAAAACGTACACACAAACACTGTATGGGGGGAACTGTGCCGCTTGGCGGAGGTCTGCGCTCTCCGAGTGCTTTTCTAGTTTTTCTTGCATCCAGTTTGTCTTCAAGTCCCACAGCTACAATATACGGCTAGAACTGCTGCTTGAAGGCGTGCCAATTGCTGTCAGTGTTTCCCGTTAGCTTCAAACTCACCGGTGGCTTTACAGAATCCATGTTGCTTTCACAATACACCTCAGCTCAGCTTTTAACTCCTGGTACCATGTTTTGTTTTGTTTTTGTCTCCTTATTTCCAAAGAATGAGTCAGTTAAACTTCTGCAGCATGCATTTATTATTTCATGTAACAGCTAGAACAAATAATCCATTTCTTTTTAGCTCTGGTGTTACTCCATTTCTCTATGCATTGTTATTACCGCCGCCAGGCCGAAAGGCCAGGAGGAGGTAATGTTTTTGCCGGGGTGGGTGGGTCTGTCTGTCTGTCTGTTAGCAAGATAACTCAAAAACTTTTGCACAGATGTCCATGAAACTTTCAGGCGTTGTTGGAAATGGTACAAGGAAGAACTGATTAAATTTTGGGGATGATCCGCATCACCGTCTGCATACAGGAATTTTTTAAAGCATTTTTCCACACTGTGACATACGGCCATTTTCAACATGTGCGCAGGCGCAATGGAGGGCGCTGGGCGTCGTGTCTGACCAACACAAACTCCGCCTTCTTCAACGTTTTAGCCACAAAAGCACGCGGAAAACACTGGTGGCCTGAGCCCGTCAGCATGCCTGTGCCAGCCATAGGCGCTGCGCACATTGCGCTGGTCGTCGTGTCTGACCAACACAAACTCCGCGTTCTTCAACGTTTTAGGCACAAAAGCGCGCGCAAAACACTGCTGGCCTGGGCCCGCCAGCGTGCCTGTCTTTGCGCCACGCTGCAAAACCTGACACGGCCACCTGTCCGCCGCCCGATTATTTGCCACAAATTCCCCGCCCAGCCATAGGCGCTGCGTAAAAACGACCTCTCTGCCGGGGAAGATTCTAAATTCTGTTTTGCCGCGAAGTGCAACCCCAATATAATATAAAACCCACGCCAACCTGTCTAACCAATCTGCATCCGTCAGTGGAGGAGATGGACACACCAACACTTCAGTTTATTACCTCTGCCAAGGAGGCAATGCTTTTACTACCGTAAAACGGGGCTATTGGGACGGCGGGGTAATAAGGGACACTTTTCTAAATGTAATTCTGCTTTTTTTATTTTGCTTCCGCCTAGAGTTGATTAAGGATTCATGGATATTTAACAATAACAACACAACTCAGCGTCCTGCTCAAAATAAAAAAAGCATAATTACATTTAAAACATTTCCCAGAAAAGTGTCCCTTATTAACCCGCCGTCCCTTATAGCCCCGTTTTACACTACTGAACCACTAATCCTATCACATTGATTGTCATTGATTAATTGTCTATGTTTATTGCACTGTCCCTGTCAAATAAACAAATAATCATTGTGAATCCAATTGCTAGTCATATCTTTTCATGGTCAAGGAACCTGAAAACATACACACAAACACTGTATGGGGGGAACTGTGGCGCTTGGCGGAGGTCTGCGCTCTCCGAGTGCTTTTCTAGTTACTCGCTGGATTCCACGCCGAGTCCCTAGGCACATAGGTACTGCCACCTGTTGGTGCAACATGAAATTGCATCAGCATGATCACAATGTACAGTATATACCATTAGGTGCCTAGTATTACATAAAATAAAACTTAAGGAATAATGAAATAATCATGTTGCTCCCACTTGGCTCTCTCCTCTCGTTTATTTGAACTTGCAGTTACACTTAGAATTTTTCTTACAAAAACTTTTAAAAATTTTGACAAAATAATTAAAATTGCTTAAGTAAAATAAATAAAACAAGCAAAATAAATAAATAAAATTAAAAATAAAGAAAAGTTCAATTTTAGAATGTTTTCTGGCACAAGCCTCAATTGTTTTGAAAAAAAAAAAAAATACCAATCAACATAAACAAAACTGTTCTACTTTAAAGCGTACCTGTGGTGGTCGTGAAAAAAAAAAGACATATTGAGCCCCTGTCTCACGTTCTAGTTCAAGTTTAAGTTCAAGTTCAAAGCAATGTGATATAAATCCATTGCTGATGTGCTGGTTCAGCTATGTCAGCAAAACATGGGTGCAGCCATACTAGCGGCTACATGGCCTGCCAGGACACTTCCTGTGACATAATATCGTTGGCACCGCGATCTGGATCAATATTGGCTGAGCCTGGAGTGCCCGGATGAGCAGTGGCTTTCGGGATATTCAAATTCAAATGTTTATTTCAAACTCAGGGTTCATATTAAATGCAGAACTAAAACGAGTAGAAAATAAATAAATAAATGCTTAAATTCAGCGGGTCGTCTCGTCTGATCTGAGGTCGTAACGGCCGCCAGACGGCAGATGATTCGGCTCCTCCCTCGCCGCTATACAGAGCAGCAGACACTCGGCACTCTTGTAACAACAAAAACATACAATGCGATATGGATATCGCAACATGGCGGAATGTAAAGCCTTCGGATGTCTCAATAATAAGCGAAAAACAAAGATAAACACTTCTTTTGTGTACCCAAACCCAGCTCACCTTGTCAGAAGATCGTAGCGTAAAAGTGATTGCGCAATCTCGGAACAGGGCACACACAGACGAATCCTTTCAGACGAAATTGCGTTGTGTGTGAGGACCACTTTGTCACTTTCACCCTCAGAAAACCGTTCTGGCTCAAACCTGTAGCCATGTTGGACGAATTCTTCCTCAGAGTCCGACAATTCAGCCATAATAGAATAAAAACACTCACAACAGCACCCTAGTCGCTCATACAGACGGAGTATTGACTTTTCAGTAGCAACGTAATGACGTCACATCCGCATGTGTCATGGCTGCGCGCAGAGTTTGCATTGGCTGGCCATGCCTGCGGTCGTATTTGCATATTTCTCTGGTGGTATATGGCCGGCAATAATTATTTAACCAAATAACGAATACTTTGCCTAATGTTTTCAAGTTGAATGCGTTTAGACGACCACCACAGGTACCCTTTAATAGTAACGGGTAGATCTGTGTCAACTGCATCAAAACAAAACTATTAAACTGAACATCACACTTGAACTGTCTTTATCCATACAGACCAAAACCAGATTTTCTTTGTCAACTTCTGTTTGCAAACTTTGTATGAAAAAATCCTTTAAAGGAGCATGTGGCAGTTTCCATGAAGAAAAGTCAGCATATCAACATGCTCAGAACTAAGGCTTGCCCTGCTCTTTGAAGCGATGTTACCTGCTGCAGAAAACAGATGCTCTGACGGTGTAGATGTTGCTGGACTACACAGCAATGACTGACAGTTTTTGACAGTGTAGGATACTGTGCTACATTTCTTTCCCATAACAACGGATTCTCCTTCTTGAACAGTATGTTCTCCAAAGTACATAAGGACCATACCATGCCATTTTTTGAAAGATGAAATAATACTGAGCTTTACTGTGAGGAGACCTTTAATATGTACCTCAACACACTCACTATATCTTACTCATCTCACATTAAAAAATTATCCTGTACAGTGAGATACTATTATAAGTTTGATTTTTATCCATCCATAAAAAGAAAACTACAATGTGCCAAACAAAATTAAAAATAAAACGTATAGACACCACTAAGTCTGTTTTTTTGTTAATAGACCTGCTGACTGTAAGTCCAAGGACCTTTAATGTCGGTCCTAAAAATTATATACATACGTGGACAAAATTGTTGGTACCCCTCTGTTAATGAAAGAAAAACCCACAATGGTCACAGAAATAACTTGAATCTAACAAAAGTGGTAATAAATAAAAATTCTATGAAAATTAACCAATGAAAATCAGACAATGCTTTTGAATTGTGGTTCAACAGAATTATTTTAAAAAACAAACTCATGAAACAGGCCTGGACAAAATGATGGTACCCTTAACTTAATATTTTGTTGCACAACCTTTTGAGGCAATCACTGCAATCAAACGATTTCTGTAACTGTCAATGAGACTTCTGCACCTCTCAGCAGGTATTTTGGCCCACTCCTCATGAGCAAACTGCTCCAGTTATCTCAGGTTTGAAGGGTGCCTTCTCCAGATGGCATGTTTCAGCTCCTTCCAGATGTTCAATAGGATTTAGATCAGGGCTCATAGAAGGCCACTTTAGAACAGTCCAATGTTCCGCTCTTAGCCATTCTTGGGTGTTTTTAGCTGTGTGATTTGGGGTCATTATCCTGTTGCAAGACCCATGACCTGCGACTGAGACCAAGCTGTCCGACACTGGGCAGCACATTTCTCTCTAGAATACCTTTATAGTCTTGAGATTTCATTGTACCATGCACAGATTCAAGACACCCTGTGCCAGATGCAGCAAAGCAGCCCCAGAACATAACAGAACCTCCTCTATGTTTCACAATAGGGCCAGTGTTCTTTTCTTGGTATGCTTCATTTTTGCGTCTGTGAACATAGAACTGATGTGCCTTGTCAAAAAGTTCCAGTTTTGTCTCGTCTGTCCATAGGACATTTGCCCAGAAGCTTTGTGGCTTGTCAACATGCAGTTTGGCAAATTCCAGTCTGGCTTTTTTATGATTTCTTTTCAACAGTGGTGTCCTCCTTGGTCGTCTCCTATGAAGTCCACTTTGGCTCAAACAACGACAGATGGTGCGATCTGACACTGATGTACCTTGACCTTGGAGTTCACCATGAATGTGTTTAGAGGTTGTTCTGGGCTCTTTTGTTACAATTCGTATTATCCGTCTCCTCCTGCGGCCACGTCCAGGGAGGTTGGCTACAGTCCCGTGGATTGTAAATTTCTGAATAATATGTGCAACTGTAGTCACAGGAACATCAAGCTGCTTGGAGATGGTCTTATAGCCTTTACCTTTAACATGCTTGTCCATAATTTTCTTTCTAATCTCCTGAGACAACTCTCTCCTTTGCTTCCTCTGGTCCATGTTTAGTGTGGTACACACCATGTCAACAGACAGCACAGTGACTACTTGCCACCCTTTAAATAGGCCGACTGACTGATTACAAGTTTGTAGACACCTGTGATGTTAATTAGAGGACACATCTTGGTTGAACATGTCCCTATGGTCACATTATTTTCAATCTTTTCTAGGGGTACCATCATTTTTGTCCAGGCCTGTTTCATGAGTTTGTTTTTTTAAAGTAATTCTGTTGAACCACAATTCAAAAGCATCATCTGATTTTCATTGGTTAATTTTCATAGAATTTTTATTTATTACCACTTATGTCAGATTCAAGTTATTTCTGTGACCATAGTGGGTTTTTCTTTCATTAACAGAGGGGTACCAACAATTTTGTCCACGGCTGTATCTAGCTCTTCTGCCATAGCAGTGTCAAGCCCATCATCAGGGTCTAACAGCTGCTTCTCTAGGGTTAAAAGGTTCCTCAAAGTTAAAGTATATTGAGGTCTTACTCCAGTATTTACAGTGCATCCAGAAAGTATTCACAGCTCTTCACTTTTTCCACCTTTTGTTATGTCACAGCCTTATTCCAAAAGGGATTAAATTCATTTTCCTTCATCAAAATTCTATACACAACACCCCATAATGACAACATGAAAAAAGTTTCAAGATTTTTGCAAATTTATTAAAAATAATAAAAAAAAAAAAAAACAAGAAATCACATGTATATACGTAAATATTCACAGCTTTTGCTCAATACTTTGTTGATGCGCCTTGGGCAGCAATTACAGCCTCAAGTCTTTTCGAATATGAGGCCACAAGCTTGGCACACCTATCTTTGGGCCGTTTCGCCCATTCCCCTTTGCAGCACCTCTCAAGCGCCATCAGTTGGATGGAAAGCGTTGGTGCACAGCCATTTTCAGATCTCTCCAGAGATGTTCGATTAGATCCAAGTCTGGGCTCTGGCTGGGCCACTCAAGGACATTCACAGAGTTGTCCTGTAGCCACTCCTTTGATATCTTGGCTGTGTGCTTAGGGTCGTTGTCCTGCTGAAAAATGAACTGTCACCCCAGTCTGAGGTCAAGAGCGCTCTGGAACAGGTTTTCATCCAGGATGTCTCTGTTCATTGCTGCATTCATCTTTCCTGCTATCCTGACTAGTCTCCCAGTTCCTGCCGCTGAAACACATCCCCACAGCATGATGCTGCCACCACCATTGGTGTGGTTATGAGCGGTGCCTGGTTTCCTCCAAACATGACGCCTGGTATTCATGCCAAAGAGTTCAAACTCTGTCTCATCAGACCAGAGAATTTTGTTTCTCCTGATCTGAGAGTCCTTCAGGTGCCTTTTGGCAAACTCCAGGCAGCCTGCCATCTGCATTTTACTAAGGAGTGGCTTCCGTCTGCCCACTCTACCAAACAAGCCTGATTGGTGGATTGCTGCAGAGATGGTTATCCTTCTGGAAGGTTCTCCTCTCTCCAAAGACGAACGCTGGAGCTCTGACAGAGTGACCATCGGGCTCTTGGTCACCTCCCTGGCTAAGGCCCTTCTCCCCCAATCGCTCAGTGTAGACGACCGGCCACCTCTGGAAGAGTCCTGGTGGATCCAAACTTCTTCCATTTATGGATGATGGAAGCCACTGTACTCATTTGGACCTTCAAAGCAGCAGAAATTTTTCTGTACCCTTCCCCAAATTTGTGCCTCAAGACAATCTTGTCTCGGAGGTCTACAAACAACTCCTTTGACTTCATTACCGCCGCCAGGAGGTTATGTTTTTGCTGGGGTTTGTCTGTTTGTCTGTCTGTTGGTTAGCAAGATAACTCAAAAAGTTTTGGACGGATTTCGGTTTGGTTTGTGCTCTGACATGCACTGTCAACTGTAGGACCTTATATAGACAGGTGTGTGTTATGTCTGGATTTGAAGGTGGAAGGACGAGGCCAGGTGTCAAATAGAACACACATTTATTGTAGTTGGCACGGATGCACTACACACGGCCGCCAGGCAGAGGAAATGGCCAAGAGGCCGTCCCTCCTGCCTGCAGCCCTTTTATAGTCACGGATGGTGGAGGAACCGGAAGGCAGAGCCACCACCCTGTGCCACACAAATAAAAGTATACAACATATACATACAACACAAACCATATACAGTGGTGTGAAAAAGTGTTTGCCCACTTCCTGATTTCTCATTTCTTTTGTATGTTTGTCACACTTAAATGTTTCAGATCAAACAAATTTAAATATTAGACAAAGATAACACATGTAAACACAAAATGCAGTTTATAATTGAAGGTGTTTATTATTAAGGGTAAAAAAAAATTCAACCCTACATGGCCCTGTGTGAAAAAGTGATTGCCCCCTGTGTTAAAACATAAATTAACTGTGGTTTATCACATCTTTGGAAAGCTGAGTTCAATTTTCTAGCCATTTCTAAAGCTTTGGGACTCCAGCAAACCACAGTGAGAGCCATTATCCACAAATGGCGACAACATGAAACAGTGGTGAACCTTCCCACGAGTGACCGGCTGACCAAAACTACCCCAAGAGTGCAGCAACGACTCATCCAAGAGCTCACAAAAGACCCCACAACAACATCCAAAGAACTGCAGGCCTCACTTGCCTCAGTTAAGGTCAGTGTTCATGACTCCACCATAAGAAAGAGACTGGGCAAAAATGGCCTGGATGGCTGAGTTTCAAGACAAAAACCACTACTGAGCAAAAAGAACAATGGGTCATCTCAATTTTGCCAGCAAACATCTTGATGATCCCCAAGACTTTTGGGAAAATACTCTGTGGACTGACAAGACAAAAGTTGAATTTTTTGGAAGGTGTGTGTCCTATTATATCCGTTACATCCCATTTCAGAAAAGGAACATCATACCAGCAGTAAAATACGGTGGTGGTAGTGTGATGGTCTGGGGCTGTTTTGCTACTTCAGGACCTGGAACACTTGCTGTGGTAAATGCAACCATGAATTCTGCTGTCTACCCAAAAATTCTTGAAGGAGAATGTCCGGCCATCTGTTCATGACCTCAAGCTGAAGCGCACTTGGGTTCTGCAGCAGGACAATGATTGAAAACAAACCAGCAAGTCCACCTCTGAATGGCTTAAGAAAAACAAAATGAAGACTTTGGAGTGGCCTAGTCAAAGTCCTGGCCTGAATCCAATTGAGATGCTGTGGCATGACCTTAAAAAGGCAGTTCATGCTCAAAAATCCTCCAATGTGGCTGGATTACAAGATTTCTGCAAAGATGAGTGGGCCACAATTCCTCCACAGCGCTGTAAAAGACTCACTACCAGTTATCACAAACGCTTGATTGCAGTTGTTGCTGCTAAGATGGGCCCAACCAGTTATTAGGTTTACGGGGCAATCACTTTTTCACACAGGGCCATGTAGGTTTGGATTTTTTTCCATTAATAATAAACATCTTCATTTAAAAACTGCATTTTGTGTTTACGTGTGTTATCTTTGTCTAATATTTAAATTTGTTTGATGATCTGAAACATTTAAGTGTGACAAACATACAAAAAAAAAAGAAATCGGGAAGGAGGCAAACACTTTTTCACACCACACACACAATTTGGACCTACCCCAATTTAGGATCCGAATCGTGTACTAACATAACGTAAAACAATGAACTAAATTGGCCCAACCCATTCACACCCAAAACAACTAAAACTGGGGGGGGGGGGGGGAAACAAGTGAATGGCTGTCCCATCCCCACATGGCAAGATGGATTATTCTGCCATCTGTACTAAATAAAATTCCATCTACAAATTAAAATAACTGCCGTGTACCTTCGGTAAAATTAAAAAAAAAAAATCCCAAACTATATACACAATAAAACAAAACAATTCAAATACATGCACAACAAAGAACCTATATACACACAACTTGAAAAGATGATCCCATGGGCCCCCTGGACCGTCCTTTCATTAGTCCACCCCTGGAGGTTGCCTGCCTCCCGGGCTGCAGCTAGTCGCCCCGGCGTGCCTCCTCTTCCTCACCATCAGATGCTCCACTCGTCCAGGCCCACCACTCAGAGTCATCTCCTGGGCATGCCACAGCTTGTTCAGGTGCCTCCACAAGCCATCCGGCACCTGGAGATCAGCGTCCCTCCCTCTGGCCACGACGCGCAGCTGTCCCTGGTGTTCCTTCGCCTGCCGTTTGGCCCGTACCCAGCGTGATCTCACCACCTCCCGAGCCCGAATCCAGTCCGCGACTCCCAGAGGGGCTCTGCTCGGCTTACAGGGTCTCTGCCTGGCACTCCTTCTCTCAGTGCCAATCGGTTTTGCCCCGACCTCTTTTAAATCCGCTGCGGTCCTTGCCGATGTGGCCCCAAGTTCACTGGCCCACTTTAGCCGAGCTCCAGGAACAACTAGGACCAGCCCCTCGGCGTTGCTCATTGTTGCAGGTGCCCCGCTCTGCTGCCCAGTACCCTTGTCCAGGGCAACTTGGGCTCTGGCACTGGAGCCCTCCTGCAGTGACCCTGAGCGAGACGAGGCCTGCTCACTCTTCAAGGTGCTGGGTAACTCTTCATCCCACACTGTGTAATCCTGGACTCTGCAGTGTGGAGAGAGTTGTCTCGCTGTAGCCCAGTTCAGCAGGGTCCCCTCCACCCCCATGTCGGTTTACAACGGTACCTCCACACCATCCAACTCCACCGTGCAGAACGCGTACCCATTGGTGTTCGGGGCACAGAGTGGACAACCATCGGGATGGAAGTGGGCAATTTCTCCTGCGGGCTCCCTCTCTCCAACATGTGGCAAACCCTCGCACAGTGGTTTAAGCGGCCACACCTGCCGCAGCGCTGCGTCCTTGCTTTGCAGTCTCTGGCCTTGCAGCGGTACTTCGTGGACCCACAGCCCATACGCATGGGCTTGCCCTGGGGCAGACCTCATTTCCACAGCGCTGGCATCTCCCACGTCTTCTTTCACGCTCCCATCGTTGTCCAGGTCCGCTACTTGTGTGGTAATGGGACACTTCAGCTGTTGTTGTGACAAACGCTCACTCAGCTCCAGAGCTAGCCTGTCTACTGTCTCCAACCGAAGCTCTAACTCAAAGGCTCTGGCTAGCGTCAAGTCACCCAGTAAAGTGAGCAGCTCCGTCTTCATTTCAACGCTGTTAATGTGCTCTGTCATCTGGTCGTGAACCCTCTCCACCTCCAACGGTCCAAACTGACACTCACTATCCCGTAGTTTCAAGTTGGCTCCAAACCGCTGAGTAGGCCCGCCCACCTGTTGACGGTGCCGCCGAAACTTGCTTCCCCAAACGGTGACGTTGTCCAGGGCGCAAAAATGGTGCGCCATCAGCTCGACCGTGTCATCGAAGCTGTCAGAGTTGCCGAGTGTGCTCAAAACCTGCTGTCCCTCCATTCCCAAGTTGTGCACCAACAACGTGTGTGCCCCCAATTTGTCCACCCTTCCCAGGTTCAGCGCCACCATGCATGCCTGGAAGGCAGCGCACCGTCTCGGCCAGGAAACAGGTGGCCCACCCGGGAGCTCCAGAAAAGGCCGAATTTTAAACCCACACGCTTCCATACCTTCTTAATCCTCTTTAATCCTTGTTGCCAAATGTTACGTCTGTGTTTGCAGGTGGAAGGACTAGGCCAGGTGTTGAATAGAACACACGTTTATTGTAGTTGGCATGGATGCACCACACACAGCAGCTAGGTAGAGGAAATGGCCAAGAGGCCATCCCTCCTGTCTGCAGCCCTTTTATAGTCACGGATGGTGGTGCAACCGGAAGGTGGAGCCACCACCCCGTGCCACACAAATAAAGGTATAGAACATATGCATATAACACGAACCATATAAATAACTATACAACAGTGTGCCTTTCCTAATCATGTCCAATCAACTGAATTTACCACAGATGGACTCCAATTAAGCTGTAGAAACATCTCAAGGATGATCAGTGGAAACAGGATGCACCTGAGCTCAATTTTGAGCTTCATGGCAAAGGTTGTGAATACTTATGTACATGTGATTTCTTAGTTTTTTATTTTTAATACATTTGCAAAAATCTCAAAAAAAAAAAAAAAACTCTGCCAGGAGGTTATGTTTTTGCCGGGGTTTGTCTGTCAGTCTGTTTGTCTGTCTGTTGGTTAGCAAGATAACTCAAAAAGTTTTGGACGGCTTTCGATGAAACTTTCAGGCGTTGTTGGAAATGGTACAAGGAAGAAATGATTAAATTTTGGGGATGATTCAGGTCACCGTCCAGAAGAAAACCGCCATTACGGAAAATGCCATTTTCGTGAATAACCACTGAACCACTAATCCTATCATTGTCAATCCAATTGCTAGTCATATGTTTTCATGGTCAAGGAATCTAAAAACGTACACACAAACACTGTATGGGGGGAACTGTAGCGCTTGGCAGAGGTCTGCGCTCTCCGAGTGCTTTTCTAGTTTCACGTTGTCGTTATTGGGTATTGTGTGTAGAATTTTGAGGAAAAAAATGAACTTAATCTCTTTTGGAATAAGATTGTAATGTGGTGACACAAACGAGATGACACTCCACCCAGTACTTCGAGGTGGTGGGGGGCCAGCTAAGGGCACTGGGGGATATGAAGTAAATAAAGATGTGCCTTGTGCCCCCGCAGTGCCAGGCTCACACCTGAGGACGCAGGGGCGCGAATGTATTGTACTAAGCCTTGCTCTGTGACGTGTATGTTAATGTGTATGTTGATGTGCATTCACGCTTCGTAACTTGTATGTTAATGTGTTTACCCTGAATGCCAGAGGCGGGAAGAAAATGTATAAAGCAGTTCGGTTTGGCACTCACAGCTAGTCTGTTCTGTGTTGGATGTGAAATAAAGTTCTGTGTCGTCAGCTCGCGTCTCATCTGCTTTCATCCTCCACAGTGTAGCATCATCTCACTTTGGCTCATCAATAAGAATTATTCTTCTGCTTAAAGACATTGTTTCACCCAGGAAAAAGACAGCAAGGAAACTGCTCTTTTACCCCAGGCCACAACTGAACTCACATTCCTTTGTTAAAACCAGCCTAAGGAATTCACCCTAATGCATTTCCTGTTTTGACTTTTATGGCCCCATAAACATGGAACAGGCCCCTGGAGCCCCTCATGACCCACAAAGATCCACACCTCAACATTGCCTTAAACTCTGGGACATGCCGAATTTAACCAGCAAACCTTTTAATCATATCCTTCAGACTCATCTCTAAACCTCTTCCTCTTTTTCAGGACACCATGGGAAAAGCCAATGGACTCGATGTTTATTCTGGACAATCAGTAATAGGTTTGAAATATATTAATCCGTGATTTTAAATATATATATATATGCATGTTAAAAATGTTTAAATGAATGTTTATTCCTGCATTTTTTATTTAAACTCCTAATCTTTAAAGCCGATTTATAACCAAATTAAGTCTTCAAAGTAACTTCAAAGCAATCCATATTACCTCCGCCAGGAGGTTATGTTTTTGCCGGGGTTTGTCTGTTTGTCTGTCTGTTTGTCTGTCTGTTGGTTAGCAAGATAACTCAAAAAGTTTTGGACGGATTTCGATGAAACTTTCAGGCGTTGTTGGAAATGGTACAAGGAAGAACTGATTAAATTTTGGGGATGATCCGGATCACCGTCCAGAAGAAAACGCCGGGGTTTGTCTGTTTGTCTGTCTGTTTGTCTGTCTGTTGGTTAGCAAGATAATTCAAAAAGTTTTGGACAGATTTCGATGAAACTTTCAGGCGTTGTTGGAAATGGTACAAGGAAGAACTGCCATTACGGAAAATGCCATTTTCGTGAATAACCACTGAACCACTAATCCTATCATTGTCAATCCAATTGCTAGTCATATGTTTTCATGGTCAAGGAATCTCAAAACGTACACACAAACCCTGTATGGGCGGAAACTGTGGCCGCCATTACGGAAAATATCATTTTCGTGAATAACTACTCAACCACTAATCCTATCATTGTCAATCCAATTGCTAGTCATATGTTTTCATGATCAAGGAATCTGAAAACGTACACACAAACACTGTATGGGGGGGAACTGTAGCGCTTGGCGGAGGTCTGCGCTCTCCGAGTGCTTTTCTAGTTCGGAATAAACTAAATTTAACATCAGTTCAAAGTTTTTTGCCAAGAACAAAAGGAAATAGACCTGTTGGCTGCTGAAAGATTTTCTCAGTGGTGAGACTCCACTCACTGCATGGATAGACCTATAGCAGGAACATATACAAACACCCCTATTGTATTTAATCACTTATGTAACCACATATTGTAATCTTTTAAGTTAAAAGCAAACATATTTATACATTTTTAAGCAAAAATTTGCAAACTTTGAAGCTATATTTGTGTTTATTTTGCTGATTTTAAATGTGACATGGTGTTATTCTCCCCCACAGAAACCCATCTTTAGCTTAAGGATTCTAATGCTGATGTTTACTCAACAGTAATCTTAAAGTAGGATTAAACCTGTGCATTTTAACAAATTTACAGATTCACTGAACATTTATATTTTTTTTCTCAAATTTAGGAAACCACATTAAGCAATTAACACTTAGGAGAAGCTCTAGGTGTTATTTAAACTCATCGTGTCATCTCTTGGTTCATGTTTTCTCCACAGGAATGGAAAAACATTTAACCAACTTGCATAATTTTAAAATTTTCCCAGGATTTAAGAGAAAAGTCAAAAGGTGCAAACACTGATTATTCTGTAAATAAGAAATTTTATAGATAACAATCAAGACAAATCACTACTAGCTTTAATCCTAAGAAATCCTTGGGATACCAAATACCCAAAGCAATTCACTTGTTTCCTAATTTGTAAATATTTAAAACATTTAATGCTTCAAATGAAAATAGGCTTTTACAAATGAAACCAACGGAAAGCCTTAACTTTAAAAGTGGAAACTTATAACCTTAAATTTTTAAAGCATTTAATTTTTTTGTTTGTTTTTATATTTCTTTTTGTAAATAAAATCCTCACTTTCAAAGTGACATTCTGCAAAATCCCAAAGCTAGTTATTGATGAAAAATTCCAATACTAGACTTTGAAAATCAAAGTGAAGAAGTCAATCCCCACAATTTAAATTCCTGTTTTGTGAAACACAAATTCAACCCAATTTCAATTCAACTTTATTTATCAACATACAGTTTCAACAAAAAGTAATTGAAGCATCTGCACATTTCTAAATAATTTCAAAATTCTACTTCCCACCTTGCAAGCCTACAAGTTGGAACAAATTCTACAAGAAACTTTCAACTATCAAGGTTGTAAAATAAAACCCTCAAGGTTAACCCTTGTCTAACAAATTAACTATAATCAACAAGTTGAATTTTTTTTTTTTTTTAAGCTAAATAGCAACAACTGTAAAACATGAGTCAACAGACAACCGACCGATTTACTAAACGGGATGGCCTTCAAGCAACATTGGAAGCATGGACTTCTGATTTAATTTCTACCTTCACAACACGGGTCAAGAAAACACAGCCCAAAGATTTGAAGCAACTCACTGAAGAACTTTTAAATGACCACAATGAAAAACCACCAGCAGGCAAGGACCTCATCAGTGTGTTAGGTAAGTTCGCACTAACATTAGTCGCGAGATTGAAGGTAGCCGAGACGAGCTAGCAAATCAACAAACAACAATCCTATCTCTCCAACAAGAGAATGAAACATTGAAAGAAAATTTGGAACAATCTCAAGAGGAGAATGACAAAACTCAAAATCAACTAGATGAAGCATTACAAGATCTGGACCGTGCAGAGTCAGAAAATAAACGGTTGATACATGACAATGACATGCTTCACCAAGACAACAATGAACCTGAAGATGCCCTTCAAGACACAAAGAAGGAACTCAGAAGAGCTGAAGGTCAACTTGAAAACGTGAAAAATGACTACAAGGAATGCCAACTGCTCCTAAAGGAAGCACATGAACACAGACATCCGCTGTGCTCCCTCGCCCGATTCCCGTTTCAAATATGGACGACCGCATGGACAGCATATGTGTGTCCCTTCAGACCGCGACCTTGACAAGATCGCGCGAAATGTCACAAAATTTGATCCAGGACCTACGGGTTCACCTGATGCCAAAGTCTATTTACAGGACACTGATTACTACCTGCGTAAGTATCCTGATGCTACGATTGACGATCGCATCTATTTGATTAAACTAACATCTAACAGGTCACTATCAAAATTCATAGACAGACAGCCGGCGAACATCAAAGCAGACTACATGCTGCTCTGTGAAGCCATCGAAAAGGAGTTCTCCGATGACTGCTTACAGGCAGGGCTAACCGCAGCCCTAGCCGTGAAGCAAGGACGCTCAGAGCCGACACAGGCCTACTATCAGCGTCTCCTACTTGCATATTTCAGATCTCAAAATACACCAGGGATGGAAGAAGACCACAATTTCAAGACCCTTTTCATCCAAAACCTCCATCCCACTGAGAGTCATCACCTTGGAGTTACAGCTAACCCAAGGTCAAACTCAATAAGTCAGCTGAGAGAGCTCGCACACTATGCGTTCCAAAAACAGCAACAAAGTTGCAACAAGCACACTGAGCCTGCCACAGTGCTAGCTATTAGCAATGCATCTAACACCTTGGAGTTGGAAGGAGCTCCTCGCTCTACTCCACCTCCTACACCGCGAGTACATAAACAGCCAAAACATTTTTCCAGCCAACCTCATCAAGGTCAAAACCAAACTAGGTCCTCTGGACATCACTTTGGACCAACTTTGCGAAAACCCAACTACCGTTGTAGACCATATCCACGGGTACACGATACAGACTACCATGATGACAGATACCAATACGAAGACACGCGTAACCGCAACAAATGGTCTCCATCTCATCACAGAGGCTCAGAAACAGAGAGCTATCACAAACCTTGTAAGAAAGAAGAAATTCCTACTCTCAGTCGAGAAGATAGACATTGTCAAACACCTACCTCCTAGCGGTGATTCAAAGCAACAAAGAAAATAAAACTGCTAACATTCTAGCTATATCAGCTATGCCAACTCAAAACAAACGTTCCAAACAAAGGAAACGCAATAAGAAAATCTCTTATGTAAATGAGGAAGGACCAAAGGACTCAACGCAGTCTAGTGCTGTTATGGCAGTCCAACCACAGGTCACAGACCACTCCTCTAACAACATTTCACAACTCTGTGTCAAACCAATAGTTCCACAATTCCTATGCGAGTTAAACGAGAGGGGGGTGGCACGGAAATTCTATCTTCCACTGACCCTTGAAGACATAATGTGCCAGGACACTGTTTTAGACACCACCGCTGACATCATTCTCATGTCACACACCCTTTTTGACAAACTACGTGTAGCTGCTAACCACGCTCACAAACATTTAAAACTCCAACCCTGTTCATTAGCCGTGCAACCATATGCGCTCACTACAACAACCCTGTTGGGCGTATCACAGCTAAACATGTCCATTGGACCCATGACCTTGACACATCCGGTCTGTGTGTCCAAACTTGACGCCATTCCATTGCTTGTTGGCAAAGACATACTGAACCATTTTGAGCCACTGATTGATTTCAAGAACCTCAAACTATGGGCTCAAACGCAACACCCTCACCCATTTGACCCAACAAGGACAACTGAATCCCAGTGCTTTGTTCTGAACACTTTAGACACCCCAAGTCTCACACAACTAGCACTGTTACAACAACTGCAACCGAATGAAAGCAACCGCCAAGACCAAGGTGAGTACTGTCCACAAGAAGTCAAAAGTCACCTTCAAATACAAGGTCAAGGCAAGAAAGCAAATGACCGTGAAAACTCAATGGCCGAGCAGAAAACCCCAAACGGCCCCCTTGAAACCCTTGATACCCATGATTCAATGGTGGTGTCACATTTTGAAACCCACCCACCCACCCATGAGGTCTGCGTGGTCACAAGAGCCACGCCAACTGACTCTCTAGACCCTCCAAAATCTCAAGCTTTTGTGACAATGAACCCAACTTTGGCAAACGCAAGGCGCACATTCATTCAAGCTTGTAAACAAATGGTCCATAAAACCGTCAAACACTGGTCAGATGAAACGGTATATGCGCTTCCCGTATCTAAAACCTGACATACCAAAATCAAAACCACTTCATGCGACACAACTTTCTCTGCAGCTATGCAATGGCACTCCTGTTCCTGCTTCCGACGAACCATCATCGCCACCGTTCAACGTTCCTCGAAACCAGAGGGGGGTATGACTGCCAACGCCCATAACATTCCAGCTGCAGAACACAAAAGCATCAAAACAACATACAAAGCTCCTAAGACTATATTTCAAAAACCATTCGAACCGATTCGCCAAACGACACAAAGCGTACAACGACCAAAAACTCTCGCATGACAAACTGCAAAGGGGGGACAAGATCTTCCACCCCACATTTGTACAGCAAACACCAGAAATCAATTTACAGGAAGAGAAAATCACTCCTAAATTCCTGCCCGAGTGGATGAATCCACACATTGTCAACAACAAACTTGGGCCACTCAAGTTCCAAACCCAGGACCCCATTTTCAAATGGGCTCACCAAAATCGGGAGTAACCTTTACCAAAACCCCATGGGACTTGTCGGGTACAACACTGTCAAAGTAAGTCCATAAATAAGATTAAAATCAAGCCTACGTCTGAGAAATAACTGTAGCTAACTACTAGCCTCAGGTATACTCAGTCAAATTTCTCCAAACAATCAGTTAACTGCATCAAAACTCCCAAAAAGGAAAGGGTATATTAAAACCAAATTAGCCCTTACACTAATTTCAAAGGCCTCTGTAAAATCTAATAAAGTTCAATCAACTTACTACTATCAAATAGTACACACAAAACATCCATCACCATTAGTTTGAGCTAACAACATCAAAATTCCCCATCAAAGGTGAAAAACAATCTAAGGTTTAGAGTGCAATCTCCAAAAAGAAATTGTTCCACCCCTGAGAAGAATTTTCATTTGCCAATCAGGTATCTAAAGAAAATTCAACAAGAAGATTAAGATCCAAAATCACTCACTGTGATCTGTTTGCTAGGATGATGGCCCTCCTGTTTATCAGTTTAGCCATCTGCCTAGCAATCACACCCACTGTTACCCAGTCAGAACTGGGCCAAGCCAAAACAAAAGGTCAACAATCCTCAGGTGGATTCTCAATAACAGCCTCGTCGTTAGAGTCTCTTGTTAGCCTTAGCACGCCCACTGTAAACTCGGTCAACACCGCTAAACCGAAACGCCAGGTCGTCGAACCACAAACCGTTACCAAAATCTTACAAGACACTGTGTTGGTTTTGAATGTTTGCTCCGAACCTTCAGTCAAACTCAACAAGGTCTTGAACTCTTTGCTCTTTGTGTTAAAGGTTGACTATACTCACACACAGCCAATGTCTATGTTATTCTCAGAAGTAGCTAGAAACATTAGCTTTTTAGTTAACACTTTAGCAATGAGCATGCTATCACATCATCTTATCCTTTTTGCAGTAAATCCAGATTTACTTTTCGTTGCCATTCAAAGCATGATGATGACATCCCATGTCCACTCAGTTTTTCTGAACAAAAGCCTCACACACCCTATGATTTGGACATTTCTGGAACCATGGTTTAGTCTAGCTAAACCAATTCAATTTGAACCTCCTTGAGCTACCTCAATGTTGACTAGTCTAAACCTCTACCTCAAATATGAGCAAGAATTTTTGTAATTTTGCTTTTGACCTGGAATCCTAAGATTTTTGAATACATGCATGCGTATATACAAATATATATCCTTTACACTCTATTTAGATTTTATGCATATTTAAACTACTTTTGAAATTTTGAATAGATATTTTACGGCAAACCCAAAACATTTATATCAAGTATGTCAAAACCTACATACTTCTAGTTCACACTTTTGTACCCAGAATTTTTAAGTCTTTACAGGCATATACAGAACTTTAGTATATCCTAGACAATTATACAATGTTTATATTTGGTCATACTCAAATTATTTTTGGAAATTTCTAGAAGTTTTTCAGAAAACCAAATTTAAGGGTCTACACTTTGGAATAGATATTGTTCACAAGCTTAAGACTTATGGACATCAGAACCTTTAGTTCAGCATTTGGATCAAGACTCGCCAAATTGGAATTTGATGCCTAAGATTGCTATCAACGCTGAATCAAAGTCACCGTTAATACCAAAGGGGGGACTGTAGCATCATCTCACTTTGGCTCATCAATAAGAATTATTCTTCTGCTTAAAGACATTGTTTCACCCAGGAAAAAGACAGCAAGGAAACTGCTCTTTTAACCCAGGCCACAACTGAACTCACATTCCTTTGTTAAAACCAGTCTAAGGAATTCACCCTAATGCATTTCCTGTTTTGACTTTTATGGCCCCATAAACATGGAACAGGCCCCTGGAGCCCCTCATGACCCACAAAGATCCACACCTCAACATTGCCTTAAACTCTGGGACATGCCGAATTTAACCAGCAAACCTTTTAACCATATCCTTCAGACTCATCTCTAAACCTCTTCCTCTTTTTCAGGACACCATGGGAAAAGCAAATGGACTCTTGGTGTTTATTCTGGACAATCAGTAATAGGTTTGAAATATATATACAGTATATATGCATGCATGTTAAAAATGTTTAAATGAATGTTTATTCCTGCATGTTAATTTATAAGCAATGGGTATAAGTTGACTGATCACAAAAACTAGGTTAGAGAATATACATAAGTGTATAGAGGAATATTCCAGTATTAAAATGTGTATTATATCTGCAAAGCGTCTCTCAAATCATGTGACTGCCAGCAGCCAATCTCTGCTTGACAACAGCTCTCAGTGTTGTTCGTTCAGACAAAAGACTGTTTGCTCATTGGACCAAAATTCATAAAGCCCGCCCACGAAGGAAGCCTACTGGCTGGGGGCTCCTGTCAATCACAAAGGCCCGCGAAAATTTTCCACAGATAAAAGGGAACTGTATCCTCTTTTTCGCCAGATCTTATTCTTTTCGCCGCCGCTTTTCGCCTTCACTTTCTCGGCTTTTCACTTCTATTTGTCTTCACATCTGTCACAGCAGAAAACTACCGTAGAACAAAGGGACTTATCCCATGTGTTCTCTTTTCGACGATCACAGAGCAGATAACTCGTAACTTTGTGTTCTGTAACTATGTATGTTAAAGTTTTTCTTTTCTCTTAAACGTCTTGGAATTGATTCTTTTTTCCTTTGAGCTCATTCTAATCAGGAATTAAACTCCAATCCTAGACGTTTATTCCTATCACTTTTTCCTGTTAAACTTTCTGTAAAGCTACTGTTTTTAATTTTAAGTTTTAATCTTGACTTTTTTTTTAAATTTTATATTGACCAACTTACACACTAGAAACTATTTTCATCTCCACCAGTCCGAAAGATCTGTTAATTTTGCTATTAGATCAGATATTATTATTATTATTATTGAATTCCTCATGAGAAGCCACAGATCCTGGACGCAGCTCGCCACGACCACGTACAGCTGAAGAAATCGCCATCCATGAGGAAGAGACGCCCTGGGCCAGATCGCAGCCTGGGTGATCAACACATCAAAATCTCATCTTATGGCAACTGAATATTTGCTGGACAAATATTGTGGGTTTTGGCACTTTTCCCCATCAAAATCTTCACGAGGACAACGAAAGAACGCAACTTCAAATCTTCAACAAGCTTCAAAGCACGTGAGCTGCACTTTCTTTATCCATCTGCTGAATCAAACGTCTGAGATTTGAGGATAATTCAATATTTGATCAAACGCAAAATTAAGGAGCCATTAACATAACTCCTCTTTTCATTAAAATTCCGTTTTTATTTTCTTAGAGTAATCCAGAACCTTTCATATAATTAGTAAAACTTTCCCCATAAATTTGCGTTGTCTTCCACAATCTGCTAACTCAAACTGATCTAAATTCATTTCACAGTTTAACCCTGGTTCTGCAAATGTTTACATTGTTAATCTATCATTTACAAGTTTAACTTTATGGTTAATGAAATCATTGCAATGTCTGTTAACTATCATTTCATTTAATCAATATGTGAAAATGAGAGAAGTTGTTGAGAATTTATTTCATTCTGAGTCTGGTTCAAGTCCCCACTATCGAATTCACTAAAATTTTGAGACTGATTACTAATTAATTTATTGAGTGATTAAACAGGTATAAAGTGAAATTAAAGATTAAATTGCTTCTTAGAGATAGAAGCTGGTGCCCCACGAGTGTTATTAACTTTTACGGTGTATATGAACTGAGGATTCATCTCAGGTTCCAATACATTAATATAAATTAAATAATTTTTATACCTGATCATAATAATTAATTCATATACTGTTACAACAGTAACATAAAATGTGGAAAAGATGAAGTGCTGTGGATACTTTTCGGATGTACTGTATCCAGCCTGCTCTTAAAACTATTGGCATTTGGAGCATTTATAACACTAGTGCATACCCGTGCATGCCCGGAGAAACCCATGCATGCCCGTAGAGGGGATGCATTTGAACAGAATTCTTGCCAGTTACAGGACAGTTGGTACAGCAACACAGCACTAAGTGGCAATCACATGCGACGGCTTTTGAATGCAGCAAAACATAAAAATCACACAAAATATGCCCTGCCATCTGGGGCTGTTTGCCCCTGCTTGTTACTTCTCCTGCCTCTTCACTTCCGCCTTCCAAAGAGAGCAGATGCTTTTCTTCCCCGCTCCGGCTCCTTATCTCTCTCTCCCTCCCTAACTGACTGGATCCCAGCTTGCTATCGTCTGTGTCTGTGTGTCTTACTGCTGATTCACCTAACGAAATTATGGATTTAATAAGCTGGGCTTTGAACGCAATCGACACTGTTTTTTCAACGAGGAAATCAGGCCCGGGGGAGCCTATCTGTCCTGCAGGGACTGCTGCTGCGGGTTATTTAAAGGACAAGCAATTGGAAACTCTTGTGCCTGTGTGATCTTTCTAATGAAGATATTGAAGATTTATATCTTTTCGGAGCAATGGTCATCGGAATTCTACTGATTGGCTTTGGGATTGTTCTGGTGCACCGCAAATTGAAGAAGATGGACAGAGCTTGTCAAAAAGCGGACCCGGCGAAGCTCTGTCATCAAATTGACCAACTGGGCAGGACTCTGACAGCGGCCAATGGAGAACTGTACAGGAGAATGGATTACATCACGATCACGCTGAGAGCTGTTCACGAATCGATTTCAATGCCTGGCCATGATGGAACTGGAGCACTGAATCCGTAAGAGAATAGAAAGTTTTTTCTCTGAAGTCAGTGCTATTCGACCTGTTTTTTCGGCACCCTCAGCACTCAGTCCTCCTGATAATCAACAGTATAATTGTTTTCATAACATTGGCGGGCAGCATCTGACTCTCAAGGACAGCTGTCTGGCTCAACTATTCCATCTGCCGTGCTCAAGGACACGTGCCTTTGCTTCAGACTCTAGTCATAACATCTGCTGAGGAAGAGACTATTGTTGTCCACCTAACTGATTTGCCACTGATTGCATCCAACTCACACATACTGATCCATTTATACTGATGAAGACATTCACTCACTGCTCTCTTTGTGTCATTGTGTGGATTCTATTGTCTGCTAATTGTGCATTGAGAGTTTTTTTTCTTGTAATCAAAATATCGGTCATATATGAACTTTATTCTGATCAACAATGCTTTTTTCTCTCTCCTATTGTGTCTCCCCCCTCCCCCTCCCACTATTCCCTTCCTGCTGACAGGCGCCTCCATGGCTCGCCGCGTCATTGAGAATGTCATTTATGACGTTTTCAGTGTCAAGTCAAATTCCTCGTATATTTACCTGTTATTTACTTGTAAATGTGCTTGGCAATAAACTTATTCTGATTCTGCCTGTCACTGTTCTGTGTTATGTTGCTTACCTGTGTCTATATACATGTCTTCTAGGGAGTCATGTGCTCTATGTGCC